>CM074859.1:12630000-13880000 GCA_037501455.1 Lantana camara
ATCCGAAGAAGCTCGCTTCGATTGGCCGGTAACTCATAAAGATGGAGATAGCGAATAAATTGATGAAGATACCTTTGGTCTAGAGGCTTTATTTTAGAGGAAGTAGTACTTCCTTTTATTTATTTATTTATTTTACCTTTGGTTGTGTTTGCTTTTTCTAATTGTTATTTTGAGGTGTGGTCCTCTATAAAATCCCTTTTATTTTTAAAAAAGGGAAAATTACAAAAATGGTATATCAACTCGGGCTATTTTGCAATTTTGGTACAAAATGTTTTCCGGCGACATCAAAACCCCACAACTCTAAAAATTTTGCAAAACCATGCAAAATTTCGCCGGAGCTGGAAAAACCGGCCGGAAATCTGACATGTCATCCTACGTAGCCAATATGTTGAGTATGTGGCGAAACCACTATGCATACATCATAAACCACTATACATATTCCTTGGAAAAATTACAAAAATGGTATACCAACTTGGGCCATTTTGCAATTTTGGTACAAAAATGTAATTCGCCCTAATAAATATACATAACTGCTGGTAATATTGAAAAGCTTGGAACTTTCTTGGAAGGTATAATTTTTTGAGATTTATTAAAATTTTTAGTGATATATATGGGATGTAATTTGATCAACAGACTCTCAGCAGTGATATATATGGGATGCTCATTCTCAGCAGACTCTCATCTCATCAACGCTAAAGCTTCAGCCAAAAAGCTAAAAGCATTGCTAGAAAAGGGCTTGTGGGCTGAAACCAACCTCCTTGAGATCGTCCCTGCAATCACAGTCGCCTCGTTGCTGATCGAGGTCATTTCCTGCACAGTCAAGATCGCGGAGTCTGTCCACGAACTCGCCTCGCTGTCCCGATTCAAGGTCCCCGACCTGAAGATGATTAGACAGATAAGTTTGGAGAAGATTATGAGGAGCCCTAGCATTGAAGGATCCCATAATGTTAATATTGTGGTTGAATGGATATATATTATGATTATATTATAGCTTATAATACTATAGAGGCATAAGAGATGGATGGTTTAGGAATCATCAAATTTTATTTTACAGACAAATGTTGCTGCTCTCGGGCTGTCTGGGTACATGCACGTTGTATCTTCTTAATTTTTTCGTTATGTATACTGTCTACGGGGTCATTGATGTACGTATACATATAATTAAGTATACGATTATATTGAGTATTTATTAATATCATTTCTGGTATATGTAATATATTACACATATATATTACATGCATGAGATTAATACATAGTGAAGAGGCTTAAATTTCTTTTTTTTATTTTTTAGATTATAACTTTATAAAGTAATATATATTTCATATTATACATTTCTATATATATCTATGCATGGCTTCGACATAAACAAGTGTACAAATACACTACAACAAATTATCAAATTCGCAATCATTTTTTTAGCTACAATTTTATTTTTATTGCAAATAGTTATGTTTTGGTGGTGACACCTCTTCTCGAGATTCTTGTGTCTATTACTCTATTATATATGTTATATTTAATTAAAATAGTTAAAACATCTCTAAAATGTTTATTTTACTACTGTAAATTATAGCATATAAACTGTAAATTATAATTATAGTTAATGTACAATATATTTTTATTATAATATTATATATATTTATTAGGGCGAATTACATTTTTGTACCAAAATTGCAAAATGGTCCAAGTTGGTATACCATTTTTGTAATTTTCTCAAGGAATATGTATAGTGGTTTATGATGTGTGCATAGTGGTTTCACCACATACTCAACATATTGACCACGTAGGATGACATGTCAGATTTCCAGCCGGTTTTTCCAGCTCCGGCGAAATTTTGCATGGTTTTGCAAAATTTTTGGAGTTGTGGGGTTTTGATGTAACCGGAAAACATTTTGTACTAAAATTGTAAAATGGCCCGAGTTGGTATACCATTTTTGTAATTTTCCCTTTAAAAAAATAAAAAAAAGAGGAAGTATGCTTTGGAATTACTTCAAAACTTTGAAATGCTTGTTGCCAAACATGCTCAGACGTCAATGGATTCAGACATCAAACTCATAATTAAAGGACAATCTTATGAAGATATTTCAGGTTACAGGAAATTGATTGGTAGACTTTTGTAACTCTGTACCACAAGGCCAGACATCGCATATAGTGTCCAACAATTAAGTCAAATCTCTTTTCTCCAACAATTTAACACCATCAAGCTGCAATCAGGGTCTTAAGATACATCAAACACACTCCAGGACAAAGTTTGTTCTTCCCAGCATATTCTACTTCTGAACCCAAAGCCTTCGGTGACTCTGACTGGGCAGGGTGTCTTGATTCAATAAAGTCAGTATTGCATCTTTATTAGAAAATCACTGATCAGCTAAAAATTGAAGGAACAATCAACTGTCTGCAGGTCATCTTCTGAAACTAAGTATCATGCTCTTGCTGCCACAATATGTGAAATACAGTGGCTCAAATATCTGCTCTAAGACTTAGACATATCACACTCAACCAATATTAATCTATTGTGACAACAAATCTGCTCTCCACATTAATGTCAACCTAAGCTTTCATGAACGTACTAACCACATTGAAATCGATTGCCATGTCGTTCAAGAAAAATTACAACAAGGATTCCTTCATCTGCTACCACTTCGCACACATGATCAACCAACTGACATACTCACCAAGCCATTACCCGTTAATCTCTTCCAATTACACTTAGTCAAACTGGGCTTGATCAACATACATGCCCCAGTTTGAGCGGAGTATTAATGAAGCCCTAAATTGGGTTAGTTAAGTTAGTTTAAGATAGACCAATTAGTGAGGTTGAGGTTGAGTAAAGAAACCTCCCATTTTATCTCGTGTAAACATTTATACCTGGACTAGTATATATGTAGCTAGAAGCCTGTATAGGGAACATAACTCTTCACTCTTGATGTCGACAATTCCTTCTTCAATCTGGAAGTTGTAATGTGAAAGTTTTGGTAAGTAACTATTAGTTAAAAAGTTACCAAATTTTAGATAATTAATCAACCAACAAAATATTTTTTAAAGAATTAAAAATTTTTAAAAACCAAAAAAAAATGAATTAACTCAAAATGATATATTTGTGATATATAAAAGAATCAAACTCCTTCCATGTAGGAATTAGCAGTTCAGTCATAATATATAGAAAAAAAAGATTTTTTACCATCCGAACTTTATGTATTTTTGTAATTTACTATCCCAACAAACTTTTGTTGCAAACCGCCATCCAATCTTTGCATTTATAACATACCGCCATCTAAACCTTTTTTTTTTAGTGGTTTTGACTAAAAAACATGACACGTGGCATGTTTATATTGCAAAAAGAGGCAAAATTCAGATGACAAAAAATCTTTTTCTCTAATATATAATAAGCTAAAATTAATGAACATATAGAATGCTTAACTAGCATATGTTTGGAATATATGCAAATCGAAGTTGCATCCCTCACAGACAAATTAACGAATTATATAATTAGTATTACACTCTTCAAATTAAAACATTCCTAAACACGAGTGGTAATAAAAACTCTCAAATAAAAAACGCAAATTCCCAAAATGAAAATCTTGTAAAGAGATACACTCTAAAAACAAGACACCAAAACTTGAATTTTATATGAGAGAAAAAAACTAAAACAAAGAGTGGTTGCAGCAACAGCTATAACGGCTAGATCTATGGGAGCAAGTTTGATAGGAATGAATAATAACGGAATGATAGGAGAAATGGTGGTAGTTCACAATGAATAACCCTTATAGTGACATTCGAAGGATTCTAACATTGCTTGCGGATAAAAGTTGCATTTAAAAATTTATACTAGAGATAAAATTTTAATGAGGATGTACCCCAATATTATTTTGAAGCGTTTATAATCTCTTCAATCTCTCTAAGATTTTTTTTTTTTATGTCATATGTTATTTTGTGATAAAATGTTAGAAATATGTGAATAACAATATGATCAAGACTTAATAAAGTGTTAGGAGTAATATTTATGTAAACAATATGACCATCCAAAGTAAGAGAATGCGTTGACATCTTATAATTAAGCTGATATTAACCAATTTAGTTTTTAAAGAAAAAGTTCCAATTCCCAAAACATCTTAGCTTAAAATTTTATTATATGAAGAAGTTTTAAACCTTTTAACTTCTATGTATAAACTATTTTAAAGAATTTGTAAAGTCAACTCAACATTTTAGGTTTTAAATTCGAGGGCTAATTCCAGAAAATTTCTATCTTTTGAAGAGTTGGTGTGTTTTACCTTCTAATTTTTGAATCGATGCAATTGTCTCCATAATCTTCGTAGAATATAACACTTAGCTCCTTTTAGACAATTCTGACAGAATATTTCGGGATATTTCGTTCAAGTTAAATTTTGACCGTCAATTTATCCTCCATTATAGTGAGCTAAGAGTCAAGACCACTATTATCGTGTTCCTCTCTTCAAGATGAACAAAACTCATACCTTATTCGACTCTATTGGCCGTCGGAAGCGTCCCAATTCACCTAGAAAGTTTCATCGGTCATGTACCATCTTTGATCGGTAATTCCTCCTTCGTTGGTTGTTGGACTTTAATTTTGAAACCATCGTTGTATTCCTTGCGATCAGGGCTTCGATTTGATATATAATATCAACATGTTTGAAATCTGATTTGCACAAATTTGACCTAATAAATCATGTCTAAAAAAATTGAACGAATTATTCCCTAAGCTTCCGTCTAAAAGGGGTTAAATGTTATATTTTACAAATGTTAGGGAGGCAATCACACCGATTCAAAAGTTAGGGGATAAAACATACCAACCGAAAAGATAAGAAGTGTCTGAAATTAGCCCTAAATTCTAAATTACATGTAAATATTTAGTTTCACTTTCACCTCATATAACTTGAAGGAGGAGGACACTCGATCAATTAAATTCGCCAAATAAAAAGAAATACATAAAATATGTCATAAATGTTCTTATTTATCAAAACTCCAACTTCTAATTCTATTATTAATCACTCATTTTTCATCAAATAGGTAATAGTGGTTTAATTGTAGACTTTAAAGAATATTGAAGAGTGTTCTAGTTTTTTTTTTCTCATAGATGGTTGATGTGATTCATTTATGTGAGATGAGTTGCTTTTAAGTTTTAACTATTAAGGTATAAAATTTTACGATTTAGATTGAAATCTTTCATAATTAGATTAAATTTGGGTGATACTTGTAATTATGTATATATAAAAGATAAAATGGTTTAAAAAAAACAATAAACTTATTGGACAGAAAAATATACTTTAACAAATATTTAGTTATTCTTTTGAATTTTTGTCTCTTTCTAACATGCAAATTATTATTTTTTAATCACATTCTCCTTTTTACCACTATTTGCCAATAAATTACTTCCTTCTTTTTAAAAATTTTAGTTACTTAATTGTAGAGAGTATTTCAATTTTTCACTAATTACGTACAAAGTATATTCAAATTGGTCACCAGAAATGCGAATTTCCCTTTCTCTTAGATATGCGTAAATGAGAATTTTAGACTTGAAATAACAATATAATAGAGAAATTATTGTATAAATATGTGGATATGTTGTAACCAACTTTAATAACAAAATATATATATATATATATATATATTTTAAGAAAAAAAAAATCTAAACTACTAAATAATCCTCATATTTAAAATCATTATGCACAAATTAATTGGAAAGCAACATATTTTTCATTCAAAATGAGACTAATAAATATCACTTTGATAATATTTTAAGAAAAAAAAAATCTAAACTACTAAATAATCCTCATATTTAAAATCATTATGCACAAATTAATTGGAAAGCAACATATTTTTCATTCAAAATGAGACTAATAAATATCACTTTGATATTATGATGCATGAGTATTTTCAAAAATATTATTTTGATACGTTGTATTATATCGAATATTATATTCGACACTCTTTACATGAAAATTTAAAAAAATATTTGTATCGATATATCTATATCTTATCACATTCGTATCGTTACAGACATATCCTTACTTTATATCTTTATTATTTTGATACGTTGTATTATATCGAATATTATATTAAACCTTTTTTATATAAAAATTTTAAAAAATATTTGTATCGATATATGTTACAGGCATATCCTTACCTCATATCTGTGATGCTTACTTAGCTCCCAACAAAAAAGTAAATAGATATAGTTAGGAGAATATTAAGTCTTGTCATTATGATGAGAGGAGGACAATGTGCCCAAAGCATTAAATGACTTTACATGAAAAGAAGGTAATAATTTGAATTAGTTAGCAAGCAAACAATGACTGAAGGCTATTTGACATTCAAATTCACCAAGGCATCAACCACTCACTAATCATGGTGTTAGGAATAATAATGCAAATTCAAGGCTGCCAAATCTACTACAACAAAGCCTGTCATGATTCGGATTAAATTGTCTATTCTTATTTTTAATATTTGATTTTTGTATTTTCTTTAATTTGATGCATAAATCATAATGTTTGTATGTTACAAGAAGAAAGAAAAAAAAAAATTATGTTCATTGCATGTCAATTATTTCACCACCAGAAGAATAAATAGTATTAAGGGTAATTACTTTTAATTTTCAGATTAAATGGAGTACTTATAAGTGATATCTGACATTTAGATATAATTACTGTTAACATGTTCAATATTGACTAAAAATTAAATAATATAGTACTGCCTTAATAATGTTTAACATCTCCAATCTCATTAGGTAGTTTTTCGAATGAGTTAAGTCAAATACATATTATCTGGTGTATTATCAGCTAAATACTAACTATGTTTTGTTCTCATAATATTTGACAACTCAATAATAGGTACTAACTTTTATCTCATTAACTAAGTTTTGGTTGAAATAAGTCAAACACCTAATATATGATAATTACAATCATACTCTACCTAGAAAACTTTAATTACATGTGTCCCAAAAAATACAGAAATTAATATTTTAAATGAAAGTATACGTAATTAATGCATTATTAATTTGAATTATATACAATTAAAATTCATCAAACAGGTATAAGTATCTATAAACTATAATCTGTCTATCTTTCTATTCTTTCTTTCTATTCTATTTTGTTTTTTCTATTCTTTCTATTCTATCTTATAAAAGCACCAATGTTTCTTACAAAATGTTGATCGCCTAAAAAAACCCTCTCAATAGTTTTGTCACTAATTATTAGTTAGGGGTAATTAAGTAAATACACGTTATAAGTTATTAAATTAAATATATTAAAAGAATGCTTATTGACTTGAAATAGGACTCTTCGCCGAAGAGAATTATTCTATTAAGTAGGCTATGAAATTGATAAAATAATATAATTAAATAAAAAACTATTTATATAACATTTTAAAATATTCTAATCAAACTCTTTCAAAAATAATTTTAATAACTTTATATAACAGTTATAACAAAGAAATATAATATGAGACTAGAACTATAAATGTTCTCATAGTGAAGATATATATTTTAAGCGTAAGATTCTAAAAAATTCTCATATAGGAGAAACATAGTCTCTAATTTCTCTAGGAGAAATTAAGTGATTTAGAGTATAATAGTTATATACATATATAGACGTACATTATATATATTAGTGGGATAGACTGACTTAATGTATGAAAAAAATAAAAATAAAAATAATAATATAAAAATAAATATTTATCACATTCCATATAAATGCATATTTTTTTTCGACCCAAAAAAAAATATAAATACATATTTTTATTATTAAAATTTATTATTACTTATTAATAAATAAAAATGATATTATTTAAGTGTGCAACTAAAGATGAAGAAAAAATACATAAAACTATTAAAGAGTGTGAAAAGAAAAAAAATAAATTTTATAGATAGAGAAAATATATAAATAAAAAACACAAAAATAAATGAATTTTGAAAAGGTATGACATATACATATTAAATAGTTAAAATGAGATATTGGAGACTATAATAGACAAAATCTAAGCAAATGTTAGAAACCATTTAAAATTAAGAAACTCCAAAAGGCTCAATATGTGTCCATAAAAATAAGATATCATTTAATTCTATAATTAATTTTTTATAGTGCTCAGTTAAATCATTCCTTTAATTTTTTTATATGAATATACTCTTTAAATATTTCTATCGCATATATAAAATTAATGTTGGAAAACTAACATAAATCTTGAATAATGCTCATTGAAAAATATAAATAAGAAAAAGAATGGAAGATAAATAGAAAAGAGAAAAATTAAAAAAAAGTAAGGGATAATTAATTAAAAGAAATATTTATTTAACTCTAATACACATGCATACGTACCAAAAAAATAAAAACAACCCAAATAATTATTCTAAGAGCCTAAACATCACTAACATTAATATAGATAGTATTTCTATTATAGTTTTTGTTAAAGTTTCCTACTTGTGATATACAATAAAATAAAAAATTAAATTATATAGTTAAAAATAAATAAACATAAAAGAAAATATTGAATATGATAGAAAGTATCGGGTAGTTAAAAGGGTGAAATAATAGAAAATTTAAAAGATAAAATTTTGGTTAAGCTAAAGACTTTGTAAAATTTTGTGGTACAAAATTACAAGTTTGGCTATGTCCAAAAATAAAATAAAATGACAAGTTAGACCAATATTAGTTCCTATTAGGTATATTACTTTACTACTGATGCAAATATTTATTAAACTTATATCCGTATATTTTACTGTGTTTATTTATAAAAATTAATGGGTAAAATAATATAAGGAGCAATATATTATTTTAGGTGAAAATATATTTGTACTAATTTAATATAATATTATACATAATTGGATGAAAAACCTCATAAATTAAATTAAATTTTAACATAAAATTGAAAGAAAAAGAGAAAAGAATTTTACTCAAAAAGAATAAGTGAAAAAAATAGAGAAGAAAAAGAACACTAAAAATACATATAAAAATATCTTTGTTAAAGAGCGAGATGAGATAAAAAAATAACTACAAAAATATTAATATACAACGGAATTAAAATTATTTTTACAATTCATGTAATATTAATCTAATGGTTTGCTTTAGATATTTCATAAGTGTATAAATTAGTTAAAATTTATCGTATTGAAGTTAAGTATTATATTTTGGAGATACTCTCATTAATGTTGATGTATATGTTAAAATAAATTTTGATGTCTTATTTTCAATATAAATAAATATAGAATTTTTATTTTAATATAATGTCAAAATAAATATTTCATGTCATGACATAATTTAATTGAGTCATGTTACGCATTCCAAGGGGAGCCATGTGACCTAAGTCCACCATGGGCGAGTGATAACCGTTGTATCTTAGCCACTAATCATCGAGGTTGAATCCCATAACTGGGTTACACTGCCCAAGCGGCGACCCGCACATGAGGTCGTTCGGTTGACAAACTATAATAAATGGACTAAACAGTCAAAGTCAGTCCAGGCAACTTCTAAATCAACCAACATACAATATGTCCTTGTGAGCTTGATCTGGTGGCTAAGTGGGTTAGTTGGCCAAAGACTAAAGGCTTTGGTTGAACACTGTTTCCGAACGAGCTACAACCAGGCCCTAGGTCGAGAGGTCGAGAGGTCTTACAAACCAAAATACTACCAACGATCGGCGATCTGAGTGAGAATGTGTGTTAATTTCTGCTCCCATTTCTCAAATCGTCGGAAGGCGTTTAATGCTAAAGATACCGAACCCTGCTAAGAGGAAAATGGAAAGTCAAAGCATCCTGTCAGACTGGTCGAAAGTATGTTTATTGCTAGGTCATGAGATGCACATTTAATTCAATCTCCTCAATGTGTGATTTGTGTGTGTTTTAGGCTGTACTACACCCTGTTGAACTAAATTTATATTGTTTCTATATAATTTAACAAAAAAAATTTAGCAGTGTGAATGATATAAATCTCAAATAACAAAATTTATATTATCAAATTAGACATATTGTCATTCTACAAGTACAAATGACCATGTTTAAGAAAATAATTCATTAAGTAATAAATTACGAATATAAAACATAGTGATATATGGTGACATTGATGTTGAGTGAGTGATCGAACAATAGACACAAGTGGGAGTTGGTCGAGAGGATTGAAAACAAAGACTTGGACAGAGTGTTACCATGCTGGTGATTGAGAGGAAAAGCGAGAGAGAGACAGTAGTCGAAGAGAAAATCGTGGAATAAAGTTAGAAAGTTTGGACCAAATTTAAATATAACCTAAAAATAATTACTTCATATTATTTAATTTTATGCTATAATTAAAAAATGAATAATAATGATTAAATTTTTGTCAATGCATTTTATTAGTATGAATTATATTTTTGTTTTATTATTAATGTCGTGGTATGTAAAGTAAGAATTAATTGATGTTGGTTAAAAAATAGGGTGAATTACATCTGAGTATGTACCCTCAGGTTTGGTCTAATTACAACGCAGTCCTTATTCTTCCAACTATTACCATATAGTCTTTGAGGTATGTTTTCAAACTGAGGTCCCTAAACGCCGTTAGGGTTTTTCAGGGACCAGTATGTAATTTCAATTTAGTATAGTGATCGTTTTGTATCATAATAAAACAATGAGGGATGCATTTGTAATTTCTAACTAAATTTAAATTAGGTCATTTAGGGAGCTCAGATGGAACCCTAACGGCGTTTAGAAACCTCAAACGGAGACGATATCTCAGGGACCATATGGTAATAATCGAAAAAATAGGGACTATGTTGTAATTAGACCAAACCTGAGGGTACTCAAATGTAATTCACCCTAAAAATTAATCAAAAAATATAAATAATTTGTGGTGAGTTTATTATTTTTTTTAATTTTTTTTTAATTACTTAACTTGGTATAATAAATTATTAATTTAAAAGTACAAATTAAATTATTTTTTAAAAAATATAAGTTACTTTTTTTTATGGAAACCAGCCGAAACTGTAGGGTTACACGGAGGACCCACCTCATATATTAAATGAATTGGAAAAACAAGTATACACTTATAGAGTTATGATCCGACGATCAAATAGCCAACCAAACAAAAATGGCCAACACAAAGATTATAACCCATGAAAACCCAAAGAAGGGCAAAGACCAAATCAACATCCTTAATACGCATCAAAATACAAGAATTACTCATTCGTCTAAAAAGGTGCCCAAGTTGCCAAACAAAAGTGATTATGGTCGGCATAACTGCTATCTCGCAACAAGTAATCTCAACCATGTTGGTAGCATCCTGAGGGCTCAAAGTATCTTTCTCAGGTGGGCAGAACCACTGTCTCGCAACAAGTAATATCAACCATGCTAATGGTATCTTGAGGGCTCTAAATATCTTTCCCGGATCGATGACAAACAATATATACAAGTAATACATCGTCAATATTTAGGTAACCAACTAACTGCACGAGGCGACTGTTCGTTCACAAATAAACATAAGTTACTTGCTATCTTCATTTTTTAATATATGTTAAAATTTTATATAAATATAAAACTTTCACTCTATATATACCTAATTAGTAAAACTTTCAGTATTGAATTATTTTAGTTGGATTGAGTCAATTAAAGTGAATTTATAATTTTTTAATTTAGTGAGGATAATTTGTAGTTTTGACTGCTTCATAATGTAGTTTTCATATTCTAAACTTAATTCAAATGTCGTTAGCACTATATATTTATTAATAAAATATAAATTCCTTAAAAATATGAATTTATGTAAATTAGGATAACTTACAAATTAGAAATAAAACTTATTTAATTTAAAGAAAATATGAACAATCTCACTAACCAATAAAGTATATATATTCAAATAAAAATAAAATATAAATTATGATTTATTTTTTCATATTAATTTTATAATTTATTTTATGACTGAGTGTTTATGATGCACTATTATAGATATGATACGACATAAATTAATATTTAAACTTAACAATTGAGGGACGATAAAAAATATATTTTTAGAATTGTTTTTCTATCATGGATGAGTATTAATTTAAATTTATTAGTTAAGAAAATTAAAATTGTAAGTTTTTTATATTTGCATATATAAGTATACATTAAAATTTTAAATTTGAATTAATGAAGTCTCATTATTTTATTAAGATTAGAAATTATATTTTAAATAGTTTTATTTTAATAATCTAATTAAAAAATACATAAATAAATCATACATCTAATGTGCAACGCACGTTATTTTTATTAGTAATATTTAAATATAGGGTACTATAATTGTAACATCCCGCCCGTTCGACCTTTCCAGGTACGCCCTCACGGGTGAGCTATGTGTGTTTTTAATTATTTAATTATGCGGTTATTATACTTTTTATGTGAAATATTTGAATCACTTGAACTTAATTGACCTTATGTGATTTATTTATACGTATTTGTCTTCTTTGCTTTGTTCTTGTTCCGTTCGTGTCCGTTTTCGTTTTCGATTTTTGTGACTACGTGCTATGCGTGACTTATGTATGTTATGTATGCGTCTTTGTGATTGTTACTTGTTTTTGAGTTCGTTTGATACGGTTTTGAAACCGTTTTATGTTTTAGGGACATAAGGGCCTAACGAGCTTTAGCGCACCTTGTGTTCCGGAAGGCGTAACTTGAGCTCGGGAATTCGAATTCGAATTCTGGAACATGCGTTGGACTCGTAACGAAGAAAGCAAGACAGAGAATCCAGATTCATATTTTTCTAAGCTCATTTGATTCCCCGTTTTTCGACCGGAACGAGCCCCTTGCACCTTTAAGCCATCTTTTGACTTAATTAAGCTTTGTGGACCCCACTTAAACTTAACCAAACCCTTAACCATGACTTATACCTTGGGTTAACACCCATTTCAGCCCCTAACCCCAATAGAACCGATCCATTTCTCTCTCTCCCTCAAGAATCGATCAGCTCCAAGGCAAGGAAAGAAGGAAGAAACCCTTTTGGCCATTCTTGATGATTTTGAGCTCCAAGCTCCACCAAATCTTCTCAGATTCGAAAGGTAAGCTCATGATTGTATTCTACACTCTCTCTTCTCTCTTATGTGTGGATTTGAGTTGATTTTATTGGTTGATTGATGAGATTGAGCAAGCATGTGAATAGTGGAGTTTGGATGAATTTGATGATTCTTGCTTCCTTCTTGATTCTCTTGAGTTTGGGTGATTATATGTTGCTCCTTTAGCTTGATTCTAAGTGTTTATTGCATCTTGTTCCTTGGTAGTTGAGTTATGAGTGATTGGCCTTAGATGAGTGTTTGAGAATGGATGATATATCTTGATCATTTCATCTCCTTTTCTTGCTTTGATTCTTGCATGTTTTGTAGCTGAGATTATTTCTACTTTTATGGCATGAATATATGTTGGATTGGTGTTATTTCCTTGCATGTTATATGTATTTTTGAAGGCATAAGAGACTCCCCAAGGCAAGAACCGAAATGCCCTGTTTTTCTTGCCAAAAAACGATGTGTTGCTGCGTTTATTTTTCCAGGCCGAACGCATGACACGGCCATGTCATGTTTTAACTGGAAATGGACACGGCCGTGTCAAGCTCTCGACTTTGGGCCCTTAATTAATTTAAACCGGACACGGCTGTGTCCGATTCCTTTGCATTCCGGACGAGGCCGTGTCCACCCAGTAGGTTTTGGCCGGGAGGAGTTTCTTTCGTCGTTTTGTTGCTTTTCGTTGGTTCTTCTTGCCTTGTTTATAATGTGTACGTATGATTAACTTGTTGTATGACATGTTAAGTTTGATCTCGTGAATTTATGGTATATTCTTTGCTCTCGGTTATGAGATAGAACCTTATATGCCTTGAATGCTTCTATTTGACCTAATGTGCATTCATTTCGTATTCTTTGCATCATAAACATACATCCACATGTGCCGAGCGTCTAATGTGGTTTATATTGAGTCTAAGGTTGTCTTTTGACTTTGTTTTGCCTTTAGGTTCGTTCCTTGGTTGACGAGGTTGTCCTCTAGGCGTCCGACTTGCTTCCTTTGTTCCCGTCGCTTCTCGGAGGTGAGGTTTTCTTCCTTTTAGATAATATGACCTACAACCCTATATGTTTTGAAGGCCGCATGCGAGTTATGTATACTATATGATAAATATGTGTATGATATGTATTTTGAGGGCTCGTCCCATTTTGTATAAGACTTTAAAAAGGTTTTATATGTATATAGCTCTATTTTGATATTCTTTTGGAAAGCTTTGAATATGTGTGAGTGTGTAGCGAGTTTTGGCTTTGAAAGATAAGCTTTGAGATAAGTTTGTGTGACTTTTGTAATCTGTTTGGGGCCCGGAGTGTGGTATGGTAATCTCGGGTCGGCCGAGGGGTCGCCGAGCTCTTCCATCAACACCTCCATTTGAGAGTCTCACCCAACCTTAGGAGGTTGAGGAAGGGTGTTTCTCTTGAGCCGGCGGAGGCAACCGCCGAAGGATACAAGGTAGTAATTAAACCTTGTCACATTTCTGTGTATGGATAACTAGGGCTTGCTACCCTTCTATCACCCGGAGTAGGTTGGATTGCGAATTATGTTTTGATTATGATTTATGTCTTGGATTATGAATGGAGTTTGGAAGGAGAACTCGTACTCGCCGAGTTAGTGTGATTATGTATAAATCTATGAAACGGGAATGGACTCTTAAATACTTAAAATTGGTTGTTTTGGCCTTTGGCCTTTAATTCCCCTTTTTCCTATATATTTATTATCACGGGAAATGATTTGGCTTGCAAAAACCATCCCCGGTTTATGGATTCTCTTCAAATTGCTGAGTGCTTTGCTCTGTATGTATATATAGGGGTGCGTGTGTTAGCCCCCTCACCAGTCTCTAGGACTGACCCTCGTTGCTTCTTCTCTTTTTCCCCTTTGATTTGAGCTTTGCAGGTACCCGATTGGGAGTCTGGCTAGGCGGTTGTTGTCTTTCGAGTCTTCGTAGAGTCCTTGCATTTGCATATTTATTTTCCCGCTTTGGTACTACGTATATTTGGTACTATGTATAAATAATTATAAGCTATGTTTTGTAATTTGAAGTTTGGAATATTCCTTTTGGCCCGGGGTGGGCAAAGCATGTTGAAATATGTATATCTCTTCCTGAGCTTTTATATCTGTAATCGGTTATGTTAGTTGATCCTGTGGCTTCCGCACTTTCGATTTTGTTCTGTGGCGCACTCTGTTCAGGGTCTAGACCGCCTAGCCTAGAGTTGATTTTTGTTTGTCACCCATTCGCCATGGTTCGATGCGGGGATGGAGTTCCCCTCTCGATACCCGTATTGGACTATGGTGCAGGGAATGTGGCGCCCTTCGCTCCGGGGTGTTACAATAATTAGTGCAACTAATTTAACGGGGTGATATAATTAATCTTAATATTAATCATGAGGAAACATTAAAAGCGTCAATGTGAAAATTGGCTTCAATAATATGCACTAAGTTTTTGTTTTTTTGGGTACTTGTAATATGCACTAAGTGGTTACATTTATTGAGCAACAATTTTATTTTAAAACTAATGATTTGAGGGTCACGAGTTATGATACATACATACACATATAAAGATATGAACACGATACGAATAGAATGATACAAATTTTTTTTTTTTATAAATTTTATAATTAAAGAGTATAAGATAAACAACATGACAGAATGATATCTTTAAAAATTGCCGTCGAGAGGTGACACGATTTAGCATTTTAAAATTGGTAGTATAATGTATAATTCGTAAAACTCAAATAGTGATAAGAAAAAAATTGAAATTATATAGGCTTATGTTTTTTGTTTTTTTTTTTTTTTTTTTTTTTTTTTTCCGGTTGCTAACGGTTACCAATTTTTTTAAAAATTTTACTGTCCATTTATACAAGTTCAATTAGGTCACACTATGAAGATATAAAATTTTTCATACCAATAATAACTGTGTAAATGCATTCAGACGAAACATTTGGTTTAGCTAGCAACTTAATTAGCATCATTGCTAACACTAATCGCTTAGCAAAAAAAATATATATATAGAAACAAATAAATTTTTGTAATTATATGCATATAATTAACGATAATTTTTATAAGACAAACTTAGTAATTATAAAATTAATTAACTAGTAAAAAAAATGTGACATGAAAAGGTAAAATATAAGACTTTTAACCGTCATAACTATGTCAAATGAATTTGAAACAAGAGTATTTGTATGTCTTCCCCGTTCTTAAGTATGATTTGGACTCGACACTAATAAAAGAAAAAAAATCAGTAAAAGCTGGTAACACATAGAGCCAAAAAAAATCTTAACTATTTCTGTGAAAACTTAAATTCAATTAAGCTGGTGGTTAAGATATGTTGATCAGTCATATCAATTGAAGATTAGGAAATAGGAATCATCAATATATAGCCTATTAATTCTGTTCTTTTCTTTTCTTTTTAATAAATATAGTATTGGATGTTGGCCGTAGCTTTATAAGTAGTTCTCTCGACATAGTTATTATTTTTATAAATTCGAACCCGAAATCTTTAACGAGTTGATTTAGTAGGAAAATTTTATTAGTACTTACATCTTATAAAAATATTTGAAACTTGTAATTAAAATTGACAATTTTATAAAATTTATAAGTACTTGCATCTCATAAAATTGAGTACTACTAAAATTTTATAAACAACTCCTTTTTGTATAAGAATATTCAATAAATTTCTCCAAATTTAAGAACTGTTTAGAAAGAATTTATAAGTTTATGACAAATGACAGCTTAATCTTGAGTAAATAGATTATTTCAAATTAAGTTAAATTAAAAATATATAATTTTAAAATTCCTAATCTACTCCTTTATAAATAGCATATAAATGAGGAAACTAAAACATTTAATTAGTTCCAACAAATAGACAAATGATCGAAGGGAACTCAATTTTTTCTTTCTCTAAAATTTTCTTTGTGGCTTGAACAAATTGTCTTCACTGCCATTGTCATTCTGTTTGGTGGAAATTAGAGTTGAAGAAAAATTCGATTATCTAATCGCACGACATTGTATTCAATCAGTCTCAATTTGCACATTGTGTACTAAAATGTAATATTGCAAACTATCGTGTTAGTTATTCGTAATATTTTGAGAAAGATGGGGTCCGGTGATATTTTATTAATTTAAATAGAGTGTAAGCATAATTTTCCAAAAAATAAAATAAAAGAATTCATAATTACAACTCTTTTTTCTCTTTGGTTTCTAAACACTAATCTGCATGACTCGACTCAATAAAAAGTAATCAATTGAAATTTCGATCCAACGGTGGAGAATATTATCATTACTCTACTGCTAGATTGACTCAAATCTATTTCGTCGCCGGCTTGTTAGATTTAATCCGTCGAAATCCGTTCAAATCTACTGTCACACTTTTTGATCTACTATCATTCTTCAAAATCTACTATCTTCCTTTCAAATCTAGCGGAGATCTGTTTCGCTACTGTCTTTTTTATGGTACAAAGATGATCTGCCTTCACTGTTTTTTTTTAAGTTATGTTTTTTTTCGAGTCTTCAATAGGTAAGTTTTATCTATTCCGTATGAAAGTTTAGTTACTTTCTTTAAATTCAATTTTATTTTTCTCCGTGTCTTTCTTATGAAAGTTAAGTCTATTCACCGTGAGGCTAACTGTTATAGTCTATCCGCTCTCGAAAACTGTAGATTCGACTTGTATTCGTTCGTTGCAGTTCTGGCTTGTGTTATTCCGACTTTTGCCGTATTGATTGTACTACCTAATTGAATTATATGATATTGTTCTTTTTTTTTTTTCACAAGTAATTAAGTTGTTAGTTGAGTTTCCTGAGTTGGAGCAACATATACATTTAAAAATGTGCATGACTAATTTATTTCATTTGAAATGGAAAAAATATTTCCAAGATTTCAAACTTCAATTACAACTCAAATGGTGGATATTGACTTATGCCCCCAAATTAAGTTTGCGAGTGTTATTATGTCACAGTTGTCATAATTTTATCTCCTTAATTAATAAATTATAACCATATAATAAGCCTAATACATTGTCATGACTCATGCACTAGCTTTTTAGACTTAAATTATCCACTATTGAGTCGAAAGCTTGCATTGATTAACTTCATCTTTATTGAGCTACACAAGTTCATGTGCAGGCTATTTAAATTTACTAAACAACGTATTTAGTTAGTAATAAAAATAAATTACTATATATGACCCAGTTTTGCAATTTTTTTTTTTATATTCTATTTAATTTAATTAGATTCAGTTCGAGCCACAAGTAAAACCTTTCTAAAAAACTTTTTTAATAAGTATATTTCCAGCTTTTATCCTCTTTTATAATCAAGTAAAATTCATCTCTTTTTAATCTACCAGTCACCGGTCATTAGACCAAGACCCCACAAATTTATGAGAAATTTTCAAAGATATATTTTAATTCTCTTTTGTCTGTCATTGAGTTTGTACATTAAATTGTCATAACAAAAATTAATTCTCTTAGTTGTATCCATATTTGACGACCTCAGTCCTCAGTACCATTACCAGATTGTATCATGCATTTAAAATTCACCACTTAAGTTGACACCGGTGGTAAGATGCCATTTAATAATGTCGTCCCTGTAGCTGGTGAATATTGAAGATCGTCCTATAACTTGTATATTTTACTCAAAACCATATACATATATGTGTGTGTATATATATATATATATATATATATATATATAGAAGTGATGGTGCAGAGAAGAGGTGCAGGTAACATCCCATCAGCGAGATATAAGGCTATGACTCTGCAACAGCAGCAGGAGAAGAAGACATACTGCCAAACAACTTTTGCATGAATTTTGGCTGCAAATGCAAACACTCCTAACAAAATTCAAAACCTTTTTCGGGTTTTAGCTGATTACCTCTTTCCATGCCTAGTCTCCAACACAACAACTCATGACGACTTAGTTTCTGTAATAAAAGATATATAAATCGTAATTGAAGGCTAGACTGGCATCCCACATTGCAAGTACTGGTTTGGAAATAAATTAAAATGCAATTTATGGAACTTTTGTTTGTCGATAAATTAATTAATATAAAGGAAGTTGCAACTTTTTTTTTTTTTTTTTTTCCTTCCTCATAAATTAATATGCATAATAATTTGAATGATTGGATGCATAGTGTTGTCAGAGATTAGATTACCAATCACAATATTGTAGGGGCCAATGTTGAGAAGAATCTTGTGTTATTTCAAGAGAGAAAAAGAAAGAATGCAAAGGATTATTTCCAGAGAGAAAGAGAGAGATCTTGTTTGGTGTGATTTGACTAAAGCATTGGATGCAGCCTCGTTATACAATTTATTGTCTGTTGGTCATAAAGTTATTGGAGCAAACTATATTAATTTCTACTCACAAAGTAAGAAAATGGGATTTCATGACATTCTTTTTTAAGGGGCAATTCCTTAAAACTCCCCATGGGTTTAAAAACTTCCTTTTAGCTCCCCATTTTCAAATACATCATTTGGGGTTTTAGATACGCGATTCTAGGATTTAGATACGCAATTCTGGGATTTGGATACATGATTCTGGGATTTAGATACATGATTTTTTCCTTGTATTTCAAATACATCATTTGAGGTTTTAGATACGCGATTCTTGAGTTTTAATACATCATTTTTTAAAATGGGGAGCTAAAAGGAATTGGGCTTATCATTTGGGGAGTTTTCGGGAATTCCCCGCTTTTTTAATCTCCATTTTTCAATTAAAATTGTTGAAATAAATCTCTCTCTCATCCAATTTTATTTGGATGTAATGATAATTTTAAAAATATCATTTCATATTCATATTCGTGCATTATAAATTATTATTCGCCAAAGTCCAAACCAATGCATTGAAAAAGAATTTATCGTGAAATTACTTGCACATCGAATGCTCGGCTTGAGTTGCATGACGTTAAATTGTTATAGATGAATATTCCTAGAGATTGTAGGAGAAAACTCAAATGGATACCAAATTACATACTTATAAGTTATTACATGTTGAAATTCATTTTATAATATTGTTTTTGTAAAAAGAAGTAGTGAAGTTTAAATCAAGGTAAATCATTTGAAAAAACAAAAAAAAAACAAGGCAAATCATTGAGTGCTTAAATTTTGAGAAAAGTTCATACTTTCATATCCATATAATATTGTTCTGCATAGCCTTGTGAATATATATACATTACAGATCGAATGCATAACTTTCCACTCTGCCGTCACACGAAGATCTTCGATCTGAACCTTCGCATCTACTCTATATTAGGGGATGAACCCCGCCTTCGCCATCGCAAGAATATACCAAAAAAATGAAAATTGTAATTCCTAAATTGTGTTAAAAAATGTAAGTAATAATAAAGAATGGAATACGTAAGATAAAAAATGAGAGACAAACAAATAGTTTAGTGATAAAACATTTTCACTTTAATAAGATTCTCAGTTCTAATCCCAATTGATATATCAGAGGTTCGAATCATATTTAAAATATTGATATGCAAAGATGACAACCTATACGCTTAAAACCAAAAAAATGAAATTAAAAAACCATAAATAATAATAATTAAATACGTAAGAAAAAAAAAAAAAGGGGCAAACAAATATTTTTTTAGTGAACATTTGAATATTGACAAGTTTTAATAGGTCTCGAGTTCGAATAATATCTAAAATATTAATATATATATTTTTTTTGGTAAGAAGGAAGGGTATATTAATTCAAGCTAACGAATATCTTCTAAAGGATTATGCATTTAAATTTAGTAAACACTTACAAAAAACTTATATTATATCTCATCCTATAAAAGACAATTTGTAAGAGAT
The DNA here is from genome assembly GCA_037501455.1 of Lantana camara. NCBI lineage: Eukaryota > Viridiplantae > Streptophyta > Magnoliopsida > Lamiales > Verbenaceae > Lantana > Lantana camara. The sequence continues at coordinate 12,650,785 of CM074859.1, forward strand.
AACGGAATTTGAACGTACAACTTTATCAAGATTAAACCCTTCGCACAACTTATCCATAAATTAATATTGATGTGTGTATTAAAGAAAATTGTAAGATGAAAAAAAAAAAAAAGAGGGAGAAAGCATTGGTGCAGTGTCCACAGTCAAGCAGCTGCGGCAGCCAACACCACCATAAAATAAACACACACTTCTGCCATTCTCGGTTTCCGAGCAAACTCTCTCTCTCTCTCTTCTGTAATCTCAAACTTCACACTTCTTTTGGATCCTCATCTTCAAATCTCTCTCCATCTCCGTTGCTCTTCCTCTCTGAATTTTCTGTTTCCTTTTTCAATTTCATATTCAGCGCTAGAAGGAAGCTATAATTGACATGACTGCACTTTCATTCGCTCCATTTCTATTTTTCTGTCGCAGATCTTCGGACAGCTCTGTGGTGCCTTGAGAACCACCGGCTCTCTTCCTCGTCTTCTTCTTACAGAGAGACGCATGGATGGAGAGAGCCTAACTATTTATTGTAGCTTCTTTCCAGTTTTCCTTTTACTGGATTACGATTGTCTAATTTGTTGATCCTGTTGTTGCAAGTGCGTCAAGTGCGGTACTTGGAGGTATTTCCGACGGGCTAAGGGTTGTTTGTATTTAGTTATTTAAACAGTAGCAAGGGTAAAGCTGAGAGATTCAACAGTAATCAGTGAGAGTAGAAAAGCTTGTATAATTGTTTCTTTCAGCGAAAATCAGGGATTTGTTTTTTTTTTTTCATTTCCTTCCTCTTTGCGTGGCAAAAGTTACTGAATTCACCTTCTAGTGGGTGAAATTTTGGATGTTTTGGTGTGAACAAGAATAATAATTGAAAGAGGGTGACTGTTTCTGTTCAAGTGGTTATTGGAGGGTGAAAAACTGAAAATAGAATAAAAAGAGAGGGGAAAACAGATTGTTTTGTCAGCTTGCGTATTGTTTATGCATATAAGGCTGCTTAGCTTTCGTTGAGCTATTTTGGCTGTGTTAGCTTTGTTCATAAGGTAAGCGGTAGAAGTGTGTGTGTCAGCCATCTCAAAAACCCAAGAATCTTCTACCTCAATCAACATCATCCATTTTCCCTTTAGAATCATCGTCATCATCATCATCATTGAAAAATAAATAAAATCAAGAAAATTAACCTCTGATTGAGAGAATCTTTGTCAGCTCCCTGGTGGAACTTGTAAAAGCAGCTTCACGGGATCAGTGTTATCCAAGGTTTCCTTTGTTGGCAAGGAGGTGCTCTGATTTTCTTTGAGGGGTTACAGAGTTCTTAAAAGATTTGAGGAAGAATGGCTATGGTTGCTCATCACCACAGAGAGAGTAGCAGTGGGAGCATAAATAAACATCTTGATTCTGGAAAATATGTACGGTACACGGCAGAACAGGTGGAAGCTTTGGAGAGGGTTTATGCGGAGTGCCCTAAGCCCAGCTCTTTGCGCAGGCAGCAGCTGATCCGAGAATACCCCAGTCTTTCCAACATTGAGCCCAAACAGATCAAAGTCTGGTTTCAAAACCGCAGGTTAAGAACCAATATCTCTTTCGCTGGGAGTGTTTTTATATTTAATTTACTTCGTTTTTTCTGACAACCGGTTCCTGGATTTCGAGTACCTTCCTGCTGTCTTCTTGTTTTGGTTCTGATTAGTTATATTGATTCATGTCCATCTTGTCAAACATTTCTGCATTTGGTAGTTTAAGGAATTGATAAAAGTTTGATTTTGAGGTGACTGTTTATAAGAATCTTGCAAACCACTATGAGGTGTTACCGTGTTAGGTATTGGCACTAGGGATGGTTTTGGATCAACATTAAAGTTTTTCTCTCTCTTTTTTGTTTTTTTGATATTGCTGAAGGCTAAAAAACCTCTCCTCGTCTTGAAATGAGTGCAGGTGTAGAGAGAAGCAACGTAAAGAATCCACCAGACTTCAGAGTGTAAACAGAAAATTGAGTGCAATGAACAAGCTATTGATGGAGGAGAATGATCGCCTCCAGAAGCAGGTGTCCCAGCTGGTGTGTGAGAATGGTTACATGAGGCAACAGTTGCATACTGTATGTAGTTAACTTCACTATGTAGATTCTTTTGCTCTTTCTCATTTAGCTACCTGTCCACTCAAGATCGTTACTATTTGATCTGTTGTCATCTACCTTTTATCGTCGTTCATTTTAGGACTTCCTTTCTTCAGTAAATGTTCAATTTTCTTCAAGTTATTTTGATGACAAGATTGCTTAGGCTTTTACGGGACTAATGTAATGTAGCAAATTTCAATTTTTGGGTGTTTATTGATTTGCGGGTCTTTTCCTTTTTTGTTTTTGGTGTTGTGCTTTGCTATTGTTAAATTTCCACTGAAGTGAACTCTAACACATCATTACAATATTTGATAAATTATCTTATCTGTTTCCAAATCTTAAATTGTGGAAATTCTGCCAGGCATCTGTGCCAGCCACTGATGCAAGTTGTGAGTCGGCAGTCACGACACCTCAGAATTCTCTCAGAGATGCTAGCAACCCTGCTGGGTACTAATTCTTTTCTTTTTTACACTTTTCGTTGTAGTTCCACATATTTAGAATTGTTAGAGCATAATTATCTTGATTCTTCAATACATGTATTCCTTTTACAGCCTCCTCTCAATTGCAGAGGAGACCTTGGCAGAGTTCCTTTCAAAGGCTACAGGAACTGCTGTTGATTGGGTCCAGATGCCTGGGATGAAGGTCAACTCCTTTAGAATGCAGTTCTTGTGCTGCTTCTTTAATTCTTTTCCTGTTTCAGTAAATTAGACCGTCCTACCAATTCTAAAATTGAAAAACTTTAAACTTTCTTTCAGCCTGGTCCGGATTCGGTTGGAATTTTTGCTATTTCACAAAGTTGTAATGGAGTGGCAGCTCGAGCGTGTGGTCTTGTTAGTTTAGAACCTACAAAGGTAAATGCAAAGCAGCTGATCTCAATTGTGGCCTACATGGAAATTTGACTACTAATTGATCATGTTGCAAATGTTTGCTCGCTTCGTTTATTTTACAGATTGTTGAGATCCTTAAAGATCGTCCATCTTGGTTCCGAGATTGTCGGAGCCTTGAGGTTTTCACAATGTTTCCTGCTGGAAATGGAGGAACCATCGAATTGTTATATACACAGGTTGATGGTGTGATATGATATTATTGTGGTGTTCCATATTCGGGTCCCTATTACAATGACAGAGATTTAATAAACTATTATTGATTTCAGACTTATGCTCCAACTACTCTGGCTCCTGCTCGTGACTTTTGGACTCTAAGATACACGACAACCTTGGAGAATGGCAGTCTTGTGGTATGCTTATCTTTTCACTCACCTTCTTGTTGTACATATTGAGGCGATGATGTCCAGTTTTCTTGAAATTATTTCCAACTAAATATATTTGTATTTACTACCCTGTTTATTGCAATTTTTATCTTGCTAATGATGAAAATTCTCCTAATATTTTCATGAAAACCATTTATGTAAATTCTAATTTCTGCTCTCCGGAAGGTATGTGAGAGATCACTTTCTGGTACTGGGGCTGGTCCGAGTGCAGCTTCAGCATCACAGTTTGTTAGAGCTGAAATGCTTCCGTCTGGATATCTGATTCGACCGTGTGAAGGTGGAGGGTCAATTATTCACATTGTGGATCACCTTAATCTACAGGTATTTTTTGTTGCTCAAATGAAATGATCTTCACAACATCATTTAGATGGCTATAGCATGATTAATAATTCACTGCATTGTTCCAGGCTTGGAATGTGCCAGAGGTGTTGCGATCTCTATATGAATCATCAAAGGTTGTGGCACAGAAAATCACGATTGCGGTGAGTTACATATGAAAGTTTCATGTTGCATTGCTGTAGCTTTCAGATTGCATTGCTTATGGAGTTGACCTAATTCTGTGTCGAATAAATAAATTAATACAAACAATTTTAGCAATATTAGCGCCTCCTTGGAATGTCGTCACACTTGTCTCATTTCACTTTATAGTGTAACCCCCGCCCCTTGGTTGATTGTTATGGATAAATTAAATGATGACATAGTTTAAATTTTAGTGAACTTTGTAAATTGTTCGTGGCTGTATGTTATTATCCAAGTTTCTTAATAATCTTTCCTAATTTGATTAAATTTTGTTGATAATAAGGGGGTGTTTGTAATTTTGAAACAGTGGGGAAGTTTGTGTAAGACATAATTACAAGGGATGCTGGTGTTATTAACCCAACATCTTTTCCTCAATTTGAATATTAATTCTCCAGGCACTAAGATATATCAGGCAAATAGCCCAAGAGACGAGTGGCGAAGTGGTATACGGGCTTGGCAGGCAACCAGCTGTACTCCGCACTTTCAGCCAAAGGTTAAGCAGGTAATTCTTTCTAATTTTCTCACTAAATTCTTCTATGTACTAGATACGGTAATGCAATTGTACCTGTCTTGTAAAACATGTTCTAATCTTGTACAAATTGTTAATCGTTTTGTTTTTTCTTCTATTCAGAGGCTTTAATGATGCTATTAATGGTTTTAATGATGATGGATGGACATTGTTGAGCTGTGATGGTGCTGAAGATGTAGTAGTTGCTGTTAGTTCAGCTAAGAACCTGACTACTTGTTCTAATGCTCCTTTGCTTGGCGGCGTTTTGTGTGCAAAAGCATCTATGCTACTTCAGGTGCTCATAATTAATTATCTAATGGAAGCTATAATACCTTTTCACTTGCAACCTTTTGAATTCTCTCAGTTTCTACTTAGGAATTTCTTCCCTCATACTTTCTTCTTTTATATTATTACCAGAATGTCCCCCCAGCAGTGCTAGTTCGCTTTTTAAGGGAGCATCGATCGGAGTGGGCGGATTTTAGTGTTGATGCTTATGCTGCTGCATCTTTGAAAGCAGGCACATATGCATATCCAGGAATGAGGCCTACAAGATTCACTGGAAGCCAAATAATCATGCCATTAGGCCACACAATAGAACATGAAGAGGTATGTGCTTCCCTTTTGTGGCAATTCTGTGTCAAATTGACTCCAAATGATACTTCAGGTGATACAATGGGCAAACCTAGCCTTTACTCAGAACGCATTTTTTTAATTAGATGTGAGAAGATTTTGATGTAATTGTTTCGTCAAACTTGAAATGTTCAAGGCATAGTTTCTAATAATGTTGGATCATATCAAACATTATGGACGTTTGTAACTTTGTAATATCTGTATCATTCCAGATGCTTGAAATTATTCGTTTGGAAGGACACTCATTTAGTCCTGAGGATGCTTTTGCATCCAGGGACATTCATCTTCTACAGGTACTATATTTGGTATCTTGCTGTTTTATAAATGGTATTAGAAACTTTCTTACATGAGACAAGTGTCTAATTTGCATCTTTAACTGCAGATGTGTAGTGGAGTTGATGAGAATGCAGTTGGGGCTCGCTCCGAGCTTATTTTTGCACCTATTGACGAGATGTTTCCAGATGATGCTCCTCTTTTGCCTTCGGGTTTTCGCATAATTCCACTTGATTCAAAACCAGTTGAGATACTTCTACTTAAAAACATGTTTTTAGAGAGAAAAAGAAAAGGGAAGGGTTTATTTATGTGTGGTAGGGTGGGGCCGGGGTAGCCTTGATGGGTCATTTTTATTTTCAACCATGATAACTACTAGCTATAAATATGAATTAATGATCTTATAGAAGTAGAAATGAATATTGGCTAATAACCTCTATCCTTCTCCGGTGTCAACAGGGTGACTCGCAAGATTTGATGACTTCACATAAAACACTAGATTTGACATCAAGTCTTGAAGTTGGTCCAGCAACGAGCCATGCTACAGAAAATACCGGTTCATCTTATAACACGCGATCAGTATTGACTATTGCTTTTCAATTTCCATTGGAGAGCAATTTGCAGGAGAATGTTGCTACAATGGCACGCCAATATGTCCGTACTGTGATTTCTTCAGTGCAGAGGGTCGCCACAGCAATTTCTCCTTCAGGAGTGGGCCCTATGATGGGCCCGAAGCTGTCTGCTGCCTCTCCTGAAGCTCAAACACTTGCACATTGGATCTGCCAGAGTTATAGGTACTAGCGATTCTCTCTCTCTCTCTCTCTCTCTCCCTCTCATTTGCATTTTGAGAATTCATTTCTGTCGTTTTCAGCTACCATTTGGGGACTGAGTTGCTAAGAGCTGATTCCATGAGTAGTGAATCAATATTAAAAATGCTTTGGCATCACCAAGATGCCATCTTATGCTGCTCCTTGAAGGTACAATGCTGAAATGACTTGTGTGTGCATGGATATTTGAATTCAGTGACAGTGGAATTATTTTTGAGATATTCTTTGAATTTTTTATTTTAAAATCCAAATTTATAGAAAATTATAATTCTGCTGCCCCCATTCGCCCAAATCCCACCTCTGTCTGTGTTCGAATTGTTGCTCAATTCATCAACATGTTTCATTAAACTGTGTTGCCTTTGTTCCTTTTGGCATGCAGGCTCTGCCTGTTTTCATATTTGCGAATCAGGGTGGGTTAGACATGCTGGAGACTACTCTAGTCGCTCTACAAGATATCACCATAGATAAGATATTTGATGATGCTGGGCGCAAGGCATTGTTTTCAGAATTTGCTAAGATCATGCAACAGGTGATTTAACTTTTACGCACTGCTCGATGTAATTGTAGAGCTAAATGGGATTATGATAAAAAAACATTTTTGATATAATTCAATAACTATTATGTTTTCTCAGGGATTCGCTTACTTGCCTGGTGGTATCTGCATGTCAACGATGGGGCGTCATGTATCATATGAACAAGCCATTGTCTGGAAAGTATTTGCAGCAGATGAAAACACTGTGCACTGCCTAGCTTTCTCGTTTGTCAATTGGTCCTTCGTTTGATGCTCCGAATTGATCCATGGAGTTCCCTCTTCAGAAAAAATGGTGTGCAAGGGCCGATATCCAGATGACTGAGATAGAATATAAAGGAGGAATCAAAGAGTTTTGTTATGTTTGGTGTTTATCATAGTTTGCATTTTTTGTTAATTTAATTTGTAATTGTTTGTGTTCTTGAAATTTTGATCCTCCAAAGTCCAATGTAAATACTTCTGCTTTAGTTTTCTTGATTTATGAAGAAATTCTTGATGTGCTTCATCCTGGAAGGGCGAATATATCCAAGGCTGAACTGAAGGAGAAATTGGCTATGATGTATTAGGTTAAAGATCGAAATTCCTTCTCTGTGTTTAAGTTCAGAACCCACTTTGGTGGAGGCAAATCAACTGGGTTTGGTTTGATCTATGATACTGTCGAGAATGCAAAGAAATTTGAGCCAAAATACAGGCTTATCAGGAATGGTTTTGATACCAAGTTTGAGAAATCTAGGAAGCAAATGAAGGAAGGAAAGAACTGAGGTAAATAGATCCGTGGTGTTAAGAAGATTAAAACTGGAGATGCTGCCAAGAAGAAATAAGTCTCGTGGGATTTTGAGTTTTTTTGGTTTCTTTCCTCAAGATTATCATGTCATAGTGTTATTGTTCCTTTGCGTTATAGGCTTATAGCTTAGTTAAGGGAATTCCAGAACTGCTTGGAGAGGACACACAATTTGTAAGAGCTTTGAATTATTGTGTTTTATCATTGTTAGAAATTGAGCATGGGGTGGTATCAATACCATTGGTTTGTACTAGTCCGCAGCAAAGATATAGAAATGAAGCACAAGAAGATTTAGAGAGGTTTGATCCTCAAGGCTGTGTAAAACACGAGCCTAAAGGATTAATCCTCTACCTAAGGTTGTTAAGCTTAGGATTTTGAAGTGAGAATCCATTAAAAGAGAGACACGAAGGTCTGATATACAATATATATCAACTTTGGAACGCCCTGTACCGGCACCAAAGGTCAAGCCCCGTAGGAGCGATTGGTACTACTAATACCGCGTTCAAGTCCCAGAACTCAGCTCAATCACTCCTATCTATATTACATTACAAGCCTAACACTATGATAATACACCATCTCCATGTGCTTCCAACAACTACTGCAATGTAGGAGAAAAAGCCTTATTCCATGAGTTGGTCTTCAAATGATCAACCCAAGTATCATTATATAGAGCTTCAAAAATAGCTGTTGGGACTGGAATTTGAATTTCAAACTTTGTTCCAACTGTCACCAACTTTCCCTCTTCATAAACCTACAATGAAGACTTCAAAATAAATGTCTCAACGGTTATATGAGAACATATAAAATTAGTCAAAGCTTTCTATTGAAATATGTGCAAAATAATATTATTTTGTCAGCCATGAGCCCCAATTTGTTCCGGTGAGGTTCCAAGGTTAACAATCGCTCCCTTGTTAAAGATGACAAAAAGATATTTCCTATCAGTGTGATATGTGCCAGAAGCTCCCCTTGTCAAGATGATTATAGAAAACTTTAGAGAGCTGCAAGACTCCCCCTGTCATTGAGAGTCATTCATTGTGAAAGAAATTTGAAAAATTAAGAACAAATGAACTTGGCACAAACACAAGAACAGAATGCACAAGTAACAAAATAAAAGAACATTAAAAAGCTGTAAGACTTCCCTTGTTGAGCTCAGAAGCTCTCCTTAGCAAATAACTTTCAGTTTTCATTGAGATTCTTGCTCCTGGTATGGCCACACAGCTTTTAGGTGACAAAGCTTGAACCATCAAGAAGCAAAAGATGAGTTGCGCAGCCACAAGATCGTTTCTCTTGGTTGTTAGACCAAATATCATGAACACCAAGCTCTGATACCACTTGTTAAAAATTGAGCATGAGGTGGTATCAACATCACTAGTTTATACCAGTCAGCAGCAAAGATATAGAAATGAAGCACAAGAAGATTTAGAGAGGTTTGACCCTCAAGGCTATGTAAAACACGAGCCTAGAAAATTAATCCTCTACCTAAGGTTATTAAGTTTAGGATTTTGAAGAGAGAATCCATTAAAAGAGAGACACGAAGGTCTGATATACAATACATATCAACATTGAAATGCCCGGTACCGACACCAAAGGTTAAGCCCCATAGGAGCGCCTGGTACTACTAAAACCGCGGTCAAGTCCCAGAACTCAGCTCAATCACTCCTATCCATACTACATTACAAGCCTAACACTATGATAATACACCATCTCCATGTGCTTTCAACAGCTACTGCAACGTAGGAGGAAGAAGCTTTATTGCATGAGTTAGTCTTCAAATGATCAGCCCAAGTATCTTTATATAGAGCTTCAAAAATAGTTGTTGGGGCTGGAATTTGAATTTCAAACTTTGTTCCAGCTGTCACCAACTTTCCCTCTTCGCAAACCTACAATGAAGACTTCAAAATAAATGGCTCAACGGTTATACGAGAACATATAAAATTAGTCAAAGCTTTCTATTGAAATATGTGCAAAATAATATTCTTTTGTCAGCCTTCAAAACACATGAGCCCCAATTTGTTCCGGTGAAGTTCTAGGGCTAACAATCATTTTCTAAACAATTTTCATCATTATTCTCTGAAATTGCATCTAAATTTTGACCAAAAAAAAAAAAAAAAAGGAAAAAAAGGAGTAGCAGCTAAACTAAATAAAGCATGACAATCCAAGTAAAGCATGTCAGATAGTAAAGCATGACAGGTAAAGTAAATAAAGCATTGCTATAACAGAGCACCTATTCATTAAGGAATGTACCACGAAGTCATTAGTCATTTGTATATTTTTCATTGATTAATTGAGTGCTCGGCTCACATATTTTCAAGATGTGACAAATTGAACACTTCACACATGACAATGAATACGTGAAGAAATTGAAGAGCACCTTTCACACGACCAGTATCAAGAAGAAGTTTAACACCCTGAAGAAATCCAACACACTAAGTATCAAGAAGAAATCCAACACACCCAAGAAATGGAACTAGTTCAAGAAATTAACTTGATAAGCTTAAATTACGAACAAGATATTGAGCGCACGTAAGGCCACGAATCTGAAGATATCCAGCAACATGTCACGACCATGGTTTGTTGCCTTTTTTATTTAATTTATTTTCACTTCTTTCCGTGCACAACTAATTATTATTATTATTATTATTTATTTATTTTTATTTTTTTTTTTGTGTTGTGATCATGGTTGTAGGGTGGCGGATGGGTGGTGCTATTGAACCTTAAGTTTCAGTGTATAGGCGTAGTCTATGGAGACATAGTGACGTCTCCATTATATGTATTTTCTAGCACGCTTATGCATGACATAAAAAATAATGAAGATATTTTGGGAGTGCTCTCCCTTACAATTTACAAAATATATTTATTACCGCTTATTAAATATATTTTTATATTATTGCACGCCAATGATAATGGAAATGGTAAGTTTATTGGTGTAAATCTTTATTTTAAACTTAAAATTGTGTGTTTTTAAAGTATTGGGATATGCAAAATTAATTTTTGTTTTGAAAATTTTTAGGAGGGACGTTCGCTTTATACTCACTGTTATGTAAACACATTAACATAGGATTGACAATAAATCAACCACATGAAAATCAAGATGAATTAAATTTACAAAATAATCAATCACAAACTTCCAAACTTGCATCCAAGCTGGAGGGCAGCAATTTTGCGAAGTATTTTTTACTCTCCGCTACTATGCTTGGTACCTCCATGGTCATCGGAGATGGAATACATTTTTTAGTCCCATTAGATCCTGAGAGGGAAAATTTTAGTCCCATAAAATTCATAAATCCAAAATACATCCTATAAGATTGAAAAAATGGACAAATTATATCATTTCGTTTAACTATTACAAATTTTAGTCTTTTTTGACGTTAGGGTTCAATTTTAGAGAAAAAATTTGTATTTTTTAGGTTGATTTTAGTAGAAAAATATACTTATCATCCTGTAAATATCATACATTTTTTCACAATCTACCCAACGTAATTAAGCTTATCAATTAATTAGGCCTAATTATATTTTTCATATAATAATTAAGCTTAATAATAAATAAGATGATACAACATGTATTAATAACAATATGATGCTAATTAATCAAATCAACAAAAAATTATTACTTAACAAATTTAACTTAAATTTACCTATTTCATTGACAAAAATGACACATATAAAGTTGCTCATAACATTAATAGTAGCAAGTGAAAATTTAAAATCATCAAGTGCTGCATTAATGATTTATCCGAACTTTGAAAGCATGACAGTTTTTTTTTTTTTTTGGATCAAAGTAACCGAGCCTAAAAACTTCAATATGCTAGAGATTAAAAAAACACTCAAGCATTGAAGATCTTCTCCCATTCCTTGTTCAAAGTTTCTCCCAGAACTTTCAGGCTCGCCACCTTTCCTTCAAGATCTTCAACCTTCGATTTGTAGCTTTCCAATTCTTCCACCTTCAATTTGTAGCTTTACTCCAAGTCACTCGTTTCTTCTTTATGTTTTGCCTTCAACTCTTCAACCTCTTGTTCATATTTTTCCTTCAACTGGTCACGCTCAGATTTCAGTAGTTTGACTTCAGATATTTTCTGTGAGAGTGTGGCCTCCATCTGCCCTATGTTTGATTTGCTTACTTCTAATTCCTCAAGCAACGAGCGGAATTTGTTTAGCATGGCAGTTTGCAGGGCAGTCATGTCACGTTTAATCACCTCAAGATCCGCCTCCATCTGGAAAAGCTCAATTATCTGATAGGTGAGAGCTGATTAATGAAGAAAAATTTTCCACCTTGTCAAAGTTGAACACTAAGTCAAGCTCACATACATTACTGAAACACTTAACCAGAGTCTCCACAAAAACTGCCACATAAAAGAATTCAGATAAAATAAAGCATGACAGAGAGTAAAGCATGACAGTTAAAGTAAAGAGAAAAAAACAAATTGCACCCTGTACCATGAGCGTTTTTTCAACTTTTTATCCGAACTTTCAAATGTTTCAAATTATCATCTGTACTTTAATTTTTTTTTTCAGATTGTCATCTCGACCAATTAGGTGTTAACACGTAGCTAATTTCCGGCAAAAATTTAACACCAAAGTGGCCACTTGCTAACACCTAATTGGCAGATATGGCAATCTAAATATTTTTTCAAAATACAAATGTCCACTTTGGCCGATATGAACAAGAAATTTAGCGCACGTAAGACCACGAATCTGAAGATATCCAGCAACATGTCACGGCCATGGTTTGTTGCCTTTTTTATTTAATTTATTTTCACTTTTTTCCGTGCACAACTAATTAATTTTTTTTTTCTTTTTTTTTGTGTTGCGATTATGGTTGTAGGGTGGCGGATGGGTGGTGCTATTGAACCTTAAGTTTCAGTGTATAGGCGTAGTCTATGGAGACATAGTGATGTCTCCATTATACGTATTTTCTAGCACGCTCATGCATGACATAAAAAATAATGAAGATATTTTGGGAGTGCTCTCCCTTACAATTTACAAAATATCTTTATTACCGCTTATTAAATATATTTTTATAGTATTGCACGCCAATGATAATGGAAATGGTAAGTTTATTGGTGTAAATCTTTATTTTAAACTTAAAATTGTGTGTTTTTAAAGTATTGGGATATGCAAAATTAATTTTTGTTTTGAAAATTTGTAGGAGGGACGTTCGCTTTATACTCACTGTTATGTAAACACATTAACATAGGATTGACAATAAATCAACCACATGAAAATCAAGATGAATTAAATTTACAAAATAATCAATCACAAACTTCCAAACTTGCATCCAAGCTGGAGGGCAGCAATTTTACGAAGTAGTTTTTACTCTCCGCTACTATGCTTGGTACCTCAATGGTCATCGGAGATGGAATACATTTTTTAGTCCCATTAGATCCTGAGAGGGAAAATTTTAGTCCCATAAAATTCATAAATCCAAAATACATCCTATAAGATTGAAAAAATGGACAAATTATATCATTCCGTTTAACTATTACAAATTTTAGTCTTTTTTGACGTTAGGGTTCAATTTTAGAGAAAAATTTTGTATTTTTTAGGTTGATTTTAGTAGAAAAATATACTTATCATCCTGTAATAATCATACATTTTTTCACAATCTACCCAATGTAATTAAACTTATCAATTAATTAGGCCTAATTATATTTTTCATATAATAATTAAGCTTAATAATAAATAAGATGTACAACATGTATTAATAACAATATGATGCTAATTAATCAAATCAACAAAAAATTATTACTTAACAAATTTAACTTAAATTTACCTATTTCATTGACAAAAATGACACATATAAAGTTGCTCATAACATTAATAGTAGCAAGTGAAAATTTAAAATCATCAAGTGCTGCATTAATGATTTATCCGAACTTTGAAAGCATGACAGTTTTTTTTTTTTTTTGGATCAAAGTAACCGAGCCTAAAAACTTCAATATGCTAGAGATTAAAAAAACACTCAAGCATTGAAGATCTTCTCCCATTCCTCGTTCAAAGTTTCTCCCAGAACTTTCAGGCTCGCCACCTTTCCTTCAAGATCTTCAACCTTCGATTTGTAGCTTTCCAATTCTTCCACCTTCAATTTGTAGCTTTACTCCAAGTCACTCGTTTCTTCTTTATGTTTTGCCTTCAACTCTTCAACCTCTTGTTCATATTTTTCCTTCAACTGGTCACGCTCAGATTTCAGTAGTTTGACTTCAGATATTTTCTGTGAGAGTGTGGCCTCCATCTGCCCTATGTTTGATTTGCTTACTTCTAATTCCTCAAGCAACGAGCGGAATTTGTTTAGCATGGCAGTTTGCAGGGCAGTCATGTCACGTTTAATCACCTCAAGATCCGCCTCCATCTGGAAAAGCTCAATTATCTGATAGGTGAGAGCTGATTAATGAAGAAAAATTTTCCACCTTGTCAAAGTTGAACACTAAGTCAAGCTCACATACATTACTGAAACACTTAACCAGAGTCTCCACAAAAACTGCCACATAAAAGAATTCAGATAAAATAAAGCATGACAGAGAGTAAAGCATGACAGTTAAAGTAAAGAGAAAAAAACAAATTGCACCCTGTACCATGAGTGTTTTTTCAACTTTTTATCCGAACTTTCAAATGTTTCAAATTGTCATCTGTACTTTAAATTTTTTTTTTTTCAGATTGTCATCTCGACCAATTAGGTGTTAACACGTAGCTAATTTCCGGCAAAAATTTAACACCAAAGTGGCCACTTGCTAACACCTAATTGGCAGATATGACAATCTAAATATTTTTTCAGAATACAAATGTCCACTTTGGTCGATATGAACAAGAAATTGAGCGAACGTAAGACCACGAATCTGAAGATATCCAGCAACATGTCACGGCCATGGTTTGTTGCCTTTTTTATTTAATTTATTTTCACTTCTTTTCGTGCACAACTAATTAAAATTTTTTTTCTTTTTTTTTGTGTTGTGATTATGGTTGTAGGGTGGCGGATGGGTGGTGCTATTGAACCTTAAGTTTCAGTGTATAGGCGTAGTCTATGGAGACATAGTGATGTCTCCATTATACGTATTTCTAGCACGCTTATGCATGACATAAAAAATAATGAAGATATTTTGGGAGCGCTCTCCCTTACAATTTACAAAATATCTTTATTACCGCTTATTAAATATATTTTTATAGTATTGCACGCTAATGATAATGGAAATGATAAGTTTATTGGTGTAAATCTTTATTTTAAACTTAAAATTGTGTGTTTTTAAAGTATTGGGATATGCAAAATTAATTTTTGTTTTGAAAATTTGTAGGAGGGACGTTCATTTTACACTCACTGTTATGTAAACACATTAACATAGGATTGACAATAAATCAACCACATGAAAATCAAGATGAATTAAATTTACAAAATAATCAATCACAAACTTCCAAACTTGCATCCAAGCTGGAAGGCAGCAATTTTACGAAGTATTTTTTACTCTCCGCTACTAGGCTTGGTACCTCAATGGTCATCGGAGATGGAATACATTTTTTAGTCCCATTAGATCCTGAGAGGGAAAATTTTAGTCCCGTAAAATTCATAAATCCAAAATACATCCTATAAGATTGAAAAAATGGACAAATTATATCATTCCGTTTAACTATTACAAATTTTAGTCTGTTTTGACGTTAGGGTTCAATTTTAGAGAAAAAATTTGTATTTTTTAGGTTAATTTTAGTAGAAAAATATACTTATCATCCTGTAATTATCATACATTTTTTCACAATCTACCCAATGTAATTAAACTTATCAATTAATTAGGCCTAATTATATTTTTTATATAATAATTAAGCTTAATAATAAATAAGATGATACAACATGTATTAATAACGATATGATGCTAATTAATCAAATCAACAAAAAATTATTACTTAACAAATTTAACTTAAATTTACCTATTTCATTGACAAAAATGACACATATAAAGTTGCTCATAACATTAATAGTAGCAAGTGAAAATTTAAAATCATCAAGTGCTGCATTAATGATTTATCCGAACTTTGAAAGCATGACAGTTTTTTTTTTTTTTTTTGGATCAAAGTAACCGAGCCTAAAAACTTCAATATGCTAGAGATTAAAAAAACACTCAAGCATTGAAGATCTTCTCCCATTCCTTGTTCAAAGTTTCTCCCAGAACTTTCAGGCTCGCCACCTTTCCTTCAAGATCTTCAACCTTCGATTTTTTAGCTTTCCAATTCTTCCACCTTCAATTTGTAGCTTTCCTCCAAGTCACTCATTTCTTCTTTATGTTTTGCCTTCAACTCTTCAACCTCTTGTTCATATTTTTCCTTCAACTGGTCATGCTCAGATTTCAGTAGTTTGACTTCAGATATTTTCTGTGAGAGTGTGGTCTCCATCTGCCCTATGTTCGATTTGCTTACTTCTAATTCCTCAAGCAACGAGCGGAATTTGTTTAGCATGGCAGTTTGCAGGCAGTCATGTCACGTTTAATCACCTCAAGATCCGCCTCCATCTGGAAAAGCTCAATTATCTGATAGGTGAGAGCTGATTAATGAAGAAAAATTTTCCACCTTGTTAAAGTTGAACACTAAGTCAAGCTCACATACATTACTGAAACACTTAACCAGAGTCTCCACAAAAACTGCCACATAAAAGAATTCAGATAAAATAAAGCATGACAGAGAGTAAAGCATGACAGTTAAAGTAAAGAGAAAAAAACAAATTGCACCCTGTACCATGAGCGTTTTTTCAACTTTTTATCCGAACTTTCAAATGTTTCAAATTGTCATCTGTACTTTAAATTTTTTTTTTCAGATTGTCATCTCGACCAATTAGGTGTTAACACGTAGCTAATTTCCGGCAAAAATTTAACACCAAAGTGGCCACTTGCTAACACCTAATTGGCAGATATGGCAATCTAAATATTTTTTCAGAATACAAATGTCCACTTTGGCCGATATGAACAAGAAATTGAGCGCACGTAAGACCACGAATCTGAAGATATCCAGCAACATGTCACGGCCATGGTTTGTTGCCTTTTTTATTTAATTTATTTTCACTTCTTCCCGTGCACAACTAATTAAATATTTTTTTTCTTTTTTTTTGTGTTGTGATTATGGTTGTAGGGTGGCGGATGGGTGGTGCTATTGAAACTTAAGTTTCAGTGTATAGGCGTAGTCTATGGAGACATAGTGATGTCTCCATTATACGTATTTTCTAGCACGCTTATGCATGACATAAAAAATAATGAAGATATTTTGGGAGTGCTCTCCCTTACAATTTACAAAATATCTTTATTACCGCTTATTAAATATATTTTTATAGTATTGCATGCTAATGATAATGGAAATGGTAAGTTTATTGGTGTAAATCTTTATTTTAAACTTAAAATTGTGTGTTTTTAAACTATTGGGATATGCAAAATTAATTTTTGTTTTGAAAATTTGTAGGTGGTGATGAGGCTTAAAAATTATCCTCGAATCAGAGCCGTCCACGTGGCAGCACGCCGCTGATTAAAACCCTGACGCTCGCCATGGTGGGCTCATGGGCCGTCCAGCCGCTCAATTGCTAGCTGATTTGACGCTCGGATAGCGGCCCTCAAGGTTATCCTTCACAGGGAAGCACCCACATGAGGGCCCCACTAATACGCTCGGTATTCCGATGCTCAAGGGTCGTATATCGCGAGGAGGCCATCCATGCATTCTTCGAGCGTCACCAACGTTCGGGCATGTCCATGCCCCGTTTCGTTGGATCCGAACCTCGGCAGAAAGAATCTTAGGCCCATCCCCCGCGCAACCCTCGTCAACAACCTCTGACACAAAAGTACTGTGCACCGCGCACCTGACACGCCGTCACCCTTTTCAGGGATGTCATTCTCACTCCACCAAAGTCTGACGCGTGTTAGGGCAACACAGGTTTGGGACCACATGGTCAATTTACCCATCTACCCCCATCCCTAACATATAAATAGGAGAGAAGCCATGCATTCTCTCTCAAGTGATCATCTGCACAAAAACTGCATACATTGTTCTGGGCATTTTCCACTGAACTTCTCAAGCTTTTCACTCACCACAGTAACTCTACCTTAGTAGCTTGCACTCTTGGTGTTATCCTAGCTGGAAGAATCCACGCTCAAAAGGAAACCCAGATCCTGAGGCTCTCACGCCTGTGATGGTCTTTCCCTTTTCTTACAAATTCTAAAGTGTTGTTGCATTGGGAAACTCAGATTCCTTGCACCATCATTTTTGGCGCCGTCTGTGGGAAACCATCACCACCGTCTTTGGTATTGCCTGTTTCTTTCCTCTGAAAGCTAGTTGAAGAGTAACACCTAAGTCTTGAATCATGGTTACTGCCACAAGATCTGGAACTCTAGGGAACAGGGGAGGTCTTCCTCCCACCAATGGAGAAAACGCTGAGAGCCCTGCTCTCGCCGGAGGGGCACCGCCCCTTGCGGCCGGAAACGTTGACGCCACTGCACCCTTCCCAACGGGAAACGAAGCGGGAGGATCAGGTTCCAATCCTCCCCCCCCAACTTTCGCCCCAAGTGTCCCTGCCTCCCATCTTGGAGTATATCCTATGGCCATGCCGCCGCCAGGATATGCGCCCACGCAGCCCGGAGTAATGCCTGGAACAACGCCGGGAATGATACCTTTGGTCCCTCCATATCAAGTGGGGACACTGAACCTCCCCCTGGCAGTGCCAAGGGAAATACAGGGGGTGGAGATGCCCCAACTCACTACACAACAACTTCAGGCGTTGTACGCGCAGTGCGAGAGCCAAGCTGTACAGAATGCCTGGGAACACTTCACTATGGCTTATTTCCCTTCATACGCTGGCGCTCGGATAGCCCCACCCTTGGGCGGGCTCCCTGCACATCCTTTGACAATGGCCCAAAATGCTCTACGGGCACAGCAACCTCCCCCACCTGCTCCGAATCAAGAAAATGAAGCCCCACCGAGGGTCCAGCAAGAACGACCCGTTGATGGAGATGACAGGGCTCCTCGAAATGAGGTGGCCGGAAATGATGAAGAGGTCCAGTCAAGGGCCACCAGGAGGGCAAACCGCAGAAATGTCGGTGACCCTCAGCTAGCAGCGGTGCAAGACCAAATTCGAGGGCTACAAAACGTGGTAGAGCAGCTCTCTCGAGCACGGTCTCACGCCCCCCGTGAGGGGGACGAGAGGTCCAAGGCCAGGGACGCTCGACGACCACGCAGCCCCGTTTCCCACCGAAGAAGAGAGGCCAGCTATGAAGATCCCGATGAGCGAGATTACAGGATCATGGCGGGTGATTCCCCCCTCGTTGAGGAAGTTCTGATGACCCGTGCTGGGAAAGGTAAAATTCCCTCGTCAATCAACAGGTACGATGGAACTACGGATCCAGCCGAGCATCTGGACCATTTCGTGCACCTAATGCACCTCTATGACCACCCGGACAACTACTGGGCCAAGGTGTTTGTCACTTCCCTCACTGGAATGGCCCAAGAGTGGTACAAAAAGCTCCCTCCGCGCTCAATCCGAGGGTACTATGACCTGACGGATGCTTTTGTCAGCCACTTCAATTCGCTGAAAGCACCGGCCCCGGCCGCAACCGCTCTCTATAGCCTGGTCCAAGGGCCGAACGAAACTCTCCGATCCTTCATGGGGAGATTCAACAAAGAGATTTTGCTAGTGGAAAAGCCCTCGATGGACTTTTTGAGGCATGTTCTGTTCGGAGCCATCAACATGAAGCATTATGTCAGCAAGGAGTTTGTGGAGGAAGTGGCCAAGAAGAAGCCACGCTTGTTGATGGAAATTCGGGAGATTGCAGACTCCTTCTTTACCCTCGAAGATATGTACATAGCGAGGGAACAGAAGATGGCAAATGCCCCTCGTCCCAACAGAACCCACGAAGACAGAGGAGAGCCCAATCGGAGTCACCGCCGCAGCCCAGTACCCTCTCGCCGTCGTTCCTCCCCCCAGCGGAGACTCGAGCGTATCCCCCTCAACCGCCCAATTGCCGAGGTGTATGCTATGGCGGACAAAAAGTTATTCAAAAGACCGTCGAAGCTGAGAGAAACCGAGGCCCAGAAGCGCTCAGGAAAGTATTGCGCTTTTCACAAGCAGAAAGGGCACGATACCAATGAGTGCCGGCAGCTCGAGAGTGAAATTCAGAGGCTGATCGCGGGAGGGCATCTTAAAGAGTTCGTTAAGGTGTTGGAACGTTACGATGAGCATTGTGCAGAGCGAGCGCGCGCCAGGGGGAGAAGTCGTTCACGCTCGCGAAGTCCCCGACACTATCACACCGAGCCCAGTGACCGTGGGAAAGGAAAATCATCTGACATGGAGAACCAGCCTTTCGCGGTTATTCACATGATCGCTGGCGGACCCTCGGGGGGTGATTCTCACGCCTCCCGGCGCCGCTATATCCGGAGTTATGACCAAAAGTCTTCTCGGTCCAAGTCTGTACTCTCTGTTGATAAGTCATTACGCTCGGGTGGGGATGAAAGCGTAGGTTTCACAGAAAAGGACTTAGAACACATTGTAACGCCCCATGGGGTCGGTGAAACCTCTGACTGCCCCATGGTGGTTAGCTTAGATGTTCACAACCATGTTGTAAAGAGGGTCCTAATTGATAGTGGAAGCTCTGTGAATGTTTTACCTTACTCCACATTTCAAAAAATGAACATAACAAACATCCCCCTCGAACCTCTCAGAACTGCCCTCGTAGGGTTTGGAGGTTCCGAGATCGTCCCTCGCGGACAGATTCGCTTGGCCACCTCCTTCGGTCGCGCCCCACAGCGAAAAACTTTGAATGTTCTTTACGTGGTGGTCGAAGTGGATCTACCATACAACATCATTATTGGGCGACCAGCCCTCGTCGATTTCAAAGCAATAATTTCCACCTATCATCAAAAGGTTAAATTTCCCACTCCCGAGGGAACCGGTGAGGTACTGTGCAATGTAAAAGAAGCTTGGGAATGCTATGTACTTTCCCTTCGAAACCACAAGCCAAAACAACCCACCCAGGCGGGCTCCACCAAAAAGTCTGTTGACTTCCCCAAGCTAGATGAAGATGGCCCCGAGCGCAAGAGGGCCAAACTCTATAAGAAGAAGAATAAGAAGAAGGCCACGGATAAATCCGAGGGTGTTGGCAACCCACCCCCCGGCGAGGTCGGGGAGTCTTCCGAGGAAGGCGAGGGTCATCCGTCCTCGGGGGATACTGACGAGAGGATCACAGGAAAGAAAAGGACGCTCGAATTACCGAGGCCTGAAATAAGAGTGGAACCCACCGAAAACTTCTTGACCATCGAATTGGAACCCGGGAATCCCGACAAGATCACGCAGATAGGTTCCAGCCTCGACGGCCCTTCCCAGATTATGATGATTGATTTCTTGCGAGACAATATTGATGTCTTTGCCTGGAAGGCTTCCGACCTCACTGGTAATGATCCGAGTGTCATTGTCCACAGACTGAACGTGGATCCAACCTTCAAGCCCATCAAGCAGAAGAAGAGGGACGCTCATGGCTTCAAGAAGCGGGTTATCGAAGAAGAGGTTGGCAAGTTGCTTGACGCTCAGTACATAGAAGAAATCCAATATCCCGAGTGGCTCTGTAATGTGGTGCTTGTTCCAAAAAGTGCCAATAAGTGGCGTATGTGCAACGACTTTACGGACCTCAACAAAGCGTGCCCCAAAGACCATTATCCGCTTCCGAGGATAGATCAGTTGGTAGATTCCACAGCTGGATGCGAACTCATGAGTATGATGGACGCCTTTCAAGGATATTATCAAATCTTTATGGCGCCCGAGGATCGCCCCAAAACTTTGTTTATTGTGCATTTGGGTGTTTATTGTTTCAAAGTCATGCCGTTTGGGCTCAAAAACGCGGGAGCGACTTATCAGCGGCTAGTCAATAGGATGTTCGAGCGCGAGATTGGAAAATCTATGGAGGTATATGTGGATGATATGATAGTCAAGAGTGAGCGCCAACGCTCCCATCTGGAAGATCTCAAGCAGACTTTCGACATCCTTCGTCGCTACGGAATGAAGTTGAATCCATCAAAATGCACCTTTGGCGTTCGAGGAGGTAAATTCCTGGGATACATGGTTAGTCAACGTGGCATAGAGGCAAACCCCGAGAAGATTAGAGCCATCCTGGACATACCCTCCCCTCGTAATCTAAGAGAGGTCCAGGTGCTCGTGGGAAAGATCATTTCACTAAATAGGTTCATCTCCCGCTCAGCGGACCGGAACTTGCCCTTCTTTAAAATTTTGCCCAACGCTCGAAACTTTTCCTGGAACGAGGATTGCGAAAAGGCCCTACAGAGCATGAAACAGTACTTGACGAGCGCGCCTTTGCTGACCAAACCGGTCCCGGGGGAAAACCTGTTTATCTATCTATCAGTTTCTTTAGAAGCCACGAGCGCTGTCCTCGTAGCAATCCGCGAGCGTAAGCATATGCCGGTGTATTACCTGAGCAAGACTCTACAGGGAGCCGAGAAAAGATACATGGAAATTGAGAAATTTGCCTTTGCGCTCGTTAACGCATCCCGAAGGCTGAGGCCATACTTTCAGGCTCACTCCATCACAGTGCTCACAGATCAACCACTCAGACAAGTTTTATCTAAGCCGGATGTTTCGGGAAGATTAATTAAATGGGCGATTGAGCTTAGTCAGTTTGATATCTCCTTCGAGCCCCGTACAGCCATACAGGCTCAGGCAGTAGCCGATTTGTTGGTCGAACGTTTCAATTTGGAAACTGAGCCGCAGGCGGACGATGGTTTATGGCTTTTGCACACGGATGGCTCCTCGACCTCACAAGGGGGCGGTGCCGGGGTGACCCTTAGGGATCCCCTAGGAGCAGAAGTTGACTACGCAATCAAGCTGGCGTTTCCAGTTACCAACAACGAGGCTGAGTATGAGGCCCTCATCCAAGGGCTCAGAATTGCGCTCCAAAATGGGGCCGCTCGGGTTACAGCATACGTTGATTCGCAGTTGATCGCGAGCCAAATTGATGGTAGTTATGAGGCTCGAGAAGCCACCATGGCACGGTATCTATCGAGCGCCAAGGAGGAGATAACCAAGTTCAAGGAATTTCATCTTTTGCAAGTTCCGAGGGCAGAAAACGAACGCGCCGACGCTCTTTCGAAGTTTGCGTCTGCCTTGGATGGCCATAGTGAACGCGTAGTTACATTTCTGAGAACAGAGGAACCACTGATAAGTGAAGGCGAACCCTCGAAAGGAGTGCACATGATTGACCCCTCAGAGCCTTGCTGGCTTGACGAGATTGTCAGATTCCTCCGGGATGGAACATGCCCGAGCGACAAAGTTGAGGCTCGGAAGATAAAAAGCAAGGCCCCTCGTTTCTCGTTGGATACCGAGGGTAGATTATTCAAGCGATCCTTCCAGGGCCCACCGATGAGATGTTTGAGACCCTCGCAGGCTAAAGAAGTTTTAGAGCATGTACATAATGGGAGTTGTGGGAACCACTCAGGCGGACGAATCTTGGCAAAGAAAATCTTAAGGAGTGGGTTCTATTGGCCCTCAGTATTGCAAGATGCCATTAAATATTCCAAGAAATGTCCCAAGTGCCAGTTCCACTCCAACACTCCCCAGCTGCCGGCAGCTCAAATGATTCCTATTGATGTTTCCTGGCCTTTTGATCAATGGGGCATTGATATTGTGGGGCCTCTCCCAATGGCGGTCGGGCAAAAGAAGTTCGTAATACTTGCCGTGGATTATTTCACCAAGTGGGCTGAGGCAGAAGCGGTCGCTAAGATAACGTTCAAAGTTGTGAGGGATTTTATTTGGAAAAATATCATCTGCAGATACGGCATCCCGAGGGTGCTCATCTCAGATAACGGTTCCCAGTTTGTCGCTGTAGACACGCGGGATTGGTGCTATGAATTAGGGATCGAACAACGATTCACTTCCGTGGGTCATCCTCAGGCCAATGGTCAAGCAGAAGTGACCAACCGGACCATACTCCAGCATCTGAAAACGATGCTCGAGAGTAAGAAGGGAGAATGGGCCGAGGAACTTCAGGGAGCCCTATGGGCATACCGTACTACTCCGCGAGCGGCAACGGGGGAAACCCCTTATTCCCTCGTGTATGGCTCCGAGGCCATGATACCTGCGGAAATTGCTCAAGAATCCGCACGCGTAGCCTATTTCGAGCCTGCAGCCAACGAGGCCAACCGGGCGCTCGAGTTAGATTTGCTGGATGAGAAGAGGAATGGAGCCTGGGCACGTATTCACAAATACAAAGCAACCGTCGCTCGCCAGTACAATAAACGTGTTAAAGAAAGGACTTTCCAGCTAGGGGACTTGGTCCTCAAAAAAGTTGAAGTCTCCAAACACGTAGGTAAGTTGGACCCTAATTGGGAGGGCCCCTTCAAAGTCATTCAAGTACGAGCGAATAACACCTACTTGCTAGAAACTTTGCAAGGCGAGCGTCTCCCTAGGCCATGGAATGCATGTAACCTTAGAAGGTTCTACGTGTAAACTCCAATTTCTTTGTAACGGCCCGTTCGCGGCATGAAGTGTTTCTCTCTGACAGAAAGAATGTTGTAATCATTTCCGAAAGTGCATCTATATAACAGTAAGTATTTAATGCTTCGTTTTTATCATTTACTTGCTTTCTTATCTTATCCAACGATTCGAGCGACAAAAGGCTTACTCCGTGTTGAGCATCCTCCACGTCGAAAAGCCTACGTGATACCTCAATCGTTCCAAGGCTACATTGTCCAGGTGTTGATTACCATCCACCTATAACAGTTTGAGCGACTTGTAAGAATAAACCCTTAACATGAGCGCATCGGACAATGGGGGGCACAACGCTCAACTCACGCCTGCTGAGTGTTCATCGCTCCAGCTCGTGCTCGTAAGAACCCCCTGAGACCCTCATCCAATTGGGCCAAATTTCTACGGCCGGCACACCACTAAATCTTTAGGGATTTCCTAAGTTCATATTCAAGCCTCAAGGAGAATACAGCCAAGGAATGTTCATGAGGATCACCCTCGCACCTGTATTTCCTCAAAGGTTTTCTAAGTCCAAATACACAGTTCATTTCTACTGTGGCCAGGGAACCCTCCTAAGGGTCACCCTCGCGCCCATACTTGCAGTAAGCCAACAGCCTGACGTCGCGAGCATCTAAACTTAATATGCATGGTGATAAGTGTCAGAGGACCGTCGTAAAAGACGCCCTGGCCTACTTACACACTAATCGCAAACGCTCGAACAACAGACATCAATATGAAAACGGTGAGCACAAAGGAATAACATCATTCATCATTTAAAAGCAAAATAAGACAACATTCAGACATTCAGACATTTAAAAACAAGAAGAAGTCCAAGTATATTAGAAAGTGCCAGAGAGGATCCAAAATACTCAGGAAGCAAAGGAAGAGTACAATACAAGAATCAAATTGTTCATAAAGGGAAAAAGGCATTCGAACGAACAAAGGCAGGAAAACGCTAGCCATGGAAGCTTCATTGGGCCGGAGCGTCAGGCTCGGGAGGGGCGGTTGAAAGGGGAACTGGGGCCAACACGTTCGCATCAGAAGTTTGGGCCTCGCCAGGTTCTTCCACATCCGCCACGTCCATAAGGGTGCCCTCATCTTCTATCAGGAGAGGCTCGGGATCCACCCTGTTTGCGGCGATAAACTCCCTTTGGAGTGTTTCCACCAATTCCTGATACTCGGGCTCCGCCAGATTGTCCGTGGGGTCCTCCTCCTGAACCATTGGCTCGCAGTTCTCGTCAAGGTCCATACGCAGACGAGCGTCAGATCGAGCGCTTTCTGGGGCCAGTCCCAACCTCACCATCTGCCCGATCGCTTTATGGAAGAAGCGCCGAGCGTTGTCGAAGCACTGGATATTGGCCGCAAATACAAAGGCCTTGGAGCGCACGAACTTTTTCACAGCCTCCCAAGATACCTTCGCCTCCAATCCCTGTACTTTGCCTTGCAAGTCAGCAAGGGCTTGGTTGGCCGCCGCGTTCTGGCGAGTGCTTTCAGCCAGTTGTTCACCCAGCTCCCGATTCTGTTGCTTCAGCTCGTTCTCCCCCGATTTCAACTCCTTGTGACGCTCATCAAGAGTAAGATAGGCCTCATCCGTCTTCCGAAGGTTCTCCCTCGCCCGATCCAAATCGCGGTGGGCCGTAGTCAGTTGAGCGTGGAGGTTGTTGTAATCCTCTTGCAGTTGGACCGGGTCAGAGACGCGCAGCAATTTTTTGTACTTGGCCTTATGGTTGGAGTATGCTTGTGCTCGACCCTGCAAGTTCTTCAGTCTCGGGATTACCTCCTGGGAAACAGTAAACGAGGGTCATAATCCGAGCGTGGAAGGAAGAAAGGAAAATTTGGTAGAGGGGAATACAAACTTACCGTCAGGAGAACATGGCAGGCATCATCCGCGACCCGAGCGGCGTCATGCTCGTTCAATTTGTCATGGTCGGCAGAAAATTGGAGCTTTCTGACGATATCGGAGACCATATTAACCGAGAAGGCGCTCTTTTTCAGTAGGACGGGACCGTCCTTCCTTTGGCGTTTGTACCGAGCGTCACCCCGGCAACCAATCTTCCAAAATTCTTCATCCTCAGAAGATGAAGTGTCGCTGCCCTCGCCTCGGTGGCCCACGACCACCTCTTTTCCCTTGCCAGAAATAGGGAGGGAGTCCGGCATCCTTTTCCTTTTCCCCTGGCGATCGGCCCGGAGAGTTTCATGAATGCGGACGGGCTCCCCCGAGCGGTTCCGCGACCCGCTTGAACTAAGAGAAATTGGGCCCACGGGGGCCGTTGGCGGAGGAGTAGCCTCGTGGGCTCCCTCCAGTGTTAGATCCTCAATTGGGCCCCTCGGAGGAACCTCATTTCCTGCGCCCCCACGAGCCTGGCCTTGTCCTCTGCCCGCCGCTCGATGGTTTACCCTCGGCCTCGGGGCGTTCGGAGGACGGTTCTGCTGTGGTTGCGGCTGTTGGGGGTCAACTGCGGGCCCTTGGGCGCCCAGCATGCGTGAAAGGGCTTCAGCATTCATCCCTTGTGAGAGTACTTGGATACCTGCAAGTGAAGGGGAACGAGCGTCAGAAGAGCGGTTGTTTGAATTATATAAACAGGAAAACATGGATAGCTGTAAGTCAGAGAGTTATTCTAAAAGTTAGAAATGTTAGTTCCTAGAATCTAACCGTCGAGGGCCATGATGTCAGTTGGGGGATTGAGTATCATATCAGGGGGGCAAGATAATCCATAGCGGAACAATATCTTTTCGTTTTTCATCAGTGTGTCCGCCTTGATCCACTTCTTTTCAGCCCTCATCTCGAAGGCTAACCCCATCGCCCACTCCTCAAAATCCTTGTTCCTTCTCCTTTCCCTAATCAAAGGGCCCTCGCCGTGAATCATCCATAGCCGATGAACTTTGAAAATCCCCCCGGGAGCCCCCACGAAGAAGTATTTTTCCTTCCAGTGCTCGCCATAAGAGGAAGTTGGAGAATCTATCATCTTAAAGCCTGATTTGGCTTGGGCGTAGTAAAATCCGTCTGTAGGCGACGAGCGTGGCGAACGTGCAACTTGTATCACGCTGTCAAAATTGATTATCGAGGGTGATTTGCCCAGGGCCCTCATTGTGATGATGAACGTGTTGATTAAGGCTATGCCATTGGGTAGAATTTGTGAAGGGCAAAGCCCTAGATGGTGGTAAATGACAACGGCGTCGTGGGCGATAGGAAACCTCAGACCCCCAGCCAGTACTGCGTCCCAATATACCGTCATCATCCCAGGCGGTGGTTGATTGGCCCTCTCCCCTTCCTCAGGAAGTCTCATGGGAAACACGGCTTCATCCCAGTACGCTTTCGCCCTCAACCCCTCCAAATCCTCGAGGGTCAGTATACTCTCAATTTCATCCGGAGACCTGTCAGTCTGATGGCGGTTGTCTTGCCTTACTCGAGTGACAGGCTCCTTGCCTCTCCTCTAACGCCTTCTGGAAGGTTCAGCCTCGAACGGACGCCCGGACGGACCCGCTTCACCCTCGGGGGCCGCCATGGCCACTGTGATCCTGTGATCTTGGGGTCTCACGGCGCTATTCAAGACAGGGAATACTCTCTCCCCTTGCCTCTGCATCTCCATTACATTGTGCATCTCCTCAAAGAGATCGTTCGTCCCAACAGGAGCCAGCTCGTTCATCCCTTGAACGGCGGCGTTCACTTCTTCCTCCCCTGCGTCAACCGGAGCTTGGGCCACCGATATGGCCATGGGAATATCTCCATCTGGGTGTGCCCTATTTAGAGGAACGGCTACGGGGACATCGCCATGAGGGGAAGAACTCCCCACAGACATCTCCTCAATCTCCCTTACGTAATCGTCTGCTTGATTTCCGGCCATATTCACTTTTCAACTTTGGAGAACAGGATTTCTAACAGAGAACTTAAAGAGGGAAATATTTCTGAAGCAAGTACGGTGGTGGGCAACGGCTCTTCACTCAAGGGTTTATCTCACACAACCTAAAACTAATGTTAGCTCAGGGACAGTAAGAGTGAGAGTAAGGAATTTTTTACCTAAGATCTGGAGAAGAAGAAATTCGCCGGAGCAAAAGTTTCTTGCTGGGGGTATGCTTGAAAAAGTTGGAATGCGGAAAAAGATCCCAAAGCCCTGCAAAACCCCTATTTATAGGGAAGATTGTGCATAGGATAGGGCTGAAAATTCAAAAAACGCAATCATTTCCCGCCTAGGAAACCCCCCACTTTTGGTAACCGCCTCACGTCTCCCGGAGTACACGCGCCCACGTTACCACTTAGCATTAAATGCGGACTTGACAGCATTCAATGCGGTGTCAGTTTGTGTCCGTTACAGAAGGCCAGCAGTCTCCTCGAGGGTAATGGTCCCTTCCTCGGATATTCGAAATTCAGAATTCTTCCCTTATAAATTCTACAGTACGCTCGAAGCGATACTACAGAATTTGGGGGGCAAAATGATGAGGCTTAAAAATTATCCTCGAATCAGAGCCGTCCACGTGGCAGCACGCCGCTGATTAAAACCCTGACGCTCGCCATGGTGGGCTCATGGGCCGTCCATCCGCTCAATTGCTAGCTGATTTGACGCTCGGATAGCGGCCCTCAAGGTTATCCTTCACAGGGAAGCACCCACATGAGGGCCCCACTAATACGCTCGGTATTCCGACGCTCAAGGGTCGTATATCGCGAGGAGGCCATCCATGCATTCTTCGAGCGTCACCAACGTTCGGGCATGTCCATGCCCCGTTTCGTTGGATCCGAACCTCGGCAGAAAGAATCTTAGGCCCATCCCCCGCGCAACCCTCGTCAACAACCTCTGACACAAAAGTACTGTGCACCGCGCACCTGACACGCCGTCACCCTTTTCAGGGATGTCATTCTCACTCCACCAAAGTCTGACGCGTGTTAGGGCAACACAGGTTTGGGACCACATGGTCAATTTACCCATCTACCCCCATCCCTAACATATAAATAGGAGAGAAGCCATGCATTCTCTCTCAAGTGATCATCTGCACAAAAACTGCATACATTGTTCTGGGCATTTTCCACTGAACTTCTCAAGCTTTTCACTCACCACAGTAACTCTACCTTAGTAGCTTGCACTCTTGGTGTTATCCTAGCTGGAAGAATCCACGCTCAAAAGGAAACCCAGATCCTGAGGCTCTCACGCCTGTGATGGTCTTTCCCTTTTCTTACAAATTCTAAAGTGTTGTTGCATTGGGAAACTCAGATTCCTTGCACCATCAGGTGGGACGTTCGCTTTATACTCACTGTTATGTAAATACATTAACATAGGATTGACAATAAATCAACCACATGAAAATCAAGATGACTTAAATTTACAAAATAATCAATCACAAACTTCCAAACTTGCATCCAAGCTGGAGGGCAGCAATTTTGCGAAGTATTTTTTACTCTCCGCTACTATGCTTGGTACCTCCATGGTCATCGGAGATGGAATACATTTTTTAGTCCCATTAGATCCTGAGAGGGAAAAATTTAGTCCCATAAAATTCATAAATCCAAAATACATCCTATAAGATTGAAAAAATGGACAAATTATATCATTCCGTTTAACTTTTACAAATTTTAGTATTTTAGAGAAAAAATTGGTATTTTTTAGGTTGATTTTAGTAGAAAAATATACTTATCATCCTGTAAATAACATACATTTTTTCACAATCTACCCAATGTAATTAAACTTATCAATTAATTTGGCCTAATTATATTTTTCATATAATAATTAAGCTTAATAATAAATAAGATGATACAACATGTATTAATAACAATATGATGCTAATTAATCAAATCAACAAAAAAATATTACTTAATAAATTTAACTTAAATTTACCTATTTCATTGACAAAAATGACACATATAAAGTTGTTCATAACATTAATAGTACCAAGTGAAAATTTAAAATCATCAATTGCTGCATTAATGATTTATCCGAACTTTCCAAGCATGACAGTTTTTTTTTTTTTTTGGATCAAAGTAACCGAGCCTAAAAACTTCAATATGCTAGAGATTAAAAAAACACTCCAACATTGAAGATCTTCTCCTATTCCTTGTCAAAGTTTCTCCCAGAACTTTCAGGCTCGCCACCTTTCCTTCAAGGTCTTCAACCTTCGATTTGTAGCTTTCCAATTCTTCCACCTTCAATTTGTAGCTTTCCTCCAAGTCACTCATTTCTTCTTTATGTTTTGCCTTCAACTGGTCACGCTCAGATTTCAGTAGTTTGACTTCAGATATTTTCTGTGAGAGTGTGGCCTCCATCTGCCCTATGTTTGATTTGGTTACTTCTAATTCCTCAAGCAACGAGCGGAATTTGTTTAGCATGACAGTTTGCAGGGCAGTCATGTCACGTTTAATCACCTCAAGATCCGCCTCCATCTGGAAAAGCTCAATTATCTGATAGCTGAGAGTTGATTAATGAAGAAAAATTTTCCACCTTGTTAAAGTTGAACACTAAGTCAAGCTCACATACATTACTGAAACACTTCGCCAGGGTCTCCACAAAAACTGCCACATAAAAGAATTCAGATAAAATAAAGCATGACAGTTAAAGTAAAGAGAAAAAACCAAATTGCACCCTGTACTATGAGCGTTTTTTCAACTTTTTATCCGAACTTTCAAATGTTTCAAATTGCCATTTGTACTTTAAATTTTTTTTTCAGATTGTCATCTCGACTAATTAGGTGTTAACACGTAGCTAATTTTCGGCAAAAATTTAACACCAAAGTGGCCACTTGCTAACACGTAATTGGCAGATATGGCAATCTAAATATTTTTTCAAAATACAAATGTCCACTTTGGCCGATATGAACAAGAAATTGAGTGCACGTAAGGCCACGAATCTGAAGATATCCAGCAACATGTCACGGCCATGGTTTGTTGCCTTTTTTATTTAATTTATTTTCACTTCTTTCCTTGCCCAACTAATTAAATTTTTTTTTCTTTTTTTTTGTGTGTGTGTGTGTGTGTTGTGATTATGGTTGTAGGGTGGCGGATGGGTGGTGCTATTGAAACTTAAGTTTCAGTGTATAAGCGTAGTCTATGGAGACATAGCGACGTCTCCATTATACGTATTTTCTAGCACGCTTATGCATGACATAGAAAATAATGAAGATATTTTGGGAGTGCTCTCCCTTATAATTTACACAATATCTTTATTACCGCTTATTAAATATATTTTTATAGTATCGCACGCTAATGATAATGGAAATGGTAAGTTTATTGGTGTAAATCTTTATTTTAAACTTAAAATTGTGTGTTTTTAAAGTATTGGGATATGCAAAATTAATTTTTGTTTTGAAAATTTCTAGGAGCGACGTTCGCTTTATACTCACTGTTATGTAAACACATTAACATAGGATTGACAATAAATCAACCACACGAAAATCAAGATGAATTAAATTTACAAAATAATCAATCGCAAACTTCCAAACTTGCATCCAAGCTGGAGGGCAGCAATTTTGCGAAGTACTTTTTACTCTCCGCTACTATGCTTGGTACTTCCATGGTCATCGGAGATGGAATACCTTTTTCAGTCCCATTAGATCCTGAGAGGGAAAAATTTAGTCCCATAAAATTCATAAATCCAAAATACATCCTATAAGATTGAAAAAATGGACAAATTATATCATTCCGTTTAACTTTTACAAATTTTAGCCTTTTTTGCCGTTAGGGTTCAATTTTAGAGAAAAAATTGGTATTTTTTAGATTGATTTTAGTAGAAAAATATACTTATCATCCTGTAAATATCATACATTTTTTCACAATCTACCCAATGTAATTAAACTTATCAATTAATTTGGCCTAATTATATTTTTCATATAATAATTAAGCTTAATAATAAATAAGATGATACAACATGTATTAATAACAATATGATGCTAATTAATCAAATCAACAAAAAATTATTACTTAACAAATTTAACTTAAATTTACCTATTTCATTGACAAAAATGACACATATAAAGTTGTTTATAACATTAATAGTACCAAGTGAAAATTTAAAATCATCAAGTGCTGCATTAATGATTTATCCGAACTTTCAAAGCATGACAGTTTTTTTTTTTTTTGGATCAAAGTAACCGAGCCTAAAAACTTCAATATGCTACATATTAAAAAAACACTCAAGCATTGAAGATCTTCTCCCATTCTTTGTTCAAAGTTTCTCCCAGAACTTTCAGGCTCGCCACCTTTCCGTCAAGATCTTCAACCTTCGATTTGTAGCTTTCCAATTCTTCCACCTTCAATTTGTAGCTTTCCTCCAAGTCACTCATTTCTTCTTTATGTTTTGCCTTCAACTCTTCAACCTCTTGTTCATATTTTTCCTTCAACTGGTCACGCTCAGATTTCAGTAGTTTGACTTCAGATATTTTCTGTGAGAGTGTGGCCTCCATCTGCCCTATGTTTGATTTGCTTACTTCTAATTCCTCAAGCAACGAGCAGAATTTGTTTAGCATGGCAGTTTGCAGGGCAGTCATGTCACGTTTAATCACCTCAAGATCCGTCTCCATCTGGAAAAGCTCAATTATCTGATAGGTGAGAGCTGATTAATGAAGAAAAATTTTTCACCTTGTTAAAGTTGAACACTAAGTCAAGCTCACATACATTACTGAAACACTTCGCCAGAGTCTCCACAAAAACCGCCACATAAAAGAATTCAGATAAAATAAAGCATTACAGTTAAAGTAAAGAGAAAAAACCAAATTGCACCCTGTACTATGAGCGTTTTTTCAATTTTTTATCCGAACTTTCAAATGTTTCAAATTGCTATCTGTACTTTAAATTTTTTTTTCAGATTGTCATCTCGACCAATTAGGTGTTAACACGTAGCTAATTTCCGGTAAAAATTTAACACCAAAGTAGCCACTTGCTAACACGTAATTGACAGATATGACAATCTAAATATTTTTTCAAAATACAAATATCAATTTGAAACATTTTAAAGTTCGGATAAAAAGTTGAAAAAATACTTATAGTACGGCGGGTAAATTATTTTTTCCTCGATTTAATTTACCTATTATGCTTTAGTTTAGTTCTTACTGGATTAAATGCATGTTGAGACTGTAAATGGTAAAGAATATAATAGTAGGACATAACAGAATGTATACAACAAAAATTAATTAACGATGCAAAATAAGGTGAGTTCCAAGTACTTTAAAAACACACAATTTTAACTTGATAATAAAAAGATACACAAATAAACTCATCATCTCCATTATCATTGGAGTGCAATACTATGAAAATAAATTGGATTTAAACGGGTATTAATGACATTATGTAAATTATAAGTGAGAACTCCCAAAATGTCTTCTTTAATTTGTGTTTTATGCCTTGCGTAAACTTGCTAACACGTATAATGGTGATCATGTTGTTATGTCTCCATAAAACTACGCCTATACTCCGCTTATTGGATTTCTTATTAATACTCGGTGTGTTGGATTTCTTATTGAACCGGTTCAATTTCTTTTCTTATTAATACTCGGTGTGTTGGATTTCTTATTGAACCGGTTCAATTTCTTTAGGGTGTTGGATTTCTTCTTCGTACTCGTCGTGTGAAAGGTGCTCTTCAATTTCTTCCGCGTGTTCATTGTCGTGTGTGAAGTGTTCAATTTGTGACATCTTAAAAATATGTGAGCCGAGCACTCAATTAATCAATGAAAATATACAAATGACAAGTAATAAACGACTAGTGACTAATGACTTCGTGCATCCTTTATACAGTACATTCCTTGATGAATAGGTGCTTTGTTAGTGTAATTTAGGTATAACAATCCTTTATTTACTTTAGAGGTAAAAATAATTTGCCCCATGTATTATGAGCATTTTTTCAATTTTTTATCCTAACTTTAAAATGTTTTAAATTGACATTTGTACTTTGAAAAAATATTTAGATTGCCATATCAGTCAATTACGTGTTAGCACGTGGCCATTTTGATGTTAAATTTTTATCAAAAATTAGCTACGTCTTAAAACATATTTGTTCGAGATAACAATATGAAAAAAAATAATTTAAATTACAGATGACAATTTGAAATTTTTTAAAAGTTCGTATAAAAAATTGAAAAAACGCCCATAATAAAGGGGCCAATTTGTTTTTTTCTCACCTAAATAAATATAGTAGCTACACTAAAATCACATTAAGAACAAAACTGTTCATTTAGAGAATGCACCATAGCAATAATGCACCCAAGAATGCCCTCATTTAGCGTATATGAATCAGTCATTTATATCTTCATTAATGATTCATCGAGGGCATGTCTTCACATATTTCTAAGATGTCAATACAAATTGACCACTTCACACCATTTCACTTAATTTACTTAATTTAGCCGTGTTTTTGAGTTGGAGTCCATATTGTCACTTAGACTTTACCCTAATGAGTTGAGCAGCATTTTTTTGAGGCTAGAGGAAGACCATTTCATACCATGGCACAGAGTTAAATATTTGGAGCTTGATTGAAGATTTATAGTATCAATTTCTCATTCTTTAACTTTCTTAGTTTAATTTCTCTTATCTTTAGATTGTATTTACTTTCCTAGCTAAGAACAATGAGCTTTGTATTGATTTTTATAGACTTGAATGCTTGAGATTGCTTTAAATTCAGTAAATATGAATGTTATGAGTATGAATTCCTTGCTTTCTATAGTTAGTTATTCGATTATGAGTAGCTGAACTTTAAAGAGGATGATGAATAGTATGAATTAGGTGTTTAATGAAATGCCTGATTAGAGTTTGTTTTTATGTTTGGAAAATGATCTTTCACTACAACCATGAGTGTGGCTTACTCATGTTTGATCTCAAAACCACTTTTTAATTAAAAGATCAACTGGGGTTGGGTAAATCTAACACTTAAACACTAAATATAAAGAGATTTAGTTTGGTTTTAAAGTAATTGTTGATCAATTAATAATGCCAAGCCGCTAATAATCGATCACCCCCATCTTAAACTTAATTTATGGTCTATGTTTTGAATTGTCGATCACAATAGCGACTTTAATCTTACTTAGGCACACATTTAAACTTTGAAAGAAGCTATTATTGTTAGAAATAGTGCCCTAGAAAGTCGATTCGTCGAAATCTGCTTTGGGATTTTCCTTGACAGACAGTCTTTGAATAATAGAGGTACGATTATAATCCTAGCCAAATACTTCTTTATATGCATTATTTGTTTTATGTGTTTTCATTAATGTCCGCATGTATTAGAACTCCCCTAATCCATCAGGCTGTTAGGGACTTTGTTATTACATGAATGACACATCAAACAAACCCTAACTCAAGCTGGATTAGAAACTACCCCCAAGTCAATGAGTCTAACGAACAGTTGCAGCATTTGACTCTGTTGAGACTTGCTTGTGAGATTGTGTTCTTAAGAAGACTCACCCAGTTTCATTGGGTATAAAGTGCATAAGTTGATGCGTATACAATATATAAGGGTACTCGTTATGAGAATGAGCACATTGAGTTGTCCCGCATGAGAAGATTCCTAAATGGCAAATGAAGTTTCCACCTCTGGAAGAGGAAACTTGCAGATTATGAAACATCTCACATGTCAATGACCTGAGTAATTAATCTTTTGACTTGAGATTCCATTGATGTATTGGATACAGATAGACCTCAAAATTAGGGTTACAAGAACATGTAATATATGAGAGCACAGGCCTTATCACCTAATCACCACACCAGCAATGTAGTAATTTTGCCGTGTGATGCCTCTGTGCTGCTTATAATATTATCATATTACAGTTTGAAATTACACAATACAGCGATACACAATCTTATACTTGTAAAATAATAGCACTGAAATTACACTGTATGTACACATTGGTGGCACCAATTTTGGACAGTTTGGACAAAAAGCATATATCATTAATCACACGGAGCACAAAAAATTACACGAAATCACAAGTAAACTAAACATAATCCTTCAATACAGAGACAAAAGTATTTAACAGCAGTTCGTCATCTTGATGCCAATGACCAGAAATTTAACAAAAACGAAGGCAATGCAGTGAACCAGCTGAGGAAGGCCATAGCTGTGGCAGTTTCGAATTCTGTACAATGATTCTTGCCGCAAGCTCCAAGATCATTACCGATTAGCACGGTAATGCCTGCAGATGCGCAGGCTGCAGCGAATGTTAGGGTAGACGTTACCTGCAACGCACAACAAAAAAGGGTACATTTAATAGTATACAGGAATGAAATTTCATATCTCAGTATAAAATAAAGCAAATTATTTTACTAAGTGCAATAGTTTACAGGCTACGTAATTAAACAGAGCAAGGAATGCAGAGGCATAGAGGGCCGAGGTGATTAAAACTATTGCGCATTGCCAAAGTTAAATAGAAGAGTGCTAAGATATTTAAAAAGTGTGGTCCAAGGCAATTTAACTTTCTTCCAAGTATGAATATTTTGAATTTTTTCCGTTCTTCCGTAATATAAATGTTAACTACAATAGGATCATTTGATGTACATCAACCCTTCCAATCAGCAGATGATTCAGTATTTTCTTAGGTAAAGGGATATCATGGCCCCTGCATACCCATACCAATATCCTTTACCTACCCATCATTATCATTGATATTTTAAAGAAAAAAAAAAAGGAGGGCGTCATTTACTATTATTAATGTGGTCAATACTGTATAACTCCATCCTTCCATTCCACCTACTTTAGCTTGAGAAATAACATCTTAGGATGATTATAATTTATACCTTGTCACAGCTATCTATATAACTCAATGAAGAATTCCCTTAATGCAGAGGTCTCTTCTCCCACTCCTGACATATCGAAAGCAACCTATTTCTAAAGCTAACAATCAAAAGGTCGGTCCTAATCCATAAAATGACCTTGTTCTGTGAAATTTGACAACCTAAAAGTTCTAACTTCTAAGCCATCTGGATTTGTCATTAACAATCCGAAGGCGTTCATTTCTCCAGTGTTCCATAAAACGTGGTTTTGTGTATATACCTCAAAAGCTAGGCCCTTAACTCGAGGAGGTTGCAATACTAGAATACTTAAATTATTCTGACCCATTTAACCAAAAACATTCATTAAAATTATTATTTTCTTCAGTTTCTCAGGATGACTTATCTTGAGACAATATGTTAAAAGGTACCGTTTCCAGAAATAAATGCTACATAATTCTAGTATTAAAGTCTGATATATAAATCAGCTCAAAGGGCAAGAACATTTCATTAATGCAATCATATTTCCTGATGACAGTGCTAAAACTAACCAAGTTCCAGAAAACAAGTTCAACAGTCTGCAAATGAAAATTCATGCCAAGATCAATCCAAAGTGAAGTGACTCTTGATAAAATGCAGGGATCATAATTTTGTCAGAAACAAAACAGAAAAAAAAAAAAAACAGGTAATGTATTGGGCATTTATGTGTTTGGATGAATAATCACCACTGTGCATTTTACCAGGAGTCAACCTCCACCCTCTCAGATTGCGTAGAATCACAACCTTGGATATCAATATATGTAACTAGATCTCAATTCATTTAAAACAACTGAATATGGTATCAAAACTTATATAATAGCAAAATGAGAACTAAGTAACTGCTGAATAGGAGAAAGTGTAACTAAATTAAGTCCTGAGTTACAATTCCTCTCCCATATAAACAGAGAAAGAGGGCATAGCATTTTCACATAAAACTGTCCAAAATGAAAGATGTTACCCTCTAGCAAGAAAACGCAAGCATTAAGTGTGCAAAAAAGAATGACCACAAGTGTCAATGCCTTGTGTGATGGCAAAGATGTGACCCTCTAGCAAGAAAACACAAACATTGAGTGTGCAAAAAAGAATGACCACAAGTGTCAATGCGCCTGTGTGATGGCAAAGATGTGACCCTCTAGCAAGAAAGAAAAAATTAACTTTGCAAAAAAGAATGACCACAAGTGTCGATACCCCTGTGTGATCGCAAAGTGGTCTCTAACATGAACATAGTGTGAGAAATCATACATTAAATTTTCACTAAACCTAACTAGTTTAGCTTGATTAAACTCTTACCCCATCACCAACAGCAAATAAACTAACGGCTCGAGGATTTTGCAAGCGACGCCCCACAAGAAGTGCATAAGCATCAACAATAGCCAATACAAGACTCCACAGGCTCTGCAAACCAGCAGCAGCAACAAGATAGCTAGAAAAGGTGTAAAAGAAAATCCGAATTGAGTTCAGTGCCAGGATATATAAGACCTACAAAATTGACATACTTTAAATTATGCATTAAAGGAATAATATCTTTGGCAAAAAGGACAACCCAAGAAAAGTTTATCAGAAACACCTTTGAAGTGTACGAACACGTAAACACTCAACTTTTAACTTTTTGTTATTGGTAAAAGTAAGAAGAACAAAGCTGAAATCATAACGTCCAATTAAATCCATCTAAGTTGGTCCATCGTCCATGTATAGTCCAATTATGATATTAGGTGCAAGGACTCAAGTGTTAAGACATGAACAAGTAGAAAGTAAGATAAATGCTCAACATATATTAATTTTACTGATCAGTGGCCAAAAAATTCACAGTTTCTTAATAGAGAGAAAGAACTAAGAAGTAAAAATAAATGTCCCACAGATAGGTGAAATTTCTCATGATTCATTAAGTTAGCTCCATAAGAGTTATGAGTTTTCTAATTGTTAGTTGAATGCAGATTCTTCTAACTTTAGGGCTAGGAGTTGTATACTTCACTGAGAATCACAAGTATATAATTCCAGGCATTTCTGCGTAACTTACTGCCACATTAAGGATTTCCACTTCCAACCCTTTTTTTCCTTTCAGTCATGGTAACTATGTCCTATCACGCAATTTCAACCTTAAAACTAGTCTGGAACATGCCTTGGCAAAGTGAGATTGATTCACACATAGATAAAATGGAGTGCGACATTAATCGCTGCTCGAATTTACTCTTCATCCAACCAGCCAGTTTTAGCACCAACCAAATTTTCTTATGATCATTCATTTATTACAGAAAAGCGTGGTTTTTGGTAACCATAATTTATGGCCGCTTATTAGTATCAGATCCAATGAAAATCAAAGCTACGTTATTAATAATCAGAAGACAAAGATAAGGAGAAAGAACAGGATAAATACTCCCAAGCACCAAAGAAAACCAACAAAAGACCGAGGCCAGTGAATTCGAACATTATCTTCTGGTTTCACAAATACCTTCAGCTATCAACTAATATGAGCTCGAATGAGAAAGAGGAATCAGGCGTCATCATCAATTTCCCAAACAACAAGATCACTGTAGTGGTATCTCATGTCAAAAACTCACCCAAAACTCCTATCGAATCAATCAATTGAAAAGAATAATGGTTAAGTTAGAGTGGTTGATTTTACCAGAAGGCGGTCACTGAGGGGAAATCACTGGTGCTTCCCATAACCGCGAGCGCCACAACCGCGAACAACAACTGCGACACGCGCAACACCAGGCCGCCGACTGTCCCCGGCATGCCTTGCAGATCCTTCATCCTCGCGCGCGGCAGCGGCACGTTCCCCGCGCCCTCCGTCTGCAGCGGCGGCGCCTCCACAGGGTGCACCGCCCCCTGACTGACATTATTCATCTCTCTCCCGGGTAATTGGGGACACAATCAGATTCACCAACTTGAAACAGCGAAAACAGCATACACGAGTGTAGATTCCGCAAGGACGCGGGGCCGTCGATCCGGCGGCGATGAGGTATCGCCGGAGGTGAAGTGGTCAGCGGTGAATCGGCGTTGGTTTGTTAGAGACGGCGGGGGAGGAAGAGTGGTGGTGGTGGAGCATTTTTAAAGGTCCGGTGGGCCATAGCGGCGGAGGTTGGGTCCCACTTGGGCAGTAGATGTTAGACCCGTAAATTGTTTGTTAGAGCTAACTTCTTCCCATTTCCAAAAATCATCAAACAAGTGAAAGACTTCTTTTTGTCTGATGAGTGTTTTAAAAAATAATTAATTAGTCAAAATAATAATATTAATTCTCAAATTAACAAGCCCAAATATTTATTAAACTCAACTAATTAAGAGAAAGCACAAATAATTTCTTAACCAAAGCCAATTGATTAATTAATAGCTGAAGTGCTGAACTAATTTTTTTAATAAAAAAAGAGGATCATAAATCATAATGGCTGAACTAACTTGTTTACTCACAATTAGTTAGTACTAATATTCTAATTTAGGCTAAATTACATCTATATTACTGACAGTTAGCTGTATACTATTTATAGTTGGATATATTTTTAGAATCTATACTTCATATCTTATGATTTGTTAATAGTCAGCAGATATCCCGTTGGTTTTTCTTCGTTGAAAAAAAACTGTTTTTGTGAATATTAATGTGAAGCATATATTTTCACTATTATCGTATCTCTATTAAAAACTAATAAGGGGAATTTGTAATCTTCTAACAAATTATAATATGTATTGGAACGAGCATTGATAGTCCGATTCGAGTTTCGTTGAGGTTAGTTGATCGTACATGTGACACCCCGACTCACAGTCGGTACAGGTAAATTATGTGATTTATCAATATGTGCGTTTTAAATTAATTATATATGAATTATTTGAACTTATATGAATTTATTGAATTAATTCTGTATGTGAATTACTTGTTTTAATTGAGTTGGCCTTATTTGAACCCGTAATTGTTGAACCAAACCAACTTGAACCGGAAACCTTGAACCGAACCCGTGAACCGACCGGTCCAGCCCTTAAAGGCTGAACCATTTTTCCCCTTCCTTCATTTCACGTAACAACAGCAGTAGCTCTTTTCCAAGGAAGCCAAGAAACCCCAAGTTGATCATCCAACCTTCTCAAGCCAAGATCTCCTTCGATTTTTCGTCTTTTCTCGAACTTAAGTATGTTTCGGTTTCCCCTCGTCGTGCTCGTTATTTCTATGGTTTAAATTCTGAGTTTGGAGTGAGTTTTATATGCCTTTGTTTCCCTACGTGAATAGTAAGGGTTTGGTGTTTTTGTTGATTATGTGCTCCATACTTGGTATACTTGAATTCAAGCTATATATATGAGTTGTATATGTTGTATATGTTGTATTTATTGCATCAAATTCTTTGGTAGTTGAGCATTTAATTGGATCAAATATTTAAGCTTGATTTTTGCATCCTTGGAGCATGACTTTAAATTCCGTTCTTCTTGAGCTATTTGAGTGTTATTATGTCGAGCATGATTTATTTGAATTATTTGTGCATTTTGAGAAGTTGTGGCAACTCTGAGGCATGAGATTTTGGCCATTTTTGGCAAAAATTGAAGCTTCCCCTGCTTCTGTAATGTCTGCCTCTGTTCCAGTTTTCGAACCAGGCCGGAATGGCCGTTCCCATCCCAGTTATAAACTGGGAACGGCCCTTCCGGGCCATTTTACTGTTCATTGCCGAGAATGGGAACGGTCGTTCCCAGTTTGTACTGGGAATGGGAAGGGCCGTTCCCATGGCCAAACAAATTTTGCAAAACTTACAGACGCTCGGGGAGGATTTCGGGTATTTGGGGAACGGCCGTTCCCATCTTCCAGAAACTTTTAGCGAGAATGGGAACGGCCGTTCCCACCCCTTCCCGAAACCTAGGAGCTGCCACTACTTCTTTTTATCTAAATTATGCATTTTTATTACTTTAATTGCTATTCTTTTGCATGTTAGATGTTATAACTTGATTTTTATTGCATGATAAATTGTAAATAAATGCGTTGTGCTATAATTTGTGAATTATATGACCTAATTGTAATATTTTATATGTGATCATGAATCATGCATTTTGCCGAGCGTCTTATTTGGTTCATATAGAGTCTAAGTCCTGGGCTTTCGTGTTTTCTTTTCAAAGGAGGTTCCTGTTGACGAGCCCGAGGCGTAAGTTGTTCACGTCCACTCGTTTTTGTCAAGCATAAGGTGAGGCTTAGGACTTTTGATTAGTTAAGTGACCTAAAGCCTTATGTGATGTTTTCAAGCCGCGCATGTGACTATATATTATATATATAGATATATATGTGTTGATTAGAATACGATTATGACCTTGTGAACACTCTTGTTTTGGAAAGATACTACCTAAGCATATGTAAGCTAAGTTTTGGAAAAAGTCCTTTTGTTTCTAGTTAGCGAGATTGCCATGAAAGATTTGGCATATGATATGATATGTGTTTGTGGATCCAAGGAGCTACGGGTAAGGAGCCCTCGGGACGGTTTGGGCCGTCGAGGTTAAGCCTGTGCGTAGTCTCCATCCGATGTATCACACGCGACCCCAGGAGCTAGGAAAGGTGTGATATTTCGATGTCTTCGGTGTAAAAACCGGGGAGGGCACGATGTGGGTTCGCTACCCCTCGTGAGTCTGTATATGTATGGATGGTTAGGGCCACCGGTGGCTCTTTCATCATTGGAGTAGAGGTTAATGTGTTATGATTTCTGTTTTGTTTGTTCTGAGGAGTAGAGGTTGGAAGCTCGTTCTTGCCGAGCATTGTGTTATGTTATGTTTGGGAAGTATGAAGCGGGATAGGGTTTGTAAAACGGTTTTAAAGTATATGTATTGGTTTTGAAAGCTTTAGTTTGTAAAACCTATTCCGGTCCATATCTCCACCTGTTTTGATAAGTGCTTTGCGTTATATATATAGGATGTGGGTGTGCATTAGCCCCCTCACTCAGTCAGTTGACTGACCCCTCTTTTACTCTTTTAGTTGCAGGTTTTGGAGCGTGAGCTAGGCGGAGAAGTGTGTCTTCTTTATACATTTGTCGGTTTAGGTCTCGTTAGGTGCATTTATATACTTGCCCTTTATTATTTTGTATTTGTATAGCTTCGGTTTGTAGATACTTACTTATATTTTGCCTGAGCCGTGATGGCCTTTGTACAGGGATTATATGTTGGTACCTATGTAAATATTATATGGATAAGTATGTGTTGGTACCTATATGTATATATGTGATGGTATTTAACTTGTTGTTTTATTTATTCGCTTCCGCATACTCTGATTTGGTTTTGTTTAGCTCCGCCTAGCCTAGAGTGTGTCTTGGGTCTCCCGTTCGCTATGATTCGAATTCGGGTACGGATAGTCCATTTCGTATTCGGATTTGGATTATGGTGCGGGGGATGTTGTAGCATCCGGAACGCCGAGATGCCATACCCCCGCACTACAGCTCAGTCCACATACGAAATGGATGATCCGTACATGAACCAAGACTATAGCGAACGGGTGATAAAATAAGAAACCATCTAGCTAGGCGGGACTAGACCCCAATTCAATTAATCACCAACATACGTAATCAATAATATGGAAGCATAAGATACATATATTCAATAAGTTAACATCACCATGTTCACCACTTCTTCCAAAACAAACCATCTTCCAAATTTAGAAGTGCCAAAAGGTTCATACCATTACAATTATGCATCAATAATATACAAGGAACATGCTAGACTCAAAAGTAAAGACCTGACTCGACCCCGCCTAGCACTCAACCTGCAAAACTGAAAATGTTAGTCTACCGAAGACTGAGTGAGGGGTTTATAAATAAATATATGCGCACATACATGCAAGTTATAATCTCGGGTAATAATGTGGGAAAATAACAATACAATTTAGTAAGATAAAAGATACTATCGCCCGAGATTACAACCAATTCAATTTATCAATTTAATCAATTCAATACAATCAATTCGTGGCCCGGTGAGTGAGGGCAAATCTCCAACCTTACTCCGACAGTGAACATTACCAATATTTAGATTATCAATGATTAAGTGAGCATGCAAGTTATTACAGTGCACAATAAGCAACTTTCGTCCATTCTTCTTCCTCCGGTGATGGTGGGATTGCAAGGCCCCACCACCCAGTAACGGCGAGCATAGGGTTCATGAGTCCCTATGCCCGGGACTCCTTCCCCCACTAATCTCCTAGTGGGTTCAGGGGGCATCCCAAAGTTGTGAGGATAGTGCAAGAGTTACCCGTCAGCCCTTGCTTCCTCGATTGGCTCAATACACTACCCTCGGGCCCAAGTGAACATGCTTTACTCGCCAAAACAATCAATCAATCAATTCAGTCCATTCAGTTCAATCATGAAATCCGTTTAAAAATATATATGGTTTGGAAAACTATAGATATATATAGATACATTTTGGCTTAAAACATCACATAGAGTCATATGGGTTCTATATATCTAGAATTAAACCTCACCTCTACCAACCAAAAAAAGCAAGGAAGCACCCTACGGAGCGCGTTCCTCGTCACCGGGACCGTGATCTATGTAAAAAGACAAATGTACATAAGACTCGACTCATATGAACCATTTAAGACGAACGGCAAGGTCATGTAATGTCAATCATGCCTTTACAATCATTAAATATCATGAATGTGTCTAAATTCCCAATAAAGTATCAAATAGGAGCATAATTATCAATAAATCAATTATATAACTCATATAAATCACATACGGGAGCCAAGGAAGTGAAAGGAATGCAATAAGAAGGGTTTTGGTGAAGTTTGGTAAAAACGGACAATTTTAGGAAACGTACATGCTGAGGGAAAACTGGAATATCTTTAATTATAGAAGTGGGAATTGAGTTTTGTTTGTTGGGAATGAAACTAGACTCAAAGACCTTTTTAATGATATATGGAACGTTTTCTAGTTCAAAACGAGGAGAAAATGGCGTAAGCTTGAAGTTAGGCGAGTGTAGTTTTCCGGAAAAGTGGCGACACCTAAAATAATTAATTATATCTCACAATTCACAAAAGATATTGAGATGATTCCAATTGGAGATTTTTCTAGACTTCAAGAGTTTTCCAATGGTTTAAAAATCAGGTCATTTGGAGTTTGGATGAGGGAGAAACGGGCATTTGAAATCTCTCAAGTGAGACAGGGGATGCCCCAAACTGGCGTTTGGAAAAACAACTAGGAGCCCAAACGGGCATTTGGG
Organism: Lantana camara; assembly: GCA_037501455.1. Taxonomy (NCBI): domain Eukaryota; kingdom Viridiplantae; phylum Streptophyta; class Magnoliopsida; order Lamiales; family Verbenaceae; genus Lantana; species Lantana camara. Next base: position 12,695,536 of record CM074859.1, read on the forward strand.
AGCTCTCGGGTCAAAATTCTGGGAAGTGAAACGGGCGTTTGGTGAATGAACTAAGGGGACAAACGGGCGTTTGGGAAGCCGTTGGACGAAAAATAACAGGGAAAAACAGGGGAGATCACGGGAATGGCTCCCAAGCATGCTCCAACACCAAACCAATGCAAGAATTCAACTCCAAACTAACATATAACATGTATATAGTTCATATATGTCATTTAAACTTCATGTAAACCAAGGAACCATGCTTTGATTCATGAAAATTCACTCAAGAAACCCACAAAAATGTCATGTGATCACATATGCTCCAAGTTCCATAAAAGTCATGTTATATATACACATCTTAAGCCATAATCATCACATACTCTTCATATTAGCTCAAGAAGACAAAAGAATCAATAAACCCTAACATAGCTTCAAGAACTCCTCAAAATATATGTATGATCTTACCTTGAAGATGGAAGAAATGGAGGGGAAAGAGAAGATGATGGCATGAAGCTTGTTCTCTTGATGAAAAAGGAAGAAAATCCTTGACTCTTGCTTCCTAGGATGGATCGAAGTGAAAGGGGAAAAGAGAAGCAAGATGTGTGTCTTGTGTTTGCTCTTATGAAATGAAATGGAAATGAAGATGAAGATGTATATATGTATGTATATGTTATATCGATCCAAGATGGGGAAAAGAAAAGGGAAATTACCACTAGGTCCTCCAAAAGTATAAGTTATGCAATAAAGTCCTATCTCATGAAATATGATCAAATAAATCCAAAGAAAGTTTCATGCAATTAAATCCTCTAATCTTAAATGAATGTGTTCACTTAACTCCAATTCATATTAATGCAATTAAGTCCATACATATAAGGGATGATCAAATAAAGACACGTAAGAGCATTTAGTCACATTAGCAATTAATTTCATATAAATCATGAAAATATTAAGAATCTAATGTCATGAAAATTATAAATTAACACATAATGATTAAATGGAAAAACCGGAGCGTTACAGATGTGGCCCTACGTGTGGGTGCTACAGTACGAGCATTGAAAAAAAAAAAAATTATAAGGAGTAAAAATATAATAGAAATAATTATATTTGACTATCCTGTATTTATACCTAATTACAACGCGATCCATTATTATCAGAAAATTACATTTTAGTCCCTAACTTTGAGAACCATTTGTCGTCCTAGGGTTCCGTTATGTCATTCCAAAAATATCCCTGATTTGTTGTTAAATTCATAATTTGTAGGAACCGTTTTGTTTATAGTTGCAAACTTTAGGATGATTTTGTAATTTTGATCATATATTCAATGTAACACTCATAAAACAGTTAGGGTCATAATTGTACTTTTACAAATTCTGTTAAGGGACCTCAGAGCAAATAAAATTTATAAGGACCGAAATATAATTTTTCAATAATGATGAATTGCGTTGTAATTAGGTATAAATAGATAATAGTTAGATGTAAATCACCCAATATAATATCTTAAACTATGAAAAATTCAAAGGATAAATGTCTTGTACTTTATTAATTCTTTTTCTTTTTGTGGTTGTAAAATACCAAAAGTTTATTTAGTGGGAGATTAAAATATAATTCTTGTTTGTGTTTAGAATCAATGGATACAAACTGGACGAGAATTAAAAATGTAGGGACTAAATTGAAAAGATCGGAAAGATTGTGGATCTCTCAAAAACCCATCGAAATATATAGAACCTTCTAGGTTCGCCAGCTTAATCTTCAAAATCTATAATAATAATAATATACGCAAAGTGTGGCCATTGGTGGTGTTTGAATAGGAAGAAGAGAGATAGAGACAGAGAAAAGATGATCGAGGTGGTGCTGAATGATCGTCTGGGGAAGAAGGTGCGTGTGAAGTGCAACGAGGACGACACCATCGGAGACCTCAAGAAGCTTGTTGCCGCCCAGACAGGCACGCGCGCTGACAAGATCAGAATTCAGAAGTGGTAAAACATTTACAAGGATCACATCACCCTCAAGGACTACGAAATCCATGATGGCATGGGCCTCGAGCTCTACTACAACTAGCTATTCAGGTAATTGCAATTTCTTACCTGTCTCCATCTCTTTCTGTGTTTGTTCCTGCGTGGCTTGAATTTGATAATGCTGTTCCTTTTTTGGTGGGATTTGCTTGGGGTTTCTTCTATCCGTGCTTGGGTTGCGCGGTGTCAATTTTCCGGTGAATGTTTGATTGTGGATAATTGGTTTTACTTTTTGCCTGTTTAATTGAGTTTTAGGTTTTAGGTTTTGCTGAATTTGATTGTTTTCATAATCGGAAAATCACTCCATCAACGTGGCTTTTCTGGGGAAGAGTTGGGTACTTTTTGGGTTTTGGTATTGAATTTGTGAGGTGATCGAATAATTCCTCTGACTGAACGAGCTTCATCATCAGATATGATGATTGCCATCTTTGGTTATTAGGTTGGTTTTATTCAGGATCAGGGTTAGGAAATTCTTGATCGTGATTTTTATGAAATTAGGTTGTTTCGAAATTCGAAGTAATATATCTTGCATATGGAATTACATTATATTGGTTTTCTTGAATTCCATTGATGACTACCAATTATCCTCTGTATTTTAACAAGAAACAGAGTGAGAGACATAATAAATCGGGACAAGTACAATGCCATACCCTGAGGTTTGATAAAATTATACAAATATTCGTGGATTTTGAGGTTTCAGAAATCACAAGGACCTCCCTTGTCAAATATGATCTATTCATTTTAATAATTTCGTATCTAATTTTCGTTATCTATTCCTCTTAATATTCAAGTAATCCTTGGAGAAGAGAATTTTATGCAAGTTAGCTTTAATCCTTAGAGAACAGAATCTTATGGGCTCCTACTGTTTCCTTGTTTTGCCTGCAGGTTAGCTTTCTTCCTGGGAACTTACCGATGCACACATCAAGAAGCTTCTGTCTCAAGTGTAAAACAGGATGATTTGAACTCTTTAAATGATGAAGTAATATGTGTACTGATGCACCATGAAACTATTGTAACTGTTCATTTGATTATAAAAATGCCGATTCAGTTTTAATCTGTATATTCTCTACTTTGGGAAGTCTAATCGGTGAATTTTGTTAATCATGTGTATCATTTTATGATTGGTTTAGTTTAGTTTGGGAGCTTGTTTTGGGTTTGGGCTCTTGAGTCAGGCATGCAATCGAGCATTCGAGCTGAGCTTCGGCCTTCTTTTTGGGCTAAAACTCAGCTAGTCTTAATTTGGCCGCCCTTTTGGGCTCAAACTGGGCTACCCGAACTAGGATTCGGGGTTGGCTCGGTTTGGACCTTAAGAACACATGCTTATCTATGATGCACGGACACTCCTAAAAATATCATTTTGCCGTGTCGTGTCGTGTCGGACACTTGTGTCGGACACCGTGTCCGACACTCCTCACGTGGGAAATTCAAGAAAAAATCCGTGTCGTCGTATCAGTGTCGTGTCGTGTCCGTATCCGTGCATCATAGATGCTTATATTTAGTATTTAAGGATAGGGCTGTCAACGGGTCGGATTCGGACCGGATCAGGAGATTCCGGATCCGAATCCGATAAGAGAATCCGAATATCGGATCCGAATCCGAATCCTATAAGATTCGGATTCATTGTTTTTGAATCCATATATAATCGGGTCGGATCCGACCCGATAAAAGATCCGACCCGATTAGTAATAAAATTTATTTTTTTAAATAACAAATTTGATATAAAAAATAAATATAATTACATAATATTTAATAAATAATTATTATTTAATGAATTATTTGATAGTTTTGTTTATATTTATTTAAAATAAATTAATTTAAACTTATTGTTAAAAGAAAATATATACTTTTAGAGTAAAAAATTTAAATTTTATTATTGTTTAAAATGATAAATATGTGAAATTTTTAATTTTAATCATTTTACTTAATATTATGTATTAGTAAATAATTTATTTAATTAAATATTACATATAATATCGGATTCGGATTCTTAACGGATCGGATTCCTTAAATCCATATTCGCTCCATTTATTTCGGATAACGAATATTTACAATCGGATATGATCCATCGAATATTTTTATCGAATGAATATGCTAAAATTCGGATCGGACTCGGATCGGATTCGGATTAAAATTCGCCCCATTGACAGCCCTATTTAAGGATGTATATACGAATCCAATTGAACTTAGTTGTTTTTTTTTACTCGAGTTTCGGTTCGAACTTATTTTGCTTGATTCGAATTTGAGTTCGAGTTCAACGCTCATCCAATTGTTCGAGTTCGGTTTAGTCTCAAGTTTAAACTCAAGATATAATTTTTAAAAAAATTAAAAAATAAAATATAATATATATATATACGCGAACCACGAACAAGAATAAAAAGGTTCAGGTTTGGTTCGACTTCAACTCAAACTTTTTGAATTTGAATTTGAAGCTTAACCAGCTAGCTAATCTACTAGCTTAAAAGAAAGGTCCAAATGACCTAATACTATCTAACACACACAAAATTAAATAAAATTAAATCAAATAAAAATACTTAATCCATTATATCCAACACTTCCTAGCAATAATATTTATTTCAGGGGTATAACTAAAAAATACATGTAATGACTACTCCAAGAACATAAATAACGCAATCAAGAGGAACACTATCAGAAACAGCAAAAGCGTACACACCAAAGTCGAGAAATTAGTAGGCATGATCGGGGGACGTTCTTCTTTGCCACAAATCATTCAGTAATAAGCATCAAGTAGCCATGCACTAATCTATTCCTTGAGCTAGAATCCTAGACAAACCACACAATAATTGATTTGCACATACATTCAAGTCTTAAGCATTACATAAAAGAACATCTACTACTTATAGGTCACACAACACAACTTAACACCAAGATATTCCAAGTCAATATAGCTCTCCTTACATTGACTTCAATGCTTCTAATATGCAAATATGCTCAAGGGTCCTGGTCCGGTTCGATGAATCGAGCCCACGTCCATCACTTGGAAGACCAGTAATCCATTTCCTAATACACACAAAGTTCACAGAATTCTTTATAAGAAAATTAATTAACTAAAATAGTGATAATAATAATAATACAGAACAAAAACATAGTAAGAATGAGTAATGCACCTTTCAGGGTTGGTACTGCTTGGTTTCATAAGAATAGTTAATCTTTTAACAGACTTCGCGAACTCACTGCACAAGTACAACTAGATCAAGAATCTAAAAATAAAAGAAAAAAAGAAAACTTAAACTAAAAATACAAGCTCGACCTGAATGGTTCTTCTCTAGCTTGTTTAACAGCACCAGAAGCATCATGATAGGATAAATGGCTCAGCATCTCCAATCTTTCAATCCCTAACATGTTTTCCAGCTTCTCATACATCTCTTCATATGATCCAAGAGCAGACAGATCAATAGTCCGTCCCACATCTCCTGTCTCCAAGAACACTTGGCAGTTAACCGCATCAAGGCCCGTTTCAGGTTTTTTCTGGAAGAACTGTTTAGTGGACAAATCTTTGGGAAAATCAGCATCGGAGGATTGCTCATGGGACATTTGCTCTTGGGTCAAAATTGGCTGACCAAAGAGGACAAATCGAGGTGTCTTTGCACCATCATTTTTCTCTGATTTCTGACTACAACTACCCATGCTTAACACACAAGACACATTCTCACTAACATCTGTGTTGCTTGTGTCAGGACAATCAAAAAATTTAGCATGAGGATTATCGACCCTCAGAAAAGGGGACTTTAAGGGTCCCATTTGAAGTGTGTTGCTGAGGTGGAGATCCGACAAGGGGATCCCAATTTGAGCATGCCTGGCTCCCTGTATGCCTACAGTACTACTACTAATGTTGTTGGGTAGACAACATAAGGGACTGTTTGGGCCGAGGGGGTTGCCTGAAAAAGACGGCATAGGAAATGATGAGCCGTCAAGAGGGAAATCGGAATTATGAGGTAAGCGTAGCTTTTTTCTTGGAGGCGAGAAGGGTGAGAGATGGAGTATTGGCATATTTGAGACCAATTCAACTAGCCAGGGGCTAACGCACTTCACATTTTGTAATAAATCCGGTTCGTCCCATGTGACCTGAAAGTTGTGTGAGGAGGATGTTTGAAGTTAGAACAAATGGAAGAAATCTAAAGTTCAATGAATTTCTTATGTTTTTCTTATTTGTGGAATGATGCAAATAGAAAACTAAAGCAAACAAGTGACATGAAATTCAATTCCAATGATCCAACTAAGAATCTGTCATTGCAGGATTGACAATTTGACATTAATAACATGGTCCCAATTCTTTCCCAGCTAAATTGACCCTATGTAAACATAATGGTCATTGATTAAGAGGAAAATGATGACAAATTGAAAGGTAAAGAATATTAGTTTCAAAACACTTGACTACAAATATGAAATTTAACACGAACGCCTTGTGTTCCTGCAAGTGCCCAAAAGAAACAAAAGACCAAATTCAAGAAAAAAAGAAAAATCAACATTGAAAAAAACCAGCATAAGAATATATGGTGAACTTTCATCTCTACAACAAAGATGTGACATACATTATGAGTAGCCATCTCTTTACCTGAAGTAGTCTCCAAGGTGAATTAGGCCAAGAAATGGGATCAGCAACCCGAACAGATGCAATAGTTCCCACAAACCAGCTAATCCGGGAAGAGTCCTCTGTTTCAAATGGCATCTTGAACCTCATCCCCGCGCACCACTGGATCCTCAAGGCAGCATTAACAGATGCCGCCTTCACACAGAACTCCGGTGTGCCAGCACGTGGATGATAAACCACCTCAAAAGGCTGCCCGTTGGCTGCCGAAAAAGCAGCCTTAACAACTGACTCAGGTCTAACCCTCCCCCTCTCCCTCGTATTTCCATTACCAATAGTTGTCTGCATCAAATTGTTTTCATTCTCCAAAAAAGATGAAAATCCCCCAAAATTCCCAGCACTTCCAGAATTCCAGACAGATGAGGATTCATTCCCAGAAATCCCACCACCGCCCCTCTTGGCCCGACGTATGCCCACACAAAGATCCCCATTTTCAGCACGTAAAAAGACGATTGAGTCCCCAGCCACCAGCTTCTTCTGGTTCACAAAAGTACTCCATCCAGTAGTCAACAAATGCCTCCTGGGTGTCCCTCTGAATATATGCCTGAACTTCCAAGTTTCACCATGGACATCTTTGGCAATCACATTCTGCACAGGTGGATCAACAGTGTAATCCAAACGAGGGAAAATGGTCTCAGCACAGTACCTGGGGACTGAAAAACCCCCACCATTGTTGGCATCGGATTGGGTCAGTGTCTTTGCAAAAGAAATGGGTCTTTCATTGGGTTCTGAAGATCTATGGCTTCCTAAAACGGCGTTATCATCAAAACCATGCTCGTTTGCAATCGGGATCAGTTGGATTTTGCAATAGACCTCGTCTGTTTCAGGGTCGGCTAAATGTTTGACAGATGCAACCCTGCAGAGAATCATAGGCGGAATTCTCGGGAAACCCCCGAAATCCACAGTAGAGAGTGTATGCTCTGCGTGTCCTTGAGGGAAATAGAATACTTTGGTATTCACAGATGGGATATGAACCATGCCACCAGCACAGGCCTGCCATAGCTCCGAGTCCAAACTCTTCTCCACAACCTCCCCCATCTTTCTTCCTTCTTACTTAACGCGATTTCAATTCAATTTCTCTCTCTTTCACTGAACTCCAGTTCAACAGCAGAAAGCTAACTCTACTTTTTACGGCTCCCTCAATTAAAGCTGTGAGAAAACAAACCGAAGGCGACAATTCAGAGACTCAATTCAACTCAAAAGTAGAAATTAAAGAAGCGAAACATATATGACATAAATGCACATAGCCCACAAACTTCATCAAGCACAATACACTACACCCAACCTCCTACCCACGAAAACATCCCAATTCCACAGAAACAAAAAAAAAAAAAAGAGATATTCATACATGATACAACCAACCCGCAAGCAGTGATTCAAAGCATTAACTGCGAAAGCCGAAAATCAAATTCCAATTTCCACACCACAATACAATCTCTCCAACACCAAACCACCATAAATTAAAACAAAAATCGAACAGGAGAAACAATTACAAAAAAACTGTCAGATTACCAGCACAACGCCAGCACATCCACAGGTAAGCAGTTTCCCCATCTCACGATGAGTTGCAGGCATCAAATGGAGACCAAAACTGCCGTGCGCGATTCCCGAATCTGAGATTCAACGGGGAAAAAACAGGTGAAAATGTGAAGCCCGCGAGGAAGAGAGAGTACGTTTCTATTCTACGTAGTCCTACTCGAGTCCTTCCTACCAAACCATCGCCTTATAATTCGTCGTTTCCGTTATCCTTACTTGACGGAAAACGTTACTCAGTGCCGGCACGAAACGACGGCGTATCGGGGAAATGGATTTGGTTTTGCACGTCTGCTCCGTCCTCGTGACAATGATTTATCGTGACTTTTGTACTTTTTTATTTACCAAAGAGAATTTAAGGAAATTGTAATTTTATTTTATTATATTTTGCACTTTTGTCCGCACACATACAGCCATCACGCCCATACATAAAAGGACAACTTTATTGTGACTAAAATATTTAAAAAGGACAACTTTGATACTCAAATTAATCACTTTAATCTTTTTTTTTTTGTTATTTATTTTAAACACATACACTTTAATCTTTTTTTTTTTGATAAAAATTCATTTATATTTTTCCCTTTGTTTTTCGATTTTTAAAGAATCGATAATGCAACGTAAATTATTAACGAGATCCCTCTTATAATTAAATCAATTAGTCGAATGAACAGCCAAAAAGAATATAATGGTATTTATATTGATGGTAATTAACACACTTCCTCTCTCTTAATTCGATGCATTTATAAAAAAAAGAATTAAATTAAATGATCAGATTAAATATTTATGAATGTTTTTTATAATTTATAGTTACTCGGATGAATCTGAGTAAATAAATGGGTGTACTTTATTATTACATCATCATAATATAATACAATATTTTAGTAATGAATTAATTAATAATAATTAAGTTGAGAAAAAAGGGGGTTGGGCGATAGTTTAGGGACACAGGCTTTTTACTGAACTCCGAACAGTACGGGTTCTGATAACTGAAGCGGGGTTCAGTTATTTGACTTGACACATTTTTAACCCTGGTTTATTTCTAAATTCTCTTTGTCAGTTGTTGCTTTTTACCATGGTTAAACACTCTTATCATAATCTCCACTTCCCGCGCGTGGGACCCACTCCTCTTCATCGCTGGCTCTCGTCTTATCGCTTATCAGCCAAGCCGACATGGCTTTTAAATAATAAGTAATAATTACGCACACTCGACTTGTGTATTAAAAATAATATATTATTATTATTAAAATTAAATAATTACTAAATTATGATAAATAATTTTGATAATATTATATTAGTAAAAAAAAGATAACAAAAATATATGAAAGTTATTAAAAAATAAATTATGGAGAGAAAAGAAAATTTAGAGATATAAAATAAATAAATAAAAAGTTTTAAAGATAAAATAGTGGCAAAAAAGAAAAAAGTTAAAAAATAAAAGGATAAAAAAGAGAAGAGTCCAAGACACAAAACCGGTTTTATATGTCCCTCTCATTTAATATAATAGTATAGTATAATATATATAATATTTAACAGTTAAATAAATAATAAATACTGCAATTTAAATGAGGGGCCAAAGTATTTTTAATTGAATAAAATAATATATTGAAGAAAGTAAGAATTTTTCACTTAAATTATATATATATATATATATATATATCATAGAATAATATTATTCAGAAAAGTATTGACTTGAACTTAAAAAAATAATATCAAATATAGATCTCTAATTCGAGAAAAATAAAATAAATATAAGAGAAAGAAAATAAAGGACAATTAGCAGAAGACGAAAGACACGTGGATGTATGAGAAAGAGCATGTAGGGAGGTTGGGTCACGCGCCTGAAGCTGAAAAATAGGAGAGTGTTAAGGTGTGTGAACTGTGATCCGGCAATTAAGAAGCGTACGTAATCTTGTTCTTGTTGCTTTTTGGGGGTACTTTTGAGTTTTGAACCCTCCATTTCGCTGCTTTAATATTGTTCAAATTACGAATTTTCTCTAAATTTGTTGTACAAATTTCAACATATTGTAGATATGTTGTACATTGGAGGAGTATTTTTATTTTATGGCCGACTTTATTGTGTATTTCTTTTGTTTTTTTAATGAAGAATCGGCAGGTGAGTTTATTTGAAGTCGGTTTTACCGAAATTGGCTTTAACTTGTGTTCATAAATTATAGATGTCGAGTAAATAAAATCGGCTACTTTTGTAATGTGAATTAGGATGATCAAATTATTTTCTTAACATATTATTTTAACTCGGGGTTTTTTTGCAAGGAAACCCCTTGTGTCATGTGAAATTATTAAAAAACACCCCGTGAAAAATAAATTCTCATATAAAACTCTATGTTTTCAAATTTTTGCAGAAAAAACCCTGAGACGCGTTTTTGAAATTTCGGCGGAAGAAATCCTATCAACTTTTTTTTTTTTTTTTGAAATTTCTTTTATATGTATATATATGTATGTATTATATAGTATATTATATATATACATGTATATGTATAAAATTACTAATGTACTATATGTATTAAATATTATTTATAAATTTATTTATTTATTTTTGGTAGAATTTGTAAATTTATTGAACATACATATATATATATATATATTAAATATTATTTATAAATTTATTTATTTATTTTTTGTAGAATTTGTAAATTTATTGAATATACATACAATATATATATATATATAATTATAATTATTGTACTATACATATAAATAATATTTAATATGTATATATGTAATGTCTTTTTTTTCCTTTTGAAATTTCTTTTATATGTATGTATTATATAATATATTATATATATACATGCATATGTATAAAATATTAAAATTACTAATGTACTATATGTATTAAATATTATTTATAAATTTATTTAATATACGTATATATATATATATATATATATATATATATATATATAATTATAATTATAATTATTTTACAATACATATAAATAATATTTAATATGTAGATATATAATGTATATAAATATATAAATTATATTATATATTTATTAAAAATCTTATAAATAAATATATATAATATTATAATGAAAATATATATGTATTGTACACTAATTATAATTATATATATACAATTAATATTTTATTTATTGCATATATTTACATATATATATATATATTATAATTTTTGGACTATTTAATTTTTTACAGGGTTTTTTTGGTTCATTTCATAAAACACAGGGTTGTGGGTGCATATAGTTCTTTAAGAATGTATTGTAATGAAAGAAGGGCAATTTTGACAAAACACGTCGGTTCTTTGACTAAATGGTGTAAAGGGGCGGTTTGCAAAAAATAAGAAATACAGGGTTTATTTTACTAATTTTTTTTACAGGGTTTTTTTGACTCATTTCATAAAACACAGGGTTGTGGGTGCATATAGTTCTTTTAACTCGAATATAAGATAATCGGTGAACCTCCTTTGTACATGGTCAAATAACGATCAATTTCAAAAGATTAGTCCATATAATATGATGATACTATATCGAAAATTTTGTTGTCTTCATTACATGAGAACAAGGGATGTCGTATCGTTGCCAAAAGTTACAGGAACATGTTTTATTGGATAAGCAGACAATGTTTTTCCTTCGCCTTACAAAATACCCAATGCACCTTAAAATACTTAGGGAGCAGTAGCTGTAGAGCCACACCAATACCGCTCGTCTCACTTTGAGCTGCAACAATAGCTCACTATACAACAAGGCCAGCAAAGTACTTAGTTGGCCACTTCTTGAACTACTTCTTCACGTCCTCTGCGTACACCACATCTTCTAGTGGTGGAGGTCTATACCCAAGATTCAATAGGTAAAGAAGGGACACGTTGTTGTCGTTTGTATCCGGCCACATTTGACACCCTATCATTAAGAGAATGGCACAACGAGTCCACTTCAGCAACTCCTAATCAAAAAGTCGAAACGTAATCCTCTACCTCTACATGTGCTCTTGAAGATCCTTCACCCACAATTTCGAACCCTAGAGAGTCGATTCAAAACCAAGCAATCTATTGCACCTACCCAATCTATCTCGACTGGGTTTTCCTAATAGCGGGGTGATCAACGATAGACAGACCCAAAATTACAGCCACATTCTCTAGTGTCATTGTAACGCCCAGAGTGCTAAGCCACCACATTCCCTGCACCTAGACCCTACCCGATACGAAATGGAAAGTTCGTATACGTGCCCAATCAAGGTGAACGGGTGACAGGGCAAAAGACACTCCCATACTAGGCAGGACTAGACCCTATTCAAACTAAATCTCAACAATAACAAGAGCGCGCAAGCGTAAAATAGCAAGTGTTAGGAACAGTGCCCTTAAAGCAGACTTTGTATAGTCTGCTTTACCTATTTCCTTATAAAAGCATAATCAATCTTTGAATAATAGACGGACTAATTTATATTAGAGGCAAACAGTTCTTTATATGTGCTTGTAACATCCCACTCGTCCGGCCTTTCCAGGTACGCCTTCACGGGTGAGCTATGTGCGCTTTTAATTATTTAATTATGTGAATTAAGTGTTTATTATACTTCTATGTGATATATTTGGATTACTTGAAACTTATTTGACCTTATGTGATTTACTTATACGTGTTCGTCTTCTTTGTTTCGTTCTTGCCCCGTTTGTCTCTGTTTTCGTTTTCGATTTTTTTTTGTGATTACGTGCCATTTGTGACTTATATGTGTTATGAATGTATCTTTATGTTTGTTACTTGTTCTTGAGTTCGTTTGATACGGTTTTGAAACCGTTTTATATTTTAGGGACATAAGGGCCTAACGAGCTTTAGCGCACCTTGTGTTCCGGAAGGCGTAACTTGAGCTCGGGAATTCGGATTCGAATTCCGGAAGATGCGTTGGACTCGTATCGAAGAAAGCAAGATGAAGAATCAAGATTCATATTTTTCTAAGCCCATTTGATTCCCCGTTTTTCAACCGAAACGAGCCCTTTACGCCTAAGAATTACCTTTTGACCTAATTAAGCTTTATGGACCCCACTTGAACTTAACCAAACCCTTAACCATGACCTATAGCTTGAGTTAACACTCCTATTCAGCCCTTAACCCCCTAGAACCGATCCATTTCCCTCTCCCCCACAAGAAACGATCAGCTCTAAGGAGAAGGAAGAGAAGAGAAACCCCCTTTGGCCATTTTAATGATTTTGAGCTCAAATCTCCACCAAAGCTTCTCAAATTCGAAAGGTAAGTTTATGATTGTAATCTACACTCTCTCTTCTCTCTTTTATGTGGATTTGAGCTGATTTCATTGGTTGAGTGATGAGATTTGGCAAGCATGTGAATAGTAGAGATTGGATGAATTTGATGATTCTTACTTCTTTCTTGATTCTCTTGAGTCTTGGTGATTATATGTTGCTCCTATGACATGATTCTAAGTATTTATTGCATTTTCTTCCTTGGTAGTTGGGTTATGAGTGATTGGCCATTAATTAGCTCTTGGGATTGGATGATATATTTCTTCTCATTCTTTCCTTGTTTGCTTGCATATTTTGGAGCTGAGCTTGTTGCTACTTATATGGCATGAATTGTTGATGACTTAGTGTTATTTTCATGCTTGTTATATGTGTTTTCAATAGCATAAGAGACTCCCCAAGGCTGCACAGAAATCCCCTGTTTTTCTCTCCAAAACTGAACTGCTGCTGTGTTATTTTTTTCAGCCCCGAACGCATGACACGGCCGTGTTATGTTATAACTGGAAATGGATACGGCCGTGTCAAGCTCTCGGCTTTGGGTCCTGATTTTAATTAAACCGGACACGGCCGTGTCCGATCCCTATGCATTCTGGACGAGGCCGTGTCCACTTAGTAGGTGATGGCCGAGAGGAGTTTCTTTCGTCGTTTCGTTGCTTCTTGTTGATCTTTCTTGCCTCGTCTATGATGTGTATGCATGATTAACTTGTTGTATTGTGTGTTAAGCTTCTTGTTGTGAATGTGTGACTTGTTTTATGCCCTCGTTTGTGAGAAATGTTCTTGTATGCGTGGTATGTTCCTATATGACCTAATGTGGATTCATTTCATATTCTTGGCATCATAAACATAGATACGCATCCCCCGAGCGTCTAATGTGGTTCATATTGAGTCTAAGTTTGTCTTTTGTCTTTGCTTTGCCTTTAGGTTCGTTTCTTGGCTGACGAGGTTGTCTTTTAGGCGTCCGTTTGCTTCCTTGGTTCCCGTTGCTTCTCGGAGGTGAGGTTTCTTTCTTTTTAGCTATTATCACCTACAACCCTACTTGTAATTTAAGCCCGCATGTGAATTATATCTATATATAAATATATAGATAAGTGTTTGATATGTATTTTGCGGGAATTGGCCCATTTGCTATGAAATCCATTGAAAACGCTTTTATGTATAAGTAAGTTATTTTCGTTCTTTTGTTTTGAAAAGGTTTGGCATGTGTTCGTGTTAAGTTTTGGCAAGATAAGCTTTTCGTGATAAGTATACGCTTTGTGAGATATGTGTGTGTGTGAGTTCTGTGATCAGTTTGGGCCCCGGAGTTGTGGGTAAGGGAGACCCGAGACGACCACCGGGGTCACCGGTTACGACCCCTGTGCACTTCTCCACCAACGGGAGACTTAGTTCTCCTATGCCGACGGAGCGCATTTTGGCTGGCCTTCGAAAGAACCGGGCGGGATCCTCCGGTTCATCAGTTTCGTTCTGTGGAGGGCGGAGAGGGGCACCTCTCTTCCCCAATGGTGTAAAGTTGGGATTGTTTTATGAGTTTTGCTTTGGTTTGAGTAAGTGTGTGAGAACTCGTTCTCGCCGTGTTGTTACGTTTATGTTTTGCTTTTGTATCCGATACGGTTTGTGAAACGGGGTGGACTTATAACTTCTAAAACTTGGTTGACTTTGGCCTTCGGCCCTAAACCTTTCTTCGTTTATATATATAGTATCACTGGTTAAAACCTTTTTGGAGTGCAAAAACCACACCCGGTTCATGAACATTTTCGATTTGAATATGCTATGCTCCTACTTATAGGTATGTGTGCGTGTGTAGCCCCCTCACCAGTCTCTAGGACTGACCCTCGTTGCTTCTTTTCTTTTTCCCCTTTTGTTTTGAGCTTTGCAGGTGCTCGGTTGGGAGTTTGGCTAGGCAGCGGTCGTTTTTCTAATCTTGGGAGTTGTTCGAGTCGTTGTAGAGTCCTTGCATTCGCATATTTACTTTCCCGCTTTGGTACTATGTATATTTGGTACTAAGTATAAATAATTATAAGCTATGTTCTATAATTTGAAGCTTGAATATTTCTTTTGGCCCGGGGTGGGCAAAGCATGTTGCACTATGTATATCTTGTTTTAAGTTTATATATCTGTAATTGGTTATGTTATGTGATCTTGTAGCTTCCGCACTTTTGATTTATTTTGTTGCGCACTCTGTTCAGGGTCTAGACCGCCTAGCCTAGAGTTGATTTTAGTTTGTCACCCGTTCGCCATGGTTCGACGCGGGGACGGAGTTCCCATTTCGGTACCCGTGTTGGGCTATGGTGCGGGGGATGTGACGCCCTCCGCTCCGGGGTGTTACAGTGCTCTTGTATGTTTTGGGTGTTATCCAAATCGATGAATCCAACGAACAATAGAAGTGTCAAGGAAATAGTTTTTTCTATGAGTTGAAAAATATAAACATTAGATGACGGTTTACAGATACAATATTAGATGGCGATTTACAAATCGAAATAGTTTTTTTCTAAGAATTGCAAAAAAAACACTATAGTTCAGATGATAAAAAATATTTATCTCATAGAAGAATACCTTTAGGGAAGATGAAGGTGACTTAACTTGTGGTCCCTCCCTTGAGGGGGGGCCACTTCTCACGTGTGGTGGTTGTTTTGAGGTCACCTATCCCCGGAGAGACCATCTGACGTAAGTCCCAAGGGTATAGTTATGTGGCCGTTAGACAGATGTTCCCAACAGGTAGGTAACAACATCTATAAGTTGTTAGAATGGTGGTATGACATCCTCCTTTAGGGTGGTGCACAACGGAGCACCTGGGGGTGATCCATGGTGTCAAGGTACCTTGGTATTAAGGGTTTTGTCTCTTTATGGAGGCCTCATGCACCTCAACCCTTGAAGGTGGGCTAAAGGGGTAGCACCCCTTAATTGGCAAGCCCTCAATCCTCGAGGATGGGCTAAAGAAGGACACCCTTATAGGCCCTCAACGCTTGAGGCTAGCGCGGCCCGTTCGATGTCTTGGATAATGGGAGAATATGGCTCTTAAGAAAAAGGAGCCCTTTGTTGGGCAGAAAGAGGAAGCGACCTTATAGGCCCTCAACCCTTAAGGGTGACCAAAGGGCTGAGGGAGGCGATTGCTCCTTAGGCACAATCCCTCAACCCCCGAAGGTGGCCCAAAGGGGAAGCGCCCCTTAGACCCTTGCAAGTCCTCAACTTTCGAGGGTCATACAGAGATCAACCCTACTGTCCTATCTTTTTGATATATTTGAAGAGTACATCCCACAATTGAATATAGCAATCGTAAAAAGTGGACCTTCGAGATCATGGATTTCGTTTGGTGCTTTTAAGGTTCAAAGTTCTTCTTAAACGAGTCGGGTGAACCCCTCGATAACATTGAGAGGTGGAGCCCAAATTCACTTGACTCCCTTCTTTCACGTAGTAAATAGATCTGTCAACCATGTGACATGATGAGATTGTGCTACATCACATTAATACTACCATAACTTATAAAAAATAGTAGTAGTACTACTATAATTTTATTTATTTTAACCGTTATCGAGGGAGTGTGCGCCTTAATTACTGTTGATAATAATAAATAATTATACATTCAAAATTAAATCAATAGAGTGAAGTTGTGGACTTTTATGAACTAAGCATTCTAATTAATGTTCTTACCTTTTATGTGATGACCGTAACACCTTTCTCGTTGCAACTGGCAAGTGGCAAGGCTTTAGGAATGCCAATTTGCTATTGAAAACCTTTTTGTGGGAAGAAATGGCAACCCCACTCGTGCCATATTTAAATTCCTCAAAAATATTAGAAATTATTATCCAATAACATGATCTAGTTTCATGCAACTTCTCAAAGTAGGAATCTTTTACGACTTAAAATCTTATGGTATAAGATGACGTTTCTAAGAGAACGACCATTCAACTCCGAGCTCTCAATCCGATAGAGTACATTCGATAAAATTTAAATAATAACATCACACACACTGCAAGAAAATGAAACCAAAAAAAAATAGGAATGGCACATTGGAGAGAAATTGAAAGTGTTAGGTGAAAGGGGGAAACAGACATACCACAAATTGAGAGCCGAGTTGCGCAAACTCAACATGTCCTTTCCACCGCAATAAATGTCGACACTATTGCTGGTGCCTTTCTTACACTCAAACCTAATCTTTTTCTTAAATGTGTGCAGAATTTGCACATAATGGATATATACATACAACTATTACTGTCTACTGACATGTTTTTATTTGCTGACCACACCAAACTATTCATGGCCCCAATACCCAGTTTCAGTTTCAAGACTAGTCTAGTTGTCTTTATTCCAAGTGGTCCTTCTAAATATTAATAATTGGAAAAAAAAGAAGAGAAAAAACCCACAGTTGTGACAGAATATTTCATCAATAATTCATGAAGATTTCTCATAATAGATGACATGCGTGTGTAGGAGTGGAAGAATGTTCAATTTTGAACACTATATGAAGCTTGCATTGTTTCATGATAATATGTTTGGTAATTTCTTGCTATTTTGTTAGTTTTTCTTTTTTAGTTTGAGTATTGTAGAGACCAATATAGAGACGACCTTTCTAATTCAATTATTTCGTTCATATCAGTATTTGAATCCTAAATCTTATTTAAAGAATCTAATGTCTTGTTTTACTAAACCAATTGAATATAAATGTACGTGTATTTGTAGTGCATTTATAACGGAAGTTTATTGGATGGGCAATAATAATGCATTTTTAGTAAGTAACTTAAGGATTTAGGATTATATTTCAGGTCAAAGGTTATACATATTTAGATTTTCATTTGTTGACATTTGAGCTATCATTTTGTATAAATTAGGTAGCTGATCAAATGTTTATACTCTAATAAGTTTGCGTGTGGATATAAGATTTGAGATTGAAGGAAGTATTGTAGTTGAATGATGTAATATCAAATATGACCTTGATATGGCGCCAAAGTTCTACTGCATATATCTAATGATTTGAAAGAAATATTAAAAATATTTATTAATTAATTACTTACACGATAACCTACTGACAGTCTGACAAGACATTGTTACCACTATTTTTTTCACTAAATTTCCTTTTTTTCTTTTTTAACATTTTTTTCCCCACTAAATTAACATAAAGAAAGTATTGTTAGCAACAATAACAACAACTATAGCAGCAACAACAATGACTTCATCAAAGAAAAACGAATAGGTTAAATGATAAATAATTTGGATGTGACTCTTACTTATCCAATAAATTACTATAGTATATTATATAATGAGGGCAGTTTCGGCATTTTAAATTTGAAAATTGGGAATATGACTTAGGCCCAATCTGTATCAGAAGACATACAAAAAGACACCATCAATAATTGGGCTGATGATGTACAGTCATAGACACATCTGTTGCATCTTGGACCATTTCTTTATTTCTTAATGTTTATGGCTCTGCTACAAAATTAATCAAATAATGCTGTACAAATCTTGTCAACATTTAATGAAAATCGAAGTTTAAAAAGAAAAAAAAAAAGGAAAAAAGCGGTTTCTAGAATAAGAATTTCTCTTGGAATGTAATTCTGGCTTAGAATATGTTCAATCAATGTAATGAATCAACGATATACTATATTTACTTATTAGGATTGATGTATATTTTAGATAAAATGATGAATTAAATAAAAATTATAATCTAATAAATTGGTTAAATTTGATCGGACGAGGTCTAAACTAAAATATTTTGCATTGCTTGTAAGTTCTAAAACTCGACATATATACTATAATATACAGATATGAATACGATATAACACGAATATTATTAGATTTTAATTGTACTTAAATCTAATTCGCCCACGGGTGCTGTATAACAATTATTAACAAATAGGTGTCATGCCCACACAGCGAAGAAGAATTACGGATCAAATAGCACCATTCTCCAAGACAAATCAAAAAATAGGTTGGTCATCATTTTATCACAAATAAAACTAATCAATCACTAAATAAACCAAAAAAAGATACAAAACATGTAAACAAGTAAACAACTAGCTACCAACACAAATTGATTGAAGTAATAAGTTTATTCTTAAGGATAATGTTTCGGGTTAGATTCCCATTTAAATGTGCGCATACTTAAAAAAAAAAAAAAAAAAAAAAAAAAAAAAGAAGTAAACAACTGGCTCAAACAACGATAAACAATGCCTCAGTTATGCCTATCATGCAAAATATTGATTCTCTTTTTTTTCTTAAAATACACAGCTCAGTAAAGTGGTAATATTATTACTTTGAAAAAATAATTTTTTACCATTTCGACGAACCACTGTTGGTAAAATATATTCATGCTTAATCAGTGCTCAAAAGAGCATCGAATTTTCACAATTCTAATCACATATAGGCACATGCATTAATGTTTCTCAAAATCAAACATGTGTGTCTGACTATCAATACTATCTACTTTCCTCATCAGTACCCAATTAACTACACCAATCAAGCATCCTAAACACTTCTAATATCTTATTTATAATTGCTTGAAATAAAAACAAATTAATTTTCCAAATAATCTAAAAATGCTGGGAAAAAATAAAGTACACAGCCAACTTTATAAAGAGTTTTCAGTCACTCCATTAATTGAGTGCAACCAGCTTTATCTCCCAATCTATATTAAGTTCTCCCTACAAGAAAAATGCGCCCAGATGAAATATGAAGTTTCACAGTCCATTATAACTGAATCTTGAAAATGCAAGTGAAAGAGCGGAATAGAAAGTTCTACTTCCCTGAATTTCGTTCATCAAGATTACACGAACAAATACGTTAGGACTAACTACTCCAGCTAAACTCAAGTAGCGACCAGATTATACATAATGTTACCTCTTTCAAGAAAAGCCAAGGTTCATGCACACCACCTTCGCTAAAATGGAATAGAACATAACTGGATAGAAAATGAAGGGACAATATATCAAAATTTCCCGGTACACATAAAAATGTCACATTCTGTTCAACTTGTGACCAACATGATACTTTCCTGCTTATCCATACCTGTGGCATTCAAGAGTATAGGTTGAAAAGCCCGCCTAATATCTCGCGTCATCTTTCCTAAAGATGATTTATATAACTATATGACAATGGTAAATTATTGCTTTCGCTTATCATCAGAATTGTCGCTATCGAAGTTTTCGTCATCCTTCATGTACTTCTCCTGCACTGCTGCAACTGTGAACCACTATGTCAAGGGAAAACAAAATGAACTCGCATACACAGGATATAGAAAAACTAAACCATGAAATTTCCAAGGGGTAAGATTCCACACCAAAAGTGTATCCAACTATGAGAATCAAAGATACAAATATCCAAAGTTTCATGCTACATATATATATGCATACCAAGAACTAGAACACATAATGTTTTTCTTGTTATAGCAAAAAAAATATTAATGGACTTGTGTACCATCTTCCAAATGCATATGAACAATTTGACAAAACTCTGCTATAAACAAACAGTAGAGGCTGTGTCTGTTGGGTGGAAATAAATTATAAGGGAGGTATGTGTAATTTGGAACCAAGCTTGGATTCCATAAGTTACAGGGGGTGACACTGTAATCATACTAAACATAACTGCAAATAGACAAAACTGCATACTGATTCAAGCAAATGTTTTTGAATTTCGAGAAGGCAGAGGGACAAATATGCTTTAAGGATAAATGTACCAATAAGAAGACACTGCTTCAGAAAACCAAACAGTTATAATAAAATAAAAAAAGGGATAAAGGATATCTATAATAATCCCAATCAACTGGTCGAACTGCAAGTTTGCTGAATTCAACTGCACTTGCATCAATGCCGGCAAATATATAACCATTGGTCTTGTCGACCAATTTTACTAGATTGCCAACACTCTCTTTATCCTGGAAAAAGAATAACTTGTTAAATAATAACCAGCATAGAGTCATAACACCATACGGAGAGACAAACATGCCTGAATATCCAAAGTGGTGAAATTGACAAGACTGTAATTTTCTATCACTTCACAGAGCTCCTTTGTTAGCTTTCTGGAAAAGGATAATATATTTTTAATTATGTATCGTCACCATTAAAGTAACTTCTATACAAATAATGTCTTAAAATAAAGCACTCGTGACATGGAATCATACCTATACTTAGCGGATCGAGGATCCTTATCAAGATGGTACTGCAGATAAGATAAGTCTTGTACATCAGTGTAGAAATCAAGGTTGAAAGCTGCAAAACAAGACAGTAATAGCTTAAACATGATATAAAAACTTGAGAGATAATTACAGAGACATAGCCTGAGGTTTGGCATAATTACATAAACTTCCATGAGGTTTGAGAAATTACAGAAACTTCCCCTATACATTACATTTGGATCCATCCATTTTGATGATTTCATGTCTATATTTTTTATGAATACCCTATTTAGCCTTGACACTTGTTGATTAGTATATAAAATTAAATTCATGACAATAATAGCATTTGTTAAACCAAATTTTGAAGTATGCAGAGAAAGTTTGTGAATTATGCCAAATCTCAGAGTACATCAGTGTAATTATTCCAAAACAGGATTATAGTAACCATAAATGAGATACTATATATACTAATGATACGAGCATAAAATTCTTCTAACCTAGCTTGCCATAGCTTTCAATGAGATCAATCTTAGACAATACGTTGACATGAGGAAGCTCCAAGTGTAACATGGTAGTTAACGAGAGGAGCAAAGCACTCACGTACTTTCCTGGATCACTGCAAAGATGGGCATCCACCAAGTGCACAGCAGTCAACTGCAAAATATATGGAATCATTTCAAAACTCTCTCGTTTGTTAAAGTTCCATTGATATTCGAAACAAGAACAATTAGAAGATGAACGATATACCCTGAGGTTTAACTTCTTTATGAGTTTCATGATAACTTTCTTGGCATTTTCGTGAAGGAAAAAGAGTTCCACTTGGCCAGGGAAATCAAAGAGAAAATAATGATCTGCAGAATGATGTAAGTTTATGCTTTATCATTCATAACTGACGAGTTTCATTTCCAAGGAAAAAAATAAAGAAAGATTAAACGCACTGTTAGCAGCATGCAGGCAGGCAGAAGGTAAAGTATATGAGATGAACAAGTAAATGCATCATTTTTTTCTCTTTATGTAAATGCTTGTATGAAAAAAAAAGAAAGGTTCCCGTATAGTTCTGGAGGCAATTAAGCAATTCTCAATAGGTGTCTCAATTATGACTAATGATTTTAGAAGTTGAAATATCATTAGCTCTTAACAGTTAAATTCCTTATTATTACTTCCATAAATAAGGCATTGTTTTTATCGCGTTAAAAGAACTTAGATATTTTCATCGTTCCTACGACAATCACCAAAATGGTATTAAAAATATATAACATTATGAGCTAATGTCGTCCAGCATCAACTTCTATTTTCCCAGTATTAAAACTGTTTGATGAACTTTCAATGCAGCCACCAGCCCACCAGTTATTGAGATCCAAGTTGTCACATTAACAATTTTGTTTATGCCATAATGATAATAGACAAAATATCAAGGATTCCGACAATCAATATTATGTAAATTGAATTTAGTAAATGCAACATACTACAGGATTTCCAAAGGATTAGGATAAAGCAACAAAATAATTATTAGTTACTCGTGATCTAATAATCATTTCCTTGAGGAAAGAACAGTCTTTATTGGAGAACTGCTATAGTGTTTAACAGTTCAAGCATCAATAGTTCTCTTTTTTGTTGAAGAAAAAGAGAACAAAATGGAGGATTTAAGCATCAATATCAAATTTACTTTTCAATAGATTCGAAACGAAATCGCATCTTTTCAAAATGATTCTTAAAACAAGGACAGCATACTCATCATAGAACCAATAAGAAATCTGTTGGGTGAATAAAAGTTTAATATATAGACGAAAAGATAAATAAAAAAACAAATTGATGTTAAAAAAGCATAGCAACCTTTAAGTAGGGGTTTTAGTTTGGATTCTAACCAATCAATGTTCTTCTCCAAATAATCCATGCAATAAACCAGACCTGTAAGATAAGATAGAATGTTTTGCTTCAGACTTAGGTACTCAGCCATCAGTAAAACCTATTAAAAATTAAGCATTTACAATTATAATCACATAACCAGAAATTTGCGGTTCATTTGGCAGGTAAATTCCATGGTAAACATCATTTACTTCAAGCTATCAACCGACAACCGCGTAACATTATTCAAGACATCAGATTTCCTAACTTTTAGTTAAAACATTAATTTCAGAGTACACACTTGAAATTGTCAAAACATTTTGTTATATTGGATCATGAAATTCTCCAATCAGATGATCCAAAACTAGTAACAGTATTAATCAATAAGCTCGTGCTCAAAAGAGTTATCTGAAGGAAGTTGTCCTCTGATATTTTCTTCAATGTGATCTCAAAACCTTGACGATGCGAATGACTATATCAAAGTTCTCCTATAAAACTATACAAATGAGAAAACATTTAAAAATCGTTTATTGCTACATAATTACATAGAAAATGAAATACACAGCCATCAGCAGTAAAATGCAGCAATAGCATAATGTACATACCTCCATTAGGACCAAGGGAGTGCTCAGCCATGACATCAGAGAGCTTAATTAATTCCTCGATATTTATAGCACATTCATATCTTTATTTTATAAGGAAATAACATATCCAAAATCCCAATACACAAAGAAAAAAGAAGGAAAAGGGCACTAGTGATCCATGTAAACAATGCAAAACAAGAGGATTACTCCTAAAAGCCTAAAGAATAACTAATGCATCGGATACGGCAAAGCATCATTTGCGGGATCCAAATTGATTACTGCAACCTTCCTGAAACCACCGATTAGAAGATAAACAATCAAGTATTTAGTCTCAACACATGAGCTGAATAGAACCTTTTGTAACAACAACCAACTTTAAAAAGCTCTTCCGAATCAACCAAAACCCAAAGAAGCTCCTTATAGCAACAGTAGAGACATAAACAGATAGCAACATCATAGATATTCAACAGCAAGAATTGAAGGAGAGATACGTGCATTCTTTTAAGTTCTGAAAGCTTACCGGCCAATGAGCTGGAGAAATTGGGACATGCCATTGCAGTAAGTGGTCTTCCCGGAGCCCGGTGGCCCAATAACCACCTGACCAAACACCATATCTAGATATCCTGTCAGAAAAATAATGATCAATTAAGTTCTCAAACTTACAAATAAATGGAAATAAACTCCATAGTCCATAGTCCATACACACTTCCCTTGTCCTTTGTGTGACTTCATTGCACTTTGCATTTAAACAGACATTTATAGGCCTCCTAAATTAACAGTTAGATATGATATCTACATTTCAAATCAAGATCAATAAAATTAAGGGTCAATAATCAACAATTACAGTTTTAAATCAAAACTCAAAAATTACACATTATAATGTATTAATGTGCATACAATACACATGTATAATATATATATTTTCTAAAACTGGTTTAATAATGCAATGATCAAGATTATTCACTGAAATCCAATGCAAATTTAATTACTACAAGAAATACTTCATAATAATATAGTAAAAGCATAAATACATTTAGTACAATTCTTTGCAATTATATCTACAGTACCATCTTGATAAGGATCCTCAATCCGCAAAGTATACGTATGACCCCATATCGCGAGTGCTTTATTTCAAGAAATTATATGTGTATAAGTTACTTCAGTAGTGTTATTACATAATGGAAAATATATTATCCTCTTCTAGAAAGCTAACAAAGGAGCTCAGTGAAGTGATAGAAAATTACAGTCCGTCAATTTTCACCACTTTGGACATTGATTCAGGCATGTTCATCTCTCCGTACGGTGTTATGACTCTATGCTGGTTATTACTTAAAAGTTAATACTTTCTCCAGGATAAAGAGTGTGTTGGCAATCTAGTTAAATTGATCGACAATAGCAATAGTTATATATTTGCCGGTACTGATGCAAGTTCAGTTGAATTCAGCAAACTTGCAGTTGGAACGGTTGATGCAAGTGCAGGTGGATTTTTTGGTCGGTTAGGTGGGTGTTTGTGTGGGTAAGTTTCATCTTTTTCTTGATTTTGAAAATATTGTCTCGAAAAGTTTGAATTTTGAATTGATTCAAAAATTTTGAAGAAAAGAGAAAAACTCACCCAATGGAAGGCGGCGGCTTCTGCTGGAGGCAGCGGCGGCGGCGGTGGCGGTGGTGGTGGCGGGTGGCGGCGGTGGATGCTTCTGAGCTTTCTCGGTGTTGGCGTCAAAAGAATGGCAACAGCGCCGGTGAGGGGGTGGTGGGAGAATTATTTCGATCGGCCAAGGGACAAGGGTTTCTCAATTTTTACTACATATTAAATATTTGAGCAAATTGCATTTTTGGTCCCATACTAATGGACCATTATCACTTTTGGTCCCATGTTTTTCAAAAGTGGTTTTTTTGGTCCCATAGTAATTTTTTTTTCTCACTTTGAGGACTTCCGTCAAATATTTGACGGAAGTCACTGTTCATCCGTTACTGTTCATCCGCGGGTAGAAGGCACTGTTCATCACTGTTCATCCAATTTAACGGATGAACAGTGACTTCCGTCAAATATTTGACGGAAGTCCTCAAAGTGAGAAAAAAAAATTATTATGGGACCAAAAAAACCACTTTTGAAAAACATGGGACCAAAAGTGATAATGGTCCATTAGTATGGGACCAAAAATGCAATTTGCTCTAAATATTTTATCGAAGTATAAATGTAATATATTATCGGATATGCTATCTACTAACATTAATGACTTTTTTTTTTATTAATGATTTCTCCTTAATTTTCTACTTAAGTTTAAATTTGTAAAGTTATATTTAAAATTTTAAAAATTATTGAGTTACCATATTCTGTAATTAGTTGTTAAATGAAAATTTTTTAGCTGTCCTTTTGGGTTTTGCGTTTTTTCCCCTATATTTTGATTTTTAGCATTTATCCACCTAATTTTTGAAAAATATTGCACTTACCCATTTACAAAATTTTGACCGTCGATTTCTTCTCCGTCACGACGACCCAAGTTTCAAGACCACCACCATCATGTTCGTCTCTCCAAGGAAAACAAAGCTCATACCCCATCCGACCCTATTAGCCGCCAAAATCTTCATTCATCGTGTATTGTCTTTAACCGATGAATTTGCCTTCGTCGGTTGTCGGATTTTGATTTCGAGACCATTGTTGTGTTCTTTGCATCGAGAACTTCAATTTGATATATAATATCAACACATTTGAGATAAGCTTTGTACAAGTTCGCTTTGTTAAAGTTTGTTATAAGTGGTTAAGGGTGATATTTTTCAAAGGTTAAGGGAATAAATATTAAAAATCAAAGTATAGGAGGAAAAGTGCAACCCCCCCCCCCCCCCCCCCCCCCCAAGATATGGGGTTGATTGGGATTAGCCCAACTTTTTATTTGGATACAAAGTATTTATTTTTGTATTTATTGAGTTATGTTTGAACTTTAAGAAATTATTTTGCTATGCATAGTTGTTAGAAAAAAAAAATTTAATATAAATTATAAAATTATGTATTTATAAAATTATATTTGAATTTTGGAGAATTATTGTGTTATTCAGTAATATGATTAAATGAGAGATAATTAGGTTATTTTTAAAAAATTAAAGAGTTAAGTAAAAATAGATTTTTAAAGGGACAACTAGTTTTAAATACTTAGTAGTAGGAGAAGTTTTAATGTTAAAATTTTTAGTACTAACTCCTAATTTTTAAACTTTAATTTTTATTCACTCACCAAACACTTAAATTGACTCTTATTTTTTTTTTCTTATTATTTTTTTTCCTTTTTATACTTCAATTTTAAACCTGAATACTTTAATTTTCATGAATAATACTTTAATTTTAAATTTAAATAATTTAACGATTCTAAATAATACTTCAATTATAAATCTAAATACTTTAACTTTTGATGCTTGTCGATTTAGCACCACTAAATTTGTGAAGAGATGATAACGTTCGAAGTCTCGATTTCGCCTTGTTCTACCGAATGCTAACCTGCCACCAATAGCTACCCAGACCCCAGCTGCTTAACCAAACGAATCGGGCCATACCTTGGACCTAAAAATACTATTTTCCACTAGCATCATCACTCCCCCCACTCTTAGAGCCCAAAAGTGGTGGGGCTGTGAGACTAGTTTTTTGAAGGTATGCTGCTAGCAGTATTTGGGTTGCCCGTCTGACCGACTGCTTCCCAACTAGTTCTCTTATGTTCTCCCAAATCATTATTTCTCTTTTTGCTATCCATACTTCACTCGAATTGACCATCATGTGCAATGATCCTAACTCCTTCCATCTTTCTTATCAGCCCTCATTTGTAAATCTGTAAATTTATGAGACAAAAGATAAAAATATAAAGATAGTATCATAATAAATATTTTTTTCTTCTTTTGATGCATTTATCAAGTTTTGGCATCATGCTTAGGGTAATAGCTTTTTGTCTTTCGTTTCGAACCCTGATTACCATTTGGACGTTTTCATAAAATATTTTCTCAATCTGCTTTTAGTTTTCCATATTTTATTCGAATGCAAGTGCGGGGAACATATTGTTATTGTCACCGCTGCCTTAGTTAATTGGTTTAACCGGAAGTCAACCTGCCGGCCATACGGCTACTAGGATCGAGATCCTGCAGCCTATCAAGTTAAGTAAGACCATATGATTCAGGGGGTTTCTTTTTAGGTTTGATTTTGAACTCGAGCCAAATACTTCGGCTTCGGGTTTAAGCTCGAGCTCACGAGTTTGGCTCGCTTAGTTGTTTGAGCTCGATTCAAAACGAGTTCGAGTTTGTGCTAGAACAAAAACTTGTTTCTTTTCTTTTTTTATAATTTCCTAATCATTTACTACACAAAAATTAACTCCACCATTGAATCCGGGTTTTCAACCATTGACACCGTCGCCGACAGGAGAAAAGAAACTAGAAACAACGAGGGCGGCGAAAGATGGTGCGGCGGCGCAAAGCAACTAGCAGCGGTAAAGGTGAGAGGATGAGGAAATGAGATGCGGCGGAGGTGAGAAGCAGAGGAAATGAGATGAATGGGCGAGTGTGGTTGTGGCTTTTAAGGCTAATGTGGCGGTAGCTGTGGCTGGTAGGGGTCGGCATCGAGTCGGATTTTCACGTACCCAAAATTTCAGATAGCGTTTTTTGCTACCCGAACCCGAACTATTTGGCAAACAATTTGTTTATCCTCCAATCTGATCATCTCTACTCTTGGGAACAACCAACACCAACACCATTTCTGTTCTTCAACTTCCACAGGAAAACCAAGTTCACTTAATTTTCAACGAAAACAATTCCAGAAACATAAACAAACAACTCATTCAAATTTTACTTGATAAACAAACTCTTCAACCAAATGGCTGAATTGCATATCACCACCAATAATTTGAAAGAATAAATTAAATAAATGGGAATTCTTTCATTAAATGTTCTAACCATCTGACTGCAACTCTTCCTCCTCCTCCATTTACCCAACAATAACTTAACTCTAAAATTCTAGACTCCCTCCACTTATGTACATGAATTCCAAATAGAACTAATTTTCAAACAAATAGCTATTCAAGGGAACAAATTCCAGCTCAGGATACATCTCTTTACCTTTAGTCCTCATCTCAAGCACCTTCTTGTGTGAATTCGAGTGCAACGATGGCACAAATGTGGGACTCGCAGCCGGTCGATACTCTGGATATAGTCTTCCAGACCGATAGCGGACCCCACACGCGTTGCACAATGTTTTTGGCCCTAATGGGCCCTCTCTCCACTGGGGTGTTTTCGTCACTTCACAATGAGTACACTTTTTTGCAGCAACCGAACGGTGGTTCCAGTCACCTGGCATCTCGACATTGGATATGGGAAATGGGCTTTTCCTCTCTTTGCTCTTCTTGGATTTTTTATTAGTCTTTGAGGAGGTTGGAAATAGGAGTGATATCGAAAGCCATGGGCTTGGGCCCGAAGGTCTAGACCGTTTGGATCTTGGTCGCTTGCCCGTATGAGATTTTGTTGTTGATTTCTTTGAGCTCGAGCTTTCTAACACGGAGACAGGACTTTGTGTGTGAACAACACCTTGCTCTTGAAGAATGTGCTTTGTCTCAGGAGTTGCATTGATCTTTAAAGGTTATTAATTAAAAGGAAAGATAAAGGGTATGAGTAAAAATTAAAGATGACAATCTACATCAATCGAGGGGGGCAAATAATGATGATGACGGCAACGAATATTTAGCAAATAAGTAGAACCAAGAAGTGTATTAACTCAATAAAAATTTATGCATGTTCGGAAACAAAGCACAGGAACACCAAGATGGTGATGATGCCAGACCAAACTCAAACAAAACAACAATATTTTCGGATTATTTCATTATAGAGTGTCAAAATTACTAATGTTAATTGCATTTCTACTCTTTCTCACGCTTTTGTGGTATTTTATTGGTTACCCAGACAATCATCGTGAGTCAGGACATGGTGGATGAATGCATGAGTTTTATTTGTATCACGAAACATCAAAGGGTTTTTACTTTGAACTATTTTTATTGAAGTGCTTTTACCCTTGAAAATGGCAGG
The DNA here is from genome assembly GCA_037501455.1 of Lantana camara. Lineage (NCBI taxonomy): Eukaryota > Viridiplantae > Streptophyta > Magnoliopsida > Lamiales > Verbenaceae > Lantana > Lantana camara. Next base: position 12,725,465 of record CM074859.1, read on the forward strand.
AATAGAAACCCAAATTGAGGTGGTGCAAGAATGAATGTGTTTTTGAATAATGCGTGTTCTTGGTTTGGTCTCTGTAAGATAGTATGTGTACCAGAGCCGTCTAAATTCATTGTGCATCGAAGCTTATCTTGTACTTTAGGCATACTTGAAGGTCTTGATATGTCTAGACTTGCACTTGTACTATTTCAGAAAAGTCTTAGATGTACATGTCTTAGCTGTAAATACAATATTCTAGATTGGTAGAAGGTCAATCCCAACGATTAGATCAAATAGATGTCCATTTCGAAGTTCAGCCCTCAATGTACGTGTACGTGTTTTTAACTAAGTGCTGATGGAGGAGACAAATTTTCTGCAGAAAAATCTAAATACTAAGCAGCAGATAATTCTTTACAAAAAAAGAAAAAAACCATGTTCAAGTTATCTTACTATTGGCTCTTTGCAATTTGTACAGCAAATTTGTATAGCATAGCATTTATTTTATGAAGAATTACATACCACATTTTAGTGTATTCTAACTTAGATACAACATTTTAGAGTATTTTTGCGGGAAGCATGAACGAGAGTTACATACCACAGTATTCTAACTTAGATACTACGTTTTAGAGTATTTTTGCCGGAAGCATGAAGGAGAGTTACATACCCCAGTATACTAACTTAGATACTACATTTTTTAGAGTATTTTTGCAGGAAGCATGAACGAGAGTTGCATACCAGAGTATTCTAACTTAGATACTACATTTTAGAGTATTTTTCGCAGGAGCAAAGAAGAAGTATTCATCCATTCATCATGACTTCCACATTCCTTACTACTTGGACTTTTAGTAATTTTCTTTTTCAGTTAAAATACTTTATATAACTATATATCTAAATATGATAGAAGATCCTCTGAAAACCAAATCCCTTCTCTTGCCCTTCTGCCCCTTTTCTTTCTTTCTAGCTTTTTTTTTTTCTTTCTAACTCTTTACTTTCTTTTTCTTTTTCAAAAGGCCTCCCTACCCCTCTCCCAATCCAAAATTTTAATGAGTTCACATTAACATACGAACATAAGACAACAACAACATCAAACATTAGCATCTTATTTGAAATAAAGCATTCAACCAAAAAAAAAAAAGAACTCACGGGTGCGAATTCAGTTTTGTTATGAACCATCGAGAGCGGTCCCATTAGCTCGTCGAAGGGAATAGGCCCCAAGAACTGTGACTTGCTAATATCCCAATCTCCGACCAACTCATCACCTTCCAAACTCTCCATGGGGAAATCCAAAACACTGAGAATATTCTCAAATTCTTCCCGGTTTTCGACCCCATCCCAACTATACGGCTCAACCCTAACCATATTTCTGAAAAATACACAAAGAACCATCCATTCAACTCATCAATACAAGTAATCAAGACAAAAACAATCAGAATTTTTATTTTCTCTTAGTATCAAAGAATCCAACCATAACATACTCACACACGAGAGAGAAGAGAGTATTCTGTACCAATTGTAAGCCGTGGAGATTCTGTGTGTTTTAAGGTGTCTAACAATTTTGAATGTAAAGATAATAAGGACAAAGATCCTCCGGTTTTATACTTTTATCCAACAGATTGGATTATTTATTTGACGTAAAGGGGTACGTCGTATGGAAAATTCTAATCCAAACCCGACCCATATGCACCCGACCAATCATAATTCAATTATGGTGCGGTTAGGTCATATTTTCGAGCGTGAACCAATCAACAATCCGGGGCACAAATTACACTTATTATGTGATTGGTCATTCTACGTCATTACGAGATTGGATTAATATATTATCTTTTGACTTTTATCTAATTTGGAGAACTATTTGACTAGAAGTCACCCTTCACTAAATTTCCTTAAAATTCTACCAAGGTTAAAAGACTACACAGAAATAGGACTCTAATCAAACTTTACTAACCAAAGCTGAAATTACTAAGTCCTTGTTTATTTCAAGAGATAGGATAATATATATATATATATTTTAAAGAGATAGGTATAATATGTTTTTTATATATTTTACACTGTATAAAAGTATATTAATACATGTTAATTATTTGTTTGAAAGTTGATATTAGTAATTTGTAATAGTAATATTTGAATACAATCTTATGCTTTTTTCTTGCTATTATATCATATTAACTAAAATTATGTAGAAATATTTCTTACGTTCCTTAAAATTAATACTATTACTAAGTACTAACCCTAACCCTAAGCATACATTAATTAATATTCCAACTATTAATTTATACGGGCCAGTATGGACTTATAGCAAAAGTCAAATATGTTCGTACATACTGCTATTCGGGTCTATCAACACATATTAACACCTATTTTCACAAAACAAACAACGCCCAAGAAGACTTTGTTTTTTTTTCAATAAAACAAAATTAGTGGTTAAAAACAAAATACCTAAATAAAATTAAACATAGGGAAGACAATATTAAATTTAAATTACTGAAAAGATTTTGTATCCTTTTGTTGTCCCTAGTATTTCCACATCACGACGCCGTTTCGCACGTTACATCATAAACGGCGGGCTACCTCTTCTTCCCCAGAAACATTTGCCCTAAAAATCCCAGATGAATCCATAAAATATATCCATTCCATTCCCCGCTGGAAAAATGCAACAGAAATTTGCAAGATAATTAAACATAAAACTGGATTACTCAAACCCCAATATATTTTGGGGTCATTGAGAAAACAGAGAAAAGAAAATCAAGAAACAGCCAAGAATCTCAAGCTCTGGAAACCCCATTTACCTCCAGAATTACCAGACCAAAACAATGCATGCAGCCCAGATAACGCAAAACGAAGCCAGAAAAAAATGCAAACTTTGCAAGAAAAAGTAATAATGATAAACCGAGGAACAAAAATTATCAAAAATAAATGAAATGGGCAGTGAAGAAAATGGGAGATAAGCAAGAAATGGTTCGATACTTACCAGAAGATAAACCCTCGAAACCCTTTTACGCCATTGGGTGTTTTGCAGATATAGTTGTAAGAAGATAGGTTGGGGCAGAGAAGAGATTTAGCTTTGTAATCTATGAAATGGGCTTTTGTCTTGATATTCTGAAACTGTGCACTATTGGACTTGGCCGGGAACGAGTGAAGTACAGGGAAAAAATTAAGGGTGTCGGTTATTGCCTGTGTTGCTGGTGCAGGGGACCTAGGGTGGTCTGCATCATGATTTGATTTTTGATGGGGGTGTGGGCCCCCATTTAGTTAAATGTTATCCTAGAATAATTGACAAAATGGGTCCCACTCACAGTTGTTGATGGTGTGAATGTGTGTGACTTGTGATGAGAGCAAAGGCAAACACAAGAATTGTGGTTTCTTTTGACCTTGGCAATGCATGTATGATCTATCTATTCGTAAGAATACGCATACGGATACAATAATATGAATATAATATAATATAAATATAATAATATGATTTTTTTTTTAATTTTCTATATAAAAAGTGTCAAAATACGTTATTTAATATGAATATTTGATACGATATAATATAATAAAATAGTATTTTTGATGGGTCTGAATATGGGGTACAAAATCCGATCAATTTAGAATTTGTTTAAGTGAGGAAACCACCGGAAGATTGCCAGAAAATGTGGGGGTTCTACCTGCTAGGACAAACACACAGACAAAGTCAGAAGGCCAAATTGGGGGAACTGGGGGTGATTCCCACTTTGGTTATCCGACGCTTAAGTCAGATGAAGATCTGAAAGAGGAAAAATGATAAGTGTGAAGTTGCTGTAATGGAAGTTGCTTAAAGTGGAGAAGATGACCTCGCATATTTATAGTTGAGGGTCAGGGACCCTTTGGTCCTTTGCACAGTGTGGTCCTGACCGAATGTTGCCCTAACACGTAGCATTGCGAGAGAAACCTAGGAGGAATATTTTCTGCAAAAGCTGGTGAAAGTTGGTGTTGACAACAGTGGTAGGTGCGTGGGCATGTAAGGGGTGTCAGAGAGCCGTTTGGGGGGTTGGTAACGAGGGCTTGGAAGCACGCTCGTGTCAACCAAAGCCTTGGAGGCCAAGGAATCCGCTAGGGGATGAAGGTCAAGGCTTGTGCAACGAGCTGGAGTGGAAGCCTCCCTGAGAAAATGTAACGCTCGAAGAGGGCTCCCTTGTTTGATTGGAACGTTAGACATGTAGTGTGAATGGCGCTCGTGAGAGAGCGGTAACATTGATCACGTGCGGATGTGACAGAGACGACACGTGTTCTTGGAGGATACTGGCGCTTGAGGGGTTCCAGCGCTTGTGTATGACTATCGTAATCACAGGACAGGTGTCGTCATCTTGGAGGTGCCACGTGTCCAAACGTGGGACGAGCGCATTTTGACCTCATCAATTTTTATAAGTACTAATACATTAAAATCTAGTGTTAACATTTTTTTGGGTTGGCATGGGGTTGGAACTCTTCATGATTTATCGGTTGTGAAGGATTTCTCATGATTTTTGGGTTTGAATTTAATGATTACCAAGCAAAGTGGGCAAATCATGCATGCCAAATTCCACTCGATTATCTTGTGTTTCACTAAAGCTACCAAATTTGTATTATGAAAATTGTTAATATATCAAATTTGGTTTTAGATTTGCAAAATCACGTATTAATCGCATTCATCATTCTATCGACTGAAACATTTAGAAAGTTTGAAAAAAATTGGAACGCAAATATCTGGCATTCATAACCAATTAACCATAGTTATATTTATTTTTATAGAAAGATCTCCACCTATGGTTATGGTGGCTAAAATATTCGCACATACATTCTCACTCCTTTGATACGCACAATATGGCTATTCTAATAAATATTTGCCAAATTAATAATCAACCAACTTTAAATCCGTGATGAGAGTAATCAGAATCTCACAGTTTGACTTCACAATACTCTTTTGGGATCATTTGATTTTAGACACCCTCAAATTTAAACTTTGTATAACGTGAAGATGTAAAAATCCAAGAAGTAAATTTTAGATGATTATAGTTCTTTACTCCTACAACTAATGCCTACTCTATGCAATCATCCCAAATAACAAATGGGGTGAAATAAATTTATATTTTACTTAATTATTGTTAATAAATATTAAATATTAATGATTGCCACAAAAATATCTGAAGGGGTCATGTACACTGTACTAACTTTGGCCATGGATTCAATGTATAGGAATAGGAGCATCCACACACACACACACAAGCAAGAATTTATGGGAAGCCAACATCTCACATGCAATATAGTATGGGTCTTGAGTCTTGACATTGTTCCAACCCTAGAGATGGCCCTTGTCCATTATTGCAACAAGAAACTTTTAGTTGCTGGATTTTGAATTATAATTAACCATCATTTCTATTTCTGACCCTTCATTCCTCTAATTGTGCTTGTCAATGAAGCACAAATTGCGGCAATTATCACAATTTCAACCAAAGAAAGTGGTATTGTCATACACCCTGTGAGGTTTGGTAACTACACAAACTTGGAACAATTTTTTTCTTACTTTTTACCGAATTCGATAAGTGTTGGTTGGTTCTATATTTCATTAGAGTTATATAATTCAGAGCATCCTTAATTTCTTAGGTGATCCCTTTGAATTCCATATTCGAAGTTGCGATCGGATTCGATACATTTCTTATGTACCCATAAGTATTAGATTGGATTTGAATTAGATTTTGAATCAATCTAAATTGATTGAATGCCTAGCAAATACCAGTATTTTTCGTTTTTCTTTGACAAAGTTTTTTTGGTAATATCTCAGAACCTTAAGGGAAGTTTGTGTAATTATGTCAAACTATAGGATACATGAGTACAATTATCCCAAAATATTATCAATCGACCGACATCTTATAATTTCCATAACAGTAAAGTTGAAAAGATTATCATTTTCTATATAAGCCAATAAACTTTTTCTTGGCCCACAAAACAAAAGAGTGTGAATACGAAGAAAGTCAGAGTTTAAGTTTGGACGTTGTTCTTCTTGCATTTACAAAGAAAATTAGGTTGAGAAGCAACAGAAGAGCAGTGATTGTTAGGCACACAGGTCTCCAGGAAGAAGAACTGTAGAAATAAAAATAGGCACTGCTGCCTAGTCTCTCCTGCAATTAATAGCAGTAAAGAAGACATGAAACAGATGGAAATATATCATGTTTTTCAAAGAATTGAAAAAAAAAAAAAAAAAAAAAAGAAAAGCTAAAAAATTGAACATACGGTTGTCTACATTAGACTTATAAGTCATACAATCAATCCAGAAAGTGAATTTTTGATACTAGGCTTCTTGTAAATGAACTCGATGCGTGTAAGAAATAGAATGAAAATACTCAATTGAATAAACTTAAATCCAGAATCAATATTACAATAGATAAACTTACAGTGTAAACCATGCTACCCATTGTGAGTGCCTGTTGCTCGGCGAATATGTGTTTACCATATGTAAAGAGCTCCATGTCTAGTCTGTTTAGTGATTCAATTTCTTGTATAATTGTGTCAGGAACACGGCCACGAGCCTGATAACGATCATTGCAGTCATTATAATACTTAGAAAGCAGCTCGGAAGATTCATTTTTGTGCCACATTATATATACCAGTTTCAGTTTAAGATATCATACCTCCGTAAAGTTTACTTGGAAAATACTCTTTAGAAAACCTATGCGCTTGAGTTTATGAGCATTCATCCAGGAAGAAACACAGGAATCATATGCTTCTATAAGTTTTGCAGTAGTCAACTGATACGATGAAATGTTCTTTAGCAAGGAGCTCTGTTCTGCAACAGAATACGGCATGGTCAAGGGAAACTTAACCATTTCGTAAAGGAATTGAGTTTCTATTGTATATCAGGAAAGTTGAGACAATTGACAGGTTTAAATATCATTTTTGGTATCGTAAGTAGACATATTTCAATTTTGTTACCACATAAATAACTTTTCTTCAAATTGCATATACTGTTAATTTTTAAATTGTATCAGTTTTCATTTTTAGGTTTGTTGCCAGGTCCTGACAGAGCAGATACGTGACGACCACATGACCGTGATGCATCAAATGAAGTTTAACATTCGCGTAGGTGCCACATGTTTTGCTTCATAAATTAATAACAACGGCCAAAAACTATGAAACAGATGTCTGATGTGAGGAAATTGATTGGGATATGATACCGCCATACCCTGAGGTTTGGCGTAATTATACAAACTTCCATTGAGGTTTGTAAAATTACAGAAATTCCCCTGGCATACCTTGAGGTTTGGTCTAATGCATGCTATTTTAGTCATTAATTTAAATTTAAATATTGATCAGTAACTGAATCGTAAAAATAGAGTATTCATAAAAAATTGAAGAAGATATCATCAAACCTCGTAGACCCATATGTAATGTAAATTCTTTGCTAGGGGGGTTCTTGTAATTTCAGAAAACTACGCTGGAGGAAGTTTGTGTAATAAGGCTAAAACTCAGGGTACGTTGCGTAATTACCCCAAAATGATTTTCAGGGTACAAATTTGAACAAACTCATACTTATGATAACAAAAATGAGATTAAGCATACTTAACACAGAATAGATGTATTTTGAAGCTTGAATAGATAATTCGTGCAAAAACTGTACAGTTTAAAGGGAAGAAACCAAATAATTACTTGAGATCACTGACCTGAAAATCGTCTTTCAAATATTTACTCGAGTTTGTTGCAGTGTGGTTAGATATGACCTGTGCAGCAAACACATCTGCAAACATAGTTGCTGATTCTTTATGGTTCTCAGTAAGTCCAACAAAAAGCATTTGATCCAACCTTCTCTGCAGCATATATGCAACAGTTTATCATGATTGAAAGCACATAATTAAGATCCAGCTGACAAAATTCACCCAATACCTTTGCAACTTGAAGGACATATTCACCAAGGATCTGATATTTGAGCACACAATGACGAACTTCATAAGATTCCTCAAAAAAAGAGTAGTTGGTAAGGCCTGCAATCTTAAAATTGAGGAAGTCAAGGAGGATGTAAAAATGTATCATTCAAGAAACAATTGGATTTCAAAACATTCAAAGCACATTCATAATAGCTATTTAAATTGCATTCAATCCTTTGCATTATGGCTATTGCGCATAAAATTACATGGCAAAAGGAGTTCAACAAATGAATCAGTAAAATTTAAAATCTGCCTGCGTTCCCTTGCTAATTTTCCATTTCTCACTTTTTCAATGAAGAAAGAGAAACAAAAAAGAATCAAAAAAGTAATTTCAACATCAAATAAGCATATAATTTTGGGGTGAACGAGCGTAGAACTCACATAGACTCTCTACACAAATTTTAAAATTGCATTGGATTTTTAATGAATTTTTCTTTCATCACATTTTTTTTATGTATCTATAACACGGGAGTTGGTTACAATTAACTCAAGTACCTGGAAAGTGGCCTCATTATGTACAATATCCCGAGCAATAGGGTGATTAATATACTCACGTAGAGGCATTAATACATCCTCCATATCAAATGGATCATCGGTTTTTAAATGAGGCTCCCCTTTAAGTTTTCCAGCATCTTGCTTCAAGAGATATAGAACAAAATTGTAAGACAGAGCTAGATCCAAATTGTATAATAAAACTTGATCTTTTGTTTTTCATGTTTAAAATCAAGTGAAATTCCAATGGACATAACATACTCGTGCAAAAAGATCTTCCATCATCCATGGAGTCAAATATTTCCATGGCCAGACATCCAGTGTGCCTCTTCCAGCTCCCTTATTAGTATCGTTTAATATAGATTGAAGAGAGTTCGGGTTTCCAAGAAACCTAGCCGCAAGCTCCACAGAAAATTCATAAGTGCTGAAAACACGGTCTATCGGGTTTCTAAGTAATGTTATTACTGAAGTTTTTTCCTTGGGAAGTTTGGACATTATGCTATAGTCATCATGTGTAGTCAAAAATCTGCATTGTGGGTTTCTGCACATTAAAGATATTTCTATAAATATATTACCATTATTTCCCTTTCCATTTTGCCTGTCTATGGCAAGTTACAGTCAGTTAATTAGGAATACGTACCTAGCATCAAATCTTAACTTATCATAAGACCGTGGGCATTCCTGTAATGCTGGATACAGCTTCCTCAAGAAACTGCAAGAAAATTAGCATAGAAGAAACTTTTGGTAGTTGATACACTAAATGCTGTAATACTTGCCTATAAGTTCGATACGGTTTGAAAAATACGGGTAAGAAACAATCACCAGTGGGAAAATGCACGCCCTCCGGTTCGAGGCAGGTGAAGGAAAAAGAGCAAGTCGCGCAATTCATGCTTATCATCTATAACTTCATAAGCAAGGGAAGATGATGCCCATTTCTTGACCGTATTTTCACACTGCATATAACCATCATCATGTGCGTTTACAGTGATGGAGACTGGAAATTAGAGGAAACAAAGAACAAATGTTATGAATAAAACAAGATCTTATTGGCTGCAAAAAAACAATCACACCCTGCAATCCTATAAACATTTCAACCTTGCCCAATATATGCGTGATGAGAACACTATCCCACTTATGAACAAACTTATTGAATGCAAATAAGGTAGAACATACTCGAACAGGACACAAGAATTGCTTGCATAGTATACTAAGTTTTCCTTTAGACATTCATAAAATATTTAACATTTCATACTCTCTGCTGCATTCTGACAACAAAACTAAACTTCATCACAACTGAAGCATACACCCAGTCGAATTATCATCTCAATTTTTCCGGAAAATTATTCAAATCTTCCGTCTCAAGGATAACGTCAATAAACAACACAACTAAAATTTGAAAAATTTACCAGATTGTAAGAGGATCAGGATGAACCCCAAATTTAAATGAAGCGCCATGGTCGGACAGACAGATCCGATTCCACCAAAACACCCTTCATCTGCCTCCGATCAATCAGGATTTTAAGCCATAGAATTTCTCTTAACTCTGCCGTTTCAATTTCTGCGAAATCCATCAGAACGATAAATGAAGTAACAGTCCTTTCAACTGTTATGCGCATCACCGAAGTTAATTCTTGAGGCGTAATTGCTAGAGTTGCATTCAAGTTTTGATCCGAACCCTTATTTCTTCTCTCTGAGTTTAAACGTTCAAATTAAATGTGATGAATTTAGAGAGAATTTCAGTTTTGGTTTAATAGGGAACGGTCAGTTCATATTGGGTTTTGCCGCTAAACTTCAATGTCAAATTTTGGATAAATTGCAACAGGACCCTTCATGATTTGAAAAATTGCAAAAGAACCCACATATTAATGTAAAGGGATAATTACGAGCAGCCCCCTGAGGTTTGGCGAAATTACAGATTACCCCCTGAGATTGGAAAAATTACGAACTCTCCCCTAACCTTTACACTCTCTCACAAATTTCACCACTATTAATCAAACCGTTTAAACTTATATTTTCATTCCAAAAATACCTTTAGAAGTCGTTTACTTTCTCATGAAAGGTTTTTGGCAGATAGGATACGGGGAGGTTTTTTCAATGGATTAATTAGTCATTATCTATTATTCACTTTTAAATATAAATATCATGTTTTCTTGAATTATTCGTTTACTTTACATGTGAAAATAATTAATTTAAATAGTAATTTTACCAAAATAGCCATATATTTATCTCATTTATTATATATATTTTTTATTTTTCTTTCTTTTAGTAAATAGTAATTTTACCACATTATTTTTTATTTTTTCTTCTTTTCCTTCTCATATTATACATTTTTCTTTCTTCTAAATACGATGGGCAGTAATTTAAAATTTTAAGTATTCTTTTTCAAATAATAATAATCAATGATGAATAATTATTATTTTTAGATGAAGCTTAGGCTTCTCTTTCCCAACAAAAAAATTTATTATTTTTAGATAGTTTTTTTCTTTTTTACATAAAAGTATTTTTTTTTTCTTGATAATAATATTATTCAACAAATTTAAAATCACATTATATTAATTGGGTATCAATTTTTAAGTTAATTCTGATAAATAATAACAATTAATGATGCTTATCAATTAATAAAAAATTATAGATAATAGTAATAAATGATGCTTATCAGTTAATAAAAAAGTAGTAATTTATGCACACGCAACTAAAAAAAAAAAATTTATTATTTAAATATATTAAAATTAATTTTTATTTAAATATATATTTTATAGTCAATTTTAATATAATTATTAAATTATGATAAATAAAAAAAAGAAGAAAAAGATAAAATTTATACATCAAAGAAAAGAAAAGGAATTCAAGTAAAAAAAAAAAAAAAAAAAAGAAAAGAAAAGAAAAGAAAAGAAATTGATGTGGGTAAGAGAAAAATGAGTTATGAAAATGTTGGAGTGGTAATCAAATAAACAAATAATAAGAAAAGAAAAGAATGTAAGAGATTAAAAACGAATGGAAAAAATAAATAAATAAAAAGAAAAGAAAAGAATTCAAGAGTCCAAGAGACAAACGATTCGCTTATATAGATTATAGATAATAGCAGTTATTTTATTTCTTTTTTAATAAATAATAATGGCAAATTATTGTAAATAAATTAAAGATTTAGACAAATAAGTAAATGCACATATGTCGATAAAAATCATGATTTCTCAAACACGATATTTTTCCATGTGAAAGAAAACTAGCAAAAACTTCTTATTCTACGGGCCGGCCAGATTTTGGCAAAAAAATCAACATAAAAAGTAAACGATAGATTTTGAGATTTAATTAATTTTATCTGTCAGATTAAGTGAAAGTAAACGACTTCTTAGGGGGTATATTGTAATTTTACTAAGAATTTAATGATATAATTGTAATATTAGTTAATTTTGGATTTTTGTATTTAAAAAGTTGTTATTTAATTAAAATTTAATATTTTATCTATAAATATAAATTAAATTAGATATTTCATGCATATTTATTTTTATAAAGTATGATAAAAAAAATTATAAATTCCCTCTTATATTTATGTCTTAGTTTTAAATATATTTTGTAGTTTGTACAAGTTTATTTAAAGTTAATTTAAAATAATTTATTTGCAATTATAACAATTTTTTCCTCAAAATAAAAATTCATATAAAAAAACCACACAAGAAGTATCAATTAGTGCATTACCAAATTTTTCTCTCAAAATTGAAAATTATAACAAACACACCAACATCAATAAATGCATGAGTAAATTCACATAAATATCCGTTAGAGTCATTTAAACAATTATTTCAAACATTGAACATGCATGATCAATATCTACAGTAAAATATTAGGTATCTATAAACTCTATGTATGAAATTAGTTTATCAGAAAAATATTAAAATATCATTAAGTAGTATTTATTGAAAAAAAAAAAAAATGTTAGGTAGATACAAAATTCAAGTATTTACATCAAACTCCCTAAGAATTTCAGTCATTGCATTAACCCCCTTACCTTTAGGCTCTTTATTACATATACCCCATTGAGTTTCAGCAAACTAGGGGCAAAATAGTAAATTTTGCACAATCCGTTAAATTTAATGGAGGAGAAAACGGTTCAGGGGGGGGGGTTCATAATTTCTCAAACCTTAAGGGGTAATCTGTAATTTCGACAAACCTTAAGGGGTTGTTCGTAATTATCCCTACTGTAAATATGTAATGCATGAATCCAATTTTTCTTCCCAAAATAAAAAAAAAAAATCCAAATTTTCTAAATAAATTTGTTGATTAAGTGTACAACTTACAAATTAGCCCAAATATTGAAACTATACATAAAGTTAGTTTGAATATCTTTTGGTATTGGTGTCATGTCTACCACAATAATGACATTTTAAATCTATATTTATTTATATTTACAGGTTAAGATCAAGATAGTAACTCTTTGAAAATGCCATATTGAGAAATCGTTTATATTTTCTTCCTAATGTAGTCGTGGATGAATGTTAATGTGTCTGATTTGCTCTTTTTTTCAATTGTGTTTATGTAATGTTTATGCTCATGTAACTTTAGAAAATCATCCAAAATGGCATACATTTGTATTAAACATCAACTACCTAATAAAATGAGACTGTCATTTTCTTTTTTATTTTTTATTTTCAATCATAATACTTTTTTAGCATGTCAAACACGTATCAAAAGGAATGTCTGTGTCCAATTCATGTCCAACGTTAAAATGTCCATGCGTTAGAGCCTATAACCGACGGTGGCGACTATCTAAAGGCTAAAAAGTTATGATGTATGGATACGGACACAACAACACGAATTACACAACACGACATGAATACAACACAACTTTTCTTGAATTTTTCACATGAAAAAAATCGAATAAGGTGTCTAACATGACACGACATAAAATATCTGTGCATTTTAAGTGGAGTAATACACTTGCTTCATGCAACTATTCTTAGATCTCATGTTTAGTTGCATATGTAGATTATATAGGTAAGAAAAAGTTCGAGACAATAGCAAACTACTCTCATGCCATAAAATTGTGTTATCTAATATGTGTGTCTGTACATGGGGTTGATTTGCATCAACTGCGTAGCCAAAGAATGACAGCTACTAGTTCCAGTTCCAGTTCCAGTTCCACTTGATTGAATAAAAGAATTATAGCTAGCAACAAGAGCATATACAATCAATCGTGTAATCAATCAAGACACCTTCATATACTATTACATGTGGATTTCAGACGAGTAAAGAATGGATTTGCTTAGTCTGTCTGTCTATATTATGGTTTTACTTGTATGGATTTAGAGACGTCCAGATGGTTAAGACGGCACGTTCCAATGAGATACTCAGGCAGCTCTTCCGGTGAGTTACCCTGCATCAATCAAACACATATGTTATAATTACAGCTGCAAATATGCAATTCACACAAGGAGAGTCACAGAGAGAGAGAGAGAGTATACTTGTACTAAAAATGCCATCTCAATGACCAGATTATTGAGGTAACCCAGAACAAGGCTGACCACACCTCTTGCAACAGTTGATGAGCCAATATCAACCCCAAGCTGTAAAATGAACAAAATAGTATTCAGGGAATATTCAGCAGTGAGTTCCATTTTCTATATTTTGTTTGGAGAAATATATCTAAAAGAAAACGGTTTTACTAAATGCAGCTCATATTCTCATAATAGAGTCATAACAAGTAATGTGTCGGTTATTCTTTCCAGGTCATATTCCTTGAGGAATATTTTTACAGCATTAGACGCAATTTGTGAACAGCAATAGCTAATTGATTAGTTCATAGAACTGGAAAAAGGGCAGAGGCGGAATTCAACAATATAGAAATGCTTGTTTTATGTGATATATTTGTACAATATCCAAGCAATAAGATTAAACATTCAGTTAATGCGCAGTGAACATAGCAAAAGCAAGTTACTCTTCCGGATAATACCTCCAGATAGTTCTTCCCACGGAAATAATTAATTTCTAATGCTTGGCCAACCAGGCATGCCTTTTTCCCCACGCTCTGCTTGACTATCCATGAACCCTGGAAAACAGATTTATGGAAATCAAGTTTGAGATTCACATAATATGATAATACTCCACAAATTACAAGTGGTTTTTCAATCAAAAATAAAAACTATAGATCAGAAAGAAATTCTCTCATTATCAATGGTGGTTATATTTGAAGGGTCATAATTAAGAACTTGAGCAGTGAGATATAAGTTGTGCTTGTTTCAAACGAATGAGGACTTCAATTGGGTGGTTATAAATAGACAAACAAGTATATCACCCATTTATACTTAGCAGTGCATCAAAACATCCTCCAACAAGGGAAATCCCAACAAATTATCTTGATACTTGCACAATCCTAGTTGGCTTCACCAAATAACTTAAATGGAAACTAGACTTCAAAGCCAAATCAAGTAATGGTGATGACTATACCAGAATATTGAGAATTTAAGACGGAAAAGAAAACCTAAAAGTCAAACAAGTGGCAAACAAGCCTATTTGAATTTTGATCTATTCATTGTCCACGCAAACAATAGAAACCCACAACAAAAAGCGTTTTAGAATGAAAACGAAACGAAGTATGCTACTCATCAAAAAATATTTATTTTCATAAAAGTCGACGACAACAAGAAACCATCAATTGATACTGATTTTTTTTTAGAACCATTAACGACGCCAAAAACCACAGGAGCACTAGCAAGAAGTGACATGCTTGTCAGTCGCATAAGGCAGAGTAAGAAACAAAAACAAAGGTATCTTAATATTTCATTATCATAACATGATATAAACTTGTCACGTCAAAGGGAACCTAAGGAACTCATCATTTCAACTGAGAACATCAGTAGAGGAAGGAAAAGGGCCAATGTAATGTACATGGCATAATAAATTGGTGTTAAAGCAAATTGAATGTATCAGATATGTAAAAGACAAATTCAAGACGAATAAAAAGGACCAGCAACCATCATATAATGAATGGAACAAATTCCATGAAGTACCACTGTTCTCACCTTAGAAATATATGGTATGAGTTTGAACCTTGAATTTCGATAAGCATCATCTCCTTTGACAAAGCTCTCGAGCAAAGGAGCATCTTCCAAGGGAGTATTCATCATATAGTATAAAGCAAGATTATATGTTGTAGAACCTGGGACCTGATTCAATCAAATCAAAAGTTAGTAATAGATGAATCTAACCTAGTTCATTAAGAATGAAGTCGTAGATGAAAATAAAACAGAAATCACTAGAATGTAAACAAGAATTAGCTCACCTGTATGTTCACAATGAAGAAGAACTCTGGACCCCCCTTCACGGCATATTTCTGGATAATAAACATATTGAACATATGTTCAGCTCCAAATATCATAAGCAATTTCAAAAAGTGAATTGCGTGTCAGTTATTGACAGTTAATAGATAACAGACAAGCATTTGTTCTTGAATACAAAGGAAACACAAAAATGATGAAGCAAAACCTGAACTATGCCCCCAGGGCGGGCCCCAAGATCATCTTCTCTCTTGTCAGATCTCAACCAGTCAGCACCTACCATTTCCATCAATGTGCCTTTTGCCTTAATCTGGGAAGAGAAAGGAAATGAAAAGAATCATTATGCTGAGGCTTACTCTGCAGCTCTATGCTACTCAGAAAATACTTGAGCCATGTTTAGATTGCAATTAGATTTGCAACGTCGGTATCAACCAAATTATTTAAGGTTGCTCGACTAATATTGCGGAAAATTAGAAAAGCATCACCTGAAAGTAGGACTGAAAATTAAGTTCATAGTCAAAATTTTGAAAAAATAACTACAAAAGGAAAAACACATATATACAACGTTTAACTAAATGCTATATTCCTGCTGAACTGTCAGATACAGATATCATGCTTTAGTGCCGCAATGTAGTTTGGTTTATTATAACAAACACAAATGTGGAACCTTCTTTACGATATAGTGATTTACTGAGGATAATTGCATTCTCATGTTAGAAAGGAAAATTACCTTCTTTCTATCATCCAAATAAGTCTTTCCACGAATCAGAAATGTTGAGGGATCTGTTGTTGTCCAACTGCAGAGCACATTGCAGGATGGATCCTTTGGAAGAGTATACCCATATTTGCCTGATAGACTGTCTTCCCTAGCCATCTCATTCAAATCTACATAACCCTTCTTCTGAACTGCAGTATCAACATCCCAAATATTAGATGTTCAACAACCCAGAATACATTATTATCATCTTGATAGAAAAGCGTAAAGCTATGAAAATGTTCATAGATCATCATGTATGAGTTATATGTATGAGTTTCGATCATAATACCTGCAAGATCATGCAATCTTTTCACAAAAACAGCAGCAGTTGAAAGCTTGGGCTGGCGCGAATCCTGAATAAATCAGCATATAATGAAGAAATAAATGACAAGAAGTTAGCTCTGTGGAGATCAAACTGATAAAAAAGGCTAGCACTACCACATGACACAAACAAAGATATTGTTTTCCTCTGTAAAAAGTAAAGTAGAAGCCTTGTGCCTGAAGACAAAAACTCTGCACTTTTACGTGGAGAATTAAATGCCTGATCCCCGGCAGAGAGGAATTCTTCCGTTCCAGATATGGAATGTCTAAATTCACAGATTAAACCAGAGAAACAAATGCACGATAAAAATTTCACCCTAGAAACTATAGCGCCTCATCAGTTTCCACTGATGTCATTTCTTAGAGGACTCTTAAATGTGGATTGTGGACCTGTAATTGAATTGCTAGAATCTATGTTCAAGAGAAACTCATTGCCCAGCAGTTGCAGATGTGCCCTAAGAAATCCTCTTTCCATGTAAACAATATCAAAACGTGAAGGCTAGTACCTGAGAATAACTTTCTGAACCAAAGTCAGAAGACCAACTATTTTCTGATTGATCATCCAAAGGTTCTGAGACGTCAAAGAATTCATCTGATGCATCATTTAAGCCAACAAGACTTGAACGTTCCGAAGGTGATTTAACCGTTTCTTCCTCCATATCCTCCCCATTCTGCCCATTCTCCAATTTAGCTTGAACTTCAACTTTTAGGTCCTTTCTGGTTTGTTGTATGTGATTATTGCTCATTAGCTCACCAGATGAGAAATCAGATGGAGAACAATCTGATTTTGCTCTAAACAGCTCCCGCAATGCTTCAAATATATGGAGTCAAATCAATCCCATGCACATTATATTATCCAAATTCATAGTGCCTACAGTTAAAAAAGGTCTTGATTTAACTATCAAACTCCAACTCTCAAAGCATTTAGTTCCTTATTTTCTTATGAGTTTCAATATTTCATGAGATTTTGGTCCTTATCTGCAATTGATGACTGGATGTCAATATTTTAATTTCCTTTAGTTCCTTTCCTAGGAAATTAAAAACACACATCCAATCTTTTATGCAATTCAAGCAATCAAAAGTATCCTTTTACTTGTGAGCATATTCCCATTTAACAAATAGAAAAAGCTTGAAGAAAGGTTTGAGACAATGATTGGAAACTTTAGTAGAGTGAGGTATTCTTTTCCAGCTCTGGAACCAGCTAGCTAATGTGAGTGCAAACAGATGGCAAAAGCCTAAGCTGCAGCAAAGAAAACTAAATATGGAGCATACCAGCAAGTCTTCCCAGCATGCTTATTGTTATAGATCTGGCTGATGATGTCTGTAAATAAGATTTCCAAAATCTCCAATCAATAGCAAGCATATGCTTCACGACAGAAAGCTTTCCTTGATTCACAGGAGATATAACATATCCACCACCTGGAGGAATTCATACCATCATCATCTACCAGACAACCAACTACAGTCGTAAAGCACTTTAGAGTGTAACTTGCGATTCAATAACAAGGAGAAGGGGAATTAGGAGCTCAAATAGAAGAGAAAATATAATATCAACCCGAGATAAGATGCATGTAGATATAAAAATGCAAGAAAAGTTCTCTTAAATTTTACGAATGCATGTACAATAAAAGCCTATTTTCTTAATATGCAAAAGCATACATTACTTTTAAGGCAGGCGCGTACATAACCCCTTTTAGGAGGACACCTCTGATGAAACACAGAATGGTACAGAATAACTGAAAAGACACATAAACAACAGTTGTTAGTGAATCAACTAAACTTTGTAATATAGCTTCTCCAACTTGAGCCAGTAAAAAGTATTACCATATGTACCATCATCCTCCCTTCTCCAATAGCGCCGTAACAGAAGGTCCCGTCGTTGCATACCCCTGCAACAAGCTAGCTATATCAGATTTTATCTGCAAAAGGAAAAAAACTATCAAAGAAAAACAAACAGAAGCAAGGTGTGGATCAGACCAAGGTAGCCAATGGCGATATAGAAGCTTATGAACTATATCCGTATGACCATCAAGATGTTCAATCACGGAACCCTTGTGAAAACAGAAGTCCCATCTGGACAAGGATAAACATGATCGTTAAAAAAAATGTATAGTAAGTGGAATTGATAACTCAACAAGTCCAAATATCCATCTTGAGAAAAGAAAATGCCAGCAGGATTCTCAACCCAACTTCAAGGTACTTTGGTGTACCTTACAGAAAGAAATCATTGATGCGAGAATTGGACACAATATGCTTTTTACTTTCTTGCATAAACAGAAACATAATTACTCCTACGTGATATGCGGACAAGCTAACATAGAGACAACAAAGGTAACAGTACTTTGATAAGTAAAGAGACCATACAATATAGATATCTGAAAGATGAACCTTAATCTGGGAAATTTTTTAACACATAACCAATCATAGTCTAATATCCTACTCCCACCCAAAACAATATTTTAAATCTGGCTGAAATATTTCCTGAGATTTTGATAGCTTACTCAGTTCTGGAAGGACCAAGTGACATGAGTGTTTGGAATATAGCCTCTGAAGTTCCATCAACTACACCAACAGCCATTATTGCAGGATGATCATCCCACTGAAAAATATGGAAACCATTCATATAAAAGAGGCTTCAAAGATTTCAATGCCATCACAATACTGACCTACGAACCTTTCGATGAAATTCTTTATCTTTAGCCTCCTTAAATAATCGGAGACCTGCATAACTTTTGTATTAAATAGGAAATGAAGCCATAATGCAAAATAGACAATGCATGTAGACCGTACCATTCTGGCACCCAAAAATTTTCCACGGTGACGGTGCGACAACATCTGATGTCATTGCATCACTTACTGAGGATGAGTAGGCAGTCCAGTCAATGGAATGTGAATGCTTTTTGGAACAGTTCAACCTACGGAAGTGGAAGAATTTTACCAGCTTAAAGAATATTGACAAGTAATCAATAACTACTGACCATCTTCAGCAAACAGACTTTCAAGCAAAAGTTTGATTCAAGTAATACCACCAACTCCATGAGTTGACAATTAACCAAAGAAAATTTAACATGAAACTTGGTCAAGCACCAGTTTAAGGCAAATACGTTTACCTCAAGGATCGTGGTTCACGTCTAGCAAATTCATTATCACCTTGACTCTGATCTTGCTGCAATTATATTGAAAAATCAGTTTCCACCCTAATACTTGTCAAGCAATGTAACAAAAAGATCACTGAACCTTTAAAGCGGATTCCTGGAAGGACTGAATCCATTTTGCAGCTTCATCAGGACTATTTGCTCCCAACTATAGATTGCAAAATTTTAAAATTATGTTGAGTTAAAGGAGAAAGTAACAAAACCAGTATAAACTATAAAGCTTCCTGACCTTCAGTTGATCATTGTGATTAGAAGTGTTATAAAGAGTGAAAATGAAAATGACCTGAAAATTGCAAACGAAAGAAAGTCATTCAGTTTATTTGATGAACACAAAACATATGATACAGATTATATACTGAAATTTCAAGCGACAAACTCAGTCCTCATACCTTCCTTTGAATACTCTCCCTCCCATTATCAGTCACTCTTATGCATGAATCAATAATTGCACTTCTGATAGGATCCTGACAGAAAAGTAGCACGTGAACATTTCAAGGTAGTGCATTATCTTACAATGTTTAAGATCATTCGAATTATCTATGTTCAATACATAGTAAGGTAATCTCAGGATTTAATCATAAGTTTGACTCTTCATGTTTAGTGGTTACTGCACAAAACCAACCAGGCAACCTTACAACATGCAGCTATATGATAGACGGGGTGCGTCCACACAAAGATACATGCATTTTTCTATTACTAGCAGATGAAAACCTGAAGCACAACGACTGCTTCAACAGAGTCATTACATTTAAAAGTAGAGGTGAGATGCTCGTGAATACAACACCCATGCATACCACACTGAACCAGATTCATTGAGACTTAACAACAGATATGGGAGATGCGTATACTCCAATTTCCTCCCACAAATATATATACACAATCATCTAAAGAGAATATTTACACACTAAATATATTCACATGATTTATGACTGAAAGAAATCTCACAAAAGCTATATCTAACTAAAATAGACATGCTCCAATTCGCATTAGAGAACATAATACACTGTTTCGGAAATTCAACAGGCAAAAGGACACGATTCCATCAAGTATGCTACAGTATTCCAGCGAAACAGACCAATGAGGAAAGAGAATCACAGTCGAACTAATAACTTGCCACAAAAGTAAAAACCAATAAAATTTCATCATTCTAAATCAGCATTTACACATACACAACCTAATAAAGAACAACACCCCGAAAAGGATTCACAGAACAAAGCAAACCTCGTCCGGGGAATTCGGGACAGATTTGAAGCTCTTGAGCAAGTGATCTTGTAGAACAAAGTAGCGTTTCCTGGAGTACTGAAGCCCAAACCGATTGGACCGTATCAAATACAACCATCCCTCCATCCTCCCACCATCAGTCTGCGAAACACCCATGTTCACCACTCAATCCCCACCAATTCCCAACTCCAAACTTCCTCCAAAATCACAAAACTGATTAGGAAAATTCAAGTCAGCTTCAAGTCATGGAAGAATGCTTCCACACATACACACTCACTGTATGCGGATGTGTAAAGGAATATATGTTAAAGGGAGAAACTGTTCCTTATTTTAATGGCGATGCAGGTTGAGAGAGAGAAGAGAGGGGAGAGAGAGTCTCTCTCTTTTTGCTTTTGATTCTCTCTCTCTTCTTTTTGTTGGTTGGATTTTGGATGTTTGTTTTTACTCTCTGTTAAAGCAACAGAAATTTTGTGAGACAAAAGCTTTGGCATGTCACAGAAGGCCTAATGATTTGATGTGTCAATTGACTATAATACCCTCGGCTCTTTGTGAAATTCACACTTTACCTCGCTTTTTCCCTCTCCCTCTTGAATATGGCCGGGAAATTACCATGCCTGCCCCTAAGTAGATTCTCAATTCCTTTTATTATTATTGGGAAAATTACATTATATTACCCTGAGATTTGCCATAATTATAAATAGATCTCTATTCTTTGCGTAATCACATTGAAGTCCCTAAACTTTTAATTCCGTTTGAGGTCCATAATGGACGTCAGAGTCAACGGTTGACCGACCCAAAATACAGAGACTTATTTGTTATTGAGTAACCTACAGGGATCGTTTTATTGGTAAATTCAAACCTCAAGAACCTATTTGTAATAATAATTTAATATTCAGAGGTATTTCGGGTCGGTCAACCGTTGACCCTGACGGAACAGTAACGTCCGTTATGGACCTCAAACGAAAGTGAAAGTTTAGGGACTTCAATATAATTACATAAAGAGTAGAGACCTATTTGTAATTATGACAAACTTCAGGGTAGTAAAATATAATTTTCTCTTTATTATTTTGAGAATTATTTTAAGAATAATTACAAATTAGTAATTCTCGTACTAAAAAAACTATTATTATTAAATGTAGGGTTTTTTTATTTTTAAATTTTACACTTTAATACTCAAATTTTAAATTTTATTGTATTTAAGTGATAAATGTCGAGATAAGATGATCTGGGTAATTAAGTATCGAAAAGCAACAAGGACCTTTTGCATTGAGAGTGAGAGGGAGGGAGCAACTACTTCCCCTTAGATTTTTTAAGATTTGTCTATTTATAATTAATAATCCTTTTTAATTCATGGAGATTAGGGCCGTCTACCACGGAACCATTTAAACCGCAAAGCACGCAATCTTGAGTTTTATTCCATTCTAATTTATGTATATTCTGTTCTATAAAGGTGATTAATTATCTGAACTCAACAAACTATTTAGTTTGTATTATTTTTTCTGAAATTTCTGGGATGAATTGTGTAATACTTCATCCTAATTAATTTTAGCAAGTAATTAAGAAATATATAAATAATGATCGGTTGTATTGAAATTTGGTCGAGGGTTAAAGGTCGACTACATACACTCAATTCATCCCTCAAGTATTTGTAGGTACAAACTCGATCTGCAAAATAATAAGGAACACGTGTAAATTAATGGGAAAGTCTCTAATGTAAAATTTTAGGTACTTAAATTGGTAAATATAGAGCTAATTAAGAGAGTTTGATAGCATATTAAGTGATGTGTCAACCGTACTAAATATTAATTGCATGTTTACTTTGTTGGTTGGGATGACATGGAATAGGATAGATGAGTAATGGGATGAGTGGTGGGATGTGATGGTGGATTATTTATCTCATGGGAAATATGGGATGGATAATTAACCTTTTATCCCATATCATCCCGGGCTAGCAAAAATATTGGTAAACATAAGTTTAAGTAGGATTATTAATCTAATCCCCCTTCATCCTATAAAGTAAACATGCAATAAGTGTATTCATAGTAGGCAGTAGGGTCGTTAATATGACAAGTACACCTTACATAGGTGTAATTAATGCTAATTCCCATCTTACAAAGTTCGATACCATTTCGATCAACATCAAATAGGAAATTATTAAGTTTTTATCTGTTTTCAACTTATTGTGTGCAAATAACCTTAATTGGTGTATGACGATTCTAACTTTGAGCTTGAATGACCGTCATAGCTAGGTCGACTACGCGCAACCTCTATCATGATTTCCTTTAAGAATGACTTTTGTCAGAGGTCAAGGTGTTCGACCTCCGCATAAATGCATTTGAAACTTAAATTTATTGAGAGGATCCTACTATAGTGTTAAATTTCATATTGTATCACTAATAATCAAATGACTGTCATGTTTGTATTGACGATAAACTTTCTTTGAAATATTGTCTCAATATAGAGTAAGATATGAGGATAAAAAAGGCAGTTAAGAGTTTTATTTATTTATTTTAGCACAGAGTTGAAACTTAAAAGAGATTTGATAGTTGGAAAACATATTATGTCATTTATTTTTTATTTTTGGCAAAGTGCTCTTCATGTAAGCTATAAAAATAGAACTAGAGATACATTATTTATGTTAAAAGGGTGATTTATACATCACTATCGTGCATTCAAGTCTAATTATAATACAATTCATTTTAATTTAGAAAATTATATTTTAGGCCCTAACTTTCGAGAATTATTTATGGTCCTTGTCTCCCTGGCCTTCGTTAGGGTTCCGATATTTCATTCCACAAGCCCTTGATTTTTTTAATTGATTTACGACTCCATGAATTGTGGTGTTAAATTGATAATTTATAGAGAACTATTTGTTTATATTTGTAAACTTTAAAAATTATTTTGTAATTTTAGGCATATATTCTATGTAATACTCATATCGATTTTCGGGGGTATAAGTATACTGTTACAAATTCCGTTGAAATGATACCTCATATCAAAAAAGACTTATAAGGACTAAAATATAATTTTTTAATTTAAATAGATTATATTGTAATTAGATATAAATATAGTGTAATCAGATGTAGTTCGTACTAAATATTAAGCGCCACCTTTAAAACTATGCCAAATAAGATAATAATAGTTATTTTTGTGGCATTTAATGCTTCTTCAATCACATTTTGTACTGTTTCGCAGGATTCCTCCGGTACAATAACTCTTGTATGAAAGGGACATCACTTTTCTGCTAAAATGCTTAAATTGAACGTTCCAGAAATGATTTATTATTTCAGAAGTAACTAAATGCTTTACACTCCTATGAATGAGAAATAATTGAATTTAAAAACAAAAAATAAAATAAAATAAAAAAGAGAAAGAAAAATGCTTTGTTAATCAAACATGGGCCTCCTTGGAATCTTTTTCTTGATAGCTCACCAGTAGAGGTGTGGTATCTTTAACCTGAAAACACCACAAAAATCACATATTCAGCACAATACAATATTAAGAGTAGGAACGGAGCCAGGATTTTTGGACACGGGATGAGATAAAAAGTTACCTGGGACAAAGCCGCCGGTACTTCTCCGTCTTGTTTTTGTTTAGTTTCGGTTGTGCAGAAGTAAGAATACAGTCCCATTCCGACAATGGCGATAAGTATTCCGAGGATGTTCCTCGCAGTGAAGGGATCGTGCAAGAGAGTGTAGCCGAATCCGAGGACTAGACATGTCTTGACATGCCCTAACACTTGATAAGTAACCGGCGATGTCTTTCCGATCACCAAAAATGTGCTGAAGTTCACCACCACAGCTATCAAGCATGAAAGCAGAATGAATCCCTGCATTCGAATGCAAATTGTTTTTCAGTATCTGTCTTTTGATGCCAATTTCGAAAGTGTAGAAGAATTACACTTAGGGCCTCTGAAGTTTTGATGTAATTATAGAACAGTCCATCTTGTTTCTGGATTAGTTAGTTCTGTTACGGATGTTGTGCATAAAGCAACTTGTGAATTAAGTTGAAAGAATTTTAGACAAACATACCCTGGAGGTTTAGATAATTACACAAACTTCCCCTGTCAAAGAATTTAAAATACATCTACATCCATCAATTTTGATTGCTTCGTATATAAATTTTTATGAGTACCCCATTTTGTCTTAGCACTTATCGATCATTATTTGAATTTAAATTTATTACTATAATAAGATGTGTTAAACCAAATCTTAGAGCATGTCAGCGAAAGTTTTTGTAAATTTTGGAACCATGGGGGTGTTTGTGTAATTATGATATACCTCACTATATGTCTGTTTAATCAGGCAGTGAAGTTAGTCAGCCCGATGTTATCAATTCAAATGATTTTATCCATCACTTAAATCACAACTTAAAAAGACAAAAGGAAAATCATACCAAAACTATTGGAGAATATTTGTAAGCGAAGACATTCTGTTTAGTTAGGCATTGATCCAAGAAAGGCCCGATCACGAATAGAACAGCTGCCTGAAATGGGGCTGACTGATACAATAGCTGAGTTGATGACACATTCAACCTCTTCTGTATGGTGTTTGTCAGCTGAAAATTATAAATGATGCCATAAGCTTAATAAAGAAATCCATAAGATTAACATAAAATAATGAGTTGATGATTTTAAAAATCTACATAATCGAAGAAGCGAGAAAAACATACAATTTGGCCGACACATGTTGTTATGATGGCTATAAGTGAAAGAATCGATCCAACGAAGTTGAGCTGAAGGTCGGTTACAGATGCAATGCCAACTCCAAGCAGCAGGATTGAAAGAGAAAATTTAATCTTCTGACTGCATATGCATAATTCATAAATTTTGGAAATATTTCTGTGAGGATTTTTTTTTAAAATTTTCAAGAAAACATTTAATTTGTAGGCATTAATTTCTACTAGCCTGAATTGCTTTTTGAGGAAGAGAGTTTCCAGCAGGACAGTGAAAGGTATAATTGCAAGTTTTGTCATCTGCACGATATCAGAACAAGTCCATTAATTACAGATAATAACATAATATCTTTGTTCTAATTACAAAATATTACACATACCTCCCTCATAACTTGTTTCTATGTTATGTTATTTTGATTTCAAAATTACACATACCTCCCTTATAACTTAGTTCTACCTTATAGTTATTCTTATACCATAGTCCAAATGATGCTATAATTCGAAACTTACCTGATAGAAACCGATGGAGTTGAATCCCAAGCTCAGGTTGAGGAATCCGATAGAGACACCATTTAAAATCCCAAACAACATGACCGTTTTCATGTCGATGGGTTTATTTTCGAAGAAATTCAAGCGCAACGCCGCATGAAGACTACAGTACGTTACCATCAGGTGCCAACTAGTAAGCGTCGTGGCTGGAATACGTAAAAGTCAAAAAAATAAAAAAAAATTCATTAACTAATCACACATTGTTATAATCTTATCATAAAAATGATTTTCGTGATATGTATATATACCATGCAATTTGTATAATTCTTTTCTTTTTAAAGTTTGAAAGTGACTTCTCCCCTAATGATGTTTAAAATTAGTTATAGTTATCTTACTTTTGGAAAACAAGAAAAGATTAAGATATTCAAATATTCTTACCAAATGGGAAGCCAAGATTACTCATCAAAGCCTTGTTGCAGATGACTATAGACACCGATGATGCCACAGAAAGAAACAATGCACCAATCACACCCATTTGGAATCTTGACATCTCTCCCATCTCCTCTAGAATCCATAAAACAAGAATCAGAATATGTAGGTAAACAGAGACGACATGATACAGATACGAAGATGAGGATCTTTTCTTGAATTTTGTATGTGAGAAGTGTCCAATACGAGTGTCTAATACGATATAACACAACATGACACGATATGACAAAATAATATTTTTAAAAGTATCCGTGAGATTAGAACTTATATAAATACATACGGACACACTCAGAGACATATTTTGTTCACTTGATGCAGAAAACAAATGGCAAACCTTCAAAAGTGACGTGTCCCCGTGCTCAACGTCGCGGCAGTGGCCGCCGGTGAATCTGGAAGAGGCGGCGACGGTGGTGGCAGTGGTGGTGGAAGAGAGAGTGAGAGAGAGAGAAGGGCCGTACGTATATAGCTTGAGTGAGAATGGGAGAAAACGGAGTGTTATATACTTATATTGGGTATTAGCCTGTGGTTGGTGCTAGCATTAGTTTGTTTTTGGGTTTTTGTTGGCTTTGTCCTTAACGGATATTATAAGCAATGCCAGCCCCTACGTTGGTTATTTCAAATCATTTTTAGGTCATCATTATTTGAAATTCTCAAATAATTAACGTATAGGACTAGCATATACAGAAACAAATACTTCATCTTGTTTAAAAATTGCTCATAAAATTTCAGGATATCGGGCTAATTTTGCTGAATTCTTCCAAATTATTCTCATTAAAATTAATTCCATTTATTAATAAGGGGTGGAACCCTACGACGACAACAACCCGTCAACATTATGTATTTCCCTTTTACTAGGGTCAGCAATATCTCGAGTGATTTTTGGAGTTCTGGATGTTTGTCCACTTGATAATATATCTTGTTAATTATTATTAATTCTTAAATTATGAACAATTGTATTTCTAGTTGGTTGTTTTGATTGATTATATATGAGGAGTTCTGATATTACCTTATCACACTTTAACCGATTCTTAAAAAAAAAAATAAAAAGCCCGTCAACTTCCTAGCCCTATTATAATAAACATTGTTCTAGTTATTTTTAAATGAGAATTTCTCTCAAAATTTATAATTTTACGTGTTGTTTTTTTCCTTTCTCAAAATTAAAAGAATTTTCTCATTAATTAATTTTGTTAGCTAACATTTGTAATAAAAATGATTAATTTGTCGTACACCAAAGTCTTGGTAAAGAAGGTATATAGGAAGGTGAAATGATCACTTCTTTTCGCGAAAGCAAAATGTTGACAGAAGAAGTCCATCAATTCGTTTGGTGAGAGGTAAGTGCTTAAACCTTACCCCACCAAATGCTTTTCATAAAAATGATATATATTTTTTTTTTCATGAAAATGATGTTACTTAGACTAATTTTTTTAATATTGCAAACTTGTCATTAGTGGTGAACACAAAATTTTAATAGAGGAGCTGGCGAGATTTAAATATATGAACAAATTTTAAATTTTAGGGAGCCACGAAAACACAAAATTCAAACGGTTAATTAAGGATTTTTTTTGAAAAAACAGTTTTTAACTTTTACATAAAATTTGGAGCAAATTACATTTTTGGTTCTATAGGATTAGACCTTTTGCAATTTTAGCCCTATGTATTTGAAATTAGGCACATTTAGTCCTATTATTTTTAAAAAGTTGCAATTCTGGTCCCATCCATCAAATAATGGACGAAAAATGCATTTTTTACGTTAAGTGCAATTTGAGAGGAAAAGTTAATGTTCATTAGGTTTTTTTTTACACGGGTTTGCTAATTAGTGTCTCATTTTAGCACCTGAATTAACTTTGAAGCATTACTCTGAAGGACTCTCATTAAGATAATGTGGTGTTAATTGTTAAAATGAGGTATTAATAAGCCCACCCCCACGCCACCAATACTTTAAAATTGATTTTCAATATATATATATAACATTATTATATATAATAGCTAATAAATTTAGTATAAATTTATTAGCTATTATATATAATAATGTTTATATCTAATATAATAGCTAATAAATTTATATCTATAATAGCTATTATTATTAGCTATGTTTATATCTATTATTATATATAATAGCTAATAAATTTATATCTATTATTATATATAATAACTAATAAATTTATATACATTATATTATATTATATTAGATATAAACATTATTATATATATATATATGATAATGTTATATATATATATATATATATATATATATATATATAATATCACTTTTTAAGAGTAAATTTATTAGCTATTATATATAATAAATATATATATATATATATATATATATATATATATATATATATATATATATATATATACATTATATTATATTATATTAGATATACTCAAGTTTCGTTTGAATATGAAAATAATTATAAGTGTGAACTTTTTGTTATGATGCGCCGAACACTTCACGAAAAAATCAACATATTGTTTATTTATACAAGAAAAAATTACTGTGAAAAAATACAAGGAAAAAACAGTATCATGTATCTTATTGTATATATAATATATCATATAATATTAGAGAGATAAAAGATATCATATCAGGTAGCTAATTTTAATCAAAACCTAACCCTGTCAAATTAATATCACAAAAATTCTGATTTTCAATACATATTATTTGAATAAAATGTGGTGAATTCGAATTTTAATTTCAAATATAAAACACTTAACAATTTTTATCATAAAAATTCTAATTTTCAATACTTATTATTTAAAAAAAATGTGGTGAATTCAAATTTTAATTTTAAATATAAAACACTTAACAATTTTTTTTATTCAACTGTTTATACTTTAGCTTAGCTATAATTTACCGAAAGGATTAATTACTACACTCGATAGTGGATATTATAATCCCGAAATAAATTTTAGTTTAAATTTTTTTTTTTTTAATAAGGGACCATATTAGTTCCTGTACGTGAAGACTTTAGTTTGAGAAAAAATGGTAGGAGCAAAATTGAAGGGAACACGTCGAAAACAGTTTCATCTATGAGTTTTAGTGCCTTTAATCAATTTCAAGTTATTATTATTTTATTAATGTATTGAGGTCTATGAATTTTCAACCCCGACTAATGAGAAATCCTGGTTCTCCCCTGACCACAACAACGTAATTTACGTAGAAAGATTTGTGTTGTCTCAACGATTAGAAGACAAGTGTGGAGCCAATGATTAATCCATATCGACCAAAATAAATGTTTCAAATACTTAACAAGTAATATATGATATACAGACAATAAGGATATAATACGATACGAATACGACGATATAATTTTTTTTAAATTTTCATGCAGATAATAATCGAATATAAATATCCAATACAATATAATATGATAAAATAATTTTCTTAATAATATTTGTGCATCACAGCAAATAATATAGTATCACCACGCATGTCCCGTCCTCTACTCTTGTAACAAAAACTGTGTGCTATGAATAAGGAACAGAGCGGTGACAGAGGATACCATGAGTGATGGGCCCATCTCCATGTTGCATTATTGTTGGGGACGGGTACAGAATATTTAACTTAGATGCACCTGTATAGTTATAGGCACACTATGCATATACGATGATATGGATTTTTTAAAAATTTAAAATATGAAATGGATATATTCTATATATATTATAAAAGCACGAATATTTCTTATAAAATATTGATCGTCTAAAATATCCTCATAATAGTTATGTCAATAATTATTAGTTAGAGGTAATTATATAAATATATATTATAAATTATTAAATTAAATACATTAAAAGAGTACTTATTAACTTAAAATAGGACTCTCGGTAGAGGAGAATTATTCTAATATTAAGTAGGTAGGCTGTGAAATTGATAAACGATATAATTAAATAAAAATAATTTACATAATATTTTAAAATATTTTAATCAAACTCATTCAAAAATAATTCTAATAACTTTATATAACAGTTATAACAAAGAAATATAATATGAGACCAGAACTATTAACGTTTTCATAGTTAAGATATACATTCTAAGATATATATTCTAACGTAAGATTTTAGAAAATTCTCACAGGAAAAATATAGTCTCTAATTTCTCTTGGAGAAATTAAAACTTTGATAGGACAAACTCATTTTCATACAAGTTAAGAGACTATAAAAGAGGACTCTCGGTAGAAGAGAATTATTCTAATATTAAGTAAGCTATGAAATTGATAAAACAATATAATTAAATAAAAAATAATTTACATAATATTTTAATCAAACTCATTTAAAAATAATTTTAGAGCAAATTACATTTTTGGTCCCATAGGATTGGGTGATTTGCAATTTTAGTCCCATTATTTTAAAAACTGACAATTTTGGTCCCATTGGATTCAATTTGTGATAATTTTAGTCCCATCGTCAAATTTTGGATGGAAACGTTAAATCCATTTCGGCAAGAAAGAGTAAAATAAAGTTTGTTGACAAAAAAAAACGTAAAACCGCTAGTAGCCTAGTTGGTTGACATGTGACTTTACATACATGAGGTTTGGGGTGCGAATCCCTTGCCTTGCATTTCCCTTATTCTTTTTCCTTACATTTTTTTTTTGTTCAAATAATATTATTATGTTAAAATATAAATATATAATATATTTTAAAATAAATATATATATAGTATATATTTTTTGTTCAAAATAGTATGACTATGTTAAAATATAAATTAGTTGTAATAATAATATAATATAAATATATAATATATGTTAAAATAAATATATTACAAGTAGATATATTATATATTAATATTAAATATATATATTATATTATACACATTATTATATTATTATTACAGTTAATTTATTTTAATATATATATTATTATATATTATACACATTATTATGTTATTATAAATATATGTTAAAATAAATATATTAGACGTAGATATATTATATTTTAAATAATATATATATACATATATATATATATATATATATATATATATATATATTATATTATACACATTATTATATTATTACTAAAATTATATATATATTATATTATACACATTATTATATTATTACTAAAATTAATTTATTTTAATATATATATATATATATATATATATATATATATATATATAAATATATAATATATGCTAAAATAAATATATTACACGTAGATATATTATATATTAATATTAAATAAATAAATAAATATATATATATATATATATATATATTATATTATACACATTATTATTACTATTACAATTAATTTATATATATATATATGTATTATATTATATTATATATTATACACATTATTATGTTATTATAGTAATAATATAATATAAATATAAAATATGTGTTAAATAATTTATTATAGTAATAGATATATTATATTTTAAATAATATATATTATACACATTAGTATATTATTA
The DNA here is from genome assembly GCA_037501455.1 of Lantana camara. Taxonomy (NCBI): domain Eukaryota; kingdom Viridiplantae; phylum Streptophyta; class Magnoliopsida; order Lamiales; family Verbenaceae; genus Lantana; species Lantana camara. The sequence goes on from CM074859.1 coordinate 12,757,651, forward strand.
TTACAATTAATTTATTTTAATATATATATATATATATATATATATTTAATATTAATATATAATATATCTTACACGTAGATATATTATATATTATATTATACACATTATTATGTTATTATAGTAATAATATAATATAAATATAAAATATATGGTAAAATAAATATATAACACGTAGATATATTATATATTAATATTAAATATATATATATATATATATATATATATATATATATATATATATATTATATTATACACATTATTATTATTATTACAATTAATTTATATATATATTATATTATATTAATAATATAATATAAATATAAAATATATTTATATATATATATATATATATTATATCTTAATATAATTAATTTATATTTTAATATAATAATATTAATAGAACAAAAAAATGAAAGGAAAAAACGTGAGGCGTGGTATTCGAACACAGAACCTCAATTGTGCAAGGAGACCACCCAACCAACTAGGCTACCAGCTCCTTTACGTTATGTATGTCAACAAACATTATTTGACTCTTTCTTGCCGAAATGGATTTAACGGTTTCCATCCAATAATTGACGGTGGGACTAAAATTGTCACAAATTGAATCCAATGGGACCAAAATTGTCAGTTTTTAAAACAATGGGACCAAAATTGCAAATCGCCCAATCCTATGGGACCAAAAATGTAATTTGCTCATAATTTTAATAACTTTATATAACAGTTATAATAAAGAAATATAATATGAGAACAGAACTATTAACGTTTTCATAGTGAAGATAAATATTCTAACGTAAGATTTTAAAAAATTCTCAAAAGAGAAACATTGTCTCTAATTTCTCTAGGAGAAATTAAAACTTTGATAGGACAGACTCATATTCATACAAGTTAAGAGACTATAAAAACGCATTTAAAAAAAAAAAAGCATTTAAAAAGGAAAAAAGAAAAAGCAAGATAAGACAAAAGAAATATATATATATATATATAGAACTAAATTAAAAATCTAAATCATGTAGATCTAAATTTGAGACCTTTTGAAATCATTCATGGTCGTTAATCTGATTTTGAGTACTCAATCTTGTAATAAATCTATTTTGCCTTCATCAATTACCAACCACCCTCTTCATGTACGTTGCATTGTTGTTTAGAAAGACGACCAAATGACTTAGTGGTAAGTATCTATATTTATGAATAAATAGATCACAGATTACAACAAAGAAATATAATATGAAATGTACACACACAATATATTTTGAGCACTTCAACCCAAAACAATACCACCATGACCTTCCCAAAAGACACCCCAAGGCTAGAATGCACTTTATAAATAAGATTAACTAATTAAGAAATAATAACCTGTTGTCAAGATATAATAATAAAAAAGAAACCTCTTATCAAGATGAAACGTGTTTGGAATATCATTTTAGAAGCATAGTTTTATGGTTCTAAAAGCATTAAAAAATAATATGTGCATAAATTAAAAAGTCTATTCTATCGTCAAGAATTTCATTTCAACCAATACCTGACTTTGAATTGTTTGTTTTCTTCCAGAGTTCAGACATATCAGAAGCTGCAATTTAATAGAATAAATGTAGCGCCCCAACGGAAGGCCCCACATCCCCCGCACGGGGACCCAACCCGCATATGAAATGGGTAATCCATACACGAGCCGAATCACGGCGAACGGGGACTCACTCACACTCTAGGCTAGGCGGTGACTAGAACCTTCGAAATCAATCAAACAAACCCATGAATTAAATACGAGTGCGGAACCAGGACATGTAATCAATCATAAGTTCAAATAGCAATTGGCGGTTCCATTAGCTGATATTCCCAGTCTCAAAATCATAAGAATATAAACATAACAGTTGATGCATACTTAAATGACTTATTTAATCAATTCAAATAATTTAAAAAATGCATGTGAACAGACTCCAACTCGATCAAGAGACTCGACAGACTCGACATCCCGCCTATAGCTCCCAAAACCTGCAAAAGAACTGAAAACAAAGCCGGGTTCAGTCTACAGGAGACTGGTGGGTATAAAACAGGGCATATTATAATAATATTGTAGAATTTAAACACCCACACATGCGAGCTATAATCCCGTGCGAGGTGTTTAAGATATTTCCCAAGTGGGTAAAACAAAGGAAAACAACGATCGGGATTACAACTATCAAATTCATATTTCATAATCATAATCGTTCATGCGGTCAATACGTGAGCCCTGGCGGGTGGGCAAATATCTCCAACCTCCTCCCCGTGTGTGCATATCAATTCAATCATTATATTAGTGATCATACACATTCATACATATTCGTTCATAATCATAATCATTCATATTCATATCATTCATAATCATAAACACTTACACCTTTTTCCTCCGGGTGGTGGACAGCCTTGCAAGACCCGACCACCGGTCCATACATAGGCCAATGGGGGTACATGAACCCCCCAAGGGCACTCAGCTCCCATTCCCCGCTAAACCTCCTAGCGAGGGCCGGTATCACCGTAAATGTGGTAGGACTAGTACAAGGGATCCCCGTCGGCCCTTGCCTCCCCGGTTAGCCACTTGCACTAAGTCCCTGGGCCCGTGCAATCATAATCATGTCCACGCCAAAAATCATAAGGTGGGGATACATAAGAGAAGGGCTTTACGTTGAAAATCATAGACTCTTTTGAAAAGACTCGATATATATATTTATAATATTTTGGCTCAAATCTTTCACATAAGGGATATATCGGGTCATCGTAACTAATAGAAGAGAAACCCACCTGTTACACCTTACCGACAATACCAAGAAGAAAAGAAAGACTTGAGGTGTCCTATGAACCCGACATCTCCGCCCTGGAGAAAACTGTACAAAGACAACATAGTGTGTACGTGAGACTCAAGACTCCATATGAACCATATACGACGCACGACATGTCATGCACATGATATGAGATGCATACGAGGTATAAATTATGTTAAGAAGCCAAACTACCAAGTATTTCATTCAACATGTTCCATATATGAAGGTTTCGTATTCAAACGTTTCATAATTCATAGCAATTCAAGTTATGAATTTCATATAACAATTAAAACTCAAATATATCAAGTTTACAATTATAAATTAAACAAAATAAAGGCATTCAAATCATTTAAATATGTAAAACATAAAATAGATAACAACCGTAACACGTACTATTTCACGTTTACAATTAGAAATAGGCAAATAAAAACATTCAAGTCATGATTGGTAATTAAATAACGCGGAATAGATAATAATTAGATTCTAAAATTGAAATAAATTAAATAATATATAAAATATATAAAATATACAAATATATATATTAAAGATATACTACACATACATATAATATATTAATGCTACACACGCACTACATATATATATACATATATAATCACATGCATGAAATAATACCTATATATTATATATCATGCATAATATATTATCTATATAATATATATAATATATATAATAAACTATATATAAATATGGCACTACACATGCATGCACAACATACACACACAAATATATATTATATACACTACACGTTCACCCCATGCATGCACATATTTATTTAAGTACGCATTTTACATATATCATGCACACCATACACACACAACTATATTTATATATATATATATATATATATATATATATATATATATATATTAACGCACATATACATAATTAATGAAATTCATGCACACACAAAATCAGTAAAACAAAGAAAAATGAAGCAGCAGCAAAAGAAAGAAAAGAAAGAAACGCAGCAGCGGCTAAACAAAAAGGGAAGCAGCAGCGGAACAGGGGACTACCCGCCCGGGTAGAATTCCCAACGGCACCCTCCCCGGCCGGGTAGTGAGGTGCAGAAGGCTACTGCCTCAGGTGTGCCCGCCCGGGGACCAATCCCATACAAACTCTCCCCGCCCGGGGAGAGTGTTGCAGCGGCAAAGCACAAACAGCAGCAGTACGCAGAACAGGGGAAGGAAAAAGGGAAGCAAAACAGGGCCAACTAAGTCCAGACTTCAACAAGTATCCAACCAACAAATCAAGATTTAAAAAGCAGCAAAACTCAACAAGAAATCAGGCCCCAACAGCCCCAAAACGCAGCAGCAGCAACACGAGGGAATTAAGAAGGGAAGGAAAACTCCATTTTCATTCAAAATTCATTAATGGAAACATTCAATACACTCAACCACCAACTAATTCAGGTCCATAAAATCATTAATGAAGCTTAAGTGGTCACATAAATGTCATTAAACCAAGAGAAATCACAAGAATATGCATATGAGTTCAAAAATCATCCTAAACCCTTACTATTCAAGCCAAGCCTCAAAACCATATCAAATCTAAGTTAAAATCTGAATTTGATGGATTAAAATGACCACATAATGATGTCAAATACAAATATGAACTCACCTCTTGAAGATGATGGAGAAAAATGAAGATATGAGCTCAATATCCTCTTGGTGAAAAAAGTGACGGGAATACTATTTTTCCTCTAAGTTTGCAGCTAAATCCTTTCTCTCTGGTGTGGGAAACGAAATGAGAGAGATGGAATCATGTAGAGCTTTAAGTTGTGAGCTTGTGGGTCCCAAGTTTGCAAAATTTGATGAAGTATTGACTAAGTTATGGAGAAAATGGCTAAAGGTGGCAAAACGGTGAACAAAACGTGTTTCGGTTGAGTTTCGGAGGTTCAAACGTGTTTAGAAAAATATGAGGCTTGTTCCATTGAACCCGAATCTTCGATACAAGTTCAGCGAAGGTGACAGAACTCGAATCCGAGTTCCCGAGCTCAAGATATCACATACGGAACCAAGGGTGCGCTAATTGCCTGTTAGCCCCCGCTTTGGTTCCACAACTCAAAATAAATTCGTTACCACGTCAAACGAGATCGAAAATATGAAACGAGCATAAGGAAATGTTCATAACACATAAATCTACGACATACTGAATTTTCAAGAAATTTCGATTTCAATTCATATAAGAACGACGCACGATTAAAACACTCATGCGCAAACATAACAATTTCATAACATTTCCAAATTAAATAAACATGTTTATATTTCGTTTTAAATTAAAATTAAAGTCAACAGGTAATTATGAAATTAATTAATTAGCATAATTAAAACATGATTAATTAACATTAATTCTTAATTATCAATTTAAATAAATTTCAATTTAATGAAATAAAATAAAAATAAAATAAAATAAACTAATAACAATTTATATTAAAATTTAATATTTAAAACACTAATAAATAATTAATCACATAATTAAATAATTTAATTGCGCAATTTATAAACACATATGATATATTTGTACAAATGAAAAACCGAGGCGTTACAATAAAGATAAACAAAAAGTATCAAAATTCATTGAACATGGTTATACAAACAAAACATGGACGAACACACATATTTGTATTAATTAACTGAATTGCAAACGGACAAAAAGACATTCTGCCTATAAAAAACAAAATGATTCTTTCAGGGGCCGTTTTATTACAACATAAAGTGAAATGATCAAATATCTCATTCCAACATAAGTACTCTAACTCGTTAACTACTCTAAATTTGAAATAAATTATCAAAATTGTTTAATGTTGAAGAGCCCTAAGTATTGGAAGAAACAAGTCGGCCACAATTTCAGGTCCGAGTCCGAGTCCGACTATCTCAGCATAAGCGGAATAACCACGTAATTAATAATTAAACTCAAAATATCATTTGTTGTTCCTTGAATTATAAACTTATCTAATTAACAAAATATTATAATTTTATAGGTCTAAATACATTATCTATATATATTATAAAATAATTATAAGTTTTCCTATAATTATAAAACAGTAGCCTAGACGAAAAAAAAAAAAAAAAAAACAAACTAGCCTAATTCTTATCATCGCACATGCCTAGCCTAATAGTTCTAATTATAATCAAATCTATGTATATTAGAAATATAATTCGATAAGTTCTCCAATAATTACAAAACACTAGCCTAATTTTACTCAATGTGCCTAGACTAATAACTCTAATTCTAATCAAATCAATAAATATCTTTTAATATCTATAAATACTAACCTAATACTTAAAATTTATTAAAGAAAATTTTGTTTTTCTATAAATTATTAGCGTAGGAGATTTGAGCACTTACGCTGCAAACAAACAAAGGGGCTTTTACATAAGTTGAAAACGTTATTGCCTAAGGAGGTGGTGGATGAGATACTTAATGCCCTAATTGCATTGCATGATAACGGAGATAAGAGAGTTTTGATTGGGTCAACTAATGACAAATTGTCCTATAAATCGGTTATAGTCTACTTATGGTGTCGGATGAGACATGGGAGAAAAATTGGAAATGAATTTGAAAATTACTTTGTCCCCAAAAGTTTAAGATTTTCTTGTGGCTTGCTAACATGACAGCTTGCTCATGAATGTACTGAAATATGACAGAAAATTTAGAAAAAATGATGTATGTACACGCTGCTATATAGGATATGAATATGTGGACCACATGCTCAGAAGTTGTCCATTGGCACTTCGGGTGTCAGACAAGATTATTGATGCACAAACTGAACGAAATTTCCATGGCATGCGAGTGTCGAACGGTCTCAAAGAGAGTTTTTATAATAAAATTCAGAGTAATATGTTATCTGATTATCATGCATGGATTGTCTTGATCTTGAAGCTTTAAAATCTTTGAAAAATATGGAACCGATGGAGCTATCAAAATGTTATGAAACTTAGAAGTTCCACTCTTCGCCACATAAAAGAGTTAATGAAACCTCAACACTAATTAGCGTGGACAAAAAATACAGATAAAAGAAAAATATGCACTAAGTTATCGTGGAACAAACCCGAGAAAGGATTGGTGAAACTAAACTCTGAGGTGAGCTTTTATAACCAGGAGAATCATTTGAGATGACAGGGCCGTCATTCTAGACGACAGCTGAATATGGGTGTTAGGATACGCTATGGATATTAGTAGAGTTTAAATAATATAGTGGATTTATTGAGCTTACGCGGAGTATTAACACTAAGTTGGGAAAGACACTTTTCGATGACTAAAGTGGGTATTGACTCGAAAATGGTAATGAAATGGATAACAATGAAGGATATTGAAATGGAACAAATGAGAAATGTAATTTAATTGATAAAGTTTACTCCAAAGGCCATACGAAACTTGAATTAAATAAATCTCTAGAAAAAGAAACATGATGACCGATAAACTGATGAGAATAGGTCATAAGTTTCAAGATGATTACTACGTTTAGGATGATCTACCGGCAAAATTGGGTGATCTTTTAGGTTTTGTTCTATATTTTTTACATGTCTTTTCATTTTATTAAATATATTTGAAAGTTATGAACTATTACTTATGCTTAAAAGCGAGAATTATTTGGTCAAATTACTATACACTTAAATATATATATTTTTTTATAATAACAAATTTTCAAATATTTTTATTGCTTATTTATTTGGATGTTCTCTACTTCGAATTTCTACTTATCGTAGATGATTTGAAAGAGAAATTTCATATAAATATTTTTGTATGTGTATATTTTTTTAATCAAAATAAATATTTTTAATCTCTTAATTTGTTCAATAAATATAATAACTAAATTTATTTAAAAAAATTAAATGATAAACGTGCAACGCACGTTCACCTCACTAGTTATTACAAGGGATACTCATCATATTTTTTAGGTAAATTCTTAAATTTTTTGTCAAAATTAAATAGCCAACACCATTTATTAAAAATTAAAGTGAATTTTGTATGCATTTTAAAACAATCTTTTCATAGAGGTACAAGTTTGGAAATCTGACATCTCAACAAACCCGGTGATATTACCAAAGCACACTGTACATAAATTGTGGAGTCAATTATGCATTTTATTTTTCATATATACTAACAAGGTAATATAAATAACGGAAAATATAGATATAATCCTTAATATATCAAAATACTTTTTCTAAACCCCCAAATTGGATTTTTACATTACATGTTTTAAGGATCAATTATCTATCAAACATTTCCTAAATTCCCCATTCGAGAAAAAATACCAAAATGCCTTTGTATGAAAAATTATCCCCATACCCTTTTCTTCTTCTTCCCCATTTTTCATTTTTACTTCGTTCCATTTTTTTTCTCTTGAAAAAACACAGAATCCGACGACCTCCCCGACACCGTCTCCGGACACTTTCCGGAGACAAGAGCTTCATACTTTGACTTATTTCAACGATGCGAATTCATTGGTGGCAACCCCCATCCCATGAAAATGGCCGAAGAAGGCACCGAGGAGGTCGCTGGAAACCTGCACATTTTCAATAGAAAATGGGTCTCTTCGACGCCGGCTTTCTGACGATATTTTTCGACGGGATTTGTATGGATCTTGAAGATCTCGACATGGGTAATCTATTACAAGTTACGAAATCGATTTCGTTAAGCGGTTTGAGAGTTATCGACATTTCTTTTTTTTGGGAATTTTTAAATCCGAAATTGGGGACAAATGACTTCGAAATTTGAAAAACTAATTGAAGATATGAAATGAGGACGAGGAGTACTTCCGGGGTGAATTTTCAAAAAACTTTGGACCACCTCCGGCAGCAGAGGCGATCCGGCGAGCTTGAAAGAGGAAGAAGATGATGAGGAAGAAGGGGTGTGGAGGAAACAAAAATGGTGTGAAAAAAGTGAAAAAATGAGGACAAAATAGACTTTTTACCATATTAGTGGGTTTAGAAAAATGTGTTGTGTATTGAGAATTTTAAATTTATAAATTCAAATTGGGGGATTGATGAAAAATATTAGAGATAGTTGGTCCTTATAAAAAATTGTCTCTATAAATAATTGAATATAAATTGCAAAAGCTATGATAAAATATTGTAAAATTTATCAACAACAACAAATATTATACATTATTATTACGTTATAGTAACGGATTTGTATTGCTATATATGGAGATTGTTTCCCAAAAAAGATAATACAAAGTTTAAATTAATTACCCTGTATAAACAAATAAATTAACACAATTATATATTTTGATATAAAAATAGCTAGAGACCTTGTGTCCACGTTCTGGCAATATGCATATAGTTTTGATTTTTTTTTTCCCAACATGATATTCAAATGATATTTTTGGAATATATCATGTATCATAGTTACAAGAAGAAAACAAATATTTTGTACCATCAATGAGAACTCTAATGATTAAGCTCTAAGCTATATGAAAAATGTTCAACACGATATTCAAATGATATTTTTGGAAGATATCATGTACCATAGTTACAAGAAGATGTGTCTGGAGTTTGCAGTAGAGATGTGTCTAGAGTACCACCCAAAGATCACCTTCACTTGTTCGAGAAAATAAAAAATCATCTTCTCGGTTTTCCAAAGACCAACAATCCCCCAAGTATTGAACAATGTCCTTAGAAGCTGTCTCTTTCAAAGCATTCGCGAGGTGATTAAAAAAACCACCTTTACAAGACTCGCAATGGTAGCATAAAATCTTTGGGTCGTTCTTCCAAGTCTTACAGTCTGGATTCATCGAATTGGTTGAGTTAACATAAAAGTTGCAATCCCCGGGTGGCTTACAGCAACCCTTCTCAAGAAAAATGGAAGGTGTTGAATAAGATTCATCAATTACTAACTTAAGAGATTCATCAATTACTCTCCTACAAATATCGTAATCAAGCAAACACCGATGGATTGAACTCCAACGGTTGTTCACCCTTTGCTGCCACCACTCAGTATAATCACCAAATTTAGGGTATACGGGACTATCAGAATTTTCATAAATCTCAGTAGTTCGAGTATACCCAATCGGGAAGAATGTAAAATAAACTAACAGAGTGATGAACCCGAACAAACCTAACACATACAGCCACAAATGACAGGAGACCTTGTAGCACGCTCTAGTAATTCCCACCAATGAAACAATAAGAAGATACAAACCTAAAGCCCATAATGGCTCATCAAGCAAGTGCTCACAGTGGGTAATATCCTCGTGTGAAAATCATGTGGCGTTGTGGATCATGGAAAACGTCAATCAGAGTGACAGAATGTGTAGACTCCTCAGTTTCGGAGTTATCGACATTTTTTTTTTCAGAAATTTTTAGATCTAAAATTCTTAGATATGAAATTGGGGACAAATGACTTCGAAATTTGGACCGCCGCTGGCGGCGAGCTTGAAGGAGGAAGAAGATGATGAGGAAGAAAGGGTGTGGAAGAAGCAAAAATGGTGTGGAAAAAGTGAAAAAATGAGTGCAAAATAGACTTTTTAGGACATTAGGAGGTTTAAGAAAAAATATGTTGTGTATAAAGAATCTTAAATGTATAAAATTCAAATTAGGGGATTTATGAAAAATATTAGAGATAGTTGGTCCTTATAAAAAATTGTCCCTTTAAATAATTGAATATAAATTGCAAAAGTTATGACAAAAATATTGTAAAATTTTATCAACAACAACAAATATTATACATTATTATTACGTTATACTAACGGATTTGTATGGCTATATATGGAGATTGTTTCCCAAAAAAGATAATACAAAGCTCAAATTAATTAGCCTGTATAAACAAATAAATTAGCACAATTATAAATCGGAGCTGTGACCTTTCACGTGAGACTTGCAAACCCTAGCCATCTCGCAACCTTCATTTCGCGTGAAAACTTTCGAACCCTCTGATGGATCAGCAGCCTCGCACTCGGAACTTCGATGACCTATGACGGCAAGTCTTTTTAGTAGGAACGGAGTGGAGTTTGATTGAGAAAGTTAATGAATACAATTGGAAATTCAGGAATCTTGAAATTGAACTGGAGCGTTGGGTACTACGGAATACGACTATCTATATATTTGGATGCACTGAGCTGCAATTCCTTACGGTCAATGAGGAAAAAACACTGGTACTAATACCAGTCATGATTGCGATTAGGTTGCCTTTTCCTCCATCGAACCAGGTAGCGATCAAATCAGTCCTAAAGGAAAACGAATAAATGTTGGATATGAATGATTTGAACACGAAATGGATTAATTATATTTCTCGGAATATTAGACAAGCTAGAATTGGAAAACATAAGTCTCAAATATTCATTCTGGGTTGTAGTCAGAGAAGGGCTTCCGCGAGGAATTTGCCTATGGAAAACGCGAGGAGATATACGTATTGCTTACCATATTTCTATGATCCACTCAATGTAGATCTACCACCATCTGAGAGAAATGTACTTGATTTAATCTTTTCTTTTGTAAGAGGCAATACGTTGACCATTACGTTGATGAACATGCAGTACTACCTGACCAGAAAGAACGTTTCATGGATCATCTGAATGCGAGAATCAAGAAAGTTGAGCAGAATTTAACTAAAATGAATGATAGGTTAGCAAATCTACTTATTGAAATGACAAATGAGAAGAAGATGGCTTATCAAAACATGCGGTGTTACAAGTTTTATCCGGATCCTACCGAGAACATTCCCAACTTATTACCTGTGAACTCAGACTTCATAAATAGGTATTTTCTCCAAGCCCACCAAGTTTTCTGATAAGTGATTTGTTCAAGCCCTAGACAATCAAACCGACACACTGAGAAGAGCAATCCAGATATACTTGTTTTACAATCATTAGTAAAGATGCTGCTGCATAGCATGATGATGATGATAAGACCAAACAATTACCATGTTTATACTTTATACTCAATCCAGTCATTACCATATGTGGATCTCATTTTCTAGCTACTCAAAATGAAGCAGTATTGCATCTCCTCTTCTACCGCTTATGTCGTTATTTCAGACATTCTTCATTCAAAAAGGTCTTAATTTGTAAGTTAAAAAAAAATAAAAAAAATAAATTAGCACAATCATATATTTTGTTACACAAATAGCTAGAGATCGTGTGTCCATGTTCTGGCAATAGGCATATAATTTGAGTTTTTTTTTTTTTTTCAACACTATATTCAAATGATATTTTTGGAAAATATCATGTATCATAGTTACAAGAAGAAAACAAATATTTGGACCATCAAATGAGAACTCTAATGATTAAGCTCTAAGCTATACGAAAAGTGTTCAACACGATATTCAAATCATATTTTTGGAAGATATCATGTATCATAGTTACAAGAAGAGGTGCTTGGAGTCTGCAGTGGAGATGTGTCTAGAGCACCACCTAAAGATCACCTTCACTTGTTCTATGTGCTCAAAAAGTGAAAAAGATAGAAAATATCTTTATAGAGGTTTCCATAGCATTACGTATGGGACAAACAAGGTAAATGCTGGAGAGAAAGGGGAAAAAAAAATGTGATTGGACGTGTAAATAGTGCAAATCCTATTGAGGGGGAAAGATATTATCTCAGGTTTTTGCTAAACCATATTAGAGGACCAAAATCTTCCCAAGACTTACTAACAGTTAATAAACTACTATGTTTGAAATTTAAAGAAGCAACACAAAAAAGAGGATTGCTTGACTCTGATTAAAACATTATTGAATGTTTGAATGAAGCTATCACTTTTCAAATGCCAAAAGAACTTCAAAAATTATTTGCAATCATATTGGTATATTGCGAACCAACAGATGAGAGATTTCTTTGGGACACATATTTTGAACTAATGTCACAGGATTTCATAAGAGAAATTGGAAGCTCAACAAAAATACAAATTGCTAAAACTTTAAAAAGTCTGAATGTTTTTTTTTTGGAGAGTATGGGAAAAAGCATATTGTTCTATAACCTTTCCAACATTCCAATTTATATCGATGGTATACGGGATGATTTTCCATGCGAAATATAAGATGAGATGTCAATAGAAGTACCTCTTGATGATTGCGAGGTAGAAACGAAGTTGAATCCAGACCAACATGATGCTTTCTTGAAGTTCTTAGATAGTATAAATAAAGGAAATGAAAGAATTTTTTTTTATTGACGGCCCAGGTGGAACTGGAAAGACATTCTTATACCGTGCATTCTTAAGGATGTAGTACCCGAGCGCAAGGTACCACACCCCCCCGCACCGAGACCCGGCCCGAATATGAAATGGACAATCCATACCCGAGCTAAGTTACGGCGAACGGGGACTCACACCCTCATAAGGCTAGGCGGGAACTAAACCTTCGCAACCCAATTATAAAAAAAACAAAGATAAATGACAAATGCGGAAGCATAGCATACCCTTCAGTACCAATTCAAGCCACATGACGTATTCAATTATCACAAAGACTTAATCCTGAAAATTCGTACATAAACCTAATGGTATGATCATAAGCATAGTCATAATATTTATCCATGCATGAAAATTCAATCAAATTACAATATGCATATGAAGTGACCTAAACTTAAACAATCGACTTGACCGACTCGACTCCCCGCCTAGCACTCCAAACCTGCAAAGAAACTGAAAACAAACCGGGTTCAGTCTATAGGAGACTGGTGGGTATAAAATGGGGCATATTAAAATAATACTGCAGAATTTAAACACCCACGCAGGCAAGCTATAATCCCGTGCGAGGTCTTAGAATATTTCCCGAGTGGGTGAAAACAAAGGAAAACAACGCCCGGGATTACAACGACCAATTTCATTCATTCATTCAATCAATCATGCGGTCAATACGTGAGCCCGACGAGAGGGCGAATTCTCCAACCTCCACCTCGTGTGTGCATTTATTCATTTATTCGTTCATAAGTGATCACACATGCTGGGACGGTGGGCCCCGAATGGTGGCTGTCCGTGACCACATTTTAAATTTTTTATTATAATACAAGTATTAAAATATTTCTAAAACATTTTAATACAAAAGCGGAAGACTAGCCGGATCTACTCAAGTATATACATGCAATTGATAATAAATTTTAAATCACTTAAGCAGATAAATATCTAACATGCAATTAACACTTAAGAGCACATAATTTATCATGCTTAAAATAAAACAACTGTAAAATATTACCGTACTGCAAACATGGCTATCTAACGGCATTTTTCCAGCTCCCGAATTCACCTCTCGAGAATCCGATACTCGATCTCCTCGTGAAACCGGCAGAGCTTCCCTGCAATAACCCCAGGGACACCCTCGGAGTGTGGGCTCCGAAAGTATTTCTCTAAATACTTAGAGAAAATAAAACTTTAAACTAGAAAACCCTTTTCAGGGTTTATTCTCCCGAAATTAGGCGTTTTATATAAACACCTAATTAAAATTAATTCCAAAATCAATCGGAATTAACTAGGAGAAAAATGGGACTTGGTTTCAAAGCCAAAATTTGGCCAAAACCATCCCAAAACTGAATGAATGAAATGGGGTGGGTATCAGCCTATTTATAGGCAAATATATGAGGGCAAAACGGTCATTTTGGATACAAAAGCAAGGGTAAAATGGTCATTTCACACCTCCACTTGCGTAGCCAACTTGGACACGAAAACCGAGGTGACCACGTCGTAGCCCTTGCCACCACGAGTCCAACGCCGCCGAGAACGCGCCAATCCGCAGCCGGACGCGCCCTCACGCACCGCCACAAGGAGGCGCGTGTGATCACTTGCCGGCTAGGGTTTCCAGGTGACGTGGCCTCTTCAGGAGCTGCCACGTGTCCGGGTCTGGTCCGACCCGGAACCGGATCCGATCCGACCCTATCCGATACCCTGACCCGTTGACCCGATCAACAGGCTGACGTGGCGCGATCTGGGCCGTCCACGCGTCGCACACGTGGCGTGCCACGCGGCTACCCAGTCAGCACCACATGGGCCCACTTGCTGACGTGGCATGCCACGTCAGCTGCCACGTCATCACCGAATTTTTTTTTCCCGATGAAAATTTTATTTTCTCCAAAATAAAATTCCGGGCATTTCCAACTCTTTGGAACTTGATTTATTTTCTTAAAATAAATTCCTTTGCTATTTTCAAACATTTTGAAAATTCATTTCTCTTTCTCCTTTTATTATTTTCTCTTCGGGTTTTTTATTGGGGCTTGCAGGGGGACCTGCAGGACTAATTAATTTTAGCTCCAAACGGATTAATATATTATCATCTCATGACAATAATTAATTACCGTTTAACAATATTTAATTCCACTAAATAAATATTGTTGCACTCTAAAATTAATTAAATTATTCACGAATTTCTCGATCTAGAATAATTTCGCATTTTACTCCTCCGTGCAGATATCCATGAAAAATAAATTATAACTACTATCATTTATTTTTCATCTCCAATTTGAAATTTATTGATTCGCCTTAAGTTCAAATTCTCTGTATGTGAAACACATTCAACATACAACTTCGGTGACGTTATCACGCGAAGTGCTTTGGCCAAAGTTTTAATTCGAACTTTTGCAAATCTATTTCAAGGATATCTCTTACCTTCCAGCAAGGCTACAGATTCCTCGATCAATATAACTCTTTAGCACATTTCATGTTGTCACCGAATCATACAAAGTATTTTGGTCACCCGTTACCGAGACCTCACTTCGAGTATGTTACAGTAACTAACACTACATGCCTAAAGCCGAAATATTATCAGGATTAAGAGTACAATGCTTCCTGAGATTTTATTTATTTTAGATAGCAGTATAAAATAAATAATCTCAGTGGTCCAGTTCGATGTTTCCAATCCTATTGAAAATCATCAACATGTTATAATTGGAATCACCATTCCCTATGACGAAAGCCTAATCATCTTATATAACCACGTTATAGTCTTGATAAGAACATATTCTTATCTTACCGACTAGAACTTTAATAACACGTGATTTCGGTATTCAAAATCTTTTCCTATGAAACACATTTCATATAAGAATACCATCACACGTTATTAATTATTAATATGTGAAATACTCATAACTTGTGTAAATTCAGTTTAATTAATTCAACAAATTGAATTTTCAGGGCACTATTCCCAACAACACAATCATTCAGTCATAATCATTCATTTATTCATTCGTTCATTCATTCATTCATTCAATCAATCATGCATTACACTTACACCTTCTTCCTCCGGGTGGTGGACGGGTTAGCAAGACCCGACCACCTCAATCATTGACCAAAGGGGTGTCATGACTTCCCCAAAGGCGCTCAGCCCCCTTCCCTCGCTAATCTCCTAGCGAGTTTCGGAATCTGTAATTTGGTTGGGACTAGCACATAGGATCACCGTCGGCCCTTGCCTCCCCGGATCACCATATGTACCAAGCCCCGGGCCCCCATATGTGCAATCATTCAATACTCGCCAAAACATTAGGTAAGGTATTCAATAAAGAAAAGGGGTTTAACAATCAAAATCATAGACTCCTTGAAAACGACTCGATATATATATATAATACCTTTGGCTTGAAATATACACATTGGAATATATCGGGTCTGTTTTATCTAATAGAAGAGAAACCCACCTTACACCTTTCCAAACAATACCAAGAAGGAAAGAAGACTTGAAAGAAGCCTAAGAACCCGGCACGTCTCCGCCCTGGAGAAAACTGTACAAAGGACAACGTAACGTGTTCGTGAGACTCAAGACTCCAAATGAACCAAATATGACGCACGGCATGCAATGAACATGATATGAATGCATAAGAAAAGATATTATGTAATGAACACGTTCATGTGCACTATTAATGCAATTAAATCCTATAAACGAGCCATTCATTCATTCAAGGAAGCGTTCATAATCATTTAAGTCATGAATTTCACATTTTATAACAATTCAATTCAAGAAATCAAATAACGATCATATCACGTAGTATGACACGTTAACACTTAGAAAATAAACATTTAATTACATTCAAATCATAATCGGAAATTAAATAACATGAAATAGATAGCAATTTAATTTTCATAATTCAATTAAATCAAATAATATTTAATATATATAACAAACATATATATAAATATATATATGTATACGTACATAACATATAATAATCATAAGCCCATGCACGCATATTAACAATACAAGGTATATATTTATACATATATATAGCATGCATGCAATATTTAAACTTAAATTCACACGTATAGGTTGCATGCATTAGCAATTCATTTCAAAGCACTATACATATAAATATATATACATATATATTCATACACCAATTTGCATGCATGAATTAAACAAACACCAATATGCATGCATTTATCCAAGAAAAGAAAGAAGACAGCAGCAGCGTGCACAGCAGTTCAGAATCCATCTCCCCGCTTAGATCTAGAAATCAAATAACAATTGCAACTGTAACATCTGGAGTAGCTACTGCCATAATGTGAGGTGAGAGAATAACACATTCATGTTTTAAAACACCAATAGATGCAAATGATTCAAATCAGTGCGATATTTCTAAGCAATCTGCGCTGCAGAGCTATTATGTAAAGCACGACTACTAATATGGGATGAGGTGGCAATGTCACATCGATGGGTTATAGAGAATATTGATAGATTACTGTAAGATATAATGGGAAACGAAAAGTATTTCGATGGAAAAATAATGGTATTTCGGGGAGACTTTAGACAAGTACTACCTATTGTCCCAAGGAGAATGATCTCCCAAACTATTTCTACAAGTTTAGTGAAATCATATTTGAGTACTAAAATGTGAAAATTAACTTTTTCAAAAAATATGAGAGCTGTGAAAGATCCCAATTTGGGTGAGTTCTTATTTAGAATTGGAAATGGTGATGAGCCAACTGATGTTGAAGGCAATATTGAGGGTCCAAAGAGATGATTATTAAGTATGAGAATGAATAAGACTCGATACAAGATCTCATTGAAGCAATTTTCCTTTCAATGAAAAAGAAAGCCCATTTAGCTGAATATATGATACATCGAGCAACACTAGCCGCTAGAAATGAGCATGTTGATAAACTAAATGGTAAGTTGATAAGCATATTTCCAGGTGAAGCAAGAACATTTACCAGTTTTGACGAAGCAACAGATGATACAAATAACAATTATGAAGAAGATTTCTTGAAATCTTTGACACGAGACGGGCTATCTCCTCATAAATTGGTGCTTAAGAAAAATTGCCCTATAATTCTATTAAGGAATTTAGACCCATCAAATGGTTTATGCAATGACACAAGAATGGTATGCAGAGAGTTCATGAATAATGTTATTGATGTTGAAATTGTCTTTGGACAACATACAGACAAACATGTATTTATATCAAGAATACCACTTTCCCCATCTGTGAATGAAGGATACCCATTCCGATTCCAACGTAAAAAATTTCCAATAAGACATTATTTTTCCATGACAATTAATAAAGCTCAAGGACAAACAATTCCAAATGTTGAAATTTACTTGCCTCAATAAACAAAAGAAAAAAAACTTATAAATGAAATAAATGAAGAACGTGCAACGCACGTTGTCTTCACTAGTATATATAAATAATTATAGACATAAGATATCATAAGAATACTTAATTTATAAATTCAAATAAAATACATATAAAATAAAATCATTAACGTCATTTAAAATCTTAAATAAGAATTCTAAAAATATTAAAAAAGAGAGAGAAACTTTGCATAACTATAAGAATTGTCTTGCAGAATCCATTCCGTGTGTCTTATCTCATATTTTATTGTCGGACACATGTCAGAGCTATATTCGTAATATCTATTGCCGATAACAAACCAGAGGCAAAGAACCGAAACAAGCTTCAGAATCACAAACTAACATATTATTAAGTCTCGGGCGAAATATTACTACAGTCGTTGAAAAGAGCTCACTGAACCTATATATCTGTTTCTGCACAAAGAACTGATTCTCTTTCAACATCTAATGGTGTTTCTGCACTAACATAACGTGGCTACACTACAGCCGAAGAAGAAGACAACTCTCAGAAAAGAATTGGGATATGGAACAACGCCCCAGGTAATAGGAGGAAAAAGGGGTAATGAAAACAAAAGACAAAGGAACAACACAATGTACAGAATATATCAACACCATATCATAGTTAAATGTTCTAATGCTGTGAGAAATATGCCTTGTCTGCAGTAGCAAGGCGATCCTGGAAGAGTGCCCACTCTCTTCTGCATCTCTCTCGTACCTATGACAGACAAAAATGTTATGAACCCAAAAAAGCATTTAATTTTAGTTTTGATTTCTGCCGTATGTTTTCATTTTAATTCGGAATGTGACTCCAAACAAAGCCACAGGATCAGTCATGGCAGAAAATAGAGAGATATACATACCCCTTGCCATGGAGCTTTTCCATTCTCAGCTTCTCCCTGGGAATTCATAAAAAATTCGGGTTTAATAGAGACTTTCAGTAGAAATCAATGCAGTAAACGAAATAAGCATGAGAGAGTCGAGACTCCTCAAAAGCAGCAATGTTAATTGTCAATAGGAAAAGAAACAGTGTATATAATTTTCCCCAAGTTAAGATCAAGTACTGTAACTAACAAATGACCAAATATTCAATAACCACACCCTTTCAAACCCATGGTATGCTCTTAATAACCAACCTTATCTCTACTGAATAGGAAGAACATTTCTAAGAAATGATAGTGCAAACAACTTTCAGGACTACAGAGAATTCATCAGAAGGAGCAGTTCCATTTAACATACAAAATGTCGAGTTCAGACCCAGTAAAAGTGGACCGTATATTTCTGACATGCATCTGAATTTAGAAAAGATTTGGTAATACCTAAGCAGTATGCACTAAAAATAACATAGATTTTCTTCAGTTTTAAGTAACGCTTAAGGTTGTCCATAGAAAACCTGATGACCAATGAACTTGAAAGTAGTCACAGGTACGCACATGTCTATACCTCCTGGGTCAACAAAAGTAGCATGCGGCCAAGGGGTTGGAGGGTTCTCAGCATGCCTTTAAGTTTCTTTCTCTCTTTTGTTTTAAAATGAATTAGAAAAATGTAAGAAAAGAGAGATTATACAGAATATAACCAAGCTATTGATGACTGACCTGGCTGCCAAGTGAAGGAATCACTTGATGCACAATCCACTGTGAGTCAACAACCCCGATTTTTTCATGAGCAGGCTGCAAGGCCAAACTTGGTGTAATCAGAAGAGTTCTTTTACCAAAGTATGCCGTTTTATTCAACAAACATGATGTCAAGTGCAACATAATATGAATGGTTGATAGAAATCACTTATATGGTTTCTCCGCTATGAATACCTGATATTTCTCAGTTAAACCCATATCCACACCCACCCACCCACACACACACACACACAGGGAGAGAGAGACTAACATCCACACATCTTCTTAATGCAAAATCCAATCCCCATCCGTGTACCAAATCATTCTGCGAGGACAAGATAAAAAAGAGTTATCGTGCAGTACAGGCTGAAGCAGTATCAAATAAAGGCAAAATGAGTGGTCGAAAGCTTTAAAAAGGAACAAATTATGTGCATAGGAAGAAGAAAACTGGGCGGCAAAGCCATATGCCCATCAATACCTGAATCATGTGCCAAACACATCTCCAAGCTTCCCGAGAAAACACTGGAGCCATAATTTCTACAAAGCTGAAAACAGCAGGAAAAATAGCGATGAGACTCTACTAGAGTAGAGAAGTATAACTTCACATCGGCAGATCCATTAATGTTATCTTAAACCTTGCAAAAATCAAACTCTCAACAAAATTCCCCACAAAGGAGTAAAAATGGCTAATTTTCTTAACAAAATTATATTTGGTCATAGAATCAATGAGCTAGACACACCGTCTTCCCTAATTGGAGATGAAGTCAATCTTCCTTCGATACTAGCCTTATTTACTAGCCCAACATCGCCATTCCATCAACTTGACTTCGCTTTAATATGCTCCTGACTATTTAAGATTCTTAATGGTTTATATTCAAGGCATATTACTATATTAGCACCCTTGTGCTTAATTTGATGTCTCTATTTGCATGCCATTGAATAAGATTCATCTATCAAAATATATGCAGTCATAGACGTGATTTTACTCATAAATCTACTTAATTTATCTGGCACCAAGCGATAATAGAGCGACAACCAACTGTACTCAAGAATAAGCAAAGGATGCACAGGAACAGCATATATATATATATGTGTGTGTGCGTGTGTCAAATATATGGGACAGCGAAAATATTACGCTGCACATGGAGGCAAATGCGGATCACTGCACCAGCCTGGTTTCTCTTCTGTATCCCTGTTATCAATATTCAAGAAGGTCAGAAATGTGCACAAAAAACATAATATTTTTCCTTTTTTAGCTTTGCAGAGGGGAGGGATGGTTATTTGGAGTGTTAATCAAAAACCTACTTGTGAACTTCTCTATCACCTCTCCTCTTGGTCATTTGCCATGTCAGGCCATTGTTAGGTTCAAGACCAGGTTGAGAGATCTCTAAACCATGTTTCTTGACCAATTGAATATACCTAGAATACCCAAAATTAAAGATCAGTTGATGAGTATAAATAATTGTATGATATAAAATATAACTACAAGCTATAAGTGTCAGGAACTACAGAAAATGATATTTACTTCTCAGCATTGAAGTGTTCAACTCCAAGATCTTCATCCCAAATGAAAATATAATCATAAGCAGCGACAACATCGGGATGCAGAAATCGCTTTGCATACCACCTATAAGAGTAGACAAATATGGATAGGTCATCCATAGTGGGGAAAAAAATATCTTTACACTCCAAAATTAAGTTAACTTAAAAGCAAGGGAATCATAGTTCTATCAGAAATCTGAATAACTGAATGAGTTTGTGCAGTAATCACTCTGATTTTTAGCACATCATGTTAGTACTTTTTAGTTTCATTATAAGGTTAATATTTGTGATTGGATTAAAGGTATTTGTGACTGACTTATTCAATTCAATCGATCACCAGCACACCTATATCAGCTCTAGTCTACAGAAGAAGGCATAGAAAAATCAAAGAAGACCAGAACCAAGAAGACAAAGTAGAATATTACCACTTTGTTTGTTTTCTAGCACTGATGTGTATGACACGACGTGACCAATCAAATTGCTCCCATTCACTTGTTCGGCCATCATAATGGAAAAGCAGTATTTGAAAATCATCAGAAAACTACAATGGCAAACCAAAATTAGTCTTAGTTATTAAGAAAAGGAAGTTAATTTGTAGCATTACAAAGTTTTATAACTCGCTCGCTATACCTTCTTCACAACTGCATTGATATGGTCCTTTTGATTCAGACCAACAGTAAAAGTTACTAAATACTTTGGCTTAATCTTCAGATCCTGAAAGTTCCAACATGCAGTTGTAAGCTACTACACTTCCATTAAATATCAAGAAGAATATATAAGAGAGAAATACGCTGAAATGATAATGATTGCAAACGAGTATTTCTAACATACAAACTTTAATGCATTCCACAAGGAGCAACCACAATGAGCAAGTAATCAAAAAACAACCCAGAAACGACCTAAACGTAGTCAAAGTAAACTGAAAGGTAGAAATGATAATCATGCATTGAGCATGGACTGGTGTATTATCACATATCACTGGATAGAGAGATCCAGTAATTTAGAACAAAAGATCACATAAAAGCAGATGTTAGTTTTTGAGTCCAAAGCCACCACCACTTTGTTCGAGCTTTTACCTCACTAGGCTCACCCCATAATCTCCGCAGATAAAAATCTGATTCTGCGACAACAATTCCAGGTGGTAAAGACTCTGCACCACGGGGGTTCGTAGGGACACGGACCTAAAATTAGAAAAAAAAATCATGTATTATGAAACAAATTAATTTGTATCATAAAAGGTCATCACTAGAAAGTGCACAGTAGGGTGCACTAAGACAGGTTCGCCCCATATCAATCAGGAGTACTGGGCTGAAGTACAGTTGCAAAAACAAGGATGAAAGCAGAATAGTTGGTACAGGAACCTACTCAGTAGAAGGATACAAATTAAGAGAAATCTTCTTCAAATGGTATTGTTTTCTCTAGAAACAGAATGCATTTACAATGAAGAAAACATTACAGGAGTTCAAGGACTTGGATGGAGAAGGGAACAAACACAAAGGCATTATTAATTACTTTATGATGCCAGTAAAAAACAATAGGGATCAGAGTGCAAAGGTTCCACAGTTATCTTTCCAATCTAAAATTGTACTCGTGTGATTTTGCTACCCAATTAACAAGCATAGCCATTAGCCATAAATCATTTTAGGTCATCAATATCTCTTTTCCAAGTTTTGACTGATTGCATCCTATTTGTCATGGCACAGGAGGCCATAATGAAGGATGCCTACATGACTTTCCACCAAAAGCGAAGAGCTAAGCATTGAAGAACAAAAGAAGAACCTTAGGTGTCGAAGGAATACCACCAGAACCAAGATTTTCAGGAAAACTACGTCTATCAGAACTATGCTGATCATCACTAAATGCTGCATCGAGAGATGTCACTAAACTTGAAGGTAGATTGAGCTGCCATCACCAAAGAAAAAAGAATAGTAATATAAGGTACCATTCGTAACAAAACATACTCCATTGAGCAAGTTCCATTACAAATTATATCATACCTTGCTTAAGGAAACAGATGGAAATGAAACACCAATAAAATAGCCCAACACCATTCCCATAATGGTTGTTATAAAGAGTCGAGCAGTGTCATTTGACTTCTTAGAAACCCCACTGCATAAAGAAACAAAAAATAATGTAAGTACACCATGCCATCTTTAAGATAGAATTTCATTTGACTTTGTGAATAATCATCATCAGCTCTACCAACCTGCGAAGTGATGTTCCCATTGTGATGAAAATAGTTGCTCAACTGTAATCAGAAAACACTTTCTTGAGCAACCCAAAGATAGTACCTTGCATCTGCCGCTTCAACAAATCTAACTGACAACCCCACAAAATGAAATCCTACAGAAGACATAAAACCCATTATCTATGCAGTACGCAGAATAAAATTCCAATTGAAAATAAAATTCCAATTGAAACAGCATTGCAATTCCAATTTTCGTAAATAACTCAAGTAAGCAAATTTACAACTCATATATGCAACGTGAACGTGGAGTACAAATCAAAGGAATCCAATCACCAAAAAAGTGTAATACCAAGCAAATTCAAGCTAAACACTGCCCCAAAACAAAACCAAGATACCATTTTTATAATTTTGATCCGTGATATATACATGTGCCGATGTGAGAAGCTAATCAAACTAGCATTCCCAGCTCATCTCAGAATCTCAAGTGAAAAAGTGAATCACATAAAGTTTTAAGATTGAAGGAAACATCATAAAGCTGAAGTGTCCCCAGCTGAGCCCAGATTACTAATAGACACACTCAGATTCCTAACCAGCAAGCGAAAATTCGTTCCATTTCCGAAAGATCAATCACTGAATTACCGACTGTACGGAGAGATGCAAAAATAAAAACTTCAAAACTATTCGATACCAAAAGTTCATAAAAGAAAATAGAAAAAAACAAAGAAAAAATGGCAAACCCGTGACGAGTGGAGAGGTTGACGACTGACGACTAGGGTTTGAGAGTCTTTCGGATTTCTTCAGCCGATTGGTAATGAGAGAGAGAGAGAGAGAGAGGAGTCGCTAAGAGATCGGTGTGAATATTTGATTTTGTTGGCTGCCGGGGAAAATATATCGGTTACATTTTTCTTCTTACCGTCTCAAGGCTAACCGTCCAATTAAATTTAAGTATTTTTGTTTTTTTCTTTTTTCCCTATTCTCAACCTTTTTAGCTTTAAATTATTTGTTTAATTCAAGCAATTTTGATATGAAGGGTGTACTTGAAATACCATTCGGGAATTCACTCTAAATATCCATTAATTAAGGATTTTTTTTTCAATTACCTTTTAATTATTAAAGGTAAGTAACTTCACTATCTATCATTAAAAATAGAAAAAAGTAGTATGGAAATATTCAATAGCAAAATAAAAAGGGCTTCTCGGGAATAACTCCCTACTAGTTTGGAATATTTTTACTTAACTCCCCATAAATTTATACTGCATAATAGGATATAAATACTGCGTTAGAACGTTTTTGTAATACATTATGTGAAAATCATACAACATATTTTGAGAGTTAGAATATATTTAGGCAAAAATGCAATTTTGGTCCTGTAATTTTGCAATTTTGGCAATTTAGTCCTGTTCGTTTCAAAATTTGCAATTAAATCCTGTAAGTTTGTAATTTTGATAATTTTGGTCCTGTCCGTTTTGAAATTTGCAATTAAGTCCTTTAAGTTTTAAAATTTTACAATTTATGTCCGAATTCTGACGGCGAGGGTCGTGAGTGAATTCAGATTTAGACAACCTCTTCTTTGTTTGAGCTGCTCCCACACGCTCACAAATCGGAAGATCTTACTTGTCATAGATTAGAACAAGTATTTAAAGATTTTCGTGGGACCGTAGTCATCGGTCTCTGGTTTGCCAACAGATAAGATATCTAAAATTGATCAACTAGGTGTGTTGATTGGCTATTCTTTGATATTGAAAAGGAGTCAGCTGTCTAAGTGAGTCACTTTCTTATAGGCTCCGTTAGACGATACGACATTTTAGTTCAAATATAATTATATATTTTTTTATTTAAATTTTCTTTTATTACGCAACATGTATAATAAATTTTTTTATACAAGTCGATATTTTTGTCATATCATCCCGCCAAGTCAACAAACAAAATAAATCATGTGGCAAATTCCGACAACTTATAAATTTTCCTGTGAAAATCGGACATAAATTATAAAATTTTAGAACTTACAGGACTTAATTGTAAATTTCAAAACAGACAGGACCGTAATTGCCAAAATGACAAACTTACATAATTGCCAAAAGCGTTTAACTCGGGCGATATTGGCTAAACAAGTTTAAAAGATTATCCTCGTTTTCAAGATCTTTACTTAATTGTGTGCTAAAAGATAGGTATTTTTCCCAATGTAACTTTCTCGGGTTGAGGTGTGGTTATAGACACTTATATACTTGACGAAGTAATTTATGCTTAGGATTATCATCCAAATTTAGGAGCGGTGGAGAATTGGGTCCGGGATAAAAGTGGATGTAGTAAAAATTAATATTAATGGTGGTGTTGTGTTCGAGTCGGAAGGTGAATTTAGGGTGGGAGTTGTGGCTGGAGATGAGCTAGTAAATTGTGTGGGAATGGGATAGTTGTCGAACTGAAGGAAAAGAAATTGTGTAGCGGTTATTTCAAAATTGGAGGCAACTTTGGCAACAAC
Organism: Lantana camara; assembly: GCA_037501455.1. NCBI lineage: Eukaryota > Viridiplantae > Streptophyta > Magnoliopsida > Lamiales > Verbenaceae > Lantana > Lantana camara. The sequence continues at coordinate 12,783,764 of CM074859.1, forward strand.
AATATTTAGCAACAAGGCTTTGAATAGAGCAAGTTATATTGGAAGGGGACTGCAAAAGAGTGATCCATAAACTAAATGCTGACATTGTGGGATACATTGTGTATAATATTAGAATTGTGTTGGAGTTATATTCGTAAAGAGATCGGATAATAGAATTGTTCATGAATTAACAAACAAAATAAGTTAGTTTCTAATATCCCTGAATTTATTTTAGTATATGTAATGACTGACTTGATAATGAATAAAATTCATTGTTCTCCTTTAAAAAAAAGAGGAAAAAACGACTTAACCCTGTATTATAATTGTTTTTTCAACTTTTTATCTCAACTTTTAAATATTTCAAAGTATCATTCATCTCTACTTTGTAAAAATTTTTAAATTGTCATCTCGATCATTAGGGTATTAGCACGTATCTCATTTCCAACGAAAAATTGATAACTTCCGACAAAAATTGAGTCACGTATTAACATCAAAATGACTGATATAACAATTTGAAATTTTTTAAAAAGTACATATGACAATCTAGAAATTTTACAAAGTACAAACAACAAATCAAAACATTTGAAAATTCAAATAAAAAATTGAAAATGATCATAATATAGGGACTAGTTGTTTTTTCTTTAGAAAAACAATACTTAAAGAAATTGAGTTATAAAGAATTTTTTTTTTTTGGTTTTTATACTCATTATTTTATATTTAAATTTGTATTATTATTAATGTTTTATATTTTATTTTTGATTAGACGAAATCTCAAACTGATAGTTCTCACCATGTGGCGCCAACCTAGGGCTTCTCGAGACCACCACGTGGCTGAGACTCATCGAGTCCACGCACTGCATTCGACTTCAAACTTCGAGTGTGGAACACCAACAAGTATCTGAATAGTTCAAACCTCATTTGAAGAAAAGCTCCCTAGATCTCCAAACTTCTCGAGTCACTGGTCGAGATCGATCAAAGTATTATGGACGGAAACAATTTTTAATGTCTAAGATTTGTTTTGACATCGCATTAAATGTTTGAAATCCCCTGCACATTCTCTGACACAGTAAGTATGAGATGTCATGCTGCAAGCTAGCTGCCTATTATATGAAACGCATTTAATACACTTTTAACTATGTTTACAAAATACTCACAAGAATTCACGCTATAAATGTTAAAGCTTGTAGAAAAGAAATTGATTTCATTGATAACATCTTTTCTGAATACCTAAAGAGATACAGAGATTAGGTATTTATCTTAAGCTAAATCCCTACAAGACAGGGATCTTATCAATCTGTTAATTAAGGAAACCACAATCATGCCTAAGATATCGTATCTCATAACACTCCACCTCAAGTTAAGTAATCGGATCCCCGATTCGTAACTTGTCCAGTGCGGACTTGAATGCTTGTCCAGTGACAACTTTAGTTAGGATGTCTGCTAACTGGTCTTCTGATCTCACAAATGGTAGTTGAATGGTGCCTTCCTCTAACTTTTCTTTGATGAAATGACGGTCAACCTCCACATGTTTTGTTCTGTCATGCTGAACCGGGTTTTCTGATATACTGATTGCGGCTTTGTTATCACACTTTATCACCGCAGAACCCGTTGATGTCAACCCAATTTCCGTCATGAGCCTCCTTACCCAAATAACCTCTGTAACAGCTTTGGCAATGCCTCTGAACTCAGCTTCAGCACTTGAGAGTGCTATTACCTTTTGTTTCTTGGTTCTCCAGGTTACCACATTTCCTCCAACTAAGGTAAAGAACCCTGAAGTAGATCTCCTATCGTTTGGATTTCCTGCCCAGTCTGCGTCTGTGTAAGCCTCAATGTCCAGGTTCCCGTGTTTCCCGAACATAATCCCATTGCCTACGGACCCCTTCAAGTATCGTATGATTCTTGTTACTGCTTCCATGTGTCTCTGCTGTGGTTGGTGCATAAACTGGCTAACCACTCCAACTGCATACGCGATATCCGGTCTTGTATGAGACAGGTAGATCAGCTTTCCAACCAGCCTTTGGTACCGTTCTTTGTCTGCTAATTTCTCACCTTCTTCCACCTTGAGCCTGTGATTCACCTGAATTGGCGTATCTACTGGTTTACAGTCCAGCATCCCTGTTTCAGCCAGGAGATCAGGTACATACTTCCTTTGTGAAATGAAGATCCCTTGTTTAGAACGCATGACTTCGATCCCTAAGAAATACTTCAGACCTCCGAGATCCTTCATCTCAAACTCCTGGAACAGGTTCTCCTGCAACCTTTCCATTTCTTCCTTATCACTCCCAGTAATAATCATGTCATCCACATATATGATCAGACATGTGATTAAGTCTCCTCTTGCTTTCAGAAACAAGGTATGATCCGCATTACTTTGCCTGTATCCATACTTTTGCATGGCCATAGTGAATCTCCCAAACCAGGCCCGTGGGGACTGCTTGAGTCCGTAGAGAGCTCTCCGAAGCCGACACACTTCATTAGGTCTGAAACGATCAGAAAAACCCGGTGGTGCCTCCATGTACACTTCTTCTGATAGTTCTCCATGTAGAAAGGCATTCTTCACATCGAACTGGTGAAGAGGCCAATCTCGATTAGCTGCTACTGAGAGAAGGACCCGTACAGTATCTAGTTTTGCCACTGGAGAGAAAGTCTCAGAGTAATCGATCCCATATGTTTGGGTGTATCCTTTAGCTACCAGACGCGCCTTATGTCTCTCGATTGTCCCATCTGCTTTGTACTTGATGGTGAACACCCACTTGCATCCTACTGGTTTCATACCATGGGGTAGCTCACATTTTTCCCAGGTTTTATTCTTGGCTAGGGCGTCCATTTCAACCACCATAGCCTTTTTCCATTCCTCAACTTGCATGGCCTCTTGAGCAGTTCTCGGGATTTCTTCTTTGTACAGAGTTCCCAAGAAGGCTTTCGCTACACCCGATATGCTCCCCCTGATTGCCATATTTCCAACGGGATACCTGGAGGACCGGGACCTCTGTTCAGGTGAGTAACGATTTGGAGGTATTCCCCGGGTGCTCCTTTTTGGTAACTCATACCCGGTAGTATCTGTATCTGTATCGCTCACCACAGGGTTAACTGTATTTGGTACAGAATCAATATTATGAACAGATGAAAGATGGGTTGAATTTGTTACCTCGGTGTGGATATCATGCGGAGGAGGATGATTGGAGGTGGTACTGAGTTCAATAGGACCTGAAGAAACTGATGAGGAGAGCCCAGTATTGTCCTCTGATTCGAGCCAGCATAGTGAGTCACTTGGATACTCCCCCTGAGAGCTATGTTGGATCTGGAAATAATACTCGGTTTCCAAGAATTCGCAATCCATAGTAACATAAAACCTGCGTGTGGTAAGATGATAACACCTGTAGCCCTTCTGATTAGGTGCATATCCGACAAAGGCACATTTGATAGCACAGGGATCCAGTTTAGTTCGTTCTGCCTTAGGAATATGCACAAACACCGAGTAACCAAACACCCTTGGAGGCAAAGTCATGGAGTGAGGAATAGTAACTTGTGTCTGAAACACAAAAAGTGGTGTTTTGTGACCTAGGACCGTGGTAGGTAGTCTGTTTGTAAGGTAGGTGGCGGTGGCGGTGGCGACCGCTTCGGGCCAAAGATGGTTTGGAGTATGTGATTCGGTTAGAAGAGCTCGGGTCATTTCCAGTAATGTTCTATTCTTGCGTTCAGCAACTCCATTTTGTTGGGGTGTATTCGGGCAAGATGTTTGGTGAAGTATGCCCTGCTTCGTTGTAAAATCTGTCATCTGTTGGTTCACATACTCACGCCCATTATCTGTTCTCAAGATTTTGATTTTCTGACCAAATTGGGTTTGAATCATATTAAAGAATGCTACAAAGGTATCATAGACTTCCGATTTGTGCCGTAAAAAATAAATCCAAGTCATCCGAGAAAAATCATCAATAAATAGCACAAAATAACGAAACCGACTGTGGTTTGTAGCAGGGGCAGGTCCCCAAACATCCGAATGAACTAAAGAGAAAACAGATTGTACCCGAGTGTTTGTGGGTTTAAAAGAACTCCTATGACTTTTGGCAATAGAACAAGTTTGACATGACAACTGAAAATTCTGTTTATTCTGAAAAAGAGCAGGAAACAACAAGTTCAGATACCCAACCGATGGGTGTCCAAGACGTCGGTGCCAGAGCCAAATCTGTGTGTCCGGGGTGCCTTTTGACAATAAAGTTCTAGCAGGTTGCTCCAGTTCATCCACGTAATAAAGTCCGTCCCTCTCAGTACCACGCCCAACTATCTCCTTCGTATGAATATCCTGGATAATACAGAAGTGAGGATATATCAGAACCATGCAATTCAGTTCACTAGTAACATGACTCAGAGATAGCAGTTTGCAAGACAGAGATGGAACATAGAGACAGTTTTTCAGCTTCAATTTAGGTGAAATATTAACAGTGCCTTCCCCCTTAACTTCCACGAATTCTCCATTAGCAGTTTGTATACGGGAGTTTTTCAGAATTGGTTCAATTAAATCCGAGGAATCAAAAGTCATAGTATCGGTAGCTCCACAATCAATTATCCATTGAGGTGATTTCTGGGTGTTGTTGTGTGAAGCATGTAAACTGTGGGATATTATTTCAGTTTCATCAAAGTGAGGGGGTTTTTGTGTAAATTGGAAACATTTGGGGGAATAAGTGGTAAAACACTTAGGGTTTGAGTCATTTGACTCAAACCCTTTACCTCTGTTACCCGTCTCCTGGTTGTTGCCCCTTTCAGCTGCGGCGATGGCTATGTTCGCCCGCCGGCCTCCGATCATCATCTCCGTCGCCGGCGCTGCTGTACCGGTGTCCGGGGAGGCGACGCCTACAGCGACGCCGGAGATCTTCTCCGGATTGCTCCACCCCTGTCTGTCCCCAATCACAGCATTCGCACGCCTCTTGTCGTACGAACCACCGCTGCTCTTCCGATTCCCCTCCCACCAGTCCGGATACCCAATTAGTTCAAAGCATCCTTCCTTGGTGTGTCTGGGCTTCCCGCAATGTGAACATTCGAGGTCGGATCTGTCCTCTGGCGGCGGTGGTTTTCGGCTGGTGTTGCGTCTATTTCCGTCTGATTTCGATCGGCCGCTCTTTCCTCCTTTTACCACCAGTCCCACTCCGACACCCGGTGATGACGGGTCCCCTTCGCCATCGGTTGCTGTCTTCAGAATTTGGAGACGGGCAGCCTCCCGTCGGATAGTGGCGTAGGCGGATTCTACTGAGGGTTTGGTTTCAAGTTTCAATAGATCCCGCCGGATTTGTTCGTACCGTTCATCAATCCCGGTAAGTAGTTGGTACAACCTCTGTTCTTGCTGAATCTTGTTGAAGGCTGTGATGTCATCTGAGCATCTCATGGGGTTCGGTTGTTTCCGATCTATAGCCATCCAAATAGCCTGTAATTTTCCCCAAAAATCCTCTAGGCTATCTGTACCTTGTTTGATTGTGTTTGCCTTCCGGTGGAGATCGAATAACTGGAGGGGATCAGTGCCGCTGCCGTAAGTCGTGGCAAGGCCATCCCAAAGTGCCTTTGCCGTTGGGTATTGTAAAACATTGTTTATCAGACTTGCCTCCATGTTTTGTATGATCCATGTGAACACTTGTTGATCGAGTTGTTCCCACTGATCATAGGCTTCGTCTGTTTCTTTTGGTGCGGGGGGATTTCCTGTGATGTGTGATCGACCGCCTCTTCCGCCGATTGCCATCTTCATAATCCGAGCCCATACCGGGTAGTTTTCATTGTTTAGTTTGATGCCAATTACAAGATTTTCTGAATTGGTCATCGAGATTTTTGATACTTGGGTGCTGAGTTCTGTTGACATTGTTTGATTGATGCCAACGTGGTTTGAGGAAGGTATTTAGGACGATGATGAGAAATCTGAGTCCCTAGGGTGAACCTGGCTTTGATACCATGTTAAAGCTTGTAGAAAAGAAATTGATTTCATTGATAACATCTTTTCTGAATACCTAAAGAGATACAGAGATTAGGTATTTATCTTAAGCTAAATCCCTACAAGACAGGGATCTTATCAATCTGTTAATTAAGGAAACCACAATCATGCCTAAGATATCGTATCTCATAACAATAAAAGTAACTAATTAATACCAAGTTGAATATGTTGCGTTACCAATCCAACAAAGTCATGAATCAAGTTTCAAATTTAATGTCCGGAAGAAAGCGCGGAAGATTGTTCTTTTGTATAGACTATAAAGTATAAAGGGATGTCGCATTGTTTTCCAAGGGGCCCCAAAAATCAATAGGTTATCTTGGTTTTAAATTCTCTCTAGGATGAAGAAAGCAATTATTGAGTGGACAAGAATATAGTTTGTAGATTAATGTGATTTGATTTTTGAATAAGTGGAGCCTAACTCTGTCTAAGTGCCTAACCTTAGCAACACATGGACAAAAATGAATAATGCACTCAATTGACAAATGATCTAATGCCACCTACTTTATGGAGTAGGTAAAACAACTTGAACGGCCCTCTTTCTTTGTATTTAATAATATTTAATTGTAACCCAAACCTATTTAGACTAGAGGATATATATTTTATGTTTATTGGTAGGGGCGTTTAAGGATTGTTTTTGTTTTTATTGCTATAAATACGCTTTTGAAAAAGTATTCAAATAGTCTTTGCATAGTTTACGAATTCTGCTTAGTAGGGACCTAAACACATAAATGGTTTTTCTCAGAGTTAGACCACGCCACGCCTTATGACGAAAGGGGGAGAAAGGACGGATCACCTGTCGATCTGTGATCAAAGAAAACTATGCCTGAAGAATGGGATAGAGATTGACAAGCACAAAAGCTATATCTCATATCTAAACATTAATCTACGCTCATTGATGAGAGTAATTGGTAAAAAAATTAAAAAAATAATAAAGTATGTAATAATTATAATATATTTATCATTATAATTGATTAATTTGAGTCTGATAATAAAACAATGCTGATTTATTTTCATGACCAAAGTTCAATCAATGTTTTTTCATGCATACGCTTAATGAATACATTCATTGATTAACTCAAATATAATGCATACAGTAGGCAGCAGGGCAAGAAGTTCCATATGGTACCAACTAATATACCAAAAAGCAGTGTAATTTAGTAATTCATTGCCATATTAATCTAATCAAAAATTTTGAGTTTGAGTTTTTGAAAACACAACTACTATCAGTAGGGTTCATTGTTTTAGTGGTTCGATGCGATTCAACCCATATTTATAGGCTATAGAACAAAACAACCAACTAATATCCAAAAGGGAAAGGTAAAAGAAAGAGGATAACAAAAAATAATTCCAAATGATTGAAGCTCTTTTTTTTTTTGGTTCGAATCCCATTAATCACTTTGACGATATTTGTAAAAAGAAAAAAAGCAACAAAAAAAATCAACAGAAAAAGGTGAAAAAGAATTTAAATGAACTTAAAAGTGTGCAAGTGCCTATATATATGTAGTAATAATAATAATAAACCATGTATTATTGTGACACATACCTATATAGTACATGATACTATATATATAATTCTACCAAAAAAGAAAACATGATACCATAAAATCATATATTATTAAGAAAAATATATAATATATGGTCATAGATAATTATATATGCATACAGTATTATTCGACCATAATCATATTATACTATGTATTATGAAGATACATACATACATAATATACGATATTTGTTATATTATTAATTCATATAGATATGCACAAAAAAAATATAGATATATAATATATATATGCATTTGTATATAAAATACTAAAAAGTTACATTATATAGGAGCAATAATACAAAAAATGCAAGAAATTGAGGGAACTCTTGGAACAAGTAAAAAATGCAGGAAATTTCATAAATTTAACAAATTGGGATTCTGGATTTTTTCTGAGAGAGACGTGAGAGAGGGAAATTTAGACTTTTAAAATGGGTTATAATTTGGGTGAATGGATATTGGGATTAATTTGTGTCTATAACCCGGCCCATCAAAAAATTATATTGGAGCTGGACCTGGGTATTTTAAAGTTTTATTGGGTCTGAGTCTGAGTATTCCCCCCATTTACAACCCTATATAGGAGCTTGCAAGCCGGCTCACGACCCCTGAATCGAGCCAGCTTGACCAACATATTTATTTGATTATAATATGTGAAATCACACTTATCAAAATTCAAATATTTTTTGTTCAAATTTTGCTTGGGTGCGTGTTTTTTTTTTTAAAAAATCCAGATATTTATGAAAATATTGAGGACCAAAATGAAAAAGGAAATTACTCGAATGCTATACTTTGCCTTAAACTAGAGCAAATCGTTAAAAATAAAAATATATATTTCACTTAGAAAGGGATTCCTTTTTTCTTAAAGGAACCGGCCAAAGAACCGTGAAATTATCACAGAAACTACCAACTACTTGAAATAAAAAGTAATATAGCTCCCGATTACTAGAAATAAAAGTTAATATCCACAAAAAGAACCGGTCAAAGAACCGTGACATTATCACCGAAGCTCCCAATTAGGCAATTACTAGAAAGGAAAGTTAATATCCATAATTACTAGGTACTAACAAATTTAGATGAAATAAAAATAAATTGTTTGCTGTAGAGGAAGTGCTTTATGATTAAGTAAACTCAAAAGTGTTTAGGTAAACACCTAATATGACTATCCATACTTCCCTAATAACAGCCATAAAGTGTTACAATTTTTTTTCAACATCTCAACAAGAACATTCAGTTTCAATCAAAGTAACTAACAAAATTATGATTGACAGCATCTAATGATCCCCTAACACATTTTTCATCCAAGATTCCAACGAAATTTTAGGATTAGGATACTTCTCAAAATATTGCTTCCAAAAGATGTGTTTTTTACAGCCGCTTTCCCTATAAATGATCTAATCTAAGATTAGCGTACTTTTCAGAAAGTGCTTCCAAAGGTTAATCGTCATCAGACAAACAAACTACAGCTTTTTCTACAGGAGATGATGTCTGATTACCCTGTACATCACCCAGGATTTCAAAGTCGGACAGCTCTAAATTATGAAAAGTAGAACAAATATCCGGCAAAGGGGAAGAGGTCTGATTCTCAACTAAAGCCGGCCTATAATCCGTATCCACCAGCAAACCCGAAGTAGATGGAGCTGGATTGGGCCTATCGGGTCTGTTCATAGATAGAGCTGAATTGCGCAGGCCCAATGGGCCCACTGCCCGCGGTGGTGGCTGTACAGGCTGAGAAGGTGGAATTTGTTGAGGCCGGGTTTGGGAAACGGGCAGTGACGTGGTGGCTGGGGGTCTGGAGGGTTGAAGATGTGGAGCCCGAGCACGAAACTCGCCACCAGCACGGGGACTAGCTGCTGATGGAGTGATGGCACTGATGAGTGGGGGCCGGGAGGGGGTGGGGGCAGGGGAGGGGGTGCCTGAGAAAAGAGCTGCCGTGTGCTGTACAGCTTGCACGGCTGGAGTTGATGCCACACTTTGGGAAGGAAGGGGAGGAGATCTCCTCAGAGCTGTTGCTGAGTGTTGTATGCCATGCACGGGTGGAGCTGCTGCAACAGTTTGGGCAGGAACAGACGAGGATCTCAGAGCTGCAGCTGTGTGGTGTACACCTTGAATGGGTGCAGGTGGTGCAGCGTTCTGGGTGGTGATGGGAGACGATGATCTCTGAGAATGTGGCCTGAATAGCTGAGGCATGGTTGATGGTGCTGGTGTGGTTATATGCTGCTGGCTGGGACCTGGTAGGCTAGACGGCCGGCCGGTGGCAGGTCTTATTTGTGGTGGCTGTGAAGGACCTGCGGAAGGTCTTATTGATGGTGGTTGTGATGCCTGATGCAGGTGTTGCATGATACTGGAGGGAACAACTGAAACAAAGACCAATATTAATCTCTGTACAATGACAATAAAATCAGTGGAATATGAATAGTTTTATGATGATTCCAATATGGATACACAGTAACACAGTAATAGTTTTAGGATGATCATCATTGACAATTCAAAGGGAATGTGTTTGCAAAACTGATCTGGAGTATTTTTGCTATAATGTCTATGCCTGGAACCAAACAAGTGCAAAAGAGAAAAAAATCATCAAAGAGCAAATTTGGTAGTTTATGGGCTTAAAGAAGACAGTGATTCAATTATGTCCATTCTGTTTACAGAGTCTAACTTAGAGTGACCACGAGGAACTAAGAAGAGCTGCCATGTGCCATATTTGAGTTTATTGCATATATCTTTGGTGCAGTTTATGCCCATACTTTTCTGAAACCCCACGAGGAAGAACCAAATATACGGAATTAAGAAACAGAGAATGTTCCCAGTCAAGATCTAGTCTATTTGCGAGTCACACTTTGGCAAATATTATTAAGAACCTCAATAGTTTTTACTATGGACAAGCTTAAAACAATAACAGGAAAAGAACCAAAAAAAAAAAAACAGAGAGAGGTTAATGACATTTATTCTCATAAAGATCAAATGGTCAAGCTGATGAGAGAGAGAGACAGAGACAGACAACCTTGCTGCACGCTTGGGAGCCCAGGCGTCCTGAGATCCATGCACTTAGACCTAAAAGCTTCGGCCAATATTTTATTCATGAGAACTTTATTATGGCATTTATCAATTTCATTCTTGCTCAATCTAAATTCATCTTCAGATTGCTGACGTTTCGTCTCATACTTGAGACGTATTTGAGTAATCATCTCCTGTATTTCCTTCTCGCAATCAGATTTCAGCCGCGACACCTGTGGGAAGAGAGCAAGTACATTACAAGATAATGGAAAAATTAAGTCGGAATATAATCAAGAAGAAACTTGACACTAACGATATCATCATGGCCTTTCTTCAAATCTGCAGTTTCTTTTCGTAACCTCTCCAATTCATTTTGAAGTGGGTCGGCTAACAAAGATGGATTCGAACTCCAGGGAGTGGGAAGCTGGTTAGGATGGACGAAGAGGTAGCTCTGTGCATTAAGATGCTCGGCACCTATCCCCAATGGCAGAAAACCTTGATTTGGCTGTTCAGCTATATGCAACAGATCACTCTGGGAAATGGGAGGTGCTTCAACACTTTGACCATGAGCACCACTATGCATGGTTCCCGCACCATGGTCACTGGCATGTACTTCCAAATTTTCCCGACGTTCAGAAATAGATTCAGTTACCAGAGCTTCATGGTTGGACGGTACGGGAGTTGTTACAGTTTCATCAGTTACAGGTCCTTCGAGATCTGAAGGCATGGGAGTTACAGTGTCAAGTGCTGCTGCTGCTTCAATCTGTGTAGTAGTTTGATTTTGATTTTCTACAGCTGGTGCATCTGGGCCTTGTGGTTCGAAAGATACCAAACTTTGCTCAACTCTATCGTTTTGTACCTATCACAATTTTCCTTGTTATTTCTAAAATTTTATGCACATATCCCCAAAAACATTCAGAGAGAAATAGTTTGTGCTGAAAACAAGAAAGGAGGGAACCAGACGTGTGTGGTCAGGCTCTTCCACAAGGATTTAACATCAAGGCTTGAAAGTAAGATATCTTTAATACATTATAACATTACTACATTAGTGACTTTTAGTAGAGCATCAAATTTAATCCATTATAACATTAGTGACTTTTAGTAGAGCATCAAATTCATAAGCAATGATTGTAGACCCCTCCCCAGAGCTTTAACAAAATGGTATTTAGTATGAACCCCTCTTGACATTATTGACATTCATGGATAAATTCTCTGGGTTTATTGCGTTTAACAAGAACCAATGATCAGAACAACTAGGGGTGGGCGTCCAGGATCGGGTTTCAGGTGATCCAAACTGGTCAGGTCGGATTCTTTTGAGGATTTCGGATATCGGGCTGGGTACCAACATCTGTAGTAAATTTCGGATTGGATTTTAGGTTGTAAGATCTTACCCGAAAAAACCCAATGCGGTTACCCGACATTTTAAGAACCTCTCTCAAGATTTTGTCACTAGTTACTGCCCGCCACCACATCTCACCTGAGCATCTGATGACGTTGCCCACACCCCCTCATAGATCTCTCACCTGTAATCTCTCTCCCTCTTGGCTGTCAATAAATCATCTCTTCTCAGATACGTGTTCTCTTTCAAACCACACCACCACCACCATTAACCGCAAAGAAAGAAGCTGCAATTTTGAAAGGATGAAACTATTTTGTTTCTAGAGTCTGTTGCCATCCTTTTCTTCTACAGTGTTCCATGCCCTAGCCATTGCCTAAGACTCTTTTACCCTAAAGCCATCATCTTAATCCTATCTATATTATTCAAACCCAATCGTATTGGGTATCATACAAATTTGGATACCAGACTGCCAGGTACCTGATAGTTTCCAATCAAATTCGGGTGGCAAAAAATGATACCCAAAAGCCGACTACTAGACCCGTGCCCACTCCTAATCATAACCCCCTCCCTGAAATTTGAGGTGATGTAAGTAGCCACTCAAGCTTAAAAGATTATGTTTAATACCTTAGCCACTTATAAATATTTAATTATTTCAAAATTTTACGTATATGTTTGATATTATTAATGAAATTTGACATTTAATGAATGATATGAACTAGAGCTGTTAACTTTCAGCCAACTGAAAGGATGACTAAAGGACAACTGAAGAGGGGGAGGGGGGGGGGGGGGGGGGCCAAGACAATATTTAGTAAGTAAATGGCACATACTTGCTGCATCTCCAAGTCAGGAGAATCCAGAGCTTCGGTTTGCTGCGAATGTGCCAACTGCTGTTCTGGGCTTTGTAAACCTCCACAGGCAGCTTCTTCAGGTCTATCCTTCTGGATCACCAAAGCATCGGGTGAAGCAGTTTTACTTCCTTTATCAGACTCATTAGATGCATTACTTAGTTCTTCAGGTTGAACAAGGTCCACATTTTCATTAGATAAGGTTATGGGCACCTCTGCTCGAGCCTCTTCACTCTGGTCAACCAGTTGACTTTCTCCATGTTCCACAGAAACAGGTAGGTCTGCAGAAACAGTATCTGCATTATGATTCTCAGCCATCACCTCTGATGATCTTGCCGGTTGACTTTCTGAAGTAGCAGTCGCCAAATTTTTAGCAGGAGATTCAAGTCTTATTGCCTCAGACGGTGTACTTACGGATGCAATAGAAGGTGCAATATCATTCCCTTGTGTACAAATATTGTTACATGGATTTTGATCTTCTAGAAGCTCCCCAGACATGGGCCCTACAACTTCAGGGCCTAAAACACCATCCTCAGGTTGAGAAACAAGTGACTCGGGCCCATTGACAGCTCTCAGTTTACTAGAATAGGATTTTACTTCAGAGAGCCAGTTCGCTGCCTTTTGTCTCTCCTCATTGATCTCAGCTAGCTGCTGTTTCTGAAGATCACTAAGCTCTTGATCTTTTAGGAGGTTGAGCTCTTCCTTTTTCTTAGCAAAATTATCATCCAAAAGCTTTATTTTATTCTTTCTTACTGGACCTTCACCATGTATCGATTTAATAAGGGCAATCTCCAGTTTGTGATCTGTCTCCAACTTTGTACTTTTCTCCTCCCAACGGCACTGGACTTTCTTAATTTCCTCTTGGAACTTATATAGAAGTTTCTTCATCCGCTTTTGGCATTTTTTCTCTATTTTCTTTATCTTGTGATCTATTTCACTCACGGAAGCTTCATCACTTTTCTGCTGTAAAAGGGTCTGTCCTTCAGCACGCTCTTCATTAGCAGATTCACCTCCAATATCCATTTTTGAAGATCTCGAATTAGATAATTGTGGGTACCCTTCGTTATCATTTGATGGTCCTTTACTGATGTTTTCTTCAGCTACTGAACAATTTTTCCCCAACTCAATAGTTTTCTCTGAAGACAGCAAAAACATCTTCTTGAGCGAACGCATCTTTAAATAATAAACTGAGTTCACCTGCTCTTCAGTGCATTGATAATTAAGAAGCTGTTTGGCTAACATGAGTGAATCCTCCTTGTCAATTTTTTGTTTTTTAAGTGAGGCTGCAGTCCAGCACTGCGAGAACAAAAGTATAACTAAATCTGTTAGGGTGTGCATGAGTCGGCAGAATAGTGTACAAGGCTGGCATATGTGGATATCTTGAAACAACAATAAGAGAACAAATAGAAATTAAGCTGAAAGAAATAAACATCAGTGATCAGACTGGTACTAAAATATCCAGTTGAAAACGTGCATCTAAAGTAGATAAGAAAAAACAGAAAGATGGTGAGGCACACTTATGTTCTGACTCTAACCCATTAGAAACTACCGTCAAGTTAACGATGGCCAATGCAGCAGTCCAAAGAGGTGTGATTCATACAGTGCTAAATTACAAAGATATATGAATGATAAAAAAGAGTTGAAATAACACAAGTGAAAATAAGTTATGAACAAATTAAGTTGATTTTATCCACATATAACACTGTTTTCTTCGGAGAGCAGAGAGAAGAGTTAATTCTCTAAATGTAGTTTTATGTTTATTCTATTATACGATACTTTATTGTCAGGGTTTTTATTTATCTAAAGATAATAACAAGCTCTAATTGACTGTTACATTTCCTTCAAAAAGATATTTCATTTATTCATTTTTTGACATAAAAATAATAATTTATGTGTGGCTCTTCTTTATAAATAAATTAGCTTATTCTGGTTAAGTATTACATAATTTTTCAATTTCTACAGATACAAAAATTATAAAAATTCACGAGGCTTGTGCCCAACCTAAGAGAGGTTGGCAGCCAGAGCACCTAAGCCTTTTGAACTAATGGTCTGAAATAGGCACTACATGCAATGTCTACTATTATATTAAGCGAGAGAGAGACAAAGGTAGTCTCTTGAACTTGGTCTGGTCTTTATTTTATTTTATTTATTTATTTTTCTCCATCACATACAGAACGTGTCTTAATAAGTTATTTACCTATTAACCCCACTTTTCTCTCGCCTCATTTTGTTCTCTTTTTTATATTCTGTTTATTTTTCTTTCTCATATTTTTTAATTTATATTTTAACTATTTCTCACTAATATACAATTATTAAATTTATATTAAGATGAATAATTTAATTTAATATATTTAAATATTAATTTATTTTTTCTTCGCACACGCATCGATTGTGCGGAATTACTAGTGTCAACTATTTCTCTTACACATTGTCCATTAATGTTTGGGTTGATAATATAAATCAGGAAAAGAAAAAAAAAAAGAATGAAAAGGGAAGAAATGAACCAGAGATATCTGGAAAGCCTGCAGAATTGATGGAGAATCGCTGTTGACATGGTGGTTCTTTGTGACATATTCCAAAAAAATTGCCGCCATAAGAGTGACATCATCCTGTATTTGAGACCATGCGAACAAATCAGGGAAACTGATAAATAGGGTGATCTCAACAAAAAATACAGCATAATGTTTATAAATCTATTTTAGAATAGAAGTACCACTCCAATATCCCAATTGATTGGAAAATTGGTTTATTCCTTTCATTCCGATAATCTCCCAAATATGAAGGTGTTTTTTGGCAAAGGATTAAAACATCAAGGGGGTGGGGAGGGGGGAGGGTTATTCATAATTAGCCCTTAGTTTAAAACAGGATGAAGTTTGGCTCGTGTTATTGATCCCATTACAACCCTAGAAGCGCATAGACGCCAGTCAACCATTTCTATCACTCATTACTCTTCTGCTCCTACCACCTTCACTAGTATCACAAACTATATTAGGTAGAATGCATGAATTTTGGCTCATATTACAATCCTAAAAATGATACAGGCAGCAGTTGACCATTTATATCACTTGTTCTTTTCTGTATCTCACAACCTTTGCTACCCCCATCTGCCCACACACACACACACACACACACACACACACACACATCTCATTGGGCCAGTTAACACCCATGCAACCAAATTCATACCATAAAATATAGATAAATAAAAGAAAAAAAGAAAACAGGAAAGTATTTGGTGTGGGACTCATATTTTCTCTAACCGGGCTAGCATGTGAATATGAGAATATGATCCTGCCAGAGAGAAGGATGCTTGTCTCTGGTTGTTTCCAAGTGTCAGAATTTAGAAATGTACGGTGATGTTAACATTCATGCTTTAAGGCAATCTTGCCACACAACTGACTGGTCTGTCTAGAAAATACCACACAGGAACGACGAACTGTAAGGAAAGAAAATGTAGGAGCTTGGTGGTACCGAAAGTTTAAGAATTTGGCATAGTCTCGTCATTTCCACTTGCAGAAAACTGCCGAGGCTTTTCTGTTCATTAGATGACGCAATTCTTTCCTCAGACAACCTAGTAGAATCCTCAGCAGCGAAAGAGCTCTGAGCAGGCAAGCAATTTGGATTATCGTTGGAAGTGATGTCTCTCTGCAAATTTTCAGATTGGTTACAGGCTTTGATTGTTGAAGGCCCTGCATCACCATAAGAAGATTTTCAGCATGATGGTCTACAGGAATCTGAATCAAAAAATGCTTCTTTAAGGGAGAAAATTGCAGTGCAATGACAACAATAATGAAATGCACAAACATATATTTTCAGATGAAGTGAGAGTCCATCAGGACATATATACCTCCCTCAGAAACAGCAACCTGAGGTATTTGGTGTGCTCCTGATTCAACTCGAACTAAGGCTGGATCTGAACTTTCATTCACCACCTTTCTACGTTTCTTTCCTGCATCATCTTTCTCAGTTTCTGCATGGACAACAGATCCATCAAAATGATGAGTTCTCTTCCGAGTTCGTGGAGAAGGCTCCTTTAAATTTCTCCAGCGTGGATGTTTTCCCTCCAACAAGTTTCTCCAAAAAACATGGGGCTCTTCTCCATCTTTAACCTGTACTTTTGCCTCACCAAACATTGGCATATTCGATCTATAGCTCCCGGTACCCAACTTAACTTTCGAAATTACAGAAGTCGAACTATTGTCACGATTTCCAGAAAGTATGGTCCGGAAATCTTTGGTAACTTCATTCAAAAGCAATTGCCCGGATGAAGATTTTAAGGCCAACGTAGAGTCGCTCTCAGTTGCATGATATTCATCTAATTTGCTGAACAGATATATGGCACCCCAGGAGAGCAGATTATGACATATCGTTCGACTAAAATTTTGCAAATTAATAAGAGTTAAAGTTTTCTTTGCATGAACTAGGGCTTTTTCTTCAACAGTAAAGGATGAATACAGCCTGAAAACTTTGATCTGCTCAAATTTTGAATCAAAAGATATCTTTTGCAGTGCCCTCAAATCATTTGAAGGATTCCAGTCACTATCATATATGACAATAGCATCCAGTGGAGAAAGTTTGATCACTGAAGAACAAGCACGATTTTCCAACAGAAAAGCAAACTGTCCATTTTCCTTCTTGTTAAATCGATTCACAGCAGCTTGTTTCTTAGAAGGGATAACCCCAGCATCGACACGTTCATAAGAATATTCACCGAACCTCTGGCGCAGAAAGTCATCCAAGATGTCTCCTGTAGATGCCCCTCCTGGGCCAGTACTCAATTGCTGTAAAATAGTAAAGCAATAAATGTTATAATACAAATACATGTAAAAAAATGCAACTCGAAATAACTGGCAGGTGCACTAGTACGAATAACTGAAGAGGTGCTGCTTTCAACAACTCATGTATGCCAGGAAAAAATATTCACACATAATGTACCTGAAAAAGTATGAGTACTTGTAACCCTTGAGCCCTAATATCTTTTAGCATCAAGTCAAGAAGTTGTAATTTGCCACTTGCTTCTATTCCAATCTCCAAAAGCTCAGCAGCTGTACGCTTCTCAGCAACCAAACGTACTTGTAGAGATGAATCCACAAGATAAGGGTGATCACAACACTGTAAACAGAGGGCATGTGATCAGAATTTCAAACTTACTATAGCACAAAAGCATCGTTTGTGCAATTTTTGCAACACAAAAGATGAGAACTAGATTGGGTGAGATACTGTTGATGGCAATCGGCACACCTTTTCCTGACTCTAATATTAGGAATTTGCAGGCACAAGAGATGAGTACAGTTTCCAAGTGATATGAAAAGCTACTCTTTGTCCATGATATATCAGTGGTTTTTCCAATTCAAGACTCATGCAAAATGTGCTTGCAAACATTACATACATAAAAGATGCACATGTTAGAGATGTACCAGATTTTCTTGTCAAATGAATTAAAGGATATTCATATGGTGATGTAATTGATGAGACTTGAGTCACTAGACTGAAAAAAGTACAAACCTTGCGAACAGTAAGAAGAACATCATGGAGTGCACCAATAAGAACCTTTGCAGAGCGAAGTGCAATGGAGTTAGAAAGAAGTGTATCACAATATTGCTCAAGCTGATAATTTGATAGCTGAACAGGGACCCAATACTCGAGGAACTTTGAAGGTTGAGAAATGCTTCCATATGCGACAAAATGTGATAGCCTATCTTTCAATTTACTAAGATTGTCGTTCGTCACAGATGTCAAGCCCCTTAGTTTGTCATAATCACCTTGAGATTCAAGCAATGATAATATTTGAAGGTACGCAGAGGTTGTATCCTGAGAAGTTCAAACAGGAACTTTAACAAATAGAGTTACGATAAACAAAGTGGGCACAAGACGGGAATAATATACCTTTATTTGACCATTGAACAGAAGTATCCTCGAGCCTGTATGGAGCAACTTTATTTGTTCAAGATCATGTGATATCCCAGCACGCTGGTACTCATCAATCACAATTGCTTCCCATCTTATGCCTTTCAATATGTCTATATCCTGCATCATTGATTATAAAACATATTAAGGCAGAACAACACAGCCACTAGTAACCAAATAATCAAGTGCCTGATTGATAATTGTCTAATCTTTGCCAAAAAGAAAACTATATCCTACACAACATAAACCAGATTGGCATTTGTAAACAACATAGACGTGTCAGTTTCAACTAATTAGACTGCCACAGGAGATAATTAAGGGTAAGAACACATAAATAAAGTTGTAAAACACATCCATTTACCGACACAATATAGCAACGACTTAACAGTCGGTGATCTCCATACCTCAAAAAACACTTCTGTGGAAGACAGGAGAACTTGGAGCATCACTGTGCCTTCTTCGTCATAGAATTCTGATGATATAATCCCCTTCCTCGTTTCCCTTTCCCCACTATATACAACTATATCAACTGATGGCATCAGTTGTGCAAACTCAGCTTCCCATTGAGACAATGAGGTTGATGGCGTAACAACAAGGAAAGGCCAACAAATTTCACTCATAGATCCAATAGAAAGTATAACAGTCATTGCCTGCTCCTGCAAAGTCAATAAAATCAATTTTGGAGCTTACAGATATATCATTTTCCATCACCTCAGCTATCAAGAACCAAGATAGATCGAAATCAATGTCTACCACAAGACATCAAGATACAATGATATATATGCACAATTTAAAACAACACCAATATACATGTGATAGAAGTCAGGGCATACGTGACATATTCGTGTTTATACGGAGAGATAGCATGACAACTGTTAATTCATCATGGCATACAGATTCATAATGGCAATATAGAATAGTATGTAAAACTACATATATGCTTGTAAATCGCAGACACAAGCTCCAATCTAGATGTTTCTTTCAAGGTTGAACCATATCATGGAAAACATGCCAGTGGAAGATGAACAAGAACTGTTCAGCTGATGTAAACGAGTTGTGCGGGTTTCCACAATTAAGAAGCTCTTAACTAATTCATAGAGTGAGGGGCAACAAACAATCGGAGCATTTATAGTGTTATTTAACTTGCTTAATAAATGTAAAAGATAATAAACAAAGATTGAGATCAAAGTAAAGTTTTTCTCTCTTTTCTTTTTTCCTTCTCTTTTTTGGGTGGTATGGGATTAATTTTAATGGCTAGGACTTACAAAGTGGATTCTTGTTAGGAATTTAATTTTTGATTCCCTATTTCAGAATCTGGTGCCCTAGCTCACTACTGACCAGTTTAAGAAAATGGAAAAGAATACTCAAATGAAGTAATACATAGTGCAAAGTAGTAACGTAAATTGATTTTATACCTTTGCCATATCTTATACAACCGGTATTCAGTATTAAAACATGTTCATTTTTAGAGCCACCAAGTTATCATCACATATCTAGACATGTATCAAACTATCAAAGACAAAGACATGCATGGGAGATTCAGAGTATGATTAGAACACATTCATAATCAAGGCGAGGTAGAGCTCCCATAGCAAAAAAGGCAAATAGAATGATGTCACATGTAATTATGTAATTGAACCACATGTACAAGTAAATTAAATGGAGTATTAACCAAAAGAAATGCTCAATTTCAGACAACTTACCAGATCATCAAAAATAACAACATTCTTGCACTTGGACAGGCACTCACGCAGTTTATTTACATTCTGCAACATATAGTTATCATTTATATCTGATCGACTGGCTGGAAGCTCAGAAAGCTTTACAACAGATTCCTTTTGAGGCTGCAGTATGGGCAAAGAACACCTGATTAAATGCGGCTTATTTTGGCAAATGCTAGTCAAAAACTGCTAACTACCAGCAAGGCATGAACTTGAATTGAGTCGTCAAATAGTGAAATATACATATGCATCAGATCAACCTCAAGCAAGAATGAGTAGATCCATAGATTATCTTCAGCTACAAAAAGGCGGTGTTTTTATTTGCGATGAAATCACATATTCAACTTTCAAGTAGCATAAATAAGCCGAAAAAGCAAATCACTTTTAAACTTCAAGATGGATACTGATTCATCTAGTTGCAGAAATTATGGCCTTGAAGCACGGGCATATACAATTGGTATTTGGATCCCAATATGTCCACTGTTTATCTAACTAACCCCAATTCAAGTCCATTCTGAGCAACAGCATTAGTTGCTCCCACCATACACAACAATTCTGGTAACATTTAATTATCTATCAGAAAGAAGAAAGAAGCACAAAAAGAGACACAGCTGTGAAGGTCCTTGCCTTTGACTCAGCCACCACAAATGCATATACAAATATTTAACAGTTTCATTCAAGTCCATTGGGAAGAATTGTGCATGGAGATCTAGTTGACCAGATCCTGTAACCTAAGCTGTCTCTAGGGTACAAAAGAAATTCATTTTCAGGCTTAAGCATCTCTTGTAAAACCCCATAAAGAAAACTGAAGTTCATTTGTGTACCACTAGCAATTATACCAGGAATTAAGCACTTCTCAGCATTAGAGGAACAAACAAATATATTTCTATCTGGCAAAAATGATCACCAAATTCTTTTCCCCATCCTCTTCCTCTACAGGATCTACAGTTCACATATATTCAGATTTCTAACTCAAGCTCAAAGTCTCGTCCCAAATACACTCTATCTATTGATACTCATGTATACTTCATCCTCATAACCGTGGGACCACCTTTTCCACAAACTCAGAGCTGGTCCTAATATGGTTTAGGAAGTTTCCTTTCTAAGAGGATAATGACAATGCTGATAATGGACAAATGGTATCTGTGTTTATTGCTCATTGTAAAATGCTTTTAACCTAACCAAAGAAACCATACCTAATCAACTTTCCAGTTTCCACACCATTAACCTCCAATTGGTTCATGTTTAAATTTTCAGTTGGCCGAATATTTCACCAAATAGTTCATATTTCACCATTGATACCACCTATTTTTGCACATAGTCTTACTCCTTTAAACCAGGATGTAAGAATTTATTGAGGAGCGAAAACTTATTCATTCTGCCCAATTAATTAGATAACAAACATTAATTTATCATGTCACACGACCTGACCTAACACCAAAATAGTTAAGCTGCTCACTGAAAGTAGAGCAGTTAGCATATATCTTTCCCCTGAGTTCCGTATTCCTGAATAATTAAGACACTGATTCCCTCTGTTGACTCGAAAAGATGATAAAAAATTAAATAAAGATCAAACACCAAATTCACCGTTAACTCTGGATCGGTTGACGGTTCCATATGATAAGCTCTTCATACATTTAGGAAAACAATTATATCACTATTGACAGCCAAATTCAGATCAAGTAGTACATTTAAAAACTAGAAACAAGAAATAAATATTAATTTGTAAGGGAAAATTACATCCAACTACCCTGAGGTTTGCCCTAATTACGAATCAGTCCCTCTTTTTTCGTTTATTACATATTAACCCCTAAAAATACTGTTTCAATTACATTTTAACCCCTAAAGAGGGACTGATTTGTAATTGAAACAGTGTTTTTAGGGGTTGATATGTAATAAATGAAAAAAGAGGGACTGATTCGTAATTAGGGCAAACCTCAGGGTAGTTGGATGTAATTTGCCCTAATTTGTAATAATTGAATACAAATACGCACCTTATTAATTTCTTTCTTAGCCCTTCGCTGACGAGTTTCATAGTCTTTCATAAGGCTCTGGCAGAGAGAGGAGCTAAAGAAGTGGGCATTCTCCAACTCCCATGTGGCATGGTCATAACTAAGGCCACACCATTTTACAAGCCATTCATTATTGCAGACTGAAATAACATCAGAAGAAGCTATAAAAACTTTATCCTGAATGGATCTTTTCCTCAACAAACGATGTGGCACCGTCCACAATTTATTCCACCTCACATTCTGCAACTCAGAGGAACGAAAAATTAAATTAAAGATACTGTTTTCCAATTCGTATTTGACTATAATCAAATTAGCCTCTATTCAAGGAGTACCTTATCCTGATCCTTTTCAATAAAGTTAGAGACAAGGCTAGGATTTTCAAGAAGCAGTTGTTTCTCCGCAACCCAATGGTTGTGAACATGTGCAAGCCCATGGTATTTCACAAGATATTGCCTCTGTCGAACTCCTATAATCAACATATAGAGTTAATAGAAAAACCAGGACAACACAATATGCTGAACCAATGATAGATGACTTGTGAAACAATTTATTTAATATCATATAACTGCCACGTTATCATGGGTTCGTTTTCAATAATTTGAATTTGCATATATCACAGGTCATACCTTTAGCATTTGATACCTCTACTTCTCTAACATCCCAAATCGATTCAACTCCCTTTGACACAGAGTGTGTGCCAAATAAAAGTTTCTTCTTCACACACTGGGGGCAGTGCCAAACACCTGGTAGTTCCTGGAGAAGAGGAGGATCTAGGCAATCGGGATGATAGCACCAATTGCAATCTTTCCCCAAACACAACCTGCAAATGCATGTGAAGTACGCGGTCTAAGAACCTCAAGGTTAAATAAAAGGAAGAACTAACCATCAAAAGAAAAAGGGTGCAAAATGCACATGACTTCTCATCCATAAACATATTGATGCAGATAGAAGGAATTCAATCAATCAAGCAACTAAAATCAACTAGAAATCAACTAATTTGCCCCCAAAACTATTAAAAACCACAGAGGATCAAAGACAGGTATCAAATCAGATGCATATTTTTATCTATATTTCTGCAATTAATCATCAATCAGTAAAAGAGCCTATTTTTACCCACACGAGCTCGCCAACTTTGTTGCACAGGTCACACTCATTTTCATGACTGTCCATTTGAGAATCTGCAAGCGGCTTTGTTGATAGATTTCTGCAGTCAGATTTTTCAGCAGATTCGGTGGTTACAGCAGCTCCATGATCACTTGTATCCTAATGCACAAACCATTGCCAGAACAGCATTATCACGATTATCCAAGGAAGCTCTCTATTAAACAAGAAGTTAAGTTCTTTGTTTCTCGAGTTTCCGACAAACAAAAACATGTAAAATAATTACTATCATAAAAATCACAAATGCAGCCACAAATAGAATAAAAAGGAGATTGCAGGATGATCCAAGCCGACTAGATTCAGTGCCCCAAGGTTATGAAGTCACATAAAATGCTATTGCATCCCAAAACCACATTACTGTCTATATGCTGACATGTATTAGCAATTTCGCTTAATATTTTAGCGGTTTTCATTTTTTCAGAAGTCTTATTCCAAGAAAATCTATATTTTCCAACCCAAAAACACATTACAAATACCTGAAGTAAATTAGGAGCCTAGCCATAATCTAAGAGGCAAAAAGCTTCTAGAAGACCGAACCCAATGAAGTTCACCAGATTTCACACCATACGGTTAAAATTAAATAATCTCTCATTCTTGGCAGTCCAGACCCAGGTCAAATATGCAAGGAAAAATATTCAATCTCTATCAAGGTGCACTAGACCTTTCTCACTACCTAATTCAGTTAAAGACAACTTAATAGGAAATCCTAAAAATTAAAGCACTGCATGAGTAAACCAGAAAGCACCTATTTGAGAGAGCACACAACACAATAAAAAAACATTGACTGTGTATTTCCCTGTCCATTTCCCATTCAGGAAAAAGTATGTTCAGACTTAAGCCACTATTCAGCTTACACACAGTCTTTCTTTGGATTCAGCTTACACACAGTCTTTCTTTGGATTCAGCTTACACACAGTCTTTCTTTGGATTCAGCTTACACACAGATATTTTTCATGTCAACAAACCACAACAGAAAAACCATAATTGAAAACCACTAGGAAAGGTTCTTGTTTGGTTTGATTGATGGGTAAAATCTGCTATCAAGCTTGAGTAAGACCAACCTTGCAACAGGAGAAGCTTTCTAGATCCTCACCCGCTGTAGGACTGCAAGAGCAAAGCTCCTGTTCTGGTGCATCATGAGCCACCCTGCATAATACGAAGAACGCCAGCTTAGTTTTCTCAAATATGTTATTTTTTTCTTAGGGAGGACAACTGTTTGCAAGAACAAAATCCATCTCTGATGTCCAATATGCAAACTAATATCCGATCATGCTGAAAGCACCACTTCAAAGTTGTAAAGCAAGCTAACAAGTGATATAACAGTTTTGAAAATCAGATCTTTGTCAAAACACAACCACCAAGATTTTAAAACTATTACCTAACCCCAACTGCTAGACAACATATTACATGTAAAGAGTACAGAAATTACTATTACCATAAATAGCAATAATAGTAACAGGTAAGGTTAATCTTTTTAACAAACTAGACGGCATCATTTCCTGTTATTGTCCATATTTCAAATAAAAAAAGGCTTTGCTACAGTACATGTTTTAGTTCTAGTTCACTTGAGGAAGTGTTTTACATAGACACTGATGCCTTCCAAAGATACCCCATATAAAATTACCAACTATAGTTCGACTTACACTATCAGTAAATCAAGATAACACAAAAACCCAAACACAGATGAACCTTGGGCAAGTAACTAGCTGGGGCTGGATGAAAAAGGCAACAGAAAAGGTAGTTTCCAGAATAGAATGCCTTTCTCTTAATGTGAGAAGTCTGAGAGCCCTCAATCATATACACATAAGCAAATAAAATTGACCAGACATAGAAAATACATGAATTTCCTTTGACATAGAGGATTCCAGCATCACAAGGAGTTTAAGATGAAAAATGTGATGAGACAAAAAGATCTGTGATTAGGAAGGTTAAAAGCATACCTTCTGTTTTTGGAGCATAGGGCACAGGTCCCTAGAAGATTGTAATTTTCACACTTAGTTGATGGCAAACAAATACCCTCTGCAACAGACGGGGCACATCTTTATTACACTTATTACATTAAGTTCTGTATTTTATCAATTTGTACAACATACCCTTTGGGTGCATATAATTGTCCTTACTTTCTGGGTTTACAGATCTATCTCCTGATCTTGCTGAAGAAGCAGAACTCTCCAACTCGGGAGCATCCATATCCTCGTCGATGTCATTTTCAATTTCATCATGAATGTGATTTAAACTACAAGTTGACTTTGGAAGAGCCCCATCAGAAGCTTTGTCGATACTTTCATTGCTTAATTTCTGAACGGTCCTTCTACTGAATTCATCACTAACATCCTCACCATTTCCCATTGCCTCAGAGACCATTCCTCTGCTATTATCACTGCCAACTTGAGATAGTTTATCTGGTCCTTCAAGCTCCACATCACCATCTAAGGAGAGAATTGAAGAAATATGTCAATATATGATTCACGGTATTAACATACAGCATATGTTCCTCTGCATGCTCCATGCAACTCTTAGGCTATTTGTTGTAATTAGAAACCACAAGAAATTCGTTAACCAAAAGAAAAGAGACGTTTTGATAAGTGAAGTTTAAGTAATATATCAATTGTTAAAGTGAGCACAAAATAGAAGCCATATCAGGTTAGAATATAAGGTTAAAATGAAGATCAAATTCCTATTGAGTCTTCTGGGTGGAAGGAGAGAGTGATCAAAGTACCTGTCACAATTTCCTTAATCCGTTGCATCTTAAACAGCCCCCTGAAAGTCCGAGCAGTCACTTTCTTTCTCTTCATGCCAACTTCTTCCGATTCAAGTTCAGCCTTTTCAGATTCCATTGTAACTTGAGTCACAGTTTTCTCTTTCTTCCTCTTTGAGCTTGACGGACTAAATTCTTTTGAAGCTTGCTTTGGACCAGAAGAACCAGAAGACAAGTTTTTCTTACCCCGCTCAGACGTCCTGAGAGGACTAGGTGTATTGTGTTTCTCTAGTCTTTCAGATTTCCTCGTCGCGGGAGGCGGTGTCCCCTGCTCAAGGCGTTTGGACTTCCGTGTAATTTGAGGGCTTGATGTTTCCCCAGCAGACTTCCTTACACCTGAAACATTACTTTCTCCTGGGCTCCGCAGTGATGAATCTTTTCTAAAATTTACTTTTTTCTTTGAATTTTGGTCTTCTGCTTCATCCTTAGCTTTTCGGGAAGATCGAGTATCGCTCACCATCCTTTAGCTGCACAGATGGATACAAATTAACCGAGTCACCACCCCCAACAACATCGACACATGAAGAATGAAAGAAAAAGGGGAGGGGAACTGTAATTCATAACAACAATGACCAAGTGCTGGACGCCAAATTGACGATTTTTGCAGAACCCTACTGAAACTTCGACCAATTTGTCGATTCCAAGCGTTTAGCTGCTTCAAGCAAGATTTTCCCACCAATCTACAAGCGATCCCTAGTTGAAATAGACATTTTATAAACAACAGAAATTGAATCGAGCTTAAAGTTCGAACCTTTTCTTTTCTTTCAGACCCGCTACAATGCAACGCCCCCGGTAAACAAGAATGTCATGCATATCATAAGGTAGGGAGAAGAGAAGGCCCAAAAACCCACATGCCCAAAATTAGGAAATAGAATACCTTCAACTTAATTTTAATAAAGAAAAACCTAAACTGCGATAACAAGTTTTAAGAGCTCCATTACTTCAGTGGAAAATAGCGGGTTGGTTATGCTTCAGGGGTTTATTAATCTTTTATTTCATTATTTAATTATTAGGGTCTAAAACCGGAATCCCAGGTTAACAATGAAAAATAATGGGTTATATACCCATTAAAAAAATTGTGGTTAAATAAGCTAATTGAATTAGATAAGATGAATTGACAACTTTATCCTTGTTTTAGTATTGAGAATTCTGAAATTTCAAATGCTTTAGTATTGGTTTTTAAATAATTTTTAGATTTTAAAGATGAATCTAACTTTATCACGAGAATGAACTCTCTCGTTATGACAAAATTATAAATATTAATTACTTTATAAAAAGGTGGATTGAACACGAAAGTTGAATACGAAAGAGTCAAAACCTTGGCCTGCTGTTGATTTTCTTTTCCAAAATAGGTCGATGAAATTCAGTTCCCAGTAATATAATTTGAATCAGATTGTCAGAATAGCTGTCGTAACATGTGAGCTAATCTAAACCCCTACGTCTAAGTGGAACTCATACGTGGAATTACTATTAAAAAACTCTTTTATAATAAAGAAATTATAAATATTAAATTATTAATTATTTAAGACGAGCTAATCTAAAATCTTAAGTTCAAGTGGAATTCATACATGGAATTACTCTTAAAAGAACTCTTTTAGATGAGAAAATTATAAATATTAATTACTTCGGAAAAAGGTGGATCAAACAGAAAATAATTAAAATTTTGGTCCGTTCAAACCTAGAAGAGTTAAAATTTTGGCCCTTTTGCTTATTTTCCTTTTCCAAAAAGTCTGATGAAGTCCCACTTCCCAATACTATAATTTAAATCAATTTGTCAGAACAACTGGGATAATGTCTGAGTTAATTTAAAATTTTACGTCTGAGTGGAATTCATACGTGAAAGGACTATTGAGGACTACTCTACATCCAAGCGGAATTCATTTGTGGAAGGACTCTTAAGGACTGCCTAATTAAAATCCTATGTCTAAGTAGAATTCATATAGAAAGACTCTTAAAACTACGACACGTGATAACTATAAATTTTTTAAAAAGTACCATATAAACAATGATAATTAGATAGGATAATATCAAAATTTGAATAAAATCTAGACACTTGATTATAATATGAGAACTCGTCTGATTATAAATAGAATTAAAGTCACAGGATAATATTTATTCCACATTCATGATTAAAATTAAATAGAGATGGTACGAGTATTTTGAGGTACACTTATCTATAGATTTGGTCACCTTTTTTTAATGTTGTATAGTAATTACCATGAAAGATATCAACCCAGCCCAGGCCCGTTACTGTAGCGGGCTAGATTGACTGGGAACCATCTCGAAGTGGGTTGTTCCCATGCTGGATTTGTTTTTTGATAGTAGTGGCTCGGCTCGGTCCATGAATGATGAACCCACTAAAAATGTGTTGGCTGGACTTGGGTCGATTTCTATGAGTTGGGTTTAATGGGCTATTGGGCTTGGGTTATTGAGTTTGATAGGTTTGGCTAGTGGACCTAATTTTTAAAGATTTTCTTATATTAAAATTTAATATTCTTTTTATTTTATATTAATATATTTTATTGTAGTATTTTTTTTTATAAATTTTAAAATTGTTTTTTTTACTAAACCGTTTGTTATAAATGTCTCCGTACCAATAATTGATATTGAATCATCCATTTTCCTGAATATGCAACTTTCAAATAGAATTAGTCTTTTATTTTCTTAATTTATTGTCATGGATGGTGAGAGCTAGTTACCCAAACTATCACCCGATAGGATGAAAAATGTAATGTAATGTTACTGATTATTCATATGATAACGAATGATGTGTAGGATGGATCACGTAATTGCTCTTTCTCGCTGAGCCACCCTAATGAACTGTAATAATGACTATCTATGATCCCACTCATGCATGTTATTGGTCCTCAGTCTGGCAGTTAAATGGATCCTCTATCCCTCGGTATTATTGTCCCTTTTTCTCGAGGATCCAATTATTATATTGAATGAATTGACAGTGGAGCCATGGATATCACTCATGCATGTATTAAATGATTGAATGAACGTAATTAATCCACTCGTACATAAAATGATTGTTTTATGTTTAATGCTAAGGGTTTTATTGAAAGATTATATAGTGGAATTACGACTACGTACCTGTCTATGTATGTACGCGTGAGTGTGCAGCCCCCTCATTAGTCTTTGATTGATCTCGTTTTTCTCCACTCCCAATTCTTGTTTTGCAAGTTCTAGCTTTGTTTGGCAGGAAGTCGGTCAAGTTTTTTGTTATTGAGTCTAGTTATGTCTTGTATCTTTGAGTTTTGCATTAATGCAAACTGCATACTTTAATTGTTATTGTATTCGGGGCTCGTAGGTCCTTTGGTGTTGTTAAAATTTTATATTGTTTCTTGTCATTGAGGCTGCGAAGGTTACATATCGTATTATGTCTGAACGCATGCTTGTCGTACATTTAATTATTGTCGGTTTGTGGTCATGTTTGTATTTGTTATTCATGCTTCCACATCCCCGTTTATTGCACTCATTAATTGTTCAGGGTTTAGTCTCGCCTGACTCAGGACTTGTTTTTGTTTTGTCATCCATTCGTCTTAGTCAAACTCGTGTACTATCTCTCCATTTCGTATGCGGGTCAAGTTTAAATACGAGAATTGTGGTATTCATATATATATATATATATATATATATATATATATATATATATATATATATATATATATGTATGGCAAAATTGTTTAGATTTCCTCCTTAATAGCTTCAACCAAATTATTGATTCCTTCCATGTTAATATTTATGACATATTTAGAATCGTGTTTTGCTTGAAAATATTTGACGTGAAATCAAATAAATCTATTCAAAACCTCCTAGGAAAATTTTCTTTGTATAGTGAAATTAAACTCAAACGCCGCTTTCCTTAATTTGTATCAAGAAACCTTAATAATTTCTGCCGCATTTCAATAAAAGGTTAAATTTTTTTTTTCTTTTTTTATTTTAAAAAAGGTTTAAAAAAGAGTAATTTTAAATCATAGTTTAACTCCCCCCGTAGGCACATCCATTGTTATTAAATATATAGGTTTATATTTCTCTCTCTATAAACAATGTGTCTTTATTCATTGTTGTCCTTATTTTTTATATAGATACGAAATTGAAAAATAATTTAATCAGGATTTTCATAAGCATATGTGATTTTATATGTATGTTTCATAAAATAATATAAGGGCAAAACAATATTTATCCGTATGCAAGTTTATATGCATGTTATTTGTTATTGTAGTTAAAAGTGACCGACCACATCCCTAAATAAGTAACTGATGTGGGCTATGACGAGCCCATAGAATAGGGTTTATGTAACCCTAGTTCTATCCTATATATACAAAGCTTATCTGTGAGATAACGAACATCTCTAACACGGTGACTCTAGTAGCCAGCCACCTTCAAGATTACAGTGACTCTAGTAGCCACCTTCAAGGATTAGGTTGCAGTGGGCGTAAAGCGATAATCGAATTCGGCAGTGGGCGTAAAGCGACAATCGAATCCGAATTTGCTTCCGCAAAAAGTCAGTCCTATTATATATTCCTACAGTGGTATCAGAGCCTAAATTGTTCGTTTTATGTCTCTGTTATCAAGACTGTAAATCATCAGATTATTTGTTAATCTTTGTTTGAGATTATTGGTTAATCAATTGTTTTTCATATGAAATTAGTAAATCTGCAATTTATGAGATTTATGTGTCGGTTTACTTATGCAAGATTATATGTTAATTTTCTTGATGGGATTACATAATCTTTATGAAATCCGTTTTCATGCTGACGTTAATATGAGGTTATATGCAATCATGAACTTTGCAATCTGAGTTTTTTTTTCCTGAGATTATGTGAAATCGTGAACTTCGCAAATATGATGTTTTACAGTGATGATTATTTGTTAATTATGCTTTTGTGGATCTGCTAATTTGTGGAGCATACTGTTACTGTTAATTATCCGTTAATTATGAAGCATGTTGATTACTATTGCTTTCAATTATATGTTAAACGCATTTAGTTATGGTAATTGGAGTAAAATCAGTTCAAAGATAACCCCAAACCAGACTGCCGTCTAACACCGTCACCACCTCTGTGGTGGCGGAGTCCAGCCACGCCGCCTATGTGGCGGTGAACCTCGGCCAACAACCACCTCGCGACACCGACACCACCCAACCTCGTAATTTAATAAAAGAAAACGAGGAGAAGGGAAAATTGCAAAATCGGTATACCAACTACCCCCAATTTGCAGATTTGGTACACGATCTTTTCCGGCGGCAAAAATACCCTTCAACTCCCCAAAAGTTGTAAAACAGTGCACATTTTCGCCGGAGATCCACTAACCCCTCGGAAATCCGACCCGCAATCATATGTGGCAATATTTTTAATTATGTGGCCAAACCACCATACCAACGTGGAAAACCACTGTACAAATGGAAAAAACTTGGAGTAAAAATAAAAGAAAATGACACATATTCATATAACTTTTGGGGGGAAATTTTCCCTCCCATTACCATCAAATCGGGAAAATTGCAAGCCACCCCAACATTGTTGACTTAAATATTTAATGGCTGAATTATTATCATTTGTTCATAATACCAAGAAGCTCCAACATCATCCCTTCAATGGCAACTCACAGCGCAGCTAGTGATTCAAGCACACGAGGGCAAGGATGGTTTGAAACTCATGAAAGAGTTTTGTGTTTCTGTGGTAAGGCAGCAGCTGTTCGAACTGCTTGGAGAGGAGACCACCCAGGGCGCCGCTTCATATCATGCCAATCTCAGGTTAAATTGACCAAATAAATTCCCAATCATGAAACTTGAGATGTACACTTTTGAATCTCTGTTTTTGGCTTCTCTTGTGCGTACAGAGATGCAAATTCTTTAGGTGGTGTGATCCTCCAATGTGTGATAGATCCAAGGTTATCATTCCTGGGTTGCTGAAGAAAATTAACCGCCTTGAGGAAGATTTTGAGAAATTGCAAATGAGCCTTCGTGAAGCCAACATGAAGTTGGAGAAACGCACTCAAACTTGTCTTGCAGCGTGTGTGGTGATTTGTTTGTTGGTTGTGATGCTTGTAGGGAAGGGAAAAACTGTTGGTTTATGAACATGTACATTTGATGTTGATCTAGGGTGTAATCCTTAGTTGAAGGATTTAAGTTGGCAGTAATGTTTATGAATCTTATGTTTCCGGAATTTGAATGAATGAACTTATGTTTCTGGCTTGTTTTTATGATTTATATCTCTGAAGCTTCGAATTCATTGATTGTTTATCCTCTTGAATTTTAATGATCCACAAAGATAACACATAAAAAGTATAAAAACTGAATAAGTAAAATGGAGAGTAATGCAATAACTGGTACGTATTCACATTACTTGAGTAAATTAAAAGGCATTCATAGAGGTTCCATAATATCCAGACAGAACATGCATTCTTGTGGATACAAAAGCTGCACCATATAACTTGTTTAGTAGTGCAAGTTCAAAATGTGAATGCCAACATAAACATCTGCCAAAAAAGTAGTATTGTATCTAATAAAGTTTAGAAACTAAAGAACTCAAGACAAGGACAAGAACTTCTTTCCACCATCCATGACAATTTTTTTAGTAGTCATAGGACTACTAACACTCTGCTGGGTGAGGAGTATGTCTTCATCAGTTAGGCTTGGTGGTACCCTCAATTTCAACCTGCTTGATTGCTTGCCTTTCTTGCCTCTTTTGATTACTTCTTTCGCGGCTCTTTGTATTTTTTCAGCCCTAAACAACTGTCTCTTTCTTCCTGACTTTTGACCGCTGTTGCCCATACTTAGTTGCTCATACATTGAAGGCCCCGGTAAGGTTGGTTCATCAGTTATGCTGTACAAAGGCGCT
This sequence comes from Lantana camara, assembly GCA_037501455.1. NCBI lineage: Eukaryota > Viridiplantae > Streptophyta > Magnoliopsida > Lamiales > Verbenaceae > Lantana > Lantana camara. Next base: position 12,816,842 of record CM074859.1, read on the forward strand.
TCATTGGGCACTGGCTCACTGACAATAGGTTCTTCTTGATCAACCCTTATTGGTGGGTGGATGACCTATATTACAAGTTAATGTGTTACACTCAGATAACAAGCAATGTATGTTATGAAAGGGGAAAAAATGTACCTAAGATAGATGTATGTCCAGCAAAGATTCATTTTCAGCCTCTTGTTCTTGTGTAGATGCAGGGTGGACTTTATTTTCAGCTGTATGATTGTTTGGCCTATCTTTATGTGCAGTGGAAGGTTCTCCATACCCCTGTCAAATTACAGTTAGAAGCTTACATAGAACTGTTACAGTGGAAATAATGAAAATGTGCATAGTATCAAATTAAAGGTTGAAGCTTACACTCACTGCCCTTCTTATCAGATTATCTCTTTTGGCCTTAGCACTAGCTGGCAACTGCTCACAAAACAGAGCATTGTGGCCTGGTTGCCCACAATGACCACACTTTATGGTCTTCTGGAACCTTCTCAACTTCCTAATCACAGGACCTCTATTTTTTTTCTTCTTTGACTCCCTAGACTCATCTATTCCCCTTCTTCTAAGCCTGGTTGGCCTCTCTGCCCTTCTTCCAAAATTGGGGGGTAATGGTGGAACAAAAAGTGTCTTACCCCTTCTTCATTGCACTCTTGAACTCATTGACAGTGCATGAGTTTGCAGCCTTCCAAACTGCATTTTTAAGCACAAGACCTTTGTTTCCAGCAGACATCATATTAAGAACCAGATGCTTTACACAAAACCTCATCTCTGCAGCTGGGAATATTTCAAGTAATGCAAGTATCAACCCTTTTTGCTTATCAGATATGAAAGTAAACCCAACACCATTCCCAAGATCTAAGTCTGCTTTCAAGACACTGAAAAACCAAGACCAATTATCCTTGTTTTCTACAGAAACAACTGCATATGCAATGGGAAAGTTCCCATTATCAGCATCCACCCCAACTGCTGTTAACAAGATTCCACCATTAGGGCCTTTAAGGTGGCAGCCATCAACACCAATGATTGGTCTACAACTCTTAAATCCTTCTTTCATAGCCCAAAAACAAACATAAAACTTAGCAAACCTCACCTCCCCATCCACATTGTCAGTCCCCAGAATTATTGTAGAACCAGGGTTAGTTGATCTCAACTTATCTGCATAATCCCACAATTTAGTGAACTGCAATTTTGGATCACCTTGAAGTTTTTCAAGAGTTAAAGCTTTAGCTCTATATGCCTTATCCTTGGAAACTTCTACATTCAATTTCCTCTCAATATCTGCTTTAAAACCTATAACATTCCTCTTTGCATCACTCTTAAACCAGGCAATGTATTTCTCTGCCAACCAGTTCACATTCACATTGCTTACATACCAAGACTCTGCACATGTGTGTTTCAAACACAACTCCCTAAGTACCCAGGCCTTTTCATTCTCTGGAGTAGTACAGATCACCTTGACAACATTTAATTTAAATGGACACCCACTTTCACTACATCTAATATAAACCCTTTTGCTGTCAGATCTCCTGCAAGGCAAGCTCCTCCTAGTCTTAACTGCATATGAATCTACACACATTTTGAAGTTCTCTTTACTTTTGAAAGTCTGACCTAAATCAAACTCAGGGTCAAATGTGTTAGCCTCATTGAACTCAATAAAAGAGTCAACCTCACCACCCTCTTCATCAGACACCCTATTCAGATTTAACCCATCTGCTTCACAACCTACAACATCTTCAACTTCATTCTCCCCATTGCTTACTTCACCCTCATCACAATTATCATACTTCTCTCCAACCTCAACATTGTCACTGACATTATGGCTAAAAAGGTTATCATCATCAGAGTCATTGCTTTTATCAGGAATTTCAAACTCCTCATCATTTGACTCACTGTCCCAGACTACTTCATCAAAGTTTAACCACTCTACTTTTGTACCATCACAAACATCTCTCTGCACAGTGTATTTTGGCTCACTCGCCAAATCATTGTACACATCATTAAGCAAATTCTCATCATCAGCAGAATTATACTCATCATCAACATAGAAGTCCTCATCATCACTATCAGAATTAGTATAATCACTTAGACTAACTTGTTCTTGCAGATTATTGTGAGCCACATTTTGTTTTTTCCCAAATCGTCTCTCATATTCAGCTAACCATTATGGAGAATCCTCAACTCTCATGAAGAATTGACTTTCTGAGAGAGTGTGCAAAGGAATGCTAGGATCCATAAAGTCAAAGTCTTGAAACTTCTGTTCACCTACTGGTGTAACATCTATGTCCTCATTATTCAGTATACATTTATCCAACCCAACTTCCCCTTCATCCACCCCAACTCCCCCTTCATCAACCCCAACCTCAGCATTACCATCTCCAACTTCATTAACAACTCTAACTTCCTCTTTACCCACATCATTTTTTACTGTCACCACAAACAAAGGAAACTCCCTACTCACTTTCAGATACTTTTTCCCATATTTTTTAAGTTCTGCATCATTTTTTATTAACATATGACTTGACTTAACAGCAGTGTAGACCAATTTCCTAGTCCCAACTTGTATTAAATCTTGAACGTATTCATCAAAGCAATCAAATGTCAGTTTTTCTGTGTCCACATAGTCTACCTTACGCACCCTACCACCCACATAACAATCACTTTCTAACTGACCATTGTAGTGAATAGACAAAGTCAAAGATGTGGACTCTGGATCTGTACAAAAGATGGAGACAACCATAAAATAAGCATCTGTTAATGGAGAAAGCTTGGATTATTTAATTTCTTCACCCACCACAGTCCAAAACAAAGTAGGGTCACATGCAAATAGTAAAACACACAAACTTGAAAAGGGGGACCATTAACAAGACACAAAGACCACACATATCTCCAAATATTCCAAACTTTCTAAAAAGCAACATACTCTCTGCATAACTTCATCAAAGCCTCAGGATTCTGTTTCATTTCACAGAATAAAAAAAACCAACAGAAGAGCCAAAGATGGTTGAGAAAACTTACGATACAGAGACGGAGGGGCATTCTCCATGCCCTTGCCACGATATCTCACCATTGTCGCCTTCTTCAAGTGCTAATGTCCCAAGATCTTCTACGCACAAGCTTTCTATCTCTTCGGATGGTGAAATTTTATAGCAAATCTCTCTAACTTTTGGGTTTTCAGAAACGGGAAAATGGGAGTTCAAAGGTTCTGGAGAATTTCAGGGAGAGGTTATGTGGGAATTCAAAGCGTCTCAGGGGTAATTAGGATTTTATTTTTGATTTTGGATTAATTTTTTTGGCTGATGAAGGTGTTGGTTTCAAATCACACGTAATTTCCATGCTGGCACAATTTTGTATACGTGGTGCTGACATAACAATGATCTGGCTTAAACTGACATGGGCGGTTTTAACAAAAAAGGGTGGATTTCCGAGGGGTTAGTGGATCTCCGGCAAAAATGTGCACTGTTTTGCAACTTTTGCGGAGTTGAAGGGTATTTTTGCCGCCGAAAAAGATCGTGTACCAAATCTGCAAATTGGGGGTAGTTGGTATACCGATTTTGCAATTTTCCCACGAGGAGAAACAAAGCCATAAAATCTCCGTCACCACCTCTGTGGCGGCGGATCCGACCAACTTCCCACCACTGCCAGCGACGAGGCTACGTACCAAAGGAGGAGCTGTGGGCGGCGGAAGGGGGCTGAGTCTGAAATCCGAGACCGAGCAAGTTCCGCCAAGAAAAGAGATGATGGAGGTGTCGTGCTGCCCGCGAGTTCAGCTCCGGCAGTGGTTGTTGCAGCACCCACCGATAGTGGTGCTAACTGCAAAATGTGGGCGGCGGGGATGAGGGGCACGTAGGTTTCCTGATATTTTTAGTATTAGGTTTTGACATTCTCCAATTAGAGATGCTAATGGGCTTAAAAAATTGGGTAGTATTTTTAATGGGCTTAACAGTTAACAAAGTTGTCCGTCAACTTTTAATGCTATTGACCTTCAATTTTGTGTTGAACTATATTAAAAGGCCCATTTTAAATAAATTTGCCATATAAATGCATTTTATTAAGTCCTAATGAACTAATTGTATAAATATGTTTTATACATTAAAGCCCATATATATATATATATTATAAATATAAATGTGTTTTATATATAAGTCCAAACCCACTATTATATAAACGTGTTTTATACATATTAAGCCCATAACTACTAATTTTATATAAAGTTGTCTGTCAACTTTTGATGCCATTGACCTTCAATTTTGTGTTGAACGATATTAAAAGACCCATTTTAAATAAATTTTCCATATAAATGCATTTTATTAAGTCCTAATGAACTAATTGTATAAATATCTTTTATACATTAAAGCCCATATATATATATATATATATATATATATATATATATATATATATATATATATATATTATAAATATAAATGTGTTTTATATATAAGTCCAAACCCACTATTATATAAACGTGTTTTATATATATTCAGCCCGAATGTTATATAAATGTGTTTTATATATAAGTCCATAACTACTAATTTATATAAATGTATTTTATATATAATATTATATAATTTGTTTATATAATATCTTCTTTAGTAAATTAGTTTTACTAAATTAAATTAGTTTTTATTAAATTCAACCGAATTATTATATAAATATGTTTTATATATAAGTCCATAACTACTAATTTATATAAATGTGTTATATATATAATATTATATAATTTGTTTATATAATATTTTCTTTAGTAAATTAGTTTGACTAAATTAAATTAGTTTTTCTTATGTAAACACGTTTTACACAATTGTCAAAATCATCGGTTGATTGTAATTTATCTTTGTGATAATTTAATGAATTATGTTAATTTGTTTAACAATCATTCAATATATGAATTCGTTTCATTTGGACTTATGGTAATTAAATTACTTGAAAATCCGGAATCATATTACATGTGATGATTATGAGCTTAGCGAAATCTTCAAACATGTAATGTGAATGAAGGAAATTCTTGTTAATTTAATTATTTAGTTATGTACTTAATAAATAGTCATTTTCTTATATACTTAGAGACATGTCTTCGAAACGCTTGGCAACTGAAGCTTTAGAGAAACTCGATGGGTCGAACTATGACTATTGGCATAGGAAAATCCAGTACTACCTTCATGACCGCGAAGTAATGGACCTCTTAACTACTAGTAAGGTCGCGCCTACTGAGTCTATGAAAGGAAAACATCCTTCTCAGACTAACGGACCAAAGGTTGGCGTGACCAAAGTAGGAAAACCTAAAGAAAAGAATATGGCGTGTGTGAAGTGCTACAATTGTGGGAAGAAGGGTCACTTTGCTAGGGATTGCCCTGAACCAAAGAAGAAACCTACTTCTCATTCCCCTCTTGAACTAAGTGTTTCTGCACATGCATCAGTTGCTTATCATTTTCCGAATTGGATTGTAGATTCGGGAGCAAGCAAACATATAGTACAAGATCGAGCTGGTTTCCGAGAGTTTCATCGTTATCCGATAGGAACTCAAACAGTCGTTTTAGGAAATAGCAGTGAGGAAGACGTCCTCGGCATAGGGACATACCAGCTGTAGCTTCGTGGAGGAAATACGTTGTTCCTTCATGATGCTTTCTATGCACCGGGGGTGCGATGATCTTTAATTTCAGTAGTTTCTTTGTTGAGACTAGGTTTTTCCTTTAATTTTAATTCTAGTGGTTTAGAGATTTTGTATCATGGCAATGTGTTTAGCCATTGGTCATTGTAAGTGTTTGGCCATGGGTCATTGCATAATGTTTTTTTTGTTCTTGACTTGGATGATATTTATAATAATAATTCCTCACTTGCCTTAGTTGCTAATTTTGATTGCGATTCTGAATCTGTGAAATAACATTCTAGACTAGGCCATATAAGCCAAGAGAGGATGAGTCGACTAGCTAAAGAAGGTCTTTTAGACCGACTCACTAGGATTAAGTTACCTAAATGTGAGTCATGCTTAGCTGGTAAGGCAACCCGAAAACTTTTTGGTAAGGCCTCAAGGGTATCAAGTCCCTTAGAATTAGTCCATTCTGACATATGCAGACCCATGGACGTCAAAGGACGTCATGGTGCTATTTATTTCCTTACTCTCATCGATGATTATTCACGATATGGGTGTATGTACCTACTATCTCACCGCTATGAAGCACTAGATGTGTTCAAACGTTTTGTGGCGGAAGTAGAAACTCAATTGGAACAAAAAGTTAAGACTTTTCGAACCGATCGGGGCTGTGAATCTCTCTGATATGTTCAAGGAGTATTGCGAAAGAAAGGGTATACGTAGATAACTTACTATTCCTAGAACTCCACAACAAAATGGTGTTACGGAACGAAGGAATCGTACTTTACTTGACATGGTTAGATCAATGATGATACAAACTAATCTCCCGATCAGTTATTGGGCAGATGCACTGCTGACGGCAGTATACATACTTAACCGTGTACCAAGTAAAAGTGTACTCGCTACTCCATACGAGTTATGGAATGGTAGAAAACCTTCCTTGGACCACTTACGCCCTTGGGTTTGGCTGGTTATGTGCACAATCCAAACCACAAACATGGAAAACTTGGTCCAAGAGCCACCAAGATGGTGTTCATAAGGTATCCCGAATATTCAAAAGGGTATGTAATGTTTGGTGAACACCCAGATGGTGGTATGACAGAAATGGATTCCCGCAATATTGAATTTCTTGAGAATGAGTTTCCAAGTATCGGTAAAATTAAACAAGACCTTGAGTTGCATGAGTTGCAGCCTGATGATAATTTATCTCTTGGTGAGGGGAGGGAAATGAGAACTCACCAAGTCACCAAGGATAATATAATTCCATTAAATGAAGGAGACAGTGGGATTAGTCCTACAATCCCAGATAGTGGAAACTTGTCTGCTAATGAACATCAATCCGAACATGAGGTAGGTCCAAATGTTCAACTTCCTACACCACCAAGGGATAGTGGGAGTGATTCGATACCCGAACAGACAAGTAATCAAGGTCCTAAATTACGAAGGAGTGAACGTGGAAGAATTTCTTGACGATACTTTCAGTTCGAAGAGAAAATATTCCTATGCACTCCTTTAGAAATTGAGGAGTCTTCGTCTTTTAAAGAGGCTATAAATTCACCGAATAGTTCTAAATGGATGGATGCTATAAGGGACGAGATGGAATCAATGGCAAAGAATAAGGTTTGGGATTTAGTTGACCTTCCACCTAAGCGTAAATCAATTAGAAACAAATGGGTTTTCAAGATAAAACGCAAGACGGATGGATCAATTGATAAATTCAAGGCCCGACTAGTGGCGAAAGGTTTTACCCAAATTGAGGGTATAGACTATGAAGAGACTTTTTCTCCTGTGATGAGACTCGCCTCTATTCCCCTACTCCTAGCCCTGGTTGCCCATTTGGATTTAGAGTTATTCCAAATGGATGTAAAGACTGCTTTTCTCAATGGTAACCTTGAGGAAGAGATTTATATGGATCACCCTATTGGTTTTGTATCAAAGGGTCAAGAAGACAAAGTTTGTCGTCTAAAAAGATCCATATATGGTCTAAAACAGTCTTCCAGATCATGGTACTTTAGGTTCCATGAAGCCATTTCTGAGTTTGGCTTGAATATGGTAGATGAAGACCATTGTGTATATGTTAAGAAAACTAAAGAAGGGATTATGTTTCTTTCTCTGTATGTTGATGACATTGTTTTGGCTGGGAACAACATGGAGATGATCAAAGCTACTAAGCAGTGGTTGTCCTCTATCTTTGAGATGAAGGACATGGGTGAGGCAAGGTATGTCCTTGGCGTTGAAATAATGAGAAATCGTTCTATGAAACTTCTTGGTTTGTCTCAAGAAACTTATATTAAGAAAATCTTGGAACGCTTTCGAATGCATTATTCCAAACCCGTTGATACTCCAGTTGAGAAGAGTCTGACCTTAAGCCTTGATCAATGCCCTAAAACAGATAAAGGAAAAGAGCAAATGAGCAATGTTCCTTATGCTAGTGCCGTAGAGAGTTTGATGTATGCCATGTTATGTACAAGGCCTGATATCTGTTTTTGCGGTTGGTTTGGTTATCAAAGTAACCCAGGACCTGCTTATTGGCAAGCGGTCAAGAGAATCATGCGATACCTTCGCGGCATAATTGTCAAAGGCGAGCGAGGCGGTCGCCTCGGGCGCCCCGGGCTAGAGGCAAGGCCTTCTCGACTTGGACATGGTTAGGCGAGGCGATGTCTGACAGGCGACCGCCTTGTGCCGCCTTAACCACCTCTCGCCTATGCGTCAGGTGCGGTTCAGGCGCGCCTTTCGTGCGCTGAACAATTTTCAAGTTATCTTAAGTTTTTAACGTGTTTTTTGGACTGATTATTAATGGGATTTTTTCAGTTAATTAAATAAAAACTATGGGCCCATTATCTAGGTAAATTTTATAATATATAAGACAAAATAAGGTAAAACTCTAGATTAAGATTCTAACGGTAAATATCAAGAAGAAGAAGAGGCAGTCATTTCTACCAACGCAAGAAATCAATTCTTATCAGCCAATACAACAGAGCCGTTGATGCCGCCCCTTTTCTGGTGAGTTTTTGTATTTCTTAATAGTGTTGGGTTTTATTTTATTGTACTTACAGTACATATGACCGACAATCATGAGTTTTTTTTCCTCTTTATCATGTTAAACATTATTCTATTACCACGTTGCATATATAATGGCCGACAAACTTACATATATATAAAGTTGTGAAGTTATGAACTACAATAAATATATAATTATTTTATTATATTACAAACTTACTCTTAGTTTACTTGAGCTTTAACAGATGGATTGGACCTGGTATGTGGGTGTAACTAGTGTTTACTTAAATTGGGCTAGAGCCCGCATGAAAACAGGGCCCCTTGTTGTGTCAGGTGGCTGACCCATTTTAATTAGCAACTCCCAATGACCGTTGTTGTGTAACCCATTGGCAGTGGTTTGAGTGTAAAATCAATTTTGCCCTTATCTTCTCTCTCATTTCTCTCCCTCGCCTGCTCTCTCTCCTCACATGTAAAGGGTAAATATGGTAATTAATAGCATCATAAGTGGGCTTTGGACAACCCAAGTAAACAACCCACCAAAGAAGGTCTAAATATAATTCCACTAAACATCCCAAGTAAACGTGGGGCTATTTATTTACATTACTATCCATCTGCCGCTAACCAAAAATGGATGGATTGGAGTATGCCCAAGTAAACTATATCTTACAGTTTACATTTACATGGACATACATATTAATATATTATATTAATGGCCGACAATCATGATTATGATCTAAAAACTACATGTCTATTAAAATTGTTTAATAGTTTCTGTTTATTAATAATGTTTATTATTTTCTGTTTATTTTATTATTATTAGGTAAATAATGTCTTCAAGTTCAAGAAAAGATCCTTGCTGGCAATATGTCTGGCTAGAAACTCCGAACAACACCAATAATACTATATGTATTTTTTGCGAACAAAGATGTACCGGGGGAATATGTAGAGCTAAGCAACATATAGTTGGTGGTTATGCCAATGTTAGGCCGTGCGACAAAGTACTGGATGGTAAAAAGAAAGCAAAAGAGCAAGTGATACTTGAAAAAAAATACTCAAAATAGAATAAGAATGGAAGAAAATACGAATGTTTTTGGAGATGATGATGGGGAGGAAGATGAAGATGATGGTCACCTCAACAAAAAGACCAAGTTTAGTAAAAAGGGACCTATGGATTTATTTGTGAACCATAGTAAAACTACTACAAGAGAAATAAAGAAGCAGAAAGAAGTCAATGAAGGGTTGAGAAAGGAGATGAGGAATCGAGCTTGGAGGCAAAGTATCCACACTTGTTTTGGACACCATGTGCAGCTTATTGTATAGATTTGATGTTGGAGGACATGTTCAAACAAAAAGAAATTCATGATGCCTACATCAAAGGTGTGAGAATGGGTAGTTATATCTACACGCGCTCGAGTTTAGTGATTTTAATGAGGAAGTTTACTAAGTTAGATTTGATTAGAGTGGGTCCGACTCGTTTTGCCACAACAACTCTCCCTCATTCTCGGATGCATAAGTTAAAAAAGAAGTTGAGGGATTTGTTTGTTTCGGAGTCTTGGACGAGTAGTAGTTGGGCAAGAGAACCAAAAGGTATACAAACGGCGAAAACAGTGTTATCCGAGAGATTTTGGAAAAATATTTTAAAAGCTCTCAAATGTAGTTGTCCTATTTATAAAGTTCTTCGATTGGTTGATGGAGAGGTTAAGCCTGCTATGGGATACATTTATGAGGCAATTGATAGAGCAAAGGAGGCGATAGCAAAGAGCTTTCAAAATGACGAGGACAAATACAAGAGGTACTTTGAGATCATTGATGCACGATGGGAAATTCAACTCCATCATCCTCTGCACGCGGCTGGTCACTTTTTGAACCCAGAGTACTTTTATAAGAACCCAAATATTGAGAATGACAAGGAGGTTATGGATGGGATAAAGACTCTTGAACGTTTAGTGCCGGATGCACATACCCAAGATTTGATTAGTGATGAATTGTCATATTATAGAGGCGCCGCGGGGACGTTGGGATTTAATATGGCCAAGAGGCAAAGAAATACTAAGCAACCAGGTACAAAGATATTTTATAAAATTATTTATATCTTAATATTAAATAATTTCAATTTACTGACTATATAATTTGCTGATTATATAAATTCAAAGCTGAGTGGTGAAAATGTTATGGAGGATCTACACCTCATCTGAAAGATTTTGCAATCAAAGTTCTCAGCCTAACTTGTAGTTCATCTGGATGCGAAAGAAATTGGAGTGTCTTTGAACATGTGAGTTTTAAAAAATTGTTATTTTTTAATTATTTTTAATTTTTATTTTCATTACTTAGTTTGATGTTGCTCTTTACATGACAGGTTCATAATAAAAAGAGAAATAGGTTGGCTCAAAAAAAGTTGAATGATTTGGTATATGTCAAGTATAATAGAGCATTGAGACGAAGACACAATCAAAAAGATATAATTGAGGGCTTATCCTTAGATAATATTGACGAGAGTAGTGAATGGTTGGTTGGACTTGGTGTAGGTGAAGATGATATGGATAGTGAGATGTTTGATGAAAACTTAAGTTGGCGGGATATTTCACTGGCTAGTGGAGCTGAGGAACCGACATACAACACTAGAGTGCGATCGTTCTCATCGAGACCTCCACTTGATTCTAATGTTTCTACATCGAGACCAAGTTCAGCTAGAAATAATCTTACGGCCATCCGTCAACTTTTTGATGAAGTTGAAGAAAATGGAGATTTGAATGTGGATGAGAATGAGGATGAGGATGAAGATGAGGGTGAACCTCCTATTGATGCAAATGAAGAAGATGATTTTGACTTTGATGTGGATGAGGGGGATGATTACCAAAGGATATGATTATCAATAGTTTAATTCTAGAGTTTAGATTGAGTCATAACAATCTTTTGTCTTATAAACTAATATGTTATTAGCTATAATTAAGGATTATACAAGTATTTAGGGAGGGAAAGAAGTTTTATTTATCAATTATAATTTCTAATATGTTTTTACACTATATTTGCATTACATATAATTTTTTAATATTTTTTCTTTATTTTATCGCCTTGTTCGCCTTTTTGTCGTCTGCCTCTCACCTCTAGTCTCTCGCCTTTAACAACTATGCTTCGCGGTACCATTGACTTAGTCCTTTGCTATCAGGGTGGGGACTTGAGACTGAAGGGGTATTCGGATGCTGATTGGGGAGGTGATGTAGATGAATCCAAGTCCACCTCCGGATACGTTTTCATCCTTGGTGGAGGAGCCGTATCTTGGTGCAGTAAGAAGCAAGACAACATAGCTTTATCAACCATGGAAGCAGAGTATGTTGCATGTTGTCTTGCCACGCAGGAGGCGATTTGGCTGAAAGAGTTTCTAAAGGACCTCAACCTCACCTCGGGGGTTGATGAACCTACAGAAATAAGATGTGATAATACGGCTGCCATCCAATTTGGTAAAGATCCGAAATTCCATCGAAAGACCAAGCATATTAAGAGGCGTTATCATTTCGTACGAGACGCCATACAAAAGAATGAAGTTGTCTTTAAGTACATATCCACTAATAAAATGATCGCTGATCCATTAACTAAACCTATTCCTAGGGATGCTTTTAAAGCTTATATGTTAAGCCCAGGATTGCGAAGGATTTACCGTGTTGGATCAAATTTATTATGTACTGGACTCTTTGTTTGTGTTGAGCATTATTGAAATGAAATCGTTATTTCTTGGCCAATGCTTTTACGTACACAATTGTTTTATTAGGCACATAAAATAGTCACGAGGCCTTTGATTCACTCTGTTACACGAGTAATCGCCCTGATGTATGAGTCACGACCAGGATGAGACTGAACCATGTTAACACTAGGTGTATGTAACATTGGAATATTATCTTACTTGTGTTGTAAGGATAATAATAATAAACTTAGCAGTCGCCTTAGTAAGTCTAAGATGAGGCTCAAGATGAGTCGAGTATGGAATTTCGTTTTTTCATATTAAAGCCTTAAAGCCGAATTCAGAACGGTAGATGAACACTGAGTGTGTTTGATCGAGAGGTTCAAGTTAGATTTTTGAGTAAAAATCTAGACTATGAATTCGCATGACATATATACGTGACATGCTTACCTTAGTGGGAGTTATGCCATGACACACATATTATATTGTGTGTGCTCTTTGACGACCGTTACAAAGGGTGACAATCGATTCCCTTCTTTTGTCACTGTGTGACCTTGCGGACTTGTTTGTCCATATGACCGATGCTCTTCGACCTAGAACTGTGACTTGAAATCGATGTTTGATGATGCTACTTTATTGTGTTTTTCTAAGGACTAAGATCTATAGAGTCCAGAGGTCCACAATAGGAAAGCAGTCGAGCTAAGATGTATTGTCGTAGTGTCTAGGGAACAATCATTTTGTTTTCACTGTATTAGCCCGGGCGACTATATGTGTTATAGTCATATAATATCGATATGACATAAAGGGACATTGTATGTTATTGGTGACGACTCAAATGATTTGGGATATCGTAGATATGAAAATGTTATGTTAGTTGGATGATGACTTAATATAACATTTATTGTTACTTTTTGGTCGCACACCCCATTTCTTGTATGAAATGTAAGAGAGATATTGTTATAAAATTATTTTGTATAGTTAAATGGCTTATGTAGCCAAGTGGGAGCTGTGGCTAAAAGTGGGTCCGACCACATCCCTAACTAATAGGATCAGTTTAGGTAACTGATGTGGGCCTATGACGAGCCCATAGAATAGGGTTTATGTAACCCTAGTTCTATCCTATATATACAAAGGTTATCTGTGAGATAACGAACACACACGAGATACAGCATACTCAAATAATATATCTCTCTTACGTAGTCCATCATCCAAGACTAGAGATTTGGGGCGTGGAAACACGATGACTCTAGTAGCCACTTTCAAGAATTACAGTGACTCTAGTAGTCACCTTCAAAAATTACAGTCGAGGTTGCAGTGGGCGTAAAGCGACAATCGAATCCGAATTCGCTTCCGTAAAAGGCCATTCCTATTATATATTCCTACAGTTATAATTCATGACATTAAAACATAAGAACAGAAAGGCATTAATATATCTTTATTGGAGTTATATAGTGAAAATATATAAAGAATTTGACATCATTTATTTATCTATTCTTATTACAACAGTATTGGTTTATATCTATTCATCAAAATAAGTTCTAATTGTCATGATCGTTAGGCCTGTAAAGTTCAATCTTGCGGTCGTTTAGCCGTTGGATAGGTCTAGCATTTGCTTCTAAATCCTGTAATCACATTTAATTTTAAAAAGAAAATTAGTAGAAAAGATGAAAAAATATTAGTAAAAATGAAAATAGTTTGTGTAAAAATGCAAAAATCCTGTAATCTTACATCATGGATAGCATCGCGAATAAGTTCCACTTGTTCTTTAGTAACAGTCCTCACCTAATGAATTCATAAAATTCTTTAGAAAACAATTGCTATTTAATTTAATTTTTGTATTTTCTTGAAGTAAATGTTAGGGTTTGCTCTTACCTTTCTCACAATTGTCCAGATTACATTTTGAGTGCACGGAGGAGTTGTGAGTGAACCAATGTACCTATAGTACTTTCTACTCCCAAATTTTATAAGTTCGGGATCAATAATTCCGATCACTTTTTCTACGTCTCGTGTATCTGCGACTGCTTCTAAATACCGCTTCATCTAAAAATAAACCAAGAAAATACAAAAAATCAATTAAAAAATGGAAAAAAAATCTTTAGAAAGAATATTACAATATTTATCAAATAAATATAATTAATTAACGACCATGGACAAGAAGGAATCGGGACGCCCAATTTTGAACATAATTCCTATCACAGCAGTGCGATTATCATTGGTCTGGTGGACTAGATGAGCTTCCATATCAAACCTGTAAATGAAAAATAAATAAATAAATATTGTAGTATTATAATTAATACATAATTTGGTCGGACAATTCCTCAAAAATCCCCAAGTGTAAACTGAATTTCCTTTTCACTCCCCAATTTTGAAAAAGTTCCTGTTCACTCCCCAATTGAAAAACAAAATTTCTTTTCACTCCCCAAGGTTGTATAATAATTCAGGAATTGCGTACATTTTTTAGGGAATTGCGTATAAAAATCCCGGAATCTCGTATATACGAGATTCCGGGATTTTTATACGCAATTCCCTAAAAAATGTACGCAATTCCTAAAGACAATGTACGAACATGTACTATTTGTGGGGACCTAAAAGGAATTTTGTTTTTCAATTGGGGATTGAATGAGAACTTTTTCAAAACTGGGGACCTAAAAGAAATTTTTTCAACTTTTTGGTACTATTCAAAGATTTTCCCTAATTTGGTTCTTAAATAGATGAATTATTTTCTCAATTATAATAATAAAGAATAAATTACCTTCGTCCATTGATAGTGTGTTCCGAAGGTGAGTGCCAATGCAATTGCCTGAGTTGATACCGACTGCCATTGATCTCTATGTACCCTGCACCACTTGGCCATCTTATCTGCACTCACATATAATTTCAATAAACTCATAATGCATTTACGAAATATAAATACCAAAAACTCAAACAACTCTATAATGATGGTAAGATGATGATTTATGATCATATGCATGTGGACAGAGACATGATCATGCAGATATAATACGGTACAGATATAATAACAATATTGATTTTTTTTCATTTAAATTTTAAAAAGTATCCGACATAATGTACGACACGACACGATATGACAAAGTTATATAAATAGAAGTGTCTGTATATTAGAGATGTCGATAGTAATAGTTATTGTTTATGGATCTTTTATATATATACTTCTGTTAGACAAATTGTATAATTATGACTCGAATTAATTTTGATATTAATATTACAAACCCTATCCATATCCATATGAGTTTAAAAAACTACAAATTAGCCAATTTCATTAGGACTTTATATATGTGAATTTGTGAGCGAATTAACTGCCGTTTTACCCTCAACTTAATAATTGAAAAGAATAAAAAAAAATTTATTTCCCTTGGAAACATTCAGATTTTAATATTTTAGAAAATTAATTTACCATGAATCTGATTTTTTAATATTTTAGTTGTAGGTGTTAGGGTTTATCACTTACCTACTAACTTTATATATATATGTTATGTGTGTGTGGTTTTTAACCCTATAAATTCTTTAAACCCTATATTAAGTTTAGTGGGTAGGAATTGAAGTTGCTCACTCACCGCATCCACAATTTCAAAGCCACTGACCAAATAGACGGATTTAGAGATCAAGTAATGATCTTCAAGTTTTTGAACAACATAAACTTTTATACATAGATATCGTAAGATTATTCTCTTTTTTATTTAAAAAAAATATTAAACACTATATATTTTTAGTGAGGGTTTCATGCTAATTAACAAATATTAATTATAGATATTGATTACCATCATATTGTACCCAAATGCGACACTATTTGAACCCTTCGATTCATTAGATCAATAGGAGATTGCATTCTTCCGGAATTGCATTCTCTCCATTCTGGGTGGATCTCTCCCCAATGTGCCGGTCCGATCTCGCTATCCATGTCGTAGCTGAACTCTCTCTCGTCGTCTGCAAGTAATCATCAGTATTGTTCAGCATCCGAAATTCATTCAGATATTTAAATATTTAATAATTCTCAATTCGAATAGTTCAAGCCTTATGATGAAGTTGTCATTCAATATGATATTAGAACTCATGATATTCGAAAAAATACATATAGAACTATATATGGGAATTGATTTTTTTTTGCAAGAAATTATATATAATAAAGCCATGCAAGATCATAATAAACTCACCAACTTCTTGAGCCATGGTGAAACATGCTACAAAAATAAGAACAACGAGCAGGCGCTGGAAAAAAGCTGTAAGCTTCATCATCTTCGATTCTTGGCTTTGGTTTGTTTTTAGCAAATGCATGGATTTGGTTGTTTAAGTGGTCGGGAATATGGCTGTTTATATAGAAGTTAAAAGGCTCACATGATGTGAAATTAATTAATTAATTAATTAATTATGGTGCCCCATATAGATGTGAATGGTGAAAATTATAAATATGAATTGATTTCTTGATTGAAATTTCGTGTGGGTGAAAAATGTCAATTGATAATAAATTGACCAGGTGCTACAAATAGTAGGTAATAAATTGCAAACTATTTAATAAATAATATTAGTTTTACTATATATATATATATATATATATATATATATATATATATATATATATATATATTTTTTTTTTTGTTTTATAACCCTTTTATATGGGTCGAGTCGAGTCGGACCACCAAGTTGTAAACTTTGTAAAGTTCTTCCTACTAATGATAATTATGTATAGGGACTCGAACTAGCATAATATCGAACAATTAAATTACAATATTCGGTGATAACAAACATTGTTATGTTTATTATAATGATTCATAAAATATATATAACAGACAAAATTTCATAAGCCTATAACTCCCCATCAGTTTGGAATATTTTTACTTAACTCCCCCATGAATTTATATTACATAATAGGATATAAATACTGCATTAGAACGTTTTAGTACTACATTATGTGAAAATCATACAATATAATTTGAGAGTTAGAATATGATGATTTGTCCCCAGAACCACAAAATCCATGAATTTATTCTACATAATAGGATATAAATATTGTATTATAACGTTTTTGTACTACCTTATGTGAAATTTGTACGGACAACCAATTGAGGAGTTATATCAAAATATGATGCCCAATTGGGGATATATCCCACATTACCTCAAATAAAAAAGATATCAAACATACTCTTTTTTACCCAAAAAACTTCTTTAATTATACCTCTATTAGTTAAGATATTATTTAATTTTGTACATCAATCAAGTTTTGCCTTGCAAAAGAAAAAAACAATAATCAAGTTTTGCACTAATCTCGACTTGTTTTAGAAGTTAGACTAATTAAAACCTTTTGACCTAATTAACGTTTTAATTACCTTTCCAAGTTTGTTACGCTGGAGGATTAATAGTATGCAATGACACAATTAATTTCGTCAGATAATAGAAAAAGACCTGACCAAAGAAAATAGATAATAGAAAAAGTGTCAACATGGACTTCTTTAAATTCAATATAAGCATCATTAAGGAAAATTAGTCACGGATTAGCTGAAAATCTTGAAACTACCACTAATTTTATATGTTGACTTTTCTTAATGAAAGACCGAGTAAATTCTTTTTACCACTAATTATATATGTGACCAGAAAAATTAATTCAAACCATTATTAATTTAGTTTCGTCGGGATCTAGTTCTATAATTTTATAAAATTTGTAATATGTATTCGGTTTTTGTCTAAAAATCAATTTATCATCAGAAATATTTACATGGTTGCCCACTATCCCGACATAAAGAAATTATCAAATGAAAATTTTATAGGATCAAAATTGTATTTTTAAATGGAACGTGAATTACGAGAATTCATAATCCTGCCAGTTTTTCATGGTTGGGGTAGTTCAAATCGCATTACCAAAGTTAGTCATAGTCTAAATTAATTTCAAATATTGAATTTTAATCGATCAAAACCATTTTGGGTTTTACTGGCTAATATTCAAATGAACTGGTGTTGGTATTTGTTATGTATTTTGATTTTGATACGAATAAAATAGTTGTTTGTAAAACGAAAATAATTTTTTCCACATGCCCTTTTCACTAATAGGAGATGATATAAATTATTATTCATACACGTGTAGATGAGAAAACAAACTATAAATTTATCTTTTGGTGTTTCGAAAATTCCAAATAGACTTATTCTTTTATGATTCAGGTGAATTATATCAGAACCAAACCAGAACAAATAAAAGTTAAACTTCAAAACCAGGGTTTGATATTTTCTACTTTTCGTGGATGCCCTTGGTGATATGAAAGGACCCCGTAGATTTTTGTTGAAAATTATTAATAAACATTCCTATTAACTTCAAAGTTCAAATACACATGCGCGCGATTTAACTTTTCTTTGAACGCTAATAGAATAGGTGAATTTATAAGTTTTAAAATTAGGGTTTTTTATTTTTATACCCTTTACTAGATTGCATAATTATAACTTAGGTGGAAATATTACAAATTCTACATCTATGAATTATGAAAATTTACATGCCTACAACCTCATTTTGTTGGAATTTAGGTTAATTAATAGATAAAATGACTTTTATATCCTTAATTTACAATTTTAAAAACTAAAATTAAAATATTTTTAAAAAATTAATTCAATGTTAAAATAACTTTAAAAATAAATTTAATTTGAATATTTAACAAATAAATATATTTTGGGGTTTTTAAAAAAAAAAACTAAGTGTTGGTAAAAAGATCAATTTACTCATAAAATCCACTAAACTATGATGGAATGAAGAAATTTGCAATTTTTAAAACTTTTAAGGATGAAGTTTATAATATTTTCATTTAAATGGGTATGAGTTGTAAATATACAATCTTGTAAAGAGTATAAATATAAAAAAACCCCTTAAAATTAAATATATATTAATTAAGGGTGGCAAAATGGCCGGATTAGACCTTAGGGGCTTTTTTGGGCTGGCTTGGCTTAGTAAAATTTGGATTGAGTTGATTTTGGGTTGGATAAAAAATGAGATGGAAAAATAATGGGTTGGATTAGGTTGATATTGGGTTTGAATTCAGTATTTAATAGGTTAATCTCATTTATATAATTTTTAATATTTTATTACTATTTTACTCGTAAATTAAATATTACATTTCTATTCATATTACAAAATTGCATATTATTTACATATACTAACACAATTTTATACACACATGTATGCACACTAACATAATTTTATACATATTTCACATATTAATATATTTTTTACACACACTAATACATTTTTACATGTATATTACACACACTAACATACATTTAAGCACTCTAACATAATTTTATAAGTATTTTGCACACACTAACACATATTTATGTACGCAACATGATTCGAAGTGCATAAATTATTAACATTCCTTCATTTATATATGCAACAACAATATGTCGCATCAGCTTTATGATCTTCTCCAACGACGCCAAGATCTAATCTCATGAACAAGAATTAATGAACAACCAATCATAGGATAATTTTAATCCTAACTTAATTCGATCGAGCAAATTAAATGTAACGAAGGGACGAGAGAATAAGTGTATTACATTTACCGTGTGGTTAATATAAATTTTAGAAAGAGTGACAAATCATTTATAATAAGTGTAATGTACATTAGCCCAAACCCGACCAACCACTTATAATGGTAAGTGCAATATTCGACTCGGCTAATGATTAGTGTATTACATTTACTATTTAATTTGTTACTCTCCCTAAATTTTTCACCAGATAAGTGTATTGCATTTAATTGGTTACTCTCCTTAAATTTACAGTTAAATATAAAACACCTCACCTTTACCAATTTAATGAAACTAGATTCGTCCTAGAATTACCTTTAATTAATCAAACTAAATTGCAAACAAACCCTAATCCTCAGGGCTCATGAGGCAACTCTTATTGACACAATGGACAAGCACGACTGCTCCTAAGCCAACGCAAAACGCAGTCCTCATGATAAACATGCAAACAAGGCAACCAAATAACACGACTTCCACTCGTGATCCCATACAGATGAAACAGCCTTTCTCCTCTCCCACACCATCATAAACCACGCTTTCTAGTCCCTCCGTCGCCGCACCATCATCTCCTTCACGAAACACCGTATCAGTACTCCTTGGCCTCCTAATAGCAGACGTGTAACTTCCCTCAAAATCAGGGTCGACCCGCATCTGTTCCCGGAACCAAGAAACCCAATGTCCGAATTCATTCTCCTCCACCGCCACCACCTTCCGAATCACCAAACCAGCCTTCAAAACCCCTCGGTTTATGTTATCCGGTTTATCCTTCAAGTAAAGCAAATAACCAGATATTCTCTTCAAAAGCTCTTCTTTGTCCTCGATTTGTTCCCATCGTGGCCGAATACGGTCAACGCCGAAACGTTGCTCTTTCCATTTACAGCGGTTTAGACGAAAAGGGACGAAATCGTCCTTAATGACTTCTTGTTCCAGGATTGCAGGCAGGGTTTGCGGGTTAATGGTACTGGGAATCTGCACGTAGATTTGTAAATCGAGGCCGAAAATTACTTCGTCATGGATGAATTGTTTGTCGTGGAATTCGACAGTGACGGTGAGATGGATCAAGAATGTGGGTTTGGTAATTAGGGTTAAGTGCGGGATTATATCGCGGTTGAGTTGGAAGGCATGGATGTGTAATGTGTAATCTTGGTGAGAATTTAATGGAGGAAGCCATGTGGGTGGTGCCATGTTCTTGATTGTGATTCAGCGGGCAGAAAATTGTGTTTTTATGTATGTGTGTATAACTTAATAGACATCGAGATGGACGTGGATTGATTGTATTATGTTCATTACTTAGTCATGGATGAATTGTTTGTCGTGGAATAAAACAGTGACGGTGAGATGGATCAAGAATGTGGGTTCGGTAATTAGGGTTAAGTGCGGGATTATATCGCGGTTGAGTTGGAAGGCATGGATGTGTAATGTGTAATGTGTAATCTTGGTGAGAATTTAATGGAGGAAGCCATGTGGGTGGTGCCATGTTCTTGATTGTGATTCAGCGGGCAGAAAATTGTGTTTTTATGTATGTGTGCATAACTTAATAGACATCGAGATGGACGTGGATTGATTGTATTATGTTCATTGGATTTCTTATTACTTGGGATAAAATTATCACGGATACACATGCCTGTGCAGGCACAAATATATATCCTCACGTATTGATATATCTGTGTAACAAGAATTCTAGTCGTACGTAATTACTAATTCTTCCCAATAAACCCTCCCTACCTTACCGACTGAGAGGACAAAATAACATAGATATTGAATCATCAGTTCATCGATTGAGATACGTCGCCCTCACGTATAAGTGAATTTCTTCATCTTAGGAGCGTGGAGCCAGAAATTTCATTGATGGGGGTCGACTAAAACATAATACTAGAAGAAAAAAAAAAAACAAGTTAAATTTATTTTTTTTTTTTTTTAAGTACTTACAAGTTTGTATCTCACAAATGTCCACGTCGGTTACCCATATTTGAAAAACGATGCATAATTAAATCATTGGAAACACTGTTAACTATTATTTTTAATATATGTAATCAAACAATCATTTAACCATTCGTTGTTTATCCTATTTTTCAACCGATTTTTGATGTATTTCATTGTAAAAAATGATCTTTCCATTGTAATTTGTTGCAACTGGTAGAATTAAAATCAATCTTACAAGCAAGTATACAAGTGAATAATACATCATTTCTCTGTCTACACCAATTTTCGAGCAAAATCACCAATCTCTTTCAATTCAGAGAAGACTTCATCTGGTTTCATATTAATAATATAGTTCTCAAGTTGATTTTCAAGTTTTTTTTTTTTTTTTTTTTTACTTTTTTGAGGATGCCGAACTGATTGAATCGAATCTTTTGGCTTTATGATGAAAAACTTATCCATATTGATAATTGATAAAATAAACCTTAGTTAAAATATAAAAAAAAAAGTAAAATTAATTTTAAATTTATATTCAATTGTAAAATAAAAATAAAAAAAGAAAGTCCAGTCCACAAACAAATTAAAAAACCCTTATGTTTGGCAGAAGACCTGGAATAATTACTTATGCTCTCGCACTGTCGCACACATGGGTGGGTCGACCCATGCAAAAAGAAAACGACATTCACCCTCTGTAATTCAGCGAGGATGAAAATTGGTTCGCTAATTCAATGGTTTCGGCGACAAAAAGAGAGGAAAAATCACACAAACACACTAACCCATGAAAACGAACATGTGCTAAATCTTCAACGTGGGTTTTCAGCGCCCCACGAAGTGCGCGTAATAGCTCGTCGTCTGCAGTAGCAATCCTCGTCCCCCTGGATTTCAGACATTTTCACTTACTGGAGTTCGAATTTCTCAACAATATGCAAGAACCCAAATTTTTGGTCTTGGCCTTTAGGCTTTACCAATGTATTTTTTTTTTTTTTTTGGGGGGGGGGGGGGGGGGGGGGGGAACTCCCTCAAATTTCAGCACCAATTAACGAGGCTACAATTAGCGGGTTATGTGTTAAAAATTGACATAATTTTCCAAATTTTTTTTCATATTTCTGACGTGGCATGAAATGGTTAGGTGTAATCCCACATGTCAAAATAAAGGACACGTGTCTGCTAATGTGTCTTTCTGGCAATGACGTGTCAAAATACTAGGAATTCCGATGGGACAATGTCCTCAAATTTCATGCTTTCCAAAAT
The DNA here is from genome assembly GCA_037501455.1 of Lantana camara. Classification (NCBI taxonomy): domain Eukaryota; kingdom Viridiplantae; phylum Streptophyta; class Magnoliopsida; order Lamiales; family Verbenaceae; genus Lantana; species Lantana camara. The sequence continues at coordinate 12,839,788 of CM074859.1, forward strand.
TAAAGGTTAAGATTTGCCAAATCCCAAAATCATGTCTAAGGATTTCAAGTTGAAATAATATAATCTACCGGATGAATTGAATATTTTTCCCTAAATTAATTAATTATTCTAAGAGAAAATTATTAAAATCGTCTCGTAAAGTGATCCACTTTTAGTTTTGGTCTCAACAGTTGTCAATGTCTCACTTTTGGTCCCATAAAGTGGCATTTTTCTTAAATTTGGTCTCATAGACAACTTTCCGTCTAAGACCAATGTTTGACTGTTAAAAAAGGTTAATTTTCCCCCCATTTGGTTTTTTTATATTTTTAAAACTACCCCAAACTATTTAAATTCCATATTTTCACCCTCAAACTATTTAAATTGTATATTTTCACCCCAAACAAAATATAATATCTATTACATATTTTATATATATATATATATATATATATATATATATATATATATATATATATATATATATATATATAATTTGTATATATGGTATATATGCACATATATGATACATGTAACACACACACACACACGTATATATATATTTGTATATAAGGTATATATGCACATATATGATATATATGTAAAACACCCACATATATACATGTATCATATATGTGCATATATACCATATATACAAATATATATATGTGTGTGTGTGTGTTACATGTATATCACATATATATATATATATATATATATATATATGTGTGGGTGTGCGTGTGTTTTACATGTATCATATATGTGCTTATATACCATATATACAAAAACACATATCATATATGTGTGTGTGTGTTACATGTATCATATAATGCACATATACCATATATACAAAAACACATATCATATATGTGTGTGTGTGTTACATGTATCATATATGTGCATATATATATATATATATGCACATATATGATATATATATATATGCACATATATGATACATGTAACACACACACATATATATATTTGTATATATAATATAATATATAATATATACATATAATATAATGTAATATATATAATATATTTTTACAGTAAAAATAATTTTTTTTAACGGAGTAAAAAATAATCTTTTTAACCGTCAAACATTAATTTTGGACGAAAAGTGGTCAATAAGACCAAATTTAAGAAAAATGTCAGTTTATATACGGGACCAAAAGTAAAATATTGACAACTATTGGGACCAAAACTAAAAGTGGTTTACTTTACGGTACGATTTTAATAATTTTCTCTTAGTCTAAATTGCAAACGTCCTAATCCTCAGGAGGCAATTCGTAGCAACACAACGGACAAGCACGATTGCTCCTAAGCCAACGCAAAACGCAGTCCTCATGATAAACATGCAAACAAGGTAGTCAAATAACACGACTTCCTTCCCACACCAAAATAATGATAATAATAAAAAAAAAAGCGACTTCCACGCGTGATCCCCTCCAAACAGATGAAACATGATTTCTCCTCCCCGTCCCCATCGTAAACTACGCTTTTTAGTCCCTCCGTCCCCGCACGTCTATCTCCTCCATGATAAAACCCAACATGATCACCACTACTCCTCGGCCTCTCAATGGCATAGGTATAACTTTCCTCGAAATTTGGGTCGGCCCGCTTCTGTTCTCGTACCAATGAAGGCAAGATCCATATTCGTCCTCCTCCACGACCACCTCCTTTCGGGACTCCAAAGCCACCAGCAAATTCCGCCGGTTTCTGTTCTTCGGTTTATCTTTCAAGTGAAGCAAAAACAAAGAAATTCTCTTCAAAAACTCGTCTCTGTCCTCGATTTGTTCCCAACATGGCCCATTACATTCATCGAGAAAATAGTTTACGTCCCATTTACAATGGTCTACCCGAAAAGGAACCGAAGTGGTTTATGAGTTATTGTTCAAGGACTGCGGGTAGGATTTGTGGGTTAATCGTAATGGGAATCGGCATTTCGGTAATTAAATGAAGGCCCTTAATTACTTCATCATGGATGAATCGTTTACCGAGAAAAGTTAATAAAATATTTATAATTTAATAATAGAAAATCCGTTACTATAAATAATTAATTAAAAACTAATAGAATATTTTTAATTTAGTAAAAAAAAATCGTTGCTATTTAAATTGTAATTTCTTTATTTTGATAGAAAAATTTATTAAAATATTTTGATTTATATGGTTTAATACACATATAAATATAATTATTTAAATATTTGAACTTTCATCCTTATTCTTTCACGGGAAAAATGCAAAATCGGGACATGAAGTGACCCTCACTAGCAATTTTAGGACACAAATTACTCCGGCGACAAAAGTGTCCAATAACTCCCAAAATGTGTCAATTTCAAGACAAAGGTCGTCGGAGATAGCTGACGTGGTGCCGGAGTGCTGATGTGAACATATGCACGTTACACGTGGCATATGACACATCAGCTTTTAAATGAGTCATATGCCACGTCAGCACTCAGGCGCCACATCAGCTATCTCCGGCAACCTTTATCCTGAAATTGACACATTTTGGGAGTTATTGGACACTTTTGTCACCGAAGTAATTTTGTATCCCAAAATTGCTAGTGGGAGTCACTTCATGTCCCGATTTTGTAATTTTCTCATAATTGAAATTATAGGAAAATTCCAATCACAATCTAATTCCATCAAATTAATATAATGGGATGATAGCGGTTTATAAGTATCGTATAATCAATATAAAGTGTTTAGAAAAAATAATTAATTAACTAATAAGAATAATACATTTAATTATATTTAGATATTTGCTTCTGTGTATATCATTAGGATATATTTTCTTGTAAAATAGATATTTTCTATATCCTTTAGAATCCTCTAAAATACATCGCTTACATAGGATTTATATCTTTGTAATTTATATATACTTTGTATTATGATGTGAATAAATGGAGAAAACAAATATTCTTTCATGATATCCCAACTTAGGTTTTTTCATCTCCCAAGTTTCGCCTTCGAACTTGGGATCTTCCTCCTCCTTCACGATGTTAAACTATTTCCCAATATTTATCTTTTGAAATTGGAAAATCCTTCTTCGATGACGAATAAATTTCCCAAGGTTTGCCTTTTGAAATTGGGCAAATCCTTCCTCGATGGCAAATAACAAAATTTTCGACGTTCAACTTTGAAATTGGAAAACCCAAGGTTCGCCTTCCTTTGACGCTCTGTCAGCCATACGATCTGATTGTCATCTTTTTTCATTGTTGGACAATGTGCTAGGTATGCGGCCTTGTTAGGAATAGTGCCCTGAAAGCCGATGAATCCAAAAGACAGTGGGAGTGTCAACCTGACTCGCTCGAGGCTTGCTCGTCTGATCACGCCCTTAAAAAGGACCACCTTGTTTCATGGGGTACAGAGTGTATAGTTGATGTGTGCGTGATACATGGGGGTGCTTACTTACTCTAAGTAGATACACTGAGGTGTCCCGTGTGAGAAGATACCTAAATGGGAAAGGAAGTTTCTATATCTGGAAATAGAAACTTCCAAATTAGAAAATATCTCACGAGTCATTGATGTGATTAAGTGATCCTTAAACTTGAGGTTCCATTGGTACTTTATGAGCTAACTCTGTAGTCTTAGGTGTAAGCTTTAAAGGGTGTCCCCTTAGACAACTGATTCAAGGCTTATGTTGGGGCTGCACAAGTGGCACATGAAAGTATGTGAGAATCAATAAAGTACCTACGCTTGCATTAGCAAGGTGATGATCTCTTATTGTGTAAGTCATTCATATGTCATCTAGGAGTCCTTGGCCAAGGCAGTGGATCAAGACATCAAGAAAAGAGTTTCTTGGATTGAGATCAAATGGATATGAAATGCACATAGCATTAAGATCAAGATTATTAGGGTTCTAATTATCCCTTGCCCTAGATCTTGATTGAGAGATGAGACGTAGGAGGATTATATCTCACATATGTCAATAACTTAAAGGTTTTGTCGAATCGAGACATTCTTATTCAGCTAGGGGTCAAACACCTGTTGCTAGACTATGGTCGTTTGATATGTGAACCGATTAATTAATTAGGGTCACTGCTAATTGAATTAAGAACCTAGAGGGTCACACACAACAACCCGGTCACGAGGGTTAAGGCTTGAATCGATTAAACGAGTTGATCGAACCATTAAGAGAATGGTGGGGCCCACACGTGTGAAGCACACGTGTGGGAGGCGTGTATAACACGTGTCTATATTAAATAATTAATGTGTTAATTATTTAATGGACTTTGATTTAATTTTGAACTAAAATTAAAGTCTAATTTTAGAGAAATAAAGTCTAATAAATAATTAATTATGAATTAATTATATTATTAGTCTTCAAGTTATTTATTGTAAAATAAATAAAGTAAAATAAAATATCTAAAAGAGTTAGATATTATTCTTGCCCAACAAGTTGGTCAAAAGGTGAACTTTTGGTTAAAGTAAGAGACTTACTCTCCAAGCAAGAAATCCCCTTCCAAAAGGATTCGGGAATCCTATTCCACAAAGGAAAAGGGGTTCGAACCCTAGCCCTTTAAATACAAGGGGTTCGAACCCCATGGATGGATGATAGCAAATTTCTCCTTCTCTAAATTATACACTAAACCCTAGAGCCTAAACACCGAATATAGAACTAACATCCTCCCTATTCTGATCGTGGTCGCGGTTGGTGGACTATTTCTCTAGAGGGCTACTATTGTGAAGTCTTGAAAGATTCAAAGGAGCTTTTGGGGATCAAGCCGCGTGAAGAGCGTTCTTGGGCAGCTAGAACGTGTCAAGAAAGCTACTAACTAAGTGAGTTTCTTGATCTCTACGAATTTGGGAATAGGAATTGCAAGATTCGATCCTTGCTTAGTTGGGAAAATTTTTAAATTTCCGCTGTGTTTTCGTTCTGTTTTCCCAACAGGCCTAACCGTCATCCTTCGACATGAAGATCTTCGATAAATGATACTCCTCTTCAGGAATTTCATCTGGAACTTCCTATAGAAGTTTCACTGGTGGTGCTGGTACTTCGTTAACTTGATGAAATTTTCACCGTGCACTCTTACCAACCACAACATGAACATCTTCTTACAAGCTCTATGTCTTCTAACTAGCTAGGAACTTACAAGGGGGAAAAGGGTGTGTGAACATGTTGAGTATATCTTGCAGATATTTTTTAGAAATAATTACTTCTGACTACCCTGCATTTAAGTTTAATTACACTATCTAGATCGAGAAACTACATATTATTTTCTAATTTTTTAGAATCGTTTCTTATCTCTAAGGTCCGATAGGGTTCTGTTATGTCATTCAAAATTTACCCCAAATGTTTTTAATTTGGTTTGCGACTTCAGGGACTCTATTGTTAAATATATACTTTGTAAGGATTGCTTTGTTTATATTTGTAAACTTTAGGGATAATTTGGTAATTTTGATCATATATTAATGAGAAAATAACAAAATCAGGACATGAAGTGACCCCCACTACCAATTTTAGGATACAAAATTACTCTGGTGACAAAAGTGTCCAATAACTCCCAAAATGTGTCAATTTCAGGACAAAGGTTGCCGGAGATAGCTGACGCGGCGCCTGAGTGCTGATGGCATATGACTCATTTAAAAGCTGATGTGTCATATGCCACGTGTAACGTGCATGTGTCCACATCAGCACTCCGGCGCCATGTCAGCTATCTCCGGCGACCTTTGTTCTGAAATTGACACATTTTGGGAGTTATTGGACACTTTTGTCGCCGGAGTAATTTGTGTCCTAAAATTGCTAGTGGGGGTCACTTCATATCCCGATTTTGCATTTTTCCCTTCTTTTAGTCTCTCTCACATGCACACATCCGTATACATATGAATGCTTAATATAATATCTCCATATATATGATTGTATTAAATACAAATAATTATATAATTAAAAATATTTATATTAAAACTAATACTTAAATAGTTAATAGAAATTAATACTTATAAATCTAATTATTTGGTCATGTAAAGTTTCATTTTTTTTATATGTCATAGAACTTATACTTAAATTGATATACATTAGATTTTTATGTCGTAATTAAAACTTATACTTATAGATGATATTTACTCGGATCCATATATATCACAATTGCTATTAGATTTTGTTATTTTTCTTAAAATATATATATTAATTATAAGATATAATATAAAATTATAAATCATTATGATATTTTATATATATATATTGTAATTAAAAAACAAAAGTATATATACATTGTATTAAATATATATAAAAATCGAAACTTATACTTAATATAATGTAAAAATCTAATTATTTTGTTATCTAATGTTATCTAAACTTTCATTCTTCTTTTTTTATATGGTACTAATGCTTCCTTTTTTATATGTCATAAAAATTATACTTAAGTTGATATACATTAGATTTTTTATATGTCATAAACCTTATAGTTATAGATGATATTACTCGAATTCAAATGTATCACAATTGCTATTAAGATTTTGTGGAACATGTAAAAACTGCAACAGACGGGGCACATCTTTTATTACACTTATTACATTAAGATCTGTATTTTATCAATTTCTACAACATACCCTTTGGGTGCATATAATTGTCCTTACTTTCTGGGTTTACAGATCTTGCTGAAGAAGCAGAACTCTCCAACTCGGGAGCATCCATATCCTCATCGATGTCATTTTCAATTTCTTCATGAATGTGGTTTAAACTACAAGTTGACTTTGGAAGAGCCCCATCAGAAGCTTTATCAATATACTTTCATTGCTTAATTTCTGAACGGTCCTTCTACTGAATTCATCACTAACATCCTCACCATTTCCCATTGCCTCAGAGACCATGTCTCTGCTATTATCACTGCCAACTTGAGATCGTTTATCTGGTCCTTCGAGCTCCACATCACCCTCTAAGGAGAGAATTGAAGAAATATGTGAATATATGATTCAGGGTACTATTGACAGACAGCATATGTTCCTCTGCATGCTCCATGCAACTCTTATGCCATTTGTTGTAATTAGAAACCACAAGAAGTTCGTTAACCAAAAGAAAAGAAACGTTTTTGATAAGTGATGTTTAAGTAATATATCAATTGTTAAAGTGAGCACAAAATAGAAGCCATATCAGGTTAGAATATAATTTTTTAAAAAAAAAAAAAAAAAAAAAAAAATCGAACCTGTTAGAAAGACCGTGGGGTTGAAGGAGGACCCCCCCTCGTATTATTAGCCAACAAAAAACCAAGTGTATAGGCAATGCGCCATAATCCAAATATCAGAGAGACTATTACAATCAAAGTGCCAAATAGAAATACTATAATAGATCTCAGGAGCAATGGCATATGTTGGAAAATGATCCCTATTACCCACTGCACTTATCGGAGCAATCATTGGCCCATGGATGTGGCCCCCAGACTTCCGAGCTTCGGTTAGGATCTAAAGACTATCCCATACCTCACAACAATTGTTCGCATATACAGCGGCATCCTCGGGACCTTTTTTGGAGGCTGTCCTTTGAAAAGGATAGTAGTTGGTTTTCGCGCAATTCCAGACAACATGTACAATATTTTTTCCATCAATTCCTTTAAAGTGAATATCTGGCAGCTGAGTCCATAAGCTACTGTTGACCCTCATAATAATCTGCTTCATTGAAAAGCTAACCTGCATAGCTAATTTTCCTTTCCCGTACCTCCACAAAATAGTCATGTTAGGTTTAGTGCAATTAATGTACACCATATTGGCAGTAGTCTGCTCAATCAAAGAATAAAAATCAAGGAACTTCCCTAAGCACCAAAAGAAGATTTGGATAAAAGAGAGCTCAAAGTTAGCGTAAGAAACCAACTGCTGGTGCTTAACTTCAATGTTCCTCCATACCTGTACGTCATTCACAAATCACAAATCTTCAAAGAAATTACCTATACTCCAACCACAGCAAAGATCAAGGTATATCATGGAAAAAGAGACAGAAATACTTATTACGGAAATCAGGAAGACCCCATTTATCAAGAATTACAAAACTTTTAATTTCCGGGATCATCGGTTCTTCCGGGAAATTCCAGTTCATTTGACGATCAGCTCCAAGCGTTGCTAGCCGATCAGCTAGGCCATTACCTTCTCTGTAGATATGGGAGATGCGGACCTCCATGTTCCTCGCCACTTGGAGAAATTCAGCAATTTTATGTTGGATTCCAATATCTCCAGATTTCCGACGAGCGATGATTTTAATTATAGCTTGTGCATCAAGCTCAATCCAAATATGATCGCAAGAAAGTTCTGATGCAATCTTCACCCCTTTAACCATGGCCGTGATCTCTGCAATCGTGTTGGTAGCAAAACCAATACCTTCACTAAAAGCCCAAATCACCGACCCATTGCAATCTCGAATAACGCCTCCTACTCCCGCCGGTCCCGGATTGTGATCAAATTCCTATTGAGTCTTCCGGGTGGAAGGAGAGAGTGATCAAAGTACCTGTCACAATTTCCTTAATCCGTTGCATCTTAGACAGCCCCCTGAAAGTCCGAGCAGTCACTTTCTTTCTCTTCATGCCAACTTCTTCCGATTCAAGTTCAGCCTTTTCAGATTCCATTGTAACTTGAGTCACAGTTTTCTCTTTCTTCCTCTTTGAGCTTGACGGACTAATTTCTTTTGAAGCTTGCTTAGGACCAGAAGAACCAGAAGACAAGTTTTTCTTACCCCGCTCAGACGTCCTGAGAGGACTAGGTGTATTGTGTTTCTCTAGTCTTTCAGATTTCCTCGTCGCGGGAGGCGGTGTCCCCTGCTCAAGGCGTTTGGACTTCCGTGTAATTTGAGGGCTTGATGTTTCCCCAGCAGACTTCCTTACACCTGAAACATTACTTTCTCCTGGGCTCCGCAGTGATGAATCTTTTCTAAAATTTACTTTTTTCTTTGAATTTTGGTCTTCTGCTTCATGCTTTTCGGGAAGATCGAGTATCGCTCACCATCCTTTAGCTGCACAGATGGATACAAATTAACCGAGTCACCACCCCCAACAACATCGACACATGAAGAATGAAAGAAAAAGGGGAGGGGAACTGTAATTCATAACAACAATGACCAAGTGCTGGACGCCAAATTGACGATTTTTGCAGAACCCTACTGAAACTTCGGCCAATTTGTCGATTCCAAGCGTTTAGCTGCTTCAAGCAAGATTTTCCCACCAATCTACAAGCGATCCCTAGTTGAAATAGACATTTTATAAACAACAGATATTCTGAAGTGTCATGCATATCGGTAAGGTAGGGAGAAGAGAAGGGCCAAAAACCCACATTCCTATTGATCTTTCACATATCTTACATGTATATTTTTTGGAACTTCAAATACCAACAATTGAATCAGCTGAGTTGGTGGGGAACTCACTTTCTATCTTAATGGGCACAGGTCCGAATCCTCCCTTGCTAAAAAAAATTCATGTTTTGCAGTTTAAAAAAAAAAAAAAAAAAGGGCCAACTGGCCCGCGAAACGGTCCGGTCCGGTTCTAACACCGGTTTTCAGCGGGCCAGATTGGTCCAAGATGGTGCTGGTTTTGGGGGGATCAACCGGACCTTGAACTGGTCCGACCGGCCGGTCCGGTCCGGGTTTTAAAACATAGGTCAGAACAACAGAAGTAATGACTGAGTTGATTTAAAATTCTACGTCTAAGTGGAATTCATACGTGGAAGGACTCTTAAGAACTTCCTACTTAAAATCCTATGTCTAAATAGAATTCATATGTGGATACGTGGAAGGACTCTTAAGAACTTCCTACTTAAAATCCTATGTCTAAATAGAATTCATATGTGGAAGGACTCTTAAAACTACCACGCAGCCGGTGATAACTAGAAAATCTTTAAGAATTACCACGTAAACAATGATAATTAGATAGGATAATATCAAATCTTGAATAAAATCTAGACATTTGATTACAATGTGAGAACTTGTCTGATTATAAATAGAACTAAAGTCACAGAATATTTGTTCCACATTCACGATTAAAATTAAATAGAGATGGTACGAGTATTTTGAGGTACACTCATGACCTATGATGCACGGACACGGACACGGCGACACGGACACGACACGGATACGGCGACACGGATTTTTTTTTGAATTTCCCACGTAAGGAGTGTCGGACACGGTGTCCGACACGAGTATCCGACACGACACGGTAAAATGATATTTTTAGAAGTGTCCGTGCATCATAGCTCATGACTCATCTATAAATTTGGTCACCTTTTTTATGAAGTATAGTAATTACAATTAAAGATATCAACCCAACCTAGGCCCGTTATTGTAGCGGGCTAGATTGACCGGGAACCGTCTCGAAGTGGGTTGTTCCTATGCTGGATTTGTTTTTGATAGTAGTGGCTCAGTTCGGTCCATGAACCCACTAAAAATGTGTTGGCTGGACTTGGATCGATTTCTGATGAGTTGGGTTTAATGGGCTATTGGGCTTGGGTTATTGAGTTTGATAGGTTGACTAGTGGACCTAATTTTCAAAGATTTTCTTATATTAAAATTTAATATTCTTTTTATTTTATATTAATATATGTTATTGTCGTATCTTTTTTTATAAATTTTAAAATTGTTTTTTTTTTATAAATTTTTATGCTAGTAATTTCTTTTAAGTAAATCTCTAATTTTTGATTAAATTAGATATCTCAATTCTGATTAAATTCTAATTTTTTGTAATTTAAAAAAAATTTAATTGATAAAATATTTTAATGGTAGGTAGTTTGATATTTAAGGCAATTTAAAAATTATATCAATTATCTCCTTGTTTCCCTATTTAATTTTTAGGGTTCTTTTTTACTATAAAAGTTTTAGGTTTTTCCCCTAAAGCCTCCAAACAATTTTACTGATTTATTGGAGGTTTCAAACAACAACATTTCTCATTTGATAATCTTGATTATCAACTTTGCATCAATTGCATGAATATAATAGTTATTTTATTGGTTTACAAGTTTTTCGTATTCTACTAAATCGTTTATTATAAATTTCTCCGTATCAGTCTCTAATTTATATGGTATCTTGTATTCATTGATATTGAATCATCAATTTTCCTGAATATGCAACTTTCAAATAGAATTAGTCTTTTATTTTCTTAACTTATTATCATGGATGGTGAGAACTTGTAGCACTCGTAGCGTCAGACATTTTTGTGGCATCGGCACTCAGGCGCCACATCAGCTATATCCGGCGATCTTTATCCTGAAATTGACACATTTTGAGAGTTATTGGACACTTTTATCGCTGGAGTAATTTGTATCCTAAAATTGCTAGTGGGGATCACTTCATGTCCCGATTTTATAATTTTCCCCGTACATAAAATGTTTGTTTTATGTTTAATGCTAAGGGTTTTATTGAAAGATTATATAGTGGAATTACAACTACGTACCTGTCTGCACGTATATGTATGTATGCGTGAGTGTGTAGCCCCCTCACCAGTCTTTGATTGATCTCGTTTTTCTCCACTCCCAATTCTTGTTTTGCAAGTTCTAGCTTTGTTAGGCAGGAAGTCGGTCAAGTCTTTTGTTATTGAGTCTAGTTATGTCTTGTATCTTTCGAGTCTTGCATTGTGCACTGCATACTTTAGTTGTTATTGGATTCGGGCCTCATAGGCCCTTTGGTGTTGTTAAAATTTTATATTGTTTCTTGTCATTGAGGTTGCGAAGGTTACATTTCCTATTATGTCTAAACGCATGCTTGTCGTACATTTAATTATTGTCGGTCTGTGTTCATGTCTGTATTTGTTAGTCGTGCTTCCACATCCCTGTTCATTGCACTTATTAATTGTTCAGGGTCTACTCCCGCCTAACTCAGGAATTGTTTTTGTTTTGTCATCCATTCGTCTTATTCGAACTCATGTACTATCTCTACATTTTGTATGAAGGTCGAGTTTAAATAAGAGAATTGTGGTATTCAAGTGTTTCGGGTGCTAGCATAAATGACAATTTGTTAAGTATTTCGAGATATTTGATAGATTTCCATCAATTCAGACATCTTTCTATATATATATGTACAACATGTTTATCTCATGTATGGTAAAATTGTGTAATTAAATTTCCTCCTTAATAGCTTCAACCAAATTATTGATTCCCTTCCATATTAATATTTATGACATATTTAGAATCTTGTTTTGCTTGAAAATATTTGACATGATGAAATCTAGCAAATCTATTCAAAACCTTCTAGGAAAATTTTCTTTATATAGTGAAATTAAACTCAAACAACGCTTTCCTTAATTTGTATCATGAAACCTTAATAATTTCTACCGCATTTTAATTAAAGGTTTAATTTTTTTTTTGAAAGGAAAATATTAATTTTAAGTCATAGTTTTAACTCCCCCCTTAGGCACATCCATCGTTATTAAATATATAGGTTGATATTTCTCTCTATCTATACAATGTGTCTTTATCCATTGTTGTCCTTATTTTTTATATAGATACGGAATTGAAAAATAATTTAATCGGAATTTTCATAAGCATATCTGATTTTATATGTATGTTTCATAAAATAATATAAGGGCAAAACAATATTTATCCGTATGTAAGTTTATATATATGTTTCTTGTTATATATAATTGACATTAAAACATATGAACAGAAAAGGCATTAATATATCTTTATTGGAGTTATATTGTGAAAATATATAAAGAATTTGACATCATTTATTTATCTATTTCTTATTACAACAATATTGGTTTATATCTATTCAAATAAATTATAAGTTCTAATTCTCATGATCGTTAGGCCTGTAAAGTTCAATCTTGCGGTCGTTTAGCCGTTGGATAGGTCTAGCATTTGCTTCTGAATCCTGTAATCACATTTAATTTTTAAAAAAATTAATAGGAAAGATGAAAAAATACTAGTTAAAATGCAAATAGTTTGAGTAAAAATGCAAAAACTCTGTAATCTTACATCATGGACAGCATCGCGAATAAGTTCCACTTGTTCTTTACTTACAGTCCTCACCTAATGAATCCGTAAAATTCTTTAGAAACAATTGTTATTTAATTTAATTTTTGTATTTTCGTGAAGTAAATGTTAGGGTTTGCTGATCTTACCTTTCTCACAATTGTCCAGATTACATTTTGAGTGCAAGGAGGAGTTGTGAGTGAACCGATATACCTATAGTACTTTCTGCTCCCAAATTTTATAAGTTCAGGATCAATAATTCCGATCACTTTTTCTACGTCTCGTGTATCTTCGACTGCTTCTAAATTCTTCTTCATCTAAAAGTAAACCAAGAAAATACAAAAAATCAATTGAAAAAAAAAAAAGAAAAAAAATAGACAAGAATATTACAAAATTTATCAAATAAATATAATTAACTAATGACCATGGACAAGAAGGAATCGGGACGCCCAATTTTGTACATAATTCCTATCACAGCAGTACGATTATCATCGGTCTGGTGGACTAGATGAGCTTCCATATCGAACCTGTAAATGAAAAAAAGAAATTTAAATATTGTAGTATCATAATTAATATACATAATTTGGTTATTAAATAGATGAATTATTTTCTCAATTATTAAAAAAGAATAAAGTACCTTCTTCCATTGATAGTGTGTTCCGAAGGTGAGTGCCAATGCAATTGCCTGAGTTGATACCGACTGCCATTGATCTCTATGTGCCCTGCACCACTTGGCCATCTTATCTGCGCTCACAAATAATTTCAATAAACTCATAATGCATTTACGAAATATACATATAAAAAACTTAAACAACTCTATAATGATGGTAAGATGATGATTTATGATATATGGACAAGGGACATGATCATACGAACATAACACGATATAGATACTGTGATATGGATTTTTTCTTAAATTTTAAAAGTATATGATATAATATCCAACACGATATGATATGACAAAAGTAAATAAATAGAAGTGTCCGTGCATTGATGTTGATAGTAATAGTTATTATTTATGAGTTTTTTTTTTCTTTTTCTTTTAGACAAATTGTATAATTATGACTCGAATTAATTTTGATACCGATATTACAAACCCTATCCATATGAGTTTAAGCAACTACAAATTAGCCAATTTCGTTAGGCCTTTATGAGAATTTGTGAGTGAATTAACTGCCATTTTACCCTCAACTTAATAATTGAAAAGAATAAAAAAAATTATTTCCCTTGGAAATATTCATATTATAATATTTTAAAAAATTAATTTACCATGAATCGGATTTTTTTAATATTTTAATTGGTTGGTGTTAGGCTTTGCCAATTACCTATTAACTTTATATATATATATATATATATATGGTTTTTGACCCTATAAATTCTTTAAACCCTATATTAAGTTTAGTGGGTAGGAATTGAAGTTGCTCACTCACTGCATCCACAATTTCAAAGCTACTGACCAAATCGACGGATTTAGAGATCAAGTAATGATCTTGAAGTTTTGAACAACATAAACTTTTATACACAGATATCGTAAGATTATTCTCTTTTTTATTTTTTTAAAAAATATTAAATTGTATATATTTTTGATGAGGGCCGGCTTCATGCTGATTAACAAACATTAATTATAGATATTGAGTACCATCATATCATGTCCCCGATTGATTAGGGTTGCCTTGGCTGGGTTGTAATTTCTGTTGAGTGTACCCAAATGCGACACTATTTGAACCCTTCGGTTTGTTAGATCAATAGGAGATTGCATTCTGCCCGAATTGCATTCTCTCCATTCTGGGTGGATCTCTCCCCAATGCGCCGGTCCGATCTCGCTATCCATGTCGTAGCTGAACTCTCTCTCGTCGTCTGTAAGTAATCATCAGTATTGTTCAACATCCAAAATTCATTCAGATATTTAAATATTTAACATTCTTGATTCTAATCGTTCGAGTCTTATGATGAAGTTGTCATTTAATATAGTATTAGAACTAATGATATTTGAAAAAATATATATAGTACTATAGGAAATGGTTTTTCGGCAAGAAATTATATATAATATATGGAGAAAAGAGGCTATTAATTAAGCCATGCAAGATCATAATAAACTCACCAACTTCTTGAGCCATTGCGAAACATGCAACAAAAATAAGAACAACGAGCAGGCGCTGGAAAAAAGCTGTAAGCTTCATCATCTTCGATTCTTGGCTTTGGTTTGTTTTTGGCAAATTTATGGATTTGGTTGTTTAAGTGGTTGGGAATATGGCTGTTTATATAGAAATTAAAAGGCTCGCATGATGTGAAAATTAATAATTAATTAATTAATTATGGTGCTCCATATAGATGTGAAAGGTGAAAATTATAAATATAAATTGATTTCTTGATTGAAACTTCGTGTGGGTGAAAAATGGCAATTGATAATAAATTGACCGGGTGCTATACATAGTAGGTAATAAATTGCAAATTATTTAATATATAATATTAGTTTTAGTTTTTTTTTTTTTGTTTTATAATTCATTTATATGGATCGAGTCAGGTCGGACCACCAAACTGTATATTTTGTAAAGTTCTTCCTACTAATGATAATTATGTATAGGGACTATAACTAGCATAATATCGAACTACTAAATTACACTATTCAGTGGTAGTAAAAATTGTTATGTTTATTATAATAATTCATAAAATATAACAGACAAAATTTCATAAGCCAAAAATAAGTAAAACCATGAAATAAAAAAGATATCCAGCATACTCTTTTTTCCCAAAAAACTTCTTTAATTATACCTCTATTAGTTAAGATATTATTTAATTTTGTACATCAATCAAGTTATGCCTTGCAAAAGAAAAAAATAATAATCAAGGTTTGCCTTAATCTCGACTTGTTTTAGAAGTTAGGCTAATTAAAACCTTTTGACTTAATTAACGTTTTAATTACCTTTCCAAGTTTGTTAGGCCGGAGGATTAATAGTATGTAATGACGTAATTAATTTCGTCAGATAATAGAAAAAGACCTGACCAAAGAAAAAAGATAATAGAAAAAGTGTCAACATGGAGTTCTTTAAATTCAATATGAGCATCATTAAGGAAAATTAGTCACGGATTAGCTGAAAATCTTGAAACTACCACTAATTATATATGTTGACTTTTCTTAATGAAAGACCGAGTAAATTCTTTTCACCACTAATAATATATGTGACCAGAAAAATTAATTCAAACCATTATTAATTTAGTTTCGTCCGGATCTAGTTCTATAATTAAGTTCTATAATTTTATAAAATTTGTAATATATATTCGATTTTTGTCTAAAAATCAATTTATCATCTGAAAAATTTACATGTTTGTCCACTATTCCGACATAAAGAAATTATCAAATGAGAAATTTATAGAATCAAAATTGTATTTTTAAATGGAATGCGAATTGCGAGAATTCATAATCCCAGTTTTTCATGGTTGGGTTAGTTCAAATTGCATTACCTATGTTAGTCATAGTCTAAATTAATTTCAAACATTGAATTTTAATTTGATCAAAACCATTTTGGGTTTTACTGGCTAATATTCAAATGAACTGGTGTTGGTATCTGTGATGTATTTTGATTTTGATACAATTGTAAAACTAAAATAATTTTTTCCACATGTCTTTTTCATTAATAGGAGATGATATTAATTATTATTCATACGCGTGTAGATGAGAAATTGGTGTTTCGAAAATTCCAAATAGACTTATTCTTTTATGATTCAGGTGAATTATATCAGAACCAAACCAGAACAAATAAAAGTTAATTTCAAAACCAGGGTTTGATATTTTCTACTTTTCATGGATGCCCTTGGTGATATGAAAGGACCCCGTAGATTTTTGTTGACAATTATTAATAAACATTCCTATTAACTTCAAAGTTCAAATACACATGGGATTTAACTTTTCTTTGAACGATAATAGAATAGGTGAATTTATAAGTTTTAAAATTAGGGTTTTTTTATGTTTATACCCTTTACCAGATTGCATAATTATAACTTAGGTGGAAATATCACAAATTCTACTTTCATGAATTATGAAAATTACATGCATAACCTCATTTCGTTGGAATTTAGGTTAATTAATAAATAAAATGACTTTCATATCCTTAATTTACAATTTTAAAAACTAAAATTAACATATTTTTTAAAAAATAATTCAATGTTAAAATAACTTTGAAAAGAAATTTAATTTGAATATTTAACAAATAAATATTTTTTGGGCGTTTTTTAAAAAAAAATTAAGTTGTTGGTAAAATGATCAATTTACTCCTAAAATCAACTAAACTATGCTGGAATTAGGGGTGTAAACGGATAATAAACGGATCGGATGTATGATTACCATATCCTTATCCGTTTATGATTCGGACGAATACGGATAATATCCTTTTAAATCGAATTCGGATAATATCATTTTTATACGGATACAAGGCGGATTCGGACGGATTCGGATTTTAATCGGATTTTCAACTATTCAAAATTTGACATAAATTATTTATTTATATAACTTCGAACTTTTAATCAGATTATCAACTATTCATTTATAGATGAATTATTTAATAATTATATAACTTTGAATTTTAGACGAATAGAGAAATAATAAGTATATCTATACAGATCATTTTTATGTTTTAGTGAATGTATAAATGTGGTGAAATTATAAATTTTATCATATAATTAATTTGAAATATAATACTTTTATTAATAACATAATATATGTTAATTATATTATCTCTATATGAATATTGACGTGAACATATAGTTACTAATAAAACCTAAGGTTTTTTTTTAATAAATGCGCTAAAAAATTTACTTAATACTAATAATCTATCATACAGACACAGTTTTGTGTATATATTTTAATATAATACATTATTTATCGGATATGGATTACGGATAAATCGGATAACGGATATATGTAACGGATAATGAAACGGATCGGATGCATTATTACCATATCCTTATCCGTTTATAATTCGGATGTCTATAATCGAATACGGATAATATCCTCTTGTGACGGATTCGGATAATATCCTCTGTAAACGAATTCGGATACGGACGGATATCGGATTTTCGAATATCCATTTACAGCCCTAGTTGGAATGAACGGTTTGCAATTTTTGAAACTTTTAAGGATGGAGTTTATAATATTTTCATTTAAATGGGTATGAGTTGTAAATATACAATCTTGTTTTTTTTTTTTTGGTGAAATATACAATCTTGTAAAGAGTATAAATAGAAAAAAAAACCCCTTAAAATTAAATATATACTAAGGGTGGCAAAATGGCCGGGTTAGACCTTAGGGGCCGGTTTGGGCTGGGTTGGGCTTATTAAAATTTGAATTGAGTTGGTTTTGGGTTAGGTAAAAAATGAGATGGAAGAATAATGGGTCGTTAATGGGTTGATATTGAGTTTGAATTCAGTATTTAATAGGCTAATCCCATTTATATAATTTTTAGGAAAAATTGCAAAAAATGTATACCAACTCTACCCATTCAGCAAAGTTGATACGATAACTTTTTTGGTGATACCCCGTATCTCTCCAAAAGTTGCAATTTAATGCACATTTTCACCGGAGACCCAAAAACCAACCGGAAACCCAACCCGAAGTCCAACGTGGCATGATTTTCTCTTAGGTGGTGATACAACAATGGCCACATCAAATACCGCTATACATGTGTCATTTTTATTCATTTAAAAAAAATCACAAAAAGCCACTAAATACATCCTTTTTGGTGGGATGAAATTTAATATCACTATATTTCTAATAAAGGTTAAAACTAGATCTAACAACATTAAAAATTTTAAAAATAAAGAAAAAGAAAATAAAACTCAAATTCCTTCGATCAAAACAAAACGTCAGATTCATCTCATGGTGGACCAAAACAAAATGGATCTGACAGCAAAGAAAACCCCATACCCTCCGGATCTGTGCATTTTGCACAATGAAAACTCCATACCCGGCGGATTGATTTCGTGTGTGTGTGTGTGCGTGATCCTGTTTGTGCGTGATTTTTCCAATCTTTCCCCTTCTTCTAATAATTCAGATCTGGGACTGATTTTGTGTGTGTGCCTAATTTTGGGTGGAGGCGGAGGTGGCGGAGCGGCGGCAGCTGAGTGGCTGGGTTTGGGTGAAGAAGATGGGCCGAAGAATGCTGAAGAGGCTGTGTGTATCAAGAAGAGGTTGGGGTTTGGGTGAAGAAGTTGGATGCTGTAACCGCGACGGAGACGGCATGGGGAGATCTGAAATCTGCTAATTTGTTGTTGGATTTAAAGAGCAGCAGATTAAGTTTGCAAATCAGAATCGTCTATGGAGATATATACATATATTTTCTTTAGAAAATTGCATTTTTGGTCCATAGGACATACGTGAATTTTTTTTGGTCCCGTAGTTTTTAAATCGTCCCGTACTTTTAGTTTTTCGACAAATGTCGTCCCAAAGTGAAAATTTTTCAATATTAGTCCCAAAAAATTTAGAAATATATATTTATAATATTTTTTCTTAATTAAAAAATACATATCAAATATTAGGAAAAATTTAAAAGAATACCAACCACAAGATCGATATGTGTTTTATTTTTATAATAAATAATAAATTATTACATTTTAAAGTATAAGTATTACTTTAAAATTATAAAATAAAAAAATAAAAACATATACATAGTAACATAATTAATAAAATAATCTTCAATATTGCATTTAATTAAAAATATATAAAATAAAAAATTGAAAATAATTAATATATATGGCTACTAATTGAAAATAAAATATTGATGTTATTTTTGAATTCTCATTAAATATATATGGCTACTAATTATTTTTTAAAATTTTAATTAATAGGGCAAATTACATCTGGGCACCCTACTATTAGACGAAATTACAATCCAATCCATCTAGATCCGTTTATTACATAGAAGTCTCTAAAGTTTCATTCTGTCAGTGGTCCCTAGGTTTCCGTTAATATTTTCACCTGAAATACCGAAAATGCCCTTGAATACCCATAGGGACTACATTGTAATATAGTTATAATGTAAGGATCGTTTTGTTACTTTGTAAACATATAGGGATGTTTTTGTAATTTTTTACTCTCTAACGTGTTTATTTAATTTTTTTAATTTTTGGTCTAACGGAACGTGAGGGCATTTGACGTCTTTTAACATTTTCCGTTAATGACCTCAGTCCAGAATGAAACATTAGGGACTTCTATGTAATAAACGGATCTAGATAGACTGGATTGTAATTTCGCCTAATAGTAGGGTACCCAAATGTAAATTGCCCTAATTAATATTATATTACTGAATAAAATATATATAAATTTTCTGTTATTTTCAATTTTAACTAAACCCAACATTAATTATTTTAAATAAATACAATCTTATATATATAAGAAATATTTAAGTATTATAAATACTAATTATTTTCAATTTTTTATTTTACATATTTTTAACTAAATGCAATATTGAAGATTATTTTATTAATTATGTTATTATGTATATGTTTTTATTTTTTTATTTTATAATTTTAAAGAAATACTTATACTTTAAAATGTAATAATTTATTATTTATTATAAAAATAAAATGCATATCATGTGGTTGGTATTCTTTTAAAATTTTCCTAATATTTGAAATGTATTTTTTAATTAAGAAAAAATATTATAAATATATATTTCTAAATTTGTTGGGACTAATATTGAATTTTTTTCACTTTGGGACTATATTTGTCGAAAAACTAAAAGTACGGGGTGATTTAAAAACTACGGGACCAAAAAAAAATTGACCTATTTGCTATGGGACAAAAAATGCAATTTTCTCTATTTTCTTCTTTAGTTTAGATCTTTTATAAAACGATAAGAGAAAATCAGATTAATAGAAATGTGAAGGAACCTGCCAATTCGTTGTTGTGATTGTTATTTTTTTATTTTTGTGATTTTTAAAGGGATGAAAGATATACTTGATTAAGAACTTAATTTCCTTTTTCTTTTATTTTTAAAATTTTTAATGTTGTTAGATCTAGTTTTTTTTTGTTTTTTATGAATTGCCCTTAAAAATTTCATATGCTTGGCATGTGTGGAGTCTTGACCGGAAAAGTATACCGGAATTTTGACCTGACTACTAATATTTAACAACTTTTAAAGGTTGGTATTAATTCGTCAAAATTTAAAGATTGGGTATTAAAATGCAACAATCCCGAAAGGTTGAGGTGCAAACAAAGATTAACCCTATTTATTAATATAATATTTAATTAGAATTTGAAAGTATTGCATGTATTCATTTAATGTATTTGAAATATAAGTATTTTAATAATTTATAAATTATTATTTTTTTCCTTAATTATTGTGTAATGTTCATAAAAATATGTATACATACTATAATAATATAATGAAAAGAATATTCTTTTAAATGTAAAATATTAATAATCAAAGTTAAAATTATATAAAATTTCTTATTTTTTAATTAAATTCAATACTAAAATATATAAATATATATGCGTGTGAAAATCATTAGATATTATAAACATATTATTTTAACTTTTTTATTTTATGTATTTTAAGAGTCTGATAGAGGTAATGAGTGCGAAAATTTAATTTTTCATTTTGCTTAGTTCTTATTATGTGCAAGTCCACATAAGCTGCAACTTGGCAAAATTTTCGTATATGGCAAGTCCATTTTGGCCACACAGGAGTCAAAGACACGTCAGACAGGGTTTTATGAAGCCAGAGCGATTTTTTGGCTGTCGACAAAAATGTGCATTAAATTGCAACTTTTGTGGAGATGTCGGGTAATTTTCGTATCTGGGCATTTGCTTTACTTGAAGGACAAACCTGATAAATTTTGGCCACATAAGAGAATTCATTCTCCTCCACTGCCACCACTTTCCGAATCACCAAACCTGCCGTCAAAACCCGCCGGTTTCTGTTATCCGGTTTGTCCTTCAAGTAAAGCAAATGCCCATATATTCTCTTCAAAAGCTCTTCTTTGTCCTCGATTTGTTCCCAGCGTGGCCGAATACTGTCATTGCAGAAACATTGCTCTTTCCATTTACAGCGGTTTAGACGAAAAGGGACGAAATAGTCGTTGATGACTTCTTGTTCCAGGATTGCAGGTAGGGTTTGCGGGTTAATCGTACTGGGAATCTGCACGTAGGTTTCTAAATCGAGGCCCGAAATTACTTCGTCATGGATGAATTGTTTGTCGTGGAATTCGACAGTGACGGTGAGATGGACCAAGAATGTGGCTTCGGTAATTAGGGCTAAGTACGGGATTATATCGCGGTTGAATTGGAAGGTATGGATGTGTAATGTGTAATCTTGGTGAGAATTTAATGGAGGAAGCCATGTGGGTGGTGCCATGTTCTTGATTGTGATTCAGCGGACAGAAAATTGTGTTTTTATGTATGTTTGTATAACTTAATATACATTGAGATGGACGTGGATTGATTCTATTGTGTTCAGTGGAATTCTTTATTACTCGGGATAAAATTATCAGGGATACACATGCCTGTGCAGGCACAAATATATATCCTCACGTATTGATATATCTGTGTAACAAGAATTCTAGTCGTACGTAATTACTAATTCTTGTTAACGAAGGAAAATTAGGGCTAATCCCATAATTATAGTATGATTGATTTCTTTCCTTTCCTAGTTAGTGTTGTATTATAAGTGTAAGGCATGTACAGTATATTTTAATTCATTGAGTAATATACAACAATTTAGTTTCTCCCAAAATATGGCATCCGCTAAAGACAACATGGTATCAGAACGGAATCCGTTCAAACAGTAAAATCGGTTTTCTTGCTCATCACGTACCAGCAAACCTCTCATGGCCATGGCCGAAGACAACAACAGTAGTAACCGTTCCGGCAGTCCCCAGGAATCACAGCCTGATTCCATAGTCACGCAGTTAACCAATATTCTCCAGAACCTGCAACCCCAAACACAGACCAATCAAACCCACATACCACAAAACCTATCCATTAATGTTAAACTCAACCAGTTTAATTACACCCTATGGGCACGACTGATGAAATTAGCAATTGGGGGAAGGGGAAAACTCAATCATATCACAGGGAACCCCTGTAACGCCCCGACTTTTCAGACGTAAAGGTATGACGTATGTGTTTACTAATTTGCGCGAATTAATTGTTTTTACGTGTTTTATATTTAATTTTATTATAAATTATTATTATTATTTTATTTTATTTCAAATTAATATTTTATTTTATATATTTCGTTATTTAGTAATTATTTTAAATTATTATTAAATTTAGTGATTAATGTTAATTAAGTGTTATGCTAATTAGTTATGTCTTAATCATCTGTATTAATTTATTCAAAATCCGTTGACCTTGATTTATATTTAGAATAGAATTTAATTTATTTAGTTTAATTTTTATTATGCATGGAATTGTATGAATATGTGCATGATTGTTTAATTGTGCTTCGTTCTTATGTGAAATGATATCGAAATGTTGTGAAAATGTAGTATGTCGTAAATATATGTGTTATGAACGTGCCTATATGCTCGGTTTATGTTTTCGAATTCATTTGACGTGTTAACGAATTTAATTTGATTCGTGGAACCAAATCGGGGGCTAACGAGCAATTAGCGCACCCTTGGTTCCGTGCGTGATATCTTGAGCTCGGGAACTTGGATTCGAGTTCCGTCAACTTCGTTGAACTCGTATCGAAGATTCGAGTTTAATAAACTTAGCCTTATATTCTTTCCGAAATCATTTGAACCTCCGAAATCCAACCGAAAAATGAAAGGGCATCAAAATAACCACATTTCACCGAAATGGCCATAACTTGTTCAAAACTTAACCAAATTAACTATGGTTGGTGTCATTTTAACCCTAGTTCAGCCCTCTACCATCCCTTAACTGCCCCATCTCGAACCAATCCTCACACGAGCCAGAAAGTTCAGCCAAAGCTTCTGCATTCCAGTTTCCCGTCACTGTGCAAATCCTTGAGATTTTGGAGCTCAAATCTCTATCAACTTTCATCCAATCAACAAGGTGAGTTAGGATTATGTTGTACATGCATCTCTGGTTATTTTGATCCTTTCATCCCTAAATTTGAGTCAGATTTCATGGGGTTTTGAGCATTTGAATGAATAGTTAGGTTTTAAGGAGTTTTGTTGATTCCTTGAATTCCTTTAATCTCTGACTTGTTTTGATGCTATATATATGATTCTTTTACTTCATTTATGACAGAGTATGCTTGTATTAATTGATGGTTAAGAGTTTGGTGAGATATCATTAATGGATTGTTATGAAAGGCTTGAACTCCAACTGATTTCTTTCCTCCCTCACGCACTGAACTGCTGCTAGCTTTTAGGATTTGTTTTGATGTCAAATGTTGTTCCTTTTTATCTCAATTGCAGCTGTATTAACGGTTGTTTGATCATGTTTTGTCTTGCCCTGTTTTCATTCATTCATCCCCTGTTTTTCACGCATGAAACTGCTGCCTTTTTCTTCTCAGTTTTGCTGCGTATATTGAGGTTATTTCCAGGCTTGGTTGTTGTACATTTGTAGCCTTTTTATTCCTTAATATGTTGGCTTGTTTTGGTTGCAAAGTATGGGAGAATTTTGGCCTGGTTTGAACCTCTTTCCTTCCCCTGTTTTTCGTGCCGTCTGTTGCTGCTTCTGTTGCTTCTGTAACACTCTCCCCGGGCGGGGAGAGTTTGCTCTTGGAGAGTACCCGGCCGGGTACTCCTGTTACAGAAACTCTCTGTACCCCCTACCCGGCCGGGGAGTTTGAGGAAGGTTTGGCTACCCGGCCGGGTAGCTACTACGAGCCTCTTCTGTTCTTTTCTTTCTTTCTTTTGCTGCGTTACTGCTTCTTTTCTTCCTTGGGTTGCTGGTGTGTGTTGTTTATCAGGTTGGTGTGAATCTATTGTTGCTATTTCCTTCATTTGCTGCTGTATGTGCATGGCTATATGTATATATATGTATGTGGTTGTGTGTTTGTCTGTTGGTATAGATCTGTTGCTGTTGTTCTTTAAATGTGCAGAATGTGTGCGTGAGTTTTACATATATGTATTGGGTGTGATTGTGTGTGCATGAGAGGTGCTTTGCATGCATATATTTATTGTGTATATAATATATATATATATATATATATATATATATATATATATATATATATATATATATATATATATTTGTGTGTAATTGCATGCATGCATTACGTAGGTGCATGGTTATATATATATATATATATATTATATGTAATATCTATGTTAAACATATTTAAATTACATGCATATATGAGTACATATATATTTATTGTATGTTTATTATATATTTTAAGTATTAATTGATTATTTTAATTATATAATTTAATTGACTTCTAGTTCGCGTATTTAATTTACCGATTATTGCTTGAACATTTTATTTAAATTCCGATCTTAAATTGAACGTAATTAATTATCTATTTTCTAATTATAAATGCGATTTAATACGTGCTTTGGTTATATTTGAAATCCTTAGATTAAATTGATATGAATCGTGAATTTATGGATTTGAATGAAATGAATGAACGAGTGGCTTATTTTTATGCCTTAATTTCCTTAATAGGACACATGAACATTTTCATGACATAATATCATCTTTTACGTATTCAAATCATATTCATTTCATTGCCGAGCATCATATATGGTCATTTAGAGTCTCATACCTTTTCTTTTGCACAGATTCGGGTTTGGTCGGAGACGAGGGCGAGCATTGAGACGCTTGTGCTTTTCTTTTGCTTCTAAAAGGTGAGTTTCTCTTCTAATAGCTACGACAACCCTATATATCCCTTATGTGCAAGATTTAAGCCAAATTAGTATATATATAAAAATCGACTCATTTCGGGTAAATGATTTCAAACGTATTGATGGGTTCAGAAATGGGTGGATCCGAATCCGATCACTTTACGATTTGTATTTGTGGAGGAAACCACCGGAGCTTTGCCGGAGATGAGAAAGGGGTTCTACCTGTTGGGACAAGCACAAGAAAAGTCAGAAGGCCAAGCTGGGGGAACTGGGGGTGATACCCAGTTTGGCTCTCCGACGCTCAAGTCAGTTCAAAGTATGAGGAAATGTAAGTTCAGTCACAGTTGCAGTGATGAAGAATGCTTACCCGTGTAGAAGATGACTTTAGCTATTTATAGTTGAGGGTCAAGGGCCCTTTGGTCATTTGCCTCAAGTGGTCCTGGCCGAATGTTTCCCTAACACGTGGCGCTGTGAGAGAGAAACCTAGGAGGAATCTTCTGCAAAAGCGGCCAAAAGTTAGTGCTGGCAACAGTGGCAGGTGCGCGGGCATGTACGTTGTGTCAGAGAGCCATTTGGGCGGTTGGTAACGAGGGCTTGAGAGCGCGCTCGTGTCAACCTGGAGTACTGGAAGCCAAGACATCCGCTGAGGGGAGCGAAGGCTTCAGTTCAAGTGACGAGCCAAAGGAGAGGCCACTCTGAGGGAGTGTGACGCTCGAAGAGGGCTCCCTTGGCACGCGGGCGTACCAATCGTTTAGTTTGTAGGACGCTCGTGGGAGTGACAGCGCTCGTTGGGCTTAACTCCTGAGGAAGGATTGCGCTCGTTGCCTTAGCGCTCGTGCGCTGATGGGGGCAGCCTTGGGGAGACAGATGTCATCATCTCGGTGATGCCACGTGTCTTAACGTGGGACGATCGTATTTTGACCCCATCATTTTGCCCCCCAATTCTGTAGTCCTTAGTGATAAGGACTGTAGAATTTTGACACGCTCTATCTCTTGCACATAGCGCTCGTGTAAGGCTTGGCGTGTTGAGCAATTTTTCCTCTGATTGCGCTATAAATGCGGCCTTTTCAACTGACCGCTCGTAACACTTTTGCATTAAATGTTGTACTATTCTGAAGCACTCGAAACGTCAGAGCATTAAATGCGGGTGCGCGTGGGGCGCGTGAGCATTGGGAAGCATGTGCCGGTTCCATAAAGTGGGCGGTTTCCCAGGCGGGAAATGATTACCATTTTGAATTTATTGCCGAAAACGGTACCAACTCCCATCCCTATAAATACGGGATTCTGAAATCTTGCTACTCTTTACGCATTCAAAACTTCCAAGCATCCTTTGCAAAAAGAATTCTCTCGCACTCCAGTTCTTAGAGCATCTTCAACCTCTTCTCCAGTTTTCCCAAAAACCTTCAAGGTAAACTTCCAGTGTAACTTTCTAACTTTGCTAACCGTAGATTCGGACTTTAGGATTTCATAAACCCTTAGATTTTTCACCTTTCTGAACCCTAATCTCTTTCCAAGAAAACTCCCAAATCCCAGTTTCTGCCATGGCCGGCCAACATATTGAGGAATTTGCCCGTGAAATTCAAGAAATGGCCACTGAAAGTTCTTCTTCCCCCGATTCCCCCAGAGATGAAGAGTTGGGGGCGGCGGTGATGGCTATGGAGGATAGGAATCCAGGCGGAATGGATCCTCTCTTTGAGGAGATGAATTTAGTGATGGAGGCAGAACGACAAGGGTCTGTTCTCCCCATAACTCAAAGTGCCACACATCCCCACCGCCATACCGTGACCGTGGCCGTTGCAAACCCACTTCCAGTGGCGGAAGCCATAACCGGGCCTTCAGGAAGAGCCCGTGATAAGGGAAAAGCCAAGAAATCCCAAAAATCCAAAGGACATAATGAGGGTGAAGGGTCAGGCTACCAGGCTACCGAGCGCACGCCTGATGAGACTCCCAGCACGGTTACCGTGGGAGACGTGAAAACGATGATGGCACCCATTTACTGGGACGAGCGATACACGTGGAGAATCCCAGAAAACCACGAGCGTGCTAATAATCCGCCTTCTGGGGAGATGGCAGTGTACGTGGCCTCAGTGAGCTCAGGAGGCTTGAGATTCCCCATCTCAATCTCGTTGGCTCATTTGTTGAATGACCTGGGCCTCTGTCCATCACAAATCGTGCCCAACGGCTTGGCCTTGCTGACCTGTTTTGTGATTTTGATGAGAAGCATGGGTTACGAGCCCTACTCGCGGAACTTCAACGCCCTTTTCCAAGTGGTCAGTTCCTCTCGTTCTTCTCCTGAGGCGGGTTTCTATTATGTTCAGGCGAAGGCCCATATGAAGCTGATCAACTCGCCCTCGAGCACCTATGGCCCCAATTGGAAAGAGAAGTTTATCTTCGTTAAGGCCCCAACAGAAGAGGGCTTTGGGGTGCCCACAGAATGGGGCTCGTTTTCAAAGAGCCGGCTGCAACCCGCACTCCCTAAAGATTGGGCCAAGGGCCTGGCAGCAACCCTGAGGGACGAGGGCCATCTTATTCAAGCGAAAGATTGGATAGATGACGAGGAGCTCATGTTCCTGTGCGGCCTCTCTGACAATCCTTATTTCCTTGATAACCCTCCGGCTCGTGACATAGAGAGAGATGGTTAGATTCTTAGGGCACTAACTTTAGATAGGAATGAATACTAACTGCTTCTCTGTACTTGTAACTTGCACTTAACAATTCTTGTCCAAGGATTTATAACCCTTGTACTTTCTATTTTTGCAGGAGCCGCTATATTAGAGATGGCAGGAGGGATCAGGCAAGCCGCTCGTTTCGCCCATGCTAACCGGAACCAAGCCCCACAGGGGGACCAGCAGCGCGAGCAACAACGCCCTCGTAACCGTACCAACCGCGGGGACGCTCGTGGCGGCGCCAGTTCGAGCGCCCATCCTGAGGTCCAACCCCCTCGTGGCCGAGGGGAGCGTAGAGTGGTCAGCAGGGAGACCAGAGGGTGGTCTTCTTCAGAAAGAGCGGGCGATGTTCAACCCCCCATGGCTGCAGAACAAGCGAGGCCAGTAACCACTCTGGCGATAACTGAGGCTCCCCCGAGCGCAAGTAGGCCTTCCCGCAAGAGGAAGAGGATGCCAGATTCTGCTGCAATCAAGGGCAAGGGCAAGCAAGTCGTCGAGGGCCCCAGGGGCGAGGGGGAAACTTCCTCTTCAGAGGAAGAACATCTGTGGGAGTTCCCCCGTCGAAGGGACAGAGACTTTCAGGCGCCACCGACGGAGGGCCGGTTTTGCTGAGGCCTGGCACGGTCGCTCAGGCTGTCACCGAGAACCTTTACAACAAAGCTCAGTTCTCGGCGGACCACCGGCATCTCTACAGTGAGTCTGTGGAGAAGGTGACCCTCGATGCGGCCCACGCTCTGATTTCCGTAAGTCTTCACTCCTGGCTTTCTTTACTTATTTCTGTAAATTACCATTTTTTTGGCTAACACTTCCTTTTCCTCCCACTTATGCAGCAAGTTCTTCCCCGGCTCAGAAACGTGCAAATGCGAGCCTCCATCTACGCTGACCGGAAAGCCAAATATAAGAAGATGGCTCGTTCCAACAATCCGGCTCAGATTCAAGTGGAGCTGGATGCTGAGATTGCCAAGTATGAATCCCTCAAGGATTTGTACAACACAACTGAGGAGGAGCTGGGAAAGCTGAAGGAGGATTTTGTGGCGGTGGACGGCGCTCGAATTGGTTTGGGCAACCAGCTGGCCCAGGCTAACGAGCGGTGCCAGAAGGCAGAGGCGGAGAGGGAAAGCTGGAAGGCGAGGGCTTTGGAGGCCGAGCGGAAATTCAATGACGCCGTCAACGAGTGGCCTCGAAGTTTAGAGCGTGCGAACAAGGAGGCTCTAATCAAGTTCTGCCACTCCAAAGCCTTCAATTTCGCAGCCTCGTTACACTGCTTGGATGAGGCCCAAAACGCCTTCAACTTGGCAGTGGATCAGGGCATTCACAAGGGGCTGACCGATCCGGCAATGAAGGGAGCTGAGGGCACGGGGCTCATGTTTAACGAGCGCTGTGAGGAGGCGGATGAGGACCCCAATGACCCCGCGGACGCCATCGCCGAGATGGAGTACGAATTCTTGGTCAAGCTGATCCAGGATGAGTACACCGACGCTCATAGCGAAGGGGGTGCGGCCCAAGATGATGATCCTGAAGACGAGCCTCAAGCGCCCGTCATGGAGGAAGCCCCGGTCATAGTTGCTGAAAATGCCAACGTTCCCAATCCCGGTGCACACGAGCCCAACGATCCCCAAGATCAACCGCAAGAGCCTGAGGGCCCAGTTCATGGCCCCGTGGCCCAGAACATTCTGGTGATCGTTGATGAAGACATCGCCCCAGCCGCTTGAAGCTTTCCCTTTATCATTTCTCTTGTGTATTTTCCAGCTTTTCTGTCTTTTGTAACAGTATTTCCTGGGCCTTTGAGCCCTTATCTTGTAAGATTTCTTGTTGCAATGAATAAATATTCCATTTTTCATGACTTTGTTCTTCTGTTCATTTATGAATCATATAATAAGACTGTGTAGCATACTCCGTGAACGTTTTATTTCTCTGATGCAATGAAAATTTGTCTAAGTCTTGAGCGATCGTGAGGGTCTTATAGTGAGATTGCCCCCCTACTCAAGACTTGTATAAATTTCTGCCTTTGTAAATTTGTCTAAGTCTTGAGCGGTCGTGAGGGTCTTATTGTGAGATTGCCCCCCACTCAAGACTTGTATAAATTTTGTTTTTGCTCATGAAAATTTGTTTAAGTCTTGAGCGGTCGTGAGGGTCTTATAGTGAGATTGCCCCCCTACTCAAGACTTGTATAAATTTCTGCTTTGGGGGAATTTGGCTAAGTCTTGAGTGTGTGTGAGGGTCTTACTGAGTGGTTGCCCTCGTTCTAGACTTGTGACATTCCTTTAGCCCTTGGGGGATTTTGCTAAGTCTTGAGTGTGTGCGAGGGTCTTGTTGAGTGGTTGCCCTCGTTCAAGACTTGTGCAATTCCTTCTTGATTCTGAGGCCATAGTCCGAGCGCTCTGGCTCTTGTCGTTTTCCTGGCTCTGCAGGAAATCCCATTTTCGAGCGCAAGGCGTTATAAAGAAACGGCCAAGGCCTACTAGGATTTGCTCTTGTATGAGATCCCGTTTTAGAGCGCAAGGCGTTTTTAGAAACAGCCAAGGCCTACTAGGATTCGCTCTTGTAGGAGATCCCGTTTTCGAGTTCAAGGTGTTTTAAGAAACAGCCAAGGCCTACTAGGATTCGCTCTTGTAGGAGATCCCGTTTTCGAGCGCAAGGTGTTTTAAGAAACAGCCAAGGCCTACTAGGATTTTCTTCGTAATCTTCTTCCAACTTGCCTAATTGGTTGTGAGCGTAACCAGTCTATCCTTATGAGGGCGTCCCCCCATGCGGAGTAGAGTGCTGGCAAGTGTAACCCATACGAGATAA
Source organism: Lantana camara (assembly GCA_037501455.1). Taxonomy (NCBI): domain Eukaryota; kingdom Viridiplantae; phylum Streptophyta; class Magnoliopsida; order Lamiales; family Verbenaceae; genus Lantana; species Lantana camara. Next base: position 12,870,861 of record CM074859.1, read on the forward strand.
CAACATTCATATTGGAATGGGTTGCCAACCACGCTCGCAGAGACGAGGGACGTGGGACTTATCCATTCAACCAAAGAAACAGAAATATTAGTGAAATTAAAAAGATTATATTACTACTTACTTGTGATTGGAAGAACATAAAACCCGTCAACGAGGGTTGTTACATCAGGGTTTGCAAAGAGCTTTTAAACATAAAACCGCCGGAGGTTACATGCGTTCCAAGGGCGAGGCAAGCGCTCACCTTGAAGTGTCTCCAGGGTGTAAGTGTTGTTAGCTCTGAGTTGTACGACCTTGAATGGGCCTTCCCAATTGGGGTCCAATTTCCCCACGTGCTTGGATACTTCCACTTTCTTCAAGACCAAGTCTCCCAACTGGAAAGTTCTTTCCCTCACACGCTTGTTATACTGTTGGGCCACAGAGGCTTTATAGTGGTGGATCTTAGCCCAGGCTTTGTCTCTTCTTTCATCCAGCAAATCCAACTCCAAGCTCCTGTTGCCATCGTTGAGCTGAGGCTCGAAATAGCCAACACGAGCGGATTCATTTACTATCTCCGCTGGTATCATCGCTTCTGATCCATAAACGAGCGCGTATGGTGTTTCTCCCGTGGCCGCTCGTGGGGTGGTGCGATAAGCCCAAAGCGCTCCTTGCAGCTCCTCAGCCCACTCACTTTTCTTGCTCTCAAGCATGGTTTTCAGATGTTGCAAGATGATCCTATTGGTAACTTCTGCTTGCCCATTGGCTTGAGGATGTCCTACAGAGGTAAATCGCTGCTCGATCCCCAACTCAGAACACCATTCTCGTGTGTCGGCAACTATGAACTGGGATCCGTTGTCAGAAATGAGCACCCTCGGTATGCCGTACCTGCAAATGATGTTCTTCCAAATGAAGTCCCTTACAATCCTGAAAGTGATTTTTGCAACAGCTTCGGCCTCGGCCCACTTGGTGAAGTAGTCGACGGCTAAGATGACAAACTTCTTTTGTCCCGCAGCCATGGGCAAGGGGCCCACAATGTCTATTCCCCACTGGTCAAAAGGCTAAGAGACGTCTATTGGGATCATCTGTGCGGCTGGTAATTGAGGAAGATTTGAATGAAATTGGCATTTGGGGCACTTCCTCGAAAATTCGATGGTATCTTGGAGTACTGTAGGCCAATAAAACCCACTTCTCAGAACCTTTTTTGCCAGGATACGCCCTCCGGAATGATTCCCACAGCTTCCATTGTGGATGAGTTCGAGCGTCTCCTTCGCTTGTGAGGGCCTCAGGCATCTCATTGGGGGTCCTTGAAATGATTTCTTGAACAACCTCCCCTCGGGATCCAAAGCGAAACGAGGGGCCTTACTTCGGACTTTCCTAGCTTCCACCTTGTCAGCGGGAGTGATTCCATCCCTAAGGAAAATGACGATGTCGTCAAGCCAACATGGCTCGTTTGGATCAATCATGGCGATTATCCGGGTGGCGGCCCTTTCCTTGATCAAAGGTTCCTCAGTTCTAAGGAACGTAACAGAGCGTTCGGAAGTGCCCTCTAAAGCTGATGCAAACTTTGACAGAGCGTCCGCGCGCTCGTTTTCTCCTCGCGGCACTTGAAGTAGATGAAATTCCTTGAACTTCCCAATGATTTCTCTGGCTTTCTTTAAGTACTGTACCATGGTGGTTTCTCGAGCCTCATAAGTCCCTTCAATTTGGCTCGCTATTAATTGTGAATCCACATAAGCAGTGATTCTGGAAGCTCCATTCTGAAAAGCAATATTCAACCCTTGCACGAGGGCTTCATATTCTGCTTCGTTATTAGTGACTTGGAAATCCAGCTTGATTGCAAAGTCCAGTTCAATCCCATCGGGGTTTCTGAGGGCCACTCCTACTCCTCCCCCTTGAGAGGTTGAGGAACCATCTGTGTGCAGTACCCATAACCCCTCATTCTCCGCAACGGTGGGCTCGAAACCAAAGCGTTCAACCAACAAATCCGCCACAACCTGAGCCTGTATCGCGGTCCTGGGCTCGAAGCATAGGTCAAACTGGCTCAATTCGATGGCCCACTTGATTAATCTACCAGAAACGTCCGGCTTGGACAACACTTGCCTCAAGGGTTGGTCGGTGAGAACCGTTATGGAGTGCGCTTGAAAGTAAGGCCTTAGCCTTATTGAGGCGTTAATAAGAGCGAACGCGAATTTCTCAATCTCCAAATACTTCTTTTCGGCTCCTTGCAATGTTTTGCTCAGATAATAAACGGGTAAGTGTTTCCGCTCCCGCACAGCGATCAGAACCGCGCTCGTGGCTTCGGGAGAAACAGAAAGATACATAAATAATCTCTCACCTTCGACGGGCTTAGTCAGCAGTGGTGCGCTCGATAAGTAAGCCTTCATATCCTGTAGCGCCCTTTCGCATTCCTCTGTCCAAGCAAAGTTACGTGCGTTCCTCAAAATTTTGAAGAAGGGAAGGTTCCTGTCCGCCGAGCGCGAAATAAACTTATTCAACGAGATGATTTTGCCTACTAGGACCTGTACTTCCCGTAAATTTCGAGGGGAGGGAATTTCCAAAATGGCCTTGATCTTCTCCGGGTTGGCCTCAATTCCCCTCTGACTGACCATGTACCCTAAGAACTTTCCTCCTTGTACTCCAAAGGTGCACTTTGAAGGGTTCAACTTCATCCCATACTGACGCAAGATTGAAAAAGTGCGCTTGAGGTCTTCCAAGTGGGAATCCTGGCGCTCGCTTTTGACAATCATATCATCCACATAAACCTCCATGGACCTCCCAATTTCTTTTTCAAACATCTTGTTGACGAGCCGCTGATACGTAGCTCCGGCGTTCTTGAGTCCGAAGGGCATGACTAGGAAGCAATACACCCCCAGATGGACAACGAACGAGGTTTTGGGGCGATCTTCTGGGGCCATAAAAATCTGATAGTATCCCTGGAAAGCATCCATCATGCTCATGAGCTCGCAGCCAGCGGTCGAATCCACCAATTGATCAATCCGGGGCAGCGGGTAAGGATCTTTAGGACAGGCTTTGTTGAGATCAGTGAAATCGTTGCACATGCGCCACTTATTTGCGCTCTTGGGCACCAAGACGACGTTGCACAACCACTCCGGATACAAGATGGGCTCGATATACTGAGCCTCTAGGAGTTCATTAACTTCCTCTTCAATGACTTTCTTTCGAAAGCCATGTACATCCCGCTTTTTCTGCTTGATGGGTTTGAAAGTGGGATCCACATTAAGCCTATGGACAATGACGCTCGGGTCAATTCCTGTGAGATCGGAGGCTTTCCACGCAAATACATCCTTGTTTTCCCTTAGAAAATCAATCATCATGATCTGAGAAGGCCCTGAGAGGTTTGAACCTATCTGTGTAGTCTTATCCTTGTTTCCGGGTTCCAGCTCAATGGTAAGGAACTTTTCCGAGGGTTCGATCCTTACCTCAGGGCGAGGAAGTTCGAGCGCCCTCTTCTTTCCTATCAAACGGTCGCCGGGTGCTGGTTCACTCTCTCCCGGCTCGTCTCCTTCTGAGGACGATCCACCAACGGTCCCTGGGGGAACATTCTCGAGGGGATTCTCCCCGTTGTCTCCCCTCTTCTTTTTGTTCTTCTTCTTGTTCAATTTCGCCCTTTTCCGTGCTGGGCTGTCCTCGTCTAGATTGGGGAAATCCACTGACTTCTTGGTGGAGCCAATTTGGAAGGTTTTCTCCGCTTTTGGCTTTCTGAGGGACAGCATGTAACATTCCCAAGCCTCTCGCACATTGCACAGTACTTCTCCCACGCCCTCGGAAGTAGGGAATTTAATCTTCTGGTGGTAGGTGGAGATGATGGCTTTGAAATCCACGAGGGCAGGGCGCCCAATTATGATGTTATATGGAATATCAATCTCCACCACCGCGTACGTTACCAAGAGCGTCTTGCGCTGAGGGGCTCGACCGAATGAAGTAGCTAGGCGTATTTGTCCTTGTGGGACAACTTCCGAGCCTCCAAAGCCAATGAGGGCTGTTTTGAGAGGCTCGAGCGGAAGATCAGCCTTCATCTTTAAGAATGTAGAATAAGGCAAAACATTAACGGAGCTTCCACTATCCACCAATACCCTTTTTACAACATGATTATGAACATCTAAACTAACCACCATGGGGCAATCTGAGGTTATGCCCTCCCCATGGGGCGTTACAATATGTTCTAAATCCCTATCATCAAAGCCTATTACATCATTTTCTCTAGACCTTTGAGCGCTTGTTCTTTGGATGGCGTAGATGGGTTTAGGCACTGCTGGGCGTTGGTTGTAGCTCCGGACAAACCTCCGTCGGGAGGCGTTTGAATCCCCCCCTGATGAGCCTCCTGCAATCATATTTATGACTGCGAAGGGCTCGTTTTCTTGCTCAGGGGCTTTTCCTTTATTGCCTCGGCGGCTGCTGCTTTCAGGGGGTCCCCTACCCCTTGGACTCTTCGAACGGGACGGACTCCTCCTCCTTCTTCCGGTGCGCTCGTTGCATTGTTCATCGTAGCGCTCGAGCACCCGGACAAACTCCTTCAGGTGGCCCCCAGCGACGAGCCTCTGGATTTCAGCTTCCAACTGCCGGCACTCATCCGTGTCGTGCCCTCTCTGCTTGTGGAAGGCGCAGTATTTGTTCGAGCGCCTGAGCGAGTCTGTTTCCCTCATCTTGATGGGTCTTTTGAAGAGCTTCTTATCTGAGAGGTTGTAGACTTCTGAATTTGGCCTGGTGAGCGGAATTCGCTCAAATCGACGAGGGGGTGGTGGCGACCTCCTGCGCTCTTGAGGGCGTTCCTTTTTGATGGCCACGTCCCGTCCCCGCTCGTGATGAGGTCGCTCGTTCCTGGCCGGGCTGTGATGCCGGGGACCATTCGTCCCGTACATGTCTTCGAGCGCGAAGAACGGCTCGGCCACCTCTCTCAAGGCCATGAGGGTCCCTGGCCTTCTTTCCACAATGGCATCAGCGAATTTTTTGCTCACATATTGCTTGTGATCCACAGCCTAAAAGAGCACTGGGATCAAGAAATCCATTGAAGGCCTCTCCACCTGTAGGATCTCCTTGTTGAAGCGGGCAAAGAACGAGCGCAGAGATTCGCTCTTGCCTTGCACCACGTTGTACAGGGCAGTGGGTGCGGTGACTGGCGCTTTCAAAGAATTGAAGTGGTTGAGGAAAGCATTGGCCAGTTCTTCATATGAGTGGATCGAGCACGGCGGCAGTCGCTTGTACCACTCTTGAGCCATTCCTACCAAGGAAGTGACAAACACTTTTGCCCAGTAATTGCTGGAATGCTCGTAGAGGTGCATAAGATGCACAAAGTGATCCAAGTGTTCAGCTGGATCAGTCGTCCCGTCGTAACGGTTGATGGAAGTGGGGACTTTGGCCATGCCTGCTTGGGCCATCAGAACTTCTTCCACGAGGGGTGAACCCCTCGCCAATGGGTGGTACTCATACGTGCCGAAGTTTTCCTCCGGCTCCTTGCGGCGGGGGACCCTTGGTGGAGGGTCCTTGGTGCGGGTGCTGCTGGCGTCAACCCGTTCATCCCGACTAGGGGAGATCTGAGTTGAGCGCCCTCGTGAGAGCTGTCCCACGATATCCTTTAGACCCTGCAGCTGGTCTTGCACAGCCGCGAGGATGTCAGGATTTACGTCTACTTGCTTGTCTCCGTGCCTGTGGGCTCGTGAGCCCCTTCTGGAGACATGAGAGTCCCCTTCATTTTCGTTCACTCGCTCCGTGGGCTCTTTATTCCTGCCCATGGAGGGACACTCGTTGCCCTCCTGCTGTGGCACTTCTCTGGCTGGTGGTGGGGGTGGTTGTGCCCTCAGGACAGCCTGGGCTTCTCTGAGGGGAAAGTTTTGTTGTTCGCCCAAAGGGGCTGCAACTTGAGTGGCCTGCCCAGAGGGAAAGTACATGGAATGGAACCTTTCCCATGCCCCCTGAGCCGCCTGAACCTCACACTGGGCGTAGAGAGCCCTCAACTGTTGGGTGGTCAGTGGAGGTAACTCCACTCCTTCAATCTCCCTGGGGACCACCACTGGGAGCTGGAGTTGTCCAGCATGATACGGCTGGACCGGCGGCATCATGACGGCCGGAGTGAGGGTATATCCGGGCGGAGGCATCATATAACCCTGTACTCCGAGATTCATCTGGGGATGGACCCAGGGGTTCTGTGCAAGCTGCGGAGGAGCAGAGAGAGAGGCTCCTCCAGCGGTGGTGGGAATCTGCAGTGTCGGCGGTGCAGGTGGTGGTACGGAAGACTCTGCTTGTGGAGTCACTCCTGCGGCGGGAGGTGCTCCACCAGCGGCGACGGAAGGAGGTGGTGCTCCACCAGTAGCGGTGGAGGGAATAATGATATTTGCATCCTGGGAGGCGTTATCTCCTCCTCCCACAGCTCCAGATCTCGTAGCAACCATGACTGTTAAAGATAAGGGTGTGCTTGCTTTTCTACCAACAAAAAGAAAGGAAGAAGATGGAGGACTGGTTTCCCACAGACGGCGCCAAAAATGATGGGTTCAGAAATGGGTGGATCCGAATCCGATCACTTTACGATTTGTATTTGTGGAGGAAACCACCGGAGCTTTGCCGGAGATGAGAAAGGGGTTCTACCTGTTGGGACAAGCACAAGAAAAGTCAGAAGGCCAAGCTGGGGGAACTGGGGGTGATACCCAGTTTGGCTCTCCGACGCTCAAGTCAGTTCAAAGTATGAGGAAATGTAAGTTCAGTCACAGTTGCAGTGATGAAGAATGCTTACCCGTGTAGAAGATGACTTTAGCTATTTATAGTTGAGGGTCAAGGGCCCTTTGGTCATTTGCCTCAAGTGGTCCTGGCCGAATGTTGCCCTAACACGTGGCGCTGTGAGAGAGAAACCTAGGAGGAATCTTCTGCAAAAGCGGCCAAAAGTTAGTGCTAGCAACAGTGGCAGGTGCGCGGGCATGTACGTTGTGTCAGAGAGCCATTTGGGCGGTTGGTAACGAGGGCTTGAGAGCGCGCTCGTGTCAACCTGGAGTACTGGAAGCCAAGACATCCGCTGAGGGGAGCGAAGGCTTCAGTTCAAGTGACGAGCCAAAGGAGAGGCCACTCTGAGGGAGTGTGACGCTCGAAGAGGGCTCCCTTGGCACGCGGGCGTACCAATCGTTTAGTTTGTAGGACGCTCGTGGGAGTGACAGCGCTCGTTGGGCTTAACTCCTGAGGAAGGATTACGCTCGTTGCCTTAGCGCTCGTGCGCTGATGGGGGCAGCCTTGGGGAGACAGATGTCATCATCTCGGTGATGCCACGTGTCTTAACGTGGGACGATCGTATTTTGACCCCATCACGTATGACCCCTTTTATTTATGAAACCCTATCTTATGTTTTTGGCGAGACATGATTATGATTGCACGGGCCCCGGGACTTAGTACATGTGGCTAACCGAGGAAGCAAGGACTGACGGGGATCCCATATACTAGTCCCAACCAAACTACGGCGGTACCGGACCTCGCCAGGAGATTGGAGGGGAAAGGGAGCTGAGTGCCATCTGGGGAGTCATGTAACCCCTTTTGGTCAATGATTGGGTGGCCGGGTCTTGCAAACCCGTCTACCAACCTGGAGGAAGAAAGTGTATATGACCGATTGAATAGAATCAATTGATTGTGCACAAAAGAATGATATGCATGAAAAGAAAAAACTTAATGAATGAATGACTGTTGAATTACACAAGGTGTTGGTTGGAGATGATGCACGCCCACTCGCCGGGCCACTAATGACCTATTGTAAAATTGATTGTTATAATCCCTTCCGATGATTCCTCTATCTCACCCACTTGGGAAATGCTTCTAAAACCTCGCTTGGGATTATAATTTGTATGTGATTGTTTAAATTCCGTTGTATATTATATCTATGCCAATGTTTTATACCCACCAGTCCCTTTTGGACTGAACCCGTTTCGTTTTCAGTTGTTTTGTGCAGGTATAGGAGTGCTAGGCGGGAATATATACAAGTCATCTAGGTCTTGCATTGTTGTTTAACACTTCTTTTCAGCATTTCATACACTCATACTCTTATTGCTATTTTGTATATGATATTGATATGGAGCGTTATGATTTTGTAGGCCGTGTGGCCTTGGATACATGAATGATTTTGTATATCTATTTTGGAGCTTGGTGGCTCATTGGATATAATATATGTTGATCTTGCTTCCGTGTTTTATCGCTCTGATTTTATATTGTCGTGATCTTGATTGGTTTAAGGGTTAGTCCCGCCTAGCATAGCGTGTGTGTTGTGTCCCCGTTCGCCGTGGATTTGGCATGTGTATGGGCTTCCATTTCATATACGGGTCGGGTCTCGGTGCGGGGGATGTGGTACCTTACGCTCGGGTGCTACAACCCCAATCCTCCATCACCAAATCACCCCGATTTTCACAGGTGGGAACAAAGTGACCTCATAGTATGCACATGGCTTCTCAAGAACATGGAGCTTGAACTTGTCTCATATTACGCCGAATATCCCACAGCCAAGGCGTTATGGGATGGGCTCCACGCCACCTACAGTCAGGGCGGCGATGGATTGCAGATCTACGACCTCACCCTCCGGGCCAATAATCTCAAACAGGGAACGGGATCCATAGAACAATACTACAGCAATATCCAAAGGATTTGGAGGGAAATCGAAGTACGACAGCCGAATCCGATGGCATGTGAGGGAGACATCACAACTTTCAACCGACTGCGATCAGAAACTCGTTTGTTCCAATTTCTAAGTGGAATTGATGAGAAGTTCGATGCCGATAGATGGGATCTTCTCAAAGAAGACCCACTGCCCACGGTGGAAAAGGTATACGCCGTAATCAGACAAGAAGGGGCGAGAAGAGGAATTATGGGCCAAGAACTCACCGGAGATGAAAACCCATTATCGGCGTCCAGCGCCTCAGGAATCGGGCCGGGGTTGAGTGCCCAGAGCTCATCCCGTTTCAAGAAAGGGACGGGTCAAGACGGTGCCACCAGGCCACGATCCGATGGACAGCGGAGAGCCCCGACGTCTATGTCTTCATTTCGCGGCGGCGACGACGACGGCGGCAGAGGAAATAGATCGAAGCTGGAGTGTTTCGAAATTATCGGATGGCCGGAGGGGTGGAGGAGTCAGCGGCGTGGGAATGCCGAATTCTCTCGTGGAACGGCAGCGGTGGCTGACGGTGGAAGCGCCGCCGTCTCCGAGAACCAGACGGAGAAACAAGGTGGAGAAGGGGGAAGATTTGCAGCAGCAGCGGCTGGAGTGGAAAATAGGGGAAAGTCTTGTGCCCTAGGTGATGGTGCTGGAATTCGTGTTTCCTAATGCAACAACACTTTAAGATTTATATGAAAAGGGAAAAGACCATCACTGGCGGGGAAGCCTCAGGAACTGGGTTTCCTATGGAGCGTGGGTTCTTCCAGCTAGGATAACACCGAGAATGCAAGATATAATGCAACTGTTATGAAGCTTGGGAAGATGCGGAGGAATGGAGATATGAACCCAGAACAATGTATGCAGTATGTGTCGTGGAGATGACTTGGGGGAGAAAGCATGTGTTCTCCCCTATTTATATGTTAGGGGTAAGGGTAAATGGGTAAATTGACCGTGTGGTCCCAAACCTGTGTTGCCCTAACACGTGGCAGCCCTTGAGGGCATAAGAATGACGTTTCTGAAAAGGAGGCGGTGTGTCTGGTACAGGGTGCGCACTACCTTTGTGTCAGAGGTTGTTGGTGAGGGTCGCGTGAGTGGAGGGTCCCGGATCCGTCTTATGAGGGTCCAGATCCACCACGGCGATGGGGGATCATCCTCGAGCCGAAGTGACGCTCGAAGAATGCTCGGACGGGTTCCTCACGGCTCATGATCTTTGAGCGCCAAAACCCGAGCGACAAAGATATGGCCCTCGTGCTGGTGATTCCTTGAAAAAGGTAACCCTGAGGGCGTAGGTGTGAGCGCCAAACCTGCCAGCTCTGGCCCATTTACCAGAATAGTTGGCCGAGGCCCAATGGCCTGTATTAGTTGGCAAGCGAGTGGGTTGGGTTGGCCCGCGAACCCATCAATACGAGCGTATAGTCTTCAAGTCAATCGATGGCGACACATGGACGGCTCTGATACGTGCGTATTTTTGAGTATCATCATTTTGCCCCCCAAATACTGTAGTAACGCTCGAGCGTACTGTAGAATTTAATAAGAACGGGGCCTTGAATTTTTGAATATCCGAGGGTCAAGCCATTGCTAGAGAAGTGACCATTTGCCTTCTGTAACGGACACAGTCTGACATCGCATTAATTGATGTCATGTCCGCATTTAATGCGGAGTGGGAACGTGGGCGAGTGTACTCCGGGAGACGTAAGGCGGTTAGCAAAAGTGGGGGGATTTCCTTGGCGGGAAATGATTGCGTTTTGAATTTTCAGCCCTAATCCATGTAAATTCTTCCCTATAAATAGGGGTTTGCAGGGCTTTGGGACCTTTTTCACGCATTCAAACTCTTTCAAGCACATACGCAGCAAGAAATCTCTGTCAGTTCTACAGATTCTGGCGAACTTCTTCTCTTCAAATTTTAGGTAAAAATTCCCTACCCTTCTTCTTATTTTCCCCGTGCTAACATTAGTTTTAGGTTGTGTGAGTGAAACCCTTGAGTGAAGAGCCACTGTCTACCATTGAACTTGTTTCAGAAATCTTCTCCCTCCTTGAGTTCTCTGTTAGAAATCCTGTTTTCAAAAGTTGAAAAGTGAACATGGCCGGAAATCAAGCTGACGATTACGTAAGGGAGATTGAGGAGATGTCGGTGGGGAGCTCTTCCCCTCACGGCGATGTCCCCACAGCTGTTCCCCTGGCTAGGGCGTCCCCAGGTGAGGGGATTCCCATGGCGATCTCGGTGGCCCAGGCTCCGGCCGATGCCGGGGAAGAAGAGGTGGATGCTGCCGTTCAAGGGATGAACGAGCGTGCTCCTGGAGGGATGAACGACCTCTTTGAAGAGATGCATAACGTGATGGAAATGCAAAGGCAGGGGGAGAGAGTATTCCCAGTGTTGAATAGCGCTGTGAGACCCCAAGATCATAGGATCACAGTGGCGGTGATGGCTCCCGAGGGCGAAGCAGGGCCATCCGGACGTCAATTTGAGGACGAACCCTCCAGAAGGTGCCATAGGAGAGGCAAGGAGCCTGTCACTCGAGTGAGGCAAGATAACCGTCATCAAACTGACAGATCTTCAGATGAGATTGAGAGTATTCTGACGCTCGACGATTTGGAGGATTTGAGGGCGAGGGCTTATTGGGATGAAGCAGTATTTCCCATGCGACTTCCTGAGGAGGGGGAGAGGGCCAACCGACCGCCGCCTGGGATGATGACGGTCTATTGGGATGCAGTCCTGGCTGGGGGTTTGAGGTTCCCCATCTCGTCCGTCACTGCCAACATCTATCACCACCTGAGGCTCTGCCCTTCACAAATTCTACCGAACGGCATAACACTAATCAACACTTTCGTGATTATGATGGTTGCGCTAGGTCGCGAACCCTCGATCGTCAATTTTGATAGCTTGATACAGGTGGCTCACTCACCGCGCTCATCACCTACGGACGGGTTTTATTATGCCCAGGCCAAGTCGGGTTTTAAGATGATAGATTCCCCATTCACTTCCTATGGCGAGCATTGGAAGGAGAAGTATTTTTTCGTGGGGGCTCCAGGGGGGATTTTTAGGGTTCATCGCCAGTGGTTGATACATGGCGAGGGTCCTTTGATTAGGGAAAGGACGAGGAATAAAGCTTTTGAGGATTGGGCACAGGGGTTAGCCTTCGAGAAGAGGAGTGAGAAAAAGTGGATTAAGGCTGAAACCCTGGTGAAGAACGAGGGAGTACTGTTTCGTTATGGCTTGTCCTGCCCCCCAGACATGATACTCAATCCTCCAGCTGACATCATGGCCCTCGATGGTTAGCTTCTAGGAACTGACTGCTCTAACTCTTAGAATAGTCTTCTAACTTAGAGTGATAGTTGTGTCCTTGCATCTGCGATTTGAGCAGCCAACTCCTGACGCTCGTTTTTTCTCGTTTGCAGGTGTTCAAATAGTATCTCAAGGCATGAATGCTGAAGCTTTTTCCCGTATGTTGGGTGTCCAAGGACCTGCCGCCGACCCTCAGCCTCCGCAGCAACAGCAAAACCGCCCTCCGAGGGGAAGGGGCACCAGGCGAGGAGCCAGCCGAGGACATAACAATGCTCGCGGGGGAGCAGGGAATGAGGCTCCCCCCAGAGGCCCTATTGAGGATCTGACGGTGGAGGGTACCCACGAGGCTACTCCTCCGCCGGCGGCCCCCGTAGGCCCAATTTCATTGAGTTCGAGCGGGTCACGGAACCGCTCGGGCGAGCACATCCGTATACATGAAACCCTTCGGGCCGACCGCCAAGGGAAGAGAAAGAGGCTTCCGGATTCAATTCCCATTTCTGGCAAGGGGAAGGAGGTGGTGGTAGGGCACAGAGGCGAGGGTAGCGACACGTCTTCATCAGAGGATGAAGATTTCTGGAAAATAGGCTGCAAGGGTGACTCTCGCTACAAGCGCCAGCGGACCGAGGGTCCGGTGCTTCTGAAAAAGAGCGCCTACTCCGTGAACCTCGTTTCTGACATCGTCGGGAAACTCCAATTTTCCGGCGATCACGATAAGCTGAACTAGCATGACGCCGCTCGTGTTGCTGACGACGCTTGTCATGTCCTTCTGACAGTAAGTCCTTAGTATCCTCTGAAGGTTTTCAACTTCCATTGTTCCCATTCTAACGCTAATCTTTGTGTCTGACTTTCCAGGAGGTAATCCCTAGGTTAAAGAATTTGCAGGGGCGAGCGCAGGCCTACTCCGAGCATAAGGCCAAGTACAAGAAACTGTTGCGGATTTCTGACCCCGTCCAGTTGCAAGAGGATTACAACAACCTCCACGCCCAACTGACCACCGCCAATATTGACAAGGACAGGCTGAGGGAGAATCTGCAGAAGTCGGACGAGGCCTACCTTACTCTTGACGAGCGTCATAGGGAGTTGAAGGTGGAGCGCGACCGGCTGAGGCAACAGAACTGGGAGCTGGGTGAGCAGTTGGCGGAGAGCACTCGCCGAAATGAGGAAGCAAACAAGGCCCTTGCTGACTTGCAGGGCAAAGTACAGGGCTTGGAGGCGAGGGTATCCTGGGAGGCAGTGAAGAAGTTCTTACGATCCAAAGCTTTCGTGTTCGCGGCCAACATCCATTGCTTCGACAATGCACGGCGTTTCTTCCACAAAGCCATCGGGCAAATGGTGAAGCTTGGCTTGGCACCCGAAAGCGCTCGGACTGACGCGCGCTTACGCATGGATCTAGACGAAAACTGTGAGCCCATGGTCCAAGATGGGGATCCTTCCGAGAGCTTGGCGGAGCCAGAATACCAGGAGTTGGTGGAAACGCTCCAGCGGGAGTTCATAGCTGCCAATACTGTAGGTCCCGAGCCTATCCAGATAGAAGATGAAGGCACCCTCATGGACACCGTGGATGTTGAGGAACCTGGTGAGGCTCACACTTCTGACGCCAACGTGTTGGCCCCAGTTCCTCTTTCGACTGCCCCACCGGAACCCAATTCTCAAGCCTAGTGAAGATCCCTGGTTGCTGACCCCCTGTCTTGTTGGTCGAAATTTCTTGTCTTAAGTATGAACAATTTATGCTTGTACTTAATCTTCCAGTTATTCCCTGAACATTTTGAGTTTCTTTTCATACTTTAGCACTCTTTCTCTACTGCTTTGATGTCTGAATGCTTTTTCCTTTATTCTTGGATGGTGAATGATGTTAATTCGTTGAGCTTTGCCACTTTTACATTGTCTCTCTCATTTGGACGTTTGCAATGAGCGTGTTTTTGCACGAGGGCGCTTCTTGCGAGGGTGCCCTGGCATTCATCACAATGCGCCATTAGTTCAAGAATTGGCAGCGTCCGTCGATTCGAGGGGCGTAAATACGGGCGCGAGGGTGTTTCCCATGGATGTCCCCGGGCCGTATTCGCAATGAGGCTCGAATTTGAACTTAGGAAATTTTTAGGGATTTGCCTAAGTATTGGCCCAATAATACGCACCCTCGTTCCGGACGCCCTAATGAGTTATACGCACCTTAGAAATCAACAGTAGGATTTGCTAAGTGTGGGAAAGAATAGAGCGTAACCGTGGGGTTAGCAACGTTTCGAGGGACCAATGCAAGAATTGGTCTAGGATCCAATATTTTATGAGTGTGATTTTACTCAATAAGTTGAGGGTCATTGGGGTTCTTATGAGCACGAGCTGGAGTGGCGAACACTCAGCTGGCGTAAATTAAGCATTGCGCTCCCCGCTGTTCGACACGCTCGTTTTTAGGACTATATATACTTACCAATCGTTCAAATTGTTCCGGGTGGATGGTTATCAACACCTGGACAGTATGGCTTTGAAACGATTGATGTATCGCGTAGGCCGTTCGACGTGGAGGATGCTCGACACGGAGTAGGCCTCTCGTCGCTCGGATCATTAGATCAAATAAGAAAGCAAGCAAATAATCAAAAACAGAGAATTAAATACTTACTGTTATATAGATGCATTTTTGGAAATGATTACAACACGCTTTCCGTCAAAGGAAAGCATTCCATGCCGCAGACGGGCAATTACAAAAGAGCTGATGTCTACACGTAGAACCTTCTAAGGTTACATGCATTCCATGGCCTAGGGAGCCGCTCGCCTTGCAAAGTTTCCAACAGGTAGGTATTGTTTGCTCGCACCTGGATGACTTTGAAGGGGCCTTCCCAATTGGGGTCCAACTTACCCACATGTTTGGAGACTTCAACTTTCTTGAGGACCAAGTCCCCCAGCTGGAAAGTCCTTTCTTTAACACGTTTGTTGTATTGGCGAGCCACGGTTGCTTTGTATTTGTGGATACATGCCCAGGCAGCATTTCTATTCTCATCCAACAAATCTAACTCGAGCGCCCGGTTGGCTTCATTGGCCGCAGGTTCGAAATAGGCAACGCATGTGGATTCTTGAGCAATTTCCGCAGGTATCATAGCCTCGGAGCCGTACACGAGGGAGTAAGGAGTTTCCCCCGTTGCCGCTCGCGGAGTAGTACGGTACGCCCACAGGGCTCCCTGAAGTTCTTCAGCCCATTCTTCCTTCTTACTCTCGAGCATCGTTTTCAGATGCTGGAGTATGGTTCGATTGGTCACTTCAGCTTGACCATTAGCTTGAGGATGGCCCACGGAAGTGAATCGTTGCTCGATCCCTAGTTCATAGCACCAATCCCGTGTGTCAGCCGCGATAAACTGTGAACCATTATCTGAGATGAGCACCCTCGGGATGCCATATCTGCAGATGATATTTTTCCAAATGAAATCCCTCACAACCTTGAACGTTATCTTAGCGACCGCTTCAGCCTCAGCCCACTTAGTGAAATAATCCACAGCAAGTATTACGAATTTCTTTTGCCCAACCGCCATTGGGAGGGGTCCCACGATATCAATGCCCCACTGATCAAAAGGCCATGAAACATCAATAGGAATCATTTGAGCGGCCGGCAACTGAGGGGTGTTAGAATGAAACTGGCACTTAGGGCATTTCTTGGAGTAACTAATGGCATTCTGTAAGACCGATGGCCAGTAAAACCCGCTCCTTAAGATTTTCTTTGCCAAGATTCGACCGCCCGAGTGGTTCCCGCAGCTTCCATTGTGCACATGTTCTAAAACTTCCTTGGCCTGCGAGGGTCTCAAGCATCTCAACGGTGGACCCTGGAAGGATCGCTTGAATAACCGACCCTCGGCATCCAATGAGAAACGAGGGGCCTTGTTCCTGATCCTCCTAGCCTCAACTTTATCGCTTGGGCTGGTTCCATCCTGGAGGAATCTGACAATTTCGTCGAGCCAACAAGGCTCAGAGGGGTCAATCATATGTACCTCTTTCGAAGGTTCGCCTCTACCTATCAGCGGCTCTTCAGTCCTAAGAAATGTAACAGCACGCTCGCTAGAGCCTTCCAGAGCAGATGCAAACTTGGAGAGAGCGTCAGCACGTTCGTTCTCAGCCCTCGGGACCTGCAAGAGGTGGAATTCCCTGAACTTGGCTATTACCTCCTTTGCGCTCGCCAGATACTGCACCATGGTGGCTTCTCGAGCCTCATAAGAACCGTCGATTTGACTCGCGATCAACTGCGAATCCACATATGCAGTGACCCGAGTGGCGCCATTTTGGAGCGCGATTCTGAGCCCCTGGATGAGGGCTTCATATTCAGCTTCGTTGTTGGTGACTTGGAACGCCAGCTTGATGGCATAGTCAACTTCAGCTCCAAGAGGGTCTCTGAGGGTCACCCGGCTCCCCCCCCCCCCCCTTGTGAGGTCGAGGTGCCATCAGTGTGCAGCAGCCATAGACCATCCTCTGCTGAGGGCTCAGTATCTAAGTTGAAACGTTCCACCAATAGGTCGGCCACAGCCTGAGCTTGTATCGCCGTGCGAGGCTCAAAGGTGATATCGAATTGACTGAGTTCAATTGACCATTTAATTAATCTCCCTGAGACGTCCGGCTTTGCGAGCACTTGTTTGAGGGGCTGATCTGTGAGCACCACGATAGAATGCGCTTGGAAATAAGGCCTTAGCCTTCGGGAGGCATTGACGAGCGCAAGAGCGAACTTCTCTATTTCCATGTATCTTTTCTCCGCTCCCTGTAGAGTCTTGCTCAAATAATACACCGGCATATGTTTGCGCTCGCGAATGGCCACGAGGACGGCGCTCGTGGCTTCCAAAGAGACTGAAAGATATACAAACAAGTTCTCTCCCGGATTAGGCTTGGTCAACAAAGGCGCGCTTGAGAGATACTGTTTCATGTCCTACAGAGCCTTCTCGCAGTCCTTGCTCTAGGCAAAGTTGCGAGCGTTACGCAAAATTTTGAAGAAGGGCAGATTCCTGTCTGCTGAGCGGGAGATGAACCTGTTTAGCGAAATGATCTTCCCCACAAGCACTTGGACCTCTCTCAGATTGCGAGGGGAGGGTATGTCCAAGATTGCTTTAATCTTCTCGGGATTCGTCTCTATGCCTCGCTGGCTGACCATGTATCCCAAAAATTTGCCCCTCCCCCCCCCCCCCCCCCCCCGGACTCCAAATGTACACTTAGAAGGATTCAATTTCGTACCATAGAGACGCAGGATGCCGAACGCTCGTTTGAGGTCTTCCAGATGAGAATATTGGCGTTCGCTCTTGACGATCATGTCGTCGACATATACTTCCATGGATTTTCCGATTTTACCCTCGAACATTTTGTTGACGAGGCGTTGATATGTCGGTCCTGCATTTTTGAGCCCGAAGGGCATAACCTTGAAGCAATAAACGCCCATGTGAACCACGAACGCAGTTTTGGGGCGATCCTCAGGAGCCATAAATATCTGATAATATCCTTGGAAGGCGTCCATCATGCTCATGAGTTCACACCCAGCGGTCGAATCCACCAATTGATCAATTCTAGGCAGGGGGTACGGATCCTTGGGGCACGCCTTGTTGAGGTCCGTGAAGTCATTGCACATACGCCACTTGTTGGCGCTCTTCGGAACGAGCACCACATTGCATAGCCACTCGGGATATAGAATTTCTTCTATGTACTGAGCGTCCAGCAGTTTATTGACCTCCTCTTCTATGACCTGCCTTCGGAACCCATGAACGTCTCTCTTCTTTTGCTTTATAGGTTTGAAGGCCGGATCCACATTCAGCCTGTGGACAATAACGCTCGGGTCTATTCCAGTGAGGTCGGAAGCCTTCTAGGCAAAGACATCAATATTTTCCCGCAAGAACTCAATCATCATAATCTGAGAGGGACCGTCGAGACTGGAACCTATTTGCGTGGTCTTCTCTCGATTCTCGGGCTCCAATTCGATGGTCAGAAAATTCTCCGTAGGTTCCACCCGCACTTCAGGCCTCGGTAGTTCGAGCGCTCGCTTCTTGCCTGTGATTCTTCCGCTGGTGTCCTCCGAGGGTACATGATCCTCGTCTTCCGAGGAGGAAACCCCAACCTCTCCGAGGGACGAATTCCTAACATCAACCGGTTTGTCTGTGTCCCTTTTCTTGTTCTTCTTCTTATAGAGCTTGGCCCTTTTGCACTCGGGGCCATCTTCATCTAGCTTGGGGAAGTCAACAGACTTTTTGGTGGAGCCTGCTTGGATAGGTTGTTTGGGCTTGTGGATTCGGAGGGAGAGTACGTAGCACTCCCAAGCTTCCTTAACATTACACAGTACTTCTCCGGTACCCTCGGAGGTGGGAAACTTGACTTTTTGATGATAGGTGGAAATTATAGCTTTGAAGTCGACGAGGGCTGGGCGCCCAATGATGATATTGTATGGAAGGTCCACTTCGACCACCACATAGAGAACATTCAAAGTTTTTCGCTGTGGGGCGCGACCGAAAGAGGTGGCCAAGCGAATTTATCCGCGAGGGACAATCTCGGAACCTCCAAAGCCGACGAGGGCTGTTCTGAGGGGTTCGAGCGGGATGTTGGTGATGTTCATTTTCTGGAACGTGGAATAAGGTAAAACATTCACGGAGCTTCCACTATCAATCAAGACCCTCTTTACAACATGATTGTGAACGTCTAAGCTAACCACCATGGGGCAGTCAGAGGTTTCACCGACCCTATGGGGTGTTACAATGTGCTCTAAGTCTTTCTCTGTAAAACCTACGTTCTCGTCCTTCTCCGAGCGTGATGATTGATCAATAGAGAGCACCGGCTTGGGCTGGGAAGATCTTTGGTCATAGCTCCGAATGTAGCGACGTCGGGAAGCGTTAGAGTCACCCCCCGAGGGTCCTCCGGCGATCATGTGGATGACCGCGAATGGTTGATTTTCCATGTCTGAAGCTTTCCCTTTCTCCCTGTCGCTGGGCTCGGTGTGACGGTGACGCGGGCTCCGAGAGCGAGAACGGCTTCTCGCCCGCACATGCATTCGCTCCGCACAATGCTCGTCATACCTCTCCAACACCTTTACGAACTCCTTAAGGTGCCCCCCAGCGATCAACCTCTGAATCTCTCTTTCTAGCTGATGACATTCACTGGTGTCATGCCCTTTCTGTTTGTGGAAAGCGTAGTATTTTCCCCAGTGCTTCTGAGCCTCGGGTTCTCTCAACTTAGACGGCCTCTTAAACAGCTTTTTATCCGCCATGGCATAAACTTCTACAATTGGGCGGTTGAGAGGAATGCGCTCGAACTTCCGAGGGGGTGGAGAGTTTCGTCGTGTGGAAACTGGGCTGCGGCGGCGACCCCTGTTAGAATCTGTTCGGTCCTCGGGTACTTTGCTGGGACGAGGGGCGTTCGCCATTTTCTGATCCCTTGCGATGTACATATCCTCGAGAGTAAAGAAAGAGTCCGTAATTTCCCTAATCTCCATCAGCGAGCGTGGCTTTTTCTTGGCCACCTCTTCCACAAATTCCTTGCTGACGTAATGCTTCATGTTGATAGCTCCAAACAGAACATGCCTCAAGAAGTCCATAGAGGGCTTTTCTACCAACAAGATCTCCTTGTTGAATCTTCCCATGAAAGACCGTAAAGTTTCGTTCGGCCCTTGGACCAAACTATAAAGAGCGGTCGCGGCTGGGGACGGTGCCTTCAAAGAGTTAAAGTGGCTGATGAAAGCGTCCGTCAAGTCATAGAATTGAGCGTGGGGGAAGCTTTTTGTACCAGTCTTGGGCCATTCCCGTGAGAGAGGTGACAAACACCTTGGCCCAATAATTGCTTGGGTGATCATACAATTGCATAAGATGTACAAAATGATCCAGATGCTCGGCTGGATCTGTGGTTCCATCATACCTGTTGACAGCCGTGGGGATTTTGCCTTTCCCCGCACGGGTCATTAGTACCTCCTCAACGAGGGGGGAATCGCCCGTCATGATTCTGTAATCCCTGTCCTTGGGATCTTCATAGCTGGCTTCTCTCCTGCGGCGTGAAATTGGGCTGCGGGGTCGGCGAGCGTCTCTGGCCTTGGACCTCTCGTCCCTATCACGGGGGGCGTGAGACCTTGCTCGAGAGAGCTGCTCTACCACATTCTGGAGCCCTCTAATTTGGTCTTGTACCGCGGCCAGCTGAGGGTCACCAACATTTCTGCGGTTTGCCCTTCCTGTGGCCCTCGATTGGACCTCTTCATTATCTTCGGCCGCCTCATTTCGAGGGGCCCTTTCATCTCCTACAGGTGGTTGTTCTTGCTGGACCCTCGGTGGGGCCTCATTTTCTTGATTCGGCGGTGGTGGAGGCTGTTGGGCCCTTAGCGCGTTTTGGGCCATCGTCAAGGGGTGCGCTGGGAGGCCTCCAAGAGGTGGGGCCATTCGAGCGCCAGTGTGCGAAGGGAACTGCAGTAAAATGTTCCCAAGCGTTTTGGACTGCCTGGCCCTCGCACTGCGCATACAGCGCCTGAAGCTGCTGGGTGGTGATTTGGGGCATTTCTACTCCTTGTATCTCTCTTGGCAATGACATGGGGAGATTCAGTGTCCCCACTGGGTAAGGTTGGATCATCGGCCCCATCCCGGGCATCATTCCGGGTTGCAAAAAGGGGTATCCCGGTGGAGGCATGGCTATGGGATACGTACCTAAGTAAGGGAAGGAAGCGTTGGCGGTGTGAGTTGTAGGCGGAACAACAGAACTGGGCCCTCCCATAGCGTTCCCTCCCGGTGGGGGAGTTGCAGCCGCCGCATCTGGATTCTCGCCTCCATTCCCCGCAGCTGGTGGGTTCACGCCTCCGGCGGGAATATTGCTCTTTGCGTTCTCCCCATTGCCTGGAGGAGGAGCGTTTTTGTTTCCCACGGCCCCTGATCTTGTTGCAGTTACCATTTTCAGAGTTAGGAGGTGTTATATCTCAACTAGCCTTCAGAGGAAGAATCTGGTTGTGGTAGTGACGGATTTCCCACAGACGGCGCCAAAAATGATGGTGCTGGAATTCGTGTTTCCTAATGCAACAACACTTTAAGATTTATATGAAAAGGGAAAAGACCATCACAGGCGGGGAAGCCTCAGGAACTGGGTTTCCTATGGAGCGTGGGTTCTTCTAGCTAGGATAACACCGAGAATGCAAGATATAATGCAACTGTTATGAAGCTTGGGAAGATGCAGAGGAATGGAGATATGAACCCAGAACAATGTATGCAGTATGTGTTGTGGAGATGACTTGGGGGAGAAAGCATGTGTTCTCCCCTATTTATATGTTAGGGGTAAAGGTAAATGGGTAAATTGACCGTGTGGTCCCAAACCTGTGTTGCCCTAACATGTGGCAGCCCTTGAGGGCGTGAGAATGACGTTTCTGAAACGGAGGCGGTGTGTCTGGTACAGGGTGCGCTCTACCTTTGTGTCAGAGGTTGTTGGTGAGGGTCGCGTGAGTGGAGGGTCCCGGATCCGTCTTATGAGGGTCCAGATCTACCACGGCGATGGGGGATCATCCTCGAGCCGAAGTGACGCTCGAAGAATGCTCGGACGGGTTCCTCACGGCTCATGATCTTTGAGCGCCAAAACCCGAGCGACAAAGATATGGCCCTCGTGCGGGTGATTCCTTGAAAAAGGTAACCCTGAGGGCGTAGGTGTGAGCGCCAAACCTGCCAGCTCTGGCCCATTTACCAGAATAGTTGGCCGAGGCCCAATGGCCTGTATTAGTTGGCAAGCGAGTGGGTTGGGTTGGCCCGCGAACCCATCAATGCGAGCGTATAGTCTTCAAGTCAATCGATGGCGACACGTGGACGGCTCTGATACGTGCGTATTTTTTAATATCATCACTAGGTACTAAGTGGGGGGAGGGGAATAGACACTTATGCCCCTCCACCTCACAAACTTCTATTTTTTGCAATTCTGCCCCATATATATTAAAGTGTGATTTTTGTAACCCCTCTAGTCAAGAAAGTTGCAGAAAATGTCCACAAACCAGTAATTCAGGGCTAGCACTCTCTACCTTCCGGAATAAGACTTCTAGATGGATATTTTATTGTGGGGCCACAGACACAATGACCCATGATCGAAATGACTTGGTCAACTTCAGTTCCCATAAAAGAACTTTAATCCAGATCACGAATGGGACTGTTACTCCGGTTCTTGGAGCAGGGACACTTTCATTGTCATCCACTTTAAAATTACGAAATTGTCTCTATGTTCCCGATTTTTCTTGTAAACTGTTATCTATTAGTCATGTTACAAAAGAGTTAAATTGTATCATGCTAATGTTTCCCGGTTTCTGCTTGTTACAGGATATTCAGTCGGGGAAAGTGATTGGGTGTGGTACTGAAAGTGGAAGGTTGTACTACGTCGATGAGGTGGCTCAACAAGGAACTGCAGCGCTTGCTCACGGGACAGTGGACCGACAACAGTGGCTGTGGCACCGTCGTTTGGGTCATCCATCTCCAGGGTACCTTCAGCTGATATTTCCACAGTTTTTTTTTTTTTTTGAGAACAATAATTTCTCTTGTGAGACCTGTATTCTTGCAAAGAGCCATAGACAGTCTTTTTCAGTTTCTAGTTCTCGTGCTGATAAAGTATTTGCTTTAGTACATTCTGATGTGTGGGGTCCATCCCCGGATACTAGTTTGAGCCATGCTTTTAAGTTTTTTTTTTTTTTGTTTATCGATGACTATTCACGTATGACTTGGGCATATTTTCTCAAAAATAAATCTGAAGTTCCCACTAAGTTTATGGAATTTTTCCAAATGGTACAAACACAGTTTAACTCCAAAATTCAGGTGCTTAGGTCTGATAATGGGGGGGAATATGTCAATAATGCGATGAAACAGTTTTTTGAAAAACATGGGCTTATCCATCAAACTTCTTGCCCACCTAAGAGATACGAACCAGAGCTTACAGGTAGGGCCCCGCGATATCCCCTGGCTGGTATAGCCATGGGAAACTTGGCAGCACGAGCACAGGCCTATGCAGCAGCTGTTTACTCAGAAAAAGTTCCAAGCAAAGTAGAAGAGGCTCTCGTAGAGGATAAGTGGGTTCAGGCCATGGAAGTCGAGATGGAAGCACTAGATAAGAACGAAATGTGGGAGAAGTGTGTACTTCCTCCAGGAAAGAAAGTGGTAGGATGCAGTTGGGTGTATATAGTAAAACATCATGCTGATGGGAGCATCGAGAGATATAAGGCGAGGTTGGTGGCAAAGGGATACACTCAAACCTATGGCATTGACTATTCAGAGACATTCTCTCCAGTGGCAAAGATCGATACGATCAGGGTGTTGTTTTCAATAACAGCCAACAGGGATTGGGAGCTACACCAATTCGATGTTAAGAATGCATTTCTGCCTGGAGACCTCAGAGAGGAAGTGTATATGGAACCCCCCTCCGGGCTTTACTCAGGGGTTTGGTCACGAGGAGGTGTGTAGATTAAAAAAGGCCTTATATGGGTTGAAATAGTCACCCCGGGCGTGGTTTGGAAGGTTCTCTGCAGCGATGAAGAAGTACGGTTACAATCAGAGTAACTCGGATCACACACTCTTTGTCAAGAGAAGGGACGGGCTCGTGACGTGTCTGATCATCTATGTTGATGATATGGTAATAACCGGGGATGACACAGAAGAGATTGGTCAGCTAAGGAAGAACTTGTTCACAGAATTCGAGATGAAGGACCTAGGACAACTGAAGTACTTTCTTGGGATAGAGGTGCTATGGTCAAAGAAGGGTATATACATCTCACAGCGGAAGTTTGCTCTGGATTTACTGGCAGAAACGGGGTTGTTAGAGTGTCGACCAGCAGACACTCCTATGGTAGTCAATCACGGCTTGAGAATTGTTGAGGGAGCAGAAGAAACTGAGAAGTCACAGTATCAACACCTGGTGGGAAAGTTGATATACTTGTCCCACACGAGACCTGACTTAGCATATGCAGTTGGGGTACTGAGCCAATTCATGCACCAACCCCAAAAGGAGCATATGGATGCCGCAGTCAGAGTATGCCGCTACCTGAAGGGATGCCCGGGCCGAGGTGTTCTTTTCCAGAAACATGGTCACCTAAAGGTTAAGGCGTACATCGATGCAGATTGGGCAGGGAGTCCAGGAGATCGGAGGTCAACATCAGGCTACTTCACACTAGTTGGGGGAAATGTAGTAACGTGGAGGAGTAAGAAGCAAAAAGTGGTGGCTCTCTCGAGTGCAGAAGCAGAATTCAGGGGTATTGCTCGAGGTGTGGCTGAGATCTTGTGGTTGAGAAAGTTACTGGCAAAGATAGGCTTGTTATGTGCAGAGGCTTGTAACTTGATGTGTGATAACAGGACAGCGATCAGTATATCCGAGAATCCGGTACAGCATGACCGGACCAAGCACGTGGAGGTTGATAGGCACTTCGTTAAAGAAAAACTTGAGGAAGGGATCATTAAGCTGCCATTTGTGAGGTCAGAAGACCAACTTGCGGACATTCTTACAAAGGTGGTAAACGGCAGGATATTTGGGGAAGCCTCGGACAAGTTGCACATTAGAGATCCTACTGTACAACTTGAGGGGGAGTGTTACCGAAGGAAAATTAGGACTAATCCCATAATTGTAGTATGATTGATTTCTTTCCTTTCCTAGTTAGTGTTGTATTATAAGTGTAAGGCATGTACAGTATATTTTAATTCATTGAGTAATATACAGCAATTTAGTTTCTCCCAAAATATGGCATCCGCTAAAGACAACAATTCTTCCTAATAAACCCTCCCTACCTTACTGACTGAGAGGATAAAATAACATAGATATTGAATCATCAGTTCATCGATTGAGATACGTCCCTCACGTATAAGTGGATTTCTTCATCTCAGGAACGTGCATGCCATGAAGAGAGAGGATTTTACCGCACGAATTCTTTAGTCGAAATTGAGATACCATATTAATTAATGACCTCCATTTAGCCTTATTGAATTAAAGATGCGAGTTCTACTCTACATGAATCTAATTAAGGATGTGTGTTCTAGTAATATTAAGAACAAAAAAAAAAAAGGTTCTGCATTGGGATGGTATTAGGAAGATTAATGAAGAGACATTGTCTCAAGGCCGTTTAGCCATTGGATAGGCCTAGCATTCGCTTCTCAATCCGGTAATTACATTTAATTAATAAAAAATTAGAGCATAAGATGAAAAAATATTAGTAAAAATGAAAATAGTTTGAGTAAAAATGCAAAAATCCTGTAATCTTACATCATGGACAACATCGCGAATAAGTTCCACTTGTTCTTTAGCAACAGTCCTCACCTAATGAATCCATAAAAATCATTAGAAAATAATTATTATTTAATTTAATTTTTGTATTTTCTTAAAAAAAACGTTTGCTCTTCCCTTTCACAAGATTACATTTTGAGTACAAGGGAGGAGTTGTGAGTGAACCATAGTACTTTCTAGTTTCTACTCCCGAATTTTATAAGTATCAGGATCAATAATTTCAATCACTTTTTCTACATCTTGTTGTATTTGCAACTACTTCCAAATTTCGCTTCACCTAAAAATAAACCCAAAAATACAAAAAAATCAATCAAAAAAAAAAAAAAAAAACCATTCACTCTGCATTTCCAATTCAAGGAAAGTATGTTCAGCCCTATTCAGGTTAAGCACAGTTTTTCTTTGGATTAGGCTGGAACTGGAAGACTGGTTTTTTGTATTCCAACAATCCACAACAGGAAAAACATATAATCGAAAACTACTAGAAAAGACTCTTGTTCGGCTTGATTGATGGATAAAATCTGCAATTAAGTCGTGTAAGACCAACCTTGCAACAAGAAATGCTTTCTAAACATCCTCATCCGCCGTAGGATTGCAAGACGAAGCTCTTGTTCTGGTGAACCATGAGCTACCCTGCACGATGAGAAGATAAGTCAGGTATGTTGTAATAATTTATCTAAGCAAGAACTCTAAAGCCAGCTTAGTTTTCTCTAATATGTTGTGTTTTTCTTAGGGAGGACCACTGTTTGTAAGAACAATAAACATCTCTGATGCCCAATATGCAAACTAATACACAATCAAGAAGACATCACCAATTTGAAGTTGTAAAGCAAGCTAGCAAGTAATATAATAATTTCGAGAACCAGATCTTTGTCAAAACACAACAACCAAGATTTTAAAACTATAACCAAACCAACTGTTGTGAAAAGTGTAAAGAATTTACCAGTAAAATAAATAGCAACAACAATAACATGTAAGGTTAATCATTTTGACAAACTAGGTGGCGGCGTTTACTATTATTGTTTACATTTCAAA
Organism: Lantana camara; assembly: GCA_037501455.1. Lineage (NCBI taxonomy): Eukaryota > Viridiplantae > Streptophyta > Magnoliopsida > Lamiales > Verbenaceae > Lantana > Lantana camara. The sequence goes on from CM074859.1 coordinate 12,896,981, forward strand.
TAAAAGAAGTTCTGCTTCAATTCATGTTTTAGTTCTTTGTTTAACTAAAGAAAGTACTATATAGGCCCTAACGTTCCTAATACACCCCATATAAACTACCAAATATAGCTGACCTTACATTATCAACAAATCAAGATACATAAAAACCTAAACAGAAACGAACCTTGAACTTACACCCAATATAAACTACCAAATATAGGAGGACTTACATAGGCCTTAACCTTCCAAATACATCCCATATAAACTACCAAATATAGCTGGACTTACACTATCAATAAATCTCGATAACATATATGTTGGATTTGAAAAGTTTTAAAACTTAAAATCATAACCTACAAATTAATTTGTGTAACTCCCACAAGGTCATTTATTTGGTTTTGATTTTCTTAAGTTACACATGCATCCTAACACTATAAATAGGGTCCTAGGGGTCTAGATTAGAACATACACAAGTATCCTACAATTCACTATACATCTATTCTCATATACTATAGTTTTGGGCAACGTGATAAGGTTTCGTTCGTTAGTTTCCTTGTGATCGTGCTCACAATAGGAGACGGCGGTCGTGGCCTTTGGGTTTTATCTTGGGGTGGTGGTGGTGAGCCGACAATACCCGCACGGAGGGGAGGCCATCACGATCTTAGGACAACGTCAAGTGGCGTGACTCCTTACAGGCCAGCCGTTCTTTACTCATATTATATTTCAGCTATTACTATTGTCTTACATGTGCATTATATAAAGCATGATAAAACTGATCTAATTTCAACAACAATCTAAGATCGTGATAAATCTTGTTAAGCAATTATCTTGATTTGCTAAATAGTTTGATTTAGTTTGTGCTTAATCATCTTGGCTTCCTAAACTGTGATTATATGATTTAGTATTCATGGTGGTATGATTAGTTGCTTAATCTTTTAAATTACTTAATTAATTTAATTTGACGTATTGGAATTAGGATTTCCCCACCTTTATTAGTTGATTACCGTCCGTCAGATTTGACTTACAACAAATTAGGTGCCCTTCTAAGCACGTTTCATTATTCTGGTATATTTTAAGCAAACGCCAATTTATGTGTAGTTTCTCTAATTATAAAATCTAGAAATCTGCTCCAGATAAAAATTTATTCGGTTGTAGATAGAGATTTCTGATCTACAAAACACTTAGTAGGCAAATTCTGTACCACATAATCGGTTTTAATTATTGAATAAAATAATATTATGAATCTACTTGGGCATAATCTAGACAAAGACTGTTTGATCTGATTTCAAAGTTTAACAGCCAACTAGTAGATTATTTGTAACGTTAAGATTATCCATAACGTTAAACTTTATTAGGCATAATATTAAGGATTAATATTCCGTTACATATAAACAAATTAAATAAAAGTCAGACCACTTTCAGTAAAGCGTTAATCAAATTTTGCTTATATAGATGGATTTCTCATTTACAGTTTATTTGTGTGCTTGAGCAACATTGTTTATTCGATTGCTATTGTTGTTGATAAAATCAAATATTTGATATCGTTGTTATTGTTATCTCTTACAGTTTGCGTATTCTGTCTTACTTTGCCTTTATTAATTGCTAGTCTAAGGTTGAGGAAAACATGGCATCCCAAGAAGAAGCTAGTAGTGTTAAGCCTGAAAATTTTAACGGACTAAACTTTAAAAGGTGGCAAAATCAAATGAGGTATTGGCTAACGGTTCTTGGATTTGTGTCCGCCATTGATGGAACCATAGAATCAACTTCTTGGCATACCCCTGAACAAATAGACTATCATTGTTGTAATCGAATTTTGAGTGCTTTATCTGAAAGGCTTTATGATGTTTACCACACCATTACTAGTGCTAAGGAATTGTGGGATTCTTTAGAAGCTGAATATGGGATAGATGATGCGGGAATAGAACGGTTTAATGCTTCTACATTTACAAAATACACTATGATTGATGGAAAATCTATTGGTGACCAAATTCATGAGTTCCAAGATTTACTAAGACCTCTAGAAAATAGTGGGTCAAAATTTAGTGAAGAGTATAAAGTATCTTGCCTAATAGATAAACTCCCACCGTCTTGGTCTAATTTTGCTAGGAGTTTAAGACATCAACAAGGAACCTTAACTCTAGCGCAAGCTTTTAGATCTTTGAGGATAGAAGAACAATATAGAGTGAATATTAAACAAGAAGAGATGAAAGCTAAAGTCAACATTGTAGAAGAGAAAAGGGTTAATAAATTTAGGCCGAGATGGAATAAGTTTAAGAAAATTTGGAAAAAGGACTATCGCCATAATAAACAACCTAAAGGTCAAAACTCTAGGAATGATAAAGGCAAAGCAGAAACAGAGAGAGCATGCTTCGTGTGTGGAAGGACAAGTCATGTGGCGAGGGAGTGCTACTACCGCAAGACTGAGAAAACTGCTCCTAAATACAACTTTAGAGCTAAAAACCAACAGGGTGAAGTGAACATGTTAGTTGAAGGAGAACCTTTTATCAGGTTAGAACCCATAAATCCATTAGTAAATTTTACATCTCATAATAATGATTGGTGGTTAGATTCAGGGGCTAATATACATGTTTCTTTTGATAAAACAATGTTTAAATCCTACCAGAACTCAAGTGGAGGAAGCGTGACTTTAGGGAATAATATAGCCGCACCAATACTTGGAATCGGACGTGTTGATCTAAAAATGACATCGGGGAAAACATTAACTCTTGAAGAAGTGCGGCATGTGCCTCAAGTTAGAAGAAATTTAGTTAGTGGATCTTGTTTAGTTCAAAATGGCTACAAACTAGTTATGGAGTCGAATAAAGTTGTAATAACTAGAAATAATATGTTTATTGGAAAGGGATTTGTATCTGATGGTTTATTTAAGTTGAACATTGAGAATTTTAGCAATAAAAGTCCTGATGTGATTTTAAACGTCGAGTCTAGTATTTTGTGGCATGAGAGACTAGGACATGTTAGCAATAAAATGATTAAAAAACTTATGGACTTGAGTTTGATCCCAAAATCGGATGTGAAACTTGACAATAAGTGTGAAATATGTGTACAAGCAAAACAAACAAAAAGGCCTTATCAATCAGTTCATAGGAATTCCACTATACTAGAATTAGTTCATAGTGATGTATGTGATTCAAATAGAACTCCAACTAGAGGTGGAAACAAATATTTTGTGACTTTCATAGACGATTTCTCTAAGTATTGCTACATCTATCTAATGAAGTCGAAAGACGAAGTCTTTGATAAGTTTAAAATTTATAAAGCCGAGGTTGAAAATCAAATCGAGAAAAAGATGAAAATTCTTAGATCAGATCGAGGAGGAGAATACTCCTCTGGGGAATTATCAAAATTTTGTGAGGAGAATGGTATAATACATGAGTTCACTCCACCTTATTCACCACAATCAAACGGTGTAGCCGAGAGAAAAAATAGGACTTTAATGGATATGGTAAATGCAATTTTATTAAATTCTGGAGCACCTGAAAATTTGTGGGGTGAAGCTATTTTATCATCATGCTTTATATTAAACCGTGTGTTTACGAAAGACAATGAGAAAACGCCTTATGAGTTATGGAAAAACAGAGCTCCACGACTGAGTTTTCTTAAAGTGTGGGGGTGTTTAGCTAAAGTGGCTATACCAGATTTGAAAAGAAAGAAAATAGGACCTAAAACTATAGATGCTATTTTTATTGGTTATGCTCAAAATAGTAGTGCGAATAGATTTTTAGTTGTTAATTCCAGCGTAAGTGGAATTTCAAATAATACAATTATTGAGGCTAGAGATGCTACATATTTTGAGGAAGTTTTCCCTTTCAAAACTAAGGTTTCTAGTAGATCAAATCTGTCAAACTATGAAACGGGTAAAAGAGAATCATCTAGTAACATAACATTAGGAAATGAGGGTGAAGAAATCGTTGAACCAAGAAGAAGTAAAAGGGCTAAGGTAGCTAAAAACTTTGGAGATGATTTTATTACTTTCTTGATAGAAGGTGATCCTCAGAACTACAACGAAGCTATATCTTCAATAGATGCACCTTTTTGGAAAGAAGCCATTAATGATGAGTATAGTTCGATTATTCAAAACAATACTTGGGTTTTAACTGATTTACCTCGTGGTAGCAAACCAATAGGTTGTAAATGGGTTTTCAAAAAGAAATTAAAACCGGATGGATCTATAGACAAATACAAAGCTAGATTAGTAGCAAAAGGATTTACACAACAACAAGGAATAGATTACTTTGACACTTATTCTCCTGTTGCTAGAATTTCAACCATTAGAACTCTTTTAGCTTTAGCATCTATACATAAGTTAGTGATTCATCAAATGGATGTTAAAACAGCATTTTAAATGGAGATTTAGACGAAGAGATCTATATGGAACAACCGGAGGGTTTTAAGGTTAAAGGACAAGAACATAAGGTGTGTAAACTAGTTAAATCTTTGTATGGTTTGAAGCAAGCTCCCAAGCAATGGCATGGAAAATTTAATGAAGTTATCCTAAGTTATGACTTTAAGTCAAATGATCATGACAAATGTGTTTATTGTAAAATGGAAAATGGTGAATGTGTGATATTGTGCCTATATGTTGATGACATACTAATTTTTAGCTCTAATTTGGATTTTGTGAATAATGTGAAAAATTATCTGTCCAATAAATTTGAAATGAAGGATTTAGGAGAAGCACATATTATTTTGGGGATGAAAGTTTGTAGAACTCAAGAAGGGATTTTACTAAATCAATCTAGTGCTATTGAAAAATTCTTAAAGAAGTTCAATTATTATGATTGTAAGAGTGTGTCTACTCCCTATGATCCGAATGTGCATTTGAATAAAAATTCAAACGAGCCTGTTTCTCAATTAAAATACTCTCAAATAATTGGGTCACTTCTATACTTTACCAATAGGACTAAACCTGACATCGCCTATGCAGTTGGTAGACTTAGTAGATACACTCATAATCCTAGCAAAGATCATTGGAATGCCTTAGAAAGAGTTCTCAAGTATCTTAGAGGTACAATAAACTATTCTTTATGTTATAAAGGTTTTCCTAACGTGATCGAAGGATATAGTGATGCTAACTGGATCACTGATAGTTCTGATATTAAATCTACTAGTGGATTTGTATTCATGCTAGGAGGAGCTGCAATAACTTGGGGTTCGAAAAAACAAACTGTTATATCTAGAAGTACTATGTAAGCTGAGTTAATAGCCTTAGATACAACTTGTACAACTGCTGAGTGGCTAAGAGACTTATTACTTGATATTCCATTTGGAGATAAACCTTTACCAGCTATTTCTATACATTGTGATTGTAAGGCTGTGATAGATCTTGTGAAACAAAAACACTCTAATAAGAAAATGGGTAGACATTTACAAGCGAGGAACAAATTCGTAAAATCTTTACTAAAGAGAAATGTGGTATCTCTAGATTTTGTGAAATCAGAGAAAAACTTGGCAGATAATTTCACCAAAGGACTACCCAATAAGGGAGTTTATGAATCATCGAGGGGGATGGGCATTAGCCCACAAGGGAGTCACCTCCGGGAGTAACCCAACCTTTGTGATTGGAGACCCCATGAAGAAGGTTCAATGGGTAGGAACAACCTGTACTGCGTGACTCATTTTGCACTACTTATAAGGAGAGCGTCTCCTTCCCATCCCTATGGTGACAGTGCAAGCAAGTGTGATGTTAGGTTGGACTTTGATCCTTAATGAAACCAAGGTGGGAATTCCGCGGGATATAGTTCACACGTGTCCTTGGAGGTTTCACCTAAGTGAGAGTTGCCATGAGGCCGTGGCTATGGATATGGGCTGATCCTAGAGACTCTCATGAAAAGCAAGATAAGAGCGCATGGCCATTAATAGCGCTAACCCGCTTGAACAGAAACTGATGTCAATACCGTGTGTGTGATGCATTGAAGTTTGGCCAAGGGACCTAATTCAAGGCGTAGTCCATTATGGCTCCCTCAAATGGAAATCATCTACACTAAGTATAGGCTCAAGCCCGGAAGGCTCCTATACCCATTGCATGGTATTTAGTTGCCCTAATATTTTCGTATACTCATATTTATATTTTAAGTTTTAAACCTTGTGGGGGATTGTTGGATTTGAATAGTTTTAAAACTTAAAATCATAACCTACAAATTAATTTGTGTAACTCCCACAAGGTCATTTATTTGGTTTTGATTTTCTTAAGTTACACATGCATCCTAACACTATAAATAGGGTCCTAGGGGTCTAGATTAGAACATACACAAGCATCCTACAATTCACTATACATGTATTCTCATATACTATAGTTTTGGGCAACGTGATAAGGTTTCGTTCGTTAGTTTCCTTGTGATCGTGCTCACAATAGGAGACGCCGCACTACTAGAAAACATGCGTTTAGCAACCGAGTTTGCAACCGAAAAAGGGCCGTTTGCAATCGAAAAATAGTGTTTTGCAACCGATTAGCAACCGAAAAATTCGGTTGCAAAAACCCTGGTTGCAAACTTTAGTAACCGAATTTTGCAACCGAATTTTTTGCAACCGAATAGCAACCAAATATCTGGTTGCAAGTAGCCGCAGACGTGGAACGTATTCGGTTGCAAAAATATAAATTTTTTGCAACTGAACATAAGTTTTGCAACCGAATTTTGCAACCGATTTTTTTGTTGTGAAGTAACTAAAAGGTGTTCACAAATTTTGCAACCGAAATTCGGTTGCAAAATTAAAATTTTTGGATATTTTTAATTAATTTACAACCAAATTTTGCTACTGAATTTATTGATATTTTTCATTTTGCAACTAAAAATTCGGTTGCAAAAGGCAAATTACTTTTTATTTTTTCTTTTTTTTAACCAAAATTCAATTGCAAAATAAATTTAATTTTTTAATTTCATAATTAAACAAATTAGATTACAAATTCAATTATAGAAAATAGCACTATATTTTTCATAAATTCTAATTCTAAACCTGTATTACCGATAAAATCAACCCATCATAAAACAAAATAGAATAAATGAACAATCACCGTTCATAATCCATAAACGAATATATATCAACAATAACAAGAATTTATAAACTGTTCTCCATTATAAAACATTACCAAATAGTCAATATCTACAAAAACGTCAAAGTTAGCAACATCTACAAATACGTGGAAAAGCCTATTTACAAGTACCAACATCTACAAATACGTGGACATTTACAAGAACATGGAAAGTAGCAAACATCTACAGATACGTGCATTAATGTTAGCAACATCTACAAAATACTCCCAACTCCAACTAATTACATATATGTACCGAAGGATGTTTCTTAGAGTTTAATCTTGAGATATACGTACCCAAGGACGTTTCTAAGTCTGGAATTCAATCTTGAGAGAAAGATGACTGATGCAGCCACTAAAGAAGGCAAGAATTTCAGACATCCATAATCGAACAAACTCAACTCTGCCAGATAGTAACCCAAGAATTCTAAGACCAAGCTTGAATTCTGCATAAGAAAAAACATACAAGAGAACCCCCTTGTTTGGATTTTCAAAGATATGAACAAGTATGATTGGGAGACATTATATGTAATCAGCATTGATTTACCAGTAAGATCAACCTATCATAAAATACAAACGAATGTACCAACAACAATTCAAAATCCATAAACGAATATACCAACAACAATAATCATAAAACATCTTCAATGTGTCCAATAACAACATAAAAATAATTCTCCAACAAAGGATATCCATATAACATCCAAATCAACGATAGAACATAAGTGCAATCACTATGAGAAACAACATATTTCCAATTATTTTTACTGCTGCATGTTACAATCCAACTAAGAGTAGAATATTTATTCAAGGCAGAGCACTCACCAACTGAGACACATAATCAGTTCTTTCTTTCAATTTAAGACTCAAAATCTTGAACTTGACCTTGCTCTTTTAGCTTATTGGGTTCTCATTGTTCTCAAGGTGCTCCACAAACTTAATTAATACCAAATCAGGTAGATGATATGTAATTAATTACTATCAAACCAGGAAGGTTACTTTCACCAAGCTTGCAAAGAAATAGATAAGAATACATGGACAATATAGGTTACCTCAAATACTTATAATGAACGAATACTTAGAATTCAGTATTTTCTAACTGGTCATGCCCACAAACATGAAAGAACATCACAAGAACAATTCAATGATGTGGCCTTCATCACTTAATCAAGAAATAGCACCTATATCATTCATTAGCAGCACAAGAACAATTCAAAGATGTACCAGCAATAGAAGGGTCAGCAGATTAGAATGGTTCAAAGTGACAAACGGGGAATCCATGGCTAAACCTTCCGATTGAAGAGAACGGCAGCAGCGCTGCCACATCGCACCCACAATACTGCAAATTGAATCATATTGTATTCCAAGAAACATAAATATTATTATGTTGAAGTACTTACAGGAGAGCCTTGTTCTTTAGCTTTAGACATGAACACATCCCATGCTGATTCTGAGTCTATTTTGACAACTTTAGACTGTGTTACATTCCCTGATGACATCTTTTAGGTTCTCTTTTTTTGCAAATTTCTGTGTAAGAATTCGGACTCAGAGGTGCTTCAAATGGGCTTTAATTCTTCATTCTTGTTAGTTGAAATGGATTGGAACAAAGTAGGGTCCCCTCTGAAAGCCACAGAAATCCTGTCATGGTAATGATCAATATTAATCATGTATATCTTGATAATATATATACTGTAGTTCTTGGATGTTAATGAAAATCTTGATAATATATATCTTGATCATATCGATCCATATCTAATTCGATCAAGTGAACTTCTAATTTTACTTTTCGAGAAATTTCAACATTCTACTTCTCTTAAAGGACTAATCCATATCGATCCACATTGTCAGAACATGAGAATAAAAGAGATAACAGTACCTAAAAATATAGATGAAAAGTCAGAACTATAAGTATTTCCAGTTTATAGATGAGCTTTAGAGTTTAGAGTACAACTTTTATCATTTAGTCTTGTTAGTTCCCAATCTCAGATGGTAAAGGGTTAAATAAGTTGTTTCTGCCAAAATGCCTAGCAAACAGACATTTAAAATATTATGAGAGGTAACTCTTTCTTCAACAGCAACTCCAACATCAAAAGAAATTTTACCTGATCATGCATCTAACCCATATTAACATAATGTAAAGGGGCAGAGGCAGCTGCAACACCTATAAAGAAATCCACGAAACCCTCTGAAACAGGGTAGGAGTACCCACCATCCATGTAATGCACCTCTAATTGCTGATTCTCATTCATCCTACTCTACCGAAACCAAGTTTCCCCTATGTCAATAATTAGCGTCTAATAATACATGCTTTCCACAACAGACAACGGCATTAAATCCATTAAACTCAAGCATGCTTTCCACTTATCACTTACAAATCTATGTTTTCTAGAGTATGCAACAATAATGAAGAAATATAATTATCTTTCAAGGAGAAAAAACAAGTTTGAAATAGTAGCCACTCAATACTAAGCCACGGCCCAAATTGCCTTACACTATCACATAAAGATGAATATGGCATACTCCACTTCTTATTGTCCAAAAATAGATGAATATAACAAATCAACAAACACCCAACTAGCATCTGAAATCCTTTCTTTATCTCCCCTTTTCACAATATCCCCTATCACCAAATAATTTTCTCAATTATACATGAAAGCCCCAAATTGGGATAGACCGCATATGTCATAACCTCAATAACGATATTTCAGCCCAGATCATTCTGCCTTATTAGTGCAAATGGTTTCCCACACCAATTATATACAACCATATTCAAGTAATTTAGCTTGATTTAAGGTAAGCACCATAACAATAAAAATTTTGAAGTGAAAACAAGAACACAAGAGATTACGAAAAGGTCAGTGAGAGTAACCTTGAATACCAATTCTACGCCATCACCGTCGTTAGCCATGTTTTCCGTTTTGAGATTTCTTTTTGTATATTTATCCTCTTCTACTCTGTCGGTCAAAGCACAAAGCTTTTAAAACTTTTACAAAATAATAAATTCCATTATCTCAAAAAATAAAATAAAATAATTCAGATATGAGAAAAAATTACAGAAAACCCAAAAAAAAAAGTTGAAAACCCCCAGTTTACCGTTGAAGAAACTCAGATCTAGTAAGGGGGTGGGGCTGTCGGCTGCAGTGGAATGGATGGCGGGAGGAGGTTGGTCGGCGGAAGCTGACGATGAGCACGATGGTTGACGTCGGAGAAAAATTTTGAGAAAGAGGAAGGTGGTGGCGCAGCTATGGGAGGGAGGGGAAATGGGAGAAGAGATTGAAAGAAATCTATAGGGATGTGAGATAGTAGATAGCAGATCGTGCGGCGGGGATGGGCTGCGGCGAAGGCGGCTGAGGAGTTGAACTGCAGAGAATGGGGGTGAGTGGCGACGCGTGACAGTCAGCGGCGGCGAGCTCCGTAATTTTCATTCTTGGGCCGCTGGAAGAGGGGTGCTGGGGTGGAGAAAAGTGGGAAATTAGGGATTGTTGAATGACGGGATTTCATTGTTTGGGGGGAGTTATTCAATTTTTTTGCTTCTGAATATTAATTTTTGGGGGGAAATTTTTTTTGTTCCACCGTTTTTGGGGGAATATAATTGATTGTAGGTTTGGTTAAAATATATATATAAATTAACTATATATTACATGATTTAATGTATTTATAGGTATTATATTATCAATTAGTATGATATAGAGTATTTATTATAAATATAAATAATATATACATTAATTAACTATATATTACATGATTTAATGCATTTATTATATCATATGAATTATAATATCTATCTTATATGTAATTTATATTTGTATATTATATTATTTAATTGATATATAATTATCTATTACACTATTTAATAAACTTATAATTTTTTTTTTGGTACAAATTTAATAAACTTATATGTGATTACATATATTATAGTATTTTGATAGATCCTTATAACTATTATATTATGTCAATCAATTATAAAATACATTTATACATTATATATAATATGGCAGGTTATGTCTGATGAGACATAAAACCGCGCTCACTATGTATAACATCTTAATGATTTATAATGTATATTATATCTTATGAAACATAATTTTAAACTTTATTACATATTTTATTGTAATTACAACAATATAAATTAATACTACTATAATATGAAGAAAAAAAACCCTACTATAATATGATCATATAGAAGTAATTATAATTACAATTAGCTTGCACATTATATATATTGTCGTGTGATGTCACATTCTTAAATATCGTATGTGTTATATAATATTGTATCAGTATATGTTAATGATTTATTATGTATGTATATCGCATTTTACGAAACATATAATTAACGAACTTTAATACAAATATATCAATAATTATTAATTAATATCACTAGCTATAATATATATATATATATATATATATTTTGTTAGCACACGCACATTCAAGCGGAGTTCGAACCCGGGACCTTGCCTTTGAGAATGAACTCATTAACCACTTGGACCAACCCATGTTGCTCTATCGCTAGCTATAATATGATCATGTATAAATAACTACAATTAAGTAACTTGTTTTCATTTTACAATTACATATATATTATATCATATATATAGCATTTGTCTTCATTTTTAGAAACTTATATTATAACATAATTTATATATAGTATAGAATAGGAACATATATATATATGTATACATAAAAGTAATATATCACAATATAAATATAACATCATAATAACTTATGATGTCTATTATATCTTATAGTTATGAGGCATAACTTTTAATTAATACCTTATAGTTATCATATAATTTCCAGTAATTACAATAGTATACTAGTAGTTATTAATTAACACTACTATATTTAATATGATCATGATATATAAGTAATTATAATTAATTAACTTATTTTTACTTTAAAATTAGATATATAATATATTATAACATTCATTATTATTTTAATTGAAAACTTATATTAAAAGATTTAGAACTCTTTATACAATATTGAAATGATTTAGATACTCTATAAAATACATTATATATATATATAATACTTATAAAGTATATATTATCATCAAATAGATTATAGGAGATGAGTAATTCATAACTATAATGTTATTATGTATAATTAAATATAATAAAATATAAACACTTTTGCAACCAATTTTGCAATTGAAAAGCAACACATTTTTTAAAAAAATTATTACTTATTTTATTTTTATAAATAATAATAAATATAAAAACTATTGTAACCGAAATTCGGTTGCAAAGCAGTTGCATAAAAATTTTGCAACCGAATTTCTATTGCAAAATTTAAGTAAAAATGAATAACATAGTTCGAAATTTTGCAACTGAAATTTTAGTTGCAAAAATATTTTTAAAATTATTTTTAATGATTTTGCTCATTGAAATTTCGGTTGCAAGTTTTGCGCAACCAAATTTGCAACCGAATTTTCAGTTGCAAATGTCTTGACCAAATTTGACTGTTTTCATTATATTTTTGACGGAATTAGCAACCGAAATTCGGTTGCAAACTATCTGCAACCGAATTAGCAACCGAATTTTCTGTTGCAAAGACATTAGAAAATGTTGACAATTCAACATTTTTTTGCAACTAAATTTGCAACCGAACTTCGGTTGCAAAATTTTTGTGACTGATTTGGCAACCGAATATTCGGTTGCAAAGCCAACTAGGCAAAATTCTGATTTTCGGTTGCAAATTCGGTTATGAAATCGGTCAAATTTGCAACCGAAATTTTCGGTTGCAAATTTTCGGTTGCTAAATCCATGCTTTCTAGTAGTGCCGGTCGTGGCCTTTGGGTTTTATCTTGGGGTGGTGGTGAGCCGACAATACCCGCACGGAGGGGAGGCCATCACGATCTTAGGACAGCGTCAAGTGGCTTGACTCCTTACAGGCCAGCCGTTCTTTACTCATATTATATTTCAGCTATTACTATTGTCTTACATGTGCATTATATAAAGCATGATAAAACTGATCTAATTTCAACAACAATATAAACCTAAACAGAGACGAACCTTGGGCAAATAACTAGCTATGGCTGGACGAAAAGGGCAAAAGAAAGGGTAGTTTCCAGAAGATAATGCCTCTCTCTTAGTACGAAAAGTTTCAGAGTCCTCTACAGTATATGTAGAAGCAACTAAAATTGACCGCACATAGAAATACAAGAATTTCCTTGAACATACAGGATTGCAGCATCACAAGGAGTTCGAGATGAAATATATGATGAGACAAACAAAAAGAACTGTGAGTAGGAAGGGTAAAAATATATGTTTTGAGCATAGAGCACAAGCCCCTATAAGATTGTAATTTTCACATTTAGCTGATGGTGAACAAACATCATCTGCAACAAACAAGGCATATCTCTATCATACTTATCACATTAAGATCTGTATATTATCAACTTGTACAACATACCCTTTGGGTGCATATAGTTGTCCTTACTTTCTGGGCTTATAGAACCATCTCTTGATCTCGCTGAAGAAGCAGAACCCTCCAACTTTGGCAGCATCGTTTCCTGTTATTGTCCATATTCCAAATAAAAACGGTTTTGCTTCATTTTAGTTCTTGTTAACTAAAAAAAAGTGCTACACAGGCACTGTCCTTCAAAATACACCCTATATAAACTACCAAATATAGCTGAAACTACACTATCAATTAATATAGATAACACAGGTAAACAAAGTCATGGGATGGAGTCCGTTCGAGCTAGCAACGGGCCAACAACCACACACACACTGCATACCTTAGCATCAACACTTGATGATGGGAGAAGCCCCGAAGCAACAAGTATGGCTAATTTATGGGAAACGAGAAACGGAGACCCAGAGAATTTCGAGTAGGCGACCAAGTCATGGTGAAGCTTATCTCGCAGCAATTTAAAGTACGTAATTAGAAGTGTGCATACGGGCTTGGTTCGTAAGTATGAGGATCCGTTTCTAGTCGCGTCAAAGAGAATGTTAGAGTATATTGATTCAGGAAAGTTGATGATATTCTTGAAAGGGCTGAATAATTGCTTTGAAGACACCAAGAAACAGCTTCTACAGTTGCATCCTCTCCCCCAGAGTTCTTTCTGTTAGCCGGCAAAAAGATCTGGAAAAACATTCGAAAGAGAATTACGGTATGAATTTACTTGAAGATTGGTTTAATTTGCGGGTGCTCGTCACTTGTGTTGTCTATTTTTCTTTTTAATTTCAAACTATGTTTTGGAAAGAGAGGACTATTCAATATGCATTGGCCCTCGTTCCAATTCGGCCCTGCCAGCACTTAACCTTCCTTTTGTAGAAGCCGAAGCCCTTGGTTCCTTTTAAAGTCCATTTTTTGGTGGGAAAAGTCACCTGAGATAAATAATATTAACCCCAAAATGCAATTTTCTCTTTCTTATTTTAAGAATACATATTTATACGTATTAAATATTAGAAAATATGAATTTTATTTTTATAATAAATAATAAATTATTTCATTTTAAAGTATAAATACTATATTAAAATTGTAATTATTTTTCTTTTTTTTTTTTTGGGTCAAGTGTAATTATTTTTCAATTCTAACTAAATATTATATTTATGAAACCCTAAATATTATACATCATATTTAAAAATATACATATTAAAATTATTGTAATAGTATATATTTATTTATATGTGTAACTATATATACCTCAAACTTTTTTTATGTATAAAAAGATATGTTGTTTTATTTGAATTTTTAATATTTTCTAATTTTATAATTTAATATAATATTGTATTTTAAACTATAATAATTTTTATTTATTGTTTATATAATAATTTATAAAATATTTTAATTATATTTATCTTAGTTTATTATTTTATTAAGAAAATTTTATGTTGCTCTATATGAATTTTTAATACATTACCTCCGCTCGGTCCGGTCACGCTAATCTCCGGCCGCGGTCCGGTCACGCTAATCTCCGGCCGCACTATTCACATATTAGCTAAGATTAGGGAGGGGGTTCGATTAAGTCAAATAGATTTTTCTTTGACTTTTACAAAATTTTCATCTCAAAATTGTCCTTCTTCTCCCCCTTCTTTCATCTCAATGCGTTTTTCTCATTAAATTCTTGGTTGGTGACAAATGAATGAGCCCCTCTCTATTTATAGAGGTCGTCTTAAAAATGGGCGGCTAAGATCTATTTGATCTAATTGCTACAATTGACCTTGTACAATATTCTACAATATATTCTAAGCTATTATAAGACTTCTCTATAATGCTTTTAGGAAGTTCCAACTAATCTAATTAAGAAGTATGTACAAGTACAAGTTTAGAACGAATTTAGACATCTTCGAACATCCAAGTACGCCCATGATGCAAAATAAGCCTCCATGCTCCCAAAACTTAGCGGTACAGTACATTCTCCCCCACCTAATTCGACGATGCCCTCGTCGTCTCGAAAACTTGAATTTGGTTCTGGAACTGCCACAAGTCTTCTTTCGGTTCCTACGTCGTCTCTGACTCGGGTGATCCCTTCCATTTGATTAAGTATTGTGTGCTCGGTTGCACACCTCGTCGCCTTAGGATCCTAAATGTAAGCATCTCTTCAATTTCTTTGTTGTAAGACTTGGTCACCATTAGAATAGATAACTAATATTTAGTTTTATCTGTTTTTAACTATCTTTTATTCTGAGAATACATAATATTGAACATATCAGATTACAAAATAAGTATTCTCTTTCACTTCTTTTCTCTACATATCCATCCATTCTAGGATGCATCTTACTCTATTATTAAGCACGAGACCAAGTGTGGTCTCTTGGACTTGGTCTCTTTTTTTCTTTTTCTTTTCCTTTTTTTTTAATTTATTTATTTTATTCACTTAATCACACAGGACGTGTTTTAGTCCGTTACTTACGTATTAACCTCACTCTTCTCTCATTTCATTTCAATTCTTTTTCTTTTCTTTTTGATAATTTTTTTTCTAAAATAGTTTTTTTTGGTATTTTATTCTCTATTTATTTATATTAATTTAATAATTATATTAAAAATAGTAATAAAATATATATTAATATAAAAATTAATTTAAATATATTTTAAACAATAGAATTTCTTAATTTGCACACGCAACGAGTGTGCCAAAGTTACTAGTATCCATTAATTTCTAAGATGGTATCAGAGCAAAAGATTTCTTCCGCTGCGAACCAAATCCTCGCAAACAAAATCCAAAAGATTTTCTCCCAAACAAAATCCAAAATCCAAAAGATTTCTTCCGCTTGCAGAAACAAAATTCTCCTTTCACTCCAAAAAAATCTTCCATGATAAATAAAATTTTCTGATCTATTTTTATTATGGCATGTCCGCCATAAATTTTTAAATTTTTTATCCATGGCAAGTCCGCCATGTGTTTTCTTATCCATGAAAAGTCATCATGAGAAATCTTTTTCAATCCATGGCAAATCCGCCATGAGTATTCAATCCGAGGCCGGCAAAGTTCGCTATAAGTAAATCAATCCATGACATGTCCGTCATGAGTAATTTTCTTATCCATGGCAAAGTCAGCCATGAGTAATCCAGGATTAAATATGTGAAAGAAAGTTCCAAAAAAAAAATAAAGATCAGAAAAATAAAAGTTTCAAGTCTTCCGAGCAGAGAGTTGGAGAAAATCTTTTCAAAACTTGGGAGAAAATCAAGGAGAAAGAGTTTGGAGAAAATCAAGGAGAAAGGATTTTGCAGGAAAAGTAAATTTTCAAGATTGGAGAAAATCAAGCCTGAGAGTTGAGTTGGAGAAAATAAAACCAAGAAGGCCAAGAGTTGCAGAAGTTCAAGTTGGATTTCTTCATTCTTTCGAAACTCCAACTTGACGGGGGAGTATTAGAATAGATAACTAATATTTAGTTTTATCCGTTTGTAACTATCTTTTATTCTTATCCAAGGGATAACTTCCACAGTAAATAGTTACAAATATGTACATAGTTTGTGTTTTAGAATCATTGAGAATACAGAATATTGAACATATCAGATTACAAAATACGTATTCTCTTTCACTTCTTTTCTTTGCATATCCATCCATTCAAAAATGCATATCCATTAATTTCTAAGAGTCACAACAAGAGGTGCTCGGTGGGATTCTCCTCTACTCGAGTCTGTCGCGTAGCGTCTCCTCAGTATGGTTTAAGCATGTTCACATGGAAAATCGGGTGAATCTTTAAGGTTGAAGGTAGTTCAAGTTTGTAAGATATTTTACCTACCTTCGCCAAATCTCATTTAACCTAAAGTAGAATTGTAGGAGACCCAGTGAAGGAATGAGCAGAGACCGACAAATCATCTTTATTTAAGGGAAAATTGCAAATTTGGGACACTAACATATCCCTCTTTGCATTTTTGGACTTTAATTTGGTAATTTTGATTTAAGGGACACTAACTCTCAAAATTTTGCAATTTTGGCCAAATCCAAACCGGATCCCTAATTTCTTCACGGAATACCACCATTTTCTTCCCGGAATACCACCCTTGTGTCTACGTGGCTGCCGGAATGCCCTTGAAATTGGCATGTGGCATTGAATTGTCTAGTTGGCATATCAAAATAGGACAACTCATTTAAAATGTACATGTTGGATTTTCACTTTTTTTTTTAATTTTTAATTAATTAAAAGAAAATTAAATTTCTTATTTAGATTATAAATTAAATTAAATTAAATTAAATTTCTCCATTAAATATAAATTTACAAAATAGTCCCCAACATTTCTCTCCTTCATCACTAACCCAGCACCACCACCGATGCCATCGTCATCGCCACCACCACCACAAATCCGCCACCGTCTCACACGTCACCACCACCACAAATCTGCCACCGTCTCACCCATCACCACCACGATTTCACCTACTCACCACACTCAGCCGCCGCCACACAACTAAGCATACACCACCCATCACAATACCATCAAATTGCCACCATCTCATCGGCTTACCACTATCGCGCCACCACTGTTGAGTACCCACGACTATTTTCTCTCTCTTTCACACCCACATACATATGACTTTTTAGTATGACATTAGATTTTTGTGTATTAAAATATTATCTATAATGCACGGACACTCCGAATTTTTGTCCCGTGCAGTGTCGGACACGTGTCGGACACGGACACGGCACCGACACGGCACCGACACGTGTCCGACACGGCAAAATGTGTCCAAAAATTAAAAAAAAATTCCGACACGCCGGGGACACGGCTCGGACACGGCTCAAGACGTGTCCGACACGGCTCGGACACTCCAACACGAAAAATTCAAAAACAAAATAATTTTTATTTTATTTTTCCTCAAAATTTGAGGATATAATTTATTTTTTAAAAAATAATTATATAAATTTGTTAAAAGATGTATAGTATTAATTTAAATTCAATATAATATTTATTTATTTTCATATATTATTATATAAAAATATATTAATGTTATTTGTAATTACTGTAAATATTGAATTGAAAAACGATGTATGTTATTTAAATTTGTAATATTGAATATTTGTATCAATATTTTATTTTATATATATATATATATATATATATATATATATATATATATATAATTTATTTATATATAATATAGCCGTGTCGAAGCCGTGTCGTGTCCTAAATTTTTTAAAAAATCCGTGTCGCCGTGTCCGTGTCGTGTCGTGTCGTGTCCGTGTCGCCGTGTCCGTGTCTGTGCATCATAGAATATTATTTTATCATTTATTTATGCTATATAAATTTTTAATTTTTTGATCTTATAATTTTAATGTAATATTTATAAAAATAAATTGATATCATTTTGGACGGTGGTGATGGGGTTGGGAAGAAAAAGGAAGGATTATTTTTCTAATATATTTATAATTGATTTACATATTTCATTAGAAAATAAGTTTTTTTTTATTAATGTATATAACCGTATGTCTTTAACTATAATTATGTGTATAAGAATAAACATAGTTGTAAATTGAATATTAAATTTAATTACGAATAATAGGATTATATATTTATGTATATATCCATAATTGTAAATATATGTAAGAATATACTTATTAATAAAAATATCATTTTTTATTAGAATTTAGATTAGATATATTTTATTATGTACAGTACATCGGAGGATTTACTATATCTATAATAATATATATATAATTCAAAATAAAAATTTTGTTATATTTATTTCCATATATAATAAATATTTTAAGATGTAGGATTCTTAGTTGGAATTTTATTTATTTTCAAATAACATAAATTAAGTAAGTTACCTATGTGGCATGGTGGTTTTGCCACGCAGGGAAAACAACCGCCACATACTCATTTTCAGATGGGAATTAGGGATCCGGTTGGGATTTGGCCAAAATTGCAAAATTTTGAGAACAAGTGTCCCTAAAATCAGAATTGCCAAATTAAAGTCCAAAAATGCAAAAAAGGGTATGTTAGTGTCCCAAATTTGCAATTTTCCCTTTATTTAATTGTGATCAATCAAAAACAAGCTTTACTAGAGAGGAGCATGAGCAAGGGAATAATCTTTGGCCTTGTAATGCTTAAAGCGATGTATAGGGAGTGCATCAGTTGCCAGTTCATCATTCCAAGTGACCACCCGTATTTCAGGTCTGAGCATTTCCCTATTATCACAGATTGAATTATCAGCAATTAGTTTAACTCAATAGGGAACAAGTAAGCAAATCATTCCTGAAAAGAAACAATTTGTTTAGAGGTGCTAGTGTTGGTTTAGGCCCTCTGAAAAAGCCAAACTGCAATCCAGAAAATAGTGACTTGTTTAGAACTACTTGCCAAAGCCACTAGGTCACTTTCAAAGAATAATGTAAGCGGGAACTGATATAACCATATCTTTACATAGAGCACCGTAATCCCCATGAGAAGAAATTAATGACTAGAAATGAGAGAACAAAAAAGAATGCAAGGCAGCAGTGATATTTTATGTTACAAACACATATATTTAGGATAAATGAAGCACCAGAAGGATTTTATAGCCTGAATTGATACATTTCGTGTGGTGATATAGATTACTAAAAGAGAACTTCCAATCACATGCAAAATCAGTTACTGCTTCCATCAATTTATCATCCTATAACATGATTTATAAAACCATAGCCTAGGAACTAAAGATGCTTGCTTTGAAAGTCCAATAGAAGAGCCAGAAAACAGAATCAAGGAGAAACAAATAGAATCCTAATCTTCAATCCATATCAAACACCCAAAATATATGTAGCTGTGAAACGACCACCCATTAAGAAAGCTGAAAGTTAATCCACTGTCACAAGAAGATGTGGGTTTCTTTTGGGGTTGACTACAGAGGTACCTTCAATATATGTACCCCAAATGCCCCAATATGTAAAAACTATCAACAACAAGTAATAATCTCCTAAGCAAATTCACTAGCAAAAAGTAGCCTTCTCTTAGAGAAGATCAAAGGCATTCTGCTGTCTTTTATGAAAGAGTGATAACCAGCAAGGAAGCAGAAATGTGAGCCCACTCGTCTTGTTCTTTTAAATGACATGAAGAGTTTTCTGAACGATAGTAGCACATAATTATGCAAGTGAAAATTTCTCTGAGTGGCAAAACGTACATCCATATGCCAAGAACTAGCTCAAAACTAACAGAAGAAATACTCTCTTGAATACATGCAGAAAGCACAGGATCAATATAAGGTCTTACACACGTAAAATAATCAAGCACTTGACAATCTACGTGTAATATCATGGAATTACAAGTGAATGACAGAGCATATACCTGGCGAGGAGGCATAGTACTACTGAAATCCTTCTCCCCATCTTCTTCCACCGAAATATATGCTAGAACCACCACAGAATCACCCAAAGGAGCAATTCCTGAAATGAAATAGCAAGTTTGGATAGACGTCGCAATACCCACCTGGTTTGTGCAAGACATTTGGATAGTCTTATAAGTCCCAGTGGCACCTTTATTAAGATTGTTTTTTATTGATGCTATTTTAAGATAAGTTCTCCATCAAATGACCAAAAGAGTATCTCCCTTAAAGACATAAATGCAAGGAATGATACCATCATCTGCAGTTATGCTGTGTATTTACTTCAAACGGTTTTTCATATATTTGTTTGTTCTTTCAATACCATTTGTGAAAGTTTTGATACAGGTATATCTATAATTATCATCAACTAACCTACCAAACTATATGAGGGAGCAGAAGCTCAGGCCGTGGGCTTCCCCGGGGTCTTTCGATAAATGTTACATGCTGATCATTAGCATCATCATAAACCTTTACACCAGCATCATTTGCCCAAGCAATGGGAGTATTTCTCTGATTCACAGAATGAATTGGAGCTTCACCAGGGTGCAAAACCTAAGACAAGGAAATTTCCTACAACGAGAGATCAAAGTTTCTAAAAGCTTTCATTAAGTTATTTAAGACAACATAGAAGTACAGAGTGTCAGAAACCTAGATAAACCTGGTCTCGATGGCCAATAAATTTCTTCATGTTGAGATACAAATGACCAGCTAAACCTCCAGTAACGAATCTTCTGGATGATTTCATCACATACTCTGGATCTAAGGCAATTGCTTTCATAGGGCGATGATACTCAAATCTCATTCTTCCTCACTAAAATGACTACTAATCACAACAGAACCATCCTTAGAGCATCTTCCCCGTGTAATTCACCTTCGATGTCAAAGCAAAGATCATTAATTGCAGCAGCATGAGCTATGAATTCTTTAGCCTGGAGAAGAAGAAGTCCATTACACATCAAATGCCAAATGTATTACTCAATCTACTGAATCAGTCAAATTATATAATCTGTGGTGCTATATTTCTGAAGGTATAGATGCATTTAGTCACACTTTTCAATATCATCAATAAAAAGCACTTCAATAAAATAATAACTATTATGGATGTCTCAATTTTTTGCGATAAAATTTGTTATATAGTTATATCATGGACCCAGGTTTCATACCTCACAAGATGATTTTGTTTTTTCAACTAATACAGATAGGGTGCTTGATTTTCAACTAATAGCAAAGAGCAGAATTTTGTTTGACCATCTAATAACGATCAACCTAAAGGAGAAGATCGAGCATAAATTACTTTTGTTTAGTTAGATGTCATAGAAAGAAGTCTCTGTAAGCAATCCTTTCTTTATACTTTTTCTGCAGGGTGAGGACTGCATACAACTAAAGGGAAGCTTTTCGATAATCATTAAAAGCTTAGTAGAAAATCGTAAAATATTCTTACTTATCGATCAGTTATGCATATACAAACACTTCTATCTTAATCAAAACTGCGGTCTGTGCATAGGATGAAATTGAACCATTACAGTAATATATTTCCCTACTTCTACACAAGTGGTACTA
Organism: Lantana camara; assembly: GCA_037501455.1. Classification (NCBI taxonomy): domain Eukaryota; kingdom Viridiplantae; phylum Streptophyta; class Magnoliopsida; order Lamiales; family Verbenaceae; genus Lantana; species Lantana camara. The sequence goes on from CM074859.1 coordinate 12,919,318, forward strand.
TCATAATGACAAATTCTTTAGTGAAACACTAATTTCCCTAAAGCCTGATACGTTGTTTAATTATGTTGACTTGAGTGAATGTTACTGGACACGTTTAAAGTCCGCAAGCATATATATACTGACGTAGTCCCATCCAGTACAGCCACGCTGGCGACACGTGGACCACTATCCACGAGCCACGTCGAGTGGCAGACCGGTCAAAGGTGTCACGCAAGCCTCCCAGTCAGCCACGTCCAACGGCAAACCCTTCAAGAAGGTAAGTGCTGACCATTCAACCGTGTCGACTCGACTACCCTCAGGAATAGTCGAAACACCATCGACTGTGCCCAAGGCAAGTCGGCGAGTACTCGACCGTATAGTTCCTAGGTCGAACTGGGGTCGACCTTCCCCGGGGGCCCACTCCGCCGTTTCCAGCATTTAATGAGGCCTGACAGGCCGTACTAAGCAGGTGACGCATTTAATGTACCTGCAAGTCGCACTGTACAGGTAATCATTACCTTAATAGGTATAAATACCCCCCCCCCCATAAATGCCATTTAACACACAACTACCACATTAAAAAGCGCACAAGTTACTCGATAAGCTCCCAGCCACTCGATACTAACTTGAGCGTCGGAGTGCTGACAAAGGGAATCACCCCTCCCGTCCTTTGTCGGTCCGAAGTTTACGTTTGTCACTCTCCCCAGGTCAATTCCATATCGAGCTCTACCCCACCAACAAATCTCAAGTGACTCGAGTCGATCATTACAGGACACAGCCACGTCATCGATCCGGATCCGACACGATCATTTTGGCGCCGTCTGTGGGAATCCGAACGAGAAGTCGAAAGGAAATGGAATTACGCAGTCATCGTACTCTGGGGGGTGACGTCCCCGATACGGAAACCCAACACAGGGTGGACGGACCGAGTCAGACCCCGAGACGACCGAGGGCCGAGATAATGGCCGCCCCTGCGCCAATGGTGTACGCAACTCCCGATTTAGACGCCTACCTAGAGAGGTGTCAAGCTGAGGCAGTAGCGGCGGCGGCCGAGGGTAGAACCCCAGTCTTCCCAGAGAAGCCTCAAGCAACACCGGCCGTCCCGCCGACAGGCCAGTATGCATACTACTGCGGGCCGCCCGCTCATTATGGGTATCTGCCCCCTCCCCATTGGGGGTATCAGCCCAGCCCTATAGTATACCATCAAGATCCCTATGGCATGCCCCCACCGCCTGGTCAAAACCAGCGGCAAGGGGCAGGTCAGGAGCCACAACAGACCGAGGTGTTACCTCCCGACCAAGAGGTCCAATCGGCTCGGCGCCTAGGTAAGCGCCCAGTCGATCAAGAACATCAAGGTGCTAGGTCAAGAGCCAAGGGAAAGGGAGGAGAACCAAGGACCGCCCGAGGATCGAGGGATGCGAGGGAATCGAGGAGCCCCTCTCGCCATGAGAAAGAGCAGCTACCAAAAAACTCCAGGGTATTCGATCGACTGGGGGCTAGGGCCTCTCCGGAAGCCCCCAGATTGTCGAACCGAGGACTCCCCGTGGGGCGGAAGGAATTGAGACATCGCTTGCCTCGAAGGGGAGATTCCCCCCAGCGGTCCAGACATGGTAAAACTCCCTCTCGGGTCGATGATGACGAGGAAATATCCTACAGCAATCGGTCACCCCCACCCAGAAGGAGGCCGACTCATCAATACCGGAGCTCTCGCGAAGTGCGATCCCCCTTTTGTGAAAGGATCTTGGCAGCCATGGCCGCGGATAAGATGCCCACCAATCTCCCGACGTATAATGGCGTGTCCGATCCCGAGCGGCACGTAGATCGCTTTGAAATTGAGATAAGTATGTTCGGCCATTCGTCCGATGTGAGGGCTAAGATTTAACCACCACTCTCGTCGAGTCAGCCCAGGACTGGTTCTCAAGGCTGGCTCCGAGAAGTATCCAATCATACGATGAGTTGATAGAGCGCTTTGTGGCTCATTTCTCCTCTGTAAAAGGCGACAAGTTGCCGGCCACTTACCTCTACAACATTGTGCAGAAAGAGGATGAGACCCTGAGAGATTTTTTCACTCGATTCTCTCGAGCGGCGGTACAAGTTCAATCTCCAAGTATGGACATGGTTATACCTACCATCCACGCCGCTTTAAGAGATCGAGAGTGTGCTCGACACATCGTCCGGAAAAATCCCGTCTCGATATCTAAATTACTGGATATCGCCTCCTCCTGGATGAGGGTGGAGGAGGTCGAGTTGGCACAAAAAGGGGCCGCGAATCGTAAATCGGAAGCCATCCGGCCAGCGAAAGGTGAGCTCAAGAAGGACCAAAAGAATCGAGTCGACCACACCTCCGGAAGCAGCTCTAAAAGGCATTATACGCCGTTAAATCGGTCGATTGAGGAGATTTACAACATCGCCAACAAAAAGCTGTTCAAGAGTCCCAAAGCCATCAAGGAAACTCAGAAGAACAGGGATTCGGGGAAGTTCTGTCATTTCCATCGACAGTCCGGACACAACACCTCGGAGTGCTTCGCCCTGCGGGATGAAATCGAGAGATTGATCAGAGGAGGGGAGCTCCAAGAGTTCGTTAAAAGGCTAGATGAGTTAGCCACCCAAGCCGACGATCGCAGTCCGCCTCGACGTAGGGAGGCTAAACCCCCGACCGAGAGGGATGATCATAACCTCCCCTGCCTTGGTCGAATCGACATGATCGCCGGCGGGCCATCTGGGGGTGACACAAAAACTGCCCGAAAGAGGACCCGCAGAGAAGCCCAGAGAAACTACTACGGCCCCTACGAGGTGATGGAGATCGAGTCGGGTAGAGAGTGGGCAGATCAGGATATTAGCTTTAACAACAAGGACCTAGTCGGCATGCCACCACGGGAAGGCGATACGCCTAGTTGTCCGATGGTGGTTACGCTCGACGTGGCCAATTATGTTGTATCAAAAACCCTCTTTGATAATGGAAGCTCTGTAAATATTATTTATCTCTCGACTCTAAACCGCATGAATCTTGCCAAAAGTTTGAACTTGGAGCCTCTCAAAACCCCTTTAACAGGGTTTGGAGGGTCCGAGGTATACCCTAAAGGTCGAGTCCGACTGATCACCTCCATGGGAACGCTCCCTAAGAGATCGACTCTCGAACTGGAATATCTTGTAGTCGATCAGCCTTCAGCATATAACCTCATTTTAGGGAGGCCTGGATTAATCGACTTCAGGGCAGTTATTTCCACTTACCACCAATTGATTAAGCTCCCCACCCCCGCCGGGATAGGCGAATTGAGGTGCGATGTGCCCGTGTCCTGGGCTTGCTACTCAATTTCCATGGAGAAGGTGAAGCTGCCCGACCGCCGGATCGTCCCCGTTTTGGGCCTACCCGACGGAGAAGAGGATCAGATCGAGGACATGGAAGCTCCTAGTGACGAGCCTATCCGCAAATTGAAGAAAGCTAAGAAGAAGCAAAAGGTCTCGGATAATCGACTCGAGGCATCCACTCAAACGGTGGAAGTCGAGCTCCTTCCGGGACAAAGAGAGAAAATCACTCATGTGGGGCTCCCCGAACCGGGGAAGGAACACGAGCAAGTACTCCTAATTCAATTTCTTCAAGAGAACGCCGATGTCTTTGCATGGAGTGCCAACGATTTAGTGGGAGTCGATCCCTCCGTGATTATGCATCACCTCAATGTCGACCCATCCTTCAAACCAATCAAGCAGCGGTTGCGAACCCAAAGCGCCAGAAGGAATGAAATAATTGAGGAAGAGGTGAACAAGCTATTGGACGCTGGATACATCACGCCTGCCACGTATGTCGACTGGCTTTGTAATGTGGTTCTGGTAGCCAAGTCAGGAGGGAAGTGGCGTATGTGCAACGACTTTACAGATCTAAATAAGGCATGCCCGAAGGACCCCTATCCTCTCCCAAATATCGACCAGCTAGTCGACTCGACTGCGGGATGCGAGCTAATGAGTATGATGGATGCCTTTCCAGGCTACTATCAAATCTTCATGGCACCCGAGGACGAAGATAAGACCGCCTTTATAGTGGTGAAGGGTGTTTACTGCTTCCGAGTGATGCCCTTCGGACTCAAAAACGCGGGGGCTACATACCAGAGGCTGGTCAACCGAATCTTTGGGGAAGAGATTGGTAAAACCATGGAAGTTTATGTCGACGACATGATTGTACGGTCGACACGGTCAAGCAACCACCTCAAAGACCTAACGAGATCGTTCGAGCTGCTCAGGCAGTACAACCTGAAGCTCAACCCGAATAAGTGCACCTTCGGGGTGTCAGGGGGAAAATTCCTTGGTTACCTGGTTAGCCAGAGAGGGATCGAGGCAAACCCCGAGAAGATCGATGCTATCCGCAACTTGTCCAGCCCGAAAACGATTCGAGAGGTACAATGTTTAGTTGGACGAATTATTTCTCTTAACAGGTTTATTTCCAGGTCAGCCGAAAAGAACCTTCCTTTTTTCAAAATCTTGAGGAATGTTAAAGAATTCAAGTGGACCGAGGAATGCGACCAGGCTTTCGAGGCGATGAAAAAATACCTCGAGTCACCCCCACTCCTAGCTAAGCCAAAACAGGGAGAAATTTTATACCTCTATATGGCCGTGTCGAATGAAGTGATCAGCTCGATCTTGGTTGCTGTAAGGGAGAGGAAGCACCTGCCGATCTACTATGTTAGCAAAATTCTGCACGGGGCAGAGACACGATATTTGGAAATCGAAAAATTTGCCCTTGCTCTTCTGCACACGGCCAGAAGACTGAAGCCGTATTTTCAGGCCCACAAGATCATCGTGCTCACCGATCAACCTCTCAAACAGGTGTTGTCCAAACCAGACAGTTCGGGTCGACTTGTTAAATGGTCTGTCGAGTTGGGCCAGTATGACTTATCCTACAAACCGAGGATAGCATACCAAGCCCAAGTCTTGGCAGACTTTTTGGTCGAGAAGCAACCTTTGGCCCCGCTCAGAGAAAATGCGTGTCGGTGGACTTTATCACTCGATGGTTCATCGACCTCATCCGGCGGAGGTGCGGGGGTGTCATTGAGAAGTACTGACGGTGATGAGCTCGATTTCGCCATTTGTCTAGACTTTCCCGCCACGAACAACGAGGCCGAGTACGAGGCGCTCTTAGCGGGCATGAGAATCGCCAGAGAACAAGGCATCGAGAGCCTGGCGGCTTTAACCGATTCACAGTTGGTTGCTAGCCAATATGCTGGCTCTTATGAGGCAAGAGAAGAATCGATGGCCAAATACTTGCAGAAGGTCAAGGAATGGGCCGCGAAATTCAAAAACTTTAGGCTTGAGCAGATACCTAGGGAGGAGAATGAGAGAGCCGATGTCCTTTCCAAGGTGGCCAATGGACTCAGGGGAACAAGGGATATGTCGATTACCTTCCTCACAGTCACAGCTAGATCGATCGAGGAAGGGGGAAAGCCGGTACACAGCATCGACCCCGTCGAGCCATGTTGGTTAGACGATTTGGTCTTACATCTAAGGGACCGCTTCTTGCCCGAAAACAGAGCAGAGAGGCGTCGATTGATAGCCCGGGCAGCAAGCTACTCACTCGACCCAGAAGGCGTGCTATACAAGAGGTCCGTCAATGAACCGGCCAAGAGGTGTCTAAGACCCTCCCAAGCCAAGGAGGTCCTCGAAGAGGTGCACGCCGGATCCTGCGGAAACCACTCGGGAGGCCGAATACTCGCTAAGAAGGTCTCTCGGGCCGGCTACTACTGGCCGACCCTCCTGCGAGATTCGATCAATCTGGTAAAGAAATGCCCCAGCTGCCAAAAACATTCGAACCTCACCCACCAACACCCAAGGGAAATGACCCCGGTCGACATTTCGTGGCCCTTCGATCAATGGGGAATCGATATTGTCGGGCCTTTTCCCCTTGCCCCTAGACAACACCAATTCGTTATTGTCTGCGTGGAGTATTTCTCTAAATGGGTCGAAGCAGTCTCTGTCCCCAGGATCACCCATACAGTAATGACTCGATTTTTGTGGAAAAACATCATATGCCGATTCGGGGTGCCAAAGACTTTGATTTGCGATAATGGCCCCCAATTCCGAAGCAAGATGTTCAAGAATTATTGTTCCAAGTACGGCATCAGTTTGCGTTTCACTTCGGTCGGCCATCCTCAAGCCAATGGCCAAACCGAAGTCACCAACCGGATAATCGTGCAGAATCTGAAGACCCGACTCGACGGGAGCAAAGGAGCTTGGGCCGAGGAACTTGACGGCGTCCTATGGGCCTATCGAACCATCCCTCGAACCGCTACCGGGGAGACACCCTTTTCAATGGTCTATGGTTCCGAGGCGGTGGTCCCCACCGAGTTGATACACCAAACCGATAGAGTGTCCCATTATCAACTCGATCGCAATCAAGAGAATCGACAGTTCGACTTAGACATGATTGAAGAAGCAAGAGATCGGGCATTCCGACGGATGCAGCAGTATCGAGCCGCGGTGGCCAGAAGCTACAACAAAAAGGTCCTTCATCGAGGATTCCGAGTCGGTGATCTCGTCCTGAAACGGGTCGATGTGACGAAACATGTCGGAAAGCTCGATGCCAACTGGGATGGTCCTTTTCGAGTCTCCAAGGTCGGGAAAAACCACGCCTACCACCTCGAAGAAATGAATGGCAATCCTATACCTCGATCATGGAACGCCCACAACCTTAGGGCTTTTTATGTTTGAAAAGATGTAATCTCCAACATGTCAATCAATAAAATTGGAGTAGTTTTTCGACCTAAAAGGTTGTCATATCCTTAATGGGTTAAATAGCCTAATCGATATCCTTGACTAAATTTATCTCCTAAAATCAACCTAACTGCTTGACGTCCTTCTCACAAGGGGCTAGGGAAATTTATGTTGTCGACTTGAGAGTATTGTTTGATTTGAACATGCATACTCGAAAATGCTAATTCGAATTTAACCCTGAAGCAAATTTCATTGAGATTGGTGAAACAGTTACATTTGGATTTTCCAGCGGGTCGACTTACTACATCAAGATTCAAAATTTAAAATAGAAAAAAATTACATTAAAAGAAGAGTCGGTGCAGGAAATCGGGAGGCCTAGTCTATTTCTTCATCGGAGGGAGTGTTCGCGGATTTCTCGAAGAAGAGCTCTGGGAATACTTTGGCATGGTTCAGAACCATAGGATCGACCCCTTGGGGCATCCGACTGGCATCCTCCTCGATTCCACCAACTATAGATTGTGCCAAAGGGATGGCGAACCCAAATTCATGCTTTGACCAATCCTCCTCGGGATCTTCAGCAGCTTGCTCGGTCTGAGGACGCGGATCTGGGCATAGGAGGCCAACCTTGGTCGTATCGTAATCGACCGGGAGATAACCCTCAGCACGACATTGGGCCAAGCATAACTCGAACCCCTCCTTCATGTCCGAAATCCCAAAGGTGGCAGTCGATCTTTTGAAGGCCGTCGACTTCATGAATCGGTAGGCCCCGAACTGCTCCGAGTCGGCGATGATTTGGTCATAAATTTGCTGGCATCGCTCAATGGCAGACCTTGCACCTTTCACCTCCCCTGCCGATTCTCCGTCTTTGAAAGCGTTAAGGGTCTTCTCGGCCTCTTTGTCGAGCTTCTGGAGAGCCTCGAGTAGTTCCGCCTTCTTGGCCTCCAGCAGTTTTTTAGTTTCTTCGAGGGCCCTCTCCGCTTTCTCCTTCCCCAGGGTCGCCGCCTTCGCGCTCGAACCGAGTCCCGCCTTCTCCGTTTCCAACTCCTGCACCCTCCTCTTCAAACCTTCGACCTCCGAGTCGATCCCTGCCTTAGCCTCCAAACGTGTCCTCCCCTCCTTATAGATTTGGGCCCTCCGACTCATGTGATAGACATCCTGAGCAAGCTGTGACACGAAAAGAAAAGGGGGTTAATGGTCGGACTTAAAGCGAACCGATAGATGGGGAAGAGCTCGGATTCTTACCCCAATGATCTTCACCGCAGCCGACATTTCCAGCTCCACCTCCGACATTTTCCATCTCGACTCATGGTCGACTGGGACCTGGCAACAATGATACACAGCCCCGGCAGCACGATTGTCCCTTGGGATCGACCCTATCCTTCGAGGCTTACCATCGTCCCCAATCAGCTTATAGCCCCCAGGAAGATGCGGCTCGGAGATCTTGAGCATTTTGAAGAAGTCTGCTAGATCTTCCGCTGGGGGGTGGAATGGAAGGTGTGCCAATCTAATGGCCTCTGAGGAGAAGGGGGCCGGCGCCTTTTCGGTCCCTGAAGGAGTCGACAGGATCGAGCCGGTGGAATTCGTGCCCCTCGACTGGCTATCCCCAGCACTAGGATCGATGCTTCTTGTCGGCTTGGGGACAGACGCTCCTTTCGGATCCCTGTCCTTTTTCGACCGTTTCCTATCAGGCTCAGGGAGGGGGGCTTTGTCTTTCCTTTTCGAGGTTTGGGTCTGCGGCGTTTGACTCGGCTCGGCCCCTGCCTTATCCGCCCCCTCGGGAGAACGGCATCCATGGTTTTGTGGGGCTGTGCCACCTCGGCCGCTTTCGCAAGAGCATGTTTAGCCGCGAGCTCTTCCATGTCGGCCCTTATCTTCGCCAAGCGACTCATTATTACTTTATCTGAGAAGAGGAAAGGCGAATGTTAGAATCGACTAAAAAGATGAGAAATGCAATTATGAGGGTAAAATGACCAGCCTGACTCGACCACATGATTTACCCGGGTCGAACATCCGACTAATATGGCCGGGGGCTAAGCCAAAATCGACCAGCACTTTAGTCTCGATCAATTTTTTGCAGTCAAACTGGCCGAGGGATAACATGTCTCGGATGAAAGTATTGGACCACCATGTAGCTGCAACCGGTAACGTCGAGCTCGACCTCCAACACCACATTCTGTTCCATAAATTCGGCCAACCCGACTCGCTCTCGACATATACGAATTGGTGTTTCCAAGATTGTCCGTTTGAAGAAGTCGGCGACGTTGTGAGTTTGCATTTCTGTTTAAACGAAAGTTGCACGAACCCATAACCCGATCCGGACCCCTCCTTGGTCACACTTACATTAAAAAGGTCCTTGGCTACCCCAAGCATGGGAATCCTGAAATACTTCATCAGAACTCGGATGCCATTAAGCATCGCATAACCGTTCGGCATTAACTGGACCGGGCTGATATTCAAGTGGTTCAGAATGTCGAGGACGTCATCATCTATCGGGATTCGAAACCCTGCTTGGATCATCTTCCAAGTTACGGTGATGCAATTTCTCGGGGGGTCGGTCATGGATTCCCCCCTTTGAGGTCGAACTAAACTGTATCCCCCCAGCTCAACATCTCCCCCAAACAAAATCTCTCTCATTTCTTCAAACATCTTGGCCGATACTTTGCTTTCGACTAGCCTAGGGTCCTTATTCAAAGTTCGGCTAGGGGATTTCCTACCATAAGGGATATGTACGCCACCCTCTCCTTGATTATCCGAGGTTGACGGCCCCGCGTCTCCTACTCGACTCGCGAATTCCGGGCCGAGGCTCATCCCAATTGGTGGAATCGCCGTTATGGGTTCTGCAGAGGCTACGAGACTCGAAGGAGAGGCCGACTGTCTGTCCTCAGAGTCCCCCGATGCTTCCAATACCTCTACCCTATCGGAGTCCTGCGATCTAACCGACTCCTCCTCACCCGACGTCGAGGAGAGCGAGTGTACATCATCCCCAGGGCTCGGGATCTTATCTGACAGGTCTGAACTAGTCGAGGCAGAAAAAGTCATCCCACCGCTCAACAGTTCTTCGACTGGATTCCCTTGAAGTTCGCCTTCTCCTTGAAATAAGGGTTAAGGTTTTTCGTGTCAGGGATCGAGTCGAAAGCGATTCGAGATGGGGTTCTTCTCACTCGACTCCAGACTCTCCAACAGATAGAAAATAAAGGAATTAAAGCGGTAAGAGAGAAAGAAGTTGAGTCGAAAAAGGCTTACCGGAAAATTTCGCAGATGATTTGGTCGACTCGAAGTATCCGGAGGCTGGTCTCGAAAAGCTTTTAAGGACTCGAACTGCTCTGGAAATTTCTAAAGAAGTGAGGGGTGCAAATGAAGGCCGTAAGAGGCTATTTATAGGGGTTACCTTGGGCGAGAAAATCGAAGGCGAACCGTCGCCATCATTACGCCTGGGGCCCACTTCTCGAAAACCGAAAGGACACTGCCACGTCATCGTGGCACCGCCTTTCCGGGGGCTAATGACGTGGTCCCATCCAGTACAGCCACGCTGGCGACACGTGGACCACTATCCACGAGCCACGTCGAGTGGCAGACCGGTCAAAGGTGCCACGCAAGCCTCCCAGTCAGCCACGTCCAACGGCAAACCCTTCAAGAAGGTAAGTGCTGACCATTCAACCGTGTCAACTCGACTACCCTCAGGAATAGTCGAAACACCATCGACTGTGCCCAAGGTAAGTCGGCGAGTACTCGACCGTATAGTTCCTAGGTCGAACTGGGGTCGACCTTCCCCGGGGGCCCACTCCGCCGTTTCCAGCATTTAATGAGGCCTGACAGGCCGTACGAAGCAGGTGACGCATTTAATGTACCTGCAAGTCGCACTGTACAGGTAATCATTACCTTTACCCCCCCCCCCCCCCAATAAATGCCATTTAACACACAACTACCACATTAAAAAGCGCACAAGTTACTCGATAAACTCCCAACCACTCGATACTAACTTGAGCGTCGGAGTGCCGACAAAGGGAATCACCCCTCCCATCCTTTGTCGGTCCGAAGTTTACGTTTGTCACTCTCCCCAAGTCAATTCCATATCGAGCTCTGCCCCACCAACAAATCTCAAGTGACTCGAGTCGATCATTACAGGACACAGCCACGTCATCGATCCGGATCCCACACGATCATATACAATTATCACAATATATCAACAAGCTTAAGCTGAGCGTCGCAAATTACAAACTTCAAACACCCAACAGGAAATTTCAACTCCAACCAATACAACTCAGGATCACCAAAACCTATTTGAAGACACAATTCAGTAGATAACAAGACCAAAAAATCCCAAAATAAAGTAAACTCACTTGGTTCCCGAGAAAATCGAGAATGTGGACTGAGCCGGATAGTGTTCATCGATTTGCTGAAGGGCAGGGGACGCTGCCGCCCATCCGCTGGTACTTAAGCCTAGGCTCATTCTCCTCTTCTTCTTCAGCCTCAGCCTCAGCCTTCGAAATTTCTTCCTCTGATTCTTCTCTCTTTCGTCGTCGTCTTCCATTCTAACATGATATCAGCTATTAATTATTATATATTTACATGCAAGAAGAAAAGTGAGTTTTTTAAAGCTATTGAAACGATTTGATGGTTAAAATTGGGGGAGGTGTACGACGTCGTCCAGAGACACTGCTTTTTTAATGAAAACATGCCAAGGCTTTTATGTTTTTGCTATGTTTTAAGGTTAAGTTTAATTATTCAAATTCACTCTCGGGTAATGTCGGATAAATCCCCACTTGAACATCATATTTTTACTTAACTCACTAATTGGGTATTAAATTTTTATTTTACTCCCCACATGTAGTATGAATATGATATAATGCAGTATTTAAAAGCCTTGATGGGAGTCAATGGTTTGTAGTTGGCAAAGTAACGGCCTTGATGGGAACGGTAAGGTAAGGACAATATAAAAGCGTTTATAGAATTTGATCCATACTTAAAATTAATATTTCACGCGTCTCATCTCTTAAGTGAAACTAAGTGTTTTTTTGTGGGATTATGTTATTTCGAGGGGGATTCGGCACCAAAACCCTAAAATACTATTCATTTCCCGAACCACTACTGCTCCGTTGTGGAACCTTAGAGGATCAAAAATTCATGATTTCCAATCATTCTGATTTGTTTTCTAAGTTCCGAAAACTTTTTATGAATCTTTTAGGTAATTTAGGATTTTATTTTTAAAAGTTACTATTCATCATCGAAATGAACTTTTGATCAATCGGTACATTGTTTACCCCTCAATATTACACTTAAAATGATTCTTGAATTATTTTATAAATTTTGATATGCTTCCTATAGTTCCGACCCTAGTTCAAGTAGTAAACGAGAACGTTCTAATTAAGGTTACTATTCATCCTACGGTTACGGTTTTCAAAATTTTGAGATTTTACCCCTCGATTATGGAATTAAAGCAATCTTTGATTTATTTTATGAGTTTTGAACACTTTCCAAAATTTCGAAACATATCCTAGCCTCGTTTTATATACGAAACTCTTTTTAGCAAAAGTTACTATTCATTTTAATAATTAGAACTTTTAGACCGTATGTCCGTTTATTATGTATAAGTAACCATTTCGAAAGTAATATTATCTCCCGGACTTTTGTCACTTTTTCAATTCTCAAAACTGATCGGTTGAGTGTCAAATTACCTAAATACACTTTTTCTACCATTTTATAATTAGTTTTGAAGAAAATTGTACTTATTTTCTATAATTACACTAGAAACCCCATTTTTCCCCTAAAGTAATTTTAGTTTCTTTTTAACCCTAATTGCACCTATAAATAAGCATGCATGGATTCATTTCAGTGCCCAAAAACTCTCTCTCTTTTCTTTATTTATTTATGTTTTAATTTATGTTAGTTAGTTATAATATATGCTTTAATTTATGCATGTCTAATGATATAAATTGTATACTTAGATCATACTTTAATATTATGCTAGTTATTTAATTAATTAGTTTATAGTATATGATTTAATGTTTCATATATTATAGTTATGGTTAAATGTGTTACATAATTTATTATGTTACATAATTATGTTACATGTTATGTTTCAATTATATTATGATCATATTTAGGTAATTTATATTAATGTTACATGATCTGATATATGTTACATGTTTTAAGTGTTACATGATTTATAAATTATAAGCTATAGTTTAAATGTTACATTTTTAATTAATTGTAACCCTAACCAATTGATATATGTTATGTTGGTGTGTATGAAATACGTATACGTATTTGGTCCTCCTACATATATTAAATACATATGTATTTTTGTATAAATACCAAATGTATTTTCGTATAAATATGTATGTACTTTCTTACAAATACCGTATGTACTTTTGTATAAATATTGTATACATATCGTATAAATGTTATATAAATATCGTATAGATACTATATACATACCATATTCTTGAATAGTGAATTTTGACTTTTGACCTTTGACCTTTCATTGTTGACTTTCAATTAGCTGAATTGTTTTAAAAAAATGAATTCGACGGTCAAAGCTTTTTTTTTTTTTTTTAATCAAATTTTCAAAATTGAGGATCAAATTAAACTTTTCAAATCAATTTATTTCCTAATTAAAGTTGTTTCAAAACCTTAAATATATTGCTTGAGTCCATGTTGTGATATTTCATTTAAGACTAATCGTTTATTTGAATCCTTTCTTCGTTAAGGGTATTCCTTTTCGAGTAACGCTCTCTTTTATCGATTATGTAGTTCATTAATTAAACTCAATCATTCTATCATACGTCATTAATAGTCCCACTGTGAAGGATAACTCGCAATAAATGTCCGCTCTCAGTTAATCTAGAAAGCACGGACACGGCTGGAAAATGATCGGTACAGTGTCCGATACGTGTCGAACACGGACACGCCTCGGACACGGCTCCGATACGTGTCCGACACGTCTGAGCCGTGTCCTATATAAAAAAAAAAAAAAAATTATGGACACGGTGTCGGACACTCCGCAACGGAGTGTCCGACACGGATTGGACACATATGAGCAGAATTTGATTTTTGGAAGGAGGTCGTTGCATCGAGGCATCTCTTATCGACATACCGTACACATCTGCGGCCATAATGGTGGTGACGGAAGAAACTGAGGTTTCTATTTAGAACTTTTGCAGATTCTAATTGGGAAGCTCCACCTCGGCTGCAGTCAAAGTGGCGGATTTGGGAGGAAGACTGCCTATGCAAGGTGTGAGTGTTCGACAGATTTCCGATGCATCTGATATCTTAAAGAGAACTGAAGAAGATGGGGTGAATTAGCTCTGCGGCTGAGTCTGGAGAAGATGGGATGAATCGGCGGAGTAACTTGGGCTTACAAATTACAATGAGGGAGAAATCATTTTTCAATCTTTCTAGATTAGTGTAGGGCTGTCAACGGGTGGGATTCGGACCGGATCAAGGGATTCCGGATCCGAATCCGATAAGAGAATCCGAATATCGGATTCATTGTTTTTGAATTCATATATAATCGGGTCAGATCCGATCCGATAAAAGATTCGACCCGATTAGTAATAAAATTTATTTTTTTAAATAACAAAATTGATATAAAAAATAAATATAATTACATAATATTTAATAAATAATTATTATTTAATGAATTATTTGATAGTTTTGTTTATATTTATTTAAAATAAATTAATTTAAACTTATTAATAAAAGAAAATATATACTTTTAGAGTAAAAACAATTAAATTTTATTATTGTTTAAAATGATAAATATGTGAATATTTTAATTTTAATCATTTTACTTAATATTATGTACTAGTAAATAATTTATTTAATTAAATATTATATATAATATCGGATTCGGATTCTTAACGGATCAGATTCCTTAAATCCATATTCGCTCCATTTATTTCGGATAACGAATATTTATAATCGGATATGATCCATCGAATATTTTTATCGGACGAATATGCTAAAATTCGGATCGGACTCGGACCGGATTCGGATTAAAATCCGCCCCATTGACAGCCCTAGATTAGTGTTTTGGCCTTTTGGGCCTCTTGGCCCATAATACTTCAAATTGTGTCTTATTTTATTCCATTACTTTTTCTTTTATCTAGTTCTTTTCAAATGTAATAACTAATATACATTAATTGCTACAAGGAAGTATATAAATTCATTTTGTAGTAATATTTTTATATCTTAGAAATTTGATATTATAAATAATTTAAATAAATCAAAGAACATTTAAAAATAAAGCATATTTGATTTAGTTTTACATAAATTAATAATTATATAATATATTTATTATATAAATATAATATAGCCGTGTCGGAGCGGTGTCGTGTCCTAAAATTTTAACAAAATCCGTGTCGCCGTGTCCGTGTCGTGTCGTATCCGTGTCGCCGTGTCCGTGTCCATGCATCATAGCAGTTAATTGTTTCTATTGTTTTAAATGGTATTACTCTATGTGCTACGTTACATAAAGTCAGTCATACTTCATGCTGTATTATAGTTATCAAATATATGTCATGAGATCTCGTTAATTACATGTTATAACATGCTTTGTTAATGTTTTGTATGTCTTGTTCATATAATTTCATTTAGTGCTACTAAATGCTTCAAGGTTGTTTCAACCTGAGTATGTGACTATTTGTTTTAAGGATAAAGATTTATAGTTATTCACGAATTTATTGATGTTCCGCTATTATTGCATAATACCATTTCTATCGCCGAGGTTTGAAACTATTTTCAATTGAAACCATGAAAATATATATGTAAAACGTTTCATGAAAAAGTGTACACGCTTTTATAAAATATATGTTGTATATAGGTGTATAAATATACGACCTGAATTTTTTTTTTCTTGAGCATTCAACTAATAAAGTAATACCAGTTAAAATTTAAGTTTTGGGAATTTTCTGTATTCATTAATTTCTGTATGAAAAAGAATACAACGAGTTTTACACTAAATACATACACAAAGCTACAAAAAAGGAAAAAATATATACAAGGAATCCCTCTAAATCAGGGATCTAAATCCCTATAAATCAGCCGTAATCTTCAACAATCCCCCTCAAGTTAATTGTGGGGTTACACACATTCAACTTGCTCAAAGTACTCGCAAAAGTTTTCTCAGTTACGGCTTTTGTGAGAATGTCAGCCAATTGATCTTCTGATCTCACAAAAGGAAGCACCACAACCCCACTCTCAAGCTTTTCTTTAATAAAATGTCGGTTCACCTCTACGTGTTTGGTTCGATCATGTTGAACAGGGTTCTCGGATATACTTATAGCCGCTTTGTTATCACACCACAGTCTACACTCATCTTTCACGGGAAACCCAAGTTCTTCCAGTAGCTTTCGCAACCATAAAACTTCTGTCAGTCCCCGTGCAATCCCCCTAAACTCTGCTTCTGCACTAGAAAGAGCAACCACTTTCTGCTTCTTGTTTTTCCATGTAACCAGGTTACCCCCAACGAGGGTAAAATACCCTGAGGTAGAGCGACGATCATCTTGGTTTCCAGCCCAGTCTGCATCTGTATAGGCTTCAATTGCAAGATTCCCGTGTTTCTGGAATAAAACTCCCCTTCCAGGGCATCCTTTAAGATACCTAACAACTCTGAGTGTGCCCTCCATGTGTTCCTGTTAAGGCTGATGTATAAACTGACTCAACACTCCTACTGCGTATGCAATGTCAGGCCGAGTATGTGACAAGTAGATCAGTTTCCCAATGAGGTGTTGATACCTACTTCGTTCCACCATTTCTACTTCAGCTATGAGCTTTAGGCCATGGTTAACTGCCATGGGGGTGCCTACTGGTTTACTATCAAGTAGCCCTATCTCTGCCAGCAGATCCAACACATATTTTCGCTGAGAAATAAAGATTCCTTTTCTTGACCTCAACACTTCAATTCCCAAGAAGTACTTCAATTCCCCTAAATCCTTCATTTCAAATTCTTGGAACAACCTTTCCCTTAGCAGCTTGATCTCTTCAAGGTCGTCTCCGGTGATAATCATGTCATCTACATAGATGATGAGACACGTCACCAACTTACCCCTTTTTTTTAAAAACAAAGTATGATCTGAATTACTTTGCTTAAACCCATAGTTCTTCATAGATGTAGTAAACTTGCCAAACCATGTTCTAGGGGACTGTTTGAGCCCGTAGAGTGCTTTCTTCAACCCGCAGACTTCCCATTTGCTAAACTGTTCAGAGAAACCCGGTGGAGGCTCCATATACACTTCTTCCTCCAAATTCCCATGAAGAAATGCATTCTTCACATCAAACTGGTGTAATGCCCACTCTTGGTTGGCGGCTATGAAGAAAAGAACCCTGATGGTATCAATCTTAGCAACTGGAGAAAATGTCTCTGAGTAATCTACTCCGTACGTCTGAGTATACCCCTTAGCCACCAATCTTGCCTTATAGCGCTCAATGGACCCATCTGACCTGTGCTTAATGGTAAACACCCATCTGCACCCCACTGGTTTCTTTCCTGATGGTAAGATGCACTTCTCCAAAGTGTCATTCTTTTCTAGGGCCATCATTTCTGTTCCCATGGCTCTCCTCCACTCATCCTGTTTTTGGGCCTCCTCAACTGTTCTAGGGAGTACACTCTCATACACAGCCGTCGTATAAGCCTTAGCAGCCACTGTCAACTGCCCTTTAGCATAATCCGCAACTGGATATCGGAACTTCTTAGGTTCATACTCTGGCTCATACCTCTTTGGAGACACGCCTCGAGTGCTCCGAGGTGGTAGAACGTACCGGTCAACTTCTGCGGTTTCCACCTCTTCCTACAAACCCTGTTCCTGTACCACTTCCTCACCCTGTACACTGTCAGTAGTACCAATAACACCATCATGAACAGAAACGGGACTATCAAGTATTACCTCAGGAGTATTGAGAGAGTTAGATCCTGGTGTGGACTTCTTGGTGGAGGACTGGACTTCAGGAGATGTTGACTCGGTGGGCCCACCTACTGACTCTTTTGGGTCCGGATCTGGCAAAGTGACTGAGTGAGGCACCCAACTTAGGGGATCTACAGATTGAGTGACTGAGTGAAACATCCAACTTAGGGGATCTACAGACTGCTCCCCCTGACCACTAAGTTGGGAAGTGTAAAAGAATTCGGACTCAAGAAAGTTAAAATTCATGGTGGTGTATATATGTCTAGTGGAAGGATGGTAACACCGATACCCCTTTTGATGGACTTCATACCCGACAAAAACACACTTAACTGAACAAGGATCTAACTTGGTGCGCTCTTGTTTGGGGATATATACAAACACAGAGTAACCAAACACACGAGGCTGAAGGGTTAATGTGGTAAGTACTGACACATGTTGGGAAAGTTCAGAGAGGGGTGTCCGAATTTTAAGTATTTTGGTGGGTAGCCTATTGAGAAGATACACTGAGGTGGCTATGGCTTCTGGCCAGAATGACTTAGGGACATGTGAATCAAACATAAATACCCTAGTGATCTCAAGGATAATTCTGTTTTTTTGCTCAGCAACCCCATTCTGTTTAGGAGTATGGGCACAAGTGGTTTGGTGGACTATACCATTGGCTGTAGTGAACTGTTTGAAGGTGTGGTTAATGTATTCCCCCCCCCCCCCCCCCAATTATCTGATCGAAGTACTTGAATTTTTGTGTTGAACTGGGTTTGTACCATATTATAGAACTCGATAAATTTTGACACAACATCTGATTTTTGTTTCAAAAAATACAGCCAAGTCATGCGTGAGCAATCATCAATAAAGAGAACAAAGAAACGAAAATCAGAATGTGATCCTGTACACGGTGCAGGACCCCAAATATCAGAATGAACTAAGGAAAAAACTTTATTAGCACGAGTTCCAGAATACTGATATGACTATCTATGACTTTTGGCCAGAATGCACGTTTCACAAGATAACTAACTATTAGAGGTAAAAATACTAGGAAAAAGTAAATGAAGATATTGAGCTGATGGGTGACCTAACCGACGATGCCAAAGCCACTGTTGCTTCTCAATAGTCCCGTGAGCCAGCTCTGCAGTTCCGTTTTGAATCACATCGTCCAAGTAGTAAAGCCCCCCACGTTCAGTGCCACGCCCAATCACTTTCCCCGACTGAATATCCTGCAAAAGGCAAAAGCCAGAGTAAATCACCACTGCACAATTTAATTCCTTAGTGATATGACTAACAGATAGCAGTTTGCAGGATAAATTAGGAACATAGAGACAGTTTCTCAGAGTTATAGACGGGGAGATAGCAACGATTCCGGTGCCCTGGACCGGTAAAAGTTCCCCGTTGGCTGTGTGAATGCCTGGTCTTTTTGAGTTTGTCATGCTGATCAAGTCATTTGGGTCATAGGTCATGGTATCCGTTGCCCCGCAATCCAGGACCCATTCTACAGACTTGGGTCCCTGGGTCAAATATGCTACTCCACACTTTGGGGGGCTGCTGTGAGAGACAACTAAATTTTGAGGGCTAATATGCAGGGAGTCAGAACTTTGGGGGCTGATCTACAATGAGTTAGAATAATTGGGGGGGAAATTAAAAAACTCATTTAAATGGGGTTGGGATTGTAAATTCCCAACAATATCTTGATTCCAGCCGCCCCCTTTTCATTCCTCAAATCTGAGACCTGTTGCTGCGTCATTCCTCCCGTCGCCGGCCAAGAGCTATCGCGGCGCTGCGCCGCTGGCGGCGGTGGTCTTGCTCCCGTGAACCCGCCGCCTGGTGGCGTTATCCACGTCGTTGTTGGGGTGTTTCTTCTCCCACATCTTTCTGTTACAATCGGCTTGAATCCCGGCGGCGCTGGTCTCGCCGCCCGCGGTACTTCTCTCCTGAAGCTTGCTGCTGTAAACGCGAAGCCTGGTTCTTCGCTCTGCGGTACTTCTCTCCTAAAGCTTGCTGCTGTGAACGCAAACCCCGGTGAGTCTTTGCTATTATCTGCTCCTTCGTCTGCGATGGTGGTGCTGGCGGCGCTTCTGTTGCCCTCGCCGTCACGGCGTTCGTCTGCGATGGCGGCGCTTTTGTTGCCCCCGCCGTCGCGGCGTTGTTCTGAATTTTCACGTCCAAGGCTGCTGGAGTGATTCTGTTTTCGTATGAATGAGAAGGTCTCATTGTCGGAATTCGTACTGTCTTTGGTCATGGTGGCAAGTGATGAGCCCGGAAGAACATCGGAAAGCTATGAACGATAAACCCGCTCTAATACCAAGTTAAATTTTAAGTTTTGAGAATTTTCTATATTCATTGATTTCTGTATGAAAAAGAGTACAACGAGTTTTACACTAAATACATACACAAAGCTACAAAAAAGGAAAAAATATATACAAGGAATCCCTCTAAATCAGGGATCTAAATCCCTATAAATCAGCGTAATCTTCAACAATACCTTCTTCCTAAATTCTTTCTATTCTCCAGAACAGACTGCAACTTATCTTTTCATTTATCAAGGGTGGGAGACAATCCATACCTCGTCTTCTAAGAATTCCTCAATCTTGTTGTTTACTGTTCAATTTGAAGAAAATCCTTCTAAATCCTCAAAATTTCCTGGATAAAAATCCGTTTCAAATTATTTTAAATCATGGCAGATGAAAAGAAAATGGAAAAACCATTACTGCTACTTCAGATTCTTTGGATGAGCCTCAAACTTTTCATGGTTCGGAACGTTCTGGATCTCCATCTCCACTCGTCGATGCACGTATGGATGGAAGAAACTTTCTCACTTCGAGTCGATCTGTCAAAATAAGACTTGAAGTTAGATCAAAATTTGGGTTCATCAATAGAACTATTTAGGTAGTTGCAAGCACATATTGTAATTCCCAATAATGGAGAAGTTTAAATATGATGGTTGTATATGATTAAAGAAAACACTTCAAATTTTCAAATCAAACCACATAAAAAGTTGAAAGTTAAAAAAAAAAAAAAAAAAAAAAAAAAAGAATTTAACTTAAATTATGATGCATTGATACAAATATAAGATAATATATGACGTGATACGAATAAACCCACATACATGTTTTTCCTTTAATTCTCTATGTTAAATTTCTCCTTAAATACTTTACGTGAGTGTTCAATAAAGTAATTGATAGAAATATATAAACTATATAATTATAACTTATTTCAAGAACTAAATTAAAGCAGCTTTAATTTATTTTATTCCAATTCCAAGTCAAATCATAACAACTATTACTTATTAATTAACGCCAACATAAAACAAAGTCCATATAAGGACATAATATTTCACATTCAAGACGTTACAAACAGCTAAAACTTAATAATGATAATTGATCAGATCATGGTCCAAGTAACTGGCACTTGACCAATATCGACATCCAATCCCAAAGCTCTCCACACAGCATCGGAGCCATCAACGATATTGTTACGGCACGGCGGCTGACCAGCGTGTTCCGAGTCACACCCGGTCGTGGAGTCACACTCGTCCACCACCTTAGCCACCGTGCTCCGCCCATTCCTGGCAGTGATGCGCAACATCCGCCCACATCTCGACCCGCTAGCGTACCACCCTGTTGAAAGCGCCACCACGCTTTCACTGTTGTCGTGGTACCTGTTGAAATATTTAATAGATGGATTTAGTGATATAAGTATCTATGTGCGCGGAAAATACTAATGACTGGCCGACAATATATATGTTTTTTGTATGTATTGTGTAAATAAAGAAGGAATAATAAAATATGGTAAAAAACATTGATTAAGTCCATACTTCTCCTTCAAATGGATAATTCACACTTTTCATAAAACTTTTTTATGTACCATTAGATTTTAAATGGTTATTCTATCCCACACATAAAAAATTAATTTATTAATTAATTGACAAATAAAAGTAATTCATATTAAGCAAAGGTTTAAATCTCTACTAACTATTATATGAGAAAAATAAATAAATAGGGGAAAGGTTTTGGACAAGCTGAACTATTGTCGTTTCTAGACTATCTTAAATTTATAGATATTTTTGTTTGCAATTTCAACTAATTAAAGGCTTGTTACGAAATTCAAATTAATTTTGCAAACTGTTGATACGCAAATGACAGATGATTTAATCGGTTGACTTTTACTGTCTGAAAATTAAATTAAGTTCTACTTTTTAAATTTTAACAAACGGTTAATTAAAGTTGCAATATATTATACTAATTTAATTAAAAATATTATGTAAAATAGTAAAATCTAGAGTCATGAGTTCCCACATTATAAATTACTAGCAATTTTGCACATTCTATGCATGTGCAAATAAAAAATAATTATTATATAAATATATTAAAATTGAAAAGTTTTTATTAAATATATACTCTATAATTTTTTAATATAATCATTAATTTATGATAAATAAATAAATAAGTAAGATAAGATAATGTCATATTAATAATTATAAAAATTTAAATTATATAAAGTGATAAAAATTATAATTAAAAAAAATACAACCGATAAGAAATAAAAGAGAAACTAAGAAGAGAAGTGATAAAATAGAAAAGAGAAATTAACAGCACGTGGAAGAGATAAAGTTGGATAAAAAATAAATAAAGAAAAAGAAAAAGAAAAGAAAAAGAGGACACCAAGAGACCAAAGTGGTTACAACTTGGATCTCACGATTAATATATAGTATAGATTAACTTTATCACTCTTTTTCAATGAGAGGGGAAAAATCATCCAAACCTATCGTCGCACTCGGATCGGCCGCCGCCATCGCCGCCTTCACTGAAGTCGTTCCAAGTAAGCGTTGCCGGTGTTGAGGAGGTGACCGGAGGAGAGCATGTGTACTTTGGGTATGATTTTCCTTTACAGTAAAACGTGCCCGATGGTCGGCAGTTTCCGCCGGAAGGTGAAGGCGTTACTCCTCCACCGCCGCCGCCACCACCACAAATATGGGTTCCGACATCTGGGTCGTCGTTGCATTTTCCGTTTATGCAAGTTAACTGGCCGGAGCAGTCGTCTCCAGTGTTGCATGGGCCATTGCAGGAAGACTGGGAATTTGCAGGGGTATAATGGGAAATTAAAAAAACAGTGAATACGAAGAAGGAAAGTAGGAGAATGTTTGCCATGCTAATGCTGTCGATATTATGTTTATGTTTGTGTGCTAAATGTGAAAGGATTTGCATGCATTTATAGTGACATTAATCTCACTATTCCCCAAATAAATAAAGAAAACAAAAACTAATTAATTTTCTTTTTGGTAATTAACGGACATAATTCGAGGATTAATGTTGATGTATTGTTGATTTGTTGTTAATGTTTAGTGACTACTGACTACCATTTTTTGTTTTTTCTAGTGAAACCCATTCTTATTTTGTGATTTTTCCCAAATAAAAATATCTAACATACGTATGATGTAAGAATTATGGATACATCATACAAATATTTTCTAACACATATTTATATATATAGTTATATACACTCACATTTTTGTACATACTTACACGCATACTAACATATTTTTACGCACATTAATGTACATTTTATTTTTGAAAACATTAATATACATTTAGAGACACTAATATATTCGTACATACCCTAATGTATTTCTGCACACATATACATATGCAAACATATTTTCATATAGGTGTACACACACAAAAAAAAATTACACATATTTGTACATATTAACATATATTTATACACACTAACACAATTGTGTGCTCACGAGTTGAGGGGTTTTGCTAGCAACCGTCTTGTGTCTCTGTTGCTACCAAAAAAAAAAAAATATATATATATATATAGGCATATCGTCTTTGTGTGTAAAAAGAAGTTTTAATATAATTAATTATTTCTGACCAAAAAAAAATATATATATATAATCAATTATTTATAAAATTTTCTTAATGGAATTAATTATTTATAATAAATCAGATGTAAGAAAAAATAGAAAAAGAATATAAATTTATTCAAATTCACGATGAAAAGTAAATAGAATGAAAAAACACAGCGATAGAGAAATTTCCATCGACTTCCTGATTGAGTAATTCTCCTTCCACTCAGTATTGGTTGGAGCTTTAAGGTGAAAAATTCAATACATTCATCTCAATTAAATTGATCCCTTTCTCTTCCACCAAGTGCTGGTTGAAGTTTTAATACAAAAAATCGAACGCGTCCGTCTTGATTAAATTGAACACGGAAAAGGTCGACTCGCCGGACGACTCAAAAATGATAATTTCCCCTTGTTTACCAATTCTTCATGGTGTCACGAATGAATACGATTTTCTATAAAAGAAAAAACTAAAAAAATAAAATTAAATTAAAACAATTATCCCAAACATGAATTGAAAAGATTGTTGTCCAATTGATAAATTCTTACGCATTATGATGGCTTTGTTAGAATATATATTTTTTGAATTTAAATTTTAGAACATAAAAAGTTAATTTTTTTTTAATGAAGAATGGATGAAGTTGGTGAAACCGCCGGCGGTTTCACCGGACAACTCTCTTCTTTCTCCCTTATTCTTAAGAGCTCGAAACTGCTCTAACGTCTCTCGGATAACTGGGTTTATCATCATGACAATCGAGTCAACCTCCAGATACTCAGCAAGATTCAAACGAGTCTTGATCAGTGGCTTATTCCCAATTTCGGACTAACAAGAGATATTTGCTAATTAAAACTTGATTCGAACTAGTCATGTATGCCCAAATTTTACTACAAATCCTAAACCAGCCTGTATAGTGACAGAAGATCTTAGGAATATTCCACCAATGATCAATATCAATCTTTATATCCCCACAGTTCATAGTCATACTAATCATCATGAAATCCTTCTCATATAGCTAATCTCCTGCACCCAAATACAGCAAATACCTACTCTCACACCAATTGTCATCAGATCCATATAATATCTCTACAAGAAGCAAGGCAAGGCCTAATATATAAAATTTTGCTGGTAACCACTTAATATAAGTCCTTCATCAATGAAAAGTACACCATTTCCAGCTAGAATAATGGTAAACTGGAATAGTAGCAGTTGAGTCACTATGAACGTGACATGTTGTAGGTATTAATGCAAGTGATCCATATATACATAAATTTATGAATTATTTAAGGGTTTTAAGTCGCACCAAAAAAAAATTTAAGGGTTTTAACCTTTTCTTGATTACCAAACCAAAGTAGACGTTTTGGGTTTGGAATAATTTTAAGTTTATTTATCAATTATATATGGCATTATGGAGATATTAAAGTGCGAACTTAATTTGGTCAAATCGATATAATGAAAGAAGAGTATTTGCATGATTGATGTAATATTTAGAAAATTAACCCTTCAAATAGCAAATATAATGTAATAAGCCATATCATTAATTCCGCTCAATCAAATCGGATTAAATTAATTAAAATTTTTCTTATTTAAGACACTTATAAATACGGAGATCACTCATTGCGTCTAATAGTGAATGACCCGAGTCATAACCAAAACGAAAATCATGTATTCTTTTATTTCTATCTTCTATCATCTATGTTCTAATGCCACCATGCTTATTAATAACTTCAAGTTGAACATAAAATATTAGTGACCATATCAATTAATAATATTAAACCATCACCAGTTTCATATCATGTGACTTAGAGCTTTATGTTTGTTTATGTTCCCTGACTCAACTACATTAATATTGACATAAAATACATGTAGGTTATCGCTAAGACCCTGCCACTAATTTACCACCTTGTATCAATCAACTTTACTACACTTCAAGCATCAAGAATGGCTATATGCAATTTAAAACAACCTAGAGATCGTGCACTATCCCGAAATTGCCTAATCACAATAAACACGAAACACGGAGATAAGATAAATGCCTAAATAAACTTAAATTAATAAAAACGTTTAGGTCTCACAATATCCAAATCGAATCTATAATCCCTAGCTAGATAATTAAAAACTTAGCTACTAAAATTCATAAAAACAATAGAGGAATTCTTTAACATAAATAAACTAAATTGTCTAAAAAAGAAAGAAATTAAAAACAAGAAAAACTCCCAAAGTTGCTTCGTGTTGCTCGCGTCTCCACTCCCCCAAAAGCTGCCTCCAATTGTTACGTAATTCCAAAGTTGCTGTCCCCAAATATATAATCCAAGTCTCCTACTCACTCGTCGACTTCTACTTTTCATGCAAATTGGATTCTTTTTCTTGCTCTCCAAGTTGAGAAAAATAGCCCACAATGCTGGGCCTTCTTACATTAATTCCATGAATGTCGCAGCCCCAAATTAACAAGAAAGTAAGTCCATCCTTTATTAAATTCCAAGGCATACCTCACTAATTTAAAGCCTAATATTAAATTCACAATATGCAGCCCCAACACAAAGCAAACTGTTTCTCCACAAGTCCACTCACGCGGCCCACTCGAGCACCACAAGTCCATCCCACAAACAATTCAGCAATTCCAACATGTGCAGCCCTATTTCATCACAAAATCACGCCAAGCCCATCTCCAATTAAAAACAAATTAGCTTTCTAATTAATCTCGTGCTCAGCCCCTCGATTTGCTCGAATATCTTCATAAAACAATCAAATTTACACCACTTTCGCCTTCGAGCCCCGAATCTATAATATAAATAACAAAGCATCAATTCCTTCCAAAATAATATCAATTAAAGCACAATTTGAGACATAATTCCATCATAAAAATGGCGAATTAGCGAGTTATCAGTGCTTCGCCCATTCCCGGGCATGATACGCAACATATGAAAATCATTAAATACTTTTTAAATATGAAAAATTATAATAGACTATTATAAAAAAAAAAATTAAATTAATTATTTTAGTTTTTTAATAATTTTTTTAGGAGTTAAAATTTTATTTTATTTTTAAATCTCATTGGTTGACAATTTTAGAGTTGTCCCTGCATGCTAGTCTAGCCAGACAAGATGATAGTCTCAAACTCACAATAGTAAATACTTTTTAAGTATGAAAAATTATAGAGAATAATTATAAAAAAATATATATTTTAAAGAAATTATTGTAGTTTTTTAAAGATATTTTTTTAGGAAGTGTACATGACTCCTCCCAAGGAGTATCACAAGGCTCCTCACGGTGTGGTATGCAAGCTTCGCAAGTCGCTTTACGGTCTCAAACAGGCTAGCCGTGAGTGGAACTTAGAATTCACTTCAAAGTTGCTCCAATATTGTTTTTTCCAGTCTGATAATGATACATGTCTCTTCACCATGATCAATGCTTTTGTTTCGCTTCTCTTACTTGTATATGTGGATGATGTGGTTATTACAGGTTCGGATGAAACTGCTATTGCACATGTGAAGGATTTTCTATATCAACAATTTACAATCAAGGATTTAGGGCATGCTCGCTATTTCTTGGGTTTGGAAATTGCGAGATCAGTCGATGGCATTTTCTTAACTCAACGCAAATACACACTAGATATCCTTACTGATATGGGCATGACAGGGGTAAAACCAGCTTTAACTCCCTTACCGAAAGGCCACAAGCTTGCGGCTGAGGATGGTTCTCCATTTGATGACCCAGAACTGTATCATCGCCTTGTTGGTCGATTGTTATACTTGAGTTTGACGAGGCCGGATCTCAATTTTATCACGCAGCAGTTAAGTCAATTCGTCAATAAGCCTTATACGTCTCATTGGAATACAGCTATATATGTGCTACGCTATCTTAAACATACGTTGGGTCAAGGCTTATTCTTTCCCTCAGCTTCTTCTTTGCAATTAACATCCTATTGTGATGTGGATTGGGCCGCGTGCAATGATACTCGTCGTTCGATTATGGGGTGTTAAATATGCTGTGCATAAACACAATTAATTGTTGGAGAATTAATATATATATATGATTAATTGTTGGAGAATTAATCAATAATTGTGCAAAGGCATATCAAAGGTTGTTTGGAAAATGTGCATTGGTTATTGTGTCCCACATTGGAAAAATAACACCAAGCAGACAGCTTTATATATTATAATGTTGTATGTGTTATTAAATTATGGGACCCAAGAGAGGACTAATGGGCTCACACGCGGTGCGGTGCACACCGCTCGCGCGCACGGGCTAGGGCACGGGCCGGGGCCGGGCATGAGCGAATGTGGCGTTTGATGGGGTGTAATTCAGGCCATTAACACCTGAATTTGACATATTCAAATTCCCACATTTAATCCTGCCAAACTCCTGACGCCTATAAATAGACAATCCCACACCTGAAAATATACAGCAAAACTCACCTGAATTCTGGCAAATTGCTATTGTCTGAATTCATCTTTTTCCAGCTTGACATATATCCTAAAAAGTAAATCGTCTGCAACCTTTAGCAAACTCAGAGAGTAGGGGCGATTAACACTTTAAGGACAGGGACTACCCGTGTCATTCTGATTCCATTTCTCCCACTTTCTCAACATGGGGTTTTGTGTTTCTCTAGTACCGGCGTTGATTTCTTGGAAGTAAAAAAATATGCTATAGTTTCACGCTCTTCTGCGGAAGCGAAGTATCGTAGTATGGCGGCGTCTGCGTGTGAATTAAAATGGATTTCGTATTTGCTGCAAGATTTTGGGCTCCCTGTAGAGCTTCCTATTCCTCTTCATTGCGACAGCCAAGCGACTTTACACGTCGCGGCCAATCCCGTCTTCCACGGGCGTACTAAGCATATCGACATAGATTGTTATCTTGTTTATCACCTGCTCATGGAGGGTTTCATTGCTCGGTGCCATGTTTCTACCCAGGCTCAGCTTGCCGATCTTTTCACCAAGCTTCTCAGCTTAACGCAGTTCACGCTTCTACTATCCAAGCTGGGTTTGGTTCAAATTCACCAACCTCCATCTTGAGGGAGGTTTGTGGAGAAAGCGTGTTTCCACTATTTATGTTGTTTTTAGTCTTACGACGTCGTGTATATAGGGATAGTTGTTAGTCTGGATTAGTTAGTTGGGTACCAACTTTGTCGCCCTTCTTCTGAGTATATATTTGGGTTAACACTCTGTACTTGTTGGTTCTTCCATTTAGGCCTGTAAATAGGTGTGGATTCCACAGGCCCAGACCCAAAATAAATATAAAATACCCAAGCTCATGCCCGAATATTAGACCCTGGCCCAGACCCATTTTTATTTTTTATTGGGTCCGGGTCTTGGCCTAGACCCGATAATACCGCATCTTCAAATTTTACCCATATCTATAAAACCCTAATTTTGTAGAAATTTACTTTTCTTCTCCAACAATTTCCAATTTCTGGCGATTCAGTTTCAGAGGCCGACGCACTTTTTGGAGCTGATGATTAAACCCCACGAATCTGTACTCGATACTTCCTTTCCACATTGAGCAAATCCCGCAAAAGTTTTTGGTTTTCTCTTTCCCAGATTTCATCTTTTTGGCAGATCCAATTCAGCTTCTGGGATTCTGCAAAAATTTTCAGATAATGACGATTTACGGACCATTTAAGATGCGTGTATCGGCTTCAGTTTGCTTTTATCTTCTTGAATTTAATTCGGGTGCCATCTTCAGATGAATGTTTCTCTAATACCCTAAAACATTACTTTAATGACATTGAAGTTTAAATTCAAGAACTATGCTTACCATGTCCCTAATAACATTCATATGTTTTACTTTCAAAATGGATTTTCAATCGTGTACTGAGAGTACGCACATGTTAAGCATATTTCTTGAAGCTTCTGATTTTGTTGGGGGATACTTTAAGGGGTCGTGTACTAAACATGTAGTGTTTATCCATGTAAGGATTTTGCATGTTAGTGATGCTAAGCAAACTGTTGTTTACAGTTGATGTTGCATGGTCATACAAACACATGTTTGTTAGTGTTTGGCTGCTTACTTTTTGTGTATGTATAAGCATGATAGTGGTTAATTACCAATTTACCCCTATCTTTAATTTCAAGCAGACTTTCAATCGCCACAATCATTCTGCAGATTTTCATTGTTGTATGAGCGATATTTAGTGAAAATTAATTCTGCAGTTATCTTGATAAATTTGATAAGTTTAATAATAATTCTAATTATATAGATTAGTCACTGTCTGTATTTTTAAAATTCTAAATTTATTAGGAAACTTATGATAATATTAATAATTGGGATTTTACTTTATATAAAATACTATTTACAAAGAATATAATTAATCATATTTTAGAAAAATGTAATTAACCGTTTGTGAGAAAAAATCTCACAAACTTTTCTGAGATAAATAGAACCCTTTTCTTATAATATAACTTTTCTGTCACATTTAAAAAAAGTAGCATAGAATAAGCGAGAAACATGAATTTATCGAATCTGAACTTTAAAATTCTTTTATTTTATATTTATTTATTTATTTTATCTGTTGCAATATTTTCTTTTCTATTATTTATTAATTATTTTAAAAATCCAACCACGTCTACATAATTTTATTTTTTTCTCTCTATCACTTCAATACTTTGTTTTTCTTCTCGTTTAGTAATTATATTACAAATAGTCAACCATTCCACTCAGGGGGAATTCTTAATATCCGCATACCTTTGTCAAATGCATTTTCCAGTTTTCATTGTACCATGTCTATGTCTGTTAAATGCATTTTTTCAGTTTTCATTGTAACCCATGAATATTCAGCTAGCGATAGCATTTTATGTACCAAAATGATTTTCACAGGTCTAATTTACACTAATTACAATAGAGATCGATAAACCATTTACATTGGTCAAATGTCATAACCAAAATAACCACTATTTACATATCACAGTGTCACCACGAGTTCATACAAACCATGCCTACATGTATAACTAATACCAGCCAAAAGCAGCGACATATAAGTGTCGTCAAGTAAGTGCAAGCAAAACGCAAAAGCTGTGGTACTTAAAAGTTGCACTAATATATGTGTGTGTGTATACTAATAACACAGCACACTATTGCATCATAATATGTACATCTCCAACACATACCTTATTTTGGGAGTCCACTTATCACTTTGCGAACAAGGACGATGCGTGCATTTGTAGGCATACCAAAGAATGCATCCATGGGGTTCGGATTATTAGCGATGGCATTTGTAGCATCAACATGTTCATCAATGTTAAACACAACTGGTAGTTCGCCAATAGCATTAAATAACTCCTTTCTAGCTGTTGTCGCAGCCGTCTTTGCCCCCATCTTCGAGACAGCCGACTCGAATGAGCTTGCTGTTGCAGCACATAGTTCACTTATAGCCTCCACAATCTGATCTTGTCCACCTGAATTTCTTTTCCTCTTGGTGGACTTCTTTGTGTTAGTAGCATTTTCTGTTGGAGAAACACGTTGTGTGCAGTCTTGTGTGGGATTTATGTCCTCATCCGACACCATGACAGGATGGTACGAGTTAGCATCACTGGCTTCAACTGGTGAATTCGGATTAACTGAAAAGTTCTGAGCATTTGTATTGAAATCAATTGCACCTTGTCCAGTCGCGCGATCCTTCCCATAAATCTCAACCCATGCTTCATAATATGGAATTAAAGTTTGTCCGTTTGCTTCGTGGGGTATAATCTAATTAGTAGAACTATTTCTTGTAATAACCTTGAGGAAAGGTACATTTTGCTAGTACATGGCTACATCCCTTTACTACGATCTCTAAAATGGGACATTTTCTTGAAACTTATCTTATTTTTTTCTTTCTGGTTCAGATTATCTAGGATTTACTGGTAAATTGGTTGAAACTACACTCACTTCTCAATGGGCGTCTGCTATTTCTTTCCCAAGAAATTCTTGGATCGCTTATCAATATGCTAATCTCAATCCCGCATGGTTTAGCACACACTACAAGAAAACAGCCGAAAATCGACAAGAAAAAACCGACAGAAAATTCCTGTCGATTTTTTGTTGGAATTTCCGACAGAATTCCCACGGCCAAGTAAAATTGCATTTCAACGGAAAAGCTGTCAGAATTCCGTTGGAATTTCATCGAAAAAATTGGCGGAATTTTAAAAAACTTTGCGCCAAAAATTCCAACGGAATTCTGTCCGTTTTCCGTTGGAATCCCGTCGGAAATTTTGGCGCAATTTTTCGGTTTTCCATTGAAAATTTTCTTTCAATGAAAATTCTAACAGAAAATCCCGTCGGTATTTTTATTCTTCTTTAAAGAAAACCGACAGAATTTTTTCCGTTGGTTTTCCGTTGGAATTTTGCAAAGAAAAATAATTTCCGACGGAAAATCCCCGTTGGTTTTTTAATTCTTCATTAAAGAAAAACCAACGGAATTTTTTCCGTTGGAATTTTCAAAGGAAAAAAAATTCAAACGGAAAACCGACGAAAAATACCGTCGATTTTTTAATTCTTCGTTAAAAAAAAAAAACCAACGGAATTTTTTCCGCTGGTTTTCCGTTGGAATTTTTCTTTCAAATTTAATTAGAAAAATATGATTATAGTTAATAAAAATAATTATATATTCAAAAATTATTTAATATACAAATTATAAATTATTAATATGATATCTTATATAATTTTCAGTATATACATTATTAATTAAAACACAAAAGTATATAAACTAACAATTTTTATATTACTAGTAAAAATAATGTACGTTGCACATTAAGTATACGATTTATCTAAATATTTTAAATAATTGAATTATTAAAATAAAAATATTTAGAATATCAATCTTTTAACTTTAAATATGGTGAGGAGACCTCAATTGGAATTTAATTTTCTAATAGACACTCTCACATATATAAAAAAAGTTTATAAATTTAAATTACCACTCTTATGATACTCAAACAATTCTAAATATTATTGTATCGTATGGTGTTGTATCATATTAAGGTTGGATATCGTGACAAATGTCTTTCACTTGTTAAATTTAAAAACTAATATATGTTGTATCATATTTGTGTCCATGCATTATAAACACTCACTTATATAAATACATACATATATATAGTGTTTCCACACACACAAAGAAAAACATATATATATATAGTGTTAATATACTATTCTATTAGTTATCAAAGTAATTTACATATAAGTATTTTTAATAAATTTAATACTTGATAATAAGTATATAGTGTTAATAA
This sequence comes from Lantana camara, assembly GCA_037501455.1. Taxonomy (NCBI): domain Eukaryota; kingdom Viridiplantae; phylum Streptophyta; class Magnoliopsida; order Lamiales; family Verbenaceae; genus Lantana; species Lantana camara. Next base: position 12,951,946 of record CM074859.1, read on the forward strand.
TATTTGAACTAAGTTTAAAATACGAAAACTACGAAATTTTTTATTAATTATGTATCTTTATAAAAACAAAAACTTATATATATATACAAAAAAATTGAAGGTTTATAATATAATTAATAGTTAGGTAATAGTTATTAGCAATGATTATATATTTATACAGAAAAATAATTTTATTATAATTTTGAATTAATAATTTAAGTGAAACGATGTAAATATTATTTTTATATTACTAATTTTATTTTTAAATGTGCAAATATCTTATAATGTAACTTATAATTAATATATTAATTTTAGAAAGAGTTCTTATTATGAGACTCTATATATTTTCTATAGATTGGAGAACACTTAATTCTAATGAGCTTTATTTTCATTCGAATAAGTATTTTTAAAAAATTTCAATAAATATGATTATATTTAATTCAAATAATCATATATTTAAATTTTTATATTTTAAATTAATAACAAAAAGTATTTAAATAATTAATTGAAATAAGTGTATAAATATATTTAAAGACATAATATTAATAAGAAGTAAGTTATCCAAGTTGGTAAGGAGTCACCATTCTTCCTTGGAGACCCGAGTTCGAATCTCTGCATGCGCAATTATCACGAGAATTAATTCTTGCATTGGTTGGCTCGTCGAGCTCAAGCTCGGCCCGTGACTCGTCCGAGGTGTTGGTGTGGTTCATTTCCGGGGTGGTTCGGGTCTCACAAATGAATTTTTTTATTTTTTGTTATTTATTTATTTTTATTCTATTTCCGACGGAAAATTCCGTTGGAAATCCGTCGGTGAACTTAAAAATTAAATTATTTTTGTTCCGTTGGTTTTTCGTTGGAAAAATTTTTGACGAAAAACCGACGGAAAATGCCCGTTGGTTTTCCTGTTGGAAATTATTTTGTTGGAAAAAATTATTTTCCATTGGAATTCTGTCGGAAATATATTTCCAACGGAAAACCAACATAACGGACCCGTCGGGACACAATTCCGATGATGTATTTTGCAACGGGCACCATCCCGTCGGTTTTCCGTCGGAAATCAGCTTTTCCAACGGAAAACCGACGGATTTTTTGAAAATCCCGTTGGAATTTGCCCGTCGGTTTTCAGGGATTTTTTTGTAGTGACAGTGTTGATTTTCATCACTCTGATATTATACTCATTCATCTCTAGCTTTTGAAGTTCATAATTTCTCAAATTTTTCGTCAGTATAATCTGAAAATCTGTATTGTTATGTGATAGAGTAATGATGATGTGGAGAGTTCATTTTTCTCTGCTGGTTGTTTTGGTCAAAGTTTTAGTTATAGCAGCAATGACAGATTTCAGTATCCTCTACTTTGTTGTTCATTTGTTCAAAAACTGATAGATTTTATATATTTGACTCTGCACCATGTCTTATTTTCAGTGATTAACAGTAAGAGGGGTATTGTTCAAAATGTCAACATCAGATAATCAATTGAGCCTGCCTATAGCTTCTGCTAATGATTCTGGTGATGGCGGGAGCACTGAAGAGGTAAGTAATGCGTGCACCTAGACTTCCTCGAGATAGAAAAAAGAAAAACATCAGTTGCATGGGATCACTTTACGAAGGTTCAAGGTGCAGATAATATGACATATGCTAGGTGTAATCATTGTTCAAAGCTACTTGCTGGTCGAGCTTCTTCTGGTACAAATCATTTGCTAAAACACCTACAAAATGCATGTCCAAGTTTCAAGTTGGATAGTAGAACGGGAAGTAGCCCAAGGAGTGAATTTAAATTTGATCAAGTAAATAGCAAAAAGAAATATGCAATTGCAACCATAAAGCACAAGTATTTGTTTAATATGGTTGACCATGAGTACTTTGAGGACTTCCTAGATAGTCTGAATCCAAATTTCAAGCTTCCTTGTAGAAACACGGCTAGAGATGATGTTATTCAAATACATGGAGAGAAGAAGGTTGACATATATAAATTGATAAATGGACTTAATTGCCAAGTATCTGTCACTACTGATATTTGGACTGAGAAGCATACACAAGTTGCTTATAATTGCTTGACTTGTCATTATATTGATGATGCTTGGGAATTGCATAAAAAGATCCTTGTATTTGGAAATTTCCCTTATCCTCATGATGGTGATGCATTGTTTAACTTTCTGAAGGATGCAGTATTGGAGTGGGGTTTGGAAAAAAAGTTGTTTGCCATTGTTGTAGATAATGCGACTGCTAATGATGTTATGATTAGAAAGTTTATGGATTGGCTTATGCGTGAATCATTAGTTGCTTTTAATGGAGAGTTGTTGCATGTGAGGTGTAGTGCTCACATTTTGAACTTGATTGTGCAAGATGGATTGCATAGAATTAGGGGACCAAAAGAAAAAATTCGTGAAACTGTAAGATACTTAAAGAAGTCCTCGGCTACAGCTCAAAAGTTTGAAAGTGCAATAATTCAATGCAATTTGGAGGGAAGGAGAGAAGTTGCTATAGATATTCCTAGTAGGTGGAACTTGACCTGTAAGTTGCTTAACACTTCTTTACCATTGAAGGAAGTATTCTGCCGTTTGGAAAGAATAGATAAAAACTATCGTTCCAATCCATCTCAGTCAGAATGGAACGTAGCTAAGGTAGAACATGGGTGTTTGAAATTATTTTTTGAAGCTGCTCGTCATTTTAGTGGTCAAAAATTTTCTATGTCGAATGTGTTCTTCCCGGATGTTTGTGAGATCCAAATGAGTCTGAGTGATCGGATGAACAGTGAACATGACTACATTAGAGAGATGTGTATGACTGTATTCCCATGAAGGAAAAGTTTGACAAATATTGGGATGAATGTTGTGTAGTCTTAGCAGTTGCGGTTGTGTTTGACCCTAGATTTAAAATGCAATTAGTGGAGTATTTTTATACTGAAATCTATGGTTCAGACGGCGCCCAATCATATATTAGTAGAGTTCGTGGCACTTTGAATAGATTATATGTTGAGTATGGAAGCAGCTTTGTTCCAGTGACGAACATATCTACTGAGGCAAACAGTTCTAGTATCTCAACACGCTCTTCTTTGCGTGATTTTGACCAGTGGTGTGATGAATTACGTGCTCCGGTTAGTGCAAAATCAGAATTGGATACCTATTTGGACGAGAGTAGATTCCCAAGAGAGGATGTATTCAATATCCTGGATTGGTGGAAAACGAACAATCCTCAACTACCAATATTATCCAAAATAGCACGTGGTATATTAGCAGTTCCAGCTACTACTGTCGCATCAGAGGCGACATTTAGTGTTGGAGGTCGAACAATTGATCCCTCAAGAGCTTGCCTCGGTCCAGATGTTGTAGAGGCTTTGATTGCAACGGATGATTGGATATTCAAAGGTAAATGAAATTACTTTCTTTTTTATTTTGTTATGTCGAGTTAATTTTATAGTTAACTTTTTCATTATGAATTTTATTGATATTATCTTTAATTAATTAATTAATTTTTTTTTTTACCAGGTTAGTTTTAGAGGATAACACGAGGTTTTGAATGGAGTTCCGGTGAAGATGTGATTAAAATTATTGAAATTGTAAGTTTTAGATTCTATTATTTGAAAATATTAAAATTGTATCTATATATTTATTTACAGTATATATATATATATCTGTGTGTGTGTGTGGAATGTGGAGGCTCAAAATCACAAAAATTCTGTGTAGTGTGAGAAGTGATTAAAGCAACGACATTAGTAAACAACAATATTAATAATTATAATATAAAAAAAAAAAAAAAACACACACACACACACACACAAAAGAGGGCTGGGGTGTTGGGCCAGACCCAATGAAAATGGGTCTCATTTTTACTCATTTTTCAGTCCCATTGGGTATTTTATGGGTCTGGTTAGGGTATAGGCCCAATCTTAAATAATGGGCAATCATTGGGCCTAGGTCTGAGCCTGGGAAATCCCCACCCATTTACGGGCCTATACACTTATTTGGTTTTAATGAGAAATTGAGGTCAATTACACCCAAATTATCTCTTTGTTTAGATACCTTCATATAGCTGTAGATTGAGAATATATGATAAAAACAAATAACTAATAGTCTAATACCAAAGAGACACTGCAAAGTGTCCACTGTCCACCAAAACACATTAAAAAAAAAAAAAATCAAACCAAATAAAAAGTCAAGCAAAAAAAAGAATTTAACCTTAATTTATTATATATAGATACGGATATGACATACATACATACATAATATACTACAGATACACCAATGTATAAATTTTCCTTAAATTTTCCACATAAAAAATATATGGTATAATATGTATGAATATATAAACTATGTAATTATAACGGATTTTCAAGAAGCAAATTAAACAGTTTTGTTTTATTCCAATTCCAAGACATATCATTACATTATTACAATTATTACTTGTTATAATGACATATATCTTACGTTCATGACATTACAAACAGTTAATAGTTAATAATAACAATTAATCAGGTCATGGTCCAAGTAACAGGTACCACACCAATATCGGTATCTAATCCCAAAGCTCTCCACACAGCTTCGGAGCCATCAACAATATTATTACCGCAAGGCGGCTGACCGGCGTGTTCTGCGTCGCACCCATTCCTGGAGTCACACTCATCCACCACCTTTGCCACCGTGCTCCGCCCATTCCCGGCGGTGATGCGCACCATACGCCCGCATCTCGACCCGCCGGCGTACCACCCAGTCGAAAGCGCCACCACACTTTCACTGTTTTGATGATATCTGTTGAAATTATTGAAATTATAAAGAGACGAGTTAAATGATATAAGCATCTAATTACGTGGAAAATACTATGCTTTTAAAGTGATTTGACTTTTTACAATTATATTCTACAACAAAAGTATTACAGAGTTTTTTCTATAATGAGATAAATAAAGATGGAATAATAAATTAAGGGCAAAACAACCATTAAGATGATTCTCCCCACGTTTCGGAATCCGATTTGCTGGAAGAAGAGGACTTACGCAGGTACGACCATTTCAGATTCCAATCCAATAACATATATGAAAAGTCTATTTTTCATAAAACAAGAAAGAAAAGATGAAAAAAAACAAAACAAAGGTTTGAATCTTTTGGTTTTGACAAGAGCAATTCGCAGTAGGTTAATGGATGTCGCCCATATTTGAAGCAATAGGTAAAATAATTGATGTGATATTATACAGACTATAAAGATCAGGAAATGATATAATTCAGTGTTGATAGTCCTATCCTATCCTTTAAAAATATGCATGTTTAAATGACAATTGTAACTCATAATATGTTTGGATCAAACTTCAATTTACTAAATAATCAGTGTATTACATTTATTATTTAATTGATCATTTCTCTTGAAATTAAAATTCAGTTAATCAAACAATAATTATAAAATACCCTTCCTCCAATTATACTTATTTAGTCGAATCTAATTCGAATTAGAATTTTTCATTTGGAAGGCCTTCAAAATTAAGATCCGGTCCCTTCTTTTTCTCAAAAAGCAAATTAAGGACAAAACTAGTGCATCAAAGACTTATCATAGTATAAATTAAGAAAATAAAACTCAGTATTGAGTTGGTAACATATCGGTTTCATATGGTGGTAGCTCAAGTCTAACCATATCTTGGTCCGTTTTCCTTGAAAGAAAACCAAAACAATCAACTGGCAATACTTTGGTAACTTAAGCAATCGAAGACATATGTTTTTATAACGATTTTGAATGTTTTATGCTAAATTCCTTTGATGGAAGTTTCCTTATCCGACTTTCAATGATCTCAACACTCCAAAGGGATACTGATAAGTTGGAAGTCTCACAGAACAAGTAATTAATTAATTAAGGAAACATCTGGTATCTTGCTGCCTTGCTGGCCGAAGCCATTTTCTAATAATTAACTTTCATTTTTCTTTATTGTTTCCTGTCTTAATTTTGATAATTATTTTTTCAACTTCCTATGCAATATTTATGTTTTTAGCTTTTTAATAAAAACTGATCAATACCATAGTAGAATTGATATTGATATGGAGACCCCCTCATATATATAGGTGACGGGAAAACCATATTTATGTTTTTAGTTTATATATATATATATTTCTTTTTATGTCATGCAGAACTTTTTCTTAAAAAACACATATGCTCCAAGTAATATAGAGAGATTTAAATTCGAATCATCTTCCTAAAAGAAGATTTTTTTTAACTATTTGGATCAATCCCTCTTGACATATATCATGGAGGACTTGTTGGATTTTTAATAATTAAACTAGAGAAAATAAAACTATTGTTGAGTTAAATTAGCATTAATAGTGTCAATTTATTTCTATATATACTCTTTTTTCAAATTAAAAAAAATAGAAAAAATACTAATTATGAAGCTAGAAATTAAACACTTACTTCAGAACACAAAGATTCGATATGAATAAATAAATGTTGATTTACGTATCGTATCTTCATACATTTAAGCAAAAGGATATCATAATTGTTATGCCATGTGAAAGGAAGGAGACATATCCCTACCAATCCGGTTTTAAGAGTTTAAAGAACTCAAATGGTTGGCTTTCCCTATGTTTAATTATTTTAATTAAATCTTTGTCTTTGATAATAATTTAGTATAATTTAATTCGAGTTGGCAAACTCAATTACTATTGTATAATTGTTTATGATGCACCTGAATTTCTTAAAATATGATTTCATCATATATTAACGTGTCTGATATTATTTTTTTAAGAGAATTATTGTTGATTTTTCAATTATCTATAAAATTCGTGATCTATCTATACACCGGTCCTGATACTTATCAATAAGTTATTTGTTTGTTTCGTATTCATAGTAAATTTTTTTAGAAAATTATGTGTCATCCGATGACAATATTATTATATCTTATTCGGGTATTTTTTTTCCATATGTAGCTCCAATCATAAATAATTATAATTAGTTTTTGATGCCTGTTTAGAATGCGAGTCAAATGAGATTCCATTCACTGCATCAGATCAAGATAAATAAGAAAGCAAAAAGATCAAGAGAAATAAATAATTCTGATAAAAAATAATAATAATAATAATTCTGATCAATCATTGACTTAAGCCCATAAGCATCTCTTTGCACTTGCAACCTTTACAAGGAACGAGAATATGTACCCAACAAAAAGCAGCAGCAAAAGAAAGGAAAAAATAATGTGTGAGCTCGAAATTATATCTTAAAAAGGTGATACGAATATAATATGTTATGAATATAGTTAAAAGAATTTTTTTAAAAAAAATTTACACGTGAAAAGTGTGGGGCAACGTATCCAATACGACAAACGTGTTCATACATCATAAATTAAAAATAATATTTGCTATTTTTTTTTTTTTTAAGTTTATAAATTTCGATATCTTATCTTAAATATAACTTATCAGAGTTCGGACAAATCTAACTCGGAGAGAAAATTAACAGTTTTCATGTCATTTTAGTGTATCGGATATTAGAAAACATATAAACTCCTAAAAAGTTGTTAAGAAAATCTTGCATTATATTCTTTTTAAAGCTTATAATAATCAATAGGCTCTCAAAAGAATCTTTATTTATTTTTATCTTATATACATTTATTTACTAAAAGTTTGTCCTCCGAACTCTGAAGGAGCTTTCAACTTACGAACTCTGAAAGCCAACAGGGGTTGGTCAAGTGGTTTGAGGGTTATTTCTCGAAGACAAGGTCCCAGGTTCGAATCCCTTTGGTCACTTGGGGGGTGTGTGTGAAACAAAAAAATAAAAAATAAAAAAAAATTACGAACTCTGAAATAAGTTATAAGCTCAATCTAGCATATGAATTGATTTAAAATACACCTATGAATTAAAAAGAAAATCTATATTTATTAAAAAAAAAAACACATTCTTCAATTAAATATAAAAAAAACAACTTGGTCCCTTTTATGATAATCACATTACAAGAATTAATTTATTTACATGACTCGAAATTTATTAAAAAAATTAAAACAATAATTAATTATAAATAAATAAGTGTTGGAAAGATCTCAAATAATTCTATATACTTCTGAAAATTCGTAACTTTTTCTAAAATGGTCGAATTATAATTTGTATTTAATTTTAGTAACGATAGCTTGAATGTGAAAATTGGACTAATTTATATGTATTTATTGATCATAGCTGTTTTGTATTTAAAAGCGAGATAACTAATATATTAATCAGTCGTTTACTGCAGTTAAATAACAAAGGAATGGTATATTAACATTATATTAAATAAAAATACTCTATATGATTTAGTTAATTTGGGCAGTTGCACTTAATTCATGGAGCTTGCTTTGAGCTTATTATTAGGACTCAGTTGTATACTCACATATATTGATTTAGTGATAACTTTTATTTCATTTCTATAAGACAACAATTAGTTTTTTTTGTTCTTATAATTTATTAATGATAATTAGTGACAATTCTATGGAGTTAATATTAAAGACAAAAATATTTAGAAATTATTCAGAAAGGGGGTTAGTACTTGTAGTAGATGCTGGGGTGAATTCAAGTGTGAATCGATGGCAAGCACTTGGGTTTAGCTCAGTATACAGATTTTATCTTGAGATTTATGAAATTATGGATTTCTCCCGATTCATTATCTCCTCCGTTAAATTTAATTGAATTTGTAATTTTATTATTTTATCCCTATAAGCTGAAACTCAAAATGTAAAGGAATTAATGCGAGTATTGAAATTTGATTAAAGTTTAAATGAACTAAAGCAAAAAAATATGCTTCAAACAAGAAATAGGTAGAATTTACAAATTTTTATCATATTTTATAAGAATAAATATGCATTATATATTTATCTTGATTGATATTTATGAGCAAAATATAAATATTAGATTAAATTATAAAATTTTGAATTAAAAAAAATACAAATTTAACCAATATTATAAATATATCCTTACACTTTCAATATTATTATAATATACCCCCCAAAGACAGAATTAAAAATTTTAAAATCAATATTGTTGACCTCATCAAAACTAAGACTGTTATTAACTGCTAGGAAAATTTATGAGAGAGAATATAAACTTTCAGGGAGATATTTATAATTTCTCAAAGATAAGAGAATAATATGTATTTGCGGCTGCGCCATACTTTAAAAGGAGTTCATAATTATCCTTATTATTTCATCTTTCCACATGTCATTCATTCCCGTGCATCTTTGTTAACAAAAAAGTAAAAATCTACATTTCGGAAAAAAAAAACGGGACAGGAACCCGACATTATTACCGAGGACCACACCCTCAATTTATAAGGAAAAAACAAACTACACAGGAAAGTTCAGAAAATACATCTCTAAGCAACAGAAGCCAGAAAGTAAAATGCCTAAAAACCAACAAATTAAAGTTTGTACTTTGTAGTGTGGGCCTTATCATGCACTTATGAGCTCTATCCCAGCACCAAATTTTGTCACCTATAATCAGACTTCCACACTTTGAAAAGTAGCACAACATCCACCATGACTGACTCACACCATTCCAAATCCAAACTTGATCAATCATCCTAAAAAACCCAAACAATACACCGGAAGTGTGTCGCCAGACCATCAAAGCATCGAACTTGCTAAACACCTGGAAAAAGACATTTCTCACCCTAACAATAAGGATTGACCTCGCTCAATCATAAACATTGGTGTGCCACATTTATGGTTCCTTGCGGCCGGGACAAATATCCGAAATGGGAAAAATAGTACCGGCATAAAAAATAGGGGGTGGGAGTACCATTAGCGAAATTTTTTCATAAGCTTGGAGGGGTTTGAACACTCTGAATTCAAGATGCGTAGGGTTGTCTCTCAATATGTATGTAGATCACTCCCTCACAAGCACAAATTTTAACTCTCACATTGGAAACCCACATGCTCACAAGGTGGTAAGAGTAAGACCTCTAAAAAATGCCCAAACCCTCGCACCTTAGGTGAATCTAAGAAAAGATGCTCTTAATCTTCCATTTTTGAACAACAACGTACAACACTTACAAGCTAAGAGAATCCCAACATTATGTTTTTACTTAATTTCGTTATAATTAGCTTAATTTTTTTTTTTCTATTACAATTTTTAATGTCTAATTAGTAAATTAATTCTATATGATATGCTAAGTAAATACGGAAAAAACATATTTCATGTCAAAATTTATGCATGAAGATTTAATACTCTGTTAATTTTACTTATCTTTGAAAATAATAAAATTCAAAAAAGAATATTTATTATTTCATAAATCTCTCAAAATTTTTAAAAAATATTCTTTTTACTATTTAAGACTGAAAAATAGGGTTTCTTTAGAGGAAACAAAAATTTAAATTCAGGGGGGTTCTTAGTAGTTTACCCTAATTCTCCCTAGAACTGAAGAAGGAAAACGAAGACCCAACTCCAAAGGATAGTTTGGGGGAATGCTCTTTTGCGCAGCCGCTGAAGCACAACGCGCACCACCTTCTCATCGTACCCAAAACCCCGAAATGGGTATCAATCTAATCTGTAACTTCCTCAGCGATGATATGAAATTCAAGGAAAATTTACCAGAAATTGCAGAAAACAGCAAAAATCCAGACTAGGATTAGGGGAAAATTCACAAAAAAATAAAAAATAGCAAAAAAAAATTTGGACCATTTCTCGATTTATGCGTGTCATCCTTGCGCAGGGGCCATGCTAATCTTCTCTGTATCGTTCCAATTTTATCGGATGTCCCCGAAGGGACGAACTGTATTGTGCAGTCTACTGTAGATGAAGCAGTGTGTAAGGTGTTGCGAATTCGATGTGGGATGACGGAACTTGAAGCGAAAATCGCTTTGCGCTTGGGCCTGTTCAGTTTGTGGGTTGTTGTGATGGGCTTCAAGTTGTTTTCAACGGGCTGGCCTTACAATATATGTAATAATCTAATAATTGGATTCTTATTGTTACTATATATATATATTTTTTTTCGAAACAATTGTTACTATACTTTATCCATTCTCATTTCTCAAGTCTCTGCAATGCATACAGATTTTTTAATTTTCGTTCACATGTTTCAAAATTTTAATTTCGGTAAATAATGCATATTATTTTTAATGAGTTTGATAAGCTTTCTCAAAATATGTGAACGTGCCCATAAATTACATTTGTTTATAACATATTTTAAAGTTATTTATAACATATTTTTAAGTTGTTTTTTGTGGTAGGTTTCATCTTTCTATAACATTTGTTTTTTCTTTTTTGAAAAGATCTTTTTATACCGTTTGTTTAAGTTGGTTCTTTTCGTCTAGGTAAATACAAAAAGTTAGGCATAATTGAACTCTCCCAAAATTCTATATTAATTAATTTAACTTTATCTTAAATTAGTGTTTATTTTATTTTAAATTGTACTTGGCTCACGATTTACCTCTCAATCTTTGCGTTTTAGTGCATGTCCTTTGAAATTTTTTTTTTTAAACACCCATTTTAGATATTTCCGCCTGTTTTTTCCAACCAAATAGGATATTTAGAAAAACATATCAAAAATTATTCATTACTTATATTAAAACGCAAAGGTTTTGAGTAAAGTACAAATATCCCCAAAAATTTGGGGATAATACCACATAACATAAATACTTTCAAACATGATATATTTGTAATGTTAGTTAAATTTGTATTTTTTAATTTGAAATTTTATAATTTAATATAATATTTATATTTTATCTATGAGTATAAATCGAAATAGATATTTCATGCATATTTATTCCATACCTTATGTTTATGTTTTAGTTTTATGTATATTTTACATAAGTTTATTTAAATTTATTCGTTTAAAATAACAAAATTTTACTCTTGAATAGCAAACTATAAAAAAGACAAACAAATATTAATCAATGCATTAGTAAATTCACATAAATATCTATCAGAATTATTTAAACAAATATTTTAAGTTTTGGTGATTTCTAATGCATTTATCTTACATACAAATAATAACATCCTAACATAAACATGCATGTCCAATATAAAAATAAAAATAAAAATTAATATTCATAAACTCTAAGTATGACAGTAATTCATCATAAAAATATCAAAATATCATTAAGTAGCATTAATTTTTTTAAAAAATGTTAGATAGTCACAAAACTCAAGTATTTACATCAAACACCCCAAGAAATTTAGTACTTGCATTAACCCCCTTATCTTTGGACTTTTATTGCATATACTTCCTTGAGTTTCAGGATAAGAAGAGTAAAATAGTAAAATCGCACATTTTGTTAAACTTAATTAATGAAAGAAATAACGGATCAGGGAGAATTCGTAATTTCTCAAACCTTAGGATGGAATTTGTAATTCCATCATATCTCAGGGATGTTCATAATTATCCCATGCTTATAAGTTATATATAAACATAGCTTAATCTTAATTAATAAACTGATCGTAGATTAACCTCCAAAAATAATAGGGTTAAATTTTTTCTGCACCTCAATGGTCGGAACGTTCTGCACTTTAGTACACAATCTTTACATTTTAAGTATTTCATGCCCAACCTTTGAAAATTATTCACTTTAGTGCACAATCTTCCAGCTAAGACTTAACACATGACTATTGTAAGGGTAAATGTGTTATTTTAGCTTTTTACACATTAAAAAATAAAAAAAAAGGAAAAAGAAGAATGCCTAGAGCGCCGCATTGGTTCAACAATGTCAAATGAGTAATGACATTGTTTTCCTCTCATATCTCCACTTCACTTTTCTACTCCACCTCCTCTCGGCCGCCGCATTGCCACCTTACTCCGCCGCAGCCCTGCCCACACCCTTAAGCTCCCGTTCCTTGATAACCCCCCCCCTAACATTAGTGACCCTCGCCGCTAACATCCACAATCTCTCCAACTTCTCCTCCACCGCTAGCTTTGACAATGCATGGACGACGTGAAGTGCAGATTTCTCCGCTCAAAGAGAGAGTCGCGCGCAATCCTTTGAAGGCACCTAATACAATTTGGCCGTAGATTCTTCTTGGATGCGCGAGGAAAGCTCAAATTAAGCTTTCTTAGCTCGTCCGTAATATCATTGAATTTGGTGAAAGCTGTATACAGGATGAGGAGAAGCAATTTTGTTTGCATTGCGGAGGGCGGGATGTAATAAGTCGAATTTTTGCCTCGTTACCCCCATGCACCATGTTTATTAATTATACTCGTAAAGACTTCATAATTAATCCTTTTCTTCTCTCATAGGAATATTAATCCAGGGATGGAAATTAAGCATTGATAAATGTAGCTGTGCTGCATTGAAATGAAACGAACATTAGGGATGGAAATTAAGCATTGATAAATGTAGCTGTGCTGCATTGAAATGAAACGAACATTAAGTACATTAATCAAATCTGAAATTTTGCATCAAAAAATAGGAAAACTATAAATTTGGGACAATAACATACCCCATTTTACATTTTTGAACTTTAATTTGACATTTTTTTTATTTTAGGGGTACTTACTCTCAAAATTTTATAATTTTAGCCAAATCCAGCTGAATCTCTAATTTTCAGGGGACATTCCAGCGGCCACGTAGGCACAAGAGCGGTATTCCGATTGCGGGCGGCCATGCAGGCACAAAGACGGTATTCCAAGCAGCCACGTAGGTACAAAGGCAGTATTTCGAGAAGGAATTAGAGATTCGGCTGAAATTTGGTCAAGATTTTAAAATTTTGGGAGTAAGTGTCCCTAAAATCAAAAATACCAAATTAAAGTCCAAAAACATAAAATGAGCTACATTACTGTCTCAGTTTTGCAGTTTTCCAAAAAAAAAAAAAAAAAAAAAAAAAAAAAAGGTGAAATGTACGTAGCAATAATCGTTTAGCATTACCTCTTTCCGAAAATGACTATGGGTGCTGGGGGTGCAACAGGGCTCCACCGATATTCGAGATATGATTCTCGGGCCAATGTCCAAGTTAACCTAATATTAGATTATTATTATTGTGTTTATTTAGGAGATATTTTCTTGTAAAAAAAATATTTTCTATATGCCCTAAAATCCTCTAGAACATATCTCATAAATCATTAGGATCGTAAGTCGTTTAATCAATACGAGAGCAATATAATTGTTCTTTCACTAGCCTAGGCACCAAACATTTTGCAAGAATTAACTGCAATTTAATTCACTTATATGATGTAAATTGCACTTGTCTCCTTGCAGAACATTGCGCCTCCAAGTTAGGAGCAGCAGCAAGTATTGGTAAACTTTCTTGGCAAAGACAATTTGATTAACCAAATTCCAAAAGGCAAGTGAAGCAGCAATAGGCTTGGAAACTTCATTTTTGCAAAGAATAGTAGAAACAAATTTGCTGGAAGGATAGAAGTTGAGAGAATTTGTAGGCACATGGCCTCCTATTTATAGTTGTAATGTGCCATTGTAATGTAATTTGTTTATAATGCCACAATCAAATTAGTACTTGTGTATGGACATAAACTAGCTGGGAGATGTAAAAATATTTTTAATAATATTATTTTATCGTGCTCTATCTAACACTCATATCGTACTCTTCTCAGGCGGTATTTTTAACAAAAAATTTGAGATGTATATCCATATTATGTCGTATTTGTATTTCCACTCATGTTTATGCTTCACATACAAGGATCCATGCGACAAAGAAGGGTCCCTGCCAAAGTAACTATGGTGTTGTGCTTATTCTTATTCTTGAATATTCCGAGAAAAGAGGATAGTGATATGTCGGTTGGAGATAAGCATAAAATCGAACTTAAGACATGGGCAGGATCCCAACATAACACAATATTGACACCATCACGAAACAGTGAGCAAGGTTGAATTTCTTACAGTTGGTGAATGAATATTGCCTCAGTTTCTTTATGAGATGAGATGTGGTTTTTGAGAGATCAATACATTTTAGACAAAATGACATTGGCGAATGTGTTTCTTAGCAAGGGAATTTTGAGGGATTTTTCCCTTGGGAAATTATTTTTTATTTTTTTGAAATTTTATTTTCGAGAATTCCCTCAAAACTTTGAAAATAAAATTTATTATATTTTTTATTTTAAATAGTGATTATATCTATTGTAATTTGTACATATATGTATTTATACTACGAAATATAATAGTAACAGTATATTAATTCCCATATATGAAAATCCAAAGCTGGATAGTTTAAGATGAAAGGACTGTCTATCATCCCTTAGCACAGTAACATCCACATCTGCACCCAAAAAAAAAAAAGTGATTAGATTTATTTACACAAACTTTATTGAAATTAAATTTAAAACACATCAAGCTAGAATCAAGAGGAATCGTCGGTTCTAATTGTTATACAAGAGGGGAGTGAATTGTCACTTTTTCGCCCAAATACTTCAAGTATAAAATCCCCCAAGAATTGGATAAATCACCAATACTGAAAGCAGTGGTTAAACTGATTCCAATCAAGAATAGATCTGTTAAGATCACCAAATAACAAATCCACCCAAATTTGTGTTCTTCAAAACTTGATACAAATATCAGTAGTGGAACCGGAACAAATATGCGTCACGTTCCAGTCAAGAACAGAGAAAGCACAAGTAAATGAACACATGATATTTATAGAGGTTGGCTCACCACAACTGTGAAAACACAAGTCGGGCAAGTTAGTCCTCTACCTAAGTTTGTTAAGCTTAGGATTTCAAATGGAGTTTCAACAAGATCAGAATCAAGTAAGCCTATGTAACAAAGACTATGGCTCCAACTTGATCCAAAGGTACAAGATACAAAGAGGGCTGAAAGCAAGAATGGAACCTATGTAACAAAGACTATGGTTCCACTAGGCTAGCAAGCTGAAAGCGTGAAGAGAACCTATGTAACAAAGACTATGGTTCTATCAGGCCAGCAATAAGAAGAAGTGAGGTTCCTATGTAACAAAGACTATGGAACCAATCGCTTCCAGGACCCAAGAACTCTGCAAGCTAGAGGACACTATGAGAAAACAAAGAATCTCTATGTGTATGGCAGCAATTGACAGATCTTGAAGAGGTCACTTGTAGTTGTATCTTCATCCCCTTTTTAAAGGTGTAACTCCAAAAGAGCCGTTGGCTCAGATTTGAACTTTGAAGTCTGCACATTTCCCCAGACTCTGCTACCAGCAGGTGTAAAAGAGCTGTTATAACTTTTTGACTTTTAAGGTGGGAAAGATCCGTTGGGTTTCTTTGTTCTTTGAGCAAACATTGGGCCAACATCATCTGCTGACATCATTTGTCAAACTTGAGCTCCTAATAAAGTGTTGACTTGAATTCAAAGCTTGACTTTGAACCGCTTCATGCTAGTGGTCTTTTCTTGTACCAGCTAAACCCTTTTCTTTTGATACTTATTTCTCTTGATCCTTGGACATCCTTTTTGCTCTTGTCAGCTTTGGATAACTTCTTTTGTCTTTCCTTTGAAGTTCTGATTCCAACTTTTGTTCTTCTTCTTCATGATGGATTGATTGTGAAGTTAGATAACTTGATACCACATGGATTGCTCTTTTGTTCATCTTTTCCTTTGGCCCGTCTTGATTGTGGACATACTTGGTCTTTGATTATTATGGACTTTTTCTCTTCCTCTCTTCTTTAGGATGCTTTAGGTTGTGCATTCTTTTTGAGATTTGAGCTGAAGGTTGAACAATTGTCTTGGTACCAGAAGGTACCAGAGATTAGTTGCTTCCATTGATCAATCCTTACTTTCAACTGATCCCGTATGACTCCTTCCTTTGGTTTTATCTTGAGCTTTTTATATCTACAAGTCAAGTTGTCAATGATCTTTTTAGATCTGCAAACAGAGCAATGGACAACAAAGACATTTAACGAAGATCGCAACTTGTTAATCATCAAAATTAAAACAAAGCAATTTAACAATCTCCCCCTTTTTGATGATGATAAGTGACTTCCGTTTTGTTGTAAGACTCAAGCTCCCTGTTTGCAAGCTCCCCCTGTTTGTAGTGCTTTAAGACAAGTTGTTAGCGAAACTCCCCCTGGGATATACATCCCCTTTGGAGGCACAATAAGGAAGTTCAAGAAGGAATAATAGATCATGTTCTCAAAGACGTTTAAGAGATTATTATTCTCAAAGACTTTTAAGAGATACAAAACAAGACAACATATCATGTTCATATGGCAGACCAAGTGATACAACATAACAACTTCTCAAACCATCAACATATCATCAGCCAGAGCTACCAGCTACCACTCTAGAAACCATTTTTTTCATATCTTGAAGACATCAACACATCATCTCCATAATTATCTCAAGAAACCATTATCATCTGGAAGTCATTTATCATATTTCTCCCCCTTCATTATCAAAAAGAGAACTAGACTTTCCATTTATGTCATGAAGTTTTGTGGAAATACGGGTAAGACTTGTGGAAAGTCTTTTGAGATCAAGATAGAGAGCATCAGCTGTGGACATAAATTCCTCATGTCGTTTTCTAGATTGAGCTCTTGCTGTAGCAAATTCAGCATCTTTAGCAGTGTATTTCCATTGATGAGAGACATGGTCAAATTCCAGACATAGCTTTTGAAGAGAGAGTGAGTCAAAAACATGATGATATGCAGGATTTTCCTTCCAATTTTCAGGAAGAGGGATGTCTGGGTTTCTTTTCAAGAGATAAGTAAGAAGCATAGAGTATGGAAGCTTAAGATGGTTGACAAGACAGTAGTGCATATGGCAGAGAATGAGATGACCAAGATCAACATGAATTCCTTTTAAGACAGAGTATATCAAGAAAATGCTGACATATTTTAGCTCAGAGAATTGTTGATCAGAGGTAAGAGTATTTGAATGGGCTATTGAATTTATGATTTCAAAGATGAGACGATAAGAGGGTTGGAGAGATTTTACCAATGTGGACCAATCCAGATTTGATTCTAGTCTTCCTCCCAGAAGTTGTCTAGCTTCTTCCCAATTAATGGACTGATGTTTAGGCCATTTATGAATTTCAAAGAACTTGGCTCCATTGTTGGGACAACCAATCAACTGATTTATTTTTTCTAGAGTGAAACAAACTTCCTGTCCTAGCACATAGGACTTAACCAGCATGCAAGACCCATCCATTTGAAGAAAAAATTAGCATTTGCATAAAAGAGTGTGCATAACATTGGGTAAGCTGAATTATCAATTTGCAAAAATTTTGTCCACCCAATTTGATCAAATTTTTTCAGAAGATCACACTGAGGAAGTTCATTTACCTTGATTGATTTTCCTCTGTTCATTTTTCAAATAATGGTTTCCTCGGTGAAGATGTGAAAAACATCTTGAGACTTGAAAAGCAGAGATGGTTGTAGTGTTTGAAGATTTAGGGCTTTTGTGCGCTCCTTGGTGAAGACTGACTCCATTTATCTTTCAATTTCAGATGTGAGTGAGCTAGAAGTAGATGAAGAACAAGGAGTAGAGAGCTTGTTTTCCATGGTGTGATACTCTTTTCTCAAGAGTGTATACACAATGATAAAGCTCCGGATATGAAAATTTGATAAACTGTACAAATACCAAGGAGGCAAGGTGGAGAGCAACACAGTATACATATCCATGTATACACCAACTTAATAAAGTCAACACAACTTATGAAGTCAAATAATTTTGAACACAGTAACACAAAAGTTGTCTAAAGCATTCTAAGACAAATTAGCATGTCGGTACCATTTGAGGTTCCTCTGTTATAACAGAACTCATAAAGCTCATGAAAATGATGCATGACACAAGTATGGTAGCAAACGATTATATGTCACAAGATCAGTCATGGTTATCATGCAGAGATTAACTGATATAAGAGGTTCATGAGTTAAAGCAAATCATTCAATTTTGTGTGATGGCACCAGTTGTGATTCCACTGGTACATCACCAGCAATGCACTCATAGATAGAGAATTGCATGACTCAGATATGGCAGCGGATGATTGGAAGACTTCCAAAAACAAGCTTAGTAATATCGGACAAGATTTTGTAAAAGCTACCAATACACAAAGTTTTAAGATAAGTTCAACTTTTTGTAAAAAGAAATGATTTTTATTGTGACAACGAATCATGACAAGAAACAAGATGTAGGGGAAACATTTTATCAGCACTCAATGCTGATCAAGTAGGTAACAAAGATAAGGTTGTTACAACCTTACCCAGATGTTACCTATTTTGCTGAAGATTTTATTACTCCTTTGGATCACCTTGAGTAGGGATCCGAGTTGATTTCTTCCGCCATTCTTGAGCAATTTTACCAGCATTCCTGTGAAGATCTTATGGTATCCTTTTGGTAGAGGATCCAATATGATTAGCATTAGGCCTTTTCTCAGCCCACGCATGAATATTTTGATGATCATAAGTGGGGGGGCTTCAAATTTGTAAAAGTGCCTTTTATTTTTGAAGAGTTTGGTGGTTCCAAGGTTTCCATAACACATTTTGAAACGCTGATATTCTCGAAGCAAATAATCATTTTTAATCCCCAAGGTATCTTTTTCAAATCTCAAGTTATCAAAAACTTCATTGTATCTTTGTTGAAGATCAAACCTTTCCTTAAGAAGACTAACAATCTTCCCTTCCAAAAATTTGTTCCTTTTTTCAAATTCCTCAAAGTTTTTCTTATAATCATCAAAATGATTTTCAGAGGTAGATTCATTATAAGATTCAAAAGGATCAATGGAAGAGTTGGTACCAGTACTTTCTTGACTTTCAGCTAAGGATGTAAACGAACTGAATCGAGCCGAACCCTGTCATTTTTTTAGGGTTCGAATTCGGCTCGTGGGCCATTTTAGCGAACCCGAACACGAACTCGAGCTTGATGAATCTAAAAAAATTAGGTTCGAGTTCGGTTCGAGACAAGGTTCGGCTTGGGTTCGGTTCAAGGATTCGTGGCCCTGTGATTTTTAGATCTGGCAGAAAAAACAAAGTAGATCTGGTGGAGAAATGCAACATTCAAAATATCGATTAGATCTATACTTGGAGTAGAATCGCAGTGGTGGGCGTTAGTGGGGTGGCGGTGCTTGCAGAGGCGGAAAGGTGGTGGCGCGGCAAGCAGGCGAACTGGGTGGTGGCGCGACGAGCATGAGGAGTGGTGCTTGCGAGGCAGATCTAAGAGGGAGAAGAAATTTCTCCAAAAAAGAGAAAAGAAATTGCGGTGGCGCAAATGGGAGAGAGGTGGTGGGAGCATAAATCGTGGTGCGGCGGTGGCGAAGAAGGGGAAGTGCGATGGAAAATGATGCCGAGTGGCGGCAGAAATGGTGGCGGCGCGGTAGTGGTAGCTTTATGGTGGCGGAGGAGGAAAGGCGCAGTTAGGCGGTGGCGCTATGGTGGTGGAGACCTGGTAGCAGCTTGGGCGGTGAAGAATGGAGATAGGGATGAATGAAACTTAAGGAGAGATCTAGGGTTTAGACTTCAGATTAAGAAATAGAGAAAGAGGCGGCTAATGTGTAAGTATTTAACTAATCTTTTATTTTTTATAAATTTGATATATAATATATTATATAAATTATAATATATATATAAAATAAATATATTAATATAGCGAGCCGGCTCGCGAACCTAAACTTTAGAAAGACAGGGTTCGAATTCGGTTCGTTAAAGCCACGAATCGAGCCAAGGTTCGATTTGGGTTCGATTTTCTCAAACTCGAGCCCGAACCTTCATTGATTCGGCTCGTTAGATTCGTGAACGGGCTCGTCTCGTTTACATCCCTACTTTCAGCCATGAAGCCGATATAATCTTCTTCATTGTCAAAGGCTTCGGATTCTGAGTCACTCCAGGTGACCTTGAATGAAGTATGTTTCGTATCTTTTTTGGCGTTGTTGATGAGTTTTGGACACTCCGTGTTAGGAATAGTGCCCTAGAAAGCCGATTGTATATCCGCTTTGTGCTTTTTCTTATTGTAATCACAGACAATCTTTGAATGAAATAACGAATTGAGGCAACACTTCTTTATATGCTCTTGTTTGGTATGCGTTTACTTTAGCTGTGCATGTATGAGAACTCCCCTAATCCTGATGACTTTAGGACTCTACCATTTAGGTGAAATGGTTCATGAAACGAGCCCTATATCACATAAGTCATGATTAGTAAAATACTCCAAGCCGATGAGTCCTACAGACAGTGGGAGTGTCAACCTGACTCCTCTAAGGCTTGCTTGTGGGATCACGCCCTTAAGAAGGACCACCTTGTTTCATGGAGGTGCAAAGTGCATAGTTGATACGTGCGTGATACATGAGGGTGCTTACTTTAACAAGTAAGTTCACTGAGGTGCCCCGTGTGAGAACATTCCTAAATGGGAAAGGAAGTTTCTATTTCAGGAAATGGAAACTTCCAGATTAGGAAATATCTCACGAGTCATTGATGTGATTAATTGATCCTTAGACTTGAGGTTCCTTGTCACTTTATGAGTTAACTCTGTAGTCTTAGGTATAAGCTTTAAAGGGTGTCGCCTTAGACAACTGATTCAAGGCTTATGCTGGGGCTGCACAAGTGACTCATGAAAGTGAATGAGAATCAAGAAAGGACCTACATTTGCATATGCAAGGTGATCTCTTATTGTGTAAGTCATTCATATGCCATATGGAGTCCTTGGCCAAGGCAGTAGATCAAGACATCAAGAAAAGGGTTTCTTGGATTGAGATCAAATGGATATGAAATGCACTTAGCTTTAAGACCGGATTATTAGGGTTCTGATTATTCCCTTGCCCTAGATCTTGGTTGAGAGATAGTAAGTAGGAGGATTGTATCTCACATGAATCAATGACTTAAAGGTTCTGTCGAATCCGAACATTCCAATTCAGCTAGGGGTTAAACACCTGTTGCTAGACTATGGTCGTTTAATCTGTGGACTGATTAATTAATTAGTGAATTAATTAATTAGGGTCACTGCTAATTGAATTGAGAACCTAGAGGGTCACACACAACAACTTGGTTACATGAGTTGAGGCTTGAAAATGATTAAACGAGTTAATCGGGCCAAGAGGGTTCCACACGTGTGAAGTCACACGTGTGGCTCACGTGAGTGACACGTGTCACTGTGACACGTGTCACACACGTGTGTATATATATATATTATATATATATTAAATAATTAATTAGTTAATTATTTAATAGACTTTGGTTTAATTTTGAATTAAAAAGAAAGTCTAATTTTGGAGAAAATAATCTAGTTAATTAATTACGAATTAATTAATTAGATAAAAATAAGTTATTTATTTTATAATAAATAAAGTATAAAATTATCCAAAAATAGTTTGGATATTTTTAGCTCTCTTAAAAGTTGACTTGAATTAGAATTCAAAGTCAAAGTTGGAAATACTTGATGATCAAGTAATAGGAGAGAGAGGGACCAAATCCTTTGTCCATTAGGACTAGGTTCGGCCGCCCCTCCCCTTTCCTATATATAGGGGAGCTCATGCTCCCCTTTAGAGCTAATAGACAATTCTTTTGGTTCATGTGTTGAACACCTTTCTTTCTCCAAGATTAAATTAAACCCTAGGTTAAGCCTAAACACTAACTAGAGAACTAGCATCCTTACTAGTTAGATTGTGATCAAGTTGGTGGACTTTCTCTAGAGACTTCAAGTTAGAAGTTTGAAGATTCGAGCTTTACCAAGGAGAGGGGATCAAGCCGCGAGAAGAGCGTTCTTGGGTGGCTTGAAACGCTTCAAGAAAGAATAAAAGAAAAGTAAGTTTTCTATCTTTACGAATTTGGTTACACGATTGCGAGTCCTAGATCCTTTTGTTGGAAAATTTTTTTAAATTCCGCTGCTTTCTGATTCGTGTTTTCCAACACTCCGGTCTTTTATGTCCTGGTTCCTTGCAATTATGGCAAACAACATTATTATCAGAGGTATTGGTATCAAATTTCTTACCTGATTCGTTCCTGCGAAATCTGGTCCTCATATTGGTGAGATACTTTAGCCTTCTTGTGATCATTGCCACTTCCTTATCAATTTTTCTCTCTTTTTCTTCATCAACATCGCTTCCATCGTCGTAATCGGCATTGAAGGCAATGTCTTTCTTCTTTTCAACCGATCCTTCCTTTGGCAAGAGAGCAAGCTCATGAGAGGTGAGTGGTCCGATGAGCTCAGCTACTGTCAACTTTGTTAGATCTTTAGCTTCCTGGATAGCTGTCACTTTTGGCGTCCATTCTTTCGGTAGAAATCTTAAGATCTTTCGTACTTGGTCTTGCTCGGAGATGACCCTTCCAAGAGCAAACATTTGATTTACAATTTCCATGAAGTTTGCATACATTTGGCTAATTGTTTCACCCTCACCCATAGAAAACATTTCAAACTTGTGGGTGAGCAGAGCAATCCTTTCTTCCTTCACTTGAGATGAGCCTTCATTTGTTACTTGAAGCATGTTCCACATGCTTTTGGCCGTAGCGCAGATGCTTACGCGATTGTATTCCCTTTTGCATAGTGAGCACGAGAGAATGTTCTTGGTCTTGGCGTTCATGGAGATGAGCTTCTTGTCTTCAGCTGTTAACTCACTTCTTTCCTTGGGAACTTCCGTACCACTGACTATCTTTGTTGGGATCTTTGGACCTTCCATAACAATCTCCCAAAGATCATAGTCGATCGAGATAAAGTATTCTTCAATCCTATTTTTCCAAGTGGCATAGTTAGTGCCATCAAAAAGTGGCGGACGAGTGTGTGATGCACCATGAGCATAGATATCATTTTGTACAGCCATATTGGATCGATCTCTTGGTTGTTAGACCAAATATTATGAGTACCACGCTCTATTACCACTTGTTATACAAGAGGGGGAGGGGGGGGAGGGGGGTGAATTGTCACTTTTTCGCCAAATACTACAAGTATAAAATCCCCCAAGGATTGGATAAATCACCAATACTGAAAACAGTGGTTAAACTGATTCCAGTCAAGAATAGATCTGTTAAGATCACCAAATAACAAATCCACCCCACCCAGATTTGTGTCCTTCAAAACCTGATACAAATATCAGTAGTGGAACCGGAACAAATATGCGTCACGTTCCAGTCAAGAACAGAGAAATCACAAGTAAAGGAACACAAGATATTTATAGAGGTTGGCTCACCACAACTGTGAAAACACAAGTTGGGCAAGTTAGTCCTCTACCTAAGTTTGTTAAGCTTAGGATTTCAAATAGAGTTTCAATAAGATCAGAATCAAGTGAAGCCTATGTAATAAAGACTATGGCTCCAACTTGATCCAAATGTACAAGATACAAAGAGGGCTGAAAGCAAGAATGGAACCTATGTAACAAAGACTATGGTTCCACTAGGCCAGCAAGCTGAAAGCGTGAAGAGAACCTATGTAACAAAGACTATGGTTCTATCAGGCCATCAATAAGAAGAAGGGAGGTTCCTATATAACAAAGACTATGGAACCAATCGCTTCTAAGACCCAAGAACTCTGCAAGCTAAAGGACACTATGAGAAAACAAAGAATCTCTATGTGTATGGCAGCAATTGACAGATCTTGAAGAGGTCACTTGTAGTTGTATCTTCATCCCCTTTTTAAAGGTGTAACTCTAAAAAAGCCATTGGCTCAGATTTGAACTTTGAAGTCTGCACATTTCCCCAGACTCTGCTACCAGCAGGTGTAAAAGAGCTGTTATAACTTTTTGACTTTTAAGGTGGGAAAGATCAGTTGGGTTTCTTTGTTCTTTGAGCAAGCATTGGGCCAACATCATCTGCTGACATCATTTGTCAAACTTGAGTTCCTAATAAAGTGTAAACTTGAATTCAAAGCTTGACTTTGAACTGCTTCATGCTAGTGGTCTTTTCTTGTACCAGCTGAACCCTTTTCTTTTGATACTTATTTCTCTTGATCCTTGGACATCCTTTTTGCTCTTGTCAGCTTTGGACCACTTCTTTTGTCTTTCCTTTTCCTGATTCTAACTTTTGTTCTTCTTCTTCATGATGGATTGATTGTGAAGTTAGATAACTTGATACCACATGGATTGCTCTTTTGTTCATCTTTTCCTTTGGCCTGTCTTGATTGTGGACATACTTGGTCTTTGATTATTATGGACTTTTTCTCTTCCTTTCTTCTTTAGGATGCTTTCGGTTGTGCATTCTTTTTGAGATTTGAGCTGAAGGTTGATCAGTTGTCTTGGTACCAGAAGGTACCAGAGATGAGCTACTTCCATTGATCAATCCTTACTTTCAACTGATCTCGTATGGCTCATTCCTTTGGTTTTATCTTGAGCTTTTTTATATCTACAAGTCAAGTTGTCAATGATCTTTTCAGATCTACAAACAGAGCAATGGACAACAAAGACATTTAAGGAAGATCGCAACTTGTTAATGATACGGTTTCGTATCGTAAGAGACTTTAGAGCAGTCTCAGGCTCGTTAGAGAAATAGGGGAGAAGAGAAGGATAATCCGGAGGACCGTCCGGCCGGGGGAAATTGAGGGGGGAGAGAGAGATTTCAAAGATAAGGGATTGGGAATTGAAAAGTTTGTTTATTGCTTGAATGTTGTAAACGTAACAAGACTAACAATATATAAAGGTAAAGATATCCTAGACCTAGTAAGACTCTCAAAATAAAGTGCTGAAATAAACAACGTAATACAACTACGAAATATTAAATAATATAATATAAATCCTATGAAACTAAATATTGAAACTTATTCAATTCCTATTCTCTCTTCATATCTCACGTGATATTCTGCATCTCTATCTTGATATCTCTCTTGATACACCATATCTCCATCCATATCAGTTAATCATCAAAATTAAAACAAAGCAATTTAACACTAATATCGTTCTAATATCGCCACAAAATCAAGCTTGTTTCTTTGCCTATAATATTTGAGAATACGTTGTCGGCCCTCATTATGTATCCCCCTTATGTTCCATATGGCACCTCTAATCATCATGTGCGACCGTTAGTTGAGGCCGATGTTCTCAATGTCTTTTTAGAGGCCTAATTGTTGCGAGGTGGACATTACTTATTCTTCTTTTCCTTCTTCTCTAACAATTCGAAAATTGGGGTCTGCCTGCTCCTTATCCATCGAACTAGAGGATTGTCATCATCAACATCATTGACATCGCTTCCTACTTCTGATTCTTCCACCAAAGCAAATTCACTAGAATCAAGTGTTTTAGCATTTTCTGCAACTCCTATTAAGTTATTCCATGCTTCATTTAAATCCTGGGATCCCGCAGTCAGAACGAATGCTAAAGTTTTGTCTACCTCCACAATCTTATTCTTTTACACGTCACCATTTCCCATGTTCATATTGTCCCTTAATTTCTGTCCATTATTAATTTCTGTCTTTCCTAAGCCATCATGGTTATCTCCGTTATACAAGCTGATAGCAAGAATATGTTGGGATTTACCAGCAACAATTCCCATCTCATGTTGTTCTTCAATAGTAAAATCATTTTTTTCCTTACGTTGCATGCTTTGGCCCAAATTTTCCAGTTCATGTTCCTCTTTTTATGTGTTCTTGTTATTCTGCTGCTTATTAGATACAAACTTTCTCTCAATCCACTTCCTAATGCTTGTGTCATTAATTCTTTCAACAACTTTTCTTGGATTAGCTTCATTCTCAGAACATGTATGATCGTTCGAAGATTTCTTGTTTCCTCATTATCTTTACATTCCATTCCTTTTCCTTGATCCGTATTCCCATCATAACACTCTTTCTGATCAAGACCTTGCTGGGTGGTGGGCCCCAGAACGGTAGCGGTCCGGGACCACATTTTAAAATTTTTTAATATAATACAAGTATTAAAATATTTTTAAAACATTTTAATACAATTGCGGAAGACTAGCCGGATCTACTCAAGTATATACATGCAATTGATAATAAATTTTAAATCACTTAAGCAGATAAATATCTAACATGCAATTAACACTTAAGAACACATAATTTATCATGCTTAAAATAAAACAACTGTAAAATATTACCGTACTGCAAACATGGCTATCTAACGGCATTTTTCCAGCTCCTCGAATTCACCTCCTGAGAACCCGATACCCGATCTCCTCGTAAAACCGGCAGAGCTTCCCTGCAATAACCCCAGGGACACCCTCGGAGTGTGGGCTCCGAAAGTATTTCTCTAAATACTTAGAGAAAATAAAACTTTAAACTAGGAAACCCTTTTCAGGGTTTATTCTCCCGAAATTAGGCGTTTTATACAAACACCTAATTAAAATTAATTCCAAAATAAATCGAAATTAACTAGGAGAAAAGGGATATGGTTTCAAAGCTAAGCTCTAGCCAAAACATCTCCCAAAATGTTATGAGAAATGAGGGAGGGGGTCAGCCTATTTATAGGCAAAAACCCGAGGGCAAAACGGTCATTTTAAGCATAAGTGGAAGGGTATTTTGGTCATTTTGCACTGCCACTTGCAAATTTGACGGACTATGAGAGCACCACGTTGAAGCTCTCTTCGCCACGAATCCAACGCCGCCGGCCACGCGCCAATCGGAGTTGGCACGCGCCCTCTCGCGCCGACACAAGGCATCGCGTGTAGTCCACTCGCAGCTAGGGTTTAACCACGACGTGGTCGATTCCCGTGCCGCCACGTATCCGGGTCTGGCCCTGTCCAGACCCGGTTTTCCGACCCTATCCGAATTCGACCCGAACCGTTGACCGACCCTGACCCGTTTGACTGACCCGGTCCGATCTCATCTGGGCCGTTCACGGGCGCTGACATGGCGCGATCCTAGCCGTCCACGTGGCGCGCCACACGACGCCCAGTCAGTGCCACCTGGGACCCGTCTGCTGACGTGGCATGCCACGTGGACTGCCACGTTAGCCAATTTTTTTTTTTTTGAAAAAAAAAAAATTTAAAATTTTATTTTCTCCAAAATAAAATTCCGGGCATTTCCAACTCTTTGGAACTTGATTTATTTTCTTAAAATAAATCCTTGGCCATTTTCAAACACTTTGAAAAATTCATTTCTCTTTCTCCTTTTAATATTTTCTCTTTGGGTTTTCAATTTGGGGCTTGCAGGGGACCTGCAGGACTAATTAATTTTAGCTCCAAACGGATTAATATATTATCATCTCATGACAATAATTAATTACCGTTTAACAATATTTAATTCCACTAAATAAATATTATTACACTCTATAATTAATTAAATTATTCACGAATTTCTCGATCTAGAATAATTTCGCATTTTACTCCTCCGTGTAAATATCCATGAAAAATAAATTGCAACTACTATCATTTATTTTTCATCTCTAATTTGAAATTTATTGATTCGCCTTAAGTTCAAATTCTCTGTATGTGAAACACATTCAACATACAACTTCGGTGACGCATCACACGAAGTGCTTTGGCCAAAGTCTTAATTCGAACTTTTACAAATCTATTTCAAGGATATCTCTTACCTTCCAACAAGGCCACAGATTCCTCGATCAATACAACTCTTTAGCGCATTTCATGTAATCACCGAACATACAAAGTATTTTGGCCGCCCGTTACCGAGGCCTCACTTCGAGTATGTTACAGTGACTAACACTACATGCCTAAAGCCGAAATATTATCAGGATTAAGAGTACAATGCTTCCTGAGATTTTATTCATTTTAGATAGCAGTATAAAATGAATTATCTCAGTGGTCCAGTTCGATGTTTCCAATCCTATTGAAAATCAACAACGTGTTATAATTGGATTCACCATTCCCTATGACGAAAGACTAATCACCTTATATAACCACGTTATAGTCTTGATAAGAACATGTTCTTATCTTACCGACTAGAACTTTAATGACACGTGATTTCGGTATTCAAAGTGTTTTCCTATGAAACACATTTCATATAAGAATACCATCACACGTCATTAATTATTAATATGTGAAATACTCACAACTTGCTGTAAATTCAGTTTAATTAATTCAATAAATTGAATTTTCAGGGCACTATTCCCAACAGACCTAACTTATTACATCTTTTGCAATATGGAGGGAGTTTCTCATAAATAATCGGTTGTATATGTGTTCCTTGATATGAGTCAGGATGCACGTTCACCTCCTAAAATATCGTAATATGTGAATAGTGGATTTTTAATTCCAAAAAACCCTTTTAGAGTCCTAGTTCCGGCACTGCACGGGGACAAGATGAAGTCTAGATTTGTCGAGGCATATAATAACTTCAGGTACAAGATGAAGTGCTGATTTGTCGAGTCATATAATAACTTCACGGAGATACTCGTAATGCTTTGCAACAAATATAAATCTGTAAGATACAAACTACGTACATATATAAAATTATCTTATAAGTACCTTATGAAAATATAAGATAAGAATAAAAGGTAATTATAAAATAGATAAAACTAAATATGAGTTACACGTACTAACAATTTCCTCAAGTTCGAATTTCAAAAGAATGAGGAAATTCAATTTGAATAAGTTACGGTGGAAAGCAGTTAATAGGGATTGACCAAGTGGTTTGAATGTTTTTTTTCGAAGGCCATGGATTCGAGTCCCTTTGGTCACTTTGGGGGGTGTGTGGAAAAAAAAAAAAAAAAGTTATGGTGGAAAGCAAGTCAACGAGAGCTTTTACTTTTCTAGTTGTGCAAAATCGATTGTTATGCATTGTTATAATTCACCATTGCTCCAGTTGCATCTCCAGAAACTTTCTATCATATACTTAACCAATTTCGACTTGACAACCAAAGATATTGTATTGTTGAAGTCCGGATCTTGTACGTCAGAAGTAGTACTTCTAGTAGGATCCAAAAAATTACGTACACATTATATCGAGACCCAATAGGCTGAATTGCAGAAAACGCCTTATTAACTGAAAGTAAGGGATCCAAAATGAATGTTAGAGATCCATATCAACTATCAAGTATTTGGTTATGTACATGATCAAATCTATCATGTAATTGCTATCAGAAATTATATCAACATATCAGATTGTTGTGATTCAGACATGATATGAGTTATAAATTATGAATATTTGGGCTTGTATTGAGTTTTATAACGGAGCTCAAATGTGGTCAAAACTTGGGACCATTGGCCCACTTATATCAGAAAGTAATTAAAGTCCATACGGCAAGTTCAAGCACTGGCAAAGGGAAAGTGAGATTATGACACGTGGAGGTCATGATCGGAACATTGTTCACTATAAAGGTAACTATTATAAATTTTCTATTATTAACTCCTTGCCTTACGATATTTCTTGATTTAATGACCTGACTTAAATCAGTGGAGGCTCTACGTCGAAATCATATCCGGCAGGTCCTTCTTACAAAGTGTTTGGGTATTTGTTGACAGCTGGGAAATCACATATCACTGCTAAAGGAGTTACATGTGATATTAGAAATGTACGATTTTGATGGTATCAAGACATATGATTTATCACATAACAATCTTTATCATACTCACATGGAGTAATTGAATACAAACACAAAAAAATTGGTACCGACGACCATCTTCATGGTAGTAAGGTACATTACAGGAAGACTTGAATTACGGAGGAGTAGTGATTCATCCATGGATCTTTTCCCATCTCTTTGGTAGCGGATGCCATAATCTTCCCCAAAGAAAAATTACAGAGAATTAACCTTTCATAGCTCGCTCGTAATAGCATTGAATTTGGTGAAAGCTTTCTAGTATAAACTTTTAGGTTTGGATTATGGAGGACGGAAGGCAAGCCGAATGTTGGCCTCTTTTATCTTCTCTGGTAGAAAACCAAACATTACCCAAATTAAGCATTAACATATATAGTTTTACTGCAATGAAATGAAAGGAAGATAAAGTACAGTAATGAAATATAAGAATAATAGTTTTAACTTTACCACTTGGTGAAGGTTCCTATGGGAGCTGGCAAGGTTTTCATACCCGTACAGGACCTCGAACCGGAAAATCTTACTGATTAATGATTTTACTGGTTTTCAAAAATATCTCCACCGTCTAATTTGGTTAACCAAATTGTTTTTGCCAACAAAATAGCCCGGAGATGCAATTGGTGCTCGCCTGGGCACCAAAGTTTTGCAAGGAGTAAAGTGCAATTTACATCTTATAAGTGAGTTAAATTGCTGTTAACTCTTGCAAAATGTTGGACCATTTGCATGTGTACTGGTAACTTTGTTGCAAAAGCAATTTGATTAACGAAAAGCAAGTGAAGCAGCATGCACTATGCTTGGAAGCTTCAGTTATAAATAAACTTTCCTGGAAATTGGATTAACGATGAAGGTTGAGAACAATTTGTAGGCGCCATGACCTTGTATTTATAGTTGTCATGTTATGTGCCATTGTAATATAATTTGTTTTTAATGCCACAATCAAATTAGTACTTAGGGAAAATTCTAGTCCAGACCCGTCTTGGCCGAACCCAATCAATTAAAAAAGCAAGTGTATTACACTTGCTATTTGATTGGTCACTCTCCCCAAATTTTCCACCAACCACACGGCAAGTGTAAAACACTCGCCCCCTAGTTACACCGGTTTGGCCGAGCCAGGCTCGGACTAGAATTACCCTGTGTGGAGACATGCACTAGCTACATCTCAGAAAATATTATTTAACTGTAAAGTATCGTGTTATGTTTGACATTCATATCGAACACATTATGTGTGGTAAATTAAAGAGAAAATTTACGATGCCATGTTTGTATCTTTGTTCCCGTGTATATATATGCATCACTTACAAGGACCCATGTGGTAACTTTTATTTATATGACCACAAGTTGTGTAATTTAGTAGTTCGACGTTATATTATTACGACCAGAGGTCCCGTTTTCGAGTACCAAAAAATACAACTATCATAAATATAGAGAGTTTTATACTATATAGTTCGATCAAACTCAAATTCAAATAGATAAATTATAAAACTAAAAAAATCCGAAAAAGAAGAAAGGGATATGCCGGTTCGAGATAAGCATAATATCGAACATAAGATATGGGCATGAATAAGGATCCCAACATAACACGTGGGTATCCATCACGAACTAGTGAGCAAGGTTGACTTTAATTTCTTTGAGTTAGTGAATGAATATTGCCTTAGTTTCTTTATGAGATGTGATTTTTGAGATATCAATAGACAAAATGAAATTGGCGAATGTGTTTCGATGTGAATTCACAAGTATAATTACTGCGGTAAAAACAATATGATGAGTACGCTACCAAGTTTTCACGAGGGACTTCTAAATATTCGTGCTAATTAAGTTCTAAGGTTAAACTTCTTAATCCGTGACAGAAACTTTGATTAACAAAGATGGTCAATAAATAAATTAAGAAAACAAGAAATACTAAAAACCATTGTTGACTTCTTGTTAAATTTTAATCTGAATAGGAATCTAATCAAATTAATACAATAAGAGAACGAACAAGTATGTTATATTTATTGTATTATTTGTAAAATCTTAAATAAATTAAGGGTGGTTTGAAATAACTCCCCATCAGTTTAGAATATTTTTACTTTACTCCCCATAAAATTATACAAAATAATAGGATATAATTACGACATTAGAACGTTTTAGTACTACATTTTGTGAAAATTATACAACATATTTTAAGAGGTATTTTAAGTACTATATTAAGTGAAAATCATACGATATTTTGCCAAAATAGGGAGTTAAGTAAAAATATGATTCCCAATTGAAAATTTATTTCATATTATCTGATAAATTAATAAATTAATTAAATAATAAATATAAATTACTTATCGGACTTTCGACCAACGCTGAGTCAATAATAAACTTTTCATGGTTGTAGTGGGTCACATTGTCGGATTCTCCAAGCACACAATCTTCACGTCTAGATTGAGATGTCAGTGGCCTATGTGCTTTGCCGAAAATTTTGAAATTACAATGAATAATTTGCAAGACGCCAAATTATTACTCGAGAATTAATTTTGGGTGAGTTAATGTCCCAAATTCACAAAATTTTCATGCTAGTAAAAGCTATAGCTCTTCGCACATGAATATTATATATATATATAAAGTATTAATTTCTTATAAATATAATTGCAAAACAACAAAAAGTAAGAGGGAGCACGATTAATACAACATTTCATAAATTTGTTAGCTATAGCTAATAACTTCTCATCAAGATTTACAAGGGGCAAAACAGAACTCCTCAGTTAATTAAGCCGTAAATATTCATAGCATTCATCAATATTGCACCTATCTCAACAAGGAAATAACATTTTCATTGGGGTAATGTGCTTCATATGATGTAGCAACTGATAACGGAATAGCCAAAATGCCCAGTCAGAAGTTTTTTAACAAATCGATTCTTGTTGGGAGGCCCGCCCCAAAATAGGCTTCCACCCCGCAAATCACTATCTAGTGTTGCAATTGGTGGGAGGAACGAAGAAAGGCACACCTTCCGATCCTTTAGACGATCCGCAAATCACTATCCAGTTTTGCAATTGAAGGTATGCTGCCTGCAGTGCGATCCAAAGCAGACCTTTGTGGATAATTTTAAAAACGGATATGGTTAGAACACTTGAGAAAGAGAATGGATTATTGTTACAAGACTTTCGATGGTAGAGAGGCCAATGTCGAGATATACAACGGACGAACTATGTAACATGATCGAAGGCACGAACAATGTAATCGTTCATGGGATTACCTTTTTTTTTTTTTTTTTGTCTGATGATGGGATGGATTAGTTTTCATGATTGTAATAGTTTTTGACCATTTATATCGAGTTATATACACCATACTCCCCTGTGTTAGGTAAAATGGGGACAAAAAACCCTGTGTTACAAAAATTAACACAGGAACCCTGTGTTTTCAAAATATTTGCATGCCGAACCCTGAAAATTTCTGGTGTTGGTAAAACACTAATTTTATCTATTCATTGGACGTAAAATGACTAATTTACTATTTCATATTCTGATATATATCATCTCACATCTCTCTACATACCATTTTTTATACTTGTTTATAGGGTTCTTCATGTAATTTTTATCTTTATACAGAGTTTCGGTCCATATAAAAAAAGGGCTTCGGTGCATATAAAAAAGTATTGAACAATATAGAGAGATTTGATATGATGTATATTAAAATATAAAAGGGTAAATTAGTTATTTCGGGTCCACTGAATAGACAAAATTAGTGTTCTACCAACACAAAAAATTTTCAAGGTTCGGCAAGCAAATATTTTGAAAACACAGGGTTTTCTGTGTTAATTTTTGTAACACAGGGTTTTTTGTGCCCATTTCACCTAACACAGGGGGTATGATGTATATAACTCCATTTATATCCCATAAATGATTATTGTACAGTTTCGAACATTTCAACCTTTTCCTCTAATTTTAGGTTATTTTCAACTTATAACCGTCTCACTTATGATGTAGGAACATATAATAGGACTAACCTTTTGTGGAAGCGAATTCGGATTCGATTGTCGCTTTACGCCCACTGCTACCTCGACTGTAATCTTGAAGGTGGCTACTAGAGTCACCGTGTTTCCACGCCCCAAATCCCTAGTCTCCGGATGATAGACTACGTAGGATAGATCTATTATCTGAGTATGATGTATATCGTGTATTCGTTATCTCACAGGTAACCCTTGTATAAATAGGATAGAATTAGGGTTACATAAACTCTATTCTTATGGGCTTGTCATAGGCCCACATCAGTTACTCAAACTGATTCCTATTATTTAGGGATGTGGTCGGACCCACTTTTAACTACAGCTCCCACTCGGCCACATAAGCCACTTAATTATACAAAATAATTTTATAAGAATACCTCTCCTACGTTTCATACAAAAAATGGGGTGTGCGACTAAAGAGTAACAATAAATGTTATATTAAGTCCTCATCCAACTAACATAACATTTTCACATCTACGATACCCCAAATCATTTGAGTCATCACCAATAGCATACAATGTCCCTTTATGCCATATCGATATTATATGACTATAACGCATATAGTCGCCCGGGCTAATACGGTGAAGACAAAATGATTATTCCCTAGACACCACGACAATACATTTTAGCTCGACTGCTTTCCTATTGTGCACCTCTGGACTGTATACATCTTAGTCCTTGGAAAAACACAATAAAATAGCATCATCAAACTTCAACTTCAAGTCATGATTCTAGGTCGAAGAGCATCGGTCATGTGGACACACAAGTCCGCAAGGTCACACAGTGATAAAGGAAGGGAATCGATTGTCACCCTTTGTAACGATCGTCAAGGAGCGCACACAGTATGATATGTGTGTCATAGCATAACTCCCACTAAGGTAAGCATGTCACGTATTTATGCCATGCGAATCCTTAGTCTAGATTTTTACTCAAAAAATCTAACTTGAACCTCTCGATCAAACACACTCAATGTTCATCTACTGTTCTGGATTCGGCTTTAAGGCTTTAATATGAAAATACAAAATTCCATACTCGACTCGTCTTGAGTGTCATCTTAGACTTACTAAGGCGACTACTAAGTTTATCATTATTATCCTTACAACGCAAGTAAGATAATAATCCACTGTTACACACACCTAGTGTTAACATGGTTCAGTCTCATCCTAATCGCGACTCAGGCATCAGGGCGATTACTCGTGTGACAGAGTGAATCAAAAGCCTCGTGACAATTTTATGTGCCTAATAAAGTGATTGTATACACAAAAGCATTGATAAAGAAATAACGATTTTATTTCAATAATGCTCAATACAAACGAAATGTCCAGTACATAATAAAGTTGATCCAACACACTAAATCCTTCGCAATCCTAGGCTTAACATATAAACTTTAAAAACATCCCTAGGAATAGGTTTAGTTAATGGATCAGCAATCATTTTATTAGTGGATATATACTTGAAGACAACTTCATTCTTCTGTATGGCGTCTCGTACAAAATGATAACGCCTCTTAATATGCTTGGTCTTTCGATGGAATTTTGGATCTTTTCCAAATTGGATGGCAGCCGTATTGTCGCATCTTATTTCTGCAGGTTCATCAACCCCTGAGGTGAGGTTGAGGTCCTTTAGAAACTCTTTCAGCCAAATCGCCTCCTGCGTGGCAAGACAGCATGCAACATACTCTACTTCCATGGTTGATAAGGCTATGCAATCTTGCTTCTTACTGCACCACGATACGGCTCCTCCACCAAGGATGAAAACGTATCCGGAGGTGGACTTAGATTCATCCACATCACCTCCCCAGTCAGCATCCGAGTACCCCTTCAGACTCAAGTCCCCACCCTGATAGCAAAGGACTAAATCACTAGTACCGCGAAGATATCGCATGATTCTCTTAACAGCTTGCCAATGAGCAGGTCCTGGATTACTTTGGTAACGACTCACAAAACCAACCGCAAAACAGATGTCAGGCCTTGTACACAACATGGCATACATCAAGCTCCCTACGGCACTAGCATAAGGAACATTGCTCATTTGCTCTGTTTCTTTATCTGTTTTAGGGCATTGATCAAGACTTAAGGTTAAACCCTTCTCAATTGGAGTATCAACAGGTTTAGAATAATGCATTCGAAAGCGTTCCAAGATTTTCTTAATGTAAGTTTCTTGAGACAAACCAAGAAGTCTCTTGGAACGATTTCTCATTATTTCAATGCCAAGGACATACCTTGCCTCACCCATGCCCTTCATCTCAAAAGCAGAGGACAACCACTTCTTAGTAGCATTGATCATCTCCATGTTGTTCCCAGCCAAAAGAATGTCATCAACATACAGAGAAAGAAACATAATCCCTTCTGTAGTTTTCTTGACATATACACAATGGTCTTCATCTACCATGTTCAAGCCAAACTCAGAAATGGCTTCATGGAATCTGAAGTACCACGATCTAGAAGACTGTTTTAGACCATATATGGATCTCTTTAGATGACAAACTTTGTCTTCTTGACCCTTTGATACAAAACCAATAGGTTGATCCATATAAATCTCTTCCTCAAGGTTACCATTGAGGAAAACAGTCTTTACGTCCATTTGGAATAGCTCTAAATCCAAATGGGCAACCAGGGCTAGGAGTAGGCGAATAGAGGCAAGTCTCACCACAGGAGAGAAAGTCTCTTCATAGTTTATACCCTCAATTTGGGTAAAACCTTTCACCACTAGTCGGGCGTTGAATTTATCAACTGACCCATCCGCTTTGCGCTTTATCTTGAAAACCCATTTGTTTCCGATTGATTGCGCTTAGGTGGAAGGTCAACTAAATCCCAAACCTTATTCTTAGTCATTGATTCCATCTCATCCCTCATAGCATCCATCCATTCAGAATTATTCGGTGAATTCACAGCCTCCTTAAAGGAAGAAGGCTCCTCAATTTCTAAAGGAGTGCATAGAAATATTTCCTCTTCGAACTGAAAGTATCATCGAGGAATTCTTCCACGTTCACTTCTTCGTATTGTAGGACCTTGATTACTTGTTTGTTCGAGCATCAAATCTCTCCCACTATCCCTTGGTGGTGTGGGAGCTTGAACACTAGGACCCACCTCATGTTCAGATTGATTTTCATTAACAAACAAGTTTCCACTATTTGGGAATGTAAGATCACTCCCACTATCTCCCTCATGTAGTGGAATTGAATTATCCTTGGTGATTTGGTGATTTCTCATATCCCTCCCCTCACCAAGAGATAACTCATCATTCGATTGTAACTCATGCAACTCAAGGTCTCGTTTGATTTCATCGATACTCGAAAACTCATTCTCAAGAAATTCTATATTGCGGGAATCTATCTCCATCATGCCACCATCTGGATGTTCACCGAACATTACATATCCTTTTGAATGTTCGGGATATCTAATAAACACCATCTTAGTGGCTCTTGGACCAAGTTTTCCATGTTTGTGATTTGGATTGTGCACAAAGCCGGCCGAACCCCATGGGCGTAAATGGTCTAAGGAAGGTTTTCTACCATTACATAACTCATATGGAGTGGCGGGTACACTTTTACTTGGTACACGGTTAAGTATGTATACTGCCGTCAGCAGAGCATCTGCCCAATAACTGATCGGGAGGCTGGCTTGTGCCATCATTGATCTAACTATGTCAAGTAAAGTACGATTCCTTCGTTCCGCAACACCATTTTTTTGTGGAGTTCTAGGAATAGTAAGTTGTCTGCGTATACCCTTTCCTTCACAATACTCTTTGAACATATCAGAGAGATATTCACGGCCCCGATCGGTTCGAAGAGTCTTAACTTTTCGTTCCAATTGAGTTTCTACTTCCGCCACAAAATGTTTGAACACATCTAGTGCTTCATAACGGTGAGATAGTAGGTACACATACCCATATCGTGAATAATCATCTATAAGAGTAAGGAAATAAATAGCACCATGACGTCCCTTGACATTCATGGGTCTGCATATGTCAGAATGGACTAACTCTAAGGGACTTGATACTCTTGAAGCCTTACCAAAAGGCTTTCGGGTTGCCTTACCAGCTAAGCATGACTCACATTTAGGTAACTTAACCTTAGTAAGTCGGTCTAAAAGACCTTCTTTAGCTAGTCGACTTATCCTATGTTGGCCTATGTGGCCTAGTCTGGAATGCCATTTCACAGATTCAGAATCACAATCAAAATTAGCAACTAAGGCAAGCGAGGAATTATTATTATAAATGTCATCCAAGTCAAGAACAAAGAAACCATTATGCAATGAACCATGGCCAAACACATTGCCATGATACAAAATCTCTAAACCACTAGAATTAAAATTAAAGGAAAAACCAAGTCTCAACAAAGAAACTACTGAAATTAAAGAACATCGCACCCCGGGTGCATAGAGAGCATCATGAATAAACAACCTATTTCCTCCACGAAGCTTCAGCTGGTATGTCCCTATGCCGAGGACGTCTTCCTCGCTGCCATTTCCTAAAACGACTGTTTGAGTTCCCACCGGATAACGATGAAACTCTCGGAAACCAGCTCGATCTTGCACTATGTGTTTGCTTGCTCTCGAATCTACAATCCAATTCGAAAAACGATTAGCAACTAATGCTTGTGCACAAACATATAGTTCAAGAGGGGGAGGAAAAGTAGGTACCTTCTTTGGTTCGGGGAAATCCCGAGCAAAGTGACCCTTCTTTCCACAATTGTAGCACTTCACACGCGCCATGTTCTTTTCTTTAGGTTTTCCCACTTTGGTCACGGCACCTTTTGGTCCATTAGTCTGAGAAGGACGCTTTCCTTTCTTAGCCTTGTTAACTCGCTTGAACTTGTTACCTTTAGGTTTTCCACCTCAGGCAACAAGTGCAACTTCAGATTGACCAAGTGATTTGATGCGCTCCTCTTCCATCTCCAGGTGCTTTGAGATCTCAGCAAATGTTCTAATGTTATCACTATGAGCCATAAGAAGTTTGAAGTTCTTCCAATAATCAGGTTCATTTGGAAGTGCACGAATCACATTCAGAACCTGAGCATTTTCAGGAATATCAGTTCCTGCAGCCTTAAGATCACGAACCATAGCACTCATAGTGTGCAAATGCTCACTTATGGTTCGACTAGAATCTATGGTATATTGCATCCATTTCAAATGCAAGGTACGCAACCTTGTCTCGGATGTTTGACCATATTTGATCTTAAGCTGATCCCACATCTCCTTAGCTGTGGAATAAACTTCAAACTCTCCAATTAGGTCATCGTGCATGTTACTCAACATACCGTAATGTGCACTACGATCCTTCTTGAGCCATTCCTGGTACACAACCAGGCTAGTCTTATACTCGTTGGTTTGCTGCTCAGTAGCATCCTTCTTAGGTTCAACAGGCGCGACCTTACTAGTAGTTAAGGGGTCCACTACTTCGCGGTCATGGAGGTAGTACTGAATTTTCCTATGTCAAATGTCATAGTTCGTCCCATCGAGTTTTTCAAAAGTCTAAGGTGCCAAGCGTTTCGAGGACATGTCTCTAAGTATATAAGAAAAGGACAATTTATTAGGCACATAATTAAATAATTAAATTATCAAGAAATTTCATCATTTACATCATATGTTCGAAAATTTCGCTAAGCTCATAATCATCACATACAATATGATTTCGAATTTTCAAATAATTTAATTATCATAAGTCCAAATGAAACACATTCATAAAATTTAAACTATTGTTAAACAAATTAACATAATTCGTATTAAATTATCACAAAGATAAATTACAGTCAACTAATGATTTTCGAAAAATAATGTAAAACAAATTTACATTAGTGAACTAATTTGATTTAGTAAAACTAATTTACTAATATAAGGTATTATATAAACAAATTATATAATATTATATAAAACATATTTATACATGGAGTAGTTCTTACGGACTTTATTATAAAACACATCTATAATAATTGATTTGGGCTTTAATATATAAAACACATTTATATATGTACTATTGGGTTTGGGCTTTTATTTATAAAAAACCAATTTGTATAAAAACTTATTTGGGCTATATATAAAACACATTTATACAATATTATATCTGGGCCTTTTAATAAAACACATCTATTTCAAAAACAAACTTCTGATAATCGGTCCAATTAGAAACCTTAAACCCAAGTGTTTCAAATATTCTCGGAATGTTTATGAGCCCATAAAAAGTCATTAATCCCATTTTTTTATTAAAAGCCCAAATTACTAAGTCCAGTCTGATACCTAATCAATCAATGCATTTGTCTAAACCTAATACACATAATACACAGAAGCCCACCACCCGCCGCCCACTAAAGCACTTTACGCCACTCTCGGTGGGTGTTGCAACCACCTTTCCGTTGCCGAGAAAAATAGGGAACTCTCCGAACTTGCAGACACGACACGACTTCTGCTCCGCAACGGCACCGCCACCACCTTCCTCGCTGGTAACATCTCCGTCGCGTCCCGCCTCAGTCCGTCGCCGCGGTAAGAAGTTGCCGCCACAGAGGCGGTGACGGAGATTTAGGAGCTTCGTTCTCCTCTCGTATTTCCTCTTATTATCTAAGTGATAAGGTGCGTGATGGGGTGCATGTTGGTGCCGCGGTTCACCGCCACAAAGGTAGTGTTGGCCGAAATCCGCCACCACAGAAGCGGCAGCAGTGTTAGGGTTCCGCCACTACGGAAGCGGCGGCGGCGGCGGTGGCGTTAGGGGTCATTCTAAACTAGGTTTAATTATGCCGAACAATTAACAAATAATTGTGATGAGGCGTAAAACTACGTTCGAATCAGAGCCGTCCACGTGTCAACATCTGGCAATAGAGGAACTGGACGCTCGCACCGGTGGGCTCGCAGGTCATCCCAGCCTACTCCCTCACTTACTAGTACAAGCTTATGAGCCTCGACCAACCATTCAGGCAAAGGGTTCAAGCTGACTGGCTCGACGCTCACAGACCGACCCTCAGGGACACCCTTATCAGGGAAGCACCAACGCGAGGGCCCCATTCTTGATGCTGGGGATTTTGGCGCTCAAGGGTCATCTGCCGCGGGGGGTCCATCCGTGCACTCTTCGAGCGTCACCAGCGCTCGTGCATAATCCAACCCCCCCCTGCGATGGATCCGAACCTCAGCAAAGGGGACCTTGGGCTCTCCTCCCACTCAACCCTCGCCAACAACGTCTGATATAAGGGTAGTGCGCACCTAGCACCTGACACACCGCCTCCTTTTCAGAAACGTCATTCTCACGCCCTCAAGGGCTGCCACGTGTTAGGGCAACAAAGGTTTGGGACCACACGGTCAATTTACCCATTTACCCTCACCCCTAACATATAAATAGGGGAGAACACATGCTTTCCCCCCCAAGTGATCTTCTACACACACACTGCATTGTTCTGGGCATTTTTTCCGAATCTCTCCAAGCTCTGCATCTTTCTCACCACAGTTGCACCCTCCTTGTACGTTGCACTCTTGGTGTTATCCTAGCTGGAAGAACCCACGCTCAAAAGGAAACCCAGTTCCTGAGGCTCTCACGCCTGTGATGGTTTTTCCCTTTCCATACAAATATTAAAGTGTTGGTTGCATCTTTGGAAGTCTGATTTCCAGCACCATCAAATTGATACTAAAACTAGTCAGCAGCATGCATAAACTCAATTTCATAATTACAAACATGCTCGTATAGTATTAACATATAATTACAATAATCAACAAATAATTATCATACCAACATGCTCGAAAATTTGAGAAATAATTAACATATAATTATTGATAAAAAAAAATATCATAACAGCATGCTTCTTTCACAGATTTATAGATTTCATATAATCTTAGATTATTCTGTATCCAACAGATTTCAGATATCATACACTATTTTATCTGCAAATCTGAGCATGCAAGATTTCATAAGATCACCACAGGTTTCACGGACACATAATCTCATCTAACAACAAATCTTGGCATGAGATATTTAACAAATAAATCTCGGCAAAAAAAAATTGATTATACTGATAATCTAAGCCTTATTTCATATGCTAATTAACATATAATCCGAGCATAATTCCATAAGCAAATTAACATATAATCTTGCAAATTAACACATAGTTTGTTCGACAGTCTTGATAACAGAGGCCTAAAACGAACAATTTAGGGTCTGATACCACTGTAGGAACATATAATAGGACTCACCTTTTGCGGAAGCGAATTCGGATTCGATTGTCTCTTTAAGCCCACTGCTACCTCGACTGTAATCTTGAAGGTGGCTACTAGAGTCATCGTGTTTCCACGCCCCAAATCCCTAGTCTCCGGATGATGGACTACGTAGGATAGATCTATTATCTGAGTATGCTGTATATTATGTATTCGTTATCTCACAGATAACCCTTGTATAAATAGGATAGAATTAGGGTTACATAAACTCTATTCTTATGGGCTTGTCATAGGCCCACATCAGTTACTCAAACTGATTCCTATTATTTAGGGATGTGGTCGGACCCACTTGTACTTAAGATTATAGTTCGCATGTATAGAAAATGAGAACGTTTCTTTAGGGTTTAACTATAACCTAACCTCACCTTACACCGACGATGTAACATCCCGCTCAATTGTAACGAGATGGATATGTGCGCTTTTAAATTATTTAATTACGCAAATTATATGTTTATTATATTATTTACGTGATATTCTTAAATTAATTGAATTACTATATGAATTTTATTTGAACCTTATATGTATTATTTGAACGTTTATGCCCTGTTTGCCTTGTTTTCTATCCGTTTGAACCCGTTTTCGATTCTAACTTTTGTGATTAGGTGATATGCATGAATTGTATATGTTATGAATGTGTTTTTATATTCGTTGCATAATTTTGTGATCGTTTGATACGGTTTTCGAACCGTTTTAATTGTTAAGGAACTTAAGGGCCTAACTTATTTTAGCGCGCCTTGGGTTCCGGAAGGCGTATCTCAAGATCGGTAATTCGGATTTGAATTTCGGAAGTGACAACAGACTCATAACAAAGAAAGGAAGTTAGAGAACTTGGCCTCATATTTTTCTAAGCCCGTTTGATCCTCGGAATTTTGCCCGAAACGTGACCCGTGTGATGGATTTTCGACTCTCGCCCGTTTTGCTCATAACCGACCCGTTTCGTATCCGAATCGACCCATTTTTGAACCTATGTAACCCTCTTTCACTCCCTCCCTCTCTCAATTCGGTTCAACCCAAGAGGCAAGCAAGAAAGAAGCAGCAAACCGAGACCAAGGAAGAAGGAAGAGAGAAAGGGACTGTCACA
Source organism: Lantana camara (assembly GCA_037501455.1). Taxonomy (NCBI): domain Eukaryota; kingdom Viridiplantae; phylum Streptophyta; class Magnoliopsida; order Lamiales; family Verbenaceae; genus Lantana; species Lantana camara. The sequence goes on from CM074859.1 coordinate 12,995,374, forward strand.
TATCTTTGATCCATTTCTTGTTTTAGAGCTGAATATATGATCAATATGACTTGCTTGTTTCATTTTTATGCATGAATTTCATGGAAAATGTGCTGAAAATCAAACCACCATTGATGAACTCCATGAGAGTTGTTGTTGCGTGTGAGTTGGTTGCGTGTTTGGACATTGTTTTGTGCTTCTTTTTGCTGCCTTTCCTCCTTCCTTTGCTACCGTGTCGTTTCCCCTACTGCTACCATGGAGATCGAAGAAACAGGGCTGGAAACTTGAATGGGGAATTAAGAGAGAACGATGAAGATGAGATATGACTTGTTATTTTTCTAATTTATCATGGATATTTTGGTAATTTTACGCATTTTAGGGGAGTTCAGGAAAATATGTTGTGTATTGGGGATTTAAAATAAGCGAATTTCAAACCAGGGGGTTTAGCAAAATTCTTGAGCCTTATCAGGGACTATTGATTAATTCTCCAATTATTTTATCCCTAAAAATAAATATACTCTCATTCATTAATCGTGTTTAACTCTTATCTATTTCCTCAGAATCCCTCAAAATCGCCACTCTCTCGTCTCTGCCCTCTAAATCTCGTTCTCAAGTCTCAATTTGTCGCACTTCAAATTTGGTTCGATCGTTGCCGTCCAACTCTCAGTTGGAGATCTCCCACAACACTTTGGACTCCCGCAAGGATTAGCCACTGTCTACGCGGAAAAAACAAGAGAGAGGAGAGATGGTGAGCAAAATAGACGAAGAACAAGCTAATAGGCTTGAAAATCAAGTAGAGAATGGGGGAGGAGGAGCGTGGGAGTATCTCTGTCTCCTTAGAAAGCTCAAGCTCCGCCGCTCCGATAAGGTCTTGAAATACGGCTGCGCCATTCTGAACGACCCCAAAAAGCGATCTGCTCTTGGCCCAGAAGGTAAATTTTCTTCTTCTTTGGTCTATTTTTATATAGATCGGGGCTTTGGAGTATTTGTGTGCCTGTTAATTGAATTTGTGTAAGGAGATTCAGAATTTCCGGTTTAATTTGAATGGGCGAAACTGAGAGAAAGAAAAATTGGTTTCTGATTACTATATATTTGTTTGGGTGGAGGATTAAAAGAATGATGTTTCTCATGAAATCTATTTTGAACTGTGTATTTCGTTGTGGACGCATCTTTGGGAACAAAAGCTCAACGAATTCCAAATCTCATTGACTGGGGGCTGCAGTTTTAGACATTTTCTTCTGATCTTTTTACATCATATAGCACTTGGACAGTCAACCCTAGTTTAAATGTCACTCAGCTAATTGACAACTTGGAGCACTTATGGAATTGCTTAAGCTCCCCGTTAGTTAAGAACCATGATACACTACCAAGTGCTCGTGCATAATCCAACCCCCCCTGCGATGAATCCGAACCTCCGCAAAGGGGACCTTGGGCTCTCCTCCCACGCAACCTCGCCAACAACCTCTGACACAAGGGTAGTGCACACCTAGCACCTGACACACCGCCTCCTTTTCAGAAACATCATTCTCACGCCCTCAAGGGCTGCCACGTGTTAGGGCAACACAGGTTTGGGACCACACGGTCAATTTACCCATTTACCCTCACCCCTAACATATAAATAGGGGAGAACACATGCTTTCCCCCCCAAGTGATCTTCTACACACACACTGCATTGTTCTGGGCATTTTTTCCGAATCTCTCCAAGCTCTGCCTCTTTCTCACCACAGTTGCACCCTCCTTGTACGTTGCACTCTTGGTGTTATCCTAGCTGGAAGAACCCACGCTCAAAAGGAAACCCAGTTCCTGAGGCTCTCACGCCTGTGATGGTTTTTCCCTTTCCATACAAATATTAAAGTATTGGTTGCATCTTTGGAAGTCTGATTTCCAGCACCATCATTTTTGGCGTCTGTGGGAAATCCATCACTACCACAACTGTCATCACCAGATTCTTCCTCTGAAAGCTAGTTGAGATATAACACCTTTTGGCTCTGAAAATGGTAACTGCAACAAGGTCTAGAGCCGTGGGAGACAAGGGCGCTCTTCCCCCAGTCAACGAAGAGAACGCAGGGAGCAACATCCCCGCCGGAGGTACAAACCCACCAGCTGCGGAAAATGGGGTCGAAAATGCAGAAACGGTGGATGCAACTCTCCCACCTGGAGGGAACGTTGTGGGAGGGCCCAGTTCCGTTGTTCCACCTACTGCTCACACTGCCAACGCTTCCTTCCCTTACGCAGGCATGTATCCCATAGCCATGCCTCCACCGGGATACCCTTTTATGCAACCCGGAATGATGCCCGGGATGATGCCGATGATCCAACCCTATCAAGTGGGGACACTGAATCTCCCCCTGTCGTTGCCAAGGGAGATACAAGGGGTAGAAATGCCCCAAATCACTACACAACAACTTCAAGCGCTGTATGCGCAATGCGAGGGTCAAGCCGTACAGAATGCTTGGGAACATTTCACAGCGGCTTATTTCCCTTCACACGCGGGCGCTCGAATAGCCCCACCCCTTGGAGGACTCCCAGCACACCCCCTGACGATGGCCCAAAATGCGCTGAGGGTCCAACAACCTCCCCCACCACCGAATCAGGAAAATGAGGCCCCACCGAGGGTCCAGCAGGAGCAGCCACCCGCAGGAGACGAAAGGGCTCCTCGAAATGAGGGGACCGGGGATAACGAAGAGGTCCAGTCGAGGGCCACAAAAAGGGTAAACCGCAGAAATGTCGGTGACCCTCAACTTGCCGCAGTACAAGACCAGATTAGGGGGCTCCAGAACGTGGTAGAGCAGCTCTCTCGAGCACGGTCTCACGTCTCCCGCGATGGGGGCGAGAGGTCCAGGGCCAGAGACGCTCTCAGACCACGCAGCCCCATCTCTCGCCGCCGAAGGGAAGCCAGCCCTGAAGATCCAGAGGACAGGGATTACCGGATCGTGACGGGCGATTCTCCCCTCATTGAGGAGGTTCTGATGACCCGTACGGGGAAGGGCAAAATCCCCACGTCCGTCAACAGGTATGATGGAACCACAGATCCAGCCGAGCATCTGGATCACTTTGTGCACTTGATGCATTTATACGATCACCCAATCAACTACTGGGCCAAGGTGTTTGTCACCTCCCTCGTGGGAATGGCCCAGGACTGGTACAAAAAGCTTCCCTCCGCGCTCAATCCGAGGATACCATGACCTGAATGATGCTTTCATCAGTCATTTCAACTCTTTGAAGGCACCAGCCCCCGCTACGACAGCTCTCTACAGCTTGGTCCAGGGGCCAAACGAGACCCTCAGGTCCTTCATGGGAAGGTTCAACAAGGAAATCTTACTGGTGGAAAAGCCCTCGATGGATTTCTTGAGGCACGTTCTCTTTGGAGCTATTAATATGAAGCACTATGTCAGTAAAGAGTTCGTGGAGGAAGTAGCCAAGAAGAAACCCCGCTCATTGATGGAGATTAGGGAAATAGCAGATTCTTTCTTCACCCTCGAGGATATGTATATTGCGAGGGACCAGAAGATGGCGAACGCCCCTCGCCTCGGCAAAGCCCTTGAAGACAGAGGAGATTCAAACAGAGGCCACCGCCATAGCCCTATTTCCGCTCGTCGAAACTCTACACCCCCTCAAAAGTTCGAGCGCATCCCTCTCAACCGCCCTATAGCTGAAGTTTATTCCATGGCGGATAAAAAACTGTTCAAGAGACCACCTAAGTTGAGGGAGACCGAGGCTCAGAAGCGTTCTGGAAAGTATTGCGCTTTCCATAAGCAGAAAGGGCATGATACCAACGAGTGTTGCCAACTCGAGAGTGAGATTCAGAGGCTTATTGCCGGGGGGCACCTCAAGGAGTTCGTGAAGGTGCTAGAGAAGTACGATGAACACTGCGCTGAACGAGCGCGTATTATAGGAAGAAGTCGTTCGTGCTCGCGCATTCCTCGCCACCACTACACCGAATCAAGCGACCGCGGCAAAGGGAAAGGGCCGGAGGTTGAGAATCAGCCCTTCGCGGTCATTCACATGATCGCCGGTGGACCCTCGGGAGGCGACTCTAACGCTTCCCGACGTCGATACATTCGGAGTTATGACCAAAGATCTTCTCAGCCCAGGTCGGTGCTCTCTATTGATAAATCATCACGCTCGGAGAAGGACGAGAGCATAAGTTTCACAGAGAAAGATTTAGAGCACATTGTAACACCCCATGGGGTCGGTGAAACCTCTGACTGCCCCATGGTGGTTAGCCTAGACGTTCACAATCACGTTGTAAAGAGGGTCTTAATTGATAGTGGAAGCTCCGTGAATGTTTTGCCTTACTCCACGTTTCAAAAAATGAACATCACAAACATCCCGCTCGAACCCCTCAGAACAGCCCTCGTCGGCTTTGGGGGTTCCGAGATCGTCCCTCGCGGATAAATTCGCTTGGCCACCTCTTTCGGTCGCGCCCCACAGCGAAAAACTTTAAATGTTCTCTATGTGGTGGTCGAAGTGGACCTGCCATACAACATCATCATTGGGCGCCCAGCCCTCGTCGACTTCAAAGCTGTAATTTCCACCTATCATCAAAAAGTCAAGTTTCCCACCCCCGAGGGTACCAGAGAGGTACTGTGTAATGTTAAGGAAGCTTGGGAGTGCTACATACTTTCCATTCGAAGCCACAAGCCCAAACAACCTACCCAAGCAGGCTCCACCAAAAAGTCTGTTGACTTCCCCAAACTAGATGAAGATGGCCCCGAGCGTAAGAGGACCAAGCTCTATAAAAAGAAGAATAAGAAGAAGGCCACGGACAAACCCGTAGATGCTGGGAATTCACCCCTCGGAGCGGTTGGGGCTTCCTCCTCGGAAGACGAGGATCATATACCCTCGGGAGATACCAACGAGAGAATTACAGGCAAGAAACGAGCGCTCGAACAGCCGAGGCCTGAAGTGCGGGTGGAACCTGCGGAGAGCTTCCTGACCATCGAGTTGGAGCCCGGGAATCCAGATAAGACCACGCAAATAGGTTTCAGCCTCAACGGCTCCTCTCAGATTATGATGATTGAGTTCTTGCGAGAAAATGTTGATGTCTTTGCTTGGAAGGCTTCCGACCTCACTGGTATAGATCCGAGCGTTATTGTCCACAGGCTGAACGTGGATCCGGCCTTCAAACCCATAAAGCAAAAGAAGAGGGATGTTTATGGGTTCCGGAAGCAGGCTATAGAAGAGGAAGTCAATAAACTGCTTGAGGCTCATTACATAGAAGAAATCCTATATCCCGAATGGCTTTGAAATGTGGTGCTCGTTCCGAAGAGCGCCAACGAGTGGCGTATGTGCAATGACTTCACAGACCTCAACAAGGCATGTCCTAAGGATCCGTACCCATTACCTAGAATTGATCAGTTGGTGGATTCGACCTCTGGGTGTGAACTTATGAGCATGATGGACGCTTTCCAAGGATATTATCAGATATTTATGGCTCTTGAGGATCGTCCCAAAACTGCGTTCGTAGTCCATATGGGTGTTTATTGCTTCAAGGTTATGCCCTTTGGGCTCAAAAATGCAGGAGCGACATACCAACGCCTTGTCAACAGAATGTTCGAGTGTGAGATTGGAAAGTCCATGGAAGTATATGTGGATGACATGATCGTCAAAAGCGAACGCCAGTATTCTCATCTAGAAGACTTAAAACGAACGTTCAATATCCTGCATCGTTACGGTATGAAACTGAATCCATCCAAGTGTACATTTGGTGTGCGGGGTGGTAAATTTTTGGGATACATGGTCAGCCAACGGGGCATAGAGGCAAACCCAGAGAAAATTAAAGCAATCCTGGACATACCCTCGCCTCGCAATCTGAGAGAAGTCCAGGTGCTTGTGGGTAAGATCATTTCATTAAACAGGTTCATCTCCCGCTCAGCGGACAGGAACTTACCCTTCTTTAAAATTCTGCGTAACGCTCGCAACTTTACCTGGAGTGAGGACTGCGAAAAGGCCCTGCAGGACATGAAGCAATACTTTTCGAGCTCGCCTTTGTTGACCAAACCTAGCCCGGGAGAGAACTTGTTTGTCTATCTATCAGTTTCCTTGGAAGCGACGAGCGCTGTCCTCGTGGCGATTCGCGAGCGTAAGCATATGCCGGTGTATTATTTAAGCAAGACTCTACAGGGAGCGGAGAAAAGATACATGGAAATAGAGAAGTTTGCTTTTGCGCTCGTTAATGCCTCTCGAAGGCTAAGGCCTTATTTTCAAGCGCATTCCATCGTGGTGCTCACAGATCAGCCCCTCAAACAGGTGCTTGCAAAGCCGGACGTCTCAGGGAGGTTAATTAAATGGTCAATTGAACTTAGTCAATTCGACATCACCTTTGAGCCTCGCACGACAATACAAGCTCAGGTCTTGGCCGACCTATTGGTGGAGCATTTCAACTTAGATACCAGTCCCTCGGCAGAAGATGGCCTATGGCTTCTGCACACAGATGGCTCCTCGACCTCACATGGGGGGGGGGAAGCCGGGGTGACCCTCAGGGACCCTCTCGGAGCTGAAGTTGACTACACCATCAAGCTGGCGTTCCAAGTCACCAACAACGAAGCTGAGTATGAGGCCCTCATCCAGGGGATCAGGATTGCACTCCAAAATGGCGCCACTCGGGTCACTGCATATGTTGATTCGCAGTTGATCGCGAGTCAGATTGACGGTTCTTATGAGGCTCGAGAAGCCACCATGGTGCAGTATCTGGCGAGCGCTAAGGAGGTGATAGCCAAGTTCAGAGAATTCCACCTTTTGCAGGTCCCGAGGGCTGAAAACGAACGCGCTGACGCTCTCTCAAAGTTCGCATCCGCCCTGGATGGTTTCAGCGAACGCGCTGTTACATTCCTTAGAGCAGAAGAGTCGTTGATAAGTAGAGGCGAACCTTCGTAGGAGGTGAATATGATTGACCCCACCGAGCCTTGTTGGCTCGACGAAATTATTAGATTCCTCCAGGATGGAACCAGCCCAAGCGACAAAGTTGAGGCTCGGAAAATCAGAAACAAGGCCCCTCGCTTCTCATTGGACGCCGAGGGTCGATTATTCAAGCGATCCTTCTAGGGCCCTCCGTTGAGGTGCTTAAGACCCTCGCAGGCCGAAGAAGTTTTAAAACATGTGCACGGTGGAAGTTGTGGGAACCACTCGGGCAGTCGAATCTTGGCAAAGAAAGTCTTAAGGAGTGGGTTCTACTGGCCCTCGGTGCTGCAGGATGCCATTAGCTACTCCAAGAAATGCCCTAAGTGCCAATTTCATTCTAACACCCCTCAGTTGTCGGCGGCTCAAATGATTCCTATTGATGTTTCGTGGCCTTTTGATCAGTGGGGCATTGATATTGTGGGACCCCTCCCAATGGCGATCGGACAAAAGAAATTCGTAATACTCGCCGTGGACTATTTCACTAAGTGGGCTGAAGCCGAAGCGGTCGCCAAGATAACGTTCAAAGTTGTGAGAGACTTCATTTGGAAAAACATCATTTGCAGATATGGTATCCCGAGGGTGCTCATCTCAGACAACGGCTCCCAGTTTATCGTTGCCGACATGCGAGATTGGTGCTATGAGCTAGGGATTGAACAGCGATTCACCTCCGTGGGCCACCCTCAAGCCAATGGTCAAGCGGAGGTGACCAATCGAACCATACTCCGGCATCTGAAGACGATGCTCGAGAGTAAGAAGGGAGAATGGGCTGAAAAACTTCAAGGAGCCCTGTGGGTATACCGTACTACTCCACGAGCGGCAACAGGGGAAACTCCTTATTCCCTCGTTTATGGCTCCGAGGCTATGATACCCGCGGAAATTGCTCAAGAATCCGCACGCGTTGCCTATTTTGAGCCTGCTGCCAACGAGGCCAATCGGGAGCTCGAGTTAGATTTGTTGGACGAGAAGAGGAATGCTGCTTGGGCACGTACCCACAAGTACAAAGCAACCGTAGCTCGCCAGTACAACAAACGTGTTAAGGAGAGGACTTTCCAGCTAGGGGACTTGGTCCTCAAAAAAGTTGAAGTCTCCAAACATGTGGGTAAGTTGGACTCCAATTGGGAAGGCCCCTTCAAAGTCATTCAGGTACGAGCAAATAACACCTGCCTGCTGGAGACTTTCCAAGGCGAGCGTCTCCCTAGGCCATGGAATGCATGTAACCTTAGAAGGTTCTACGTGTAAACATCAGTTTTTTTGTAAGTGCCCGTTGGCGGCATGGGGTACTTTCTTGTGACAGAAAGCATATTCTATTCATTTTGGAAATTGCATTTGATTTTTTGTTTATGTCATTTATTTGCTTTCCTATTGGTTAATGATTTGAGAAACAGAAGGCCTACTCCGTGTCGAGCATCCTCCACGTCGAACGGCCTAAGTAATACCCCAATCGTTTTGAAGCAACGCTATCTGGGTGTCGATAACCATCCACCCGGAATAGTTTGACAATTTGTAAGTGTATAAAATCCTAAGTACGAGCGTGTCAAATGGCGGGATGCTAAACGCTTAATTTACGTCAAGCTGGGTGCTCGCTGCTCCAGTTCGTGCTCGTAAACCCCCGATGATCCTCTACTTATTGAGTAAAAAACACACTCGTAAAATAGTGGATCCCAGACCAACCCTTCCAGGGGTCCCTCGAAATGACGTTAACTCCACGGTTACGCTCTATTTTATCCAATACTTAGCAAATCCTACTGATGATTTCTAAAGTGTGTACAACTCACTGGTGCGTTCGAGATGAGGGTGCACATTAATGGGCCAATACTTAGGCAAATCCACAGAGGTTTCCTAAGTTTAAATTCGAGCCTCATTACGAATACGGCCAGGGAACCCCCATGGGAAACACCCTCGTGCCCGTATCTACACCCCTCAAATCGCCAGACGCGGCCAAACCTTAATCTGATGGCGCATTGTGATGAATGCCAGGGCACCCTCAAATAAAACACCCTCGTGCACGCACACGCTCATCACAAACGCTCAAACAAGAGAGACCAATATAAAAGCGGCGAGCGCAATGAGACAACATCATTCACCATTCAAAAGTAAAAGAGAAAGCATTCAAACATCAAACATCAAAGCGTTCAGAAAGTAGCTGGAGGATTAAGTACAGACATTAATTGTTCATAAATAAGGCAAGGAATTTAAACCAGCAGGGAAAGGGGCTCGACAACCAAGGGATCATCACTAGGCTTGAGAGTCAGGCTCTGGAGGGGCGGTCACAAGAGGAACTGGGGCTAGCACGTTGGCATCTGAAGTTTGAACCTCGCCTGGTTCCACCGCATCCGCTTCATTCATGACGGTGCCCTCGTCCTCTATCTGGATAGGCTCGGGACCTAAGGTATTGGCAGCTATGAACTCCCGTTGGAGCGTTTGTGTAACGCCCCGGTTCCGGATGAACAGGTAAGCACGCCACGTGTGAGTTTGAGTGTAGGTTTTATTTTATTTCTTTAATTTTATGATATATTCTTACGTGGCATTCATAATTTTATAAAAATTCACGAAACATCCTTTAAGTGAATTATATGAATTCATATCATAGACAATATTATTTCACGACACGGAAAATATTTATTGCATGGAATCACTACCGAGAGTGATTCAAATTACCAAATTGTCCCTACTTGATTGTTCTTTAAACTTTAGGGACTTAAGTGCATAACTTTGCAAGGGCTTAATTGAGCATATTTTAAATTGTTGTATACTTGATCGCATGACTTCATAAAACAAAGGATTAAATGGCAATTAGCATAATTCACAAAAATCAAGGATGATGAATTACGTATCATCTCTTCTTGCACATTCCATGATCATTTTCATCTACAATTCATCAACATCTCCATCTTTTCTCTCTCGGTTCTTCAAGGGAAAAGGGAAGAGTGATCTTTTGCATCCAATCATCAAGATTTCAAGAAACCATCCAAGTTTTGGGAGATTGATCATCATCTTCATCCATCTTCTTCATTTCTTAGCTTTCAAAGGTTGGTTTGCATGGAAGTGATGATTCTTGATTGTATTTGATGTGGTTAGGGTTTGGAAATTATATGCTAAATGAATGAATTAGAAGTAGAAGCATGATTATGTGATCATTTCATGAATTATGGCATGAATTATTCATGATATTGTTGAGAATTTGAGCTTGGATGATCAAAGTGGGCATGAGCTTGAAATCTTGGAAACCTTGGTGATATAGCATGTTTTATGTGTTTAAGTATGATATTATTACTCCTTGAATGTGTATGCATCATACTTCCAGAAATTATTGCATTTGGGGATCAAAAATGGAATTTTGTGGCTTTGTTGATTCTTTGCCGAGAGCTTCCCCTGTTTCTGCTCTGTTCTTCAAATTTACAGAAACTGGGAACGACCGTTCCCAGCCTCAAGGCATTGTGGGAACGGGCGTTCCCACCTTTTCAAATGAACTGGGCGGCCGAGCATGGGAACGGCCGTTCCCACTTTGGCCTTGCTGTCGGAAGGGCCATTCCCAGCCAAAGGCGCGCTTTTATTTTTAAAATCGTTGGCGCGTTTTGGGGAACTCATGGGAACGACCGTTCCCATTTTGCAAAGGGGACCGGAACGACCGTTCCCACCTGGAATGCAGAACAAAATTCACTGCATAAAATTACGAAAATGACCCCTCGATCCAACGACTTCTTTGATCCCGAATTGCTATAATATGTGCTAATATGAAGTGAAACAACATGTTATCATGCCACATTGTATTTTCGTGGTCGTCTCGATACATTTCCGCCGTTCATCATATTTTGGTCATTTTAGGTCATGTCTCACGAATATACGTCGTGTTTGCACAGGTCACGAGGGCGTGGACGGGGAGCAAGCTCCTTAGAACACTACATTATTATATTTTGCAAGAAAAGGTGAGGTTTTAGGTTATGTTTATAGAACCCTACCACCCTTATGTGTTATTTTCGGCCAAAACCTATTATAATTATAAACGTTTTCAAAGTTATAAACATTTCAAGCAAGAAAGTATTGATTGTCATGATTTCAAGCAAGTTTGGCGAGTACATGATTGCACGTGGGCCCGAGGGTAATTCTTGAGCCAACCGGGAAAGCAAGGGCTGACGGGTAACTCCTGAATTATCCTCACACTATTGGGATCACCCCCGAAGCCACTAGGAGATTAGTGGTGGAAGGAGTTCCGTGTCTAGAGGGTCATATCCTCTACACACACCATGTCGTGGATAGTCGAGCCTTGCAAACTCGCTATCAATCAGAGGAAGAAGGAGACTGGGGATTAATCCGGCATGTCGGGTTATCCTCGGGTTATTGCATGATTTCAAGCATGAAATTGTCTATGTGAGCACTAAATGGAATTGCATGATCATGTATTGAATTGATAAAGCAAGCACGTATTGTCACGTTTGGTGTAAAGGTTGGAGAATCGCCCCTGCTCGCCGGGGTCACATGTTCATGAAATGTTAAGCTAAAATGTTAAAGTGATTGGTTGTAATCTCGGGCAAAGATTAAGTTTCTTGAATTATATATTCCTTTCATTTCCAAAGTCTTCACCCGAGGCTACACCTTGCATGTGATGTGTGTTATATATATTTATTGCCCTCACTCAGTCTTCGGTAGACTGATACTTCACTTTTCAGGTACTTGAGAGCGTGGTCGTGCTAGGCGGGAGTTGTTCGGGTCTTGCATATCACGGGTCTAGCATTGTACCGTTCTTGTATATATTTTGTTACCTATCATGTTATGATCATTACTGTCACGTTTTGGGGATACCTGATTATGTATATTATTAAAAGATGATAATGTATTGATAGTTAAGTTGGTATCTATACATATCTATGCGGTAAATATGGTACCTATATGTATGAATGATTTTATTGCTTCCGCTTTAATTATCATGTTTGCTCTGGTTTTGTTGGGGAGAGTGTCCCGCCTAGCTCGTCATTTTATTTGTCACCCGTTCGCTGTAGTTTTGGTTTATGTATGGACTTTCCATTCCATACGTGGATCGAGGCTATAGTGCGGGGGATGTGGTGCCCTGGGGGTTAGGGTGCTACATCTACAGGTGGTATCAGAGCCCGGTTGCAAAACCGAGGTTCTCGTGTCGCGTCGAGTCAGTCTAGGTCGCACGACATAGGATTATGTGGTACTTGGGGGTCTGCATTTTGTTGAATTACTTGATTTAAGTGTTTTCTTGCATTACTTGAGATATTTGGCCATTATTGAATTATATGCACACATTTGCATTTATTGATCAAGCCACGCATGTTTAGTGATCTAATTTCAGGATGGAGCACGACAGACGTTCCAGTGACCGATCCTCGAGGCACAGGCATCATCACCGCCGACATCATCGCCGCGAGAGATCACCACCTCCTCTACTTGCCCAGGTACAGCCCCAAGATTTCATGAACGCGGTAGTGGGGCTAATTGATCAGAGGCTGCAGGATAGGGTTCCCCCACCACCTCCAGCACCGGTAGCACCTGAGGAGAACCCTATTTCTGCCATATTGCGAGAATTTCAGAACCAGCGTCCCCCGAAGTTCTACAAAGGCGACGATATTCAGGCAGAGATGTGGCTGAAAGAGATCGAGAGGATCTGGCAGCTTATCCCTTGTGACACTCAGGAGAAGGCTCGCTGTACACTTATTCTTATTCAGGGCGAGGCCTATTCTTGGTGGGAGAGCACTCAGATCGTTCTAGAGGCAGCCGGGACAGATATTACTTGGGAGGTCTTCGTACGGGAGTTCAGAAACAAGTATATTCCTCCAGCTTCCCGTACCCGCAGGTTGAGGGAGTTCACCGAGCTAAAGCAGGGAGGCAGGTCTGTGGGACAGTATATCGCCGAGTTCGAGAGACTTTCTCGCTATGCACCCAACATAGCGAATGATGACTTTCACAAGGCGATGCAGTTCGTCCAGGAACTCAGGCCAGACATTCAGGATGCGCTGAAAGCAGCCAATACCAGCACTTGGGCCAAAGCTACCGCCAAAGCTCTAAAGGTCGAGGATTCAGACATTGCCAGGAGAGCTACTCCGCGGACTGGACAGGCTTCGGGCTCAAGAGCAGGTCAGGGATCGAGCTCGGGAAAGAGGCCGATGACTTACTCTGCACCTCCAGCACCGAAGGACTCCGGGAAGAAACTTAAGGCGACAGGGTCATTCCAGAGGGGTCCGAGAGCTCCAGCACCACCACAGCCACCTCAGAGACCGGGCTGCAGATATTGTGGGCTTCCTACACACAACTATGATAACTGCAGACGCCGGTTGGGCTTATGTTTGATCTACGAGAGCGACGAGCACTTGGTTGACGGCTGTCCGGATCGTCGGGATCCGCCACCTGCAGGACCGAGGCCGCTTGTGAGGGCTCGAGCTTATGCACTCGCTGGAGAGGAGCATCCATACATTATTTGATCCAGGAGCTACACACTCCTTTCTTGCGCACTCTATTGCTATTACTTTGTCTCTACCTGCTATGTGTACTTCTGTGTGTTATTTAGTTAGTACTCCTTTCGGTAGTAGGCGAGAGACGGATCAGGTTTACAGGGATGTTCCAGTGGTGATTGAAGGCCGAGAGTTTCTGACAGATTTCCTCGTTATGCCAATGGAGAGATACGGGGCTATATTGGGAATGGAATGGTTATACAGGCATTGTGCTACCGTGGATTGTCGGGCTAAGAAGGTTCAGTTGGGTTCAGAGGTTACCACGGGCTGTACATCGAAGACCGTACCCCTACTTTCGTTCTCAGAGGCTCAGAAATTAGTCAGAGACGGGGCTACAGGGTTCATTGCTTATATACTAAACAAGCCAAAGGATCAGGTGAAGTTAGAGGACACCGAAGTGGTAAAGGAGTTTCCCGAGGTATTTCCAGAAAAGTTGGATTCTTTGCCTCCTGAGCGAGAGATCGAATTTGTGGTCGATCTTTTCCCGAATGCCGAACCGTATTCAAAGACTCCCTACCGGATGGCTCCAGCGGAATTAAAGGAATTAAAAGTTCAGCTTGAGGCACTATTGGAAGTTGGGTACATTCGGCCAAGTTCTTCGCCGTGGGGAGCACCGGTATTGTTTGTAAAGAAAAAGGACGGAACTTTAAGAATGTGCATCGATTACAGGGAGTTGAACAGGATGACTATCAAGAACAAGTATCCACTCCCACATATCGAGGAGTTATTCGATATACTTCAGGGTTCCAAAGTTTATTCAAAATTGGATTTAAGACAGGGATACTATCAGCTGCGAATCCGAGCAGAGGATATTCCTAAGACAGGATTCAATACTCGGTACGGGCACTACGAGTTCGTGGTTATGCCATTTGGATTAACTAACGCCCCTGCAGCTTTTATGGATATGATGCACCGGATATTCAGGCCTTTCCTCGACAAGTTCGTGGTAATTTTTATTGATGATATTTTGGTTTTCTCAAAATCAGCCGAGGAGCACGGGAGACATCTTAAGCTCGTTCTTCAGACTTTAAAAGAGCATCAGTTATTTGCTAAGTTTAGCAAGTGTGAATTCTGGATTGATCGGGTTTCTTTCTTGGGACATGTAATTTCGGGAAAAGGGTTGGAAGTCGATCCCTCGAAAATCGAGGCGGTACTCAAGTGGGAGAAACCAAAGAACGCCTCGGAAATTAGAAGTTTCTTGGGATTGGCCAGTTATTATAGAAGATTTGTTCAGGACTTCTCTAAGATTGCTGCACCGTTGACCCGATTGACAAAGAAAGACGTTAAGTTCGTCTGGGACGAGAAGTGTGATCAAAGCTTTAACTTTTTGAAAGAAAAGTTAGTCTCAGCTCCGGTGTTAACCTTACCCGAGGGTTCAGAAGAGTATGCAGTGTACACAGATGCTTCTAAAGAAGGCTTAGGTTGTGTTCTGACTCAGAAAGGAAAAGTGATCACCTATGCTTCTCGAAAGTTAAAGGAATATGAAAGGAATTATCCAACACTTGACCTAGAGCTTGCAGCCGTGATCTTTGCTCTCGGGAAATGGAGACATTATCTTTACGGGACTTCCTTTGAGATTTTTACCGATCACAAGAGCCTCCAGTATCTATTCACTCAAAAAGATTTGAATATGAGGCAACGGTGTTGGATGGAAAAATTGAAAGATTATGATTGTACAATTAAATACCATCCCGGGAAAGCTAATGTGGTCACCGATGCACTTAGCAGGAAGGCGAGTGTATCGAATTTGGAAATAAAGGAAAGTGAGGAAGTTGCCCCGATTGTGTTAAAAGTTCGGGTTTCTAATATCACAATTCAGCCGGAATTAAAGAATCAGTTATTTGAGGCTCAGAATAAGGATCCGGAAGTTCAAAAGCTTGTAAGTAAAGCTAAGGATGACCCGGAGAGTCCGTTTGGGTTTGATGAGACCGGGTTGCTTCGATTTAAAAACAGAGTAGTAGTACCTGAAGAATTGAAACGGGTCCTACTTGAAGAAGCTCACAAGTCAACCTACTCGATCCACCCGGGAGGAAACAAAATGTATAAGGATTTGAAGCAATACTATTGGTGGAATGGGATGAAGAGAGACGTGGCAGAATATGTGAAACATTGCTTGACTTGTCAGAAAGTGAAAGCTGAGCACCAAAAGCCCGCAGGACTTCTACAACCGTTACCTATTCCCGAGTGGAAGTGGGAACAAGTAACGATGGACTTTGTTTCTGGATTACCGAAGGTTAAAGGCGGGTTTGATGGAATTTGGGTAATTGTGGATAGATTTACAAAGTCTGCTCACTTTCTACCGGTCCGGATGTCCTATAAGATTCCAAAGTTGGCCGAAATTTATAACAAAGAGATTATTCGACTTCATGGTATTCCGGTGAGCATAGTTTTAGACCGAGACCCGAGATTTACTTCTAAGTTGTGGCAGGAGTTGCAGGCCGTTTTGGGGACGAAACTTAAGTTCAGTACGACATTTCACCCTCAAACAGACGGTCAATCTGAAAGGTTAATCAGATATTTGGAAGATCTTCTTTGGGTTTGTGCGATGGATTTTCAGAACTCGTGGGCCGAACAGCTTCCTTTGATCGAGTTTGCTTATAACAATAGCTTTCAGGCTTCGATCGGGATGGCTCCTTATGAACTTCTTTATGGAAGAAAGTGCCGATCTCCGTTGTTCTTCGACTTGGAAGAATAGAAATGGTCGAAGCAGGAAGGGGTAAAGAAAGGTGAGAGATTCGAAAGGCCTTCCAAAGTTGTTCAAGCTATGATTGAGAAAGTTCAAATGATTCAACAACGGATGAAAGCCGCATAAGATAGGCAAAAGAGCTATGCCGATAAGCGCCGAAGAGATCTAGAGTTTGAAGTTGGTGACCGGGTATTCTGGAAGGTGTCACCAAGGAAAGGTTTCACCCGGATCGGGAAAGGAGGAAAACTTAATCCTCGCTACTTAGGTCCGTTTGAGATTCTTGAAAGAATAGGCGAGGTAGCCTATCGACTGGACCTACCACTGAGTCTTACGGGGATTCATAACGTATTTCATGTTTCACAATTAAGGAAATATTACCCCGATGAGACCACGATTCTCCCCGTGGAAGAAGTTGAGCTGGAACCGAATTTGACATTTATTCAGAAGCCGGTTAGAATCTTGGATCGGAAATTTCAAGAGTTGAGAAACCGGAGAATTCCCATGGTTAAAGTGTTGTGGAGAAGCGATAAAACCGAGGAAGCTACGTGGAAAACGGAAGAGAAAATGAAGCGGTTCCACCCAGAGTTGTTCACACAAGACTAGAGAATCTGGGGACCAGATTCTTCTAAGGGGGGAAGAGTTGTAACGCCCCGGTTCCGGATGAACAGGTAAGCAAGCCACGTGTGAGTTTGAGCGTAGGTTTTATTTTATTTCTTTAATTTTATGATATATTCTTACGTGGCATTCATAATTTTATAAAAATTCACGAAACATCCTTTACGTGAATTATATGAATTCATATCATAGAAAATATTATTTCACGACACGGAAAATATTTATTGCATGGAATCACTACCGAGAGTGATTCAAATTACCAAATTGTCCCTACTTGATTGTTCTTTAAACTTTAGGGACTTAAGTGCATAACTTTGCAAGGGCTTAATTGAGCATATTTTAAATTGTTGTATACTTGATCACATGACTTCATAAAACAAAGGATTAAATGTCAATTAGCATAATTCACAAAAATCAAGGATGATGAATTACGTATCATCTCTTCTTGCACATTCCATGATCATTTTCATCTACAATTCATCAACATCTCCATCTTTTCTCTCTCGGTTCTTCAAGGGAAAAGGGAAGAGTGATCTTTTGCATCCAATCATCAAGATTTCAAGAAACCATCCAAGTTTTGGGAGATTGATCATCATCTTCATCCATCTTCTTCATTTCTTAGCTTTCAAAGATTGGTTTGCATGGAAGTGATGATTCTTGATTGTATTTGATGTGGTTAGGGTTTGGAAATTATATGCTAAATGAATGAATTAGAAGTAGAAGCATGATTATGTGATCATTTCATGAATTATGGCATGAATTATTCATGATATTGTTGAGAATTTGAGCTTGGATGATCAAAGTGGGCATGAGCTTGAAATCTTGGAAACCTTGGTGATATAGCATGTTTTATGTGTTTAAGTATGATATTATTACTCCTTGAATGTGTATGCATCATACTTCCAGAAATTATTGCATTTGGGGATCAAAAATGGAATTTTGTGGCTTTGTTGATTCTTTGCCGAGAGCTTCCCCTATTTCTGCTCTGTTCTTCAAATTTACAGAAACTGGGAACGACCGTTCCCAGCCTCAAGGCATTGTGGGAATGGGCGTTCCCACCTTTTCAAATGAACTGGGCGACCGAGCATGGGAACGGCCGTTCCCACTTTGGCCTTGCTGTCGGAAGGGCCGTTCCCAGCCAAAGGCGCGCTTTTATTTTTAAAATCGTTGGCGCGTTTTGGGGAACTCATGGGAACGACCGTTCCCATTTTGCAAAGGGGACCGGAACGGCCGTTCCCACCTGGAATGCAGAACAAAATTCACTGCATAAAATTACGAAAATGACCCCTCGATCCAACGACTTTTTTGATCCCGAATTGCTATAATATGTGCTAATATGAAGTGAAACAACATGTTATCATGCCACATTGTATTTTCGTGGTCGTCTCGATACATTTCCGTCGTTCGTCATATTTTGGTCATTTTAGGTCATGTCTCACAAATATACGTCGTGTTTGCACAGGTCACGAGGGCGTGGACGGGGAGCAAGCTCCTTAGAACACTACATTATTGTATTTTGCAAGAAAAGGTGAGGTTTTAGGTTATGTTTATAGAACCCTACCACCCTTATGTGTTATTTTCGGCCAAAACCTATTATAATTATAAAGGTTTTCAAAGTTATAAACATTTCAAGCAAGAAAGTATTGATTGTCATGATTTCAAGCAAGTTTGGCGAGTACATGATTGCACGTGGGCCCGAGGGTAATTCTTGAGCCAACCGGGAAAGCAAGGGCTGACGGGTAACTCCTGAATTATCCTCACACTATTGGGATCACCCCCGAAGCCACTAGGAGATTAGTGGTGGAAGGAGTTCCGTGTCTAGAGGGTCATATCCTCTACACACACCATGTCGTGGATAGTCGAGCCTTGCAAACTCGCTATCAATCAGAGGAAGAAGGAGACTGGGGATTAATCCGGCATGTCGGGTTATCCTCGGGTTATTGCATGATTTCAAGCATGAAATTGTCTATGTGAGCACTAAATGGAATTGCATGATCATGTATTGAATTGATAAAGCAAGCACGTATTGTCACGTTTGGTGTAAAGGTTGGAGAATCGCCCCTGCTCGCCGGGGTCACATGTTCATGAAATGTTAAGCTAAAATGTTAAAGTGATTGGTTGTAATCTCGGGCAAAGATTAAGTTTCTTGAATTATATATTCCTTTCATTTCCAAAGTCTTCACCCGAGGCTACACCTTGCATGTGATGTGTGTTATATATATTTATTGCCCTCACTCAGTCTTCGGTAGACTGATACTTCACTTTTCAGGTACTTGAGAGCGTGGTCGTGCTAGGCGGGAGTTGTTCGGGTCTTGCATATCAATGGTCTAGCATTGTACCGTTCTTGTATATATTTTGTTACCTATCATGTTATGATCATTACTGTCACGTTTTGGGGATACCTGATTATGTATATTATTAAAAGATGATAATGTATTGATAGTTAAGTTGGTATCTATACATATCTGTTCGGTAAATATGGTACCTATATGTATGAATGATTTTATTGCTTCCGTTTTAATTATCATGTTTGCTCTGGTTTTGTTGGGGAGAGTGTCCCGCCTAGCTCGTCATTTTATTTGTTACCCGTTCGCTATAGTTTTGGTTTATGTATGGACTTTCCATTCCATACGTGGATCGAGGCTATAGTGCGGGGGATGTGGTGCCCTGGGGGGTTAGGGTGCTACATCTACAGGTGGTATCAGAGCCCGGTTGCAAAACCGAGGTTCTCGTGTCGCGTCGAGTCAGTCTAGGTCGCACGGCATAGGATTATGTGGTACTTGGGGGTCTGCATTTTGTTGAATTACTTGATTTAAGTGTTTTCTTGCATTACTTGAGATATTTGGCCATTATTGAATTATATGCACACATTTGCATTTATTGATCAAGCCACGCATGTTTAGTGATCTAATTTCAGGATGGAGCACAACAGACGTTCCAGTGACCGATCCTCGAGGCACAGGCATCATCACCGCCGACATCATCGCCGCGAGAGATCACCACCTCCTCTACCTGCCCAGGCACAGCCCCAGGATTTCATGAACGCGGTAGTGGGGCTAATTGATCAGAGGCTGCAGGACAGGGTTCCCCCACCACCTCCAGCACCGGTAGCACCTCAGGAGAACCCTATTTCTGCCATATTGCGAGAATTTCAGAACCAGCGTCCCCCGAAGTTCTACAAAGGCGATGATATTCAGGCAGAGATGTGGCTGAAAGAGATCGAGAGGATCTGGCAGCTTATCCCTTGTGACACTCAGGAGAAGGCTCGCTGTACACTTACTCTTATTCAGGGAGAGGCCTATTCTTGGTGGGAGAGCACTCAGATCGTTCTAGAGGCAGCCGGGACAGATATTACTTGGGAGGTCTTCGTACGGGAGTTCAGAAACAAGTATATTCCTCCAGCTTCCCGTACCCGCAGGTTGAGGGAGTTCACCGAGCTAAAGCAGGGAGGCAGGTCTGTGGGACAGTATATCGCCGAGTTCGAGAGACTTTCTCGCTATGCACCCAACATAGCGAATGATGACTTTCACAAGGCGATGCAGTTCGTCCAGGGACTCAGGCCAGACATTCAGGATGCGCTGAAAGCAGCCAATACCAGCACTTGGGCCAAAGCTACCGCCAAAGCTCTAAAGGTCGAGGATTCAGACATTGCCAGGAGAGCTACTCCGCGGACTGGACAGGCTTCGGGCTCAAGAGCAGGTCAGGGATCGAGCTCGGGAAAGAGGCCGATGACTTACTCTGCACCTCCAGCACCGAAGGACTCCGGGAAGAAACTTAAGGCGACAGGGTCATTCCAGAGGGGTCCGAGAGCTCCAGCACCACCACAGCCACCTCAGAGACCGGGCTGCAGATATTGTGGGCTTCCTACACACAACTATGATAACTGCAGACGCCGGTTGGGCTTATGTTTGATCTGCGGGAGCGACGAGCACTTGGGAGACTAAAAATAAGGAGACTAAAAATACAGCAATCACACCAAGTTGGGAGACTATTCTAAAAGTTAGAGAAGTTAGTTCCTAGAGTCTAACCGTCAAGGGCCTTGATGTCAGCTGGAGGGTTGAGTATCATATCTGGAGGGCAAGATAAGCCGTAACGAAACAACACCCCCTCGTTTTTCACCAAGACCTCAGCCTTAATCCACTTTCTCTCACCCCTCATCCCGAGGGCTAATCCCTTTGCCCAATCCTCAAAGGTTTTATTCTTTGACCTTTCCCTAATCAAAGGACCCTCGCTGCGGATTATCCACTGTCGGTGAACCCCAAAAATTCCTCCAGGGGCCCCCACGAAGAAATATTTTTCCTTCCAGTGCTCGCCGTAGGAAGTGGATGGGGAGTCTATCATCTTAAAGCCCGACTTGGCCTGGGCGTAATAAAACCCGTCCGTAGGTGATGAGCGTGGCGAGCGGGCTACTTGTATTAAACTGTCAAAATTGGCAATCGAGGATGCGTGGCCTAAAGCTCTCATCGTTATTATGAAGGTGTTGATTAAGGCTATGCGTTTGGGCAGAATCTGTGAAGGGCAAAGCCCTAGGTGATGGTAGATGATAGCAGCGGCGTGAGCAATTGGAAACCTCAGGCCCCCGGCTAGGACAGCATCCCAGTAAACCGTCATCATCCCAGGCGGCGGTTGGTTGGCCCTCTCCCCCTCCTCAGGAAGTCTCATAGGGAATACTGCTTCATCCCAATAAGCTTTCGCCCTCAACTCCTCCAAATCGTCGAGCGTCAGAATACTCTCAATTTCGTCAGGGGATCTGTCGGTTTGGTGAGGGTTGTTTTGCCTTACTCGCGTTGTCGGTTCTTTTCCCCTTCTTTGGCGCCTTCTGGAAGGCTCAGCCTCAAATGGACGCCCAGATGGCCCTACACCATCCTCGAGGGCCGCCATTGCCACTGTAATCCTATGATCTTGGGGCCTTACGACGCTATTCAATACCGGGAACATTCTCTCCCCCTTCCTTTGCATTTCCATCACGTTGTGCATCTCTTCAAAGAGGTCATTTACCCCTCCAGGAGCACGCTCGTTCATCCCTTGAACGGCTGCGTCAACCTCTTCATCCCTGGCATCAGCCGGAGCTTGAGCCACTGGAATCACCAAGGGAATCCCCTCGCCTGAGGACGCCCTAGCTATAGGAACAGCTGTGGGCACGTTACCATGAGGGGAAGAACTTCCCACTGACATCTCATCTATCTCCCTTACATAATCGTCAGCTTGGTGTCCGGCCATGTTTGTCTTTCGACTTTTGAAGACGGAGTTTTCTCAGAAAACTCAATGAAGAAGGAAATTTTTGAAACAAATTCAACGGCAGAAGGGGTTTCCTCACTCAAGAGTTTCACTCACTCAACCTAAACCTAATGTTAGCACAAGGAAAATAAAAAATATTGGGATTTACCTGAGATCTGAAAGAAAGGGGTTACTGGAGTTTGTGAAAGAGCTGCAGAAATTTGTTGCTGCGTATATGCTTGAAGAAGTTGAATGCGTGAAAAGTGTCAAAGAGCCTTTTGGAACCTTATTTATAGGGGATTATTTTACATTAATTAGGGTTTGAGATTTCAAAACGCAATCATTTCCCGTCTAGGAAACCCCCCACTTTTGGTAACCGCCTTACGTCTCCCGGGGTACACGCGCCCACGTTCCCACTTAGCATTAAATGCGGACATGACACCATTTAATGCAATGTCAGACGGTACCCGTTGCGGAAGCCAAGCGGTCACCTCCCTTGCTTAGGTTTGACCCTCGGATAATTCAAAATTCAAGGCTCCGTTCTTTTTAAATTCTACAGTACGCTCGAGCGATACTACAGAATTTGGGGGGCAAAATGATGAGGCGTAAAACTACGTTCGAATCAGAGCCGTCCACGTGTCAACATCTGGCAATAGAGGAACTGGACGCTCGCACCGGTGGGCTCACGGGTCATCCCAGCCTACTCCCTCGCTTACTAGTACAGGCTTATGAGCCTCGACCAACCATTCAGGCAAAGAGTTCAAGCTGACTGGCTCGACGCTCACAGACCGACCCTCAGGGACACCTTTCTCAGGGAAGCACCCACGCGAGGGCCCCATTCTTGATGCTCGGGATTTTGGCGCTCAAGGGTCATCTGCCGCGGGGGGCCCATCCGTGCACTCTTCGAGCGTCACCAGCGCTCGTGCATAATCCAACCCCCCCTGCGATGGATCCGAACCTCCGCAAAGGGGACCTTGGGCTCTCCTCCCACGCAACCCTCGCCAACAACCTCTGACACAAGGGTAGTGCGCACCTAGCACCTGACACACCGCCTCCTTTTCAGAAACGTCATTCTCACGCCCTCAAGGGCTGCCACGTGTTAGGACAACACAGGTTTGGGACCACGGGGTCAATTTACCCATTTACCCTCACCCCTAACATATAAATAGGGGAGAACACATGCTTTCCCCCCCAAGTGATCTTCTACACACACACTGCATTGTTCTGGGCATTTTTTCCGAATCTCTCCAAGCTCTGCGTCTTTCTCACCACAGTTGCACCCTCCTTGTACGTTGCACTCTTGGTGTTATCCTAACTGGAAGAACCCACGCTCAAAAGGAAACCCAGTTCCTGAGGCTCTCACGCATGTGATGGTTTTTCCCTTTCCATACAAATATTAAAGTGTTGGTTGCATATTTGGAAGTCTGATTTCCAGCACCATCAAATTGATACTAAAACTAGTCAGCAGCATGCATAAACTCAATTTCATAATTACAAACATGCTCGTATAGTATTAACATATAATTACAATAATCAACAAATAATTATCATACCAACATGCTCGAAAATTTGAGAAATAATTAACATATAATTATTGATAAAAAAAAATATCATAACAGCATGCTTCTTTCACAGATTTATAGATTTCATATAATCTTAGATTATTCTGTATCCAACATATTTCAGATATCATACACTATTTTATCTACAAATCTGAGCATGCAAGATTTCATAAGATCACCACAGGTTTCACGGACACATAATCTCATCTAACAACAAATCTTGGCATGAGATATTTAACAAATAAATCTCGGCAAAAAAAAATTGATTATACTGATAATCTAAGCCTAATTTCATATGTTAATTAACATATAATCCGAGCATAATTTCATAAGCAAATTAACATATAATCTTGCAAATTAACACATAGTTTGTTCGACAGTCTTGATAACAGAGGCATAAAACGAACAATTTAGGGTCTGATACCACTGTAGGAACACATAATAGGACTAACCTTTTGCGGAAGCGAATTCGGATTCGATTGTCTCTTTAAGCCCACTGCTACCTCGACTGTAATCTTGAAGGTGGCTACTAGAGTCATCGTGTTTCCACGCCCCAAATCCCTAGTCTCCGGATGATGGACTACGTAGGATAGATCTATTATCTAAGTATGCTGTATATTGTGTATTCGTTATCTCACAGATAACCCTTGTATAAATAGGATAGAATTAGGGTTACATAAACTCTATTCTTATGGGCTTGTCATAGGCCCACATCAGTTACTCAAACTGATTCCTATTATTTAGGGATGTGGTCAGACCCACTTGTACTTAAGGTTATAGTTCGCATGCATAGAAAATGAGAACGTTTCTTTAGGGTTTAACTATAACCTAACCTCACCTTACACCGACGATGTAACATCCCGCTCAATTGTAACGAGAGGGATATGTGCGCTTTTAAATTATTTAATTACGCAAATTATATGTTTATTATATTATTTACGTGATATTCTTAAATTAATTGAATTACTATATGAATTTTATTTGAACCTTATATGTATTATTTGAACGTTTATGCCCTGTTTGCCTTGTTTTCTATCCGTTTGAACCCGTTTTCGATTCTAACTTTTGTGATTAGGTGATATGCATGAATTGTATATGTTATGAATGTGTTTTTATATTCGTTGCATAATTTTGTGATCGTTTGATACGGTTTTCGAACCGTTTTAATTGTTAAGGAACTTAAAGGCCTAACTTATTTTAGCGCGCCTTGGGTTCCGGAAGGCGTATGTCAAGATCGGTAATTCGGATTTGAATTTCGGAAGTGACAACAGACTCGTAACAAAGAAAGGAAGTTAGAGAACTTGGCCTCATATTTTTCTAAGCCCGTTTGATCCTCGGAATTTTGCCCGAAACGTGACCCGTGTGATGGATTTTTGACTCTCGCCCGTTTTGCTCATAACCGACCCGTTTCGTATCCGAATCGACCCATTTTTGAACCTATGTAACCCTCTTTCACTCCCTCCCTCTCTCAATTCGGTTCAACCCAAGAGACAAGCAAGAAAGAAGCAGCAAACCGAGACCATGGAAGAGAGAAAGGGACCGTCACATATCTTTGATCCATTTCTTGTTTTAGAGCTGAATATATGATCAATATGACTTGCTTGTTTCATTTTTATGCATGAATTTCATGGAAAATGTGCTGAAAATCAAACCACCATTGATGAACTCCATGAGAGTTGTTGTTGCGTGTTTGGACATTGTTTTGTGCTTCTTTTTGCTGCATTTCCTCATTCCTTTGCTACTGTGTCGTTTCCCCTACTGCTACCATGGAGATCGAAGAAACAGGGCTGGAAACTTGAATGGGGAATTAAGAGAGAACGATGAAGATGAGATATGACTTGTTATTTTTCTAATTTATCATGGATATTTTGGTAATTTTACGCATTTTAGGGGAGTTTAGGAAAATATGTTGTGTATTGGGGATTTAAAATAAGCGAATTTCAAACCAGGGGGTTTAGCAAAATTCTTGAGCCTTATCAGGGACTATTGATTAATTCTCCAATTATTTTATCCCTAAAAATAAATATACTCTCATTCATTAATCGTGTTTAACTCTTATCTATTTCCTCAGAATCCCTCAAAATCGCCACTCTCTCGTCTCTGCCCTCTAAATCTCGTTCTCAAGTCTCAATTTGTTGCACTTCAAATTTGGTTCGATCGTTGCCGTCCAACTCTCAGTTGGAGATCTCCCACAACACTTTGGACTCCCGCAAGGATTAGCCACTGTCTACGCGGAAAAAACAAGAGAGAGGAGAGATGGTGAGCAAAATAGACGAAGAACAAGCTAATAGGCTTGAAAATCAAGTAGAGAATGGGGGAGGAGGAGCGTGGGAGTATCTCTGTCTCCTTAGAAAGCTCAAGCTCCGCCGCTCCGATAAGGTCTTGAAATACGGCTGCGCCATTCTGAACGACCCCAAAAAGCGATCTGCTCTTGGCCCAGAAGGTAAATTTTCTTCTTCTTTGGTCTATTTTTATATAGATCGGGGCTTTGGAGTATTTGTGTGCCTGTTAATTGAATTTGTGTAAGGAGATTCAGAATTTTCGGTTTAATTTGAGTGGGCGAAACTGAGAGAAAGAAAAATTGGTTTCTGATTACTATATATTTGTTTGGGTGGAGGATTAAAAGAATGATGTTTCTCATGAAATCTATTTTGAACTGTGTATTTCGTTGTGGACGCATCTTTGGGAACAAAAGCTCAACGAATTCCAAATCTCATTGACTGGGGGCTGCAGTTTTAGACATTTTCTTCTGATCTTTTTACATCATATAGCACTTGGACAGTCAACCCTAGTTTAAATGTCACTCAGCTAATTGACAACTTGGAGCACTTATGGAATTGCTTAAGCTCCCCGTTAGTCAAGAACCATGATACACTACCAAGTGCTATATGATGTAAAAAGATCAGAAGAAAATGTCTAAAACTGCAGCCCCCAGTCAATGAGATTTGGAATTCGTTGAGCTTTTGTTCCCAAAGATGCGTCCACAACGAAATACACAGTTCAAAATAGATTTCATGAGAAACATCATTCTTTTAATCCTCCACCCAAACAAATATATAGTAATCAGAAACCAATTTTTCTTTCTCTCAGTTTCGCCCACTCAAATTAAACCGGAAATTCTGATCCTTACACAAATTCAATTAACAGGCACACAAATACTCCAAAGCCCCGATCTATATAAAAATAGACCAAAGAAGAAGAAAATTTACCTTCTGGGCCAAGAGCAGATCGCTTTTTGGGGTCGTTCAGAATGGCGCAGCCGTATTTCAAGACCTTATCGGAGCGGCGGAGCTTGAGCTTTCTAAGGAGACAGAGATACTCCCACGCTCCTCCTCCCCCATTCTCTACTTGATTTTCAAGCCTATTAGCTTGTTCTTCGTCTGTTTTGCTCACCATCTCTCATCTCTCTTGTTTTTTCCGCGTAGACAGTGGCTAATCCTTGTGGGAGTCCAAAAAATTGAAAGAAAAACCTGGAAACATCAAGTTCTCTAGAAGGCGGGAAGAAGGTGAAACTTGAAAGAAAGAAACCCTAGATCTAAGAATGGCGAACAGTGATGAATGATGAGAGAAGTTCTCTAATCTCTATAGTCTGTTCTTGTCTTCATTCTTGATAAATGATATCTGGAATTTGAGGTCTGACTTTGGGGATTGTAAATTGTTAGTCTAAAATGTGTAAAAACGTGAATGACTTATGAGAATTGAGAATAACAACTATATAAGGAGATCTCCAACTGAGAGTTGGACGGCAACGATCGAACCAAATTTGAAGTGCGACAAATTGAGACTTGAGAACGAGATTTAGAGGGCAGAGACCAGAGAGTGGCGATTTTGAGGGATTCAGAGGAAATAGATAAGAGTTAAACATGATTAATGAATGAGAGTATATTTATTTTTAGGGATAAAATAATTGGAGAATTAATCAATAGTCCCTGATAAGGCTCAAGAATTTTGCTAAACCCCCTGGTTTGAAATTCGTTTATTTTAAATCCCCAATACACAACATATTTTCCTAAACTCCCCTAAAATACGTAAAATTACCAAAATATCCATGATAAATTAGAAAAATAACAAGTCATATCTCATCTTCATCGTTCTCTCTTAATTCCCCATTCTCTGTACCGATGGAGTTCCGAAATCTGATGTTGAAGAAGAAGATGATGAGAGAAGAGGAAGAAATCGTTGCGCAAACGAGCATACCTGCGTTGTTGAAGAAAAAGATGAGAGAACAAAAAAAAGTCTTTACGTCTTCCACAATACCAAAATTAATTTCAGGCATTTTATGTAACCCTTCTGATTCGATAATTTTAAGTTCAAATTTGTTGATAAATTTCTGCAAATTTGAGATTTCTATATATATGTGAATAAATTTATGTAAATTGAAGATGTCTAAATATATGTGATTTGAAATTTTTATATATACTTAAAAGAATTTTATTTGCTAAGAGATTTGAGATTCTCCATATATTTTTGTGAATATCCAAAGAGACTTTGAGATTTCTTGTATATATGTGAACCACCACCTACGGCCAAAATTTGATGAAATCGATGCCGGAAATGGACTCAGGGGGTCGAAAAACTTTGGAGAACACTAACCTTGGTCGAAAAAAGTCGCCGGAGCGCCGCCATGTCACTATTCACGCGACGGCGGCGTGAGCTTCAGGCGGCGCGTGAGCTGCCGTCCGGTGGCCAAAGACCGCACTGCCAACGCTATACGAAGCGCCCGGAGATCTTCTTACTGGGTGTGGGGCGCGTGTTGCCAGAAGGTGGCAGGAAGCCACCGCGAATGGCCGGCGAAGTGGCAGCTCCGCCACCCCCTCCAGCCATGTCTGAAAATCGACGATAACTCCGCCGTCGGTCTGGTACGGATGTGACCGCGTCGTCGAGATTTTCGAAATGGACTACTCATTCGTCGAATTCCGTCGAGAAACGGCCAAGTTTGGATTAGTGTGTGTTTGTGCATGTGAATAGTAATTGGGGCACGATACATCGCGGGAGAGAGAGAGAGAGCTGAAGCTGGTGCGCTTTGGCACGAAAAACGAGGATGCGGGTATTTATCTCGGATCCTCACACGCGAAAACGGTCGGAAGGAGGGGCTAACGATATCAAAATTGGGCAAACTTAGAGTCTACGAACTCGTTTCGATGCCCCGAACACGTTGAAGGGGTCAAAGAGGTCAAAATCTCGCTCGAACGAGCAGTGACCGAAAAACCCCTAAAAGGAGAAAATTATAAAGGGGCCCCTAAACTCTAAAAGAGTTCAAAATAGGGTCATGCGAAACACAAAATCACATAATTAAACACATAAAAAGGTTGAAACGTGGCGTACCTTATAAGTCGGACTAGGGGGATGTTACAAAATCTGTATTAATTGCTTCCATGAACATGTACTGAACCCCATGCATCAATATTTTCCTGATTTGTGATTTTTAGGATGCCTCCACGAAGGAGAATGGATTGGGAACAAACCCCGGATCTTAATCAACCTCCTCCATTCGGATCGGATTTAAAACGGTAGGGCTATCAAACGGCTTCAAAAAAATACAAATTCAATTTCATCGAATCTGAATCGTCGAAACAGAGTCAATGAAGGGGTTAGAATTCGAATTCGAATTCATGAGCTCAAGATATCTATGAAGGCTAAAATAACCTAATTACAATTAGGTCCCTAATCTTTCAAGCGCACGTGTTTTAATATAAATCATATTGACACAGAGGGCATGCGAGGGCATATAATTCACAAAATAAGAAATTAAACCCTCTCGTGACGCCATACCTGGATTGCCGAAGAGTCAGGATGCTACAGTTATGATTCTGAACATATGTGAGCACCTTAAATGTAATTAAAATTTGAGTCTGTGAGCTCATTGATTATGCTATAGTATTATTAATGCTTTCGCTTACGTTTTTTTAGCATGCATTTGTTCCCTTTTATTGTTTTTTGGGATTCGAAAGTTAGCTCCCGCCTAGCATAGTGAGTGAGTGAGTGAGTCCCCGTTCACTCTGATCTGGATCGTGTATGGATTACCAATTTCATATGCGGGTTGGGTCTTAGTGCGGGGGATGTGGCGTCATGCCCTCGGGCTCTACATCCTTAAGTGGTATCTGTAGCGCACGAGCGCGAGATGCCACATCCCCTGCATCGAAACCCAACCCGTATATGAAATGGCAAGTCCATACACGTGCCATATCAAGGCGAACGGGGACACAACACACTTGCTATGCTAGGCGGGAGCTAACCCTTAAACCATACAATACCAAAATGCAATAACGCACAGTAAACCAATAGAAGAGAAAGCAATTCATGATCATAATATACATTGAGTGTTTAAGCTCCAAAAATAATTACAAATGTTCAAGTGTTCCAAAACGCCATCACGGCTCATAAGCAAGTATGCTCCAATTATTCGTAATCACAATACAAAATATAAAATAGAAGATGAGTGTAAGTGAACAAAAGAATGCTAGACTCAAATGCAAGATACCTAAAAGACTTGAATCCCCGCCTAGCAGTCCTCCTGCAAGCAAAAACTGAAAACAAGATGGGTTCAGTCCAAAGGGGATTGGTGGGTATAAAAACGGGGCATAATATGTAAATATTACAGAATTGAAACACGTTCATGCAAGTTATAATCCCATAAGAGGTTTTAGAACATTTCCAAAGCAGGTAAAACAAGAAAATCATCAAACGGGATTATAACAATCATATTCATTCAATAGGCTTGTAACACCCCGACTCACAGTCGGTACAGGTAAATTATGTGATTTAATAATATTTGCGTTTTGAATTAATTGTTTACGACTTATATGAACTATTTGAACTTATATGAATTTATTTGAATTAGTGTTGCATGTGAGATTTATTCGTTTTAATTTGAGTTGGCCTTATTTGGACCTGTATTTGTTAAACCGAACCAACTTGAACCGGAAACCTTGAACCGAACCCGTGAACCGAACCGGTCCAGCCCTTAAAGGCTGAACCATTCTTCCTTTCTCCTTTCTTACGAGAACAACAGCAACTCCAAGCCAAAGCAAGAGCAAAACCCCAAGTTTGATCATCCAACTTCCCAAGCCGATATCTTCCTCGTTTCTTCGTCTTTTCTTGAACTTAGGTAGGTTTCGGAATCCCCTCGTCGTGCTTGTCGTTTCCATGGTTTAAATTCTGAGTTTGGAGTGAGTTTGGCATGCCTTTGCTCCCTACGTGAATAGTAAGGGTTTTGCTAAAAACTTGGATATGTGCTCTTTACTTGAAGTGTTTGATCTTTAGCTTCATATATGAGTGGTATATGCTATATATGTTGCATTTATTGCATTTTATCCATGGTTGGTTGAGCATTTATGATTGAGCATGAATTTGGCTTGAATTTTGCATTCATTTGATCATGCCATTTCATTCCGTTTTCTTGCATCATTTGAGTGTTTATATGTCAAGCATGATTTATATGTATTGTTTGTGCATTTTGGGAGGTTGTGGCAACTCTTAGGGATGAATTTTGGCCAATTTTGGCTCTTAAAGGAGCTTCCCCTGTTTCTGTGAGAAAATTTTCTGTTCCAGCTTCGAACCAGGCCGGAACGGCCGTTCCCGCCCAGTTTTAAACTGGGAACGACCGTTCCCAGGCTCGGTACTGTTCATCCCGAGAGTGGGAACGACCGTTCCCAGTTTGTACTGGGAACGGGAACGGTCGTTCCCAGGGCCGGAACCCGTTCTACTGGAGCAAATCCGCGACCGTGGATTTTTCCTTAAGGAAAAATCCGCGAGGGTGGATTTGAGGCAGTAGCTTGGGAAAAATCCATGGGGGTGGATTTTCTCCTTTGGAAAAATCCGCTAGGGTGGATTTTGCCATTTCTTTCCTTTGATTTATTTATGCATTTGTATGATTTTAAATGCTTTTCTTTTGCATATTAATTGTATAATTTGTTTGTTTTGCATAATTAAATTATAACTAAGCATGTGTGATATGATTTTGTGAATTTTATGAATTAATTGTGACATTTGATCTTGAATGTGAACCATGCATTTTGCCGAGCGTCCTATTTGGTTCATATAGAGTCTAAGTCTTGGGCTTTCGTGTTTTCTTTTCAGAGGAGGTTCCAGTTGACGAGCCCGAGGCGTAGGTTCACGTCTGCTCATTTTTGATCACGCACAAGGTGAGGTTTAGGATTTCTAGTAGCTAAATGACCTAAAGCCTTACGTGATGTTTTCAAGCCGTGCATGTGATTATATATTATATATATAGGTATGTATGTGTTGATTAGAATATGTTTATGATCTTGTGAACAACTTTGTTTTGGAAAAAGATATTAAGTAAGCCTATGTAAGCTATGTTTTGGAAAAGCTTTACGATTCTGTTAGCGAGATCGCCATGAAAGATTTGGCATGTGCTATGATATGATTTGTATGTGTGGATCCAAGGAGCTACGGGTAAGGAACCCTCGGGACGGTTCGGGCCGTCGAGGTTCGGCCTGTGCGTAGTCTCCATCCGATATATCGCACGCGACCCCTGGGAGTTTGGGAAGGTGCGATATTTCGATGCCTTCGGCGTAAAAACCGGGGAGGGCACGATGTGGGTTCGCTACCCCTCGTGAGTCTGTATATGTTTGGATGGTTAGGGCCGCCGGTGGCTCTTCTATCATTGGTGTAGAGGAGTATGTATGATTTCTGTTTTGTTTGTTCTGAGGAGTAAAGGTTGGAAGCTCGTTCTCGCCGAGCATTATGTTTGTTGTGTATGTTTGAGAAGTATGAATCGGGATAGTGTTTATGAAAGGTTTTAAAGTATATGTATTTGTTTTTGGAAAGTTTTAGTTTGTAAAACCTATTCCGGTTCATAATTTCGCCTTTGCTTTGTGCTCTGCTCTATATATATATAGGGTGTGGGTGTGCGTTAGCCCCCTCACTCAGTCAGTTGACTGACTCCTCGTTTACTCTTTTAGTTGCAGGTTTTGGGAGCGTGAGCTAGGCGGAGAAGTGTGTCTGCTGTATGCACTTGTCAGTCTAGGTCTCGTTAGGTGCATTTGCCTTCTTGCACTTTATTATTTTGTAGTTATGCAGCTTTGATTTGTATTTACTTTCTTATTATTTTGTTCGAGCCGGGATGGCTTTTGTACAGGTTTATGTGTTGGTACCTATATGTAAATATTATATGGATAATTAAGTGTTGGTATCTATATATATATATGTGATGGTTTTGCTTATGGTTTTTATTTATTCGCTTCCGCATACTCTGATTCAGTTCTGTTAGCTCCGCCTAGCCTAGTGTGTGTGTTTGGTCTCCCGTTCGCTATGATTCGGATTCGGGTGCGGACATTCCATTTCGTATTCGGGTTCGGATTATGGTGCGGGGGATGTGGCCCTACGTGTGGGTGCTACATCCTGAAGTGGTATCAGAGCGCGGTTGCAAAACCGGGCTCTAGTGTCGTGTGGGTCTGTCTAGGTCGTACGGCTTAGGACAACGTGATTGTGTGATCGTGCGTAAGTGTGCATACATGCTTTGAATATGTGATTACTTGACTATTTGATTATTTTCTTAAACAGTATACATATTCATACACTAATTCACATGCATCCATATCGCTTGAATTTGTGAGTTTCAGGATGCCTCCAAGAAGAGTTAATAATCGTGAACGAACCCCTGATTTGAATGAACCAGCGGCTCCACAGAATGCACCTCCGCCACCACCTATGAATGCGGAGAATATTGTCCAAGCCCTACTTAATCAACTCCAACAAAATCAACAGGGTAATGCCAATCTGGGTGAAGGACAAGATATTTCTGCCGTATATCGGGACTTTCGGAACAACAATCCTCCAAAGTGGTATGAGGTGATGATATTAAGGCAGAAGAATGGTTGTCGGAAATTCGAGGTATTTGGGAGATATGTCCAGGGACTTCTCAGGACAAGGCTATTTGCACCGGGCGTATTATCCAGGGGCCAGCGGCTATTTGGCTAAGGAGTGTGAGATCCAAGTTGGAGAGGATGGGTATGGAATTTAACTGGGAGACGTTCGTGCAGGAATTCCATGAGAAATATATCCCTCATAGTGCACAAGAACGTCGCCTCCAAGAGTTCACTAATTTGAGGCAAGGCAACCGGATGGTGGAGGATTACTTATTGGAGTTTGAGAGGCTAGCTCCGTATGCTACTCACATCACCGACCATGATGATCATAAGGCCCGAGCTTTTCTTCATGGACTTCGCCGAGATATTCAGGAAGCTCTACAAGCGGCGAATGTGAGTACTTGGGCCAAGGTTACCAAGAGGGCAATACAAGTTGAGGCCCAAATGGCTCGGTTGAAGCCTCCACCTTTCTCTTCTACGCGAGGATCGGGATCCGGTTCTGGATTGGGTAAGAGGCCCATTTCTTATGCTCCACGAGCTCCTGTCCCACCGGCTTTTCGTCCCCAGGGTCTAGGGAACAAGAAGCCCCGTATTACCGGTCCCGTGGCACCTCCTGTTGCTCCAGTTCGACCGGCTCCAGCTCAGGGACCGCCCGTTTGTTCCCATTGTCAGGGGAGACATCCAGTGGAGAGGTGTTGGAGACTTCAGGGCAAATGCTTTGTGTGCGGGTCCTCTGATCACTTGGTGAATGCTTGCCCGAATAAGAGGCCGGTTGTGCAGGCACGTGTTTATGCTTTGGACGGAGAGGAGGAAGCTGCTGATGTCGACCCAAACGCCGTGATAGAAGGTACAATCAACATTCATGGCATATCACTACATGCATTGTTTGATCCCGGGGCTACGCATTCATTTATTTCCCGGGATATTGCTGCTTCTTTGCCTGTACTTGATGATTTATCTGCGCATGTGTATGTGGTGAATACTCCTTTGGGAGGATCTGTGGAAGCTGACAGGGTGTTCAGGGAGTGTCCGGTGGTGTTTGAGGGCCGAGCTTTTCCTGCAGATCTGATAGTTCTACCGTTGAAGAGTATGGGGTTATTCTTGGTATGGATTTTCTCTTCAGATACCGAGCTCAGTTGGACTGTCATGAGAAGAAGGTTTCGTTGGGGTCAGTGGTCTTTACGGGTGAGAGGTTGAAGTCCAGCCCGTTTGTGTCTTTTATGGAAGCAAGTAAGCTCCTCCGGGACGGCGCGACAGGTTTTGTGGCCTATCTTTTGAATAAACCGAAGGATCAAGCCAAACTTGAGGAGACAGAGGTCGTGAGCGAGTTTCCCGATGTATTCCCTGAGAATTTGGGTTCTTTGCCACCCGATAGGGACATCGAGTTTGTAGTCGACCTTTATCCTGGAGCTGAGCCTTTCTCTAAGACACCGTATCGGATGGCTCCTGCTGAGTTGAAGGAGTTGAAAACGCAGCTGGATGAGCTTTTGACTTGCGGTTACATCCCTCCGAGTACATCCCCGTGGGGTGCTCCTGTGTTATTTGTGAAGAAGAAGGATGGGACTTTGAGGATGTGTATAGACTATCGCGAGTTGAACCGGATGACAGTGAAGAATAAGTATCCTCTACCTCATATCGAAGAGTTGTTTGACATCTTGCAAGGGTCGCAGGTGTACTCTAAGTTAGATTTGAGGCAGGGGTATTACCAACTTCGTATCCGGGAAGAGGATATCTCTAAGACTGCGTTCAATACCCGTTATGGACACTTCGAGTTTGTAGTGATGCCGTTTGGGTTAACTAATGCTCCAGCCGTGTTCATGGATATGATGCACCGAGTGTTCAGACAGTATCTTGACAAGTTTGTGGTCATTTTTATAGACGACATCTTGGTGTATTCTAAGTCTGCAGAAGAGCACGCATCTCATCTCAGGATGGTGTTGGAGACCCTTAGAGAGCACAAGCTTTATGCTAAGTTCAGCAAGTGCGAGTTTTGGCTCGACAGAGTGTCTTTTCTGGGTCACATAATTTCAGGTGAGGGGATTGAAGTGGATTCTTCCAAGATTGAGACCGTGGTGCAGTGGGAAAGACCGAAGAATGCCTCCGAGATAAGAAGTTTTCTCGGGTTAGCGGGTTACTATAGGAGATTTGTGAAGGACTTCTCCAAGATTGCTTGCCCGTTGACTCGATTAACCAAAAAGGAGGTGAAGTATGAGTGGGATGATGGGTGCGAGAGAAGTTTCCAAGCTCTGAAGGAAAGGTTAACTTCAGCACCAGTTCTTACCCTACCCGAGGGATCCGAGGGTTATTCAGTTTTTGCAGATGCTTCTAAGGAAGGACTCGGATGTGTATTGATGCAAAATGGCCGAGTGGTGGCCTATGCTTCTAGGAAGTTGAAGGAACACGAGAAGAACTACCCCACTCATGATCTTGAGCTTGCGGCGGTTGTATTTGCTTTGAGGAAGTGGCGTCATTACCTCTATGGAGCGACTTTCGAGATATTCACGGATCATAAGAGCCTCAAGTATCTTTTCACTCAGAAGGAGTTGAATAATAGACAGAGGCGTTGGATGGAATTCTTAGAGGATTATGACTGCACGATTCAGTATCATCCGGGCAAGGCTAATGTCGTGGCAGATGCTTTGAGCAGAAAAGCAAGTGTTTCAGGTTTGAGTGCAGAGTCTTCAGGACAGGGTTCGACGGTTGTGGTTTCAGTGGCTCGGTTAGCTAACATCTCAGTTCAGCCGGATTTGAAACAGAGGTTGTTGGATTCTCAGGCTTCGGATGCAGAGATTCAGAGATTAGTGGTTCGGTCTAGGATAGACCCCGAGACGAAGTTTGGGTTTGATGATTCCGGTTTGTTCAGGTTCAAGACCAGGGTTTGTGTCCCAGAAGACCTCAAGAGGTTAATACTTGAGGAAGGACATCGTTCTGGATATTCCATTCACCCCGGTGGTACGAAGATGTACCGAGATTTGAAGGAATACTTCTGGTGGAATGGCATGAAGAGAGATATCGCGAACTTTGTGAAGCGATGCCTCACGTGCCAAGTGGTGAAGGCAGAACACCAGAAACCAGGAGGAACTCTCCAACCACTTCCGATTCCTGAATGGAAGTGGGAGCAAGTGACTATGGACTTCGTGTCCGGCTTGCCGAGATCGAGAGGAGGTTATGATGGAATTTGGGTGGTAGTCGACCGATTAACCAAGTCTGCTCATTTTCTCAAGGTTAAGATGTCTTACAAGACCCCGAAGTTGGCCGAAATGTATTGTAATGAGATTGTGAGACTTCATGGTGCGCCTGCTAGTATTGTTTCAGATCGTGATCCGAGGTTCACAGCTAAGTTTTGGCAGGATCTTCAGAGTAGGTTGGGCACAAGGCTTAATTTTAGCACCGCTTTTCATCCTCAGACAGATGGACAATCAGAGAGACTGATTAAGTATTTGGAGGATTTGTTGAGGGCGTGTGCTTTGGATTTCCAGGAGAAGTGGGATAAGCATTTAGCTCTGGTTGAGTTTGCCTATAACAACAGTTTTCAGACTTCTATCGGCATGGCTCCCTACGAGGCACTATATGGAAGGAAGTGTAGATCGCCTCTATTTTGGGACTTAGAAGATTGGCGGTGGACTGAGGAGAACAAGCTCGAAAGAGCTACACCTCGAGAGAGATTGGATAAGACCACTGCCAAGGTTAAGTTGATTCAACAGAGAATGAAGGCAGCTCAGGACCGTCAGAAGAGCTATGCGGATAAGAGGAGAAGGCCCCTTGAGTTTGAAGTCGGAGATAAGGTGTTCTTGAAAGCATCTCCGAGGAAGGGATTTTCTCGAATAGGTCGAGGTGGGAAGCTTAACCCGAGATACCTTGGACCTTTTGAAATCCTTGAGAGAGTTGGAGAAGTGGCGTATAGGTTGGACCTACCGCCGAGATTGACCGGGATACATAATGTGTTTCATGTTTCGCAGCTCAGGAAATTTTATCCCGAGGAATCAACTATTCTCCCTGTGGAAGAGGTACAACTTGAGTCGGATTTGACGATAGTAAGGCACCCGGTTGAGATTCAAGACCGGAAGATACAAGTGTTGAGGAATAAACAGATTCCCTTGGTCCGAGTTCTTTGGAGAGATCAGAAATCCGAAGAGTCTACTTGGGAGACCGAGGAAAAGATGAGACAGTTGTACCCAGATTTGTTCTCAGGTCAGACAGTTAACCTGGGGACCAGGTTCTCTGAAGGGGGGGAGGTTGTAACACCCCGACTCACAGTCGGTACAGGTAAATTATGTGATTTAATAATATTTGCGTTTTGAATTAATTGTTTACGACTTATATGAACTATTTGAACTTATATGAATTTATTTGAATTAGTGTTGCATGTGAGATTTATTCGTTTTAATTTGAGTTGGCCTTATTTGGACCTGTATTTGTTAAACCGAACCAACTTGAACCGGAAACCTTGAACCGAACCCGTGAACCGAACCGGTCCAGCCCTTAAAGGCTGAACCATTCTTCCTTTCTCCTTTCTTACGAGAACAACAGCAACTCCAAGCCAAAGCAAGAGCAAAACCCCAAGTTTGATCATCCAACTTCCCAAGCCGATATCTTCCTCGTTTCTTCGTCTTTTCTTGAACTTAGGTAGGTTTCGGAATCCCCTCGTCGTGCTTGTCGTTTCCATGGTTTAAATTCTGAGTTTGGAGTGAGTTTGGCATGCCTTTGCTCCCTACGTGAATAGTAAGGGTTTTGCTAAAAACTTGGATATGTGCTCTTTACTTGAAGTGTTTGATCTTTAGCTTCATATATGAGTGGTATATGCTATATATGTTGCATTTATTGCATTTTATCCATGGTTGGTTGAGCATTTATGATTGAGCATGAATTTGGCTTGAATTTTGCATTCATTTGATCATGCCATTTCATTCCGTTTTCTTGCATCATTTGAGTGTTTATATGTCAAGCATGATTTATATGTATTGTTTGTGCATTTTGGGAGGTTGTGGCAACTCTTAGGGATGAATTTTGGCCAATTTTGGCTCTTAAAGGAGCTTCCCCTGTTTCTGTGAGAAAATTTTCTGTTCCAGCTTCGAACCAGGCCGGAACGGCCGTTCCCGCCCAGTTTTAAACTGGGAACGACCGTTCCCAGGCTCGGTACTGTTCATCCCGAGAGTGGGAACGACCGTTCCCAGTTTGTACTGGGAACGGGAACGGTCGTTCCCAGGGCCGGAACCCGTTCTACTGGAGCAAATCCGCGACCGTGGATTTTTCCTTAAGGAAAAATCCGCGAGGGTGGATTTGAGGCAGTAGCTTGGGAAAAATCCATGGGGGTGGATTTTCTCCTTTGGAAAAATCCGCTAGGGTGGATTTTGCCATTTCTTTCCTTTGATTTATTTATGCATTTGTATGATTTTAAATGCTTTTCTTTTGCATATTAATTGTATAATTTGTTTGTTTTGCATAATTAAATTATAACTAAGCATGTGTGATATGATTTTGTGAATTTTATGAATTAATTGTGACATTTGATCTTGAATGTGAACCATGCATTTTGCCGAGCGTCCTATTTGGTTCATATAGAGTCTAAGTCTTGGGCTTTCGTGTTTTCTTTTCAGAGGAGGTTCCAGTTGACGAGCCCGAGGCGTAGGTTCACGTCTGCTCATTTTTGATCACGCACAAGGTGAGGTTTAGGATTTCTAGTAGCTAAATGACCTAAAGCCTTACGTGATGTTTTCAAGCCGTGCATGTGATTATATATTATATATATAGGTATGTATGTGTTGATTAGAATATGTTTATGATCTTGTGAACAACTTTGTTTTGGAAAAAGATATTAAGTAAGCCTATGTAAGCTATGTTTTGGAAAAGCTTTACGATTCTGTTAGCGAGATCGCCATGAAAGATTTGGCATGTGCTATGATATGATTTGTATGTGTGGATCCAAGGAGCTACGGGTAAGGAACCCTCGGGACGGTTCGGGCCGTCGAGGTTCGGCCTGTGCGTAGTCTCCATCCGATATATCGCACGCGACCCCTGGGAGTTTGGGAAGGTGCGATATTTCGATGCCTTCGGCGTAAAAATCGGGGAGGGCACGATGTGGGTTCGCTACCCCTCGTGAGTCTGTATATGTTTGGATGGTTAGGGCCGCCGGTGGCTCTTCTATCATTGGTGTAGAGGAGTATGTATGATTTCTGTTTTGTTTGTTCTGAGGAGTAAAGGTTGGAAGCTCGTTCTCGCCGAGCATTATGTTTGTTGTGTATGTTTGAGAAGTATGAATCGGGATAGTGTTTATGAAAGGTTTTAAAGTATATGTATTTGTTTTTGGAAAGTTTTAGTTTGTAAAACCTATTCCGGTTCATAATTTCGCCTTTGCTTTGTGCTCTGCTCTATATATATATAGGGTGTGGGTGTGCGTTAGCCCCCTCACTCAGTCAGTTGACTGACTCCTCGTTTACTCTTTTAGTTGCAGGTTTTGGGAGCGTGAGCTAGGCGGAGAAGTGTGTCTGCTGTATGCACTTGTCAGTCTAGGTCTCGTTAGGTGCATTTGCCTTCTTGCACTTTATTATTTTGTAGTTATGCAGCTTTGATTTGTATTTACTTTCTTATTATTTTGTTCGAGCCAGGATGGCTTTTGTACAGGTTTATGTGTTGGTACCTATATGTAAATATTATATGGATAATTAAGTGTTGGTATCTATATATATATATGTGATGGTTTTGCTTATGGTTTTTATTTATTCGCTTCCGCATACTCTGATTCAGTTCTGTTAGCTCCGCCTAGCCTAGTGTGTGTGTTTGGTCTCCCGTTCGCTATGATTCGGATTCGGGTGCGGACATTCCATTTCGTATTCGGGTTCGGATTATGGTGCGGGGGATGTGGCCCTACGTGTGGGTGCTACAAGGCTATTCGTGAGCCCGGCGAGAGGGCTAAGTCTCCAACCTCCACCTTGTGTAATCATTAAAGTGTTCATTATGTTTTAATACATAATCTTTCGTGCATAATCAATCGATCAATCATAATCATTCGATCATTCATAATCATTCAAGTAAACACCTTTTTCCTCCAGCAAGGCCCGACCACCTCAATCATTATGGTTAGTGGGGTACATGAATCCCCAAAAGCCCAGTTCCCATTCCTCGCTAACCTGCTAGCAAGGGCCGATATTGCCGTAGTTTTGGTAGAACTAGTATACTGGTTCACCGCCAGCCCATGCTATCCCGGTTAGCTACGTACATGAAGTCCCAGGGTCCCCATTTGGTGTATTCAATCATGTTTCGCCAAAACATTAGGTAGGGTATTCGATAAGCAAAAGAGCTTTATGTTCAAAATCATTGACTCTTCAGAAGACTCGATATATATACGTATGTTAATTCGGCTTAAAACTTTACATGTTCGGAATATATCGGGTCGTATAACTTATAGAAGAGAAACCCACCTTAGAAAACCAAAGAAATGGTGCAAGAGCCTCACTGAACGGCCTCGTCTCCCTTCAGACCAAAATATGTGCAAAGAAAGTGATGTGAGACTCAAAATGACCAAGTACGACCCACAGCGATGCAATGATCGTGGTATGAAGTGCATAAGAGATATAATCATGTTATGAGAATGTTCTTATGCACAATTAAGGTCACATTGGCACGTAAACGATCATTTCATTCAATATACAGAAGAACCGTATTCGTTCATAATCAATTCAAGCCACGTTCGTAACACACGATCAAATTGCACGTATTCATAATAACCAATTCATAATCATTCATAATACAAGTCATTAGCATAATTAAGACAAGATTAAAGCATAGATTAAACAAAATTAATAACATAAATAACACACACACGGATTCAAGGATACCGGGGGGGTAGGGGGTAACGTTCATCTACGGTACGGGTTATAGTGGTGTAGTTGGTGACGGGTGGCGTACCGATGGAGTACCGATTCTCTGTAACAGCCGGGGGGGGAGGTAGGGGGTAACGTTCATCTACCGTACGGGTTATAGTGGGTTATACCGCTTTCGAATGCATTAGGGTTCAATCGAAGAAACAGGGCTGGAAACGTGGGGAATTGGTATACTCCAGTTGAGAAGGGTTTAAAACCTAATAGCTGAACTCCCACACCCATCGCCAACTACACCACTTTACCCCATTTTCGGCAACGGTTGAAATGGTGGTTGCACTCGCCGAAAATGTCGGAAATTGGTTGAAGTTGTGGTTGAGAAGCCAAAAATGGCGTAAAGTGGTGTAGTTGGCGACGGGTATGGGAGTTCAGCTATTAGGTTTTAACAATTGCTTTGAACAAGAGAATTAGTGGGCTCTCTGTTTCTTTTTGGGAATTATTAACGATGAGTGGCCTTTTAATTAATTGGGTGATAACATTTAATGGTCCTTCTGTTGGGCCTTAATCAAATTGGGTAATGGTTTTGACTTTGGGCTTATTATATTGTTGAGTGCAATATTAAAAAGGGTTTGGTGGGCTTTCAGTATGATGGGCTTATTCCTAATTATATTATTAAGTATATTATTAATGGGCTATTGGGTATTTATTCTTTTAAAAGGGCCAGACTTTTGTCATTCTTGCTGGACAAATTTTAGTCGGCCCATTTTTAACCAAATAAATGTGTTTTATTTAAAAGGGCCCAATAAGTTATTATTTATGAATTCATTTTATATATTAATAAGCCCAAACCAACTAATTTATATAAATAGGTTTTATATAAAAGCCCATATGTATGATGTTATATAAATAAGTTTTATATAACCGTAAGTCCAAACCCACTAATATATATAAATATGTTTTATATATTAAGGCCCAAGTAAGAACTAGTTCATATAAATGTGTTTTGTACCAAGCTTGTATAAATATAAAATATGTTTTATACACGTTAAAGCCCATATATATTATAAAATAAATGTGTTTTATTTAAAAGGTCCAATTAAGCTATTATATAAATATGTTTTATATATAAGTCCAAACCCACTAATATATATAAATGTGTTTTATATATTAAGGCCCAAATGAATTATCATATGAATGTGTTTTATATAAGTCCGTCTGAACTAATTTTTATAAATATGTTTTAAATAATATTATATAATTTGTTTATGTAATATTTTATTTAGTAAATTAGTTTTACTAAATTAAATTAGTTCAATTTTTTATGTAA
The DNA here is from genome assembly GCA_037501455.1 of Lantana camara. Taxonomy (NCBI): domain Eukaryota; kingdom Viridiplantae; phylum Streptophyta; class Magnoliopsida; order Lamiales; family Verbenaceae; genus Lantana; species Lantana camara. The sequence goes on from CM074859.1 coordinate 13,037,783, forward strand.
ATTCGTTTTACATAGTTTATTAAAAAAAAAAAAAATCATCAGTTGATTAAAATTTATCTTTGTGATAATTTATACAAATTATGTTAATTTGTTTAACAATAATTTAAATTTTATGAATTCGTTTCATTTGGACTTGTGATAATTAAATTATTTGAAAATCCGGAATCATATTATGTGTGATGATCATGAGCTTAGCGAAATTTTCGAACATGTAATGTGAATGAAGGAAATTCTTGTTAATTTAATTATTTAGTTATGTGCCCAATAAATAGTTCTTTTCTTATATACTTAGAGACATGTCTTCGAAACACTTGGCAACTAAAGCTTTAGAGAAACTCGATGGGTCGGACTATGATATTAGGCATAGAAAAATCCAATACTACCTTCATGACCGCGATGTAATGGAACCCTTAACTACTAGTAAGGTCGCGCATACTGAGTCTATGAACGGAAAACGTCCTTCTCAAACTAACGGACTAAAGGGTGGCGTGACCAAAGTAGGAAAACCTAAAGAAAAGAACATGGCGCGTGTGAAGCGCTACAATTGTTGGAAGAAGGGTCACTTTGCTCGGGATTGCCCCGAACCAAAGAAGGAACCTACTTCTCATCCCCCTCTTGAACTATATGCTTGTGCACATGCATTAGTTGCTAATCATTTTCCGAATTGGATTGTAGACTCGGGAGCAAGCAAACATATAGTACAAGATCAAGCTGGTTTTCGAGAGTTCCATCGTTATCCGGTAGGAACTCAAACAGTCGTTTTAGAAAATGGCAGCGAGGAAGACGTCCTTGGCATAGGGACATACCAGCTGAAGCTTCGTGGAGGAAATATGTTGTTCCTTCATGAAGCTCTCTATGCACCAGGGGTGCGATGTTCTTTAATTTCAGTAGTTTCTTTGTTGAGACTTGGTTTTTCCTTTAATTTCAATTCTAGTGGTTTAGAGATTTTGTATCATGGCAATGTGTTTGGCCATGGTTCATTGCATAATGGTTTCTTTGTTCTTGACTTGGATGAAATTTATAATAATAGTTCCTCGCTTGCCTTAGTTGCAAATTTTGATTGCGATTCTGAATCTATGAAATGGCATTCTAGACTAGGCCACATAGGCCAAGATATGATGAGTCGACTAGCTAAAGAAGGTCTTTTAAACCGACTCACTAGGGTTAAGTTACCTAAATGTGAGTCATGCTTAGCTGGTAAGGCAACCCGAAAACCTTTTGGTAAGGGTTCAAGGGTATCAAGTCCCTTAGAATTAGTCCATTCTGACATATGCGGACCCATGAACGTCAAAGGACGTCATGGTGCTATTTATTTCCTTACTCTCATAGATGACTATTCACGATATGGGTATGTGTACCTACCATCTCACCGCTATGAAGCACTAGATGTGTTCAAACGTTTTGTGGTGGAAGTAGAAACTCAATTGGAACGAAAAGTTAAGACTCTTCGAACCGATCGGGGCCGTGAATATCTCTCTGATATGTTCAAGGAGTATTGCGAAGGAAAGGGTATACGTAGACAACTTACTATTCCTAGAACTCCACAACAAAATGGTGTTGCGGAACGAAGCAACCGTACTTTACTTGACATGGTTAGATCAATGATGGCACAAGCTAATCTCCCGATCAGTTATTGGGCAGATGCACTGCTGACGGCAGTATACATACTTAACCGTGTACCAAGTAAAAGTGTACCCGCCACTCCATATAAGTTATGGAATGGTAGAAAACCTTCCTTAGACCACTTACGCCCGTGGGGTTCGGCTAGCTATGTGCACAATCCAAACCACAAACATGGAAAACTTGGTCCAAGAGCCACCAAGATGGTGTTCATAAGATACCCCGAACATTCAAAAGGGTATGTAATGTTTGGTGAACACCCAGATGGTGGCATGAAGGAAATGGATTCCCGCAATGTTGAATTTCTTGAGAATGAGTTTCCAAGTATCGGTGAAATTAAACAAGACCTTGAGTTGCATGAGTTGCAACCTAATGATGATTTATCTCTTGGTGAGGGGAGGGATATGCGAACTCACCAAGTCACCAAGGATAATATAATTCCATTAAATGAAGGAAACAACGGGATTAGTCCTACAATCCCAGACAGTGAAAACTTGTCTGCTAATGAACATCAATCCGAACATGAGGTAGGTCCAAATGTTCAACTCCCCACACCACCAGAGATAGTGGGAGTGATTCGATACCCAAACAGACAAGTAATCAAGGTCTTAGATTACGAAGAAGTGAACGTGGAAGAATTCCTCGACGATACTTTCAGTTCGAAGAGAAAATATTCCGATGCACTCCTTTAGAAATTGAGGAGCCTTCTTCCTTTAAGGAGGCTATAAATTCACCGAATAATTCTGAATGGATAGATGCTATGAGGGAGGAGATGGAATCAATGGCAAAGAATAAGGTTTGGGATTTAGTTGACCTTCCACCTAAGCATAAATCAATTGGAAACAAATGGGTTTTCAAGATAAAACTCAAGACGGATGGATCAATTGATAAATTCAAGGCCCGACTAGTGGCGAAGGGTTTTACCCAAATTGAGGGTATGGACTATGAAGAGACTTTTTCTCCTGTGGTGAGACTTGCCTCCATTCGCCTACTCCTAGCCCTGGTTACCCATTTGGATTTAGAGTTATTCCAAATGGACGTAAAGACTGCTTTTCTCAATGGTAACCTTGAGGAAAAGATTTATATGGATCAACCTATTGGTTTTGTATCAAAAGGTCAAGAAGATAAAGTTTATCATCTGAAGAGATCCATATATAGTCTAAAGCAGTCTTCCAGATCATGGTACTTTAGATTCCATGAAGCCCTGAGTTTGGCTTGAACATGGTAGACGAAGACCATTGTGTATATGTCAAGAAAACTACAGAAGGGATTATGTTTCTTTCTCTGTACGTTGATGACATTCTTTTGGCTGGGACCAACATGGAGATGATCAATGCTACTAAGCAGTGGTTGTCCTCTGTCTTTGAGATGAAGGATATGGGTGAGGCAAGGTATGTCCTTGGCGTTGAAATAATGAGAAATCGTTCTAAGAAACTTCTTGGTTTGTCTCAAGAAACTTATATTAAGAAAATCTTGGAACGTTTTCGAATGCATTATTCCAAACCCGTTGATACTTCAGTTGAGAAGGGTCTGACCTTAAGCCTTGATCAATGCCCTAAAACAGATAAAAAAAGAGAGCAAATGAGCAACGTTCCTTATGCTAGTGTCGTAGGGAGCTTGATGTATGCCATGTTATGTACAAGGCCTGACATCTGTTTTGCGGTTGGTTTGGTGAGCCGTTATCAAAGCAACCCAGGACCTGCTCATTGGCAAGCAGTCAAGAGAATCATGCGATACCAGTGACTTAGTCCTTTGCTATCAAGGTGGGGACTTGAGACTGAAGGGGTATTCGGATACCAATTGGGAGGTGATGTAGATGAATCTAAGTCCACCTCCGGATACGTTTCCATCCTTGGTGGAAGAGTCGTATCTTGGTGCAGTAAGAAGCAAGATTGCATAGTCTTATCAACCATGGAAGTAGAGTATGTTGCATGTTGTCTTGCCACGCAGGAGGCGATTTGGCTGAAAGAGTTTCTAAAGGACATCAACCTCATCTCGGGGGTTGATGAACCTATAGAAATAAGATGTGATAATACGGCTGCCATCCAATTCGGCAAAGATCCAAAATTTCATAGAAAGACTAAGCATATCAAGAGGCGTGATCATTTCGTATGAGACGCCATATAGAAGAATGAAGTTGTCTTTAAGTATATATCCACTAATAAAATGATCGCTGATCTATTAGCTAAACCTATTCCTATGGATGCGTTTAAGGCTTATATGTTAAGCCTAGGGTTACGAAGGATTTAGCGTGTTGGATCAATTTTATTATGTACTAGACTTTTTATTTGTGTTGAGCATTATTGAAATAAAATCGTTATTTCTTGGTTAATGCTTTAGCGTACACAATTGTTTTATTAGGTACATAAAATAGTCACGAGACTTTTGATTTACTCTGTCACACGAGTAATCGCCCTGATGCATGAGTTGTGATCAGGATGAGACTGAACCATGTTAACACGAGGACCTAGGTGTGTGTAACATTGGATTATTATCTTACTTGCGTTGTAAGGATAATAATGATAAACTTAGTAGTCGCCTTAGTAAGTCTAAGATGAGACTCAAGATGAGTCGAATATGAAATTTGGTGTTTTCATATTAAAGCCTTAAAGCCGAATTCAAAATGGTAGATGAACACTGAGTGTGTTTGATCGAGAGGTTCAAGTTAGATTTTTGAGTAAAATTCTAGACTATGAATTCGCATGGCATAGATACGTGACATGCTTCCTTTAGTGGGAGTTATGCCATGACATGCATATCATACTGTATGTGCTCTTTGACGACCGTTAGAAGGGTGACAATCGGTTCCCTTCCTTTGTCACTGTGTGACCTTGCGGACTTATGTGTCCATATGACCGATACTCTTCGACCTAGAACTATGACTTGAAGTCGAAGTTTGATGATGTTACTTTATTGTGTTTTTCCAAGGGCTAAGATTTATACAGTTCAGCGGAGCACAATAGGAAAGCAGTCTAGCTAAGATGTATTGTTGTGGTGTTTAGGGAACAATACATGATTTCCCTTATGTTATGTCCGCAAAAGGTAATCGATTGTTATGAAGCCTTTAGGTTCTTATGTATAATCGGTTGTTCGGGTATGTAAATATGTTCCCGGTAATAATTCGAAAGTTGGCTATTTTTCAATATGTTTCCTGTACTTTCGAATTAAACAAGATTTCCGGATGATGAACTTCGTAGAGAGTTTTGTATTAGGGTTTTCTGTATTCTGTTGTGTGTTTTACTTATCTCACAAATAAGTCATTCATATAGAATAAAATAGGGTTACGTAAAACCTATTTCTATTCTATACGGAAGTGTCACAGCAGTTACGAAAACTGCTCCCTAATCTTTAGGGATGTGGCCGGACCCACTTTTAACTACATATGAGATGTCGGTTGGGACTTGAGTTGTAAATTTCAATATTACATCCTAAAACTAAACGTAAAGTTGAAAATATCCTGAAACGGGAAATGAAATAAAAGGAGAAAAAAAGGGGTAAATCACTTGTGAGAGATGTAAATTGCAGTTAAATCCTTACAAAAAGTGGGCGCCCAAGTTAGGAGCAGCTACAAGTATTGGTAACCTTGTTGGCAAAAACAATTTGATTAACCAAAGCACGAGAAGCAGCAGCAGTACTATGCTTGGAAGTTTCAAATTTTGCTTAGGATATATACTAGATATAAACTTTGCTGGAAGGATGAAGGTTGAGAATGCGCATGATCTTGTATTTATAGTTGTCATGTGCCATTGTAAAGTAATTTGCTTATAATGTCACGTTTAACTAGTACTTGTGTATGAACACATGCACATAACTGCGACCGATGATGCACATATACTTCAAGAAACTTATTAATTTTCTATATGGTATTGCATCGGATATTTGTGTTGGACAATCTCATATAACGAATTTGAAAAAAAAAAAAAAAAAAATTAAGTCATGATATGCATACCGTGTCCTTTACATATCCATATTCTTGCATCACAAGTGGGTTTGTACCAAAATAACTCTAGTGTGTACTTTTTTTTTTTTTTTTTTTAACACACGCACACCCAAGTGTGGGGTTCGAACCCTAACTCTAGTGTATACTTATTATTAAATATTTTCGATAAAGGGGATAGAGATATGTTGGTCCGAGATAAGCATATATCGGAGTTAAAACACTTGGGCAGAAGAATCCCAACATAACACATGGCCCATGGGCTTGGATCACGATTCATGAACTAGTGGAGAAAGGTCGACTTTCTTGGAGTTAGTGAATGAATATTGCTTCAGTTTCTTTAATGAGAAGTGTTTTTTGTGAGCTTAAAACACTTTAAAGTAATCACTTTGGCGAATGTATAGTTCGGTGTGAATTCACACATATAATTATTACTGGGGTTAACAACAATATATGATGAGTAGAGTGCCAATATTGGACATCTTAAGCCTATTAACTTTCTTAGATATAGTGGTTCTTGATGATTTTGATGAAATGGATTAATAGAGGAAGTGGTTATAGCTGGAAAATTTTATTTTAATAAGGACACTTCAATTTGGTTAAAAAAGAAAGAAAAATAAAGAAATAGTGGTATTAGGTGAATTGTAATGATGGCTCGATTTTTGGAAGGTCCTTTTTGACGGGCAAGAAAAGCAAGCTCGGTCATACTGTTGTAACGAGGGCAAGTATTTTACATTTATCATGTATTTGTGGAAAATTTTAGGAAGAATGACAAATCAAATAATAAAATATAATATATTTACCATTATAATCGGTTGGGTTCGAACGAATCGAATCTGAACTAAAATTTTCTCTATTATGAAATTAAATTAGAATCTCTTTATAGAAGATTGAGACCATAATTCTCCATAGATATGACAAGTTTGCGTGTGAATTTGCATATGTTTAGTAGAACAAGTTCTATATAAGATCATATGAGGTGAGAACTTGTGTTAGTAATTTAAGATATTCAAACACAACGTAAATGACCGTGAAAAGGATAAATTATTGAATAAAAGAAATTAAATATATAAAGTTGAGAATATCAAAGAAATCTATAACCCTGAAAACCTATGTTTTGAAACCCGGATCGAACGTCAAACAGGAACCTCTTACTGGTTACTGATTTTACTGGTTCGACCGGTCGGACCACCGGTCGAACCCATATGACGTCATAATTACGTAATAATAATATTTAATTATATATATTTATATAATATCATAAATATTAATTAAAAATAATTAGATAAGCTAATTATATGGAAAATTAAATATAATTTTAAATTACTTTGAACTATTTATTAATTTTCAAACAATATCACTAATAATAAGATTTCAAATTATAAATCTACATAAACTATCTAATTAAATAGCAAAATAATCAATATTTAGCAAATTAACAATATAGATAAAAGATTAATTTAACAAATATTACACTTTTATTGTAAAAAAGATGAAAAAAATATCACATGTAATATATTTTTATAGAGATATATTATTAAAAGTAAAATACTACACATTATTTTATTTGTGTTTAAATTAAATTTTACAATGTATTGTAATATTTATAGTTATAATAATATTTTCTAAAACTCACTTTTTAAATATAATCTATAGATTTAATGATTTTATTTTTTACGGGATTTTTTCCCATCAAATTAACCATTAAAAAGGGAATATTTTCTTTTCTAATGAAAAACTAATATGAATCTCCTACATAATCATTACTAATATTTAATTTGAACAATGGGTTAATTACATCTAGACCCCTTTCGAGTTTAGTATATTATAATTGGACCCCTGTTAGTTATTTTATTACAGTTTGACCCCTTCTAAAATTTCGAAATTACTAAACAGTGAAGAAAAGATACAATTTCGTTAAATATTTCACGGAATATTCCAAATAATTATGAAATAACCATTATATTCAAAATAATTGTGAAATAATTATTTGTTTAAGCGTTTATTTATTCTAAAAAAACGTGATTTTTTTTCCTACTTTAATAAAACATGGTCTTAAAACCAAACATAATGGTCATTTCACAATTATTTGGAATATAACGCAATTATTTGGAATATAACGTGAAATATTTAACGAAATCGTACCTTTTCTTCACCGTTTAGTAATTTCAAAATTTTAAAAGGGATCAAACTGTAATAAAATGACTAACAGGCGTCCAATTGTAATATACTAAACTCGGAAGGAGTCTAGATGTAATTAACTCTTGAACAATATATACTAACAGGTAACGCGTCCCAACTGGGATTGTGAACTATAGCTATTGCAGCTTGGCTATCAACAAACACTTCAGTTACTTCTATTTATTCCATTTCCATTTTCCACCAAAAAAAAAAACTTCTATTTATTCCATACGCAAATCAGACAATATTTTCCTAAGCTGTAAGACTTGATTTGTTGCTGTTGTGGCTCCAACAAACTCTGCTTCAGCTCTAGATTGAGCCACAATATCTTGTTTCTTCATGCTTAGCCGGTTAGCCACTGATAATGGAATAGCCAAAATATCCCGTGCCATCTCTGCACCAGTTGGGTACAAGGACCTAAGCTACATCTCCCCCAAAATTTGTCTGGTCTAATTTGGAACTCTTTTGGATTTATTTTCTAATCTTTTATTTTTTTATGTAAAAATTGATAAAATAACAATTTGGCCTCCCAAATTGATTAAAAAAAAATTCATTCTAATCTCGTCCTCCCTCCACATAATCATCCTGAGTTTGTCCCCTCTTAAAGTAGTTGTCTTGGTTCTCAGGATACAAAATCAGAGGTGAAACCACATATAACTGAGGATCGTAATATGTATATAGTTGGATCTTCTATTTCAGTGCACCTTCGAAAATATCTTTCGTGCACCCTTTGAGATGGGCAATTTTACCTTAGAATCCGAACCCCGACAATTTCCCAGGACAATGTGAAGTGCAGATTTGTCCAGACAGACAATGACTTCAAAGAGAGAGTCCTAACTCGTAATCCTTTGAAAGCACCTAAAATATATAAATGAATTTGTCCCAGATTTTTCTTGATGGCTGCCCAATTTAAGCTTTCTTTATCAGCTCGTTCGCAATATCCTTGAAATTGGAGGGCGGAATGCAAGTCGAAACTCGAAAGTTGGCCTCATTACCACCATGGACCATGTTTATTGTACTCGTAAGACTTGATAGTCATTTTCTTCTTTCTGGTAGGAAACCACTTCCAAATTAAGCATTACTGCATCGAAATGAAACGAACATTAAGTAATTTGAAATTTTGCATCCAAAAAAAATTGAAATGTAGCAATAATCGTTTAACATTACCACTTGGTGAAGGTTCATATGGAAGCTGGAAGTGTGGCAGTACATTGGTATGACGTCGGGCCAATGCCCATGCAGCTTAACATCCGATGAGCCAGAGTTAAATGTATATATATTTTTTAATTACGATTGTTTTTTAATAGGTTTCATGCTAATAACCTTTGAATGGTATTTGCATCCAATATGTGATTCTTTTTTTCAATTTCAGGATATTTTCAACTTACGACTATCTAATTATAAAATGTAAATTGCAGAAGTTGATTTTTGTAATTTACATCTCCACAGTCTAATTTGGTTAATCAAATTGTTTCTGGCAAGTGGCAACAAAGTAACCAATGCATGAAACTGGTCCTAACCTGGGCGCCAACATTTTTGCAATAGTTAATTGCAATTTAATTCACTCATGAGATATAAATTGCATTTAATTCCTTGCAGAACGTTGGGTGAAGTATTGGCAACTTTATTGGCAAAAACAATTTGATCAACTAAAAGCAAGTGAAGCAGCTCTAGGCTTCCAAACTTCATTTTTGCAAAGAATAGTAGAAATATATTTTCTTGAAGGATGGAAGCTGAGAATTTGTAGGCGCATGACCTCGTATATATAGTTGCAAGTTGTAATATAATTTGCCTATAACGCCACAATCAAATTAGTTCTTGCCTATGGACACACTAGCTAGGAGATGAAAAAATATTTCAAAAAATATTGTTTTGTGAAGTCTAACACTCGTGCTAGATAGACACCTCTCACATTATAAATTTAACAAATAATATATTTATGATGTCGTGTCTGTATCTCCGCATATATTTATGCATCAGACAAGGACCCATGTGACAAAGCAAGGGTTTCTACCAAAATAACTATCGTGTTGTGGTTTTTCTTGAATATTCCCAATTTCCCATAAAAGATGATAGAGGTATGTTGGTTCGAGATAAGCATAAAATCGAACTTAACACATGGGCAGGATCTATCTAACATAACACATGACAGCATCACGAACTATAAAGCAAGGTTGACTTTCTTTGAAGAATTCGTGAATGTATTTCGCCTCACCTCCTTATATGAGATCGATTTGGTTTTTGTGAGATCAATACATTTTCGAGAAATGGCGTTGGCCAATGTGTTTTGACGTGAATTCACAAATATAATTACTGCCGTAAAAGAAATATATGATGAGTAGAGTGCCAAAATATTTCGAGGGACTTATAAATATTGAATTTTTACGTCTACTTCCCTTAAAAGATTACATAAGTACAACTTTTTACTTATAATTTAAATTTTTTATAAGTAAAAAAATATTAATTTATAAAATACTCAAATCTAATTTAATTTTATTCTAAATTTTCACTTAAATATGATATTTTAATTTTGAGGAAATTGCATTTCTTTTTATACCAATCCACCCGATTCAATAATTTTAGTACATTTATTTTTCGATAAAAAAAATTAACCCTTAACTTCAAGCAATTGCAATTCCATGTACTATTTGATCCAAATAAATATGACCCATCGAAAAATTCATCCGAATCTCCATGTATCTGTTGGAGAATTTGCCGCGAAGCGATGTTGCGATGTTCAGGTAGGTTTTCCCACGAATCATATCTATTCGGGTCAAATAGGCATGAAATTGCGAAATTTTAAAGTTATGGGCTAATTTTTTTTGGTAATAAAATTGCAATTTCCTCTTTTAATTTTGATTTTTAAAATTTTTGATTGCCATGCATCTATGGTTGGAGCCTCGCCATGCATCTCGTCTATGATGCCCTTCATCAGAAAGAAATAGGGTTTTCGCCACCCTGTTGTTGTCTTCTTCCGTTTTTTTTTTTTTACGTTGCTTCAATTTCCTTCCTCGATCATAAGATCCTCGGGGTTGATGTTCCCACACCCTTCGCTCCTCTTCCATGATCTACCAGTGTTTGGCCAAGGCATCGGCTAAGCAGTTGCTCGTGCGTCTGATATGCTTCAAGCTGCAGCTCCATGGTTTGCGGATGAGGTTTCTACATTCGTCGATGATGTTCCCTAGCGGATGGGCACAGCCGCACAGGAACATCTCTTTCGATTAAAATGTGTCCTAGAACTGATTTTGAGAAAATCAGATGTACAGAGTTCCTTATGCATCAGGAGTAGGAAGCATAATGTATGCAATGTGTTGTATTCAACCAGACGTGGCTTATGCACAGAGCGTGAAAAGTCGGTTCCGATCTAGCCCTAGAGAAGGTAACTGGATTGCCTTACAAGAATATCCTTAAGTACTTGATAAGAACTAAAGATATGTTTCTCATTTATGGAGGACACCAAGATCTTATCATCAAAGGTACGATGCAAGTTTTGTATCGGATATGGATGATTACAAATTTATATTAGGATACATCTTCTACCTAAATGAGAGCAGTAAGTTAGAAGAGTTCTAAGCAAAGTACCACTCCAGATCCGAACATTGAGGCCGAATACTTAGCCGCAAACAATGCTGCCAAGAAAGATGTTTGAGTAAGAAATTTCCTCGAAGAGTTTGGGTGTAGTTCCTAGCATGAAAGACCCCGTTATCATATTTTGTGATAACAATGGGGCGGTTGCTCAAGCAAGAGAACCATGATCTCACCAACGGACTAAGCACATCATAAGAAAGTATCACGTGATTTATGATATCATCAAAAGAGGAGATGTGCTAATCGAAAGGGTCACATTAGAAGAAAACGTGGTAGATCCACTTACAAAAAACCCTTAGTTGGCGGACGCAATTGAAACTGAACCGAAAGCAATAAAATCAAATTACCAAATTTTCAAATGAAAGCATCAAGGATTTGACAATTAATATCATAAAATGGTCAAGAAAGAAGACAATGAAACGAATCATAGGAGTATTGAACCTTTGTTCCGTAGAGAAGGACAAGGGACCCTTACCTTATCTCCGAGTTTAGTTATTGGATGGGTCAACCTTTTCTTCTCCTACGGTTTAAATATATATATATGAAAGATAGCCATAATTATAAAAATATTATCATTTTACATAGGGATAATTACAAACAACCCCCGAAGATTTAGCGAGATTACAGATTACCCCCCTAAAGTTTGAGAAATTCCCCCCTAACCTTTACACTTTCTCTCACAAATTTTACTCACCGTTAATTACACCGTTTAAACTCATATTTACATTCCAAAAATACCCTTAGGGGGTATATTGTAATTTTACTGAGAGTTTAATGATATAATTGTAATATTAGTTAATTTTGGATTTTTTGTATTTAAAAAGTTGTTATTTAATTTAATATTTAATATTTTATCTATAAATATAAATTAAATTAGATATTCTATGCATATTTATTTTTATGAAATATGATAGAAAGTTATAAATTCCATCTTATATTTATATCTTAGTTTTAAATATATTTTGTACAAGTTTATTTAAAGTTAATTTAAAATAATTTATTTGCAATTATAACAATTTTTTCCTCAAAATAAAAATCATATAAAGAAACCAGATAAATATCAATTAGTGCATAACCAAAATTTCCCCTCAAAATTGAAAATAATAACAAACACACCAATATCAATAAATGCATTAGAAAATTCACATAAATATTCGTCAGAGTCATTTAAACAATTATTTCAAACGTTAAACATGCATGGTCAATATCTAAAGAAAAATATTAGACATTCATAATCTCTAGGTACGAAATTGGTTTATCATAAAAATATTAACGTATCAATTAGTGTTCATTGAAAAAAAAAATGTTAGTTAGACACAAAACTCAAGTATTTAAATCAAATCCCCTAAAAATTTCAGTTCTTACATTAACCCACTTACCTTAGGGCTCTTTATTACATATATATCCCCCTGAGTTTCAGTATATTATGGGCAAAATAGTAAATTTTGCATATTTCGTTAAATTTAACGGAGGAGATAATAGTTCAGGAAGAGTTTGTAATTTCTCAAATCTCATGAGGTAATCTGCAATCTCGCCAACCTCAGGGAGCTATTGGTAATTATCCCTTTTATATAAAAAAACTCGTGTGTCCCCTCAAGTTTCTCACACTAATCCTAAATAACAATATCATTCAGTCTTATTTTTTATATATTTTCTAGTTAAACAAATAATCATCATAGTAATAAAATTAAAGGAAAAAGATTTTTTTTTATCCGAACGTTTGCCTTTTTTGCAATTTATCATTGTGATAAACTTTCGTTGCATACCGCCGTATTTGCATTTGTAACATACCATCATTTAAATTTTTTTTAGTGGTTTTGGTTAAAAAAACAACTGACGTGTATTTTTTATAATCAATTGGTGTGGATTTTGTTTTTTATTTTTTATTGGAGAAGAAGATAAAGTTGGAAAAAAAAAATTATAATAGGGGATATTTTGTAAAATAAGTAATGTTCAGTTAATTATATGATTTTTTTTAAATTTTTTTTCTTAACCATTAATAATTCAGATGAAATGTCGGGAAAATTAAGAAAAATTCTCAAATTTGTGCCATGGAGGACACGAAGCACTAAATTTGAGAAAATCAAAAATAAAAAAGGAATAAATGTGATAAAGGTAAAAGAATTGGGACTGAAATCGAAAAAAGACAAAATTAAGGACAAAAAATAAGATTTTCTCTTTATATAATATAGCATCAGATAAATTGCAAGCTAACAGTACAAAAACCAACACGTACTTAATTAGGTGAAATTTACTTAGCTTAGCATCAAAGATTTACAAGGGGCAAAACAAAACTCCTTAGTTAATTAAGCCGTAACTATTCATAGCATTCATCAATAAGGCAATAACACTTCCATTAATGCTATGTGTATTTTCCAAGTAGTAATAATCTTCATTTGTTCAAAAAAAAAAAAAGTTTCATACGATTAGCAACTGATAACGGAATAGCCAAAATGTCACAGGCCATCTTTGCAACAGTTGGTGATACTTCGATTTCAGGCCTCCAGATCCACCACTGCAAAGTAGTCACACTCCATATCATAGACCAAATAACAAGTTTTGGAACAAATAGATTCTTGTGGAGGCCAGGCACGAATCGGGCTTCTAACCGGAAATATTATGCAGTAGTGCGGTTGGATTCAGTATGTAGCAATGCAATTAGAGGGAGAAAATGGAGAGATATATAGTGATAGACCCTCCGGACAAACAATTAATCCCAAACTGGGTAAGCTACCAGTGCAATCCAAAACCAACCCTTGTGGATAATTTTCGAAATGGATATGCATGGTTATAACACTTGAGGATGAGTTGATGGATGATTGTTACAAGACTTTTGATGTAGATGCTGTCACCGTCCCACCTGGATTCGTTAGAAAAATACTTACTACCTTAAAATCTTTGGACAACTCTCATAAGAGCACGTGGTTTGTGAATCGAGTTAGGTCAAGCATATACTACTTAATAGAGGAGCCCGCATCAAGATATATATTATATAGCGGACGAACCATGTAATATGACCTGACGTCCATAATAACATTGACATTAATTGGTCAGAGCTTTACATAGCAGAAGCTTTCAAGTTTGCATTATGTGGGGCAGAAAGCAAGTTGAAAGTTGGCCTCTTTTATCTTCTCTGAAAGCAAACCATTAAACCAAACATTACCCAAATTAAGCATCAAGTATTGGTAACTTTGTGGGCTGAATGTGTGCGGCTAGGTTAGGACTTAGGAGCAGCTACAAGTATTGGTAACTTTGGGAAGCACGTGAGGCAGCACTATGCTTGAAACTTGGAAGCTTCAAATTAAATTTTTGCTTAATTAGTGTGTATACTAGATGATGCAGCGACCGGGCGGCAGAGAGGGGCGGCGGTGGCTTGACCGGTATGGGCAGCGGTGGTGCAAGGAGAGTGACGGCGGTGCGAGAAATTTTTTTTTTTTGTTTTTTTTTCTTGGACAGATGTAAATTCAATTTGGTCTTGCCCCCACAAAACTTCACAAAGAAAAGAGAAGCGCTAAGAGGCTATGAACGGCATGTGGGTGTAAATAAATCAAAGAGTTGGGTGATTTCGTAATTGCACACCGCATGTAATGGACCATGATAAACTAACACGCCTTTTTGGCGTGTGATAAATCACATACAGAATCATGATTTGCACACGGGCTACGACTTATCACACAGTCGCAGCAAGGGAAACGTAGGATTTTATGGGGGCTGAATCACAAAGACACAAACACTCAAAAACAGAAAAAGTAAACGGCCCCTCACAAAATGTGGGCGCCCAAGTTAGGAGCGGCCTCAAGTATTGGTAACTTTGTTGGCAAAAACCAATTTGATTAACCCAAAAGCATGTGAAGCAGCACTGGGATTGGAAACTCCAATTTTTGCTTAGATTTGAATAAATAGAAATGAACTAATTCGCTGGAAGGATGAAGGTCGAGAATTTGTTGGCGCACGACCTTGTATTTATAGTTGTCATGTGCCATTGTAATGTAATTTGCTTATAATGTCACAATCAACTCAGTACTTGTGTACGAACATACACTGACTGGACCTATGACGTATATCTTTCAAAAGGTTTTCATTTTTACATAATAATTTTTTGAAAAAAATAAATTATAATATTAATTTATATCGTGCCGTTTCCGTATTTTTGTATCTGTGTCCATGCATCACAAGCTAAGAGCCATATAAAAGAGAAAGGGGTTGTACCAAAATAACTATAGTGTTGTTTATTATTGAATATTCGGATAAAGAGGATAGAGGTATGTTAGTCCGAGATAAGGATAAAAGAGAACTAAAGACATGGGCAGGATTCCAACACAACTCATGGGCATCGACCAGGAACGAACTAATGAGAAAGGTCTGATCACTTTCTTAGAGTTATTGAATGAATTTTGTTTCAGTTTCTTTTATGAGGTGATTTTTGTGAGCTTAAAGCACTTTATAGAAATGACGTTGGTTAATGTATTTCGATGTGAATTCACATATATAATTAGAATATATGATGAGTAGAGTGCCAGAGATTGGACTTCTTAAGCCGTGTTCTAAACTTTAATTTCGAAATTTGGTGAGGAAAATTTTATTTCCATCCGAAATATCAAGTCTTTTGAGAATTACATCCTAATTATAAGCTTTTTTTTTTTTTAATCTTGATTGTCGTTTACATTCTAAACAATGACAAAAGTTTATTTGTATGGGTCGAGTCAGATCAAACCATTAAAATATAAAATTCTCCTTAACAATAATAGTTATATGCTCAGTGACTCAAATATGGAATTTTTAATTAAACTAATATAGTGTCGAACCATTAAATTACAACACCTGATGTATCAAATAACCAAATGAGTTAATATATAAGATCGAATGCGTAAATTCAAACTAAATGTATTAACCTTTCTAAAATATAGGACCAAATCTATTAGTTAGATACTTATAGTACCAAAATTGAATTATCACCATATTTATAGGATCAAAATGCAATTTTACCTAATATATTATATATATATTTCTCAAAATCCTCAGTTCTTCAAACCTCACATACGGCGTCGTTTTGCAGTTCTTTGTTCATCTCGTCTATGATGCCCTTCATCAGAAAGAAATAGGGTTTTCGCCACCCTGTTGTTGTCTTCTTCCGTTTTTTTTTTTTTTACGTTGCTTCAATTTCCTTCCTCGATCATAAGATCCTCGGGGTTGATGTTCCCACACCCTTCGCTCCTCTTCCATGATCTACCAGTGTTTGGCCAAGGCATCGGCTAAGCAGTTGCTCGTGCGTCTGATATGCTTCAAGCTGCAGCTCCATGGTTTGCGGATGAGGTTTCTACATTCGTCGATGATGTTCCCTAGCGGATGGGCACAGCCGCACAGGAACATCTCTTTCGATTAAAATGTGTCCTAGAACTGATTTTGAGAAAATCAGATGTACAGAGTTCCTTATGCATCAGGAGTAGGAAGCATAATGTATGCAATGTGTTGTATTCAACCAGACGTGGCTTATGCACAGAGCGTGAAAAGTCGGTTCCGATCTAACCCTAGAGAAGGTAACTGGATTGCCTTACAAGAATATCCTTAAGTACTTGATAAGAACTAAAGATATGTTTCTCATTTATGGAGGACACCAAGATCTTATCATCAAAGGTACGATGCAAGTTTTGTATCGGATATGGATGATTACAAATTTATATTAGGATACATCTTCTACCTAAATGAGAGCAGTAAGTTAGAAGAGTTCTAAGCAAAGTACCACTCCAGATCCGAACATTGAGGCCGAATACTTAGCCGCAAACAATGCTGCCAAGAAAGATGTTTGAGTAAGAAATTTCCTCGAAGAGTTTGGGTGTAGTTCCTAGCATGAAAGACCCCGTTATCATATTTTGTGATAACAATGGGGCGGTTGCTCAAGCAAGAGAACCATGATCTCACCAACGGACTAAGCACATCATAAGAAAGTATCACGTGATTTATGATATCATCAAAAGAGGAGATGTGCTAATCGAAAGGGTCACATTAGAAGAAAACGTGGTAGATCCACTTACAAAAAACCCTTAGTTGGCGGACGCAATTGAAACTGAACCGAAAGCAATAAAATCAAATTACCAAATTTTCAAATGAAAGCATCAAGGATTTGACAATTAATATCATAAAATGGTCAAGAAAGAAGACAATGAAACGAATCATAGGAGTATTGAACCTTTGTTCCGTAGAGAAGGACAAGGGACCCTTACCTTATCTCCGAGTTTAGTTATTGGATGGGTCAACCTTTTCTTCTCCTACGGTTTAAATATATATATATGAAAGATAGCCATAATTATAAAAATATTATCATTTTACATAGGGATAATTACAAACAACCCCCGAAGATTTAGCGAGATTACAGATTACCCCCCTAAAGTTTGAGAAATTCCCCCCTAACCTTTACACTTTCTCTCACAAATTTTACTCACCGTTAATTACACCGTTTAAACTCATATTTACATTCCAAAAATACCCTTAGGGGGTATATTGTAATTTTACTGAGAGTTTAATGATATAATTGTAATATTAGTTAATTTTGGATTTTTTGTATTTAAAAAGTTGTTATTTAATTTAATATTTAATATTTTATCTATAAATATAAATTAAATTAGATATTCTATGCATATTTATTTTTATGAAATATGATAGAAAGTTATAAATTCCATCTTATATTTATATCTTAGTTTTAAATATATTTTGTACAAGTTTATTTAAAGTTAATTTAAAATAATTTATTTGCAATTATAACAATTTTTTCCTCAAAATAAAAATCATATAAAGAAACCAGATAAATATCAATTAGTGCATAACCAAAATTTCCCCTCAAAATTGAAAATAATAACAAACACACCACTATCAATAAATGCATTAGAAAATTCACATAAATATTCGTCAGAGTCATTTAAACAATTATTTCAAACGTTAAACATGCATGGTCAATATCTAAAGAAAAATATTAGACATTCATAATCTCTAGGTACGAAATTGGTTTATCATAAAAATATTAACGTATCAATTAGTGTTCATTGAAAAAAAAAATGTTAGTTAGACACAAAACTCAAGTATTTAAATCAAATCCCCTAAAAATTTCAGTTCTTACATTAACCCACTTACCTTAGGGCTCTTTATTACATATATATCCCCCTGAGTTTCAGTATATTATGGGCAAAATAGTAAATTTTGCATATTTCGTTAAATTTAACGGAGGAGATAATAGTTCAGGAAGAGTTTGTAATTTCTCAAATCTCATGAGGTAATCTGCAATCTCGCCAACCTCAGGGAGCTATTGGTAATTATCCCTTTTATATAAAAAAACTCGTGTGTCCCCTCAAGTTTCTCACACTAATCCTAAATAACAATATCATTCAGTCTTATTTTTTATATATTTTCTAGTTAAACAAATAATCATCATAGTAATAAAATTAAAGGAAAAAGATTTTTTTTTATCCGAACGTTTGCCTTTTTTGCAATTTATCATTGTGATAAACTTTCGTTGCATACCGCCGTATTTGCATTTGTAACATACCATCATTTAAATTTTTTTTAGTGGTTTTGGTTAAAAAAACAACTGACGTGTATTTTTTATAATCAATTGGTGTGGATTTTGTTTTTTATTTTTTATTGGAGAAGAAGATAAAGTTGGAAAAAAAAAATTATAATAGGGGATATTTTGTAAAATAAGTAATGTTCAGTTAATTATATGATTTTTTTTAAATTTTTTTTCTTAACCATTAATAATTCAGATGAAATGTCGGGAAAATTAAGAAAAATTCTCAAATTTGTGCCATGGAGGACACGAAGCACTAAATTTGAGAAAATCAAAAATAAAAAAGGAATAAATGTGATAAAGGTAAAAGAATTGGGACTGAAATCGAAAAAAGACAAAATTAAGGACAAAAAATAAGATTTTCTCTTTATATAATATAGCATCAGATAAATTGCAAGCTAACAGTACAAAAACCAACACGTACTTAATTAGGTGAAATTTACTTAGCTTAGCATCAAAGATTTACAAGGGGCAAAACAAAACTCCTTAGTTAATTAAGCCGTAACTATTCATAGCATTCATCAATAAGGCAATAACACTTCCATTAATGCTATGTGTATTTTCCAAGTAGTAATAATCTTCATTTGTTCAAAAAAAAAAAAAGTTTCATACGATTAGCAACTGATAACGGAATAGCCAAAATGTCACAGGCCATCTTTGCAACAGTTGGTGATACTTCGATTTCAGGCCTCCAGATCCACCACTGCAAAGTAGTCACACTCCATATCATAGACCAAATAACAAGTTTTGGAACAAATAGATTCTTGTGGAGGCCAGGCACGAATCGGGCTTCTAACCGGAAATATTATGCAGTAGTGCGGTTGGATTCAGTATGTAGCAATGCAATTAGAGGGAGAAAATGGAGAGATATATAGTGATAGACCCTCCGGACAAACAATTAATCCCAAACTGGGTAAGCTACCAGTGCAATCCAAAACCAACCCTTGTGGATAATTTTCGAAATGGATATGCATGGTTATAACACTTGAGGATGAGTTGATGGATGATTGTTACAAGACTTTTGATGTAGATGCTGTCACCGTCCCACCTGGATTCGTTAGAAAAATACTTACTACCTTAAAATCTTTGGACAACTCTCATAAGAGCACGTGGTTTGTGAATCGAGTTAGGTCAAGCATATACTACTTAATAGAGGAGCCCGCATCAAGATATATATTATATAGCGGACGAACCATGTAATATGACCTGACGTCCATAATAACATTGACATTAATTGGTCAGAGCTTTACATAGCAGAAGCTTTCAAGTTTGCATTATGTGGGGCAGAAAGCAAGTTGAAAGTTGGCCTCTTTTATCTTCTCTGAAAGCAAACCATTAAACCAAACATTACCCAAATTAAGCATCAAGTATTGGTAACTTTGTGGGCTGAATGTGTGCGGCTAGGTTAGGACTTAGGAGCAGCTACAAGTATTGGTAACTTTGGGAAGCACGTGAGGCAGCACTATGCTTGAAACTTGGAAGCTTCAAATTAAATTTTTGCTTAATTAGTGTGTATACTAGATGATGCAGCGACCGGGCGGCAGAGAGGGGCGGCGGTGGCTTGACCGGTATGGGCAGCGGTGGTGCAAGGAGAGTGACGGCGGTGCGAGAAATTTTTTTTTTTTGTTTTTTTTTCTTGGACAGATGTAAATTCAATTTGGTCTTGCCCCCACAAAACTTCACAAAGAAAAGAGAAGCGCTAAGAGGCTATGAACGGCATGTGGGTGTAAATAAATCAAAGAGTTGGGTGATTTCGTAATTGCACACCGCATGTAATGGACCATGATAAACTAACACGCCTTTTTGGCGTGTGATAAATCACATACAGAATCATGATTTGCACACGGGCTACGACTTATCACACAGTCGCAGCAAGGGAAACGTAGGATTTTATGGGGGCTGAATCACAAAGACACAAACACTCAAAAACAGAAAAAGTAAACGGCCCCTCACAAAATGTGGGCGCCCAAGTTAGGAGCGGCCTCAAGTATTGGTAACTTTGTTGGCAAAAACCAATTTGATTAACCCAAAAGCATGTGAAGCAGCACTGGGATTGGAAACTCCAATTTTTGCTTAGATTTGAATAAATAGAAATGAACTAATTCGCTGGAAGGATGAAGGTCGAGAATTTGTTGGCGCACGACCTTGTATTTATAGTTGTCATGTGCCATTGTAATGTAATTTGCTTATAACGTCACAATCAACTCAGTACTTGTGTACGAACATACACTGACTGGACCTATGACGTATATCTTTCAAAAGGTTTTCATTTTTACATAATAATTTTTTGAAAAAAATAAATTATAATATTAATTTATATCGTGCCGTTTCCGTATTTTTGTATCTGTGTCCATGCATCACAAGCTAAGAGCCATATAAAAGAGAAAGGGGTTGTACCAAAATAACTATAGTGTTGTTTATTATTGAATATTCGGATAAAGAGGATAGAGGTATGTTAGTCCGAGATAAGGATAAAAGAGAACTAAAGACATGGGCAGGATTCCAACACAACTCATGGGCATCGACCAGGAACGAACTAATGAGAAAGGTCTGATCACTTTCTTAGAGTTATTGAATGAATTTTGTTTCAGTTTCTTTTATGAGGTGATTTTTGTGAGCTTAAAGCACTTTATAGAAATGACGTTGGTTAATGTATTTCGATGTGAATTCACATATATAATTAGAATATATGATGAGTAGAGTGCCAGAGATTGGACTTCTTAAGCCGTGTTCTAAACTTTAATTTCGAAATTTGGTGAGGAAAATTTTATTTCCATCCGAAATATCAAGTCTTTTGAGAATTACATCCTAATTATAAGCTTTTTTTTTTTTAATCTTGATTGTCGTTTACATTCTAAACAATGACAAAAGTTTAAACTAATTTATTAGATATACTGGTAGTTGATGGTTAATTGGTTATTGATGGAATAGATTAATCGAAGAAGTGGTCATAGCTGGAAATTTGTTTATGTTTAACAAGGACACTTTTAGCTCCAAAAAGAAAAGAAAAAAAAAAAAAAAACAAACAGGCAAGGACACTTTAATTTGGTAACGAAAAAAAAAAGAAAGAAAAGAAATGGTGGTATTAGCCAAATTGAATAGTAATATATGGCTCGATTCTTGGAAGGTCTATTTGACGAGCAAGATAGACACTGTTATGAAATTAAATTAGAATTTCGTTGTAGAAGGTTGAGACGAGAGTTTTTAGAGCCCATAGATATGAAAAATGTGGGTGAATTTGCATATATTTGGTAGAACAAGTTCTATAGAAGATCATATGATATGAGATAATGAGTAACTTGGTTTCGACATGAGTAAAATCGGATATGAATCAATGTAGAAGGGAGCATATGAGCTGAAGATAGAGTTTATTGGAGTGATTCTAGCTTTTAGAAAGACGAATCCCTATACCATAGATAGCGTTGAGGATTCACCGGTCAAAAATCCTATTGCAACTTTTATTAGATGATAAAATGCAAGGGGGCTAATATGAATTGTGTTACGGTACACTAAAAAAAAGTGGCGAATTTCGAGGGAATTTTGAGAGAATGTTTCCCTCGGAAATTTTCGAGAAAATTCGGAAGGAATTAACCAAATTAACTTCTGAGGGAACATTCCCTCGAAAATTCCCATAATTTTTGCCGGTATCTTTTATTGAAGTGAAAGGAGTATTAGGACTATTAAAATTATTGAGGAGAAAGCTTCATCTACTGCCTCATTTTGTCCCATGGAAGTAGCCATGATGAACTTCCGAGTTGCAAGTGCGAGATAGATCAAAGAAAAAACTTCAACTCGAAGAAATTCAACTGTAACAACACCTAATTATCCGGAAGATTGCAGGGTTGCAGAGTGGAAATGCAGATTAAACTTCTGATACCATGATGTAACCGATGCTAGATCATGATTATAAGTGTAAAGTACAAGAGAGATGATCCGGAGAGAGTAAAAATATCTTTTATGTCATAAAAGTTGGTTCTGATCGATTACGATAAACTTATTTATACAAAATGTATTCAGTGGCGAGAAACTATTCCACACATGTTAAACCACCATAGACCAGTATGAGGTGTTATATATACGTTATCAGAATAATACTAGGAGTCTGAGTTTGAATTCAAAACTTCTAATTTTAGAATGAGACATGATCTCATTTTGTCGCGGACAAGACGGTGGCATGTATTATGCGTACATTATTGAATGTTATTTAGCTCAACCTGTTTCTCTTGTTAATCGGACCTTTTCTGTTTTTCTTTTCTTCGCTTTGTGTTTTGGATAAGGATAATGGTTAGATAATTTTTTTTGAATTCTAGTTTCAAAATAATTAATGAAAATGCAATACGGACATATAAATTGATGACATTTGTCAAAAACTACTGCTAAGTTAATTAATTTGTAGTGATTGGGGAGATGAACTGTAACGAGCCACAAAAATATTGATAGCAAAATGTTTTGAATAATGTATGGCTAGTCTCATCCCTCGAGGCCTGATGGATGACATTTGACAATAACTTGAACTGCATGTTTGAACCAGTGACTCAATATCAACGCTCCACCTACCTGGGATTTGGGAAGGGGGAGGGGGGGATGAATGATCCTAGTTTGTATTTTATCTCATATTTTTTCTTATATACGTACTTTATGTTTAGGTTATTTAGGTTTGACAATTTCGGGATTTTGTTTTCCGGATGAATGTTCCGAGTTTTTTGTTTTATCTCCTATTTTATTTATATATGTACGTTATGTATATTGATAGATCTTTAATATTAGAATAGATAAACAATTGTGTTACGAAAAGATTCTCCCGACCCCTATTAATACACTTAGCATTTGTATATGATTTTAAGGGCAAATTACACCCAGTTCCCCTATGGTTTTGGGTAATTACAATTTACACCCTGCACTTTGGAAAATTACAGATTAGTCCCTAACTCTAACTGACAGTTTGAGATCACTAAACTCTGTTAAAATTCCGTCAAATTTCAAATTTGATCTTCCGAAAATACCCTCAGGGACTATTGTTGAATGACTTTTGTTAAGGAGTCGTTTTGTTAGAGTACGAAAAGTTTACGGAATGCTTTGTAAAATTAAATATGATCTCTGAATTTTTCGTCCTCTAACAAAATAATCCCTTAACAAAAGTCATTCAACAATATAGTCCCTGAGGGCATTTAAATTTGAAATTTAACGGAACCCTAACTGAGCCCAGGGACCTCAAACAATTAATCCGTTAGAGTTATGGACTAATTTATAATTTCCAGAAGTGTAGGGTGTAATTATAATTACCCAAAACCTCAAGGGACCTGGATGTAATTTGCCCTATGATTTAAACATGAAATAAGAGAGAAATAATTGTAATATAAAAAAAATTAAAAGATTTTCCGGATCCTTATTAATACACGTAGCATTCGTAAATGATTGAAACATTATCTGAAACTGAAAATCTAAATCCCCAATAAACTGCCTTCTATATTTCAAAATACTGTATTCTAAAGCTTCAATTTTTGATTGGGAAACACGATTGCATCTGGGTTGTCGTATTTAATCCACTTATATATATTCAATCCATCATCCGGAAAATCCTAAAAAATTCGAATTATTGCTCTTAAATTTTAACTTATTTATATTTTGGCTAATTACTTTATAAAAAAACTAATAAATATCATGTCATCTAATCAAAATATATTTTCTTATTCAAAGTTTGAATCATAAGAATAACAATTCAAATAAATTAATTAAATTTTGAAACTTTTATTACTTAATGTTATAAATATTCCAAATCTTGCATTCTAAAGAGTATTACAATAAAGACTATAAAATATAGAATCGAAATATAGAAATTCCTAGTCAAATTAAAATTGTACAATCCCTCCACCTGACCGCTTGGAATTTATAGACAGAGTTTTGGCCTTTAGCAAATTTGGAATATCAATTTTAAAGTCAATGAAATTATAGGATATTGACCAACTGAAAATCTCAATCCCAATCTGAGTTGTCCACGTGGCCGCCAGACGTACACGTAGATGGCCACGTGTTAATTATTTTGCCATGTAGGATTCCATGTGTGTATTTTTGCCCCCTTTTTAATTAAATTAAAAAATTAAAAAAATAAAATGAGTGACAAAACTCACCAGTATATGCCTTGATGTTTGCGCCATTGTTTTGAAATAATCTTAAAAATTTTGTCTGAAAATCCCTTAAAGGCTAAAACCCTAATCTACGTGATTCAAACTCAAAACAAGGTAGTCAATTGAAGTTTCAATCCGACGGTGGAGAATACTATCATTGCTCCACCGTCGGATTGACTCAATTATATTTCATCGTCAGCTTCTCAGATTTGTTCCATTGAAATCCGCCCAGATCTGCTGCCTCTCTTTCGGATCTACCGCAATCTTCTCACGTCGCCAGATCTACTATCTTCCCCCCGGATCTAGCGAGATTTTCTGGTACAAAGATGTTTTGCGTTTCTGTTTTTTTCTTTTACGTTATGTTTTCTTTCGTTTCTTCCGTATGGAAGTTTTGTCCCTTCCGTATAGGAGTTCAGTTAATTTCTTTAGTTTCAATTTTATTTTTTTCTGTGATTATCCGAGAAAATTTTTGGTCGAGTTATCTGCGGTAGGCCAAGGTAACCATTCTTCTCAATCCGGAGAAAAAGCGGCTACGGAACTTCACCCGGATTGGATTATCTTCAACTACAAGGAGTCTTTTTCTTTCACTAGACGTAATGCTAATATAATAGCTCACAAATTTGTTGGAATTGCGGCTTCGGCCTGGGTTAATTTTTCTGTTATTCCTTCTTGTATTTTTCTTATTGTTCCTCTTAATTTGCAATAATACTACCCTTTGAGGGGTTTGGTTTTCAAAAAAAAAAAATTGTCTGAAAATTCAAAGAAGCAGCCAGCTTCTATTTACTGAACCAAACAAAAAAAGTCATCTTCTATTTAACTTAGTAAACTAGGGTTTTTCCTTCTAAGAACTACCTCAGCTTCATAAGTTAGCTCCATAACCAAAATTCTCATTAAATTTCTTCATTCCACCTAAAAAAATCAATTTCAGGCGGATTTTGTGTTTTGGCCGCGATTATTCATCTTTTGAATTTCAGTTGCATTTGCTTCATCCAAAGCTCGGATTCGGAGCATTAGACCACAGATGATGATTCTCGCTCACTCACCACAGAGGGGTGGGTCAACCCAAATGAAATACCGACATCCACCATTCTAACATTGGAAAAGAACACAAAACAACTTAAAACTAGCCAAAAATATCAGATTTTCGGAAATTAAACAAGAGAGAAGGAAAACTGTTGGTGTGGCGAGCCCGAGACAGAGTGACGATATAGCGTAATATAAAAATTTCGCCATAACCTCGTTATCAAAATATTTCCAAAATATTTTAATAAAGCAGCGGAACAAATCCGGCAGCATAACTCTAATATATATACAGGCATTGATAACATAACGGTATTAATATGCAAATATTAATTTCGGCAGCATAACGGTATTACCGTACTGCAAATATTGGCTATCAACGACACTTTTCCAGCATCTCGATTTTTTCCTTGAAACCGGCAGAGCTTCCCCCCAATATCTCCGAGTAAGATTTTGGAGTGTGGGCACCGGCAGTATTTCGCTAAATACTTTGAGAAAATATTTTCTAGAAAAACCCTTTTTTCTGAAGCTAGAAAATCCCTATTTTCTAATAATTAAGTAAATTATATATTAATTATATAATCACTTAATTAATATAATTAATCCTTTAATTAAAGATTAATATTTTCGGAGAGAGAAAAAACCGAAAGGCTATAAAATTGGCTGCCAAAGTTTGCTCAAAATTGATGATATAAAATGAAAAGGGAATAGCCCTATTTATAGGCCAAATTTGAGGGTATATTCGTACAAAAACCGAAAATTGTCGTGCACTCCAAGGTCGGACAGCCAATCGGAGGACACCGGCGTGTAGCCCACGCCACCACGAGCACGTGCCAAAAGGGTCTCTCACCCGCCCGCACGCGCTGCCCATGTGGCGGCTGTGTGCTTGGCCCGTGTGAGAAGCATACCTGTGTGAGCAGATGCCACGTGTCAGATCGGTCTGGTCCTACTGGCGGGTTCAGGCATCAGATCGGTTCAACCTTGAACCGGTCGGTTCAAATGGGTTTAGCCAGTGACACGTGTTGGAATCTTATTCGTCCACATGTCCGGGTCGGCCGAACCGTGAACCAACCCTGTCCGATGACCCGACCCGATGACCCGCTCCCTCAACCCGTTGACTTTTAGCCCAGATCCAATCTGAACCGTCCACACGTGATGACGCGGCGTTATCTCGGCCGTCCATGTGGCACCACACTTGGTGCCCAGTCAGCGCCATTTGGCCGCTGACCCGCTAACGTGGCGTGACACATCACCTGCCACGTCAGCACTTCACCACGTAATCAAAAAACTTTTTTTTTTTTTGAAAAATTTTATTTTCTCCAAAATAAAATTTCGGGCATTTTCAACTCTTTGGAATTTAATTTATTTTCTCAAAATAAATTCTTTGACTATTTTCAAACTCTTTGAAAAATCATTTTTCTCTCTTCTTTTAATATTTTCTTTTTGATCTTCGTTGGGGCTTGCGTGGGGACATGCAGGACTAATTAATTTTAGCTCCAAACGGGTCAATCTATTATCATCCCATGATAATAATTGATTACCGTTTAACAAAATTTAATTCCACTAAATAAATATTGTTGAACTCTAAAATTAATTAAATTATTCACGAATTTCTCGACCTAGAATAATTTTGCATTTTACTCCTCCGTACAAATATCCATGAAAAATAAATCAATACTACTATCATTTATTTTTCACTTTCAATCTGAAATTTCTTGATTCGTCTAAAGTTCAAATTCCCTGTATGTGAAACACATTCAACATACAACTTCGGTGACGCACACACGAAGTACTTTGGCCAAAGTTTTATTTGAACTTTTGCAAATCTATTTCAAGGATATCTTTAACCTTTCAGCAAGGCTACAGATTCCTCGATCAATATTTCTTTTTAGCACATTTCATGCAATCACCGAACGTACAAAGTATTTTGGTCACCCGTTACCGAGACCTTGTTGAAAAAACGAGTACAGAAACGCAGCGAAAATTTAAATTTTTTCCAAAAGATTGATCATGGACTTGCAATTCTCGTATCGTATCACAGGGTGTTTAGAAACTTACGTAAATTGAAGCTTTCTAGTGATGTCTGTACCGCCTACTGAACACCCTTCAAGCGGAAAGTCCCTCGAACGGATCTCGACAGATCCCAAAGCAGCGATTGTAACATCCCGGATTTCGGGGGCAAGGAGAAATAGGTAAATAAAGGGTTAGATGAAAACATCAATTCATTATGCATTCCATTTTATGTGAATTATGTACCTTTATGTTCTGATTTTCGATTAGCATCCTATTATGAGAACTATATCACTATCCACCGAGCCTAAACCTAAACATATTCTTCATGAAACTTTAGAAAGCTAGACTCTACATTTTCTGGATTCATATCATAGCTTTTACCATCCCGAGATATACTTTGAAAATTGTTTGTCAAAAATTCCTATCAGGTCCCTAGTTACTATTCATCCCTAGATGTAGAAATTTTTCGGGACACTTTCACCTATCCAATATTGGATTCAAATGAATTATATGAATTATGATACCATTTCCAAACCCTAATCCTCATTGTAGCTCCCGTAGTAACCAAAACCGGCCAAAAACCCTAGTTTTATCCTAAATTAGAGATTTTCAAATTTCAACGTTTTCCCTATACAATATTATAACCATTACGATCCTTGGATTATTTTATGAATTTTAAGACCTTTTTCAAACCCTAATTCAAACCCTAGCTCGTTTTATAAATTTTTCCTATTTTCCTAAAGTACTATTCTCGCCGTAAAAACTAACTTTCAAACCGTACAACATTTGGTATCCAATATTATACTCAAAATAATCCTCAAATTATTTTATGAATCATGAACACTTTCTCGGAAATTAAATCTCATCCTAGCTTCGTTTTATGTATTTTATCATATTTTTTAAAATTCCGAACCTTTACTACTTTAACTTGAAACGTTTAAACGTTAAGTGTTTATAATCAACGGAAAGCTCTTTCAATTCTCTTTCTTTTGTAATTCTTTTCATTTCAAATTAAAATCTATAGATTCTTCTACGATTTTGTCATTAATTTCACCCTATTTTAGATTTATTTTATTGTGATGTATTTATTACCTAATATATGTATACACAAGCTCCTACATCACCTATACACTTGTCCATACACCTAGCAACCCTAGAGAATACACCTAGCTACCCTAAAGCCCTTAGTCACTACCCTAAACTATAGGAAATTTCAACATATGCCCCTAAATCACAACTATAAATACTCTAGAGAGCATATATAACACAAAATTCACACCAAAATCATATCACTCTCTCTCTTCCTCACGGCACAACAACAAAGCTCTCTCTAAGGTGTGTTTTATTTTATTATTTCATGCTTTATATTATGTTTTAGTATAATAATAATAGTAGCATGCTTAGATTTAATTAAATTATGCTTTAGGAATTTTATTTTATGAAATATGTGCATAATTGTTAGTTTCAAATACAATGTGTGTACATTATGAAATTTTATTTAATTAAATGCATGGATTATGATATGATATAATGTGAGTATGTATTTAAATAGTTATGACCTTGTTTGATTAAATTCATGCCTAGAATAATTTATTTAGAATTAATTTTATGTTAGAGTTACATAAAGTGCTACATTATGAGTTTAATTATGTGTTATGGACTTAGAACTTGTTAGATCTGATCATGAGCTAATATGAGCATCTTCATAAGTCTAAGAACATGTTCATGCTGTTCTTGAATGATTAGAAGTGCACGTGTAATAGTGTGTGTGTGTGTGTGTGCGTGTGTTCGATTTTGTGTTATAAAGTGTTTAATTCATAAGAAATTGAATAGTAAATATTTTCAATAGTAATTTTGACTTTTTGGTCAACCCATATTCAATTAATTTTGAAAATTATTTAAAAATAATTATAAAATAGGTTTTGGAATTTTTAAAGAAAGATTTTACCCGAATTTTCCAAAAATCTGTAAGTTATGAAATAATTTCAAAATCTAACCTACATTGTCAAATTAAACTCTAGATTTCATACCTAATATTCTAATTAGGATCATAATGTGATTAATAAATATTTGGGTAGTTAAAGAATTCATAAAACCTAATTAATTAGAGAAATTTCCTTAAACGGTTAAAATTGGGGTTTACCGGTTATTTCTTAAACGTGTTATCCCTTATGTACATTGTGTGCTTATTTGATTAGAATAATAAGAACTTAGTTCTAAGTCTATAGTAGTTATTACTTTCAGGCGAGAATAAGACTGTTCAGTGGGATCCGTACAACTCCGTTTGAATCCTGGTATTAGTTGAGGGTTAAAATGTTTTCAACTGGAATCATGCTATACATATGTATCTATATAAAAACTATTTCCAAGCCTACCAATCGTTTTGATTTACTACCCTATATACATATTATTGTACTACAATGTCCCTTTTAAGGGAAAAATACTTTCATGCCGGAATCGACGTTTTACTAGGACGTTATATATTTCAAGTCCACTTTATCAAAATATTGATTTCGGGTTATGCAAGCAAAATATTATTCTTGATTCATGTTACGGGTCCCGGTTGTATCCGTAGCGAGCAATTACCCAGAAGGTATCGGGCCGAGGGTATTGTTGGTGCTGCGGACTGCCACCACCTCTTGGTAGTGGTTTAACTGGAGGTTAGTTACTCCACGCCAAGGGATGAGGGAGAGATAACTGCCTCCCGAATCGTGTTCATGGTCTCTAGGGTTTGCTCCCCTATTGACACCAAGGAGTAGTGGAGTTAATATCATTCTTGGTTTTATTGAAGTATCGGTGCCTTGATCAGCCCGATATTGTTTACTAATTATTTAAGGAGTTACGGATGGAGAGGCCTAGCTTGCAGGCATTAAAGTTCCTGTTATAGACGGTTCATACTTCTACAAATATTCCAAACTATCCCTATCCTTGTTTTACACATATCATAAACCGTTTCATATTTGTTATATCCTATTGCTAATATTTTAGAACAAGATCCTCTTGATAATATAAATGTATATATACGTATACATATAAACTATCATGCCCCTTCACTTAGTCACTTTGACTGACCCTCGCCCGTTTCAAACACATGATTTCAGGGAGCAGTGGAACAACACCTAGAGGTATCTTGGAGTAGTAGGATGTTGTGCATACTAGATTCGGGCTACATAGTGGCACTTAGTCCAGAGCTTGTATATATTATAAATAAGCTGCCCTTACGTTTTATCTCCGCATGCTGTCACAAAATATATGAACCATTGTGATAAAAATAATGAGTTCTTACTCTTCATGTGTATCACCATCCCCATCTATTTGCAAAGTTTTAAATTCCTCGATCTTCCTCTGTGCTATGACTTGTGCTCTATTCAATTACCATTTAAACCGTTCGTCGTAGTATTTCCTGAGTGGTAGGTCTAACCTCTACTTGGGGAGTATTGCGGTGCGGGGGTTGTAGTGCTAGGGGAGGCGCTACAGCGATCCTCCAAAGCGTATCCACA
Source organism: Lantana camara (assembly GCA_037501455.1). Taxonomy (NCBI): domain Eukaryota; kingdom Viridiplantae; phylum Streptophyta; class Magnoliopsida; order Lamiales; family Verbenaceae; genus Lantana; species Lantana camara. The sequence goes on from CM074859.1 coordinate 13,069,325, forward strand.
CCAGTCCTAGAACACGATCAAGCAAGTGAGAATGCTAGTTATATAGCTTGTGTTAAAGCTAGGGTTTTGCTTTGAAAACTTTTCTTTTATTTTTCTCAAAAACTTAACACTTCGTGAGTGTTGGTCTAAAGAATAAGAGAAGCCCCAACCCCTTTGTTTATACTATATGGTTCGAACCCCTAGGGTTTCCAAGAACCAATGAGATTGTTTTTTTGCTCACTAATTAACTAATTTAATTATTAATTTAATTGGAATAATAAATTCCTAACTTATTCTCCAAGTCTTGCAAGAATCAACTTTCTCTCTCCTACAATAGGAAGTTGGACTTTTCAACTTTCCTAAAGCTAAAAGTCAAGATTCAATAAATAATTTAATTCTCAATTAATTATTTATTGGGTTAAGCTTGAGAAATAAAATCTTAATAATTAATTCAAAATTAATTAAAAGACTTAAATTAATTAATTACAATTTAATTAATTAATTCTAGAAAAGAATTCGCGTGTAATAAATTTACACGCTTGGAGACACGTACGTGCCACGTGGCACCCACGCAGTGGCTATGTCTGACACGTGGCAGTCACATGCTTTTGACACGAGGCAATGCCCACGTGTTACTCTCTCCAATTCGATCAACAATTTGATCCTTCGTTGATCATATTAACATCCTACCATATCCCTCGTGTCCTGGCATTTGTGTGTGATCCTTTAGGTTCATTATTCGATTAGCAGTGACAACAATTAATTAATTCACTAATTAATTAATCACTTCACAGATCACACTACCGTAATCTAGCAATGGGTGTGTGACCCCTAGCCGAATAACGAAATAAATCGAAGAACCTTTCAGTCAATAACATACAGTGAAATATGATCCTCCTACGACTCCATCTCTCAATCAAGAACTAAGGCATGGGAATATTCTTAGAGCCTAAATATTCTTGATCTTTAAAGTTAAGTTCGTTTCATATCCATTTAGACCTCAATCCAAGAAAACTCCGTTTTCTTGATATCTTGATCTTTTATCCACCTTGGCCAAGGGTTTAAGTTTAATGGACTACGAACAACTCAATCAGTAAGATATCATTCTTGTTCTTGCAACAAGCGTAGGTCCTTTGTCGATTCTACTAATTTTACATATGCCACTTCTGTAATCCCAACATAGGCCGTGGTTCAGGTTTCAGTATGTCGAAACCCTTTTGAGCCTATATCAAAGATTACAGAGTTATCACATATGAGATATTACATAACCTCAAGTCTAAGGATTAATGAATCACGTTATTGACCTATGAGATATTTCCTAAACTAGAAGTTTCTGGAAACTTCCTTTCCCATTTAGGAATGTTCTCATACGGGACATCTCAGTGATGAAGTTCTAGTAACAATCACCCTCATGTATTATGAACGCATCATTGTATGCACTTATCACTCCATGAAACTGAGTGATCCTTCAAAAGGACATAATCACATAAGCAAGTCTCAATAGAGTCAAGGTCGACACTCCCACTGTCTGTCGGACTCTCGACTTGGAGAAGTTTCTAATCCTCGCCTATGGAGTTAAGAACTTGCTTCATGTGTCGTTCCCATAATGATAAAGTTTTTAACGGCCTCATCGGATTAGGGGAGTTCAATACATGCAAAAACACAGTCAACCCAAACAGACATAAATAAGCACATAAAGAAGTGAATGACTATGAACAAAATCATCTAGTTTTATTATTCAAAGACTTTTTGTGATATTACAAGGAAATAGTAAAGCCAGAAGTTGCTTTAAGGCCACTATTCCTACCAATCTCCCACTTGCCTGTCAAAGCCATTCAGGAGCTAATCTAAGACCCATCTTCTGAAGATGTCCTTCGAAAGCCTGTTGACTAAGGGCCTTAGTAAGTGGATCTACCATGTTCTCTGTCGATGTGACCCTTTCAATTTGCACATCTCCTCTCTTGATTATATCACGGATTAAGTGATACTTCCTCAAAATGTGCTTGGTCCTTTGGTGAGATCTTGGTTCTCTTGCTTGAGCAACCGCCCCAGTATTGTCACAAAACACTGTAACGGGGCCTTTAATGCTGGGAACTACACCCAGCTCGTGGATGAAGTTTCTTACCCAAACACCTTCCTTAGCTGCATCGTTTGCAGCTAAGTATTGGGCCTCAGTGGTCGAATCTGCAGTGGTCGCTTGCTTGGAACTTTTCCAACTCACTACTCCGCCGTTCAGGCAGAATATGTATCCTGGCATGGATTTAAAGTCATTCATGTCTGGTGCAAAGCTTGCATCACAGTATCCTGTAATGACAATATCTTACTGGCCTCCGTAAACCAAAAACAAATCCTTAGTTCTTCGCAAGTACTTAAGGATGTTCTTTACAGCAGTCCAGTGACCTTCACCAAGGTCAGATTGGAATCGGCTAGTCACGCTAAGTGCATAAGCCACATCCAGTCGAGTACATAGCATCGCATACATTATGCTTCCTATAGTTGATGCATAAGGAATTTTGGACATCCTGGACTTTTCAAGTTAGTCTTGGGACACAGCTTCTTCGAAAGAACTGTTCCCGGGCCCATTGGAAGTTTTCTACGCTTGGATTCTTCCATACTAAATCTCTTTAGTACTTTGTCTATGTAAACCGACTGTGATAATCCTAACAATCTCTTAGATCTATCCCGATAGATCTTTATACCGAGAATGTAGGATACATCACTAAGACCCTTCATCTTAAATTGGTTCGGTAACCAAGACTTTGTCACTTTCATGTCATCCTTCGCATTCCCAATGAGGAGGATATCATCTACATAAAGTATTAGAAATTGAACCTAGGTTTCCAATTCTTTCTTGTACATGCAGGACTCATTCGGATTTTGAATAAAGCCAAACGATTTGACTGCTTCATCAAATCGAATGTTCCAATTCCTAGAAGCTTGTTTCAATCAGTAGATTGACCGTTAAAGCTTGCAAACCTTTTGCTCGCTCCCACTGAATGTGAAACCCATGGGTTGCTCCATGTAAATGTCTTTGTCAATGTCTCCATTGAGAAAGGCAGTTTTCACATCCATTTGTCATATCTCATAGTCATAATATGCAGCAATGGCAAGCAAGATCCTAATGGATTTTTGCATTGCAACCGGGGAGAAGGTTTCATCAAAGTCTACACAAGGTCTTTGAGTAAACCCCTTAGCAACTAATCTTGCTTTAAAGGTTTCCATGCTTCCATCTACTCCAAGCTTGCGCTTATATATCCATTTACACCCTATGGGCCTGATCTCATCAGGTGTATCAACCAAGGTCCAAACTTGGTTAGAGTACATGGAATCCATTTCGGATTTCATTGCTTCTTTCCACTGTTCAGAGTCCGAATCTAACAGTGCCTCCTCATAAGTAAATGGATCATTATCCATTTGAGATGTTTGGTGGAGAAAACCATACCATCTCTCTGGTTGTCTAGGAATGCGTTCAGAACGTCTTATTTGAGGAGGATTTTCGCGTGTATCACTCTCTTGGGTAGGGATAGGGACGTTATTCTCCAAGCTAGGTGTGGGACCTTGGTCTCGAACCTCTTCGAGTTCTGCGATCTTGTCTTTCTTTTCTTTAAGGAACGAGTCCTCAAGAAAAGTGGCGTTTCTTGACACAAAAACCTTTTGTTCAAGAGGATCGTAGAAATAATATCCTATTGACTCTCTAGGATATCCTACGAAGTTACATAAGCTTGATCTAGCTTCAAGCTTATCTCCCACTGTCCTCTTCACATAAGCAGGACAACCCCAAATTCTTAAGTAAGAATAGTTAGGGATTTTGCCAAACCACATCTCATATGGGGTTTTGGGTATAGATTTGGAGGGAACAAGATTCAGAATCTTAACTGCTGATTCTAGGGCATAGCCCTAGAATGAAGGTGGCAATTCAGTGAAACTCATCATGGAACGAACCATATCAAGTAGGGTTCTGTTCCTTCTTTCCGAAACTCCATTTAATTGAGGAGTTCCCGGAGGAGTCCATTGAGAGATAATTCCATTATCTCTGAGATGACTAAGGAATTCATCACTTAGATACTCGCCATCTCGATCAGATCGAAGTGTCTTAATCTTGTGACCAGTTTGGTTCTCAACCTCCTTCTGAAATTCCAAGAATTTCTCAAAAGCTTCGGATTTATACTTCATTAAGTACACATAACCAAAACGACTAAAGTCGTCTATAAAGGTTATGAAATACTGATGATTGTTTCTCCTACTTACACTAAGTGGTCCACAAACATCAGCATGGACTAAATCCAATACTTTAGTGGCACGTTCCACTTTACCATTAAAGGGGGTTTTAGCCATTTTTTCTTTAAGACATGATTCACAATGAGTCAACTCTTTAATTTCATTATCATAGAATGATCCTAAATTAGTTAACTTAGCAATGCTATCTTTAGAAACATGGCCTAAACGTGAGGGCCATAAAGAAGCCGAGATCTTGTCATCTCTTTTGCGTTTGTTTGATTGTTGTATATTCAAAATATTGGTGTCTTTAGTTGTATAAAGTCCATTAGATAATGTACCAAGTAAAACGGAAGCTTTATTCTTCTTAAGATAAAATTTTCCATTTCTAGAGAAAGTCTCATATCCTTCACAATCTAATATTGGAATGGAAATTATATTAAGAATAATAGAAGGTACATAAAGGACTTTATTCAAAACTAAAGTAAAGACACCTAAATCTAATCTACATGTCCCAATGGCTTGGGCTTGAACGCTTGATCCATTCCCAACTTTCAAGACGCATTCTCCTTCTTCGAGCTGCCGAACCTCATTTAGCATCTGTACATCATTACAGATATGAGCTCCACAGCAGGTATCAAGTACCCAAGAATTAGAATCAATAAATAGATTTACTTCAACAATAAACACACATTTCTTTAGAGTATTCTTGTACTCTTGGCAGTTCCTCTTCCAATGCCCTTTTCTTGCCATAGTGGTGGCAAACGTTCTCTCTCTGATCCCTTTTCTTCTTGGACTTTCTCTTCTTAACCCCTCCATCGGGTTTAAGAGATCCCTTCTTCTTTGGAACTTTCTTCCCTTTGCCTTTAGAAGGCCTAGAAGAGGAAGTAACCATCATTACTTTGTTATCATTCTTTATCGTGACTTCAGCAATCACAAGTTGACTAATCAGCTCAGCGACAGTAGCATGAGCATGATTCATGTTGAAGTTCAGCACGAAAGGATTGAATGATGGTGGAAGCGATGCGAGCAACAAATCCACGACGAGGTCCTCGCTTAGAGGCATCTCCATGGAAGTAAGCTTCTCGTTCAAAGCGAGGAACTTAAGTCCATGTTCGTGGACACTTGTACCTTCTTTCATTCTGAGATGAAAGAGCTCCTTAGAGGTGTTGTACCTTAGGACACGCTCTTTGGGGAGGTACAATTGCTCGAGATGGTCATAAATCTCCTAAGCGTATTCCATAGACTCATGTTGTCTTTGCATGTCCGGAGACATGTTAGCCAACATGAGGCAACGGGCTTGAAGATTGTCTTCAGACCATTTCGCAATCGTGTCTCTTTCGGCCCGAGTCGGAGCCTCATCCTCAGGGGTAGTCTCTCCCTCGAAGAGAATATATCTTCTCTTCTCAGAATCTAAAACTATCTTTAGATTTCGAAGCCAATCAGAGTAATTGGGCCCCATCAACTTGTTTGATTCGAGGATGGATACCAAAGGGTTTTTGGTTGCCATTTCAGTTTGTAGAGAATCACAGAACTACAACCTAAATGGAAAAACAGAGAAATCATGAGCATGCTGAATAATAACTATTATACATATTATCAAGGTCTTTAGAAATATGTTCTCCCACTGTTTTTAGAAAGTCTAGAAATCCCAACTACTTTAGAAGAAACTTATTTTCTCAGTGGGTACTAGGATCCCAAGTATTCTTAGTTTTAGACCCACGACTCGTGAGACATCCAAAGGTATAAGAATCTTAGGTAGGTACTATCTACTAATTCGATCTCTCATTGAATTCCTAGTAATGTTTTTGCATCACTAATCTTTCGACTATGGACCCACGACTCGTGAGACATCCATATCTACTTCAGTGTTGAGCTAGACCCATCAATCATAAGATCTCAACCAAACTTAGTCCGGAACGACCCACAACTCGTGAGACATCGCCCATTCTAAAATGGTTAAGAAATATTAATTATTTAAAATAATTAATCAGGAAACTAAGAGTTAATAAGATCCACTAATTACCCCACGACTCGTGAGACAGCAATTAGGTTCACTTATTAAGTCCTAAATCCTATTGATGGAATGCTAGGAATTTTATTATCGTGATAAAATATCTATTTATTCGAATTTTGCTCAATATTTAAGAGGGATTTTCGAATGACCTCACCAACATATAATGTTATCCCAATTTTAATTGTCTTGTTTAATGCAGTTTCACATAAAGTGCATCACAGAAGCAATTAGCAGATAACATGTCCTAGCATGATACTAATTATGAGATGATCATGGGTATCCTATCTTATATGTGATTTCAGGAGCCACTCCAAAATCACTAGTTCTAACATTCATGCCACATAAGACAGTTCATATCATATAGAGGTACAGAATTTAATGGAAAAACCAGCCCTATCTATTACATCAATAGAAACCCTCCTAAACATTTTGAGGGGTCTTCTTATGGCCACCGTTCTTCAAGTGCTCCTTGTGGATCCTTCGTATTCCATGGGTGTTTGTCTCCAAAATGAAAATAAAAACCTCACTTCCTAAGTTCTACTCTCTTTACATAAAGTAATATGGCTCAATCTTCATATTGGTCATAGACAAGTACACGGGGCATACCCCGGCCCAAAAACAATAAAAAGAAAAGCCACATAATAAACACATAACAATACGCACATAAGTAGGGCTCCAACCCCAATTGCAAACGCGCAACTATAGGGCTCTGACCCCAATTGAAATCATCCATGTGCAGAATTTAAAACCATACATAAGACTAACCCATGCTCACCTAAACTAGCAGGCTTCCGCTTGAATTTAAATTTACCAACTAAATTTAAAATTCCGTTGACTTCAAGTTACAATTAACTTAAGTAATTTGAATATAGTTCATTATTCAAGAATTTATTCAAAATCGAATCACCGGATCTAGACAAAACCAAAATTAATTCAAAATTAAATTTTTTTTTGTCTAAAATATCATTCACAGTGATATTCGTAATTTTTTCGAAAAATAAGAACTTGACTTTAATTCACTAAAATCTCAAATTTTATAATTATTTCAAATAAACAATTTTATAAAATTAAAATCAAATTTTCAAATAAAATCAGATTTTCCAAAATGGGATTTTAACGAAACTTGCAAAACACGAAATAAAAACAAAGTCCCGGGACGACCCGCGAGAGACGCGCAGCTGTGCTAGGACAATGCGGGAGGCGCCCGCCAGTGTGCGCGCGCTCCTTGCTCGCAGCTGCGCGACTGCGAGCAGGCGCTCCCTGCAGCGAAGCGGAACAGCACGGCAGTCGCGCCTAGGCGCACCCGGGCGACTGCGCGCGGGGGTCTGGGCAGGCGGGGCGGCGTGTTGCCGCTCCATGCGCGTACGTGTTGCGCGCGGGTGGACCTGTTCCGTATTTTTTTTTTCTCGCAATTTCACCAAATTCATGCAATCCAATTTCGAATTAAAATAGTTCAAATCAATATGAATTAAAACAGTTTAAAACCAGATTAATCAATAATTTTCGCAAAATTTTCAAGAAACAGTTTTGATCCGGCAACTTCGTATTTCAATCAAAAACTAAGAATACATAACATACACTCAAATTCAAGAATTTTCATCAAAATTCATAAAGCTGTAACGATACAATACGAGTGTTGCAAGGTGGCTCTGATACCACTTGTTGGAAAATGAGTACAGAAACGCAGCGAAAATTTAAAATTTTTCCAAAAGATTGATCATGGACTTGCAATTCCCGTATCGTATCACAGGGTGTTTAGAAACTTACGTAAATTGAAGCTTTCTAGTGATGTCAGTACCGCCTACTGAACACCCTTCAAGCGGAAAGTCCCTCGAATGGTTCTCGATAGATCCCAAAGCAACGATCCTCCAAAGCGTATCCAACCAATCCTAGAACACGATCAAGCAAGTGAGAATGCTAGTTCTATAGCTTGTGTTAAGGCTAGGGTTTTGCTTTGAAAACTTTTCTTTTATTTTTCTCAAAAACTTAACACTTCGTGAGTGTTGGTCTAAAGAATAAGAGAAGTCCCAACCCCTTTATTTATACTATATGGTTCGAACCCCTAGGGTTTCCAAGAACCAATGGGATTGTTTTCTTTCTCTCTAATTAACTAATTTAATTATTAATTGCAAGAATCAACTTTCTCTCTCCTACAATAGGAAGTTGGACTTTTCAACTTTCCTAGAGCTAAAAGTCAAGATTCAATAAATAATTTAATTCTCAATTAATTATTTATTGGGTTAAGTTTGAGAAATAAAATCTTAATAATTAATTCAAAATTAATTAAAAGACTTAAATTAATTAATTAATTTTAGAAAAAAATTCGTGTGTAATAAAATTACACGCTTGGAGACACGTACGTGCCACGTGTGCATGACACGTTGCAGCCACGCAGTGGCTACATGTGACACGTGGCAGTCACGTGCTTTTGACATGTGGCAATGCCCACGTGTTACTCTATCCAATTCGATCAACAATTTGATCCTTCGTTAATCATATTAACATCCTACCATAACCCTCGTGTCCTGGCATTTGTGTGTAACCCTTTAGGTTCATTATTCGATTAGCAGTGACAGTAATTAATTAATTCACTAATTAATTAATCACTTCACAGATCACACTACCGTAATCTAGCAATGGGTGTGTGACCCCTAGCCGAATAACGAAATAAATCGAAGAACCTTTTAGTCAATAACATACAGTGAAATACGATCCTCCTACGACTCCATCTCTCAATCAAGAACTAAGGCATGGGAATATTCTTAGAGCCTAAATATTCTTGATCTTTAAAGTTAAGTTCGTTTCATATCCATTTAGACCTCAATCTAAGAAAACCCCATTTTCTTGATGTCTTGATCTTTTATCCACCTTGGCCAAGGGTTTAAGTTTAATGGACTACGAACAACTCAATCAGTAAGAGATCATTCTTGTTCTTGCAACAAGTGTAGGTCCTTTGTCGATTCTACTAATTCTACATATGCCACTTGTGTAATCCCAACATAGGCCGTGGTTCAGGTTTCAGTATGTCGAAACCCTTTTGAGCCTATATCAAAGATTACAGAGTTAGCTCATATGAGACATTACAGAACCTCAAGTCTAAGGATTAATGAATCACGTTATTAACCTGTGAGATATTTCCTAATCTGGAAGTTTCTGGAAACTTCCTTTCCCATCTAGGAATGTTCTCACGCGAGACATCTCAGTGATGAAGTTCTAGTAACAATCACCCTCATGTATTATGAACGCATCATCGTATGCACTTATCACTCCATGAAACTGATTGATCCTTCAAAAGGACATAATCACATAAGCAAGTCTCAACAGAGTCAAGGTCAACACTCCCACTGTCTGTCGGACTCTCGACTTGGAGAAGTTTCTAATCCTCGCCTATGGAGTTAAGAACTTGCTTCATGTGTCGTTCCCATAATGATAAAGTTTTTAACGATCTCATCGGATTAGGGGAGTTCAATACATGCAAAAACACAGTCAACCCAAACAGACATAAATAAGCACATAAAGAAGTGAATACCTGTGAACAAAATCATCTCGTTTTATTATTCAAAGACTGTTTGTGATATTATAATGAAATAGTAAAGCCAGAAGCTGCTTTAAGGGCACTATTCCTAACAGACCTCACTTCTGAGTACATTACAGTGATCAACACTACATGCCTAAAGCAGAAACGCTATAAGGATTAAGAGTCCAATGCTTCCGAGCTTTTTGTTCATTTTAGATAGCAGTATAAAATGAACAATCTCAGTGGTCCAGTTCGATATTTCCAATCTCATTGAAAATCATCAATGTGTTATAACCGGAAACTCCATTTCCCTATGACGAAAGACTAATCATCTTATATAACATATTATAGTCTTGATAAGAATATTTTCTTATCATACCGACTAGAACTTTAATGACATGTGAGTTTTGGTATTTAAAGTCTTTTCCATGAAACACATTTTATATAAAAATACCATCACACGTCATTAATTATTAAATTTGTAAAATACTCATAACTTGCGAAAATTTCAGTTTTATTAATCCAAAATATTTACAATATAATTGGATTTTCAGGACATTAATCCCAACAAAAACCTCACCCTCGAACGAGCACAAGAGTTGAATTTTCGCTCAGGATTTTGGTCGGTCCAAGAAGTTCGAGTGACGGAATGATTTCCACAGTAGCAATGATCGTCGCTTTGAATTTCGGATATTTTCACTTTGGGTTTTGGCTTTTTTCTTTTTATGAGACTTGTGTTTTATCTTTTTGCTTCAATGGAGATATGAAACGCTAAGCTGTGCAATGCTCTGAAAGAGAAAATTTTGGGACAAAATTCCCCCAATTTTCTGTGATTTCGCTACACAAATCAATGGCACGCTTATTGCACATGCCATTAAATTTTTTTTTTATTTTTTTTGCATTAAAAAAAGATTAACTTTTTTATTTATTTTTTAAAATTTAATTATTGAGTTGGCAAAAAAGTTATACGTATCATCCTATGTGGCCATCTACGTGTATGTCCGGCGGCCACGTGGACAACTTAGATTGGGATTGAGATTTTCGGTTGATCAATGTCCTATAATTTTATTGACTTTAAAATTAATATCCCAAATTTGCTAAAAGCCAAAACTCTATCTATAAATTCCAAGTGGACTATTCGGGTGGAGGCATTGTACAATTTTCCCTAAACTATAATAATAATAAAAAGAAAAAAGTCAAAAACTAAACTGCAGCAAGAGTAATTGTGGACAAAAATTCACGTCCTAAAATGATCCACCAAGAAACGTGGTTTCACCTTCGTGCATCCTCAAAAAGAAACAAAATGAATATAAATTTAACCATTCCAAAACCAACACCTCACCTACTCCAGAACTAAGTAGAAAACCAAGTGCCACTCGAACCAGCAGCACCTCCCCTCCTCGTTTAATCTCTATCAGGAAAAAAGAAAGCAAGAATTGATTGTATAGAAGGAGAAGCTTATAGAAGGAATAACAATGGCGGGCAATGGGGTTTTTGCAGAAATAATTGATGGGGAAGCGTTCAAGTACTATGCTGATGGAGAGTGGAAAGTGTCTTCTTCTGGGAAGTCTGTTGCGATCGTTAATCCCACTACCAGAAAAACGCAGTACAAGGTTCAAGGTATGTAATTACACGTGTGATCGTGATAACTTGCATAGTTATGTGTATATATGTGCTGCCCAGAACTCAGAAGCATTTTTTATTTCTGTTACTTCTGCGTATTTTACGTTCATATATGTTTGAGAGGGTGGAAATTGAGCTTAGTTCAAGTCTTCTCCTTTGATTTTTGTGGGATTTTGTGGAAACACTGTAATGGTCTCTTACAGGCTAAGCATGCTTGCTACTTAGTTTTGAATGCCATGATTTGAAATTAGGGATAATTAGGAATACCCATGAGGTTTAACTCGATTACCCAAAAAAAAAAAAAAAAAGGGCATAGTTTGAAAAATTACAGAAAAACCCAGGTATTTTTCTTGGCTCTTACACCTTGGGTGTTTTTTGTAATTTTTCACCTGTAAAGGTTGTTTCCGTAATTGCATTAAACCTTAGGGGTGCTCGTAATTATCCGTGGAAGTTATTCAAACATTTTTTTGACTATTTTGAGAAAAATATGTATTCTTGAAGAAAATGTTTGGTTTCATGTTTGGAGTAATTGGAAAATAATATTGGAATAGAAGATATGTGTTTGTATTTTGGCAGAAATAGCTACTGAATTCAGAAAGATATGTTTTAGTTTTCTTTTAATTGAAACTGAACTTTGATGTTTATCAGTTTTCTGACATTATATTTTGGTTAACTATGATCAGCTTGTACACAGGAGGAGGTGAACAAAGTGATGGAAGCATCAAAAGCGGCACAAAAGTCGTGGGCGAAAACACCACTCTGGAAACGGGCAGAGCTCCTCCACAAAGCAGCTGCTATACTAAAAGAACATAAAGCTCCCATAGCAGAGGCTTTAATGAAGGAAATTGCTAAGCCAGCAAAAGATGCTGGCACTGAGGTATGTCAAAAATGTCATTTTGTGAAACGATACTAAGTTTTGTGGTCGATTTTGTAATTAAAGAAAGTTGTGGGGCTAATTCAGGTTGTGAGGTCTGGAGATCTTGTTTCTTATTGTGCTGAAGAAGGAGTTAGGATATTGGGCCAAGGGGCATTCTTGGTATCCGACAGTTTTCCAGGAAATGAAAGAACCAAATATTGTCTCACATCGAAGGTATGAATATAATTCCTTAATGGTGACATGTTTGTAAGATTTTATCCTTGTCTCTTATTTATTTCATGGGAAAATTACATATACTACCCCTGAGGTTAGGTGATATTACAAATTAATCTCGTTTGTTTAAGTAATTACAACATAGTTGCTAACATGTGCAATATATGTGTAGAATTTCCAAAAAGTCCCCCTCTTACGGTTTCGAAAGGGATATATTTGGAAATTTTTACTCCAAAGGTCTTGGACTATTCCGTAATTTCTCAAACAAGAAGGATTAATTTGTAGTTCACCTAAGCTCAAGAGTGGTAAATGTAATTTATCCTTTATGTGAAAGTGATGTGTAGTTACCACAAAATTTCATTTTTAAATTAGATGCATTGGAGATACAATAAGATGAAAGAATGATTTTATCATTAGAATAATGGAAACTAATCATATGAGAAAATTTTAGTCCATCTTTCAGCCCAAAATAGGGATCTGGGATCAAAGTGTAAATTATTGGATTCCCTTTTGGGTGTAAATTGTAATTTCTATTAATTGGTGAAATGATCATTTTGCCCTTAAAAAGTGGAGGTAAATTTTTGGCTGTGAGGGAGCAATGTGAAACTACTAACTGGATTTGAGGGAGTACAGTGCTATTTTTGCTTTTATTGGGGACTCATCACAAAAATGCAATTTTATGGTAGCATTATGATTATGGGATCTCTCTGATGGTGAAGTTATTAATTTGTACAGATTCCTCTTGGTGTTGTTTTAGCAATCCCACCTTTTAACTATCCTGTCAATCTTGCTGTTTCCAAAATCGCCCCTGCCCTCATTTCCGGGAACTCTCTGGTCCTCAAGCCTCCGACTCAGGTATCATGTCCTTTTTTACAAAACCATACATGTAATTTCTATAGTTATCCGTGACAAATATAATAACGTTTACTCAGTCTAATTGATTTTGTACACACCGTGCAGGGTGCGGTTGCTTGCCTTCATATGGTGCACTGCTTTCACTTGGCTGGTTTTCCCAAAGGACTTATCAGCTGCATCACTGGAAAAGGCTCCGAGATTGGTGATTTTCTCACAATGCATCCTGGTGTCAACTGCATAAGGTAAACCATACCCTTTTTATTTATTATTTTTCATTTCTTTGAGCATTTTTATTCTGTCACTTACACCGACATTAATGACCTATTGGTCTGAACTCTGAAATGGTATTCAAGTTTTTCGTAGATGTAAATATAGGAAACATGTGTAAATATATCGAATTGGAGGGGGTCTAGATGTAATTTAACTTAACTATGTTCTTATGGTTTCCTAATCTAAGGGGGTTTACGTGTAATTTCTCGAAATGCTAGGGATCTATGAGTAAATACATGAATAGATGTAATTTTGCCACACGAATATTTATATATGTATGTATGTTAATAATGGACTTGTTTTTTCAGTTTCACGGGAGGTGACACTGGAATTGCTATATCGAAGAAAGCAGGCATGATTCCTTTACAAATGGAACTTGGAGGAAAAGATGCGTGCATTGTGCTTGAAGATGCCGATTTAGATTTGGCTGCAACAAATATTGTCAAAGGAGGATTTTCTTACAGGTATAAATCAACATTTCAGTGATTTATTAATCAATTGTTATTTGTTACTAAGTGTCTTGTCATTAAGAAAATGCATGTATACGAGCGACTATAATTACTATCGATCTCTGTTCCAAGATTATGTTACAGAAAATGGGCTTTTGTCTTTCGTTCTGTTTCTTTCGATAAAATGAGGTACTAATGGATAAATGACAATTTCTGGATGCTGTTTGTAAAACATTGCAGCCAAGGCTAGTAGAGAAAGAAAATCTGGTCGAAATATGCTCATTTCTTTATATATATATCTACGTATGTTGGGACAAGCAGATAGCTCGGCAAGCATGTACCAAAGAGGGTAGTTGGAAAACTAGCGAAAATCCTTTGAGAAAAGGAAAAAGAAATATATGTATCTGAAATTAGTAACTGATTAAAACCAATAGAGACTAATATGCCCCATTTTATGGCAGTGGTCAGAGGTGCACCGCCGTGAAGGTAGTCCTAGTGATGGAATCCGTAGCTGACACTCTAGTGGAGAAAGTGAAGTCGAAAGTGGCAAAACTAACCGTGGGTCCTCCCGAGGACGACTGTGATATCACTCCGGTTGTTTCAGAATCCTCAGCCAACTTCATTGAGGGACTCGTATTGGATGCTAAACAAAAGGGAGCAACATTCTGCCAAGAGTACAAGAGGGAGGGAAATCTCATATGGCCATTGTTATTGGATCACGTGCGACCTGACATGAGAATAGCTTGGGAGGAGCCGTTTGGGCCGGTTTTGCCTGTGATTAGGATTGGCTCGGTCGAAGAAGGCATTCATCACTGCAATGCTAGTAATTTTGGCCTACAGGTACCACTTATACCGCATTTTGTCATCCTTTTTGTCTGCTTTTACTCTTCGAATGAAACTTATGCACGCTTTTGAAAATACATCCTATATTTCAATCTCTCTATAATTCTGATTAGTGAAAGAAGATCATTTTTCATCGTTACATTGTAATGTTACGCTTCTACGGTTCTACCCTCATGAACAAATCTATGTACACGGCAGAAGTTGCACCAACTAACTGTTCTAGTTTATTTGTTCCAGAAAACATTCTTGACAACTCGTTTCTAAAAGTAAGGATGATTTACACCAGCTACCTCCGAGGTTCGGTGTGACAACAAAAAATTCTGTCCAATTATAAAAAATTACAAGAACATCCCTATCCAATGGCCTGTTTTCACAAAAACGAAATCTTAAGGGTTGTATTGTTCCTTAATTACCGATACCCTAAGGACGTTTACATAAATATACCAAACTTTAGGGGGTATCTAAGCTCAAAAAATATTTTATGAATTGTCCTCCTAATTTTATGACACATATATTTTTCTTAGTGATCTTGTAATTCTTGATTGTTTTGTACAACATTTATAAAATGTGATTGAAAGCTTACTCATCTTGATAACTTATCAGGGGTGTGTGTTCACGAAAGATATCAACAAGGCAATATTGATCAGCGACGCTATGGAGACCGGGACGGTTCAGATTAACTCGGCTCCGGCTCGAGGTCCCGATCATTTCCCGTTCCAGGTAAAATCAAAATAGGCCCCATATATTTTGAAAATCAATTTTTATGTTTATTTCTCTCATAAAGCTTATTGGTAATGAGGATCCATATACAATTGTACAGGGTATTAAGGACAGTGGAATAGGATCTCAAGGCGTTACAAACAGCATTAACATGATGACAAAAGTGAAGAGCACTGTAATCAACTTGCCAACACCTTCATACACTATGGGTTAGAGTTAGACACAACCCAACCCTAAATAATAGCTTAAACCTATCACCACTTTTTTATCTTTTTAATTATTAATATATATAAGAAAAGATAAAGTGCTGTTGATTTGTTTTTTATTATCTTTATGATCCCCCTGTTTTGTCCTATTTATGAGCGGCTTGGTTCAAAGTAGATCTCGTTTGTATTTTCAACTTTATTTTCTGTAGTTTACTCAAGAGATGTGGCAAATGATACCATCGAGTTATATAGTTTATCAGTTTGGTACTATATTAGCTTAATCAATATATAATTTTAATATTATGTTAGGTTAATCTAATATTTGGAGTTCGAATTTTTGGACATACAACTATATATACTTGGTTGGTATGGTTGCTTTTATCCATTATTACTCACCAATTGCGATCATATTATAATTAAAGCACAGTTCTATCCTTCAATTGATGTTTCCATACTAGTACATCATAAATCTATCTGGGTTATGGTTTAATGAGGATAATTAATGTAAAAATATATATTTGTTAATCGTATGTACTCGCAAATAGCATTAGTTACCTTTAATTTGAACGATAATTATATCGTTAATGGTAAAGCGATATTCTTAAAAATACAACTTGAAGGATCACATCACAAAGTCAGCAAGACAAATAATATTAGGTTATAACATAAATTAATTAACACACAAAGTATTGGTTGGCAAGCTTCCACATCTGGAATTCTTATCCTTCTTCATATTAAATTGTTGATCATTAATTAACTTTGTAACATATTTATGTTAAATAATTAATTGTAGAGTAAAATAGTGTTAAAAATTGCTTCATTATCTTTTGCATTCATCAATAATGGCCTCTTATCCTTAAAGTCTCTTTGCATGGGCAAGTTGCAAATGTAGGAAAAAATCATTTTATATTTATATAAGAGTATGAATTGACTTTTAAAAATGATTAAGAATTAGGATGGGATCCAATTAAAGTGCAAGTATTAATCTAACTAGATAATAAATCCTTCATGATTAAGCCTTTCATATCATAAAACCAATATTATTTTTTTAAAAATCAGATGTGGTTAATTACAACTTTATATATATGTAAGTTTTTCATTTTTTTCCCCCTGAATTTGAGCAATGTGAAAACTCTAAGGGGGCAACCAAACCTAGTTGCTCTATTCTCAGAATAAAAAATTAATATTTATTTATTAAAAAAACAATAATTTTCCACTATTTGTTTTTTTTTTTTTTTTCCTGGAGCTCGAGTATTATAGATGTTCATAGTGGGAGCAACCTTCCGATCCAATTCCCGTATTTTCAAGATTAAGATTTGAATCATGTAATATTGTTAATGGATCTAACAACGGGGACATCCCTTAAAACTACCTAGGGGTTGTGAAAATGTTTGTTTGCTCCCCACTTTTGAAATTGTTCCTACTAACTCCCTAATTGAGAATGAAAATGTTTGTTTGCTCCCCAATGACCTAGAATGTCTGCTTTACCCCTCATTTAACGTGATTCCACCCAAATTTTTTGCAACCATGTAAACCACCATTTATTATTGGGTTAATACAGCTAGGGGTCTTTACCAGCAACAAGAAAAAGGGTTGTCTGAACAGGAAGAAGAACATGAATAATGGCCCCCAATTAGCTCGCTGAAGCAAATCTGAAGACGTTCCCCAAGGCTGTCCCGACGACGACGACATTACGGGAAGCGTGGCAACTCTGGTACCCTCTCTCGCCGTGTTTTGCGGGTTTTAGCTAATCTCAGCTCTCTCGCCAACGGAAAAGACAGAGCTCCCTAGAATCGGCCCCGACGACTTTCTCCGACGAACTGAAGGCCTGATTGTTGACTCCTCTCGCCGATAAGCTCAGGCAATTTCGTTCCTTTCACAATCTCTGAGCTGAATTTGTTGAATTACTTTTTGCCTCTGTTTCGGATTTAGTCATGGATAACCCATACGAAGGTGGTGAGTGTAGCACACCCGTGCGTCTCCTTGGTGGTATACGCTATAATCAAAAAATGCATGTTTTCTCAATTATGGCTGATTTCAATTTGATGAGTCTGAAGACAATTGTTGGTGATTATTGGCCTGAGATAAATAGGGAGGAATTAATTTTGACATACAGTGCGCCTCATGCCAAGGATCATGAAGTTAGGTTATTGAATGATGAAGATGTTTCTAACATGATTGAACTGCATAAAACCTTCAATTTGACATATGTTGACATTCGGGCCACTGATAGGGATGATGTAACCGAGCATATGGGTTCGACTAGCTTCAGGTACTTGAATAATGAATTTGTGTCGTTCATATTCTGTTTCCAGTGTATTTTGCAACCATTTATTTGTTTGTCAGCCTTGTTAGGTGCAGAGCAGAGGACACCGGACTGACACTTACTCCCCAATCTGATGCTATAAATTCAAATTCCCGAAATTCGTGGAGTATGTGCATAAACGGAGTAGGCCAAGGGTTTAGAGATGCAGCTGAGTTTCGGAGAAACCTGAAAAATTATTCCGTGTCTATCCATCGTACCTTCAAGTACATTAAAAGCGATAGTTTGAAGATCATAGCGGTGTGTCTTGATAGTACTTGTAAATGGCGTATTTATGCATCATATAGTAAGAAAGATTTACAATATGCAATAAGAAAATGTTGCTTGCAGCACACATGTCGAGAGGGTAGTCTGCGCTCGAAGGGACATCCTAGAGCTGATGCTAATTGGGTTGCAAACATTGTGAGAGAGAAGGTTAGAAGTTATCCCAAGTATTCTCCTAAAGAAATGAAAGCCGACATAGGGAGGGAATTTGCTGTTGAAGTTCCCTACAAACGGGTGTGGAATGGTAAAGAAATAGCCATGTACGATATCCATGGCTATGATGGTGCTTCGTATGATCGAGTGAGATGGTACTGTGATGCCGTTAGAAAAACAAATCCTGGCAGCTTTGTTGATTATGAGGTGGATACGGATACTCAAAAATTTACGAGGCTGTTTCTTTGCTTTCATGCATGTTTGCTTGGATTCCTCAGAGGTTGCAGGAAGTTGATTTTCCTGGATGGGACTCACATTAAGAATAACTTCAAAGGCTGTCTTTTGTCTGCCGTAACGAAGGACGGCAACGATGGTTTGTTCACCCTCGCATATGCGGTTGTAAGTGCCGAAAATGATGCAAATTGGGAATGGTTTTGTAGGAAATTGCATGAGGCATTAGCGAGTCAGACA
Organism: Lantana camara; assembly: GCA_037501455.1. Classification (NCBI taxonomy): domain Eukaryota; kingdom Viridiplantae; phylum Streptophyta; class Magnoliopsida; order Lamiales; family Verbenaceae; genus Lantana; species Lantana camara. The sequence goes on from CM074859.1 coordinate 13,088,320, forward strand.
CGAGGCCTAATCAGTTTTAAATCATATACATTTTTCTCTGACAGACATTCCGGTCTACGGAAGGCTGTCCCGACGGTCTTCCCTGGAAGCAACCATGCGTATTGCCTACGGCATTTGGTTGACAATTTCCGGACTCAGGTAAGAGACATCATACTAATCTGAGTTACTGATTTGTTAAATTACTGTATCTAATTCAGAACATGACGTACTTGTTGGCCTTCATGCAGTATTTATTCTTTATGTCAGTTGTATCATATATATATATATTTTTTTTTGTGTAGATTCTCAGATTCTATCCTCACAAGAACAAAAAACATTGGGAAATGATATTTCAAAAAGCCGCATACACTACTTCATTCAATGAATATCGAAAATTTGTAGATGAGATTGTGAAAGCAATGCCGCGCGCAGAAGACTTCATTTTGCAGTCGGAGCCACAAAATTGGGCAAACTGTCTCTTTTCGGGGGAACGGTTTGGTGTCATAAATAACAATGTTGCCGAGTCTTGGAACTCTTGGGTGAATAATGCGAGGGTTCTACCTATGTTAGGTCTGGTTGATCAGATACGTGTACAAATAATGATTATGATGAAAGATAGGCGCGATCTTGGAGAAAAATACAACATTGAACTTCTGTGTCCTCACCCAGAAGAGATGTTGAGGCAGAATTATGCTGAGGGTCGCAAAATGACATTAAATCGAGCAAGCCCGTTTCTGTTTGAAGTTTCCGAGGGTAAGTCAACCTATGCTGTGAATTTGGAAACAAGAACATGTACTTGTAAGCAGTGGCAGATATTTAGAATTGCTTATAAGCATGCTTGTGCTTGTATTGAGGACAAAGGATTGTCGTTGTATGACTTCTGTGATGAAGCGTATTCCGTTGCGATGTATAGAGACGCGTACAGGTTGCCTATCTACCCCATACCAACAGGCGAAGAGGTGGAAAATGAAAATGATCAATTTGTTTATCCACCCGATGTGAGAGTTCAACCTGGACGTAGAAGACAAAAGAGAATACCGTCTCAAGTTGTCAAAAGAGACCTGACATGTTCACGCTGCAAGCGAAAGGGTCACAATCGACGTGGTTGCAAAGAGCCCCTTCAAGCTTAATTTTCCATGTTCTTCAATTTGTATGTGGTTGTACACTTTATGATAAACCTGTGTAGTTTAGTTTGTTGGAATTGAAGTAAGTAACCTTGGTGTCATGTTTAACCAGTTATGCACAACCTATGGACAATTACCTACGTGATAATAGCAGCTGTGTACCATATTTTCTCCACACATAGTTCAATCTCCTACGTGCTCCTTCACAAATTTATACGCAATATGGACGTTTAAGTACGTGATAAAACCATTCTGATACAATATTTTCATAACACATGTACGAAGCGAGCAAGTGTTGCATACTTCAATCTCCTATGTGCTTCTTCACAAATTTATACGCCATATGGGCGTTTAAGTACGTGATAGTACCATTCTGATACAACATTTTCATAACACATGTACGAAGCGAGCAAGTGTTGCATACTTCAATCTCCTACGTGCTCCTTCACAAATTTATACGCAATATGGACGTTTAAGTACGTGATAATACCATTCTGATACAACATTTTCATAACACATGTACGAAGCGAGCAAGTGTTGCATACTTCAATCTCCTACGTGCTCCTTCACAAATTTATACGCAATATGGACGTTTAAGTACGTGATAAAACCATTCTGATACAACATTTTCATAACACATGTACGAAGTGAGCAAGTGTTGCATACTTCAATCTCCTACGTGCTTCTTCACAAATTTATACGTCATATGGGCGTTTAAGTACGTGATAGTACCATTCTGATACAACATTTTCATAACACATGTACGAAGCGAGCAAGTGTTGCATACTTCAATCTCCTACGTGCTTCTTCACAAATTTAAACCAATTGAGACAGTAGAGCTTAATAGAGTTTGTACAAACTTATGTTATCATAACGATGATGAATGATGTATACTATATGATATAGGATGGTGGTTACATATATTATGAAATGTAGTAATTCATACCACCATATGTTGTACGAGTTTAAACTAATTGAGACAGTAGAGCTTAATAGAGTTTGTACAAACTTATGTTATCATAACGATGTTGAATGATGTATACTATATGATATAGGATGGTGGTTACATATATTATGAAATGTAGTAATTCATACCACCATATGTTGTACGAGTTTAAACTAATTGAGACAGTAGAGCTTAATAGAGTTTGTACAAACTTATGTTATCATAACGATGTTGAATGATGTATACTATATGATATAGGATGGTGGTTACATATAATTACTACATTTCATAATTTGGTATTTATCGTTTCAGTGTACATTTGTGAAGAAGCACGTAGGGAAAATGTTGTATCAGAATGGTACTATCACGTACTTAAACGCCCATATGGCGTATAAATTTGTGAAGAAGCACGTAGGAGATTAAAGTATGCAACACTTGCTCGCTTCGTACATGTGTTATGAAAATGTTGTATCAGAATGGTACTATCACGTACTTAAACGCCCATATGGCGTATAAATTTGTGAAGAAGCACGTAGGAGATTGAAGTATGCAACACTTGCTCGCTTCGTACATGTGTTATGAAAATGTTGTATCAGAATGGTACTATCACGTACTTAAACGCCCATATGGCGTATAAATTTGTGAAGAAGCACGTAGGAGATTGAAGTATGCAACACTTGCTCGCTTCGTACATGTGTTATGAAAATGTTGTATCAGAATGGTATTATCACGTACTTAAACGTCCATATTGCGTATAAATTTGTGAAGGAGCACGTAGGAGATTGAAGTATGCAACACTTGCTCGCTTCGTACATGTGTTATGAAAATGTTGTATCAGAATGGTATTATCACGTACTTAAACGTCCATATTGCGTATAAATTTGTGAAGGAGCACGTAGGAGATTGAAGTATGCAACACTTGCTCGCTTCGTACATGTGTTATGAAAATGTTGTATCAGAATGGTACTATCACGTACTTAAACGCCCATATGGCGTATAAATTTGTGAAGAAGCACATAGGAGATTGAAGTATGCAACACTTGCTCACTTCGTACATGTGTTATGAAAATGTTGTATCAGAATGGTACTATCACGTACTTAAACGCCCATATGGCGTATAAATTTGTGAAGAAGCACGTAGGAGATTAAAGTATGCAACACTTGCTCGCTTCGTACATGTGTTATGAAAATGTTGTATCATAATGGTTTTATCACGTACTTAAACGTCCATATTGCGTATAAATTTGTGAAGGAGCACGTAGGAGATTGAAGTATGCAACACTTGCTCGCTTCGTACATGTGTTATGAAAATGTTGTATCAGAATGGTATTATCACGTACTTAAACGTCCATATTGCGTATAAATTTGTGAAGGAGCACGTAGGAGATTGAAGTATGCAACACTTGCTCGCTTCGTACATGTGTTATGAAAATGTTGTATCAGAATGGTTTTATCACGTACTTAAACGTCCATATTGCGTATAAATTTGTGAAGGACCACGTAGGAGATTGAAGTATGCAACACTTGCTCGCTTCGTACATGTGTTATGAAAATGTTGTATCAGAATGGTATTATCACGTACTTAAACGTCCATATTGCGTATAAATTTGTGAAGGACCACATAGGAGATTGAAGTATGCAACACTTGCTCGCTTCGTACATGTGTTATGAAAATGTTGTATCAGAATGGTATTATCACGTACTTAAACGTCCATATTGCGTATAAATTTGTGAAGGAGCACGTAGGAGATTGAAGTATGCAACACTTGCTCGCTTCGTACATGTGTTATGAAAATGTTGTATCAGAATGGTATTATCACGTACTTAAACGTCCATATTGCGTATAAATTTGTGAAGAAGCACATAGGAGATTGAAGTATGCAACACTTGCTCGCTTCGTACATGTGTTATGAAAATGTTGTATCAGAATGGTACTATCACGTACTTAAACGCCCATATGGCGTATAAATTTGTGAAGAAGCACGTAGGAGATTGAAGTATGCAACACTTGCTCACTTCGTACATGTGTTATGAAAATGTTGTATCAGAATGGTACTATCACGTACTTAAACGCCCATATGGCGTATAAATTTGTGAAGAAGCACGTAGGAGATTAAAGTATGCAACACTTGCTCGCTTCGTACATGTGTTATGAAAATGTTGTATCAGAATGGTTTTATCACGTACTTAAACGTCCATATTGCGTATAAATTTGTGAAGGAGCACGTAGGAGATTGAAGTATGCAACACTTGCTCGCTTCGTACATGTGTTATGAAAATGTTGTATCAGAATGGTATTATCACATACTTAAACGTCCATATTGCGTATAAATTTGTGAAGGAGCACGTAGGAGATTGAAGTATGCAACACTTGCTCGCTTCGTACATGTGTTATGAAAATGTTGTATCAGAATGGTATTATCACGTACTTAAACGTCCATATTGCGTATAAATTTGTGAAGGAGCACGTAGGAGATTGAAGTATGAAACTTTAATTTCAAAATGCACATACGACATTACCACAGTTGAATACTAACAATACAGTACTACATCACTATTACTACAATAACATTATCCAACGATCATAAGGTTTGAAAAGTACACAACAAAAAGTACAACCCTTCCAACCCACCAACACGCCACTACAATACCAGATATGCCCATCAGTTTTCAAGTATAAGTTTACAACTGTCTCCAGCGGCCAAGATCTTCACAACCAATTGAGCACGATAAGATGGCATCCTCACGTGATGAAATTCATTCCAGAAAATAGGGTCATCCCTAGCAAAACATTTAGCAAAAAGGCATAAAAAGGCACCACAATCGAGGCTATCATCACCTTGGGAGGGACATACCTGAGCATGTACGTCATCACTCGGAATCTCATACTTGTATGCATGAAAAAGGAACATCCGAATGAATTTCGCCCATAACTTCGCATGCCCAGTAGCAACGGCAGAAATCATAGAGTTCAAGCGTTTAAATACCTTGAGTTCGGTGTCGAGGACCACCATATGCCAATGGTTTTTTGTGTTCAATGGGAAGATAATGTAACGATTATCTCCCAACACATCAGGATTCAAACGCTCAAGCAATGAACGCACACTCTTCATGACATTGTCTGCCAGAAACTTGTCCATCCCTTCCAGATCTTCAGCCTTCAGTTTCTTCTTCGAACCTTTGATGAACTTTTCACGAGGCAGTTTATCCAATACACAAGTTGTTACATGGGAAGACATGGCCCAAATTCTTGTCATGTTCAGTCTACTCAAAATGTCTACGTATCCCTCAAACACAGATTGCCTCATCTCGAGTCCCCAAAGCATTCGGTAAATGTCAAAGTCGAAGATTTCAACATCATTTGCACTATAAATAATAGCTCTGGATGCCTCATTAGCCTGTCCCCGGATGAACCCATCGATTATTTCTTGGTCTTCGGATGTCAGCTCATCCCTTCCTGGATAGTCCAATCTCCCAACATAAGCAGAGCATTGATCCATCGGGGTTTTCCCAAAGTTCACCTACACAATACATGAGTTTTAAGTAACATATAACTAACATATAATTAACTATAACTAACTGAAATATGACAACTTACTTTCTTCTTCATCTTCGGGGCTGTGGATGGAGGAGGTGTAACGAAATCGGGTGCTTTTCTTTTCTTGATCCGATCATCTCTCTCTCTTACAGACAAAACAATAGAGCTAATGGTGTCATTCACTTGCTTCATTCTAATCTCATGACGCCCGCTATCAGCTGAATCATCACCACTAGCATAATCATTCATAGCCTTCTCCACATCCTCCTCTTCCACAGCCTCCTCCATATTCTTCTTCACATCCTCCTCTTCCACAACCTCCTCCATATCCTTCTTCACATCCTCCTCCACCACAGCCTTCTCTATAGCTTTATCCACAGCCTCCACTACAACATTGTCCACAGCCTCCTCCATAGCATCAACTACATCCTCCTCTACAACATTATCTTGCATATCAGTCAATATATCAGCTACATACTCCTCTCCCTTCTCCTCCATGGTTGCTTCTTTGTCACTCTCCTACATACCATCATCCTCTTCCCCCAAAGCCTTTTCATCCTCACTTTCATCGACCAGCTCTTCGTCCTCATTTTCGTCCCCATCGCTTTCATCAACGGCCATTCCATTCTTCTCAGACACCAACTGCCCCAACAACTTCAACTCCCGCTTTTGATTAACAATAATCTCCCTCAACAGCGTTGCTAGAGTCCCTAAATAAGTCTCATCTCTTTTCACAGGAGGTTCAAACAACTGCAACTCCTTCATTTGCGTTGCAACAATCTCCACAAACTTCAAAGAATATAAGTAACATGATGTTACTGATATACAGCAGTCACAACACATACTTATATACAAAAAATAAAGGGAAAATGTAAACTGGGTTACCTGAGACCTTTGGATGGCATCCAATACCTCATTGGCTCTGTCAATGCTCAAAGGCAAATTGCTGGCTTTCGACTGCCATCTAAAGAGTCGAGGAAAGGCCCGTAACGATGTCGGGCAACCACACGTTGGAAAATGCTCATAAAACCAAGCCTGTTGCATTAGACAAACAACAAATTCAATTATTTAACAAAACTAGATACAAAAAAGTAAATCGACATCTAATAGAATTCTGAACTTATTTAAATACCATAATTCCAACCACAAAGCCGTTGACATATGATGTTTCATCCACCAAATGATGCCTCATTGATACAACCAAGAACTGATACACAGCTATCCCCCAAGAAAACTCTCCAATTGCAGACAAGTCATCTACATAACTAATTAGACCTCGAGGCACAACCATGGAGCTGACAGGGAACAATAACGTACATAATACAAAGAGTATATACATCCTACAGAAATCATCGACATCAGATTTCTCCGTACTCTTCACTAATTCCCTGAGTTTGACTATAATGTTGTCCTTATTACATAATCCGGGCTCGCCATTAAAATGTTTTGCTAATGTGGAAGATGGCTGTTGATAGTGTAGATCAACATTCAATCCACAGTGTTGCAGACCATTCACTATACAAAATTCGGACACCGTGAAGGGAACATCAATATCTTCACCCACTGCAAAGGTACAGGACTCCACATCATACCTGGATAATAGAAGCTTGATTCTACTATTGGATGAATATGCAAAGGGCATGTTTATGAAGAAATCAAATGGACACCGGGATATGGCTTCTTCATGTTCAGTATTCATTAAAAGCTTAATACTTTCCATTTCATTGCAGAATGCCACAGGAGAACATCGAGTTTGAAGGGTAGCCATTCCTGCCAAAGACAACATCACAAGGTTAATGACAATTTCGTGTACAAAAAATGAGATATAGCGTATCTAAATAAAGAAATTTCGTATTACAATAGAAAATGAGAAAAAATTGCAATGACTTTAAATTTCAAACAACCCACAAACAAATAGTGCCGTTACATATCGAAGAAGATCCGAACAACGGGAAATAGCTTATTCAAGCATACAACGGGAAAAATGTTAGTGCTAATAGGTTCAAACAACCTACTACACAAATTTGGGCATTTGGATTCAATCAACACCTAACCGAAGCAGCATTTAAATTGAAGCAAAACCCTACAAATTTTGTGTACCAAAATTGGAAAATATCGTATCTAAGGCTTCATATTTCGTATTGGAGCAAAGAGGGAAAAAAAAATTGTCGAATCTTTAAGGGTGCACACCTGAATCAGTCCTCGTCGGCGGCGTAACCACTTCGGCGCCGTTAACTCCGCAGCGGAAACCCTATAGCGGTTGAAACCTAACCTCACCAGCGTGGAAATTCCCTCAACACCGGAAACCTCTCACTAGGGTGATCGTACGCGTCGGAAACCGCCTTATCCGTCACCCACCACCGTCGTAACCCAAGATCGCCGTAATGTGGTCGATTTTGGTCTCACAGGCGAACCTCTCTCCCGTTTTCTTAATTTTTTTTTTTTGGATTTCAGCTTACCGAGAATGAGGGGGAAACGTTACAGCCATCAGGGGTAAGTTAGTAAAATTACACACTTTAGGTAGTAAAGGGGAATTAGTAAAGTGCATTGGGGAGTAATGGGGGAAATTTTTAAAAGTGGGTAGCAAAGGGAAATTTGGTCTGTGCATTGGGTAGTTTTAAGGAATTTCCCGTCTAACAAAATATATATATATATATACACACACGTATATGTATATATTTTGTTTTTATATTCCATTTAATTGATATTGAGTCTAAGTAAAAAGTGTTTCAAACACCTCTTATGATGTAGTCAGTAACTATTAGACCAAAACCCTTTAAGCTTTAGTTGTTCCAATATAATTGACATGTTATTAATTTGCTTAAGAAGGAAAAAGAAAAATTGCTTAAGAAGAAGAAATTATGCTACGCTAATAAAAAAAATATTTCGTTATTATATTTGGTGTAAAATGTAATATACAAAACTAGTTCACAAGAATATACTAAAATGGTGATTATTGATTAATAATTAAATTCACTGACATGTCTGCATTCTTTCCGAATATGATTGGCCACTAATCAATCTAATTATACTTAAAAAGCAAATCTCTTTTGTATTTTAATTTGTTAATCACGGCAAAAGGAGGGTCAATCTCTTACAACCTGATCTCAGTGCAAGTTCTAAATTAAAATTTCTAAATTACTTCCACTTAATTAATTAAATAAGATAATTAATTTCACTTAACTAAGATCGGATCTTTAATTTATTATGTCCCTTTAGAAGGATCTGTACCTTACGGAATATGCTGTCTCTTCTTTTATATATTTTCCTTTTAAAAGATGCCCATAAAGTATTTATAAACAATGTGTTCTTATTTATATCTTTTATTTATTTTATCATTGTTAATGTTGGTGAGAAAGTCTAAAGTAGGAGTTGACTCGGACGTATATGTAGTGCAATACTGCAATAATTGCGTAAAGAATATGGTTTTCATTTTTTTAGTAATTAATGATTTATGTATGAGTTTTGTCTTAAAATAATTTGTGCCCGCGTATTCTGAGTGGATCATTTGATTATTAATATAATCATTTAAACTAATTAATAATAACTGGATTTGATTATTAATATAATTATATAAACTAATTAAAATAATAACTGGGAATTTTACTTCACACCTAACGAATATAACTTAATTAGATAATTACTAGAAAACAAAACTAGTTATAAGATTTTGTTACTTTATAAGTGGATATTATCAAACTTAGATGGAGTTCAGAAACTTAAAATTTCTCTTTTATAAATACCTTTTGGAAATATATTTGAGCAATCAAGACCCACAATTTTTTTTTTCTTATTTATAAGTAAAGAATCTCTAGATAGGTGTACAATTAACTCACTAGTTCGAAAGATAATATTAGTGAGTTATAATATTAGTAAAGAATTAATCAAGTTAATGCTAATGATAAAAATAAAACGGCAATTTATAAGTTCTATATATCACTATAAATGATATGTATGAATCAAGAATGCCTTTTATTTTATTAATTTATTAAATCTGTGACAATAGTGCTAAAATATTATTACTACGCATGCTATAATTATTAAGTTCTTGTAGATACTATTTTCTTGTTAACAAGTATTAAAATTTAAGGCTAATTAATAAGTTTGTTATTTAATTTTTTTCTTTTAATTTTTAATTATTTAATTAATAGTATTATTATTACTATTTTTGGTTCCTTATAATGATCATTTAAAGCCATTCGGGAATCATGGGAGATATTCGTCTTGGTTATAAGGAAGGAATATGAAAAGTTTGTTATCTATCGTGGGCACAATCCTTAATTTTATGGGGAAGGGGCATTGGTCTCAACATATTCACCAAATGGACGATCGTGATTTACTATGCATTTTATGTCTTAATATATTTTTATTGATTGAATAAAACATATTCAATTGATATATATCCAGAGAGTAAGTAGCATAATAAAAAATTCTAGTTTAAATTCAATTACAACGAACCCAATTAAATATGCATCTAGCCACAAAATATTTCCAAGTAGTACAACCCCAGTTTGAGATTTCCTATTTTAAATTTGTATCTTATATATATTTTACTCACATACACAAGCCAAGTGTATTAATAGACGGTCGAAGCTACAAAAAAAGAAAATAAAGCTACCAAAAAAATTAATAGGCTGTCGACATTAGGAAAAAAAAATAATTGTAATATGAAAATAATTTAAAACATCTCTTTTATAACCTTGAACGTCTACTAATATTCTTAGCGAGTATATATAAATAAAATATAAGGTGGTAATACAAATTTAAAATAGAAAATATCAAGCCACCCATACAACCCCACATATATATACTTGGCTTTCTTCAAATCAATTGTAATTTTTTTTTTCTTTCTTTTTTTCTTTTTTGGCAGTGGTGGTGGTTGTGTTCAAGAAATTAACAAAGACAAATCGCAATTTTCGTTAACACTTAATTTCTTGATCAACTATATTTTCTTCTTAAATAATTTATGAAATCAATAGGATATCTCTCTCTCTCAGTCTCTCTCATCTGATACGATTCCATTGTGTTGTATAAATTGGATGGGTTCAGATGCAATGAACATGCCCTACACAGCAAGTTTTTACGGACATACATGTCCAGATTGTACTAATACATTAGGAAGATAGATTTTATGGGGCAACTAATATAATAAGGTACAAACATTATATCAACAAGATAATTCCTCGGTCGGAGTTTATGCTAACTGATTTGGATCCCAAGGAGTTGATATTCCTACACAAATAATATTTAACTATATATGTATATATTCCACAATATATTTATACGATATGCCTCTCCTTCAATACTTGATTAGTTAATTTCACTGTCAATGTTATGTGATATGTAAAACGGCACCCGCGTGGGTAGCTCAATTGGTTTTTAGGGATGTAATTGAGTGTAAGATCTCAAGTTCGAGTGGATTTTATCCAATATGTGATAACTCTTTGTACGTATCAGACACGGGACCGCTTCTCTGGATAACAAATTGGATCGCTTCTCTGGTTAATAAATTGAAATTTATCATGATTTACCCCACTTACAATCCTATCGTATGAGGGTGTGAGGGCACATGGAGTTGACGTACTAAGATATGTTAACTATCTATCCATCTATATAGATAGATAGAAAGGACCCTTGTTAGTCCCTAATTTTCTCAAATAAAATTTGAAATCGTGATTGATTTATTCGAAAACCCAATTCGATTTTACACGTGACGAGGTCCTAATTCGCCAAGTGTAAATTCTGGTGAACAAAATCAATTTTTGGTTAAAAAAAAAAAATGCAAGAAATTGTTTAATTTTAAAAATACGGTCCTATTTGATCATAAAAAAATGAAATGTACCAAAATTATTAAATTAATTGAATTGATATACTAAATTATATTTACAATTTGGCCGCTAAAAATTCATGATGCTAATACACCGAGTGTGATCAAGCAAATTTTGTTTCATATACACCAACATAAAAATAGGACTACGAGAGGATAGGTCATGAGAAATAGTAAGGATACATTCCCATAGCTTACATAATTACATTAATTATAAGGTGGTATATGATTTAAGACTCATAATTCTTACACGCACTTAAACGTATGCAAATAAAAAAAAAGTTATTATTATTAAAAATATATGATCAAATATAAAAATTGAATCTCTAAATTTTTATTTTTAAATTAAATAAATTAAAATATTTTTTTTTTAAAAAAGACATGTTTGAATTTAGTTTGCATCTCATGTGAGGTTAGATATTTTTTACATCAAATAAAATAAATTTAAAGATGAAATTAAAAGAAAGTGTTTTGTGAGACGTTAGGATTTTATGAGGTGAAATAAATTAAAAAAAAAAAAAAAAGAGAATACCAAGAGAGTAAAATAATTTTTACTTAAATCTTTTACTTAATATAATAAGAAGATGAAATATCAAGTCTTAAAACTAAATTTCAAATTTCCGATCATACCCTTAACTAATTTCTGTTTGACTAAGGAAACGAATTAAAGATTAAACATTATTATTTACTAAAAGAAGTAAAAATTAAATTATTTTATATTTCTGTATAGCATTTATCCCGAGTTATTTAGGTGTAGCTGCCCCGGCCAGTTGCTATCATTGGGAAGGCAAATTTTATAATAGGAACCATAAAGGGGGAAGCTTTTATTATAGCTAGGATTTTTGGTGATTCCAAGACAATAAATGTATATGAATATAAGGGAATGTAATTTCACATGCATGGTTTGATTATTAGTAGTTTAGTAGACTAATAACTGGGATAATTGTAGAAAGTAATATGCAGAAAATAGTCATATTGGACCACTTTGTATAATAACCGAACGATATAAAGATCCATAATTTGTGCTGATTGTATGGACTCAATTAGGTAGTTCTCGAGATGGGACATCGATCTATTTTCATAAATGTACATTGCATAGATTTTGTAAATTCTACAAAATAATTTTATTCGTTTAATTCATTGATGGAAAATTTGACATTTTCGTAGATTATTGTTGTTGTAAAAACTATCTATTACGTCAATATCCTATGCATAAGATCTGATGTTGTGTGAATCAAGGGTCACTACAATATCATTAAAAAATTATAAGAAGTGAGAAAGTAAGATAGATGGGGTGTTTGAAGAGACGAAAACGATGACATCTCTGTCAATTCGAGATTCGAATCCGTCAGGCAAACACAAAGAAACGTTAGAAAACCAAGATAGGGAATGTGGGGAGATGCTCAATTTTGGCTATCCGATATTTAAGTTAATAAACCTGATAAGAGGGTTTAAGTGAGTTGAAGAGAATTACTTAAGGAAGGGTTGGAATGATTTACCAGTGAAGATGAATCACTGTAACATATATAAGAGAAGGGCAGGGACCCTTAGGTAATTTCGTTTTGCCCTTTACAAAGGGGATGTTGCCCTAGACATTTGGTCCAATGAGTGGTGTTTGAGGAAAAACATTCGTAGGCCTCCCAAAAAGGTAGCCGTAAAGGTAACTGTAGCAAGAGCAAGATCATGTACAATTTGTCAGTAAGCACTACAAGGCAATTACTGAGGGATGTGACCCTCGGTATATACGAGGGAGTATTGTATCCCTAGTTGGTACCTACTGGTGTGATATTCGAGGGATACTCGAAGGGGTTTTGCATCCCCAGTATATATTGTTGGGATTAATGCCCTAAAAATCCAATTACATTGTAAATATTTTGGGATTAATAAAACTGAAATTATAGCAAGTTATGAGTATTTTACAAATTTAATAATTAACGACGTGTGATGGTATTTTTATATGAAATGTGTTTCATAGGAAAAGACTTTAAATACCAAAAATCACGTGTCATTAAAGTTTTAGTCGGTATGATAAGAAAGTGTTCTTATCGAGACTATAATGTGTTATATAAGATGATTAGTCTTTCATCATAAGGAAATGGAGTTTCCAATTATAACACATTGATGATTTTCGATGGGATTGGAAACATCGAAATGGACCATCGAGATTGTTCATTTTATACTGCTATCTAAAATGAGCAAAATCTCGGAAGCATTAGACTCTTAATCCTGGCAGTGTTTCTACTTTAGGCATGTAGTGTTAATCACTGTGATGTACTCAGAAGTGAGATATCGGTAACGGGTGGCCAAATACTTTGTACGTTCGGTGATTGCATGAAATGTGCTAAAGAGAAATATTGATCAAGGAATCTGTAGCCTTGTTGGAAGGTTAAAAGATATCCCTGAAATAAGATTTACAAAAAGTTCGAATTAAAACTTTGGCCAAAGTACTTCGTGTGTGCGTCACCGAAGTTGAAATGTGTTTCACATTCAGGGAATTTTAACTTAAGGCGAATCAAGAATTTCATATTGGAAGTCCAAAATAAATGATAGTAGTATTGATTTATTTTTCATGGATATCTGTACAGAGGAGTAAAATGCAAAATTATTCTAGATCGAGAAATTCGTGAATAATTTAATTAATTTTAGAGTTCAATAATATTTATTTGTGGAATTAAATATTGTTACACGGTAATCAATTATTGTCATGGGATGATAATAGATTGACCCGTTTGGAGCTAAAATTAATTAGTACTGCAGGTCCCCTCGCAAGCCCCAATGAAGATCAAAGAGAAAATATTAAAAGGAGAGAGAGAAATAAATTTTCAAAATGTTTGAAAATAGTCAAGGGATTTATTTTGAGAAAATAAATTATATTCCAAAGAGTTGAAAATACCCGGAATTTTATTTTGGAGAAAATAAATTTTTTCGGAAAAAAAAAAAAGAAGTTTTTTTTGCTGACGTGGCAGGTGATGACGTGTCAACTGACGTGTCATGCCACGTCAGCGAGTCAGACGCCATGTGGCACTGACAGGGCGCCAAGTGGCACGACGTGTGGACAGCCAGGATCGCGCCTCGTGAGCACAAGTCAACGCCCCAGATTTGACCTGGAATGGCCCGGGTCGAAAATGGTTTCGGGTAGGGTCGGGTTCGGTTAGATCCGACCCTGACACATGGCACAATAGAGGGTTGACACGTAGCAAACGGGCCAGCCCAGTCGAATAAACCGCCCGGTTGGATCGGACGGACCGGACACCTGGCACCTACTCGTGCCTGCGTGAGGCGCCAAGCACACAGCCGCCACATGGGCGGCGCGTGTGGCCGCCGTGCTCGTGGTGGCGTGGGCTACACTCCGGCGTCTTCTGATTGGCTGTCGGACTTGGAGTACACGATAATTTTTGAAAAAGTGGACGGGAATGCCCTTAAACGAGGCCTATAAATATGGGCTCAATTTCATTTCAAATATCATAGAATTGGCACTCTTTTTTCAGCTTTCATATACCTTCTCGGCATTCTCTCTCTCTAGGTTTTTAATTAATCCTTAATTAAGGATTAATTAATAGTTAATTAAGTGGTTATATAATTAATGTATAATCCACTTAATTATTAGAAAAAAGGGATTTTCTGAAATTAGAAAAAAGTGTTTTTCTAGAAAATATTTTCTCGAAGTATTTAGCGAAATACTGCCGAAGCCCACATTCCAAAATCTTAATCGGGAATATTGCGGGGAAGCTATGCCGGTTTCACGAGAAAATCGAGGTGTTGAAAAAGTGTCGTTGATAGCCATATTTTGCAATACGGTAATACCGTTATGCTGCTAAAAATTATTATTTGCATATTGTGATTATATGCTATATGATTTAAAATTATGTTATCGATGTCTGTATATATTAGAGTTATGCTACACGATTTGTTCCCCTGCTTATTAAAATATTTTAGAAATATTCTGATAACGAGGTTATGGCGAATTTTTTTTGAAATATTACGTTATATCGTCACTCTGACTCGGGCCCGCCACCCAGCAACTGGTATCAGAGTGGGGCTCTGAATATATACTTGCATTGATAAAGCATATGATGCATAATTTTAAATCTGATACTGTGCACGTAAATTCTGTCTAAGGAGGCTGGGTTTTAAGTGGGACCATTGTAACCCCTCCAGTCTTTCCTGAAAATTTGCGTGGAATGGTAATTTTCTGGGAAACAAATTAATTATCTTCCTGGGAATTGCCGAATCAGTAAATATGATTTAAATTATGTGATAATTTATAACATATTTACTTTGGGGCCATTAAAATTTTAAAGCGTGATAATTATGTGATAATTATTTGCAAGCATGCTTTAATTTTAAATATGGCATGATAGTATGAGATATTATGTTGTTTCAATTATGTATGTTTTATTTAATATGATTAGATAAATAATGTTTAATAGAGATTAAACACGATGCATAATTGGACTAATATTTTTTGGCTTAATTAATAAATAGTTATTAATGCCTTAAAATATTATTAGGATTATTTAATAATCCTGGTGGGAGCATATTAATTAGATCAATTACTTCTGATCAATAAGACGCCAAAGGTGATTATTTAATAATCCAAGATAATCCACAAAATTTTAAAAATTCAAGTGGGAGCGAGATGAAAAGAGTTGGATTCTCACGGCCTCCATTACCCGTCTATAGTATAGTGGATATATACTACTCCCTTCGGCGGGTATGTATTCGCGGTATACAAGATTAGACTTCTACGGATAGAAAGAAGTATGGGGAAAGTCAGCTCGACCACGCCTCCGTGGAGTGTCTTGATCTACTCGTACGAATTTCTAGGTAATGGTGTACGCTTGACTAAGTGATGTATTAACCTCCCTTCGGAGCTATGTTACATTCACTTAGAGGCCAAGGGTTGACATGGTGGATTAACATAGTTTGGTAAGAGTTACCTAGATGGCATGTTAATTAAGATTAATTCTTACTTTTCTAAGCGGTTTTCGACCTCGCTTCCGGGGAGTCAACTGCGGTTAGATAAGTCACCATTGCATAAACCAAAATTGCTTATGTGGATTTCATTTATTGGTTAGACGCAAAAGAAGTAAAATAGAAAATCATAACTTGCACTATTTTAAAATATTTCAGTTTTAAAACAATGACGACCGTTAGCCCGCTTCAATCGATCCCAAAGGAAAATAGGCTTGAAGGGTCTAACTATGCTGACCGAATAATGAATCTAGACATCGTGTTTGGTCACGAGAATCTGAAACACGTGCTCAATGAACCTTGTCCGGGGATACCGAAAACTACAGCCACTCAAGATATGAGAAATGCTTATGCCAATTGGACCAAGTCCAATGATTTGGCTAGGTCATATATCCTGGCATCTGTCTCCAATGTTCTTAAGCATCAAATGCACGAGATGCCAACTGCGAAGAACATGATGGATCATCTCCATTAGATGTTTGCAGGATAGAATCGAGCCAAGAGGATCGAATTGATGAGAAGGCTGTTAGTTACCAAGATGTCTGAGGGATCACCTATTCAGGATCATGTTATGAATATGATGGCTTGCCTGAACGAAATTGAAAGTCTTGGTGCTAAATTTGATTATCTCAGTAAACAGGATATGATCCTATGCTCTCTGCCAATGTCGTTTGACACATTCAGGCAAAATTATTCTATGAATAAATTGGATTTTTCTCTGCCTGAATTGATGAACGAACTTAGAGTGGCAGAGGGAGTGATGAAAGCTAAGGGAACGGTTCTCCTGGCTCAGGCATCGGCTTCCACGGCCTCAAAAGCCAACAAGTGAAAGAAGGGAAAAGGAAAGGTTCCCAATCCCAAGAAAAAGGTTCAGAAGAATAAGGGTAAACCTAACAAGGGAAAATGTTTCCACTGCTGTGAAAATGGGCACTGGAAGAGGAACTGTCCAAAATACTTAGCAAGTCTTCATGCTAAGCCATCTGGACAAGGTATATCGATATCTTGTTTGATTGAATTACGTTTAGTTGAAAGTCCACCAGATTCCTGGTATGTGGACTCCGGTTCAGCTAATCATATCTGCAATTCGTTACAGGGGTTCAAGCTAACTAGAAAGCTTGAAGATGGAGAGATGCAGCTACTGCTTGGGGATAATACAAGTATATTTGTATTAGCAGTAGGGACTGTTAATTTGTATTTTGGTGATAGGGTTTTGATACTGAAAGACATTCTGTATATACCGTGTGTTCGCAGAAATCTGATTTATGTGAGTTGTTTAATAAATAATGGTTTCAGTGTTTGTTTTGAACAAAATTTTATCATTAAGCAAAATAAAAGGTTTATTTGCTCTGGCACGGTAAAAGATGGTCTTTTCTTGTTATACCCCGATAAAAACCCTAATTCCGAACTTAACACTACTAAGCTTGACTTACCATCCAAAAGAAAAACTCCTATGCCTAACGAGGCATACAAGTGGCATTTACGCCTTGGTCATATTAATCTAAATAGGATACAAAGACTGATTTCAGATGAATTGTTGAGTCCCTTGGACTTAACAGAACTACCAGTCTGTGAATCCTACTTGGAAGGTAAAATGACCAAGAGATCTTTTAAAACCAAAGGTAATCGAGCCACAGAATTGCTTGAGTTAATTTATTTGGATGTGTGTGGTCCTACGAGTATTTAAGCAATAGGAGGTTTTGAGTATTTTATCACCTTTACGGATGATTACTCCAGATACAGATACATTTATTTGATGAGATATAAGTCTGAATCTTTTGAAAAGTTCAAAGAATTCAAGGCTGAAGTTGAAAACCAAACTGGAAAACGTATCAAAGCACTTCGATCAAATCGTGGTGGTGAGTATCTGTCTACAGAGTTTCTAGAATTTCTCACTGCAAATGGGATTAGATCTCAATTATCTGCACCGGGTACACTCCAGCAGAACGGTGTTACAGAAAAGAGAAATAGAAATCTGATGGAAATGGTAAGATCTATGATGAGTCATGCTACCCTACCAAGTTCGTTTTTGGACTTTGCACTCGAAATGGGGACACATATATTAAACCTTAATACATCCAAGTCGGTTCCTAAAACACCAATGGAACTGTGGCGAGTGCGAAAGCCCAGTGTCTCCTATCTTCGGATATGGAGAACCCCAGCTCATTTGTTAAGGAAGGATCCTGACAAGTTGGAATCAAGAACAGAGGTTTGCTTGTAAATAGGTTATCCTAAAGGAACAAGAGGTGGTACATTTTACGATCCGAGAGATCACAAAGTGTTTGCGAGTACTAATGCTAAATATCTCGAAGATGATTTCGTAAATGACCACAAGGGCAGAAGCGAAATTGTGTTAGAAGAAATGACAACATCAGATTCTGACATCCAAGAACCCGTAGTAACTAAAAATGTGTTAGATACATATGATGTACCAGATACAACATATGATATAGGGACAAGTACACAACAATCTCGTCATAGTGGGATGATTGTCAAGGCACCTGACAGATACCTAGGATTAACCCAAGTGGTTGAATTTGACGTATCAGATCCTGTCACATATGATGAAGCTATAAAGGATATAGACGCTGACCGTTGGGTTTGAATTAGATTTAATGTATTCCAATAAAGTTTGGGAACTTGTAGAGGCACCTGAGGGCATTAAACCTATTGGATGCAAATGGGTCTATAAGAGAAAAAGGGGAATGGACGGAAAGGTTGAGACCTTTAAAGTAAGGCTTGTGGCAAAGGGTTATACTCAGAAAGAAGATGTCGATTACGATGAAACCTTCTCGCCTGTAGCAATGCTTAAGTCCATAAGAATTCTCCTTTCCATTGCCGCTTATTTTGATTATGAGATATGGCAAATGGATGTAAAGACTGCCTTCTTGAACAGGCCCCTTCAAGAAGAGATATACATGGCTCAACTTGAAGGCTTTATTGCCAGAAATCAGGAGCATATGGTATGCAAGCTTAATAGATCAATTTATGGTCTTAAACAAGCGTCTAGATCATGGAACATCAGATTTAATGAGGCAATTAAATCCTTTGGATTTATACAATTGCCTGATGAACCATGTGTATATAAGAGACATCATGATAGTGTTGTAACATTTTTAGTTCTATATGTGGATGATATTCTGCTCATTGGAAATGATACGGGAATATTGTCAGCAGTCAAGATTTGGTTATCAAATCAGTTTGACATGAAAGACCTAGGTGAAGCCAGTTATATTCTAGGGATCAGGCTTTGTCATGATCGTAAGAATAAAACGATTGGTTTATCACAAGCAGCATATATAGATAAGATGTTGGCAAGATATAATATGACAAACTCCAAGAAATGATCGTTACCTTTCAGACATGGAGTTCATCTATCTCGGGATCAGTACCCCAAGAACCCAGAAGAGACAGAAGGAATGAAAGATGTTTCGTATGCTTCGGCAGTAGGAAGCCTCATGTGTGCCATGTTATGTACTAGGCCAGATATCTGTTATGTTGTAGGTCTAGTTAGCAGATATCAGTCAAACCCTGGACCTCAACACTGGATAGCTGTAAAGCATATATTAAAGTACTTGAGAAGGACTCGAGATTATATGCTTGTCTATCGCAGTGATGAGCTCATTCCGATAGGGTACACAGATTCGGATTTCCAATCTGATTTAGATTCTAGGCGTTCGATGTCTGGATACTTGTTTACTCTGGGAGGAGCAACCATAAGTTAGAGGAGTATTAAGCAAACTTGCATTGTTGACTCCACGGAAGCCGAATACGTGGGAGCTTCGGAAGCAGCCAAAGAAGCGTATTGGTTTCAAAATTTCCTAATGGATCTAGAAGTCATCAAGGACGGACTTACACTGATCACATTGTACAGTGACAATGCTTGAGCGGTAGCCAACTCCAAGGAACCTCGAAGTCATAAACATACAAAGCACATCGAGAGGAAGTTTCATATTATACGAGATTATGTAGAATGTGGGGAAGTGACAGTAGTAAAAATTGGCTCAGTAAATAATCTGGCAGATCCCTTCACTAAGACTTTGGCGCAAAAGAGTTTTGACACTCATGTAGAAGGGATGGGAGTGGGAGTTTAGATGTGTAGCCAATTGGATTTAGGGCAAGTGGGAGTTTGTTGGGATTAATGCCCTAAAAATCCAATTACATTGTAAATATTTTTGGATTAATAAAACTGAATTTATAGCAAGTTATGAGTATTTTACAAATGTAATAATTAATGACGTGTGATGGTATTTTTATATGAAATGTGTTTTATAGAAAAAGACTTTAAATACCAAAAATCACGTGTCATTAAAGTTCTAGTCGGTATGATAAGAAAGTGTTCTTATCGAGACTATAATGTGTTATATAAGATGATTAGTCTTTCGTCATAGGGAAATGGAGTTTCCAATTATAACACATTGATGATTTTCAATGGGATTGGAAACATCGAAATGGACCATTGAGATTGTTCATTTTATATTGCTATCTAAAATGAGCAAAATCTCGGAAGCATTAGACTTTTAATCCTGACAGTGTTTCTACTTTAGGCATGTAGTGTTAATCACTGTGATGTACTTAGAAGTGAGGTCTCGGTAACGGGTGGCCAAAATACTTTGTACGTTCGGTGATTGCATGAAATGTGCTAAAGAGAAAAATTGATCAAGGAATCTGTAGCCTTGTTGGAAGGTTAAAAGATATCCCTGAAATAAGATTTGCAAAAACTTAGAATTAAAACTTTGGCCAAAGTACTTCGTGTGTGCGTCACCGAAGTTGAAATGTGTTTCACATTCTGGGAATTTTAACTTAAGGCGAATCAAGAATTTCATATTGGAAGTGAAAAATAAATGATAGTAGTATTGATTTATTTTTCAGGGATATCTGTACAGAGGAGTAAAATGCAAAATTATTCTAGATCGAGAAATTCGTGAATAATTTAATTAATTTAGAGTTCAATAATATTTATTTAGTGGAATTAAATATTATTAAACGATAATTAATTATTGTCATGGGATTATAATAAATTGACCCATTTGGAACTAAAATTAATTAGTCCTGTAGGTCCCCTCGCAAGCCCCAACGAAGATCAAAGAGAAAATATTAAAAGGAGAGAGAGAAATAAATTTTCAAAGTGTTTGAAAACAGCCAAGGGATTTATTTTGAGAAAATAAATTATATTCCAAAGAGTTGAAAATGCCCGGAATTTTATTTTGGAGAAAATAAAATTTTTCGGAAAAAAAAAGAAGTTTTTTTTTTGCTGACATGGCAGGTGATGACATGTCATGCCACGTCAGTGAGTCAGACGTCATGTGGCGCTGACAGGGCGCCAAGTGTTAGGAATAGTGCCCTAGAAAGCCGATTGTATATCCGCTTTGTGCTTTTCCTTATTGTAATCACAGACAATCTTTGAATAAAATAACGAATTGAGGCAACACTTCTTTATATGCTCTTGTTTGGTATGCGTTTACTTTAGCTGTGCATGTATGAGAACTCCCCTAATCCTGATGACTTTAGGACTCTACCATTTAGGTGAAATGGTTCATGAAACGAGCCCTATATCACATAAGTCATGATTAGTAAAATACTCCAAGCCGATGAGTCCTACAGACAGTGGGAGTGTCAACCTGACTCCTCTAAGGCTTGCTTGTGGGATCACGCCCTTAAGAAGGACCACCTTGTTTCATGGAGGTGCAAAGTGTATAGTTGATACGTGCGTGATACATGAGGGTGCTTACTTTAATAAGTAAGTTCACTGAGGTGCCCCGTGTGAGAACACTCCTAAATGGGAAAGGAAGTTTCTATTTCAGGAAATGGAAACTTCCAGATTAGGAAATATCTCACGAGTCATTGATGTGATTAATTGATCCTTAGACTTGAGGTTCCTTGTCACTTTATGAGTTAACTCTGTAGTCTTAGGTATAAGCTTTAAACGGTGTCGCCTTAGACAACTGATTCAAGGCTTATGCTGGGGCTGCACAAGTGATTCATGAAAGTGAACGAGAATCAAGAAAGGACCTACACTTGCATTTGCAAGGTGATCTCTTATTGTGTAAGTCATTCATATGCCATATGGAGTCCTTGGCCAAGGCAGTAGATCAAGACATCAAGAAAAGGGTTTCTTGGATTGAGATCAAATGGATATGAAATGCACTTAGCTTTAAGACCGGATTATTAGGGTTCTGATTATTCCCTTGCCCTAGATCTTGGTTGAGAGATAGTAAGTAGGAGGATTGTATCTCACATGAATCAATGACTTAAAGGTTCTGTCGAATCCGAACATTCCAATTCAGCTAGGGGTTAAACACCTGTTGCTAGACTATGGTCGTTTAATCTGTGGACTGATTAATTAATTAGTGAATTAATTAATTAGGGTCACTGCTAATTGAATTGAGAACCTAGAGGGTTACACACAACAACTTGGTTACATGAGTTGAGGCTTGAAAATGATTAAACGAGTTAATCGGGCCAAGAGGGTTCCACACGTGTGAAGTCACACGTGTGGCTCACGTGAGTGACACGTGTCACTGTGACACGTGTGTATATATATATATTATATATATATTAAATAATTAATTAGTTAATTATTTAATAGACTTTGGTTTAATTTTGAATTAAAAGGAAAGTCTAATTTTGGAGAAAATAATCTAGTTAATTACGAATTAATTAATTAGATAAAAATAAGTTATTTATTTTATAATAAATAAAGTATAAAATTATCCAAAAATAGTTTGGATATTTTTAGCTCTATTAAAAGTTGACTTGAATTAGAATTCAAAGTCAAAGTTGGAAAATACTTGATGATCAAGTAATAGGAGAGAGACAAACCAAACCCTTGCCCAACAAGGAGTTCGGCCGTCCCTCCCCTTTCCTATATATAGGGGAGCTCATGCTCCCCTTTAGAGCTAATTGGCAATTCTTGGTTCATGTGTTGAACACCTTCCTTTCTCCAAGATTAAATTAAACCCTAGGTTAAGCCTAAACACTAACTAGAGAACTAGCATCCTTACTAGTTAGATTGTGATCAAGTTGGTGGACTTTCTCTAGAGACTTCAAGTTAGAAGTTTGAAGATTCGAGCTTTACCAAGGAGAGGGGATCAAGCCGCGAGAAGAGCGTTCTTGGGTGGCTTGAAACGCTTCAAGAAAGAATAAAAGAAAAGTAAGTTTTCTATCTTTACGAATTTGGTTGCACGATTGCGAGTCCTAGATCCTTTTGTTGGGAACATTTTGTTAAATTCCGCTGCTTTCTGATTCGTGTTTTCCAACAAGTGGTATCAGAGCCACCTCGTTAATCGTGTTTCTGATTCGTCTAAATTATTCTGAATTTGGTAGAAATTCTTAGGCTTAGATGCGAATTAGGTATTCATGAGTTCTTTTAGAAAGCCTGAAATACGAAACTATAATTTTTCCTGAATTTCTAAAACTGTTTTCTCAAATCGTGTTTTTGAAAATTGTTTTAGTTGAAATTTATCTAAATCGAATTTTTTAATTGAAACGGGTTTTGGAGAAACTTTAAAATTACGAAACGAACACGAAATAGGACGAGCCTAGGCGTGCTAGCAAGTCGCACGCCCAGCCCGTCGCCACCGCCCAGCCCTCCCGCAACCGCGCGGGAGGCCCTCCCGCCCGCGCCTAGGCGCGACTGCTCGCCTGTCCCGTAACCGCGCGGGACAGCCGCCCGCACCGTCCCGCAACAGAGCGGGACGCCCTGGCCGAGACCGCCCGCCATCGGGCGGGAATTGCTGCGAGCGACAAGCGCGCGAGGCGCGCGCCCAGTGCGCGCACGCGGGCGGCAATTGCCGCACGCTGTGCGCACAGCTGGCGCGCGCGCGCGCGCGCCTGATGCCGCGCGGCGATGCCCTCCTTTGGGCGGATGGTTTCGGGCCAATCTTCGTGTTTCGTGTTTCGCGTTTTCGGTCCTTGAAAATCCCGATTTAATTTTATTTTAATTTTATCTTTTAAAATCAGTTTTGCTAAAATAATATTATTCTAAAATTTTGATTAAATTGGGATTTTTGAGAAATTAAAGCGATTTGGATTTTGGGAAAATTATGAATTTTATTTTCTAAAAATAATGAAAGAATAAAATTATTAATTTTGGAAATTAATTGGAATTTTATTGGTTTGTTGTTTTTCGGGTTTTATTGAAAAGGCTCTTGAACAAGAATTGCATCTAAGTCGTGTTTTAAGTCATTAGGACTTGAAACGAGAATTTTAATTTATTGGCTAAATTTAAATTCTCGCAAAAGCATGTTAGGTGATCATGGGTTTAGATCTATGTATGGTTTTAATTTATGCATATGGATGGTTTAAATTGGGGTTGGAGCCCTATAGTTGCGTTTTTCAATTGAGGTTGGAGCCTCACTTATGTGCGTACTGTTATGTGATTTATTATGTGGCTTTCCATATTACTGTTTTTGAGGCCGGGGTATGCCCCGTGTAATTGTCTAAGGCCAATATGAAGATTGAGCCTTATTACTTTATGTCTTTTTCCTTTTATTGTAATTTGAGAGTAGAGATAGGTGGTGAGGTTTTATTTTCATTTTGGAGACAATGCACCCATGGAGTAAGATGGACCACATTCAAGTAACAAGGAGGCCATAAGTGAAGACCCCTCAAAATGTTAGGGAGGGGAATCTCAATTGTTAAATGTAATAGAGATAGGGCTCGTATTTTGTTACCGCTTTCCCTTATGTGATTTAAACTGTTTATGTGGCATGTATGTTAGAACTCGTGATTGTGGAGTGGCTCCCACATATCACGCATAAGATAGGTAGAACCCATGATCATTACATGTTAGTATCATGCTAGGACATGTTATCTGTTTATGTGCTTGTTTGATATGCATTTAAGTGTACTTGCATTAATCAAGACTAATAAAATTGGATAACATATATGTTGGTGAGGTCGAACCGGACAACTCTCCGGTTGATTCGAAAATTCCCATTAAATATTAAGCTAATTTCGAACAAATAGGTGTTTAATTCGAGATGCAAATTTTGAATTAAATTCCTAGCATTCCATCAATAGGTTTTAAGTTTAGTAAGTAAAGCTAGTTATTGTCCGCGAGTCGTGGGATAGCTAGTGGAGCTTATTAGTTCTTAGTTACCTAATTAATCATTTTAAATGATCAATATTTCGTGGTCAATTTTAGCAAGGGCGATGTCCGCTAGTCGTGGGTCGTTCGAACTAAGTTTTGGTCATGATCTTATGATTGATGGGTCTAGCTTAACGCCTAAGTAAATATGGATGTCGCACGAGTCGTGGGTCTATATTGAAAGATAGGTGATGCAAAAAAACAATTACTAAGAGTTCTAAAGGTGTTAGAATTGGTAAGTTGTACCTACCTAGGGTTCTTACTTAGAATGTCCGCAAGTCGTGGGTTCGAGGTAAAATGCCTAGGATCTTAGTACCCATTGGGAAACGTGTTCCTCTTAGATCTTTGAAAAACAGTGGGAGCTACATTAGATTAAAGACCTTATCTTTTGTATATCGTTATAATTCAGCATGCTCACTAGTTCTCTGTTTTACCATTTAGGTCGTAGATTCTGTGATTCTCTACGTGTTTTGAAATGGCAACCAAAAACCCTCTTGTATCGATCCTCGAGTCAAACAAGTTGACTGGTCCCAACTATTCTGATTGGCTGAGGAATCTAAAAATCATTTTAGATTCTGAGAAGAGAACTTATGTTCTCTTCGAAGGGGAGCCTAGTCCCGAAGGGGAGGCTCCCACTCGGGCCGAGCGGGACGCGATTCAGAAGTGGAAAGATGATAATCTCCAAGCCCGTTGCCTTATGTTGGCTAACATGTCTCCGGACTTGCAAAGGCAACATGAGGCCATGGAATTTGCTTGGGAGATTTACGACCACTTAGAGCAACTTTACCGCCCTCATGAACGTGTTACAAGGTATAACACTTCAAAGGAATTGTTCCACTTGAGAATGAGGGAAGGTTCAAGTGTCCATGAATATGGACTCAAGTTTCTTGCCCTTACTGAGAAACTTGCTTCCATGGACATGCCACTGAAAGATGAGCTTTCAGTGGATTTGTTGCTAGCTTCGCTCCCACCATCATTCAACCCATTTGTCCTTAACTTCAACATGAATCATGCTGGTGCTACTGTAGCTGAGCTGATTAGTCAGCTTGTGACTGCTGAAAGCACGATCAAGAAGGACAATAAGGTTTTGATGATGAATGCTCCATCTTCCTCTTCTGGGCCTTCTAAAGGTAAGGGCAAGAAAGCCCAAAAGAAGAAGAAGAAACCCCTTAGGCCCACTGGTGGCATTTCGAAAGGGAAGGCCCAAAAGAAGAAGCGTGATCAGAAAGAGGACGTTTGCTTCCATTGTGGCAAAGCGGGACATTGGAGGAGAAACTGCCCAGAGTACAAGGCTACTCTAAAGAAAGGTATCTTTCTCGTTGAAGTAAATCTTTCTATTAATTCTAGTTCTTGGGTACTTGATACCGGTTGTGGAACTCATATCTGTAATGATGTACAGATGCTAAGTGAAGTCCAACAACTCAAAGAAGGAGAATGTGTCTTGAAGATCGGCGATGGCTCAAACGTTGAAGCTCGAGCTTTAGGCACAATTAGATTAGATTTAGGTAGTTTTGAGTTAGTATTAAATAAAGTCCTTTATGTACCGAGCATTATTCGTAATATAATTTCAGTTCCAATATTAGATTGTGAAGGTTATGAAACTTATATTAAGAATGGTAAATACTTTATCAAACGGAACAACTCTTCCGTTCATATCGGTACTCTAAGTAATGGACTTTACCTAACTCAAAATATCAATATTATGAATATACAACGAGAAACAAAGCGTAAGAGAGATGACAAAGTTTCAGCTCCCTTATGGCACGCTAGATTAGGACACATTTGCAAGAAAAGAATTAGCAAGATAAACACTTTAGGATCATTCTCTGAAAATGATCTCAAAGAGTTGACTTCTTGCGAATCCTGTCTCAAAGGAAAGATGTCCAAAGTTCCTTTTAAAGGAACTGTGGAACGTGCCACTGAGGTTTTGGATTTGATCCATACTGATGTTTGTGGACCGCTTAGTGTAAGCACTAGAAACAATCATCAGTACTTCATAACTTTTACTGATGACTTTAGTCGGTATGGTTATGTATACTTAATGAAGTATAAATCTGAAGCTTTTGAGAAATTCTTAGAATTTCAAAAGGAGGTTGAGAACCAAACTGGTCACAAGATCAAAGCACTTCGATCTGATCGAGGAGGCGAGTATCTTAGTGAAGAATTCCTTAATCATCTCAAAGATAATGGGATTATCTCTCAGTGGACTCCTCCGGGAACTCCCCAGCTTAATGGAGTTTCTGAGAGAAGGAATCGAACCTTACTTGATATGGTTCGTTCCATGATGAGCTTCACTGACTTACCACCTTCTTTC
The DNA here is from genome assembly GCA_037501455.1 of Lantana camara. NCBI lineage: Eukaryota > Viridiplantae > Streptophyta > Magnoliopsida > Lamiales > Verbenaceae > Lantana > Lantana camara. Next base: position 13,116,110 of record CM074859.1, read on the forward strand.
TGGGGTTATGCCCTAGAAAGTGCAGCAAATATTCTGAATCTAGTTCCCTCTAAGTCAGTCCCCAAGACGCCCTATGAAATGTGGCATGGTAAAATCCCTAGTTATTCTTACTTAAGAATTTGGGGTTGTCCTGCTTACGTGAAGAGGACAGTGGGAGATAAGTTAGAATCTCGTTCTAACTTATGCTACTTTGTAGGTTATCCTAAGGAATCCATAGGATACTATTTCTATGATCAATCTGAGCAAAAGGTGTTTGTTTCCAGAAATGCCACTTTTCTTGAGGAACCGTTCCTTAAAGAAAAGAAAGGCAAGATCATAGAATTAGAAGAAGTACAAAATGACCCCACATCACCCACTGAAGAAACGTCCCACTCTGATAAACTACAACCAATCATGAATTTCGATACACACGAAAATCCTCCTCTAAGGCGTTCTGAACGCACTCCTAGACAGCCGGAGAGATGGTATGGATTCTTCCATGAAATCTCTCAAAAGGATAATGATCCTTTAACATATGAGGAGGCACTTTCAGATTCTGACTCTGAACAGTGGATAGAAGCCATGAAATCCGAAATGGATTCCATGAACTCCAACCAAGTTTGGACCTTGGTAGATTTGCCTGATGGGGTCAAACCCATAGGTTGCAAATGGATCTTTAAGAGAAAGCTTGGAGTTGATGGAAGCATTGCAGCCTACAAAGCAAGACTGGTTGCAAAAGGATTCACTCAAAGACCCGGCGTGGACTTTGACGAAACTTTGTCACCAGTTGCAATGCAAAAGTCCATTCGAATCATGCTTGCCATTGCTGCATATTATGACTATGAAATATGGCAAATGGATGTGAAAACTGCCTTTCTCAATGGTGACATTGACAAAGACATTTATATGGAGCAACCCATAGGTTTCACATTCAGTGGGAGTGAGCAAAAGGTTTACAAACTCCAAAGATCAATCTATGGATTGAAACAGGCTTCTAGGAATTGGAACATTCGATTTGATGAATCAGTTAAAGCGTTTGGCTTCATGCAAATTTCGAATGAATCATGTGTGTATAGAAAGGAATTGGAGACCTCAGTGCAATTCTTAGTACTTTATGTTGATGACATCCTTCTTATTGGGAATTCGAAGGATGACATGAAAGTGACTAAGTTATGGTTATCAAACCAATTCGAGATGAAAGATCTTGGTGATGAGTCCTATATCCTTGGAATTAAAATCTATAGAGATAGATCTAGAAGGTTAATAGGAGTATCACAGTCGATGTACATTGACAAAGTATTGAAGAGATTCAATATGGAGTCAGCAAAGGTTAAGAACCTTCCTATGAGTGTAGGAACATGTCTTTCAAAGAAGATGTGTCCTAAGACTAACCTTGAGAAGGAGAGAATGACTCATACACCTTATGCATCAGCAATAGGTAGCATAATGTATGCAATGTTATGTACTCGACCGGATGTGGCTTATACACTTAGTGTGACAAGTCGCTTCCAATCTGACCCTGGAGATGGTCACTGGGCTGCCGTGAAGAATATTCTTAAGTACTTGAAAAGTACTAAAGATTTATTCTTAGTTTACGGAGGTCAGAAAGATCTTACTGTCGAAGGATACTGCGATGCAAGCTTTGCATCAGACTTAGATGATTTTAAGTCAATGTCAGGATACATTTTCTGCCTAAACGGCGGAGCAGTGAGTTGGAAGAGTTCCAAGCAAACTACCACTGCAGATTCGACCACTGAGGCCGAATACTTAGCTGCAAATGATGCAGCTAAGGAAGGTGTTTGGATTAGAAACTTCATTCAAGAGTTGAATGTTGTTCCTAGCATGAAAGACCCCATTACTGTGTTTTGTGACAACACTGGGGCGGTTGCTCAAGCAAGAGAACCAAGATCTCACCAACGGACCAAGCACATTATGAGAAAGTATCACCTAATTCATGATATTATCAAAAGAGGAGATGTGCTAATTGAGAGGGTCACATCAGCAGAGAACGTGGCAGATCCACTTACTAAACCCCTTAGTCGAGAAGCTTTCCAAGGTCATCTTCAGAAGATGGGACTTAGAGTAGCTTTAGAATGGCTTTGACGGGCAAGTGGGAGATTGTTAGGAATAGTGCCCTAAAAGCCGATTGTATATCCGCTTTGTACTTTTCCTTATTGTAATCACAGACAATCTTTGAATAAAATAACGAATTGAGGCAACACTTCTTTATATGCTCTTGTTTGGTATGCGTTTACTTTAGCTGTGCATGTATGAGAACTCCCCTAATCCTGATGACTTTAGGACTCTACCATTTAGGTGAAATGGTTCATGAAACGAGCCCTATATCACATAAGTCATGATTAGTAAAATACTCCAAGCCGATGAGTCCTACAGACAGTGGGAGTGTCAACCTGACTCCTCTAAGGCTTGCTTGTGGGATCACGCCCTTAAGAAGGACCACCTTATTTCATGGAGGTGCAAAGTGTATAGTTGATACGTGCGTGATACATGAGGGTGCTTACTTTAATAAGTAAGTTCACTGAGGTGCCCCGTGTGAGAACACTCCTAAATGGGAAAGGAAGTTTCTATTTCAGGAAATGGAAACTTCCAGATTAGGAAATATCTCACGAGTCATTGATGTGATTAATTGATCCTTAGACTTGAGGTTCCTTGTCACTTTATGAGTTAACTCTGTAGTCTTAGGTATAAGCTTTAAAGGGTGTCGCCTTAGACAACTGATTCAAGGCTTATGCTGGGGCTGCACAAGTGATTCATGAAAGTGAATGAGAATCAAGAAAGGACCTACACTTGCATTTGCAAGGTGATCTCTTATTGTGTAAGTCATTCATATGCCATATGGAGTCCTTGGCCAAGGCAGTAGATCAAGACATCAAGAAAAGGGTTTCTTGGATTGAGATCAAATGGATATGAAATGCACTTAGCTTTAAGACCGGATTATTAGGGTTCTGATTATTCCCTTGCCCTAGATCTTGGTTGAGAGATAGTAAGTAGGAGGATTGTATCTCACATGAATCAATGACTTAAAGGTTCTGTCGAATCCGAACATTCCAATTCAGCTAGGGGTTAAACACCTGTTGCTAGACTATGGTCGTTTAATCTGTGGACTGATTAATTAATTAGTGAATTAATTAATTAGGGTCACTGCTAATTGAATTGAGAACCTAGAGGGTTACACACAACAACTTGGTTACATGAGTTGAGGCTTGAAAATGATTAAACGAGTTAATCGGGCCAAGAGGGTTCCACACGTGTGAAGTCACACGTGTGGCTCACGTGAGTGACATGTGTCACTGTGACACGTGTGTATATATATATATATATTATATATATATTAAATAATTAATTAGTTAATTATTTAATAGACTTTGGTTTAATTTTGAATTAAAAGGAAAGTCTAATTTTGGAGAAAATAATCTAGTTAATTACGAATTAATTAATTAGATAAAAATAAGTTATTTATTTTATAATAAATAAAGTATAAAATTATCCAAAAATAGTTTGGATATTTTTAGCTCTCTTAAAAGTTGACTTGAATTAGAATTCAAAGTCAAAGTTGGAAAATACTTGATGATCAAGTAATAGGAGAGAGACAAACCAAATCCTTGCCCAACAAGGAGTTCGGCCGTCCCTCCCCTTTCCTATATATAGGGGAGCTCATGCTCCCCTTTAGAGCTAATTGGCAATTCTTGGTTCATGTGTTGAACACCTTCCTTTCTCCAAGATTAAATTAAACCCTAGGTTAAGCCTAAACACTAACTAGAGAACTAGCATCCTTACTAGTTAGATTGTGATCAAGTTGGTGGACTTTCTCTAGAGACTTCAAGTTAGAAGTTTGAAGATTCGAGCTTTACCAAGGAGAGGGGATCAAGCCGCGTGGCTTGAAACGCTTCAAGAAAGAATAAAAGAAAAGTAAGTTTTCTATCTTTACGAATTTGGTTGCACGATTGCGAGTCCTAGATCCTTTTGTTGGGAACATTTTGTTAAATTCCGCTGCTTTCTGATTCGTGTTTTCCAACACCAAGTGGCACGACGCGTGGACAGCCAGCATCGCTTCTCGTGAGCACAAGTCAACGCCCCAGATTTGACATAGAATGGCCCAGGTCAGAAATGGTTTCGTGTAGGGCTGGGTTCGGTTAGATCCAACGCTAACACGTGGCACAACAGAGGGTTGACACGTAGGAAACGGGCCAGCCCAGTCGAACCGACCGATTCATCACTGAACCGGTCCGAGGGCTGAACCGTCCGGTTGGATCGGACGGACCGGACACGTGGCACCTACTCGTGCCTGCGTGAGGTTCACACGAGCCAAGCACACAACCGCCTCATTGGCGGCGCCTGCGGGTTTGTTTTGGTGCGTGCTCGGCGTCGCCGTGCTCGTGGTAGCATGGGCTACACTTCGGCGTCTTCTGATTGGCTGTCGGGACTTGGAACACGACAATTTTTGAAAAAATGAACGGGAATGCCCTTAAATGAGGCCTATAAATATGGGCTCAATTTCATTTCAAATATCAGAGAATTGGCATTCTTTTTTCAGCTTTCATATGCCTTCTCGACATTCTCTCTCTCTAGGTTCTTAATTAATCCTTAAGTAAGGATTAATTAATAGTTTATTAAGTGGTTATATAATTAATATATAATCCATTTAATTATTAGAAAATAGGGATTTTCTGAAATTAGAAAAAAAGTGTTTTTCTAGAAAATATTTTCTCGAAGTATTTAGCGAAATATTGCCGGAGCCCACATTCCAAAATCTTAATCGGGGATATTGTGGGGAAGCTCTACCGGTTTCACGAGAAAAATCGAGGTGCTGGAAAAGTGCCGTTGATAGCCATATTTTGCAACACGGTAATACCGTTATGCTGCCAAAATTATTATTTGCATATTGTGATTATATGCTATATGATTTAAAATTATGTTATGGATGCCTGTATATATTAGAGTTATGCTGGCCGATTTGTTCCGCTGCGTATTAAAATATTTTAGAAATATTTTGATAACGAGGTTATGACGAATTTTTTTTTGAAATATTACGTTATACCATCACTCTGACTCGGGCCCGCCACCCAGCATATATATCTATATAAAATAAAAGGGTAAATTGCGGCAACCCCCCCTGTACTTTGGCACGTTTCGCACTTTCCCCCTTGACCTTTAAATTTACGCGATTTCCCTCATAATCTTTGTAAAACGTATCACTTTCTCCCTTTTGGACATTTTTGGCGGAATATCCTTGAAATATTCTGTTTGAACCAAAACAAGATCAATTTTAACCTTCGATTTCTCTTCTGTCATGATGACCCAAGAGTCAAGACCACCACCATCATATTCCTCTCTCCAAGACGAACAAAACCCATACCCTATTCCATACTATTGATCGTCGGAAGCCACCAGAATTCACCTGCAAAGCTGTGTCTTCCGTGCGCCATCTTTAACCGATAATTCCTCGTTCACTGGTTGTCAAATTTTGATTTCAAGACCACCATTGTGTTTCTTGAGTCGAGTGTTTCAATTTGATATATAATATTAACACACTCGACATTTGATTTGAATAGATTTTCCCTTAAAAACCACGCTAAAATTTTATTAAAAAAGTTAAATGAAATATTCCCCAAGATTTTGTCCAAAAGGGAGAAAGTGATAAGTTTTACAAAGGTTAGGGTCGGGGGAATCGCGCATCTTTAAAGGTTAAGGGGGAAAGTGCGAAACGTGGCAAAGGATAGGGGGTTGCCGCAATTTACCCAAAATAAACTAATATAGACGATCAATTCAAAAGACTTACCAACGAACCCATCGTACAACCATTAACGAATTCATGTTTCTCAACAGCATGTTCTTTTGTACTGTTGGTCAAAAACATATGAGCACTAGTGCCCCACGCATACTGGCCAATTTTGGACAAATTATCAACGTAGCAAAAAAGCCCAGAAGGCACACGCAAACCACTATGCGGGAACAACAAACAATTAAATACGAAGAGAATGTACATCCTTACGAAATCATCAATTCCATCATCATCAGTCATTCCCAACGAATTCTTTAGTTTATTGTCAATATTTACTCGAGTGACGTTGTTGACCTTATTGCTAAAATGCTTGCTCAATGTATTTGATTTAAATTTGTTTGATAGTAAGACAGGATGATCGGCATGCCGTAGACCAGTTACAATGTTGAATTCCAAATAAAACATTTTGGCCTCCTAATTTAAATGTATTCGTGATATAGTTGTAGTAGTCCAACAGGAAACCAACTTGGTTAATGCTTCTCAAAAGAGTCGGTGCTCCCAAGAAATAACAAAATGGAGATTTTTGGACAGCTTCCAGTTGAGCTGGAATCATTCGGTTACGAATTTGGGAAATACTCTTACTGAATTTCTCCATCAAGCACCGATATAAGATGGAAAATATATGCTTCTTCAGAGTCTGCACAGTCCCAACATCAGGGCTACTTACCTTGGAAAAATTTCTCTTTCCCCTGCTTGTTTCAGCAGGGGAAGGATCTATCTTCGAATAAACCGTCGATATTAAATGAACCATCTGTCAACAAAATATCATTTTGATGTCCAATTAAACCATCTTAATTTCGCATGAATGCGTCAAATGAAAGGGAAAAAGAAAATATTTAAACAAAATACTAAAACTCTAGTTTGTAGAGTTAAATCAATCGATTATCAAATAGATTTTGGAGTTAAATGGAAACAATGGGAATTTGAGACAATTTATTGAAGAAAACTAACGTACATTCCTATTAAAACGTACCGTTGAAACCGACAAAGTGGGGAAATGGGGTGCCACGTTGGGGAGTGAGAGGTAATTGGTGGAAGATGCTCTTCTAATATGGGTTGGAGGACGCTAATGCGTCTAAATTTAGAGGATCAGATTCCGATCACTTTAGAAATTGTTTGATGTGAGGAAACCAGTTGATGATCGTCGGAAAAGATGGGGGTTCTACCTGCTAGGACAAACACCAAAGCAAAGTCAGAAGGCCAAGCTGGGGGGAACTGGGGGTGATTCCCAGTTTGGCTCTCCGACGCTCAAGTCAGATGGTGATCTGAAGAAAGCAAGTAAAATGCAAAGTTGCAGTAATGGAGATTGCTTACAGTGTTGAAGGCGAAGATGCATATTTATAGTTGAGGGTCGGGGACCCTTTGGTAATTCGCCCCTTGTGGTCCTGCCCTAATGCTGCCCTAACACGTGGCATGATGAGGAGAAACCTAGGAGGAATCTCCTGCAAAAGCTGCTGAAATGGTGGTGCAGGCAGTAGTGGTAGGTGCGCGGGCGTGTACGGGGTATCAGAGAGCCGTTTGGGGGTTAGTAACGAGGGCCAGGAGCACGCTCGTATCAACCTAGTGCCTGATGGGCTTGCGGATCTGCTTGGGGATTAGCGCCAAGGCTTCATGATAAGGGGAGCTTGGCCCCTTTAGTCTGCTTGTATATGGAAGGTTACCCGAGGGTGATTTCACTGGCGAAGTTGGGGTTGTTTGGCTACACCATGGACGCTTGTTGTTGAGCGGGTTTGGTCGACACGTGTCTCATGTTGGCGGAGACACGTGTTTGCAGGGGGAATTGGCCATCCGAGGGCCATCGATGCTCGTGGGGAAGTATATTTGGAGATCGTTGAATCCACTTGTCACGCATTGGTTACGCCACGTGTCAAAACGTGGGCCAAGAGTATTTCGACCCCATCAGACGCAATGCCTCCGACTACTTTTTTTTCTTGTATAACTGCGACAAATTTTTATTGAGGTGGTTGGCGGTTGTCGGTAGTCGACGGTGATTTCAGACGACAACGGTGGAAAATTCAAAAAAAGAGCGAGAAAGGTGAAAGAGATGATTAAAGGGATATATGTGACATTCTTGAATTCACCAAGGACATTATGATATTTTTATGCATTTTAGGTATAGGAAAAATATATTGTGTATTGAGGATTTAAAACAAGCGGAATTTGAAACAAGGGTTTAGAATAAGTTTTTAGTCTCGGAAGTAAGTATTAATTTTCCGTAATTTTAATAATAAATTTTGTTAATATATACTATATATTAATATTTTTCTAAACTAACTTTTTTAACAAATTTAAACATAAAGATTTTATAATTGTTAGTAGTTTTCCTACAATACTTGACCATGTGTGTGTATTTTTATTTCTTTTAAATTATAATGGATATACAAATATTACAGCATGATTTGTTACATACACACACCAACACAAATCCACTCCTAAGCTTCCAACTAACTATTATATTAACCCCCCAATTATAGAGCCCCACGTTTATATATAAATCCGTGACAGAGGGATTAAGATAAGAAGCCACTGCAACTGCCTCTCTCTCTATAGATATACACACCTCTGTGTATATATTTCTAGAGAGAAGCAAACTTCCATAAACATTCCATATCCCAAACCCCAAACATGATTCTGCTGCTTTCATGAATCTCTCTCTCTAACTTCTGTTCCTTTCAAATTAACTCCAATTTTCACTTCTATTTCTGATAATTCTTAGCTTCTTACCATCATCAATCCACGCATGCAGCCAGTGAGCAGAGATTTCGCCGCCATGAACGGCGTCAACCCATTGCTCAACCAGCAGCAACTGATGTCGTCTCTCCACGAAACCCACCACCACGCCCAATTACCCCAGCTTCTGGGGTCGTCCCAATTCGATCCTCCGACGTCGCACGAAGATTTTCTAGAGCAACTTCTCTCCTCCGTGCCACCTTCCGCCGCCTCGTTCCCGTGGGCGGACGACCACGCGCCACCGCAGTTGGAGGAGCAGTCATCTGCGGCTCTGTTGGCGTCGAAGTTCAGGCAGCACCAGATCAGCAACGGAGCCGCTAAGGCCTTGATGCTTCAGCAACAGTTGATGCTCTCCAGGGGAATCGCCGCCGCTAATGGCGGACTGCTTCCCATGCCTAACGGCGAACAGAACGACGTTGAGGGTAACTCCTTCAAGCCTCCCAACACGGTCAGTTTTTCCCATTTCACCTTACGATATTTCTTGTACAGAGATCCAATAGAGTTACTCTGAAATTAATGGTCAATTAATGAGTGGAAAAACTGAAAATTAATTAATAAATACAGGTAAATGACGCATCGGTTAAAGCTCTCTTCAATGGCTTCACCGGAGCCATGGGTCAAACTTCAAATCAACCTCCACAGTTCCACCATCCTCAGGTGTTTGTCATATTCATAACAGTTGCTCCATTTTTCACACGGTTTCTTTTCAATAATTTCTAAGTCCTAAAATGCTCATATAATTATTGCAGGCTCAGAACTTCAGTACTACGCCGCCGCCGCCGCCGTCAACGAATCAACCTGCCGCGAGCGGTTCAAGCGGCGGAGGTACGGCGGGACAGCCGCGGCAGAGGGTGAGGGCACGGAGAGGACAGGCCACTGACCCTCACAGCATCGCAGAAAGAGTAAGTGCGCTCTAATGGAGTAGCAGCAGTGTAGTAGTACACACAGTACAAAATCAGTTGCCGACTTTTCTGCTTTCTTGTTTTCGAAATTAATTTCAGTGTGTTTTGTTGTCATTCTTCTGCTTTTGTTTGTTTGTGATTTGTTGCGAGAATATTCGTTGTTGCCGATTTTTCTTTTTGATTTTCTTTGCGAAAATGAAATGTGGACAGTTACGCAGAGAGAGGATTGCGGAGAGAATGAAGGCACTGCAGGAGCTTGTACCCAACGCTAATAAGGTAAATCCCTTCTCCTTTATTACCCTTAATCATTATTAATTAATTAATTGTGATTAATTACCCTAATCATATTATTACAATTCATCATTACTATGACACCAGATCTTTACCTGAGATAACTTGGAGTGCTTAATCTTGGCAATGAAACTGTTTGTCCCACGTGCTGATAATGAGCCATTATTAGTATATAAATATAACTGTTATGAGAAGCGAGACGTACGTGTCCTTTGGTGATTAAGAATGTATTAGGTGCTGTATGCAAAAGCTGGAAAGGAGATCCTAGAGGAATCATGATCACCTGATTAATGAGTCATTAAGCTTCGATAACCACAATTATTGATTATAATTAAGTGATTATCAATCTAATATGAAAAGGGTTCGCGGCTTGTTAATTATTATGTTTGGATGATCAAGATGTGGTTTGACATTTAATTATTTGAAATGACAGACTGACAAGGCCTCTATGCTGGATGAGATCATCGACTATGTTAAATTCCTCCAGCTCCAAGTCAAAGTACTCTCTCTCTCTCTCTCTCTCTCTCTGTGTGCATTTGTGAATAAAGTAATGGAAATGATTCCTTCGGTTGACAGATTGTGATGGGCTAAGTCAATATTTAAATTCTTGGTGGAGATGGGTTGTTGAAGTGAACATTTAAAATTAATTCCCTTAATTGTATTTGAAGCTGCTGTTAAATTCCTTAAAATAGTTTATATATTCTTGTGTGAATAGGTTCTGAGCATGAGTAGGCTGGGAGGTGCTGCAGCTGTTGCCCCACTAGTTGCTGATATTTCCTCTGAGGTAATATCCTGAATTCTGATCATTTAGGTTGTTCTTTAACTATAAGCTAGGACTCAAGATCAAAAAGATTCAAATTGCAAAACAAGTGTAAATATGGAGACAAAATATTTTGCTTATTGAAATCTTTAATAACCAGAGTCTGATAAGACAGAACAATTATGTAACTTACAAGTGTTGCCCTGTGTTAGGTAGATGAATATGATCAGTGGACATTTGAATTTAGGTTTTTGGTTTTACTTATATAATTATGAAATTGTTATATTCCAATAAAAAACAGGGGGAATTTCAAAAGACTTAAACAAGAAGTGTGTTTAGTATAGAAAGGCATGGTGCAAGAAAACGAAAGATGACAAATAAGGTGTCTGTCCCTCTCAAAAAAGTCCCATCATCAGAAAACAACAAAACCATAAAGTATCACGCGTGCTCCTTTATCAGATTCCTTTTCCCCTCAGTAAAACTAAAAGCCTTTTCATCTCCCCTAGGGTTGTAAATGGATATTCGAAAATCCGATATCCGTCCGCATTCGAATTTGTTTACAGAGGATATTATCTGAATCCGTCTCAAGAGGATATTATCCGTATTCGATTATAAACATCCGAATTATAAACGGATAAGGATATGGTAATAAGGCATCCGATCCGTTTAACATCCGATCCGTTTCATTATCCGTTAAATATATCCGTTATCCGATTTATCCGTAATCCGTATCCGATAAATAATGTATTATATTAAAATATATACACAAAACTGTGTATGTATGATAGATTATTAGTATTAAGTAAATTTTTTAGCGCATTTATTAAATAAAAACCTTAGGTTTTATTAGTAACTATATGTACACGTCAATATTCATATAGAGATAATATAATTAACATATATTATGTTATTAATAAAAGCATTATATTTCAAATTAATTATATGATAAAATTTATAATTTCACCACATTTATACATTCGCTAAAACATAAAAATGATCTATATAGATATACTTATTATTTCTCTATTCGTCTAAAATATATATATTCAAAGTTATATAATTATTAAATAATTTATCTATAAATGAATAGTTGATAATCTGATTAAAAGTTCGAAATTATATAAATAAATAATTTATGTCAAATTTTGAATAGTTGAAAATCCGATTAAAATCCGAATCCGTCCGAATCCGCCTTGTATCCGTATAAAAAGGATATTATCCGAATTCGATTTAAAAGGATATTATCCGTATCCGTCCGAATCATAATCGGATAAGGATATGGTAATCATACATCCGATCCGTTTATTATCCGTTTACACCCCTAATCTCCCCAATTGGCCAATTCAGTTTGCTTGCTCAATATTCTGAACTGTGGGGGCAAAACTAAAGCAACATTTAATCTTCTCTTTTTTTCATTTATTTTCTGAACATGCTATGCTTAGTTTTAGTTTATAAACCCCAGAGTTCTTTCCCAAAATAATCTATGATGTAAGGACAAATATGAGTACACTTGATTCGGCTAAATAAGTGTAATGAGAAAGAGAGTATTTTGTGCATATATATTGTGTAATTGACATAAATTTAATGAAAAAGAATACCCTTGTTCGTAACATTTGTTAGCTTCGATCAAGTTAAATAATTGATTAGAATTTTCTATTATATAAGATAAGATCTAAGATGAAGGTGAGCTGGATTTGTATGTAAATCTTAATTAAGATGTCAAATAGAATGAACCTTTAATAATAGTTACTCTTAGATTGCTGACAACTAACTATCTTCAATATTCTTATTTAGTTTATATTTTTTTTTCCTTTTTTTCGTTCATGAATGCTTAGTGGGAGGTTTAGTAATGGAACTAATATGGTAGGCTTCAAATTATGAAAGTGAAACTAACTAATAATTAATATTAGTTTATCTTCCCAAACCAGAATCATTGAAAAACACATAATACTCTACTATTGCAGGGAAGGAGCGGTAACGGAACACAGACGGCGTCGTCATCAAACAACAACGACGGCATGACAGTGACCGAGCAGCAAGTGGCGAAGCTGATGGAGGAGGACATGGGCTCCGCCATGCAGTATCTCCAAGGCAAGGGCCTTTGCCTCATGCCCATTTCCCTCGCCACCGCCATCTCCACCGTTACCTCTCATCCCCGGAGACCCCTTGTCGCTGCCAACAACCCACTACTCAACAACGGAGACGGCAGCGTTGGACCCACTTCGCCAAGCTTGTCTGCATTGACTGTGCAGTCCGCCACTGTCGGCGGAGATCCCTCCACTAAAGACGCAGCCTCCATTTCCCGGCCATGATGGAACTTAACGGCGTCTGCTGTTTCTTAACTTCTCGAGTCGGGTTTGAATTATAATTTTTTACGAGCTAAAGTGGGGACAAAAAAAGCTTAAAAAGAGAGTTTGTGTCTAACGGCCGTCAAGTCTACCGAAATAAGGGTCATCTTTTAGTAGTAGTGGTATTGTTGTTGTTATTGTTTCAACTTTTAAGAGTGTACGACACGGCGCCGTATTTGGGTAGACTTGGCTTTCTGAAAGTGCTTACTTGAGCTAACAACCAGTGCAAATCCCAATTTATTCCTGCTTTATTCTTTTTCTTTTGACTTATGTTACGAACAACTATTTTTGAAATATATTCTCGGGCCAAACATTTGAATACAAAATTAGATATCCTGTAATATAATCAGAGTTTAGTTGGTTGGTTGGTTATAGGATTGCTACGTTTTATTTGTTTATCTAGTACACAAAGCAAAGATGTATATAAACAAAGTCCAAATCGCGTAATTAGATAATAGAGAACAAAAGCTTTAGGGTTCCCTTTACTTAATTGCTTGATGACACCCTCTGCATTATATGACTGATATTTTAATTTAACAAATATTAACTATATCGTCTGATGACTTCCATTTATGAAGATTAGCACGACACAATTCATAGTTCTAAATTAAATATCAACCCGCAACATCAATTACTATAGAACTACCATTAGAAATGATACACCTGGTATTGTATGGACACTTAAAATATATAATTTTTCGTATTAAACATTCTTGTTTCATAATGTATCACACCTATCATTCAAAAAAATCGATGTCGTGCCTGATGGTGCAAAGAATCTGAGCTTCCTAATGCAACAACACTTTAGAATTTGTTTGAAAAGGGAAAGACCATCACAGGCGTGAGAGCCTCAGGATCTGGGTTTCCTTTTGAGCGTGGGTTCTTCCAGCTAGGATAACACCAAATGTGCAAGCTACAACGGTAGTGTTACTGTGGCGAAATGAAAAGCTTGGGAAGTTCAACGAGAAAATGCCCAGAACAGTGTGTGTGGTTTAGTATGCAGATGATCACTTGGGAGAGAATGCATGGCTTCTCTCCTATTTATATGTTAGGGATGGGGGTAGATGGGTAAATTGACCATGTGGTCCCAAACCTGTGTTGCCCTAACACGCGTCAGACTTTGGTGGAATGAGAATGACATCCCTGAAAAGGGTGACGGCGTGTCAGGTGCGCGGTGCACAGTACTTTTGTGTCAGAGGTTGTTGACGAGGGTTACGCGGGGGAAGGGCCTAAGATTCTTTCTGCCGAGGTTCGGACCCAACGAAACGGGGCATGGACATGCCCGAACGTTGGTGACGCTCGAAGAATGCATGGATGGCCTCCTCGCAATATATGACCCTTGAGCGTCGGAATACCGAGCGTACCAGTGGGGCCCTCATGTGGGTGCTTCCCTGTGAAAGATAACCTTGAGGGCCGCTATCCGAGCGTCCAACCAGTTGGCTAGGGCCCTTGGTCCGAATGGTCATCCGCTGACTGAGGGATGACATCAGCTGGCAATTGAGCGGCATGAAGGCCCATGAGCCCACCAAGGCGAGCGTCAGGGCATTAGTCAGCGGTGTGATGCCACGTGGACGGCTCTGATTCGAGAGTGATTTTCAGGTCTCATCATTTTGCCCCCCAAATTCTGTAGTATCGCATCGAGCGTACTGTAGAATTTATAAAGGAGGACTCCTGAATTTCAAATATCCGAGGGACGGGGCATTACCCTCGAGGAGACTGCTGGCCTTCTGCAACGGACACAAACTGACATCGCATTAAATGCTGTCAAGTCCGCATTTAGTGCTGAGTGGGAACGTGGGCGCGTGGACTCCGGGAGACGTGAGGCGGTTACCAAAAGTGGGGGGTTTCCCAGGCGGGAAATGATTGCATTTTTGAAATTTCACCCCTAATCCATGCTCCATCTCCCCTATAAATAAGGGTTTGCAGGGCCTTGGAAGCTTTTTTCACGCATTCAGACTTCCTTCAAGCATATCCATAGCAAGAGTCCTCTGCTCCGGCGAATTTCTTCTTCTCCACATCTTAGGTAAAAAAATTCCTGATTCTTCTTCTGATTTTCCCCGTACTAACATTAGATTTAGGTTGTGTGAGACAAACCCCTGAAGGAGAAACCACTATCCACCGTTGAATTTGTTTCAGAAAGTTTAGCTTTCCTTAAGCTCTCTGTTAGAAATCCTATTCCCAAAATTTGAAAACTGACCATGGCCGGAAATCAAGCCGATGATTATGTAAGGGAGATTGAGGAGATGTCGGTGGGGAGCTCCTCCCCTCACGACGATGTCCCGGTAGCTGTTCCTCTAATTAGGGCGCCCCCAGGAGGTGAAGCTATCCCCATGGCAATATCGGTGGCCCAGGCTCCAGTTGACGCCGGCGAGGAGGAGGTGAACGCCGCTGTTCAAGGGATGAACGAGCGTGCTCCCGGTGAACAAGAAGGTCTTTTTGAGGAGATGGACAATGTGATGGAGATGCTGAGACAAGGGGAGAGAGCACTCCCTGTTTTGAACAGTGCTGTGAGACCTCAAGACCATAGGATCACAGTGGCTATGGCGGCTCCCGAGGGTGAAGCGGGGCCATCCGGGCGTCCGTTCGAGGCTGAACCTTCCAGAAGGCGCCAGCGGAGAGGCAAGGAGCCTGCCACTCGAGTAAGACAAGATAACCGCCACCAGACTGACAGGTCTCCGGATGAAATCGAGAGTATTCTGACCCTCGGGGATTTGGATGAGTTGAGGGCGAAGGCCTATTGGGATGAAGCCGTGTTTCCCATGAGGCTCCCGGAGGAGGGAGAAAGAGCCAATCGACCACCGCCTGGGATGATGACTGTTTACTGGGACGCCATTCTTGCTGGGGGTCTGAGGTTTCCCATCGCTCGCGACGCCGCCAACATTTACCATCATCTAGGGCTTTGCCCTTCACAAATTCTACCCAATGGCATAGCCTTAATCAACACGTTCATAATAACGATGAGGGCCCTGGACAAAGCACCCTCGATAATCAATTTTGACAGCTTGATCCAAGTAGCCCGCTCGCCACGCTCGTCGCCTACAGATGGATTTTACTACGCTCAGGCCAAATCAGGCTTTAAGATGATAAATTCTCCATCTTCCTCGTATGGCGAGCACTGGAAGGAAAAATATTTTTTCGTGGGAGCTCCCGGGGGAATTTTCGGAGTTCACCGGGAATGGCTGGTTCATGGTGAGGGTCCACTGATTAGGGAGAGGATGAGGAACAAGGATTTTGAGAAGTGGGCGATGGGGTTGGCGCTCGAGATGAGGGCTGAAAAGAAGTGGATTGAGGCGGAGACCTTAGTGAAGAACGAGGGAGTGTTGTTCCGATACGGATTATCCTGCCCCCCTGAAATGATACTCCACCCGCCTACTGACATCATGGCCCTCGACGGTTAGATTCTAGGAACTAACATCTCTAACCTTTAGAATAGTTCTCTGACTTACAGTTATCCCTGCTTTCTCGTTTATACAATTCAAACAACCGTTCTTATGACGCTCGTTCCCCTTCATTTGCAGGTATCCAAATACTCTCACGAGGGATGAATGCTGAGGCCTTATCACGCATGTTGGGTGCTCAAGGGCCCGCAGCTGACCCTCAACAACCGCAACAGCAGCAGAACCGCCCTCCGAGGGCGAGGGTAAACCGCCGAGCAGCGGGCCGGGGACAAGGCGATGCTCGTGGGGGCGCAGGAAATGAGGTTCCTCCGAGGGGCCCCATTGAGGATCTAACTTTGGAAGGTGCTCACGAGGCCACTCCTCCGCCGGCGGCCCCCGTGGGCCCCATCTCTCTGAGTTCAAGCGGGTCACGGAACCGCTCGGGCGAGCCTGTCCGCATTCATGAAATCCTCCGTGCCGACCGTCAGGGGAAGAGAAAGAGGATGCCAGACTCTCTCCCCATTTCAGGCAAGGGTAAAGAAGTGGTCGTGGGCCACCGCGGCGAGGGCAGCGACACTTCATCTTCTGAGGATGAAGAATTTTGGAAGATAGGCTGCAAGGGCGACTCTCGCTATAAGCGGCAGCGGACTGAGGGCCCTGTACTCCTAAAGAAGAACGCTTACTCCGTCAACCTTGTCTCCGACATCGTTGGGAAACTACAATTTTCCGGCGATCATGACAAACTGAACAATCATGACGCCGCTCGCGTTGCTGATGATGCATGCCACGTTCTTATGACGGTACGTCCGTACTCCCTTTTGCCAACCTTCCCTTTCTTCTTTCACGCTTGGATTATGACCCACGTTTACTGTTTCCAGGAGGTAATCCCGAGGCTGAAAAACTTGCAAGGGCGAGCGCAAGCATATTCTGAACATAAAGCCAAGTACAAGAAATTGCTGCGTGTCTCCGACCCGGTCCAACTGCAAGAGTATTACAACAACCTCCACGCTCAACTGACTACAACCCAACGCGATTTGGACCAAGCGAGGGAGAACCTTCGAAAGACGGACGAGGCCTATCTTACTCTTGATGAGCGTCACAAGAAAATGAAGGAGGAGCGAGACCAGCTGAGGGCTCAAAATGGAGAACTGGGTGAGCAGTTAGCGGAGAGCACCCGCCAGAATGAGGTAGCCAACAAGGCCTTCGCTGATTTGTAGGGCAAAATACAGGGCTTGGAGGCGAAGGTATCTTGGGAGGCGGTGAAGAAGTTCGTGCGCTCTAAGGCCTTTGTGTTCGCGGCCAACATCCAATGCTTCGATAATGCTCGACGCTTCTTTCACAAGGCGATTGGGCAGATGGTGAGATTTGGACTGGCTCCGGAAAGCGCTCGTACCGACGCTCGTCTGCACATGGATCTTGATGAGAACGGCGAGCCAATGGTCCAGGAGGAGGATCCCACGGATAATCTAGCAGAGCCTGAATATCAGGAATTGGTAGAAACACTCCAAAGGGAGTTTATTGCCGCTAACCGGAGGGATCCCGAGCCTTTCCTGATAGAAGATGAGGGCACCCTTATGGACGTGGCGGATGCGGAGGAACCCGGCGAGGCCCAAACTTCTGACGCTAACGTGTTGGCCCCAGTTCCCCTCTCGACCGCCCCTCCTGAGCCTGACGCTCCGGCCCAATGAAGCTTCCAAGGCTACCATTTTCTTGCTCTTGTTCGCTCGAATGCCTCTTTCCCTTTATGAACAATTTTATTCTTGTATTTAATTCTTCCTTTGTTTCCTGGGTATTTTGGATCCTCTCTGTCACTTTCTAACATACTTGGACTTCTTTGTGTTTTTAAATATCTGAATGTCTGGATGTCTGGATGTTGTCTTATTTGCTTTTAAATAATGAATGACGTTATTCCATTGCGCTCAACGCTTTCATATTGATGTCTGTTGTGCGAGCGTTCGAGATAAGTGTGTAAGTAGGCCAGAGTGTCTTTTACGACGGTCCTCTGACACTCATCACCAGGCATATTAAGTTTAGATGCTCGCGACGTCAGGCGGTTGGCTTATTGCAAGTATGGGCGCGAGGGTGATCCTTAGGAGGGCTCCCTGGCCACGGTAGAAATGAACTGTGTATTTGGACTTAGAAAACCTTTGAGGAAATACAGGCGCGAGGGTGATCCTCGTGAATATTCCCTGGCTGTATTCTCCTTGAGGCTTGAATTTGAACTTAGGAAATCCCTGTAGGATTGGTTTAGTAGGGGTAAAGATGAGCGTAGTCGTAGGGGATGAGGGCATCCACTATTTACGAGCGTGCTCTTACCCAGTGGGATGAGGGTCATAGGGGATTCTTACGTGCACGAGCTGGAGCGATGAACACTCAGCTGGTCGTAAGTTGAGCGTTGGGCTCCCCGTTGTCGGACGCGCTCATTTCTAGGACCAATTCTTACAAGTCGCTCAAACTGTTATAGGTGGATGAATATCAACACCTGGACAGTGTAGTTTTTGAAACGATTGATGTATTGCGCAGACCGTTCAACGTGGAGGATGCTCAACACGGAGTAGGTCTTTTGGCGCTCGAATCATTTGATCAAATAAGAAAACAAATGGATAACAAAAACAAAGAATTAAATACTTACTGTTATATAAATGCAATCTTGGGAATTATTACAACGCGCTTTTCATCAAAGAAAAACATTTCCTGCCGCGGACGGGCCATTACAAAGAGGTTGAAGTTTACACGTAGAACCTTCTAAGGTTACATGCATTCCAAGGCCTAGGAAGACGCTCGCCTTGCAAAGTTTCTAGCAAGTAGGTGTTATTCGCTCGTACTTGAATGACTTTGAAGGGGCCTTCCCAATTAGGGTCCAACTTACCTACGTGTTTTGAGACTTCAACTTTTTTGAGGACCAAGTCCCCTAGCTGGAAAGTCCTTTCTTTAACACGTTTATTGTACTGGCGAGCGACGGTTGCTTTGTATTTGTGAATACGTGCCCACGCAGAATCCCTCCTTTCATCCAGCAAATCTAACTCGAGTGCTCTATTGGCGTTGTTGACTGTAGGCTCGAAATAGGCTACGCGTGCGGATTCTTGTGCAATTTCCGCAGGTATCATGGCCTCGGAGCCGTACACGAGGGAATAAGGGGTTTCCCCCGTTGCCGCTCGCGGAGTAGTACGGTAAGCCCATAGAGCTCCCTGAAGCTCTTCAGCCCATTCTCCTTTCTTACTCTCGAGCATCGTTTTCAAGTGCTGGAGTATGGTTCGGTTGGTCACTTCAGCCTGACCATTAGCTTGAGGGTGGCCCACGGAAGTGAATCGTTGCTCGATCCCTAATTCATAGCACCAATCCCGCGTGTCCGCAGCGATAAACTGGGAACCGTTATCTGAGATGAGCACCCTCGGGATGCCGTATCTGCAGATGATATTCTTCCAAATGAAATCCCTCACAACTTTGAACGTTATCTTAGCGACCGCTTCTGCCTCAGCCCACTTGGTGAAATAATCCACAGCAAGTATTACGAACTTCTTTTGCCCGACCGCCATTGGGAGAGGTCCCACGATATCAATGCCCCATTGATCGAAGGGCCAGGAAACATTGATGGGAATCATTTGAGCTGCCGGCAGCTGAGGAGTGTTGGAATGGAACTGGCACTTGGGACATTTCTTGGAATATTGAATGGCATCCAGCAATACTGAGGGCCAATAGAACCCACTCCTTAAGATTTTCTTTGCCAAGATTCGTCCGCCTGAGTGGTTCCCACAACTCCCATTATGTACATGCTCTAAAACTTCTTTAGCCTGCGAGGGTCTCAAACATCTCAATGGCGGTCCTAGGAAGGATCGCTTGAATAACCAACCCTCGACATCTAATGAGAAGCGAGGGGCTTTACATTTGATCTTCCGAGCCTCAACTTTGTCGCTCGGGCATGTTCCATCCCGGAGGAATCTGACAATCTCGTCAAGCCAGCAAGGCTCGGAGGGGTCAATCATGTGTACTTCTTTCGAGGGTTCGTCTTTACTTATCAGTGGTTCCTCCGTTCTCAGAAATGTAACTACGCGTTCACTGTGGCCATCCAGAGCGGACGCAAACTTCGAAAGAGCGTCAGCGCGTTCGTTTTCTGCCCTCGGAACTTGCGAAAGATGGAATTCCTTGAACTTGGCTATCTCCTCCTTGGCGCTCAATAGATACCGTGCCATGGTGGCTTCTTGAGCCTCATAACTACCGTCAATTTGACTCGCGATCAACTGCGAATCAACGTATGCTGTGACACGAGTGGCCCCATTCTGGAGCGCAATCCTGAGCCCTTGGATGAGGGCCTCATATTCAGCTTCGTTGTTGGTGACTTGAAACGCCAGCTTGATTGCGTAGTCAACTTCTGCTCCTAGGGGATCCCTGAGGGTCACCCCGGCACCGCCCCCTTGTGAGGTCGAGGAGCCATCCGTGTGCAAAAGCCATAAACCATCGTCCGCCTGCGGCTCAGTTTCCAAATTGAAACGTTCGACCAACAAATCGGCTACTGCCTGAGCCTGTATGGCTGTACGGGGCTCGAAGGAAATATCAAACTGACTAAGCTCAATCGCCCATTTAATTAATCTTCCCGAAACATCCGGCTTAGATAAAACTTGTCTGAGTGGTTGATCTGTGAGCACTGTGATGGAGTGAGCCTGAAAGTATGGCCTCAGCCTTCGGGATGCGTTAACGAGCGCAAAGGCAAATTTCTCAATTTCCATGTATCTTTTCTCGGCTCCCTGTAGAATCTTGCTCAGGTAATACACCGGCATATGTTTACGCTCGCGGATTGCTACGAGAACAGCGCTCGTGGCTTCTAAAGAAACTGATAGATAGATAAACAGGTTTTCCCCCGGGACCGGCTTGGTCAGCAAAGGCGCGCTCGTCAAGTACTGTTTCATGCTCTGTAGGGCCTTTTCGCAATCCTCGTTCCAGGAAAAGTTTCGAGCGTTGCGCAAAATTTTAAAGAAGGGCAAGTTCCGGTCCGCTGAGCGGGAGATGAACCTATTTAGTGAAATGATCTTTCCCACGAGCACCTGGACCTCTCTCAAATTACGAGGGGAGGGTATGTCCAGGATGGCTCTAATTTTCTCGGGGTTTGCCTCTATGCCACGTTGACTAACCATGTATCCCAGGAATTTACCTCCTCGAACGCCAAAAGTGCACTTTGAAGGGTTTAACTTCATTCCGTAGCGACGAAGAATATCGAAAGTCTGCTTGAGATCCTCCAGATGGGAGTGTTGGCGCTCACTTTTGACTATCATGTCATCCACGTATACCTCCATAGATTTTCCAATTTCGTGCTCGAACATTCTATTGACAAGGCGTTGATAGGTTGCTCCCGCATTTTTGAGCCCGAAGGGCATGACCTTGAAACAGTAAACACCCAGGTGCACAATAAACGCAGTTTTGGGGCGATCCTCGGGCGCCATAAAGATTTGATAATATCCCTGAAAGGCGTCCATCATACTCATGAGTTCACATCCGGCTGTAGAATCTACCAACTGATCGATCCTCGGTAGTGGGTAATGATCTTTTGGGCACGCTTTATTAAGATCTGTGAAGTCGTTGCACATGCGCCACTTGTTGGCGCTCTTGGGGACGAGCACCACATTGCAAAGCCATTCCGGGTACAAGATTTCCTCAATGTACTGAGCATCAAGCAACTTACCAACCTCTTCTTCGACAACCCGTTTCCTAAAGCCATGAACGTCCCTCTTCTTCTGTTTGATGGGCTTGAAGGTCGGATCCACGTTCAATCTGTGGACAATGACGCTCGGATCTATTCCAGTGAGATCAGAAGCTCTCCATGCAAAAACGTCTAGATTCTCCCTTAAGAATTCGATCATCAAAACTTGCGAGGGCCCATCCAAGCTCGAGCCAATCTGGGTTGTTTTATCCGGATTCCCAGGCTCTAACTCGACGGTCAAGAACTCCTCCGTGGGTTCAATCCGAACCTCCGGCCTCGGCGCTTCTAACGCTCGTTTCTTTCCAGTGAGTGTATTCTTGGGCTCATCACCCTCGTTTTCTGAGGAAGAACCGTCGACGGCCCCCGGTGGCCCACTCTCCGAGCACTGAACGTTTCCAGCTGTCCTCTTTTTATTCTTCTTTCGGTTCAGCTTGGCTCTTTTGCGCTCAGGGCCATCTTCGTTTAACTCTGGGAAATCAACGGATTTCTTAGTAGACGCAGGTTGAACGGACTGTTTGGGCTTGTGGCTTCGAAGCGAAAGTATATAGCATTCCCAAGCTTCTTTGACGTTGCACAGAATTTCTCCGGTACCCTCGGGGGTTGGGAACTTGACCTTTTGATGATAGGTGGAAATTACAGCCTTGAAATCCACGAGGGCTGGGCGCCCAATGATGATGTTGTAAGGAAGATCCACCTCGACGATGGTGTAGAGGACGCTCAGAGTTTTTCGCTGTGGGGCGCGACCAAAAGAGGTGGCCAAGCGAATCTGTCCGCGAGGGACAATCTCAGAGCCTCCAAACCCTACGAGGGCAGTTCTGAGAGGTTCGAGGGGGATGTTTGTTATATTCATTTGTTGAAACGTTGAGTACGGGAGAACGTTCACAGAGCTTCCACTATCAAATAAAACCCTCTTTACAGTGTGGTTATGAACGTCTAAACTAACCACCATGGGACAGTCAGAGGTTTTTCCTATCCCATGGGGTGTTACAATGTGTTCAAGATCTTTTTCGGTAAACCCTATAACATCATCCTCCTTTGAGCGCGATGAGCTGTCCACGGAGAGCACTGAGCGGGGGAGTGTCGGCCTTTGGTTATAGCTCCGTACATGGCGGCGGCGGGAGGCATTGGAGTCACCTCCCGAGGGTCCACCTACGATCATGTGAATGACCGCGAAGGGCTGGTTTTCCATATCCACCCCCTTCCCTTTATTACGCTCGCTGGTCTCAGGGCGCTGTCGACGAGGGCTTCGGGAGCGTGAACGGCTTCTTCTTCTTTCGAGCGCCCGTCCCGCGCAATGTTCATCATACCCTTCTAGCACCTTCACAAACTCTTTGAGGTGCCCCCCAGCAATCAGCCGCTGGATTTCCTTCTCCAGGTGGCGGCATTCATTAGTGTCATGCCCCTTCTGCTTGTGGAAAGCGCAGTATTTTCCCGAGCGCTTCTGTGCCTCGGTCTCTCTCAGCTTGGGCGGCCTTTTAAATAGCTTCTGGTCCGCCAGAGAATACACTTCGGCAATGGGGCGGTTGAGGGGGACACGCTCGAGCCTCCGCGGGGGAGAGGAATGACGACGAGCGGGGATCGGGCTGCGGCGGTGAATCCTGTTGGGCTCCACTTTGTCCTCGGGGTTTCTAGTGGGGCGAGGGGCATTTACCATCTTCCGCTCCCTCGCTATATACATATCCTCGAGGGTAAAGAAAGAGTCTGCAATCTCCCGAATTTCCATCAACGAGCGCGGCTTTTTCTTGGCCACTTCCTCCACAAACTCTTTGCTGACGTAATGCTTCATGTTGATGGCACCGAACAGAACATGCCTCAAAAAGTCCATCGAGGGCTTTTCAACTAGCAAAATCTCTTTGTTGAATCTCCCCATGAAGGATCGGAGAGTTTCATTCGGCCCTTGGACCAGGCTATAGAGAGCGGTTGCGGCCGGGGCCGGTGCTTTCAGCGAATTGAAGTGGCTGACAAAAGCATCCGTCAGGTCATAGTACCCTCGGATTGAACGCGGAGGGAGCTTTTTGTACCACTCTTGGGCCATTCCAGTGAGGGAAGTGACAAACACCTTGGCCCAGTAGTTGTCGGGATGGTCGTAGAGGTGCATCAGGTGCACGAAATGGTCCAGATGCTCGGATGGATCCGTAGTTCCATCGTATCTGTTGACTGATGAGGGAATTTTACCCTTCCCAGCGCGGGTCATTAGGACTTCCTCGACGAGAGGGGAATCGCCCGCCATGATCCGATAATCTCGTTCGTCGGGGTCTTCATAGCTGGCTTCTCTTCTTCGGTGGGAAACGGGGCTACGTGGTCGTCGAACGTCTCTGGCCTTGGACCTCTCGTCCCCCTCGCGGGGGGCGTGAGACCGCGCTCGAGAGAGCTGTTCTACTACGTTTTGAAGCCCTCGAATCTGGTCTTGTACAGCCGCTAGCTGAGGGTCGCCGGCACTTCTGCGGTTTGCCCTCCTTGTGGCCCTTGACTGGACCTCTTCATTATCTACGGCCACCTCATTTCGAGGGGCCCTTTCATCTCCTACAACGGGTTGTTCTTGGGGGACCCTCGGGGGGGCTTCATGCTCTTGGTTCGGTGCGGGTGGAGGTTGCTGTGCCCTTAGCGCATTCTGGGCCATCGTTAGAGGATGCGCTGGGAGCCCGCCAAGTGGCGGGGCCAGACGAGCGCCAGCCTGCGAGGGAAAGTACGCGGCCATAAAATGCTCCCAGGCATTCTGAACGGCTTGGCTCTCGCACTGTGCATACAGCGCCTGGAGTTGCTGGGCTGTGACTTGGGGCATCTCCACCCCTTGTATCTCCCTTGGTAACGACGTGGGGAGGTTCAGAGTCCCCACCTGGTAAGGCTGGATCGCCGGCATTAATCCGGGCATCAATCCTGGCTGCATGAACGGGTACCCTGGAGGTGGCATGGCCATGGGATACATCCCGGAGTATGGATAGGAAGCTGCTGGGGGAATAACGGTGCTAGGTCCTCCCCCGGTGTTCCCACCTAGCGGGAGATTTGTCCCTGCGGGTTCTGCGTTCTCGCCCCCGTTTCCTGCGGCTGGGGGGTTTACTTCCCCGGCGGGGACGTTGCCTTCTGGGTTCTCCTCGTTGACGGGGGGAAGAGAGCCCCTTTCTCTTAACGCTCCTGATCTTGTCGCAGTTACCATGATTTAGGATTTGGGTGTTATTCTTCAACTAGCTTTCAGAGGAAGAAAATGGCAATACCAAAGAAGTTGGTGATGGTTTCCCACAGACGGCGCCAAAAATGATGGTGCAAAGAATCTGAGCTTCCTAATGCAACAACACTTTAGAATTTGTTTGAAAAGGGAAAGACCATCACAGGCGTGAGAGCCTCAGGATCTGGGTTTCCTTTTGAGCGTGGGTTCTTCCAGCTAGGATAACACCAAATGTGCAAGCTACAACGGTAGTGTTACTGTGGCGAAATGAAAAGCTTGGGAAGTTCAACGAGAAAATGCCCAGAACAGTGTGTGTGGTTTAGTATGCAGATGATCACTTGGGAGAGAATGCATGGCTTCTCTCCTATTTATATGTTAGGGATGGGGGTAGATGGGTAAATTGACCATGTGGTCCCAAACCTGTGTTGCCCTAACACGCGTCAGACTTTGGTGGAATGAGAATGACATCCCTGAAAAGGGTGACGGCGTGTCAGGTGCGCGGTGCACAGTACTTTTGTGTCAGAGGTTGTTGACGAGGGTTACGCGGGGGAAGGGCCTAAGATTCTTTCTGCCGAGGTTCGGACCCAACGAAACGGGGCATGGACATGCCCGAACGTTGGTGACGCTCGAAGAATGCATGGATGGCCTCCTCGCAATATATGACCCTTGAGCGTCGGAATACCGAGCGTACCAGTGGGGCCCTCATGTGGGTGCTTCCCTGTGAAAGATAACCTTGAGGGCCGCTATCCGAGCGTCCAACCAGTTGGCTAGGGCCCTTGGTCCGAATGGTCATCCGCTGACTGAGGGATGACATCAGCTGGCAATTGAGCGGCGTGAAGGCCCATGAGCCCACCAAGGCGAGCGTCAGGGCATTAGTCAGCGGTGTGATGCCACGTGGACGGCTCTGATTCGAGAGTGATTTTCAGGTCTCATCAGTGCCTTCTATTATAAATTAACACTTTGGTAATAGTATTTCATTTCGTTATCTGGTTGGTCAGAGTTCTACTTATTAAAAATTTATTCTTGATAAATTATTTTTCAACTCACGCCCCCTCAAATGGAACAAGGATTCGATTTCAAGTTATTGCCCTGAATAAAAAACCCTGTAACCACTTCAATCGAAACTTGTTGGTATATTTTTGATAAGTTGATTGGATAGAGTATTAACCCTTTAAAAGACAAAAAAAAAAAGAAAGAAAACCATCATTGGACTTGAAAAGTAACGAAAATAAAGAATAAAGAACACTGTAAAGTGGTAGCGTTGCCTCCTTTGTTTGGTGTACCAACCTTGCCTTTCTCCTCCTTTTTCTTCTCCATAGTATTATATCTCTTATAAGTTATAACATATACATGATTGCACGTCTTCTTTGAAAAAAGACATACCTGTGAGAACTACAGATTTTGTTGCTCAGATAAATAAGAGAAGAATCTTTGTTCAATGTTGGGGATTTGTCGTCTTCTTCATCTTTATCATGGGATTAAGTGTGTTAACTTTTACGAGCAGTAGTGATAATTTCTAAACATCATGATATGAAACCTGATGATATGGGTATTAGTATATTTGTACACAAGGCCCAGACTTAGAGCCCAAAACTTTATAAGAACTATGCAAAAGTTCAAATGATCTTTATCTGAGGCTAAACCCTCTCTTAGCCCAAGATATGTCAAGTCATATCCTAATATAGCCAACAGCGTTGGTTAAGTGGTCTGAGGGTTCTTTCTCGAAGGTAAGGTTCCGGGTTCGAATCCCTTGGGCCACTTGGGGGGTGTGTGTTAAAAAAAAAAAAAAAAAAAAAAAGTCATGTCCTAATATATATATCTATCTTTCGCAGTATTAATTATTTGAAGTAGTTCTTGCCCCACAACTCCAAATACACAAGCCAACTCTGAAAAATGCTCAAGAAATCACCCCCATCTTGGGGACCAGAACTAGGCATGCAAACGAGCCGAGCCGAGCCGAGCCTTGGCCTTTTTCCTGGCTCGACTCGACTCGACCAAGGCTTGAGCCAAGCTCGGCTCAAGGCTCGCCATATATTTATTATTTTGATAAAAAAATATGTTTTTTAAATAATTTTATATATTTTTATATATAATAATATATATTAAATGAATATATATAATAAATATATTACTTTTTTATTCATTTTATATAAAAATTAACAAATATATATATAATATTATATATTAATAAAATATTTATATATATAAAAACTTAAAATATTATTTCTTAATTAAATATATAGGCTCGCGAGCCACGAGCCCAAACTCAAAGGGCTTGAGTTCGGGCTTGGCTCGAGCTTGTTTGTCAAGCTCGCGAGTCGGCTCGGCCCGTTTGCATCCCTAACCAGAACAGACCACACCTATCATGAAGCTGAAGAAGTTGTGCCAACGGCCTCTACCTTTAAAGATTTCTAACAAAGGAAACCGAATACTAGCTATAAACAGATGTTAGTGACGGATTCTGGGGGACATGCCAGTGGACAGTTCAAAGAAGGTGAAAAACACTATCATACAATTTACAAAGACAACTCGACATCCAAAAAATGAGATTAAGAAGTTTGAGTTCCATTTGGTTGGACATCATTTCATCGTACAAATGGACAACACATTGTTTCTGAAAATCCTTGATTTCAAAAATAAAGGAATCCTAAAACCACAACTACTTTTGATTTTCTAAATACCAGTTTGAAGTAAAGCATATAAAAGGGGACAAACAATCTCATTACAAATCTCTTATAAAGGCCCAAGAACATTAATCTCCTCTCATGAGCCAAACCAGTGCCCTTGATTCTTATGGCTTCCTCTTCTTGCAAAATCAACAAGTTTTCTTGCATGAAGAACCAATGCCTCAAAAAGCTAAAGAAGTTTTTGAGCCTGTTTTACCATAATTTTCTCCCACTGAACTACCATTAAATAGCAGGGTCAGAAGTTATGCTAGAAACCCAATTGGGCTTGTCAAGCATTTTACTTTAAATAGTTAGGTTCTCTCCCCTTTGTACATCATTGTTTCCAGGTGCAGTTTGTTTTTGGTCCCCTCTTAAATAGTTGTCGGTAAATTTGGTTGAGAAATGCATATTTTTAGGATATTTCAATATTAATCTGTTGGTGTGAACGTAGACGTTAGTTTAAACTTGTTTGTACTGTGTGTTATTAATGTTTGAACTTATGGGATTAGCTGAAATGTCAACTTGTGAAGACTAATGCAAATGCTCAACATTGGACAATAACGTAGTCTTAGTCACAAGTGACCTCGGAAAGTAAAGAGATCAAGCAGAAACCTGTCAGAAAAGAAATAAGGACAAGGCCAAGAAATAGAAAAATGCCAACAAGAATTTTCCCCCGGTACATGATTTAATCCTCATTGTTTTGATGTTTTCATCGAGAATTTTCCTATAGAAAGTAGTGAAGTCTACACCAGAAAATACGTCATCACAAACATTTTCACGACAAAAAGAATCTTAAACCAGAAACAACATTGGAAATCTGAGAGGTCCCATGTTATTACAGGTATGTTGTTCTTCCAAAACAACACAACAAAGAAGAGTGATTATAGTCCAAATTTGATTCCGCCAAATCAATATAATAAGAAGCGAGTGTTCTAGTTAAAAGTAATGCCCCTTTTTATAGCCTCAAACGTGCTACGAGCCCCCACACCGAGGCATTCGTGTGCGAACTCACAATTTGAGATATAATTTTAACTAAAATTTTGTGCTGTTGGCTTGACGCATTTGTGTTGCAAGGTACTGTGTTACTGTTTTCTAATCTTTTACTGTGTTAAAACCGTTGTCCTGGAGATTAAAGTTGAATGAGGTCAGTGACCTTTGCTGTGTGTTAATCTCACAAGCTGAAAATGAACGCGGTAAAACAATTAGTGATTTACAGAACAATACCAAAATGGGGGAATCAATATAGGGAATTTCTCTATCATTGTTCAGTCAAAAAGAATGTATTCCTACAAAAGCCTTTCTATTTTATACGAAGCTCTTCTTTTGCAACTCCTTCAATTCTGCCTTTACACAAAACTGGATCTGTTTATGGAAATTAAATTACCAGATTCTTTTATTCCAGCTTTGCTTCTCATCCCAATAGTTAAGCCTCTTCCAGCCTATGAACAAGTGTTTGGTCTCGTTGTATATGCCATAAGACCCAAGCAGTGCTACTTTACAATTTTCGTGCCGAAGCTCTTCTTTTCTATCTGAAAGGAGTTCACTTTGCTCTTAGCAATCTGCACGAGCTTTTTTCGTCCTAAGGAAAAAAAACACAAAAGACTCCAACATGAAGAAAATTGACATGAATAACGCACATCTGATAGAAGTTTCCTTCTCCTAGATTATTTTGAAACGAAATAGTCTTGGGAATTTACCTCAGACTGAGCGAGATGCAAAAATCCGAACATGCTTGATTCGCATAATTATACTGCTCCAAATGTCCAACTGTTACAGTAAAAATTCAATATCCCTTTAATCAAACAAGAGATTTTGCCTTGTGTGTTTTCTGAAGTTCTAGAATGCCCTTTGACAAATTGATTTTAAAGAGTAAACTTGTCGTATTACCGAGATTCAAGTTATTTGACGGGTGACGGTTGTAACAAGCGACCAGCAGTATCTGAACCATTCATCTTCAGCTTCTCTGAAGCTTCTTTCTCCTTCTCTTTCTCTGCCTTCTTTCTCTCAAACTCCTGCTGCTTGCAGTTTTCATCGTGACATTTCTTGAACATTTTCACAAAGTTCAATAAAGTTGAGATCACTGCAACACCGAATTCACATATCACTAAATAATAAATAAAATATAAATGAAATCTTACGACCATATAGTTGGAACATGGAGGTCAAGATTATGTGGATTTGCAAATAAACTGTCCCAAAACATGCTTTGGGACAATAAAGAAAGGAGGTTGCAATATCTGAGAGCTGTCACAAACTTATTACATCCCAGTTTTTTACCATGAATAATCGTAGTAACAGTAAGGAAGTTATTACCTTGCTCAAATGGGCAACGTGAAGGATCTTCCCCAAAATAAAGAATCAACGAGTCAACGTTTCGACCCTGCATGATCAGTATTAGATAGACAAACTACAAAGAAAAATAGTTGCCATAGGGTACAAAGAGTTGAACGGGTACGAGGAAAGAAAAGACTTGTCAGTGATTAGTGATTACAAACCATTTAATCATTTCCTCGCAAATTATAGCTTCCCACTTCCTAGAACCCAAATGTTATTTTCACAACTAGCCCAAACTCACATTTTCTCAAAGTATGATCTTAATGTTGGATTTCAACAATAGGATATTGAACCAAAAGATATCTCCTGATACGCAAGACAACTCTAAAAATGCTCAGAAAGTCACTTCCACCTTGGGGACCAGAACAAAATAAAATTGCTAAGCAATTGAAAAGGCTATGCCAACAACCTCTACCTTTGAAGATTCCTGACAAAGGGAACACGATACAACAGACAGACGCTAGTGATAAATTCTAAGGGGCTATCCTAATTGAAGAAATTAATGGTAAAAAATATTTCTGTGGGCATGCCAATGGACAGTTCAAAGAGGCTAAAAAGCATTATCGAACAGTTTACAAAGAGATCTTGGCCGTAAAAAATGAAATTAAAAATTTTGAATTCCATTTGGTGGGGCATCATTTCACTGTACAGATGGACAATTCATCATTTCCAAAAATCCTTGAGTTCAAAAATAAAGGGATCCCAAAATCACAACTATTATGATTGAAGGACTTTTTTTTTTTTTTTAAATATAAGTTTGAAGTTAAGGATATAAAAGGAGACACCACTCTCATTCCAAAGCTTTTGTGAAACCCGAAAAGGTTTATCTCCACTCATCCACAAAGACAGTACCTTTTATCTAGGGCTGTCAATTCGGATGGGTCGGGTTGGGATAGGGGTATTAAACAAGAAATCCCAACCCGAATCCAAAATGCACCTGAAATCCTCAACTCGAACACGATCCGAACACTGTTCGGGTCACCCGATAACCCGATAACCCAACCCGGCCCGACCCGACCCATTTTTTTTTTTAAATTTTTTTTAAATTCTATTTTATGTTTAAATTATTGTAAAACTTGATAACAATATATAAAAATATATAGTTTGTAAGATTTGACATAATTGCAATTAATATAAGATAATTAAAAAAAAAAACAATTAATACATAAATGTTATCAAGTTCTAATTCTAAGTGTAATTATAGTTAAGTTCTATATTTGTATAAATTCCATCAATAGGGTAATTATGTAAAATATAAATTAGATACATAAACATTATTTAGATCGAATAAAATATTTTCTACTAAACTAATCATAATGCAATTCTAATTCTTTAACTCCAAATAAATACATTTCTTTTTGTCCATAAACTCCATTTAATTCTAATCATATTACAATCATATATGTCTTTCTAATTAATGATTTCACTAATGTTTGGATTTTTGGATTTTTTTGAAATTTATTGGCCGCCAAAATATCATTACAATAATGATTTCACTAATGTTTAATTAAGTTAATTATGTAAACTAATATGTATTATAAATTATTATTGAAATTTTATAAGTACTTAATTATGGATAGAAATTTGGTTACAAGTCTAATCTTAATCAAATTCTAAATCTAACTCTAATAAATTGTACCCACATTAAAAACTTGTTTATAATCTTAATTAAGATCTAATTCTAAGTGTAATTATAATTAAGTTTTATATCAACTCTATTTAAATTCTTATTTATATAAATTTAATAAAATTTAATATGGCAATTATGTAAAATGTAAATTAGATACATAAAAATTATTTCGATCGAATAATATATTTTTTACTAAACTAATCATAATACAATTTTAATTGTTTAACTTTAAATAAACACATCTCTTTTTGTCCGTAAACTTTTGTTTAATTCTAATCATATTACAATCATGTATGTCTTTCTAATTAACAAAATTGTATAATTTAGACAAATTATATAATATTAACATTATAAATCACGTTATTTTCAAATAATAATCACATGTTTATAGAAAATAATTATTTTACTAACCATTTTTTTAATAGTGTATTATATTATATTATAAAAATACGAGTTAATTTTTGAATTTTTTGAAATTTATTGGTCCCCAAAATATCCTTACAATAATTATTTCACTAATGTCTAATTAAGTTAATTATGTAAACCAATATGTATTATAAATTATTATTATTGAAATTTTATAAGTACTTAATTATGGATAGAAATTTGGTTACAAGTCTAATCTTAATCAAATTCCAAATCTAACCCTAATAAATTGCACCCACATTAAAATTTTGTTTATAATCTTAATTAAGATCTAATTCTAAGTGTAATTATAATTAAGTTTTATATCAACTCTATTTAAATTCTTATTTATATAAATTTAATAAAATTCAATCAATAGGGCAATTATGTAAAATATAAATTAGATACATAATAATTATTTAGATAGAATGATATATTTTTTACTAAACTAATCATAATGTAATTCTAATTGTTTAAGTTTAAATAAATATATCTCTTTTTTTCGGTGCACTTCATTTAATTCTAATCATATTACAATCATGTATGTCTTTCTAATTAACAAAATTATATAATTTAGACAAATTATATAATATTAACATTACAAATCACGTTATTCTCAATTAATAAATTAATTATTATTTTTTAAGTATATCTAATCCTAAACCAATTATCATTTCATAAATTTTATTTCTAATTATATACAACATATAATTTAAATATATTAAATATATATTAAATATATTTTTTTAAATTTTCGAGTCGGGTCGGGTCGTTGGGTCACCCGCATAATTTTTCAGGTTGACTCGGGTCAACCCAAAACCCACCCTCCCCCGGCCTCTCTCCTTCGGGTCCATTTCGGTTCCGACTCGATTTCAACCCGACCCGAAAACCCCCAACCCGAACCTGATATTTTTCGGGTTGGGTTGGCGGGTCGGGTTGAGAATTGACAGCCGTACTTTTATCCTCATGACTTCCTCTTCCTCCTCTAAAATCAGAAAATTTATGTTATATGAGGAGCCCTTATCTGAAAAAGGTCAAAAGAGTTTTTGAGCCAGTCCTAAATTCCCTCCAACTAAACTACCTTTAAATACTACAGACCATATGGGAATGCTCAAGTTGTTCCGGCCCAGTCTCCAGCTTGCTGGCAAATACCATGGCTTGTCATCCCTCTCATCATGACAGGGCTTGTCGTCCCTCTCATCTTGAGAAGGCAGCATCCGAGATGATGTAGATGAACGAAAATTCTATAAAGAGTGGGATGATGTAGATGAACGAAAATACAGAAAATAGTTGGATGACCTTGTGGGAAAATACAGAAGAGAGTTGAATGACTTTAAGAGAAGTTTGACACTTGAGAAAATTGGATATCTGAAATTTTTGATGAGTTTCAAAAGCACTCATCCTACGATTCATGTTGGATAAATTGGGGCTTGATGTCGTAGTGGGAATTTTAGAATGGAAATAGCTCTTGGATAGTTAGTATTTGGAAGGATTAGATAGGTGATTAGAGTGAAGGATAGTAGAGGAGAATGATTTTTTCACTAGGAATGTTTAGCAAGACTTCTTATTTCATTACAAATGGGATCTACCATATTTATAAGGTTGTAACCGACATCACCTAGATCGGTTACTTAGTATTTAATAATATTTCTATTATTGGTTTCTTTCCCAATTATGCATGACTTATATCTAGATTTTTCACACTTTAAATATCTTTCTATAACATTCTAGAATCTAACTAAATATCTAGATGAATATTATAGAGTATTCTAGATAATGAATTATATTTTAACAATTCAGCATACACCTCTTATAAATTACATATATAATTTACCTGCAAAGCTTGAACCATTGTTCTCCCTAGAGATCTCTACATGCTCACTGTCCTCACGTTCATTGATCTCCGAACTGATGTCCTCAAGTTAGATTGGCGTGATCTATTGGAAAACACGAAAGAGTTGAGCAGCGGAAGTTTAAAATTTTCCTCAAGTTTAATCGTTGTTTTGTAATTTTCGTACTGTAACGTTGGGAATAACAATAAACTCACTTTAATTGAATCTTTCTTGTGATGTTGTTACCGCCTAACAAACACCCTTCAAGCGGAAAGTCCCTCGAACGGCCTTCGAATTAGACTCCAAAGTAGAAGCCCTCCAAAGCGTATCCACACCAGACCTAGAACACGATCAAGCGAGTGAGAATGCTAGTTCTATGGCTTGTGTTAAGGCTAGGATAATTTTTTCTTTGAAAACTTTTCTTTTGGATTTTCTCAAAAACTTAACACTTCGTGAGTGTTGGTCTAAGGAATAAGAGAAGCACCACCCTTAGTATATATACTATGGGGTTCGAAAATCCCTAGGGTTTCATAAACCTAGTGGACTTTGTTTTCTCACTCACTAATTAACTAATTAATTATTTAATTTAATTGGAGAAATTAAGTTCCCAACTTGTTCTCCAAGTCTTGCAAGAATAACCTTCTCTCTCCTACAATAGGAAGTTAGACTTTTCAACTTTCCTAAAGTTAAAAGTCAATATTCAATAAAATAATTAAATCCCAATTAATTATTTATTGGGTTAAGTTTATTTGAAAATAGTCTTAACAATCAATTCAATAATTAATTAAAAGACTAAAATTAATTAATTACAACTTAATTAATTAATTCTAGAAAAGAATTAACGTGTAAAATAATTACACAAATGGAACCTCGTACGTGCCACGTGTGCATGGCACATGGCAGCCACGCAGTGGCTACGTGACACGTGGCAGTCACATGTCCTTGACACGTGGCAATGCCTGTGACACCCCGACTGTTCAACAGTACAGGTATGATATACGTGCGCGGTTTAAATTCATTAATTATGTAATATATGATTTAACTGTCGTTTTATTTCTTATAATTTTCTTACTTGTCTTATTTGAATCTATTTGAACTTATGTGAATTTTGATTATATTGGAATTTAGTTTAATTTTGGATTTGAACCCAACACCTTTTGAACCGGGAAACCTTGAGCCGAACTGAACCCACTTGAACGAACCGGTCCAAGACTTAAAGCCTTGAACCCCTCTTATTCCCTCATTACGTTATTACATTAAGAAGAAGGAAGGGAGAGAAGCTCACCATTGCTCCAAGCTTTGTTCAACATTAAATCACTATATCTCCTCCATTTCTTGATCAATTTCCGATCCGAAGTAAGTTCCGAACTCTCCACGACATCCTCCATCGATCTTTCTACCAATTGTTTTCTCTTGAGTTGGAGTTTTTGCTTGGGTTTTGGGATATATGTGAATAATAAGGGTTTCTTGTTAATCTGTGATTTTTTGATTGATTGGCTTGAACTACGACTTCATTTATGAGTTTTACATGTCAAGAGTGTTGCATTTAATTCATGATTTTGGTTGGGATTGCATTTATTATTTGGTGACATAAATGAGCTTGAATGTGTTTATGTGGGTTTGAGTTTTTGAGACTTTGTTGCATGATTCATGGTTATATATGCATACATTGGTGTATTTAGCATGTTAATTGTTGAGCTTGTTGCATTTGTTGGACAAATTTTGGTGTTTTGGAGGATTGGTTCAAACCCCTGTTTCTCGCCAGTTTTCTGTTCCAGACGCGATTCAAACGGGCGTTTGGTGCCTTAGTACATTTTGCAAACGCCTGTTTGGGTTGTAAAATTTTCGGGCAGTAGCTTTCTAAACGGGCGTTTGGTCCCCCTTTATATTTTGCAAACGCCCGTTTGGAAAGCCAAATTTGTCACAGACGGTTCGTAAACGCCCGTTTGATATTTGAACTAAAATGGGAAACGGCCGTTTACTGGCCCACTGGCCGTTTTTGAATTTTTCGACTTTTTCGGTTCGATTCCTATGCTTTCGAAACGCCTTTATGTGTCTTCTATACATGCTTATTGTTAACTTTTGCACTTGATATGTGTTGTATGATTTGTTACACATGAGCTTGGATTTCCATGCCTTTATTTGAACTAACATGATTAATTTGAATTATTTGTGGCTTGATTTGATATGAGGCTCCAAGATATGAATCAATATGACTTAAGTGACGTGTTTATGCATCTCATTTTGCATCCTTTGCATTCATAAACATTACCGAGCGTCATATTTGGTTCATTTTGAGTCTAAGTCTCGGGTCTTGCCTTGTTTTGTTTCAGATCCTCTTCCTCCTTTGTCCGTTCGTTTTGGTTCCGCTTCTTTTGCTTCAAGGTGAGGTTAGGATCTTTTGTATTAGCTAAGCGACCTATGACCTATTACGTGTTGTTTTCTCACCCCGTATGCGAATATATATCTTATATATATTAAATACAAGTGCTTAAGCTATGTTATGATTTTGTGAAATAAGCTTTACATTTCGAAATTAGTATAAGTATTGGCATAAATAAGTTATGATTTGAAATTTGTTATTCGTATATAATATGTATGTGCGAGTATGCCCTGAAAGATGGGAACTTGGTACGTTACGGTATATTTGGGCCCGGGAATTGTGGGTAAGGACACCCGGGACGGCAAGGGCCGTCGGGTTAAGCCTATGCATGATTTCCATTCGTAGTGTTACGCGCGATTCTTGGAGGTTGATGAGGCGTGGTGCTCCGAGTACGTTGTGGGTTAGCTACCCCTCGTACATACGTAAGTAGGTGGAAAGGGTTTCATTCCCGATCACCATGTTGTTGGGGTTGGATTGATTTATGATTTACGCTTTCAGTTTATGTATTGAGGAGTTTAGGTTAGTCCGTTCTCGCCGGGCTTATGTTTATGTTATGTTATGTTCGATAGATCATGGATCGAGATAGGTTTTCTCTTGTATTATATGTTATCTTTGGAAAAGGTTTTGGTATGCAAAACCCTAGTCTCGATTGATGGCTATCACCTTTGTTATATGCTCTACTTTATATATACTTAGGTGTAGGTGTGAGTTTAGCCCCCTCACTCAGTCGAGTTGTTGACTGACCCCCTCTCTTTTTCCCACTTTCAGTGTAGGTTGTTTCGAGTTAGGCGGGGAAGTGTGAGTCGTGGTCTTGTACTTGTGTGTCTAGGTCGAGTTGCATTCATAATTCCTGCTTTTGGACACTCATCTTTTGTATTTGATATTAGATTTATATTCTGAAGGACTATGAACTCTCGATGCATTCACTTAACCTATTTTGGGCAGGGAGGCCATTGTATATGATGTAAATGTTAGTTTAGAGCTCTTTTCGATCCTTATGTTATTGCTTCAGAACTCTCGTTTGTTTGTTTTGTGCGCTCTGTCCGAGTTTTAGCCCCGCTTA
The DNA here is from genome assembly GCA_037501455.1 of Lantana camara. Classification (NCBI taxonomy): domain Eukaryota; kingdom Viridiplantae; phylum Streptophyta; class Magnoliopsida; order Lamiales; family Verbenaceae; genus Lantana; species Lantana camara. The sequence goes on from CM074859.1 coordinate 13,153,468, forward strand.
ACCTAGCGTGTGAGTGTAGGTTCCCGTTCGCTTAGACTTGGGCTCATGTATGGAAATCCATTTCATATGTGGGTTCGGGGTTTAGGTGCGGGGGGTATGGTGGCCCACCGTTCCGGGCGCTACAATGCCCATGTGTTACAATCTCCATTTTTATCAACAATTTGATCCTTCATTAATCATATTAACATCCTACCATAACCCTCGTGTTCTGGCATTTGTGTGTGACCCTTTAGGTTCATTATTCGATTAGCAGTGACAACAATTAATTAATTCTCTAATTAATTAATCACTTCACATATCACACTACCGTAATCTAGCAATGGGTGTGTGACCCCTAGCCGAATAACGAAATAAATCGAAGAACCTTTCAGTCAATGACAATCAGTGAAATACGATCCTCCTACAACTCCATCTCTCAATCAAGAACTAAGGCATGGGAATATTCTCAGAGCCCAAATATTTTTGATCTTTAAAGTTAAGTTCGTTTCATATCCATTTCGATCTCAATCCTAGAAAATCCCATTTTCTAGATGTCTTGATCTTTTATCCACCTTGGCCAAGGGTTTAAGTTTAATGGACTACGAACAACTCAATCAGTAAGAGATCATTCTTGTTCTTGTAATAAGTGTAGCTCCTTTATTGATTCTACTAATTCTACATATGCCACTTGTGTAATCCCAACATAGGTCGTGGTTCAGGTGTCAGTATATGTCGACGCCCTTTTGAGCCTATATCAAAGATTACAGAGTTAGCGCATATGAGACATTACAGAATCTCAAGTCTAAGGATTAATGAATCACATCATTGACCTGTGAGATATTTTCTAATCTGGAAGTTTCAGGAAACTTCTTTTCCCATTTAGGAATGTTCTCACGCGGGACATCTCAGTGATGAAGTTCTTGTAACAATCACCCTTATGTATTATGAACGCATCAACGTATGCACTTATCACTCCATGAAACTGATTGATCCTTCAAAAGGACATAATCACACAAGCAAGTCTCAACAGAGTTAAGATCGACACTCCCACTGTGTCTATCGGAGTCATCGACTTGGAGAAGTTTCTAATCCTTGTCTATGGAATTAAGAACTTGTTTCAAGTGTCGTTCCCATAACGACAAAGTTCTTAACGGCCTCATCGGATTAGGGGAGTTCAATACAAGCAAAGCACAGTCAACCCAAACAGACATAAATAAGCACATAAAGAAGTGATTGCCTATATGAACAAAATCATCTCGTTTATTATTCAAAGACTGTTTGTGATTTCACAAGGAAATAGTAAAACAAACATCTGCTTTAAGGGCACTATTCCTAACAGGATCGTCCCTAGTTGGGAGAAAGGTTCGCGCATAACTACTTGCTAAGAAGGAGCATCCAACTGGAATTCAAAAAAGATCTTTTGTTATTGTTTCCATCCTTCATCAAATTTTTGTATAATAAGTTTTTAGAGAAAGAGGCTGAATATTTTTTTGGAGCAAATATTGTTGATATCCACCCTGAAGCTATGGGGGTTGAGAAACCAATCAAAGAATGTTTTAATGACATTGGTCTGTTAGAGAAATAGGTTGAAGCAATTGTTGAAATTGAGCCAACAAAAAGTGTACTTTTGTATGGTCCTCCTGATGCTGGGAAAACCCTAATGGCTCGTGCTTATGCTGCTGAAACAAATGCTACTTTTTTTAAGCTAGCAGGTCCTCAACTTTTTTTTAATCCCGTTAGTCTTGCTTTTCAACTTGCAACAAAGGAATCTCCTTGCGTCATTTTTATTGATGACATTGATGCTATTGGTACTAAACAATCTGATAGTGAAGTTCGTGGGTGTATGTTAATGCGAAGGATTATGATGCTTGAATTGCTCAATCAACTTGACAATGTTATGGGTGATCATGATGTTAAGATGATAGCAGCAACTGAACGAGCAGATATCTTAGATCCTGCCTTGATGGGGTTCAGTCGTGTGGATAGTTAAATTGAATTTCCCTATCCTACGGACGAAGTTAGATCCCTCATTTTGCAGATTCACTCGAGGAAGATGAATGTTCATCCAGATGTCAACTTCGAGGAGCTTGTAAGATCAACAGACAACTTCAATGGGGCACAACTGAAAAATGTCTGTCTCCTAGCAGGATTATTAGCCAATAGATGGCAACATCTAGCAAGCCTTGGCTATGGCACTAGAGAAGTCAACCATGAAGATTTTCATCAGGTCATCTTCGGAATTCAAGGAAAAGACAAGCCATGAAGAAAAGATATTGTTAAAATTAAACTTGTGAATGTCCATGATATGCATGGCAGATTCCATGCATAGTGACTATGGCTTTCATTCTCTGTAAATAAACTTTTGAAATCAAACTTGTGAATGTCATGACATGCATGGCAGATTCCATGCATAGTGACAACGACTTTCATTCTTTGTAAATAAACTTTTGAAATCAAACTTGTGAACATGTATGTAAACATGTGTTTGATTAGGCCTTGCTTCAAACTATTTTTGTTATCAAACTTGTGAACATGAATTTTACTAGGCCAAAAAAAAAAAAAAATACCACAAACTAAATCAAAAAAAGTTATGTCAGAAACCACATCTTCTAGTACAAGATCAAATTATGAAAAGTTCTTCCCTAACTATATTTTCTTACCCATTTTCTCCATGACAGAGCATCACTACAAGAAATTCCCTGAAAATCGATGGGAAACTTCCGAAGGGAAGACCCGTTGGTGTGCCGTCGAAAATTCCGACGAGGATGCGACGGGAGACCTACGGCAAGCCAAAGGCTTTACCACCATACCCAAAAGACAACCTCCGACGGAGGTGCCGTCGGAATCCCATCGGGTAAACGTTGGAATATATTGGCGGGCTCCCAAAAAAAAAGCGCCATTGTTTCCAACGGGGATCCGTTGGATTTTTTTGCCACAGCTACGCGCCAACCGTACCGACGGCCATCGTCCATTGGCTGGCCATCGGAATTAAAAATTTTTTTAGGGCGAATTACATCCAGGTATCCTCACAATAGGCGAAATTACATTTCAGGAACCCTTGTTTGAAAAATTACATATTAGTCCCTGTAAGACGTGTTTGGCTTGAAGTCCCTGACGAAAAATTCCATTTTTCTTTGTTCTCAGTTTCAATTACTACATAAGCTAGTGGGTAAAGGTCATTGTTCCCATCAAATAACACGAAAAACAATGATACACCTCCAAATTGCCCCTTCAAATGTCAGGGACTTCAAGCCAAACACGTCCTACAGGGACTAATATGTAATTTTTCAGACAAGGGTTCCTGAATTGTAATTTCGCCTATTGTGAGGGTACCTGGATGTAATTCGCCCGTTTTTTTAATATTCAACTGACCGATTGCTTTAACCCATCGATTTTTCGTTGGTGTTTTCGTTTATTGTATTTACCTAAGAAAGAGCGACGGTGCATATTGGAAATTGCAATTATCAGCCATCCATTGAGCAACGGGTAATGTTGTCGTTGGTATTCCGTTGGTGTGCTATTATTTTTGGTGAAATCATACCGACGGCTTGGTGCCGTTGGTGTGCCGTCGGTTGTGTTGAGGAAGCGACGGTTAACCGACGGGTATTCGCTGTCGGTTTTGTTTTTTTTTAATTATTATGATAACCAACGGTCTTTTGCAGTTGGATTCCCGTCAGAAAGTTTAATAAAAGATTTCAGATCTGGATTTATCAAAACGATGTTCGAAAAAACCCTCAGATTTCCAAATTGAGAAGCCCTCTTTAGCTGAGTTTCCCCCTTTGCCAAATGAATCTGCCTTTCACCATTTGATAATTTAACCAAATTTTAATTGAATCTCAGCTAAATTTGGAGCTCTTCCTAACTGGGTGTGTTGAAGGAATTGGAGGTGTTGGTCGATATTCACCAGAATTGGAGGTTTGAATTGCTTAGAGGTTGGCGGCGGCGGCTGGGGCTAGCAGCGGTGGTGGTGTATTCACCATTCTGGGGAAGGATTGCAAACAGGTGAGGCTCTGTTACATGGCTAGCAACTTCTTTTCTTCTGTTTCTTTTTCAATTATATTTCCTTTTTTTCATGAATTCGAGTTTGTTTCGTTGCAGTCAGTCGAAGAACTAAAGGTTGGGGAAAGTGCTCTATTTCTGAAGTGAACCAAAGTTGTGGTCGTTTTCCGGCGGAGAGCAGCTTCTGTGATGGATGGAGTTAGGGTTGCATTGTGAAAGCAGATTTAAGAAACCTTTTTCCGGTGCTAAGAGGAGAGACCTAGGGTATCCGACGACGTATTCGATACCTGCTAAGTACGATTATCCTTGTCTCCATGTGTTCTTCATTTCGATACCTAGTAGGGTTTTGAGAATTTTTTTAACTGGAAGCTAAGGATTTGGGATAATTGCTTCCTTATGTTAATCTCAGTGTTTGTATTTTGTTGTCTTGGCTCTAACAGCTGCATAACCGTTGTATATTGACAAACACAGTTGAATTTCAAGGCTTTATGTTGACAAATTGAGGTAAAGATTCAGTTTTTATACTCTAGGCTTTATTTTTTCTACTGAATTGATTGACAAACACAGTTGAATTTCAAGGCTTTGTGTTGACAAATTGAGGTAAAGATTCAGTTTTTATACTCTAGGCTTTATTTTTTCTACTGAATTGATTGACAATTTGCAAGCTTATTTGATTGAAAGTAGTTAATGGTAGTGCAAAATCAATTGATCATTTCATATGAGCATTACAAAATCAATTCCATCAGGTTGAACAAAATGCAATTGTAGCCATCTAACTTAGAGCCCTGTGTTGTGATTATTTGTCTCACTGCTCATGGACGAAAGCTGTCATTACAGATCGTTGAAAACGAAAAATTGAGGGCCTCAATTTAATATATATATCCATTATTTGATACCATGCAGTTGGCAAACCATGTGCCCTTCTTCAATAACTTCCTTCTATTTAATTATTCTTTGCAACGCATTTCAGATTAAAATAGTTGTAATGGTCCCCTTACTAGAGGTGGAATTTCAAATTTGAAAGACATATGATTTGAGTGAAGTAGTAATAGCACTTTACTTGAGCTGTAATGAACCTAATAACGATTTAATTTCTTATTGAATCTGAACTCGTACTGGGAAAGCTAAAAGTTGTAGGCGGTTGAAGTGATTAAGCTAGTGCACCATACTTCTGGGCTGTTTGTAATCTGAAACAAGTAAGATCTCATCACTTGAGGCTCCAACATTCTGTTTTCTTTAAATGAAATCAGTTTTTCTTATCTGTTCCATGTTGGTAATGTGAATTTGTTGTGTGTAATTCGATATGAAATCTCACTAAAGTTGTGTATATTTGTTGTACAAAAGATCATATCTAAAACCTTAATTTATAACTCATTACTGACAGTTTACATGATATTACAATCATATCTGAAACCTTATTTTAGACTAAATAAAATAACTTTATATTAGACTGTATATTATAACATCAATTTAGATTGAGTATTATAGTTTTAAAAAGTTGTTCCTAAATTATATAACAACCTTAAGTAATACTGATGTTTTATGTGTATGTGTGGCACTCTTGAAAGATGTATTGGTTGAACCAAGCACCGATCTGCATACCCGAATGCTGATTATTTTTAATGACTTTCAGTTATTGTTATGTATTTTACTGAAAACGTGGATGCTGGCATTTTGTGTTGGTTATATGCATTTTACAAGAACCTCCCTTGTATCAGACTAATTTTGTACTTCTGAAAATTACAAGAACACCCTTGCAAGAGACTAATTTTGAGCTTCTGAAAATTACAAGAACCTCCCTTGCATGAGACTAATTTTCAGCTTTTGAAAATTACAAGAACCTCCCTTATATCAGACTAATTTTGAGCTTCTGAAAATTACAAAAACCACCCTTGCATGAGACTAATTTTCAGCTTATGAAAATTACAAGAACCTCCCTTATGTCAGACTTTGTTTTAGCTTTTGAAAATTACAAGAACCACCCTTGCATGAGACTAATTTTCAGCTTCTGAAAATTACAAGAACCTCCCTTATATGGGACTTTGTTTAAGCTTCAGAAAATTATAAGAACCTCCCCTATATGAGACTTTGTTTAAGCTTCAGAAAATTATAAGAACCTCCCCTACATGATACTTTTTTTTGGCTTCAGAAAATTATTACAGTTTCAATATTGAGGAAGATTATATTTGTAACATCATTATCCTTACCAAAATATATACATACTAATATATTAAATTTAATCTAATTGTAGATCATGGATATTCCTCCTCACAGACTTTAGATGTATAATCGCACGAATCCTAAATAGGGTGGTTGTAGGGTAGAATACATTCAAGGGATTGAGACATTCATTGAGCATGCAAGTAAGTTAGAGCCATTTATTAGAGAAGGGGTGATACATTGTCCTTCAAAGAAATGCATAAGGAAGTATGACTTGCTGAAACCTGATGAGTTGAGACGTCATTTGTACGTTAATAGGTTCAAACCTAACTATTGGTACTGGACTGATCATGATGGGGAAGCATCGTACATTGGTCAGGGGATTGCTACGTCGTTTATTGATCTAGGTGCTCCTACCAGTCTAAATCATGAAAGTAATGTAGATCCTTTAAGTCGTTACAGAGAGATTGTTTGTGGGGTAAACTTAGTTTGATTCGAGTACTTAAATTCTCAAAATATAACTGCATCAGTTCCTGTATTGTCATTTTTAGTTTGATTTCTATCTCATTTTTCAATTGCTTTCTGTGGGGGATACATAATGAGCGTAAACCTATGGTATTTGCCCGTTGTTGCTTAGTTTTTTCTTGTTGCAGCTTAAATCAGGAAATTACTTGACATTGACGCTTGGTTTTTCCTTGTTGCAGCTTAAGCCATTGGGATTGGAGGTTGGAGCTTATGGATGTGGGCTTAATTTACTCCATTAGCCTCCCATGTGATGTTTGTTACACTTTTCCTTTACATTTCTTTAAAATTTGGTGAGGCTGAGATGATATTTGTAAGTGTTAATGATATTATTACATAGTTTACATTATCTAATTCTACGAACAGATTTTGAATACTTACGGTTACGGCATTAAATCAACATTTGGTTATACTTGGTTTCATATTCCGGAAAACTTATGGCATTAAAACATCATTTGCTTCGTTTGACCCTTAGTATGGTTGGATTTATGTATATTTGATGCATTCTTGAAACAAGCAAATTTTGAATGAAGAACTAAAGTGTAATGGAACATTTGGTGCTTTTCAAAAAAGGATTACAAATAAAAATAGGAAAAATAATATTTTTTTTTTCAATTTCCGATGGAACCTCCATCGGAAAATGAAATAATTTATTCATCGACACCAACAGAAAAGTAGCAAACTAGCCGTTGGAATATACAACGAAAAACCGACGGGCGTGTCCGTCGATTTTCTAAAATAATACATTTCAAATTCGAAAGCTCCCAACAGAAAGAGACCGTCGATACTCCGTTGGAACAGTATAGCGACGAATTTCCGACGGCACCTCCCATTAGGTTTTTATTTAAAAATTATTCCCGTTGGAACATTCCAACAACTACAACCGCCGTATATCCGTCGGAAAGCCGTCGTATACCTGGATCGATGAATAACCGAGGGGCATAGGGAAAAGTCAAACTTAATACCGCTACGCGTCCGTCTGAAAACCGTGGGAAGGCCTTCGGGATTGCTATACCGACGGGACACCAATGGAACGTCCTGTCGGAATCATTATTCCGATGATAGTTTAGCCTATGGCTACTCTCCCGTCGAAGTCCCATGGGAATTCAATTGAACCGACAGAAAACCAACGGGATTTTCCAAATTCCCGTCGGTTTTCGCCCGTCGATTTTCGGGAGATTTTTGTAGTGCATGTCATTTTCCCAGAAGAAGGGTATTGATATTTTTTGTGTCTAAGAGTTTCTAATCATTTTGTTACTGAGCTTGATCCAGTTAGATTGCTCAAAATTATCAGAATTAATGTTTCACAATCCAACTTAACCAAATTCCTTAATGGTTATTGGGAAAGCGAAGACTGGATCAGAATCCTCAAATCAATTATCAAAGTGTGAAATGAGCAATTCACGAACTATTTTGATATTGCATAGGCCTAATTTCAAAGGTGACGATTGTCTTATCATAAGTGCTTACAACTATGTTTTTTCGACAGTTAATGGAGGATTAAGCTCAAATCTATAGCAAAAGCAAAGAAAGTCTTTGAACATTTGTACTCTATGAATCATGTCTCTACTAAGCTCCCTGAAGTAGAACTAGAATGCACATCCATAACTACAGTCCCAAATATATTGTTTGAATTAAATCTACTCGTCCATGTAACAAGAGCTATGGGGAAATACAGAGAGATCAAATTCGGTCCAAGAAGAAGAAGAAGAGTGTGATGTTGATCATTCCTTCTATGAAGAAACTGGTTATAAAGATCCACGACCAAAAGCATATGCCCCAAGTGATCAATATCTTTATGATTTAAAGTTTGACCCTCCTCGTGGCTATAGTCAAGACCCATGGGATTTCTCAAGAAAAACGGTCTTTCTTTAGTCTCTCGTCAGTATTTATCTGAATAAATAAATGAAAGATTATCTTATCTTATCTATAAACATAAAGTAATATCAATTGTGTGGTAGTAAGGAGTCATATCCTTTTGGAAAAGATTTCCCTTTTTATTTTATGATTAATGTGTTTTTTATCTAAATTTTCCTTTTTGAGAAATATCTTTATAAAGAGCTATTTGTACCCAAAACCCTATGTAATTCGAAAAGAGCAATAAAAACCTGTAAAAGAAAATCTCCAAAAAAACCTTTTGTTTTTTTTTTCTTTGCATGGAAAACCCTACGGCCTGTGTTTGAGTCACACACGCGTTGACTGCGATTCTTTTAGTATTAGGACACCTTTTTGACACGTGTAATGACATTTATACCCTTATTGAAGAAAATAAGTCTGCTATTAAAATATGCACAAAAACCCTGTATTTGTTGAAATGTGCACAAAAAACCCTGCAAATAGAATTTTAAAAAAAATTCTTGCCACATCAACTCTTCTAATTTTAAATAATTATTTGTGGATTTGATTATTATTATAATGAGTTCTAATTATATTATTATATTGAAAAAATGATTTTGAAATTTATTAAAATATAGTATATGGACTAATTAATTTTATTTTTTTTATTTTTAACACACATATTAAAATGTCATATATTAATTTTTTTACTTTATTAAATATTATATTAATGAATAAAGAAATATATAAATTTTTAAATGTCATATCCATTATTTTTAAAATACATATAAAAAATTATTATTATAATATAAATATAATTGTCAAATCCAATAAAATATTATTTACACTTTTATTATTATTATTTACTTAATAAACCTTATTATGCTCTAAAAAAGAATGCATAACAATTTCTAACCTTAACAAATATATGAAATTTGTCATTATTTACTTAATTTATGCTTTTAAAGAAAATTCAACAAATATAATTTGATGTGGATCTAATTTCCACATTAAGTAATTATTTAATATTTGATATTATCATTATTTATTTGGGATAGAAAGAAGAAGAAGTTGAAGAAGTCAGCAATTACGTGATTTCAAAGTTCAGAACGTGCCAAGACTTTAGGAGAGGGCTATAACCAATCTTGGAGGAGAGAGAAGAAAAAAGGGGACCAGATACATTGAACCTGGGAGAAAACCCTAGACTTGATATACTTCTCTGAAAAATGAGTCAAGAAGATCATCGTCATTCGGCAACTTCTACAGAAAACTCTAGATATCATTTTTGGCATCCTCTCTCCACTATTCTTTTACTATAATTTCCATCGTTGTGCTAGCATTGAGATTACATTATTCAGAATTTTATTGTACACAGAAGATTGAAGAGACAGACGATTGCCATCAATTTCATATTTTATTATCATTTACCATTATTCCCATTTCTTATTTTCTTTTCTGCAGTTTACGTTAATATTCATCTTATTGTCCATTTTTCTGTTTACAGCTTGATTAAATCCCCAATATTTCCCAGAAATAAATCTTGTTGGTGTTTTGTCAATTTTTGGCAAATATCATCTGGCGCCGTCTGTGGGAAGGCGATTAAATCGAGCGAAAGGCGTGAGTTTTCGTAGTTTTTCATGGCATCCAAGATCGGATCTAGCGGTCTGTCAACTCCAATCAACCCGTCCGCTCCGGCAACGACGAGCACTGAAAAAGCTGTTGGGAGTGCTTCAAATCCGTTATTCATCGGAAGTATTCCCGTGTTGACCGACTCCACCGTCGTTACGGTTACGGGAGGCGCGCCACTAACCAAGGACTGCGCGGATCTCCCGGAATCCAGCTTGACGGGAGGTTTGAAGAATCCGCGAAGCGATAACCTCGAAGTTGAAGGTGCAGGCCGGCTGACCCCTCCAGGTGCAGGAGGCTCCTCACCTGGAAGGACGTCCCTACCTGAAGGACTGAACCTGCCCGTGGGGGCAGACAGGCAGGCCGGCAACCAGCCGTCTACGGAAGAGCTGGAGGCATTGCTGAGCCTTAACTTCAACCCCCGGCAGACTACCAGGGTGGCAGATATACCTGGAGGGGTATCGTTGGGAAACAACGCCGCTGCTATGCAGTTTCAGGCTAAACAAGCAGCTGGCGGGGCTAGTGGATCAGGAAGTGGCTCTTTACCGCCAGACGCGCCCGTTCACCTTACAGCTAAGGAGTTCCAGCAGTGGATTAACGCAGCTGTAGCTGCTGCTTCGGCGCAGCGAAACCAGCCGTTGGCCCAGGGGCGCGGAACAGCCCCGCCGCTGCATGAAACAGAACCAACCATGAGAAGAATGATACCCCCTTCAGCTGGAGAAGGCTTACCTCCAGTTGGGGACCCCTTGGTGCTGCCAGGAGCAGACGGGATAGGAAACGGGGCAGCAGGCAGAGCTGCATGGCAGCCAATGGCGCCACCGCCACCCGTAAATTACCAGATGGGAAGAAGAGAGCCAGGCCTCCCTGAGCAGCCCGACTGGGCTGCCAGGTTACAGCAGAGGCTAGAAGAGATGGAGAGGCAAATGAGAGCAGGACCTGCCAGGGTGACCAGGAGAGGCGGACCCTTCAGCCAAAGGGTCCTGGCTGACGAACTCCTGCCAGGTTGCAAGACATCCGGGCTGCCGGAGTACAATGGTGCAACGGATCCCCAAAAGCATTTGGATCGGTTCGAGAACTTAGCCCTCCTGTACCAGTACAGTGAAGGGGTGAAATGCAGAGTGTTCTTGACCACGTTTACGGACAATGCGCAAGAATGGGCTCGGCAGCTTGAGCCCGGATCTATACATTCCTTTGACCAGTTTGCTGCATTGTTTTTACATCAGTTCGCTAGCAGCAGGGGCTACCAAAAAACTCCAAATGCTCTTTTCGCAGTAAGGCAGAGAGAGGGGGAGTCTTTAAGGAGCTACATCAACAGGTTCACCAAAGCCGTGTTGGAAGTCCCTTCTGCTACTGCGGAAGTGCGCGCTAATGCCTTCCAAGAGGGATTGAGGAAAGGAGCGTTCTTCACCTCGCTCTCCAAGAAGCCGCCCACCAGCTGGGATGATCTCCTAACCAGGGCGGAAAAGTACATCAATTCGGAAGAAGCAGAAGCGGGGAAGGACGAAGCAATAGCAGCTGACAGGAGGAGGGAAAGAAAGGAGGACGGGCGACTGCCCGCTCCAGCTAAAAGGATCAGAATACCTGAAAGGAGAGAGCACCTCCTGAGTCTGGGGCCCCGGTATGACCGATATACCCCACTGCGTACGACACCCGCTCAAACTCTTATGCAGATCCAGGGAACGGGCCTCTTGAATTGGCCCCGGAATGCGGAAAATGGGCCCCTCAAGTCCCCCTCAGAGAGGTTTTATCGGTTTCACAACGACTATGGACATGACACGGATGAATGTCGCCACCTGCGTGAGGAAATTGAGAGATTAGTTCAGGAAGGCTACTTGCAGGAGCTGATATGTCGAGATCGGGCAAAAGGCTGGGGGATGTTCCCAAGGAGGAATGCAGCAGGAGGGAGGCAACCTGCAAGAAATCTACCCGGAAGGAACGGACCTGGAAGGGGTACACCAGGAAGGAGGATACCAGGAGGGAATCCTCCCAGGCAGAACTACGGCAGAAGAGATCACCAACCAAGGGGAGGGGAGCAAAGAAGGCACCTCTCACCTCATAGGCCACTGATTGAGGCACCCCCAGCTGAAGCAGCAAGAGCAGGAAGGCGCGAGCAGGAGGAAGCCCCACAGCAGAAAGGCTTCATTCACATGATAATAGGAGGGCCGGCGGATGGGGACTCCCATCGGGCTAGAAGAGCACACACGCAGGAGGCTGCCCTTCACACGCAGGCAGGATCGTTCGTCATGAAGGTTGATCAGGCAGGACCGCAGCCCACGCTTCAGTTTGGACCAGAAGACCTGGAGGGAATTCAGGCCCCTCATAATGACGCTCTGGTCATAACAGCCAGCATTGCTAGCTATGGCATGGGAAGGGTCTTTATAGACAGCGGGAGTTCAGCAGACATCCTCTACCGAGAGGCATATGAACAGATGGACCTAGGGAAGATTGAGCTTGAACCCGTAAAGACCGCCTTATTCGGATTTGGAGGAGAGGTGGTACGGCCTATGGGGATGATTTCCCTGCCGGTCGTGTTGGGAACCAAGCCTAGGACGAGGACCCGGATGGTGAGGTTCCTAGTGGTGGACAAACCCTCAGCTTACAATGCCATACTTGGGAGACCAGCTATGAACTCTTTTCAGGCGGTTATCTCCACTTACCATATGAAGATAAAGTTCCCCACGCTGGAGGGAGTTGGAGAGGTGTCGGCGGACCAGCATTCCTCCAGGAAGTGCTATGTCAAAGCGGTCCAGCAAGCAGACAGGAAGGAAGCTAAGAAGGAGGGAGAGAAAAGAACTCGAAGTGATAAAAAAAGAAAGCTGGAAGAAACCGAGCAGGAAGATAAGCAGGAAGGACCTCACCCTAAAATAGAGCCCGCTGAAGAGCTATTGAGCATCGAGCTGGTCCCCGGAGATCCCGACAAGACAACAAGGATAGGATCGCAGCTGGACCCCAACTTGAAGGAGGAGCTGACAGGTTTCCTCAGGAAGAATGTGGATGTTTTCGCGTGGACCGATGATCAGCTGGAGGGGATTGACCCCTCTGTGGCGGTTCATAGGCTGAATGTAGACCCAAAGATCCACCCGGTGAAACAGAAGAAGAGGACGCACGGACCTGAAAGGGATAAGATCATACAAGACCAGGTGGACATGCTGCTAGCTGCCGGTCACATCAAGGAAATTCAGTTTCCTGAGTGGCTCTCAAACGTAGTCCTGGTCCCGAAGAAGGAGAACAAGTGGCGCATGTGCGTGGATTTCAGAAACTTGAATAACGCATGCCCCAAGGATTTTTACCCGCTGCCTAACATAGATCAGCTGGTGGATTCCACCTCCGGGTGTGAGCTCCTCAGTATGATGGACGCCTCGCAGGGCTATCATCAAATCCCTTTGGATCCGGCGGATCAGAGGAGAGTGAGCTTCATCACAGCAGGAGGAACATACTGCTACGTGGTCATGCCCTTCGGGCTGAAGAACGCAGGAGCAACCTACCAGCGCTTGGTAGATAGAATGTTCAAAGATCAGATAGGGAGAAATGTGGAAGTTTACGTAGATGACATGCTGGTGAAAAGTAGGAAGTCAGACACTCACCTGGCAGATTTGGAAGAGGCCTTCCAGGTCCTGCGCAAATACAACATGAAGTTGAACCCTTTAAAGTGCTCCTTTGGGGTAAAGGGAGGAAAATTCCTCGGTTACATTGTCACAGAGAGGGGGATTCAAGCAAACCCTACAAAAATCCAAGCAATACGAGATATGAAGGCCCCGGCAACACCGAATGAGGTGCAATGCCTGACGGGGAGGATGGCAGCTCTGAGCCGTTTCATCTCGAGGCTAGCAGAAAAAAGCCTCCCTTTCTTTGGAGTATTGAGAAAGGCGTGCAAGTTTGCATGGAGTCCGGAATGCCAGAAAGCTTTCGAAGACCTGAAGGCGTACCTGGAAGGAATACCCCTCCTGGTCAAGCCCGTACCAGGAGAGCCTCTATACGTATACCTGGCAGTATCAGGCCAGGCTGTCAGCTCCGTTCTGATCCGAGAGGAAGGAGGAACCCAGAAGCCGGTGTATTATGTTAGCAAGGTGCTCAAAGGAGCAGAACAGCGGTATCCGGATATGGAAAAGCTGGCGTTGGCACTCATGGTTACAGCGCGAAGGTTGCGACCATACTTCCTATCGCACGCAATAGTGGTCCGTACGAATTATCCCATGAGGCAAGTGCTCGGGAAGCCGGAGACATCAGGAAGGCTAATCAAATGGGCCATGGAGCTGGGGGAATTTGATATATCGTATTCCCCAAGGACAGCAATCAAAGCACAAGCCCTGGCGGACTTCATATCAGAGATGACCACGACGCCTGAGCAGGAAGGGCGCAGGTGGTTGCTACACGTTGATGGTTCATCCACCAGCTCGGGAAGCGGAGCTGGAGTGGTGATAACCAGCCCCGAAGGAGACGAATTCGAGTTTGCTATCAGATTCAACTTCAAAGCATCCAATAATGAGGCGGAATACGAGGCAGTGATCATGGGGCTGAAGCTAGCCAAAGAAGCTGGAGCGCAGCACCTGGTGGTGTATTCAGACTCCCAGCTGGTATCCTGTCAGGTGGAGGGAAAGTATGAAGCTCATGAAGAAAGGATGAAGGCCTACTTAACTAAAGTGAATGAAATGAAGACAGAATTCGTTACCTTCCAGCTGGAGCAGATACCACGAGATGAGAACAAGAAAGCAGATCGACTAGCCAAGATGGTTAGTTCGTTCGAGGGTGTCCATACCAGGAAGATTACGGTTCTGACACTCCCTGCTGGGGCGCTAGAGCAGGACGCGAATGCAGACCAGGAAGTGCTGATAGGGCAGGAAGAGCAGGACTGGAGGGAGGAGATTCTTGATTACCTGCTACATGACATACTTCCAACTGACAGGAAGGAAGCGCTGAGAGTGCAACGAAAAGCTGCCCGATTTGTGGCGATGCGAGGTTTCCTATATAGAAGATCGGTGACAATGCCCTTGCTCAAATGCTTGTCGCCGGAGGAAAGCCATTATGTGCTGCGAGAGATACACGAAGGAAGTTGTGGAAGTCATTCTGGCTGGGCCTCGCTGGCGGGAAAGGTGTTGAGAGCGGGATATTTTTGGCCGACCATCAAAACGGATGCTAAGGAGTTCGTTGCAAAGTGTGAGCAATGTCAGAAGTATGCTCCCCTCCTGCACCAGCCAGCTGAGCCCCTCACGGCTATGTACTCACCATGCCCCTTCGCCAAATGGGGCATCGATATAGTTGGCCCGCTTCCCCCTGGGAAAGGGCAAACACGATTCATGATCGTGGCCGTAGATTACTTCAGCAAATGGGTGGAAGCGGAAGCTTTAGTGAAGATCACGGAGAAAGAAGTGATAAAATTCTTACAACGAAATATCGTGTGCCGTTTTGGAGTCCCGAGAGAGCTGGTCTCGGATAATGGGAGACAGTTCATAGGAACGCAGCTGAAGGAATGGTGCCAGCAGCTAGGGATTCGACAATGCTTTTCAGCTGTCTATCACCCGCAGGCAAACGGACAGGTGGAGGTAATGAACCGACTCCTTTTACACGGTCTCAAGACTAGAGTGGAAGGAGCTAGAGGAAAATGGGCCGCAGAGCTACCTGCAGTCCTGTGGGCTCACCGAACCACTCCAAGTGTGACCACGGGAGAGACACCTTTCAACCTGGTATACGGTGCCGAGGCGGTCATTCCTGCTGAGATAGGCATGCCCTCGCCACGAGTGGAAGCCTATAATGAAGAAGAGAACGAAGCGTTAATGAGGGAAAACTTGGATACTATAGAAGAGGCAAGGGATCGAGCACTTATACGAATAGCGAGGTATAAAAACCAAATGGTGGCAGCTTACAATAGGAAGGTGAAAGCGCGCGACTTCCAGGTGGGGGACTTGGTGCTTAGGAGGGCAGATGCCTTGAAACCTGTTGGCAAACTAGGCCCCAGCTGGGAAGGGCCTTACAAAGTCGTAAGGATCGTGGGTCGAGGAGCTTATGAACTGGAGGATGCTAACGGAAAGAAGCTATCACGACCCTGGAACGTACAAAACCTAAAAAGGTTCTTCTGCTAAGCAGGCGCGCAGCCCGCGCCTGGAAGGAGAGCAGAAGGAGGAACGTATTGTCAGAACTGCCAGTTTCCCATCAAAACCTGAAGGGGTTTTTTCTGATTAAGCAGATACGCAGCCTACACACCTGGAAGGAGAGCACAAGGAGGAACGGGTTATCAGAATTTCCAGGTTCCAAAGTTACTATTTGTGCTTTTGATGGTTATTTACATAGAATTTCATGCATTTTGATTCATGCGAATGAAGAAGATTATGTCTCATGCTTATGTTTATTTGAATAACTGACTTTATGGGATTTGTGAGAATGCATGATGATGAGAAAAAAAACCAGCTCGTGCTATGCCCTCGACGCATGCACGTTGGGAGGAAGAAAAAATGACTTATGCTGGGTTATGCTCTGAGTGCACCGTATTATTATTAATTTGACACTTGAGACAGGCACATGCAAAGCCTCCGCGGCTATATTACCGAAAATCTGAACATTTTCGATGAATGATTACCCGGGATAAAGGGGGCACACAAATAAGTCCCTCTTGGGAAGGCGCGTTGATTACGCATACGCCTTGGGAAGAGCTGGAAGAAAGGCTCTTGGGAGTGATTCTCCACCTGCTTCCACCAGTCGGGTTGGCCACCTAGCTGGAAGGAGGCAGCTATTGCTAGGGTCGGAGAGAATACCCTCAGCACGAACGGCTCTGGCAGCCTTGTACCGTGAAAACCTGGCATGAGGGACAAATTCTCAAATGAACAGAAGAGCAACAAGCAGAACAGGGAGAAGGTCCACACCAGAACCGCATTCAAACCTTCTCCTTGGGCTGTCTACTCCCTGCTAGTGGGTTACAAAGGCAATGAAAAGCTAACACAGCCAGATGCCCATACAATACAATAAACATGTGCTAAAACAACAAAATCAAGTGTTCAACCATATATTCCATTCAAAAAGCCCTCAAATGTTCAGGGCAACCAGGAAAGAGAAAGTTCAGGTGCATGCTCAAGGAAAATGAGCCAAAACATAGTCATCCAAACAAAAGGCATACCAAGGAAAACCAGAATCCAATGAGTCTAAGTCCCAAAAATGCTAAGTCTAGAGCCGGAAATATCAACGGCTCGCAAAAGATGAGTCAATAAAGAAAGAAAGATGTCCAAAGAGAGAGGCGTAAAGAAAGCTAAGTCTGTGGCCCTGGCGGGTCTACCTGCCCGACAGTAGGGGCAGCAGCAGGAATGGTGGAAGCAGCAGGTGCAGTGTCTGGAGGATAGCTGGCAGGAGGAATGTGAGCTGGCGGGATACTAGCAGGAGGCGCGGAAGTAGCAGGGCCGTGAGCAGAAGTGGAGGCCCCTCCCGGGCTAGCATGCAGATCAACAGTAACCGCTTGCCCCGGCAGGCTGGGGTGATGTCCCTCCATGAGGCTAGCGTCTCTAGCTGGAGGGGGAGTAGAGAACTCACCTGCAGCGAAAACAAAAAGAGTTGATCACTAACAGAAGTTGAAGGAAAATCATGAAAAACGAGAAGAAGGAAATAATACAATGAAGCATGAAGACCAATGGGCGCACGCACCTGAAGGGAAAGACTGAGCATGATGAATATCTGTGGCAGAAGGAGTGGTACCAGGAGCAAGAAGACCCAAGGATACCAGGCGGGCATAACCAGCACGAAAGCCCTGCTCGAAAGCAGAAGCAGAAGCTGCTGCAACCTTCTGCATGGAGGCCTCGTCAACGGCCTGCTGGAATGCGGGAGAAGCCAAGTACTCGGCCTGGCGAAGCAACAAGCGCCCATCCAAAAGAGCCCTCCCTGCTGTCGTCTTCAGGAACTGATCAACTGCCTGGAGGGAAATGGGTTGCGGGGCAGCTGCTGCGAGGCGCTCCCTCCGCTCCTGGTCATAGGATTTCTGCAAGTCCTTCAATTTCCCTTCTGCAGCATTCTTCAAAACGTGGGCCGCCACAAGCTCATGGCGGAGAGTATCTGTCTCTCGCT
Organism: Lantana camara; assembly: GCA_037501455.1. Taxonomy (NCBI): domain Eukaryota; kingdom Viridiplantae; phylum Streptophyta; class Magnoliopsida; order Lamiales; family Verbenaceae; genus Lantana; species Lantana camara. The sequence continues at coordinate 13,171,630 of CM074859.1, forward strand.
GAAGATTGGTCAACTCCTCGGCAACAGAAGGAGGGACGACAACCTCCTGATCATGCCAGCAGCCAAGGAGCATCCCCGCCTGCGAAAAGGGGGATAGGTGAGGGAAAAAGACAAGAACGGCATCATAGTGGAAGCAAAAAGAGGAGGTGAAAAGCTGGATTTACCTGCGCGAGGTGGAGTGCAGCTCGGGCAGGAAGGGCCTCTCGGGAGAGCCCAGCCATGAACTCCCTGTCTGTTGCTGAAGGTAGACCCTTCAAAAGCCTCAATCCCAGATCACCCTGGGAATCAAAGAAGATACAATCATCCTGATCAGGCGGGCGCGGAGAGGAAGCAGTGTGACGACCAGAGGTAGGAACTGCAGATGATGTGCCAGTAGCAGGAGGGACGAATCTCTCCCTGCTCCTCCGGTCCTGGTCCTGTCGCCCGCCAGGAGGATGAAGAGGCCCTTTCCCTTTAGAGACCTGGACGGTCTGCTCATCGACGGGAGGGCTGAGAGACCTACGCACCTCTCAGTGCTTCTTGCGGGGTTCGTCAGAGCGGTGAGGAGAACGCTTGCGGGATGCACGACCAGGAGGTTCAAGCTGGCGGCCTGCCCGGTGAGCAGGATGGGGAGGCCCCCAGAAGGATCTACCCCCCGCCTGCTGGTAGCCCGCAGCAGCACCAGAGCGTGGCTTGCGACGCCTGCGAGGAGGTGCGTCTGGAGAATCCTCTTCAACTTGAGCAGGAGGGGGCCGATGCTTCACGCGATATTGCCTCATAATTTCGTCTGCAAAGTAAGGAGAAAGCCAAATATCAGAAAGAGAGCAGGAGGCATGTGATGCAAGTTATCACATAAAGCAGATAAGATCATATAAAAGATAAGAATGAACAGGCTACCAATCGGCCTCTCAAGAGGCACGTGCTGGGGGATCAAACCAAAGTATGAAAGGAGGGAACTGGAGCATAGCTCTACGGCGGTACATAAATATCCCTGCAATATCTTCCGACGAGCTTTGGACTCTGAAGAAATATCCGTCAATTGGGTATGGGCAACAGAGGAAGGACGTGACCGCCAGTCGGTATACATCTGTCTGCCCCATCCCTCGCTAGAAGGGCGCACGAAGAAATATCGGGTATCCCAATCCCGTGGAGAATCACGAAGTCGCAGGAAGGCGGGTTTCACCCGAGGGGTGATGTAATAGAACCCGTAGTTGTTTATTCGCAAAATGAAATCATCTCGAAACTCCATAGGCCCTGTCGGTACTCCTGTATAGCTCGTAAGGACGGCATAGCTAAGTAGTAGAGTCATGGCATTGGGACACAACTGGCCCAGGCTCATGCGAAAGGTGTCAGATACCTCAGCCAGGAACGAAGGGACCGGGAAGCGTAGGCCGGCATCCACCTGGGCTACGAAAAAGCAGGCCGTCCCTTCTGGTGCATGGTCGGGCCCCTCGCCTGGACCTGGAAGGAACGCCTCCCAACCAACAGGAAGCTCTAGCTGCCTAACAACTCTCTGCAACTGCTCCTCCGTCATGGTACAAGACTTATAATCATACTCCCCTCCATCTCCAGGGTCCGAGTCCGTCGTGTCATCAGAATCAACTTCAAGGGCCCCTGTAACATCCGCTGGGAGACTTACAGGAGGAGGAGGAGCAGAACGGGCAGCTGACGGATCAGCAGAGCTGCTAGTAGCAAGATCAGGAGCAGAACGGGCAGCTGACGGATCAGCAGAGCTGCTAGTAGCAAGATCAGGAGCAGAGCGGATAGCTGACGGATCAGCAGAACTGCTGGTAGCAGGATCAGGAGCAGAGCGGATAGCTGACGGATCAGCAGGGCTGCCAATAGAGATATCAGGAGCATAACCCGAAACTGGTGGATCAGCGGGGAGACCCTGGTCCGTAATAGTGCGGGGAACAGCAGGAGGGCCCATGAGCAGGAGAGGTGCCGGACAGGCTATAGGATATTCTTCCAGCTCTTTGTCTTGGGAATCCATACCTGGAGATTCCTGTAATTCCCCCAGCAGTAGGGATGAAAAAGAAAAAAAAAAGATACCAGCAAGGAAACAAGACAGAGGGAAAGAGCATGTTATACACATGGCAAACAGCAATCTCCCTTAACACACGCTCAACAATAGCAAGGAAATAAGTAAATGATAAGGGGATGCAAATGTAATTTCCCAAAACAAGACAAAGAGAAGGAGACAGTTTTCCCGACAACAACCCAACAAAGCATGCATTATAAAAGTGGTCTCAATACACTTTTATTACAAGGAGCCAACTCAGATACAGTTTCATTACAAGAAAGAGGAGACAACCAGCTATCTTTATTACAACCAAACAACAACCCAGCAAATTTTCAAGGAAGAAATCACAATCTTCACCTTTAGGAAGCTGGAGCAATATCCACGAGAGGACACCATCAATTCGACAGCAAGCACCATCCAACCAGAAGCAACAGCATCACATATCACCAAATCAATGAAAATTCCACGAATTAATTCATCGTCAACAACGAAGTACATCTAGCAAGTAGTAACAGATTCAATTCACCCAAAAACACAATATTCCAAAGATCTTACCAAAGCAGGAGATCTTATCAGTGGAGGCGATGATGATTGAAACAACCGACGACAAGCCAGTTTTCGCCCCAGATCTGCAAACAAAGGAGTTCTCTTTAGCAAATCCACAATGAGAATTAAATATCCCACATCATGAGAGACGGGTATTGGGTTTACAGGAGCAGCCCCGACCCAACCGGACAGCGGCGGTCCCGCGTCAACACACAAGAGAACTCAGATCTAGAGGACTCACACCCTGATCTCTTGGAAAAATCAAGAATGAAGGAGAAATAAAAAAGGAAAGAGGGCGGAGCCTTTACCTGCACGGCGGCAGCGCGGCGGCGCGACGGTGGAACAGTGGCGGCGCTGCAAGAAGCCAAGAAATTCTTCAAAATTGAGCTCTCATATCGAGAGAGGAGCTCAGATCTACAGCCCCTGAGCCTCGATCCTTTCAAGAGATCATCGGAAAAGGAAAAGGAAGAAAAAAAAAAGACGCCGAGAGCGGTGGTGCTTTACCTGAACGGCGACGGCGCTACGACGGAGAGTCCCGGCCGAGGTTGCTCCCGGCGGAGGCTTAGGCTCAGACCTATGAAAGGGGGAAGCAAGATCAGTCCCCCTCACCAAAAAAAAAAAAACAAAGAGAGAAAGATAGAAGGGGGAGTCCGTAGCCGACGCGGCGGCGGTGGTGGTGCGCCGCTGGTATGGTGGCGGAGTGATGAAGGGAGGGCGAAGTCTGTAGTCCTCTTACCTAAGGGAGAGAAACGATGACCTTGTCACAAGGAAGAGAGGGGGAATTGGTTTTTAGCCTGTGAAAGAGAAGAGCAGCAGCTTTTGCACAAGGGAGAAAAGAATATGGGATTTTGAATTAATCCAAGAGAAGAAAACCCTATATGACTAGAGTTCTGCCAATCCCGGTGACATCCTCTCTTTTTCTTTTATTTATCGTTCTTTTTCATAAAATTACTTGCCCCGTGATAATTTCGAATCAATTATTTGATTGTGTGAGATTTAGAGTAATCCTGATAAGATGTCTAGTTGGAGAGGATTGTTTTTAATAATTTTCAAGTAATATCTGGATTTCGTTAATTCTTGAGAGTCCATCCCGGGAAGTTGATTTGTGGATTTATTTCAGAGATATATCCTGACCACCAGAAAGCTAAGATCACATTTGAGTTATATCATACCTTGAGAAAATATGTTGCAGGAATTCCCGCCAAACTTTGGAGAAGAAGAAGAAATATTCATGATTAAACTGGCGGGGAAGAATAGCAGAAGGGAACTAAGCGAGCAGGAAAGGAAAGAAACACGTGAGTAGAAAGCAGCATGTGAAAATCAATTAAGCTGAAAGTCAATCAAGCTGAAAGGAGCAACGAGCTGGGAGGATAAAGATATTAAGCAGAAAGTAAGGAGGATTCCAAAAAGCAGAATGTTGAGCCAATTACAAGGGGCAGAATCTCAAGCAAACCTTGGGTGCGGGAAGCAACGGTTGCACTCTTTTTACTCGCTAGGGTTTTGTCCCACGTGGTTTTCCCGAGTGAGGTTTTTAACGAGGCAATCACCGTACCCAGGAAGGGAGACCGGTCGGTTTAACACGGCCAACCGCCAGCCAGAGTTGTTCTCCGAAATTCATTACTCTCACAGTCGTCCACATTGTTCGACTGTAAGAGTAGGGGGGAGTGATGATGTGGATCTAATTTCCACATTAAGTAATTATTTAATATTTGATATTATCATTATTTATTTGGGATAGAAAGAAGAAGAAGTTGAAGAAGTCAGCAATTACGTGATTTCAAAGTTCAGAACGTGCCAAGACTTTAGGAGAGGGCTATAACCAATCTTGGAGGAGAGAGAAGAAAAAAGGGGACCAGATACATTGAACCTGGGAGAAAACCCTAGACTTGATATACTTCTCTGAAAAATGAGTCAAGAAGATCATCGTCATTCGGCAACTTCTACAGAAAACTTTAGATATCATTTTTGGCATCCTCTCTCCACTATTCTTTTACTATAATTTCCATCGTTGTGCTAGCATTGAGATTACATTATTCAGAATTTTATTGTACACAGAAGATTGAAGAGACAGACGATTGCCATCAATTTCATATTTTATTATCATTTACCATTATTCCCATTTCTTATTTTCTTTTCTGCAGTTTACGTTAATATTCATCTTATTGTCCATTTTTCTGTTTACAGCTTGATTAAATCCCCAATATTTCCCAGAAATAAATCTTGTTGGTGTTTTGTCAATTTTTGGCAAATATCATAATTATTAATATGTATTAATAAAAATCCTACCTTTCACCGAAAAATAATCACGCCCTAAGTAAATAAATAATTTTTTTTGTCAGAATCTTTTTTGCTCTTTACACATAACACAAGGTTTTTGGTACATAAAACTCTTTAATTTTGGTTGAGTGCTTTTGAAATGAGGAGGGACATTTTAGTCAAAACGCACCATTCAGTTGACCGAATAATGAAAAGGGACGGTAGACTTAAGTTTTATAACATAGGGTCTTTTACACTTTTTTTTTTTTTTTTTTGACAGGGTTTTTCTAGCTTTTTTCGAATTACACAGGGTTTTGAGTGCAAATAGCTCCTTTATAAAAGAAAATCAATGCCTATGTATTTTTCATACAGAGTTAGAAGAAATAAAATCCCATTATATACGTTCACTAGCTAAATAGCCTTCATCTATTTCTTCTGAAATTTCTTTAGGGAATCTTTTATGGTTTACTCCAAACTTAGTAATGAGTATACTCTGTACTTGTCTCTTTGAGTATACTTTATGTAGCACCCCGAGCGATGGGCACCACATCCCCCGTACCATAGCTCGACACGTGTAACGAAATAAGGACTCCGCACACGCATCAAACCATAGTGAACGGGAGACAAAACAAAAACAAACCCTAGGCTAGGCGGTCTAGACCCTAATACAGAGCGCACAACAAAAGTCATAAATGCGGAAGCGACAAGATCCATACAAGTAGATGCACATATAAGAAATACATTAGCATTACTTAGAACAATTATACATATCATGCCACTTGGCCAAATAAATCATAATCCATGTTTTTCATAACGTAACAATTCATATATATGAGTCCAAAGTCTAGAAGATACAAAATAAACCAAAAGGAATGCATGAGACTCAACTACACGACCCCAAAAACTCGAAAGACAGACCGCCGCCTAGCACGAGCCACTCCTACGCCTGCAACTCAAGAAACAAGGGAGGGGGAAGAAGAGAGAAGCAATGAGGGTCAGTCCTAAAGACTGGTGAGGGGGCCAACATACACACCCCGTATACATATAGGGCAAAGCAAGTATCAAGGGCGTAATAATCCATGAACCGGGGATGGTTTTTGCACGCCCAAAACATTTCCCGTAATAACAAATATATATACTTAAAAGACGTTAAGGGCTAAATGCCAAAATAACAATTAGAAATTCATTCCTGTTTTATAGATTCAAGATAAGGTAAAACAAGACATAACACTCGGCGAGTACGAGTTTCTCTATGTCAAGACAAGTACATATCAAACAAATTTAAATTAAAACAATCTCACCTCATACTTCGGTGATGGAAGGGTTGTGCACACCGTTAACCATCCGTGTAAGCAAGCAGAACGTGAGTTTCGCGACACTCATGCCTGTCAGACTTTTTCCCCCACCAACCTCTTAGTGGATTCCGGTACATCCTACGTGTGGAGATCATGAACGAGATGTTTGTCCGGCGACCCCTTGGTCGACTCAAGTGTTTTATCCTACAACTTCCGGGGCCCATCATGTCAAGTACAAGTTCAAAGCACCTATCTTTCAAGGTCATAACTCTCAACACGTTCAAAACATAACAAAAGTCTTTTTAAAACAAAGCAAAATATAGCGTACATACATATAAAAACACTTTCAAGATCTTTCACAAGCGGGACAAGCCCTCAAATACTTATCATGCACGTATCTATCATATAATATATATATATATCGTATGCGGGCTTCAAACACATAGGGTTTTAGGTCAAAATAATAAATAAAAAAAAACAAAAACCTCACCTTCAAGAACCAACGGGGACAATAAGGGAAGCAACGGACGCCTACGAGACAGCCTCATCACCCTCAGGATGAACCTTTGAACAAAACAAGCACAAGAGATGACTTAGACTCAAAATTCACCAATTAGACGATCAGCGAATGTATATAAATGCAAATGATGCATATGAAATGCAACAAAAAATCATCTAAGTCACTTCAAGCCATAACACTTAATATCGAGACATAATGAACATATTTCACGTCATATAAATTTAGAAACTCATACAATGATCATAACATATCATAAATCATGTTAGCGGTGCATACTTATCATAAAAGAATCAAAGAGATACCAAACGGGGGAAGGAAACAATATAAAGGTACATACGTGCACATAAGAAGGCATTTAGGGCACATCTTGCCATATAAGGCGTATAAAAAACATCGAATCACGTAATAAATTCACAATCAAACATATAACACATAATACATTATGTTAACAAAGTTCATGAATCAAGAACGAGGCAATTAAGTCAAGAAACGACCAACAAAGTAACAAACAATACGCATGAAGTAGCATAGAGAGCACACATAGCATATATGCACCTAAATCACCTCATACGCACAAAGGAGAAGTCATAACATGCAAACTAATTAACTGGCAACATGCATTAGACATATAAGCAACAAGCAAGGTGAGAAGCAAGAAAACAACTAAAAGCAGCAGGGGAAAGGCCGCGGGCGCGACAGGGCCGTGACACCGCAACAGCAAGGAAACTGCAGGGCTGTCGCGGCCGCGACCCTGCTCCAGACGAGCCACTAGGAAGAGAAGCAGGCGCGGGACCTGCAAATAGAACCAAGAAACACTGGGGTGTCACGGCCGCGATGAGGTTTCTTCCTCAAGCGATCGCGGTCGCTTCCCTGGGCGGAAGCAGCTAAAAATCACCAAGAACAGGGCCAACAAGCAGGGGAGGAATGGGAGGGATTAAACAGCAGCCAAGCAACAAAATAAGGAGCAAGAAGTAAGCCATAAACGCAGCACATATGCAGGTTTCATGCAAGGAAACATAAATTCAAGTTTCACTCCATTTCTTCAAGTTTTCATGCAAGCAACAATGGTGGATCAATCTATACTCATCTAGGATGAAAGCTGAGGTTATATATGCACAAAATAATTCAGATAGATCAACAATCATGCTTCAATTTGAACTAAAAGGCAAGGAATGGCATGATCTCTTCAAATTGACATATAACCTAACTATTCATTCATATAATCAAAACATGGCCAAACATGGATGAAAACATGCAAATCATAAGTCCAAAGAACCACAAGAAGCTGGAGAACAAGCTCATGATCTTACCTTTCAAGTTGGAGAAGAGATGGAGGAGTATTGATCTCAAAAATGGTAAAGTGAACAGTGTTTTCCCCCTTTCTTCCTTGGTCTCGCGTTGCTGCTCCTCTTTCTCTCTTTTTCTTCAAGTGGCCGAAAGTAAGGGTTGAGGGGGATATAGGTTGTTTTGTTAGGAGTATGTGGGTCCAAAGAGGGGGTAATTTGGTCAAGAAATGAAGGAGATATCTCAAAAACCGTAAAAGGTGGAAGTTACGCGCCAGGCTCTCGGTTCGGGCAAATTTCGGAGGTTCAAACGGGTTTAGAAAAATACAAGGCAAGGTTTCTTAGCTCCCATTTTTCGTTACGAGTCCGACGCCTCTTTCGGAATTCGAATCCAAATTCCCAAGCTCAAGTTACGGCTTTCGGAACCCAAGATGCGCTAAAACGAGTTAGGCCCTCGAGTCCCTTAACAAATAAAACGGTTTAAGAACTGTGTCAAACGAAGTTAAAAGCATAAAACGAGCATATACGTACATTTATAAATCACATATTTCATGCATGTCAAGTTGACACAAAAATCGAAATCAAATACGAGCATATACAAGTCAAGGCACAAGCATAACAAACTAAACGTATTAAAACTCATATTCAAAGTATAACAATTAATTCAAATAATTTAATTAATCACATAAACAAGTATAATAAACATAGAATATCGTAATTAAATAAATTAAAGATCACACTTAGCACTCTCGATACGGCGTACCTATACGGCCGAAATATCAAAAACTAGCGGACGATTTCCCCAACTTACGAACTAAAATTTATTTCTATTAATTATTTCAAAATCAAATTTAAAATACTAGGGATTTATAATCTTGTCTCTATTAATGATTTCAAAATTAAATTTATTTCAAAATAATAACAAATTACCCGACTTTCAGTTACATTGCTCCTATTACAAACTACCTTATAGTGACGATGTCTAAAAAATACTATATATCCTAACACTTTGAGATCTTATTTATGAAATACGCCTACGATCTTATAAGCTTCGAAAATATCTTACTAAAATTCGACAGACTCTAAGCTCTTCCAAGAAAAGAAACTTAACCATATTATCTTACCCAATTAAACTTTTACATGGGTTGCATTGAGCAAATAACTGCACTGTTGCTCATCTATCACGATGTTTTAACCCTAACATATTGATTTGCACATATATAATCATCGTTAATGCGTCATTAGCTATCCATTTTTCTGTAGTTGCTGCCACTGGCAACAAAATTATCACCGAGTTATAACATAGGTTCTACGAATCTCAAACTTTAAATACAATGAGAAGCAACCGCAATTAGGGATTTGGATTTCCTATTTCAAGTTTGTATTTCATCTCTTATTTCATTCATTTATACATGTCAAGTGTATTAATAGATGGTCCAAATTATAGGACATAATCTTATGATTTTTTCCATATTTGAATTGTTTCTCTCTCATAATCTCAATTCTATATCAATACATGTAATGTATGTATATAAATAAAACAGGAAATGAGATACAAAACTAAAGCAGGAGATTCAAACGCAGCAATTAGGCTTCTTAAGAGTGTCACAAATGCAAGCATCGACAACGATAAAATTTATAACAAAATATTTTTCAAAAAGTGCTTATAAGATGCAAGTGTTATCGTAAACACAAGATCAACTTATAAGCTCTAAAAACTTTTCTTTTCTTTTCTGAAAGTTTATTCTTTTTCCTCCTAAAAGCTTATAACAAAACTTGAAGAGTATTGTAGCATTACCAGGAAAGGGCACAGGTCTGTGTTCTTGCTTCTATATTGTATGGATGAGAATACCCTCTTCTGTTTTTTTTCTCATTTTTGTTGATGCAACTTTATTTGAGAAATCGAGCATCACCACTAATTTTACAGCCTTCCCAGTTAAAAGGGATAATCATGTTTATTTAACACAATTAAATTGAAAAGACAAGACAACTACATTTTAATCTCCAAACTTATTTACTAAATCCTTCAAAGTCATGCTGAATCATGCACAATTTATAATAGTAAAGTAGCAAACCAAAGGGAATTATTGAATCGGAATAAAACCACAAATCCAGGAGATATACACAGCCACCAATTTCATACACATCAAGGGAAATAAGTTTAGATCCATGATTATGAAAATCCCTCTACAAATAAGCAATTGTAATAGTTAAAATAGAACAGTATCGAAAACCCAGATTTTGGAAATACTGAAGCAATGTGTTGCACAAAAAGGCCGAGTAATACCCGCATATAGCAAATACAAATTGAACCAAAAATCAGAGAATAAAGAACTGAACTCTGAAGAACAAAGAGAAAAAAATACCCGTATTCACGATTCTATGTGCATCCCCATCCACGGAAGAAAACAGGAATTTTCCCTAATTCTTGGGGAGAAGATAAAATGATTAGGTAAAAATAGTGGCAACAATCTTGTCGAATGCAGAATGAAGTATTTAACCGGCTCCGTATCGTATAGTTAAATTTTAATGCTCTGATCCGACTCGACCCGAACAGTAATAAAACAGATAGATGTATAATAATTCAAATTAACCACGGAAGAAAACAGGAATTTTCCCTAATTCTTGGGGAGAAGATAAAATGATTAGGTAAAAATAGTGGCAACAATCTTGTCGAATGCAGAATGAAGTATTTAACCGGCTCCGTATCGTATAGTTAAATTTTAATGCTCTGATCCGACTCGACCCGAACAGTAATAAAACAGATAGATGTATAATAATTCAAATTAAGAGATTGTGATGTAGGGTGAGCTTTACCTGATATGGCAATTGCAGATGGTCCGCCTGAAACGACCATTGTTGACTGAGTTGAACGCCGGATAGCCATTGGGATCGGAAATTGGAATACTATATAAAAGAAAATTGCATTTTTTGTATTTTTACTTTTTTAGTATGAATAAAAAACAATGGAAAAGCCTCCCCTACCAACAGACTTCGTCGTCTCCAAAGAGCAACATCAAAAGAACCGCCTCACACCACCAAATGAACAACCCCAATCATGCCCATCTTTTCATTCAAGGACATCTCAAAATCATATATATCAACATAATAATGCAAACAGTAATCCCTAAACAAGATAATTGAAGAAGATAACAAAATCACATCAAAGCAACATGTCAATGAAACATCTAGCAGAAATGGGCCTTATTCCTCACTGTGTGTCTGTGACTATCTCTGACTTGATCTGGTGTGTGAAAGACAGTGCGTGTTCTCAGAGCCTTGAATCAACGGCTAGGATCATTCTATATATGTATCTATATCCATATCTATCCATCTGTGATCTTAATCTTATCCACTCTTTTTTATGGAAAGAAGAAAAATAAATTAAACTAGAAAGGGAAAGGGTTAGAGAGGGAGGGTGACAGACGAGCAGTGAGCACAGGCAGGCACAGATGTATACAATCAATATACAATTGTGCGCCTGTGCTCACTCTCTTCTGTCAAACTCTCAACCTCTCTTCCCCTGTTTTTACTTTCAACAGACATTGATTATGGGCGTGCTTGGATCTGAAAACTAACGATAAAACCCTTTTCTGGAAAGATACACCAATCAATCAAACCCCAGAAATTTTCAATATTAGGGTTCTTCTCGACAGGAAACACACACAGTGCAGGAGCCCAGCAGCTGTTCAAAGATCTGCGTATCATGATCTTTCCAGTACGAGTCTGTATTCTTGTGTAATGCTGACAGAGACAGGATAATAGCACCTTACCTTACACCTTTGCTTGAAAGATATATGTACATATAACATATACACATTTTATATACATACATTGATGATGGGATTTATGACTTCTTCTGACTTTTGTTATCTCCCACTTGTTTCTTGGGCTTTTCCATTTTAAACCGTAGGTGGAAGGGTACTGAAAGGACAAGAACAGGCGATGGGATCTTCAGATGAGAAAGAGAGAGAGGGAGTTGGATTCGCCTACACGGTTCCCAAGATGTGACTGGTAATCTGGGCAGTTAGATTATAAATAGTGATTAGTGTCTGTCTTTGGAAGTTGCACTACATAAGACTTTTGGGATTAATCTAACCTTTCTTCTTTCACGCGTTTCTCGAGACCTAAAATTTTTATTAACTTAAACTATTTTGAGCACTTTATCCTTTTCTTGGCCCGTTTGTTTTTTTTCTTTTGCGGTGGTCCTCAATGCTCATTTTCTCATGCTTGATTCTTGAGGGGATTTAGTAAGAGATGCACGTGAATCTTCTTCAAAGGATATCCAATGAAAATTTGCTAGGAATATGTACACATTTTCTTGTTTTGGATAAAAGAATTGAGATGTGCAAATTGTAATAAGTGATTTGATCGATAGTGTCCATTAGTGTTTTGTTTTTTAAAAAATAAAAACAATATTATATAATCAAATCAATAGTATAATTAATGCAATAAAAGTTGAAATAAGGCAAGTTGAAACTCCAATTGTCGATAGCAAATGCTACACAGACAGAGTTAGTCTATTACTTTTATAAGGAAGACACTTAAAATAGTAACAAAACTTATATACGAAAGAGACAAAATGACTTTCATGCGAAAGATTTGAAAGAAAACATAACTTAAAAAATAGCGGTGTACAGTGTACATAGATCAATGAAAAAATCGTCTTTGCACCACAATAAGACCAACAACGGAGCAAATCTCCGCTAGATTTGGGAATATGATAAAAGATCTGAAAGAGTAGGCGAATTTGAGAAAATGACGTAAATTCGAGAGATAGCAGATTTGGCCGGATATCGACGGAGCAGCTCTGAGAAGCTAACAGTGGAATAAATTTGAGTCGATCCGACGGTGAAACAATAATAGTATTCTCCACTGTCGGATTAAAGCTTCAATTGACAACTTTTTCTTGAGTTGAATTATACTTAATTGATTTGAGAATTTTAATCTACTGGTGGGTTAAAAAGAGAATTTTAATGTCCGTTAGTATTAGGGATGGCATTTTAACATTGCTATCGGTATGTGCTTGGTTTTTTCCGTTATTTTGGAACCTTTTGGATTGGATTGTTTACTTAATCCTTCAATCATGATGGATTGGATGTGCTTTGTAGGCGAATTTCGGCGACTTCCGGTGATCAATAGGGGAGAATGGGGTATGGGTTTTGTTCCTCTTGGAGAGAGGAAGACAATGGTGTTGGTCTTAACTCTTAGGTCATCATGACGGGGGAGAAATCGACGATCAAAATTGATTTTGTTTTGGTTCGAACGGAATATATTCCAAGGATATTTCGCCGAAAATGTCCAAAAGAGAAAAAATGATAATGAAAGTTAGTGGGAAAAGCATGCAAATTTAAAGAATAAGGGGGAAAGGGCGAAACGTGCCAAATGAAAGGGGTTGTCGCAATCTCTTTCCTTTGGCACGTTTGACGTTTCGCACTTTCCCTTACCTATAAAATGTATTTATATGTGTCGGGTTGAATTGGACCACTTCAATAAAATACGGTTAGTTTCTTATTTATCTCACAATTCTTTTTCCTCTCACTTTACTTTATATTTTTTCTATTATATTGTTTTTATATTTTTCCCCATATATTCTAATTTATTTCTTAAGCATTATTTTTTAGTAATATGATATTATTTTATTATATTTATTGATTTATTTATTATAAATTTATTATTATATTAAAAATAATTATAAAATAAATATTAATATGAAAAGCTTAATTTAACATACATTTAAATAATAATATCATACTCAATCAGTGTAGAAAGTTATTAAAATCTAAGTAGATTTAAAGGGTGTTGTTTATAACTACAAAATTTCCTGAATAGAAATGATCTCCACATTTTTATAGTATTCTTTTATCTTAATACAACTTTATCTTATGAAAATTAACAATATAAGTGAATTTTGTACATGAACTTATAAAACATATAACAACTATGTCATTTATAATTAGGTTAATTACATAACACCCCTATTTTTATGGGATAGAAACATTATTATATTGCAATCAGAAACCATACTACAAACGCATTCCTTCATGGAATAGATTTATGTTTGTCACGAGGCTATTGTCACAAACGGTTAAATTGTCGCCTAAATTTTAGTCGATGAGCCGATTATAACGATGATATATCGATAGAAAAATTTATCACAATAGATCTATAGTGACAAAATATTAAAATATCGTGACGAATTTATTTATCACAACAAAGTCAAGACGACATTAAGCGTGGTATGATAATGGATGATGGAACATTGGATGACGGTATGCAACATAAATTCGTCGAATGATAAATCGCAAAAAAAATAAAGTTCGGATAACAAAAACTCTTTTCCCCATATATTAATTTCATAGCTTTAGATTCTTTTGTGCAATGTTGTCCAAATTCCATAACTTCAGATTCTTAAAACTGGAAAATCCGAAAATGTGTTCAAACTTAGAAAATAATCTCTTTTACAATTAGTGGTCCAGTTTCACTATTTAAATGCATATTGGCAGTGAGCATGTGACACTTAGCTGTTCCAAATATTACTAATCTAGACTCTAAAGTGAGCCAAAATATAATGAGCAGACTCGCTAGCTAGGGTTGGCAAGATCTTGAACCATCACTTCGATTTGCCCATATACATATATAAGATATGGTAACATGAAATAATCTGACATGGATATAATAATATTAAGTTTTTTTTTAAAAAATTAGACATGTGATAATTGTCCGAAAAAATATTTGATATGAGTATCAACATGATAGGATATATATAAAAAATATTTTTAAAAGTGTTAGTATAGTTATAATCTATGTTTTAAAATTCAGACCGGACTGATTTGATCGATGATCGGCCGCCCATCCCATCCAGTAAACCCTATAAAAACAATTAGCTTTCAAACCAGTTTGGTCTATTTGAAACCGATGGAAAACCAGTAAAAGAATCGGATCGAACTGCTTGACTCGTTTTTTTTTTTTTTTCTTTTCAAAATTGTAAAGAAAAAACAATTTTTTTATGGGGTTTCAAAAACTCATCCCTCTTAGTAGAAAAAGAATGTTCTAAACCAACTGGGCTATTTTTTTTTTTTTTTTATATTTGTTAGAAAAAATCTTAATATATCTTTCTAAAACAATAAGCTCGTCAATCTATAGATTATAATTAAAATCTAAGTTTTAAAAAAAATATTAATTTTAACTAAAAATATTATAAATTATAATACGTTGTAAATTTTCAATTTAAATATAGATAAAATAATGTGAAATATTTTATTTTAATATATATCTATAAAAACATAAATGCATGTGTGATATTTTTTACTTTTTTTTTTCCACAATAAAAATATGTTATTTGTTAAATTAATTTTTTATCTATATTGTTAACTTGATGTATATTGATTATTTTGCTATTTAATTGCATATTTTATCTCTATATTTGTAGATTTATAATTTAAAATTTTATTATTAAAGATATTATTTGAAAATAAATTAGTAATTGAAAATGATTTAAAATTATATTTATTTTTTTATATTATTTAATTTATTTGACTATTTTTATTTAATTTTTATAATATTATATAATTATAATGTTATATCATTGATATATGGTCAAACCCTTCGAATTAATAAAACCAATAACTAATAAATCTTTCCGGTTGAACATTCCCTCAGGTTTTAAAACATATGGCTCCCTTTACTTCACAAGAAAAAGGGTGGTTGGCTAATTAGTCACCCCTTTTCTTTGCTTTACTTTGATTGGCAAGAAATCCAGCCATTTCCCGGAGCCCCGGGAGTTACCTAGAATGGGGTGGGAAAATAGCCACCTAAAAATGTTGCTGTTAATTAGCCTAGTGCCAATGGTTTAGTTGATTTTACAATTTCGCCCTTGACAATAATGATTTCCTCCAACACAGTCGGACCTTCATTCACATTGTTCACACTCTTCACCCCTTGCACCCCAAAGGCTACCACGTCAAACCCAACCCATTTCTCAAACCCGATCCGAGACCCAAAATTCTCACCGGAGAGGCGCGTCGGAGATTAAGGAGCACGAATTCTTTCGTGGGCTGAGATGGGATTTGCTAACGAAAATCTTACGGCCGCCGTTTTTGCCGTCAAGGGACGAGACGGAGGTGGCGGAAGGTGGGATTGGCATACGGACGTATTTTCAGAAGCAGCTGCCGCCGTCGACACTATGTCGCCGTTGCGGGACGACTCTAGGAATAAAGTTTCATTAACGGAGTTCTAACGCATGTGTAAAGATTTTATTTTAAATTTTTTTCCTTTAATTTTTCATATTTGGGTACTTAGCTGTGAATTTGCAAGTAAAAATAAGAACAAACCCTTCAAATAGGTGTACGCGCATGTGCAATCTGAGATGGTTCTTCGGATGGTTCTCTTTGCAAGAATAGGATCTGAACAAGAGTTCCTATGGAAGAAGGGTATATTGGGAATTGCACTGCTATTCAATGGATAAATTCTGCAAAAGTAAAGATATGTGCAATTTTGGCTATTTAACCAGATTCTCAAACAATCAAACTAAAGAGTCCACTGGATAAAATAATCAAGATTTCAAAAAAAAACAAACCATCCCTGATGGATAGCAAACAATTGAAGCAAAGGGAGCCTAGTTTATAATTTAGTATATTGAACTTGTAAACATTATCAGAATAAGGTGTGAAGACACTAGATTGACAACATAAAGTAGACTTATAGGGTAGGCCAGAAGGAACAATCAGAGTGAGTGGCACACACAACCACCTAAATAAAGATTAAAATTTTGTTCAAATTTAATATTATATTTTGTGGATGAATTTATTTTTGGAGAAATTAGGGAAAAGTCTCCAATGCGGACCTCAAATTTGACATAGCTCCCCTATTTCAAATTTATCCTTACTAACTTCCCAGTTCACTTTAATATTTTTACTTCACTACCTATTGTGTGCGATTTTACCAAATTACCCCTGAAGGTTATCACTTTCCCTCCCATTCTCAACTCTCATTAATATGGTGAAATGTGGTACAAATTTGGTGAAATGTGGTATAAAAAAGACATGATTATGTATTTAATTATCCATATGTAGCGCTTTTATATACCTCAGGAGGTGGAATTACACAACCTTATTCATGTAGTACAAATTTAGTGAAATGTGGTATAAAAAAGGCAAAATGACATATTTAATCATCCATATGTAGTATATATTTTTGAAAAGTAAGGATTCGCTTTTATGTACCCAGGAGGTGGAATTATACAATCTTATTCATGTAGTACAAATTTGGTGAAATGTGGTATAAAAATGGCAAAATAATGTATTTAATCATCCATATATAGTATAAATTTTTGAAAAGTAAGGAAAATAATAAATGGAAGGGTAAAGCAGTCATTTTAGGTCAATAGGGAGTAAACCAAAATTATGAATCTCATGTGGGGAATTAGTGGGGACAATTTTTAAAAGGGGTAGCTAACTAAAATTTTTACAACTCATGGGTAGTTTTAAACTAAGGCCCTTTATTTTTGAAGGGATATTAAATTTCTTGACAGTAATCTATAAAATAAAATTCATAAAATTAAGGTTAGATAAATTAAAAGTAATAAAAATTTAAATTTTATGATATGTTATATTTCACATGATATATTTAAATATTTGTACTTTATAGGTGATCAGGGGTTGTATATTAGGTTATATGCACTAAGGATTGCATACTGTTAAATATAAATATAAGGTGTATTGCTAGAAATTTATTCGAATTTGAAATAATGTTTATGTCATGCAGTTACAATATTAATTGTATGACATTAAAGATCATAACCATGTATCTGTTACAAAACATTACAAACGTTTTAGTGAAGTTATTTTTGCATTATGGCTAATTCAATTGTGAGGTTTATGACCTGACATAAACAAGACAATTAATAGTCATTGGTGTTATAACTCCTTAAAAATCTGAAGTTCTAGACCTCAGAATATGAGAGAGAAATAGAGAGACTAGTATGTAACATGGGATGAATTAGAAAGAGTTAGAAGTCCAAATAGATTTCTGGTTTGGTACTGAAAAATACACCTTGGTACGAAAACACATAGGAATTTGTGACTGTCAGAAAACATACTTTCACACACATAACACGTTTTCTGAAGTACTAACCAAACACCACACTCTCTCGTAAGAGACCTAGTTTAGTAGTCGAAATGAGATTATCCTGAGATCATGCGTATATGTGATTCGAAAACTTATGGACTGTCTTATTATGGAAAGAACTTCGCGTCAACCGAGCGCATCAATAGTTGGACGAATACATCTTTAAGGCAAGTCGACTTTCTTCGTCCATTCAACTATAAAAAATGATAAGTCTCTCGATTTACCTTTCTAATATTGTTCTGGTTTTTCATTGTCACATGAATATATTTCGGTATTTACAATAATTTGAACATGTTAGATTCTGGTACTTATCTTCATATGAATATATGTAATGTTGGTACTGATATCACGATGAGTATGGTGGATCTATTGGCTGATGGAACTTATATTGTAATGGATATATAGAATTTACGTGTTGCTGGTATTTCTATCTCAAATGATATTTTTCAATATGTTTTTTGTATATTTATATTTTAAATCACATATTTTGTTATACATCATACATAAAATTTGATTATCTATTATATTTAATTTGATAATTTGCTATTACCATTTAGCAAAATTTCCAACAAATTTTCTCTCAGAAATTTTATTTGGGTGTTATTTACACACAAAATAGATAAATAATACGGACGTAACCATCATTCAACACACGAGATCTTCAAAGTTCAAACATTATTGATTTCGTCTGAAAATATGGTTTTGTCCTTTTCCTTGTGAAAGTTTTGATGTTCGTATTATTAGGTTACGTTAAATGTGTGATATTTTAATTCTCAATGTCAGCCCATAGTATTCATCTATATTTCATTATAAAAGAGAAACCGGTTTTAGCAAGGTAGTGGTGACAGGCAGTTTTAAAAATCCAAAATTACACATTCATTTAATAATTATATATATAATTATTTGATTATAATTCTCTTTAAACACTAGTAAGTTATATTCCGTATTCTCACTGGCAGTTCATCTTTCAAATCAAAACTTAAGTTCTTCTGATTGGGAGCTTATTCCTTTAAGAAAAATGGGTCTTAGAGGTATAATTAATACGAGCATTTTCTGTTCTTAAAGTTTTATCGTCCTTATTTTTAAAAAATATATTACAGGTTATAGGCGACACACTTTCAAAATATATATATAAAGCCGTATGTTTTTTTGGAGAAGATTAATTTCATGGGATAGCACAATGAACTTTTTGTTATGTATTAATTTGTGGCTTAATACCCTTAAGACTTGTTTTATAAGATTCAGGTGTTAAAAACGAAAATGAAACCAAGTCAACTGGAGTTATAGTTGTTGTTAGTGTGGTCTCTAGATTAATTCCCGACATAATTGTAGAGTGTATACATTCAAGCTTAAAGTTGTAACATATTTATTATGCGCTTCTATTAGTGATAAGCGACTTATCTCAGTGTAAGTCGATTAGTGTTTCATCTTGTATATATGTTTTGTTCTGTACCACTCTGTTACTCAATTTTGGAATTAAATGAGAAGAATATTTTTCTCTCTATATTTGTTCAATAGTGCTCTTATGACTTGTTTTGATAGGATTTAGGGTTTAAAAAAGAAAAATGAAACCGAGTCAATTATTAAGTCTTGTTTTGTAGGATTTAGGGATTAAACTGAGTCAATTATTAAGTATTGTTTTGTAGGATTTTAGGGGTTAAAAACCAAAAGAAATCAAACCAATTGGAGCTATGGCGGTTGTTGATGTGACCTTTGAATTAATTCATGACTTAATGGCTAATGGCCTTAACTCAGGGGTAACAACCAGCCACCACTACCGGCGAACCTGAAGTCGTCTGAAAAACTCTCGTCTGAACATATTTCAGACGAATTTTCAGATCAAATTTTCGACGAACATATATTCCGGCGAACTTTCCGGCCACATTCCGACGAACCAGTATGTCGTCTGAAATCTATTGACTTCCGACGAACTTTTTTTCCGACGAACTTTCCGGCCAACATACCTTGACCAAAATTTGACCGTTTGATATTTCCGAAGAATTCCCGACGAAACTTACGACCACTGAATTTCGGACCAACAGTATTCCTACGAACTTTCCGACGAACAACTATTATTTTATTAGTTTTTCGAATTTTTCAGACGAACTTTTCAGAATTTTATTTTTTTAATATTATTTTTCAGACGAACTTTCAGAATTTTATTATTTTTATTATTAATCCAGACGAATTTGTTCGTCGCAAATTTATTTTCTTTTTAAAATATATTTTATAAATTTTTATTTTTAACCTGTTTTTAATAGTATTTTTGTCAATTGTATCCATATAAAAACAATGATTAGAAATTTAATAATATAGATAAATCTAACAACATTATAATTGCAAATCCTTCAACGATAAATTCGTACAAGAACATCCAACAATATTATAATTCCAAATCCTACATAGATAAATTCGTACGTGAAAATTGACAAATTCTAACAACTTGAGAGTTTCTAAATAATAAAAGGAGTGCTACAAGTTTCAATCTGATATGATAACCTTTTTTTCAAAACATAAAACAAACTCCTCATAGTAGCCTTGTTCCACTTGTAAATGATTTTTCACTTGCTTCTTCTAAATTCCTTTTCACTTGCCTGTTCACCGATCTGACAGGACATAAAATACAACAAAAAGATAAGCACCAATTCCACTTGAATTTAAGAATTTAAACCAACACAACAAACGGTCTAGTCCATAAACTAACTAAACATATAAACTTAAAAAATTCCAAATGCTCATGCAAGAATCTTCAAATTCAAGAATCAAACTAAAAACAACATAATTCAACAAGAAAAAAAAAATTCTCCCTGTTGTTGTATCACTATCCAAAAATCAAACATAACTCATCATTATAGTTCATCATTCATCATTCACCGTTCATAACAAATATCTGACATGAATTAATTATACGCTAATTACAGTTCAATGCCGATAACTTAGTGATTTTCAAGGCTGAGAGAAGCCAAGAAGAGTATATGCATATATCAATTGACTGTCATCAATGAGCAAAGAAGTAATATTTCAGTTGGTTCACAATTTCCATGAGAAAGTTCTCTCATAGGCTTAAAACCTTGCATGCATACTCATTCAAGTGAACAATTTATTTCTCTTGCACTAGTTTCTTCGTACTGGACCTTCTGAAATCCTATTAGCTTCAAGGAGACAATATATAAATACACTGATCAAATAAAAACCATAAAAAAGTTGAAAGGGAAACATGAAAAAACATAATAAAACTTCCAATTTCCACACAATAACACTACACGATTCATTCCTTGGGGAAAGAATGGCTTAGGCAGAGTGTGCTATTTCCAGAATTCAAATGTAGCTGAGATTTTAGTCCAACTCGAGTTCAGGTTGAGCCTTATCCATTAAAACTAAAATTAGGATAAAATGTGAGCAAATATAAATACCCCATCTTCCAGATTTGTCATCTCAAACAAAAAGCCCCTAAATACACACAATTGCAGTACAAATTACACTAATTCTGAATCGAATTCCTCAAAGTTTGCAGCTACGTATATTAAAATAAAAGAAACATGTATATCCTGCAGCTACATACTAAATGAATCCTTGTTGCTATATCTCAAGTAATTATATATAACTTAAAAATCAGGATATCAAATAGTTTTGGCAAATATATAGAGAAATTTACATGCACTCCGACGAGATTTAATGCAGTCACAAATCAATCCCTCTTATTTCATCAATTATAACAGCAACTCTAATGTTTTATTATTCATGTGAAATTTTTGTTAGATTTTTTTTAACTTGTTTCCGCCACTGGAAACTGTCTTTTATCCTCGAGTCGATTGGACGGTCTAAGAGTCAATGTAGTTTTATATCAATCAGATATGGGCCGAAGTCTTTCTTTTACCATAATTCCAAAATTTTACATGAGTAATGAAACTTAAATAACTTTTCCTTTTAAGATTCTGAATTAAGAGGGATTAATATATAGACAAATCCACATACGAACGAATAAGTGAAAGGTGGTGTACCATTGTAAATCTTGAATCTTCAAATTCACGCTCCGGTAAGTATCCCTCTCATCTGAGATCACAAATCAGAGATGCACTTGATGTGTGCATGCAGTCGTAGAACAGACTAATTTCTTAGGGTTTAGAACTTCATAGGGAGGACTAGGGATGTAAACGAACCGAGCCGAGCCGAACCCTGTCCTTTTTTTTAAGGTTCGAGTTCGAGTTCGTCTCTATTTTGACGAACCCGCACTCGAACTCGAGCCTGACGAACCTTACAAAAACAGGTTCGAGTTCGGTTCGAATGTGAGTTCGAGTTCGATTTGTCTCGGGTTCGGTTTGTGAGTTCGAACAAGCAAAAAGGCGAAATCTAGATCTGAAATTTTTAGAACAAAAAAAAAAAAAAAAAAGAGAAGGGAAATCTAGATCTGGCAGTTTCCGACAAAAAAACAAAAAGAGAAAAAAAAACTGGGGGGTGCTGCCGTGCGGAGGTGGAGGGCAAGGGCGGCGTTGCGAAGACGGAGGGTGGTGGCTCTACGAGCAGAACGAGGTGGATGGTCGCGGAGGCGGAGGGGTGATGGTGCTCCGAGCAGATGAGATGGATGGTCGCTGAAGCGGAGGGGTGGTGGCGCGTCACCGGTGAGCATTCAGAGTGCTAGACGGTGTCCTGGAAGGTGCCGGCGCAGCAGGCGACGGTGTGGGCGGCGGAAACGGTGTTCAGCGGCGAGGCAGAACTTAGGAGGTGGATTTTTCTTAAAATTTTGAAATGGGACTCTGGGTTTAAGTTTTGGACATGGCGGCTGAGAGCAAACATTGAATCCTAGGGTTTCAACTTTATAATGAAGTAGATTAATTAAACGTTAGTCATTAGTTAATAAGTTATTTGTGTTTTTAATATATTAGTTAGGGCTGTAAATGGATATCCGAAAATCCGATATCCGTTCGCATTCGAATCCGTTTAGAGAGGATATTATCCGCATCCGTCCAGAGAGGATATTATCCGAATTCGATTATAGACATCCGAATTATAAATGGATAAGGATACGGTAATCAGACATCCGATCCGTTTAACATCCGATCCGTTTGTATATCCGATAAATATATCCGTTATCCGAATTATCCGTAATCCGTATTCGATAATATATATATATATTTATATATATTTTCACATATATATTATTTTACATTTGATAAAATAAATACTAGTTTAGGAATTGTATAATCATTTGAAAATTATAAAAAAATAATAACAATGAACAAATATTATATTATTAATAATATTTCATTAATAAGTAATAACATTAAACATATATTATGAATTATATGTTATACTTATGAGTGTACGTCTTTCCTAATGTATTTAGTTTGTGGAAGTATGTTGACAAACTTAATAATATATTATCTACGAATTATCCAACTATTTAATTTAATAAATAAAAGTAATATAACTATACATAGTTGTTAATCAGAGGCTCATAGCTAAGATAGACATCAAATAATTATCTTAGAGTTATAAAAATTAATATCAACCGATCATGTTAACTGAAGAACTTGTTTTGTACAAACATCAGTTATTAAATAAAGAACTTTTCTTTACATTATATCTAAATTTTGAGAAATTATCGTGTTATTTGACAATATGGTTAAATAAAAGATAATTAGGTCCTTTTAGAATAATTAAGGGGTTAGCTGAAAAATTTATTAAATTGAAAAGTACACTAAAAAATCATATTCTATTTAGAATTAAACTCAAATCTTTCATTAACACATATTAACTAATATTATATATATATATATACACGAATATTATATATTATATGATACAAAATATATTAAATGAAATAATAAGCCTATTATATATATATATATATATATATATATATATATATATATAATTTATTAAATTGAAAAGTACACTAAAAAATCATATTCTATTTAGAACTAAATATATATATATATATATGTATTTAGTTTGTGGAAGTATGTTGACAAACTTAATAATATATTATCTACGAATTATCCAACTATTTAATTTAATAAATAAAAGTAATATAACTATACATAGTTGTTAATCATAGGCTCATAGCTAAGATAGACATCAAATAATTATCTTAGAGTTATAAAAATTAATATCAACCGATCATGTTAAATGAAGAACTTGTTTTGTACAAACATCAGTTATTAAATAAAGAACTTTTCTTTACATTATATCTAAATTTTGAGAAATTATCGTGTTATTTGACAATATGGTTAAATAAAAGATAATTAGGTCATTTTAGAATAATTAAGGGGTTAGCTGAAAAATTTATTAAATTGAAAAGTACACTAAAAAATCATATTCTATTTAGAATTAAACTCAAATCTTTCATTAACACATATTAACTAATATTATATATATATATATACACGAATATTATATATTATATGATACAAAATATATTAAATGAAATAATAAGCCTATTATATATATATATATATATATATATATATATATATATATATATATATATATATATATATATAATTTATTAAATTGAAAAGTACAATAAAAAATCATATTCTATTTAGAACTAAACTCAAATCTTTCATTAACACATATTAACTAATATTATATATATATATACACGAATATTATATATTATATGATACAAAATATATTAAATGAAATAATAAGCCTATTATATATATATATATTATATATATATATATATATATATATATATATATATAATTTATTAAATTGAAAAGTACAATAAAAAATCATATTCTATTTAGAACTAAATATATATATATAATAAATTATATATATATATATATATATATATATATATATATATATATGTATTTAGTTTGTGGAAGTATGTTGACAAAATATTATATATTATATTATATGATACAAAATATATTAAATGAAATATATTTTAACGTTGAAGATCTGTAGCAGCAACATCACTCAAATAAAGATCAAGAAAAAGTTCTTTCGTTGAAGCCAAAAAAGAAATTCTAAGATCTGTAGCAGCAACATCACTCAAATCCAAGATCTGAAGCAGCAGCACTCAAAATCGTTGAAGAACCCTAACAAATCAAAGATCTGAAGCAGCATAAACTCCGAAAATCAAATCTTTTTCCCAGATCTGAATCGACGCAAGTTGTTTCATTCTCCGTTCCAGATCTGCAACTTATTGTGAAGCTGCAACCCTTCTCCATTCCAGATCTGCAAGGACGCAACCCTTACCCATTTCCAAATCCGCAGCGGCGCAGCTCTTCTCCGTGAAGCTACAGGTACCAACTACAACCTATTTTGTTGAGGGAAAAGAGAATTTGTTTCAGCTTATTTTGTTAGGTCATTTTTGTTGAATCGAATCTGTATTTAGATTGTTGGCATTTTTGTTGAATCGAATCTGTATTTAGAATATTTTTCCAAAAATCGAATCTGTATTTCTGAATGTTCTCAAGTCCTATTTGCTTGTTATTTCAGTATGTCTGAGTATGTCGATACGGCTTCTTCGCAACCAAATTTGACCTCTAGTGTAAATGCTGAAAGTATTAATAACACACCTTCAACAACTGCCGATGCGGAGCAAGTCGAGGTTGTACTTGCAGTTAAAAAGAGAAAACTCACTTCAGATGTTTGGGAACACTTTACAAGAGAAGACATAGGTGGTCAAGGCAAATACACTGCCGTTTGCAAAGGGTGTAAGAGAAAGTTTGACGGATCTAGTGCAAAGGGAACTACTCATTTGAGAAACCATCTAAAGGTATGTCCACTTAAGGGTACTTCTGATATAAGACAAGCTTTTATTGGAAAATCTGTGGATTTTGTTGATGGTGCTCCTAAAATGACAACACACAAATTTGATCCTCTGGTTGAAAGAACTTTCTTTGCTCAGATGATTGCGAAACATGATTTGCCTTTTCTTATGTCTGAATATGCATATTTTAGACGTTGGATTTCCTATTGCATTCCAGCTTATAAATGTCGATCAAGAAATACCGTTAAAAAAGATGTGATGGATGAACGTGAAATAGGAAAAAACGCAGTTTATAAAGATATTGAAGAGTCAAATTCTCGAGTTACTCTTACAACTGATGGGTGGACAGCAGACCATCAAAATCGTGGTTATTTTTGTGTGACATGTCATTATATTACTAATAAATGGGAATTGAGAAAGAGATTAATTGCTTTCCATGTTGTTCACTATCCACATGATGGCTTGAGTTTGGCTGATTGGTTAAGGAACCGCATTTTAGAATGGAATATTGATAAGAAAATGTTTGCTGTTGTTGTTGATAATGCGTCTCAAAATTCGGGAATGTTAGATGGTCTCAAGAATTGGTTGAATGATAAGAATGCTCTTGTACATAATGGTGATTTGTTTCATGTTCGTTGTTCTGCGCATATTATGAATTTGATCGTTAAAAGTGGGTTAACCGTGATTCGTGAATTGATCGGGAAAATTAGGGATAGTGTCAAGTACATTAATGGGGCGGTACAAAGAGATGAAAAGTTTACTCTTGCTTTGGTTCAAACGCGATTAAATCCCAAAAGGCGTGTAAGCCTCGAGTGTGATACTAGATGGAACTCAACATATGATATGCTTATAAATGCTTTAGAACTACAAGAAGGATTTAAGCGTTTGGCTGATTTGGATAGTTGTTATGCGCCATACTTGCCTTCGAAAGAAGAATGGGAAATGGGGGCAAAAGTTTGTAAGCATTTGAAAGTTTTTAAAACAGCAACTGATGCACTTTCTGGAAGTAAGTATCCAACGGCACCTTTGTACTTCCAGTATGTTTGTAATATAAGAGAATGCTTGAAATTGTGGGTTACGAGCCCGGATAGAGACATTGAAAGAATGGCAACTCTCATGCAATTGAAGTTTGACAAATATTGGGAAGAATGTAGTATGGTTTTGACGGTTGCTGCAGTTCTTGATCCTAGATATAAAATGACACTTGTAGAGGCTGCCTTTAGCAACAGAAATGATGATTCTGAAGCTTTTTTTGTAAGAAAAGTACGACATTTTTTGGAAGATTTGTTTTTAGAGTATGAAGATAAGTCGACAGTTGATGAAAATGTAGGTGGATGTCCATCTAGTCGTGTTGAAGGCCTGATTTTTGATGATATGTTTCCTCTTAGTGCAAGGTTTAAAGAACTTGCTGCAAATCAAACCACAACAACTTCTGTTCCAAAAAAAAGTGAGATTGAGATGTATTTAGAAGAGGGATTGGTACTATCCACCGAGCCGGATAACATGTTTGATCTTTTAAGTTGGTGGAAGCATAATGGAGTTAGATTTCCTACACTTTCAAAGATGGCCCGTGATATCTTAGCTATTCCATGTACCACAGTACCGTCAGAATCGACTTTTAGTCAAGCCCGTAGAGTTATTGATGATACTCGTGCATCACTAAATTCGGAGACGGTGGAGGCTTTACTTTGTGTGAAAGATTGGATGCCCGATTTATAAAGGTATGTATATATATTGTCTTTCTCTTTTTTATATATCAATTAATATAAAGTCATGCACATTAATGCTTTCATGGTGGTGTTTCCTAATCTTTGAAATACAGTTGATGGAATACAGTTGATGGAAGCAAAATGGAATGGAAGAGCTTGGATGGAAGAAAGACCTTTGACATTTGATGTTTGAATGATGTTGATTTTTCACTTATGAACCTTTGATAACATTTGATGTTGATTTTAAACTTATGAATCTTTGATATTTGTATGAGTTTTTATGAATCTTTGTATGGATTTAATATTTGATTAGGAATTTGTATTAATATGTGTATGGATTTAATATTTGATAGTGAATTGTGATGTTGAATTTTTAATTTTTATTTTTAGTAAAAATTGAAACAGGCAAACGGATTCGAATGTCGGATATCGGATAATTCATTTATCGGATATCTTAGCGGATTCGGATAATCCGATATCCGGAGAATATCCAACGGATAAGGATACGGATAACATTTTAATTATCCGTCGGATAACGGATTCGAATTCGGATAGAGGATATGTTAAACGGATTCGGATACGGATAATGCACATCCGCTCCGTTTAGTATCCGTTTACAGCCCTAATATTAGTACACATATATAATATATTATATAAATTAAGATTATATATATATATACACATTTATAGAATATTACATAAATAATAAAATATATAATAAATATTTTATTTTTTATTAAAATATTAAGGTTCACGAGCCGGCTCGCGAACCTAAATTTCTGAAAGAATGGGTTCGAGTTCGGTTCGTGAAGGCCACGAATCGAGCCAAGGTTCGGTTCGGGTTCGACTACCCCGAACACAAACCCGAACCTTTATTGATTCGATTCGTTAGGCTCGTGAACGGGCTCGTCTCGTTTACATCCCTAGGGAGGACCTTCAAAACCTGGGAATAATGTCACTTTTTCACCAACCACAGCTCCTGGGGAAGGTTCAACTAGTTCAACTTGCCCAAAAAAAAAAAGAAAAACGACGGTAATTAGGTGGGTGTATGTGTGCGAGTGCCCAAGTTGATTAATAATTTATCTAAGTATGAGCTCCAATCCTACGAGCACCATAGAATCATATCTTTTATGCTAACTCAATGGTACAGAGATAATTCACAATTAATAGGTTAATAGAGAATAAACACACAATCACAGAAGTTGACAAATCTTCATTTGTCCCCAAAATATTATCAGCAATGTAAACATTGAGCTCCAAGAAAATTTCTAGAATTAGACTATGAGTATACAAAATACCTGGCAAGATGTATGTTCTTCCTTACATATCCTATCTCCTAGCTCAATCTAATTCACTACTGCAGCACAAAGCTATGTCAAGTGAATGAAAAGATTATTAGCCTAAGGATCTTTGTCATTTTATTATTCCCACCCCAACTCTCTCTCAATTTAGTTCCTAGCGGCACTCGTGAATGGAACACGAGGCTGACAAGAAAAAAAACTCCATTACCTTTGCTCCTTTAAGTGAAATTCTTGTTCTTTGGATATTTAGAAACTACATCAATTAAGCCAAACCCCATCTCTCTCACTGAACCACAATAAAACAGAACCTCTAAAACAGAAAGTACATCAATTAAGCCAAGTAAAATTCTTGTTCTTTGGATATTTGGAAGTGACTGTGTAGCACCCACACGTAGGGCCACATGTAGCACCCACACGTAGGGCCACATCCCCCGCACCATAATCCGAACCCGAATACGAAATGGGATGTCCGCACCCGAATCCGAATCATAGCGAACGGGAGACCAAACACACACTCTAGGCTAGGCGGAGCTAAACAACACCAAATCAGAGTATGCGGAAGCGAATAAATAAAAGCATCAAGCAACGATCATCACATATATATGTATAGGTACCAACACCTAATTAGCCATATAGTATTTACATATAGGTACCAACACATACCTGTACAAAAGCCATCACGGCTCGAGCAAAATAGTAAGTAAGTATATACAAACCATAGCTGTACAACTACAAAATAATAAAGTGCAGGTATGTAAATGCACCTAACGAGACCTAGACTGACAAGTGCATAAGAAAGACACACTTCTCCGCCTAGCTCACGCTCCCAAAACCTGCAACTAAAAGAGTAAACGAGGGTCAGTCAACTGACTGAGTGAGGGGGCTAACGCACACCCACACCCTATGTATATATAAAGCAGAGCACAAAGCAAAGGGTGAAATTATGAACCGAAATAGGTTTTACAAACTAAAACTTTCCAAAACAAATACGTATACTTTAAAACCTTTCATAAACACTATCCCGATTCATACTTCCTGACATAACACAGCATACATAATGCTCGGCGAGAACGAGCTTCCAACCTTTACTCCTCAGAACAAACAAAACGGAAATCATACATATCAACCTCTACACCAATGATGGAAGAGCCACCGGCGGCCCTAACCATCCATACATATACAGACTCACGAGGGGTAGCGAACCCACATCGTGCCCTCCCCGGTTTTTACGCCGAAGGCATCGAAATATCACACCTTCCCAAACTCCCAGGGGTCGCGTGTGATATGTCGGATGGAGACTACGCACAGGCCGAACCTCGACGGCCCGAACCGTCCCGAGGGTTCCTTACCCGTAGCTCCTTGGATCCACACATACAAACCATAACAAATGCCAAATCTTTCATGGCAATCTCGCTAACAGAATTGTAAAGCCTTTTTCCAAAACATAGCTTACATAGGCTTATTTAATATCTTTTCCCAAAACAAAGTTGTTCACAAGATCATAAACATATTCTAATCAACACATACATATCTATATATATAATATATAGTCACATGCACGGCCTGAAAACATCACATAAGGCTTTAGGTCGCTTAGCTAATAAAATTCCTAAACCTCACCTTGGGCTTGACCAAAAACGAGCAGACGTGAACAACCTACGCCTCGGGCTCGTCAACTGGAACCTCCTCTGAAAAGAAAACACGAAAGCCCAAGACTTAGACTCTATATGAACCAAATAGGACGCTCGGCAAAATGCATGATTCATGCCCACATATAAAATGTCACAATTAAGTCATATAATTCACAACTATAGCATAACATAATTATTCACAATTTATTATGCAATAAAAATCAAGTCATAACAATTAACATGCAAAAGAAAAGCATTTAAAGTCATACAAATGCATAATTAAGGCAAAGAGAAAAAGTGGCAAAATCCACCCCCATGGATTTTTCCAAAGGGAAAAATCCACCCTCATGGATTTTTCCAAACCTACTGCCTCAAATCCACCCCCGTGGATTTGATCCAGTAGCACAAAGGAAGGTTTCGGCCATGGGAACGGCCGTTCCCGTTCCCAGTACAAACTGGGAACGGTCGTTCCCACTCTCGGCAGGAACAGTGAAATGGCCTGGGAACGGTCGTTCCCAGTTTGAAACTGGGACGGGAACGGCCGTTCCGGCCTGGTTTGAAAAGCTGGAGCAGAGTTCATTTTTACAGAAACAGGGGAAGCTCCATTTGGTGCCAAAAATGGCCAAAATCCAATCCCAAGAGTTGCCACAACCTCTCAAATTGCACAAACAATTCACATAAATCATGCTTGACAAGTTGACACTCAAATAACTCAAGAAAACGGAATGAAAAGGCATGATCAAAGGAATGCAAAAATTCAAGCCAAAAACATGATCATCAATAAATGCTCAACTAACCATGGATTTAATGCAATAAATATAGCACATACAACATATACAACTCATATAAGAAGCTAGGAATCAAACTCATCAAGCAAAGAGCAAGTATTCACATTTTTCATTAAACCCTTACTATTCACGTAGGGAAACTAAAGCACACCAAACTCACTCCAAACTCAGAAATTAAACCATAGAAATGACGAGCACGACGAGGGGATTCCGAAACATACTCAAGTTCGAGAAAAGGCGAAGAAACGAGGAAGATCTTGGCTTGGGAAGGTTTGGATGATCACTTGGGGTTTGGCTTCCTTGCTTGGCTTGGTTACTGTTGTTTCACGTGAAATGAAGGAGGAGAAAATGGTTCAGCCTTTAAGGCTGGACTGGTAGGTTCACGGGTTCGGTTCAAGGTTCCCGGTTCAAGTTGGTTCGGTTCAACAATTACGGATCCAAATAAGGCCAACTCAATTAAACGAATAAATCACATACAACATAAATTCAAATAAATTCATATAAGTTCAAATAATTTATATAAGTCATATACAATTAATCCAAAACGCAAATATTGATAAATCACATAATTTACCTGTACCGACTGTGAGTCGGGGTGTTACAACCTCCCCCCCTTCGGAGAACCTGGTCCCCAGGTTAACTGTCTGACCTGAGAACAACTCTGGGTACAACTGTCTCATCTTCTCCTCAGTCTCCCAAGTAGACTCTTCAGATTTCTGATCTCTCCAAAGAACTCGGACCAAGGGAATCTGTTTATTCCTCAACATTTGTATCTTCCGGTCTTGAATCTCAACCGGGTGTCTTACTATTGTCAAATCCGTCTCAAGTTGTACCTCTTCAACAGGGAGAATAGTTGCTTCTTCGGGATAATATTTCCTGAGCTGCGAAACATGAAACACATTATGTATCCCGGTCAATCTAGGCGGTAGGTCCAACCTATACGCCACTTCTCCAATCCTCTCAAGGATTTCAAAAGGTCCAAGGTATCTTGGGTTAAGCTTCCCACCTCGACCTATTCGAGAAAATCCCTTTCTCGGAGATGCTTTCAAGAAAACCTTATCTCCGACTTCAAACTCTAGGGGCCTTCTCCTCTTATCCGCATAGCTCTTCTGACGGTCCTGAGCTGCCTTCATTCTCTGCTGAATCAACTTAACCTTGGCAGTGGTCTTATCCAATCTCTCTCGAGGTGTAGCTCTTTCGAGCTTGTTCTCCTCTGTCCACCGCCAATCTTCCATATCCCAAAATAGAGGCGATCTACACTTCCTTCCATATAGTGCCTCGTAGGGAGCCATACCAATAGAAGTCTGAAAACTGTTGTTATAGGCAAACTCAACCAGAGCTAAATGCTTATCCCACTTTTCCTTGAAATCCAAAGCACACGCTCGTAATAAATCCTCTAAGTACTTAATCAGTCTCTCTGACTGTCCACCCGTCTGTGGATGAAAAGCGGTGCTGAAATTAAGCCTCGTACCCAACCTACTCTGAAGATCCTGCCAAAACTTAGCTGTGAACCTCGGATCACGATCTGAAACAATGCTAGCAGGCGCCCCATGAAGTCTCACAATCTCATCACAATACAATTCTGCCAACTTCGGAGTCTTGTAAGACATCTTTACCTTGAGAAAATGAGCTGACTTGGTCAATCGGTCGACTATCACCCAAATTCCATCATAACCTCCTCTTGATCTGGGCAAGCCGGACACGAAGTCCATAGTCACTTGCTCCCACTTCCATTCAGGAATCGGAAGTGGTTGGAGGGTTCCTCCCGGTTTCTGGTGTTCTGCCTTCACCACTTGGCACGTGAGGCACCGCTTCACAAAGTTCGTGACATCTCTCTTCATGCCATTCCACCAGAAGTATTCCTTCAAATCTCGGTACATCTTCGTACCACCGGGGTGAATGGAATATCCCGAACGGTGTCCTTCCTCAAGTATTAACCTCTTGAGGTCTTCTGGGACACAAACCCTGGTCTTGAACCTGAACAAACCGGAATCATCAAACCCAAACTTCGTCTCGGGGTCTATCCTAGACCGAACCACTAATCTCTGAATCTCTGTATCCGAAGCCTGAGAATCCAACAACCTCTGTTTCAAATCCGGCTGAACTGAGATGTTAGCTAACTGAGCCACTGAAACCACAACCGTCGAATCCTATCCTGAAGACCCTGCACTCAAACCTGAAACACTTGCTTTCCTGCTCAAGGCATCTGCCACGACATTCGCCTTGCCCGGATGATACTGAATCGTGCAGTCATAATCCTCTAAGAATTCCATCCAACGCCTCTGTCTATTATTCAGCTCCTTCTGAGTGAAAAGATACTTGAGGCTCTTATGATCCGTGAAAATCTCAAAAGTCGTCCCATAGAGGTAATGACGCCACTTCCTCAAAGCAAATACAACCGCTGCAAGCTCAAGATCATGAGTGGGGTAGTTCTTCTCGTGTTCCTTTAACTTTCTAGAAGCATAGGCCACCACTCGGCCATTTTGCATCAATACACATCCGAGTCCTTCCTTAGAAGCATCTGCAAAAACTGAATAACCCTCGGATCCTTCGGGTAGGGTAAGAACTGGTGCTGAAGTTAATATTTCCTTCAAAGCTTGGAAACTTCTCTCGCACCCATCATCCCACTCATACTTCACCTCCTTTTTAGTTAATCGAGTTAACGGGCAAGCAATCTTGGAGAAATCCTTTACAAATCTCCTATAATAACCCTCTAGCCCGAGAAAACTTCTTATCTCGGAGGCATTCTTCGGTCTTTCCCACTGAATCACGGTCTCAATCTTGGAGGGATCAACTTCAATTCCCTCTCCTGAAATTATGTGACCCAGAAATGACACTCTGTCGAGCCAGAACTCGCACTTGCTAAACTTGGCATAAAGCTTGTGCTCTCTAAGGGTCTCCAAAACAATCCTAAGATGCGTTGCGTGCTCTTCTGCAGACTTAGAATACACCAAGATGTCGTCTATGAAAATGACCACAAACTTATCAAGATACTGTCTAAACACTCGGTGCATCATATCCATGAATACGGCTGGAGCGTTAGTTAACCCAAACGGCATCACTACAAACTCGAAGTGTCCATAACGGGTATTGAACGCTGTCTTAGAGATATCCTCCTCCCGGATACGAAGTTGGTAATACCCTTGCCTCAAATCTAACTTAGAGTACACTTGCGACCCTTGCAAGATATCAAACAACTCTTCGATATGAGGTAAAGGATACTTATTCTTCACTGTCATCCGGTTCAACTCGCGGTAATCTATACACATCCTCAAAGTCCCGTCCTTCTTCTTCACAAATAACACAGGAGCACCCCACGGGGACGTACTCGGACGGATGTAACCGCAATTCAAAAGATCATCCAGCTGAGTTTTCAACTCCTTCAACTCAGCAGGAGCCATCCGATACGGTGTCTTAGAGAAAGGCTCAGCTCCAGGATAAAGGTCGACTACAAACTCGATGTCCCTATCAGGTGGTAAAGAACCCAAATTCTCAGGGAAAACATCGGGAAACTCACTCACGACCTCTGTCTCCTCAAGTTTGGCCTGATCCTTCGGTTTATTCAAAAGATAGGCCACAAAACCTGTCGCACCGTCCCGGAGGAGCTTACTTGCTTCCATAAAAGACACAAACGGGCTGGACTTCAACCTCTCACCCGTAAAGACCACTGACCCCAACGAAACCTTCTTCTCATGACAATCCAACTGAGCTCGGTATCTGAAGAGAAAGTCCATGCCAAGAATAACCTCAAACTTCTTCAACGGTAAAACTATCAGATCTGCAGGAAAAACTCGGCCCTCAAACACCACCGGACACTCCCTAAACACCCTGTCAGCTTCCAAAGATCCTCCCAAAGGAGTATTCACCACATATACATGCGCAGATAATTCATCAAGTAAAGGCAAAGAAGCAACAATATCCCGGGAAATAAATGAATGTGTAGCCCCGGGATCAAACAATGCATGTAGTGATATGCCATGAATGTTGATTGTACCTTCTATCACGGCGTTCGGGTCGACATCAGCAGCTTCCTCCTCTCCCTCCAAAGCAAACACGCGAGCCTGCACAACCGGTCTCCTATTCGGGCAAGCATCAATCAAGTGATCAGAAGACCCACACGCGTAGCATTTACCCAGAAGCTTCCAACACCTCTCAACTGGATGTCTCCCCTGACAATGAGCACAAACAGGTGGTCCCTGAGCTGGAGCCGGTCGAGCTGGAATAGCAGGAGGTGCCACGGGACCGGTAATACGGGGTTTTTTATTCCCTAAACCCTGGGGACGAAAAGCCGGTGGGACAGGAGCTCGTGGAGCATAAGAAACGGGCCTCTTACCCGATCCAGAAACTGATCCCGATCCTCGAGTAGAAGAGAAAGGTGGAGGCTTCAACCGAGCCATTTGGGCCTCAACTTGAATTGCTCTCTTTGTAACCTTGGCCCAAGTACTCACATTAGCAGCTTGTAAAGCTTCTTGAATATCCCGACGAAGTCCATGAAGAAACTTTCGGGCCTTATGATCATCATGGTCGGTAATGTGAGCAGCATAAGGTGCTAGCCTCTCAAACTCTAAAATATAATCCTCCACCGTCCGGTTGCCTTGCCTCAAATTGGAGAACTCTTGGAGGCGACGTTCTTGTGCACTATGAGGGACATATTTCTCATGGAATTCCTGCACAAACGTCTCCCAATTAAATTCCATACCCGTTCTCTCAAGCCTGGATCTCACACTTCTAAGCCAAATAGCCGCTGGCCCTTGAATAATACGCCCGGTGCAAACAGCCTTGTCTTGAGAATTCCCTTGACAGATCTCCCAAATACCTCGAATCTCAGACAACCACTCTTCCGCCTTAATATCATCACCTCCATACCACTTTGGAGGATTGTTGTTCCGGAAGTCCCTATACACGGCGGAAATATCTTGTCCTTCACCCGGATTTACATTACCCCTTTGATTTTGTTGAAGCTGATTGAGTAGGGCTTGGACAATATTCTCCGCATTCATAGGTGGTGGCGGAGGTGCATTCTGTGGAGCCTGTGGAGCCTGTGGAGCCGGCTCGTTCAAATCAGGTGTTCGTTCACGATTATTATGTCTTCTTGGAGGCATCCTGAAATTCATAGATTCAAGCAATATGGATGCATGTACATTAGTGTATGAATATGTATACAATTTAAGGAAATAATCAAGTAATCAATTAGTCAAGTAATCACATATTCAAATCATGTATTCACACAAGCACATAATCAAAAGTCACATTGTCCTAAGCCGTACGACCTAGACAGACTCACACGACACTAGAGCCCGGTTTTGCAACCGCGCTCTGATATCACTTAAGGATGTAGCACCCACACGTAGGGCCACATCCCCCGCACCATAATCCGAACCCGAATACGAAATGGGATGTCCGCACCCGAATCCGAATCATAGCGAACGGGAGACCAAACACACACTCTAGGCTAGGCGGAGCTAAACAACACCAAATCAGAGTATGCGGAAGCGAATAAATAAAAGCATCAAGCAACGATCATCACATATATATGTATAGGTACCAACACCTAATTAGCCATATAGTATTTACATATAGGTACCAACACATACCTGTACAAAAGCCATCACGGCTCGAGCAAAATAGTAAGTAAGTATATACAAACCATAGCTGTACAGCTACAAAATAATAAAGTGCAGGTATGTAAATGCACCTAACGAGACCTAGACTGACAAGTGCATAAGAAAGACACACTTCTCCGCCTAGCTCACGCTCCCAAAACCTGCAACTAAAAGAGTAAACGAGGGTCAGTCAACTGACTGAGTGAGGGGGCTAACGCACACCCACACCCTATGTATATATAAAGCAGAGCACAAAGCAAAGGGTGAAATTATGAACCGGAATAGGTTTTACAAACTAAAACTTTCCAAAACAAATACGTATACTTTAAAACCTTTCATAAACGCTATCCCGATTCATACTTCCTGACATAACACAGCATACATAATGCTCGGCGAGAACGAGCTTCCAACCTTTACTCCTCAAAACAAACAAAACGGAAATCATACATATCAACCTCTACACCAATGATGGAAGAGCCACCGGTGGCCCTAACCATCCATACATATACAGACTCACGAGGGGTAGCGAACCCACATCGTGCCCTCCCCGGTTTTTACGCCGAAGGCATCGAAATATCACACCTTCCCAAACTCCCAGGGGTCGCGTGTGATATGTCGGATGGAGACTACGCACAGGCCGAACCTCGACGGCCCGAACCGTCCCGAGGGTTCCTTACCCGTAGCTCCTTGGATCCACACATACAAACCATAACAAATGCCAAATCTTTCATGGCAATCTCGCTAACAGAATTGTAAAGCCTTTTTCCAAAACATAGCTTACATAGGCTTATTTAATATCTTTTCCCAAAACAAAGTTGTTCACAAGATCATAAACATATTCTAATCAACACATACATATCTATATATATAATATATAGTCACATGCACGGCCTGAAAACATCACATAAGGCTTTAGGTCGCTTAGCTAATAAAATTCCTAAACCTCACCTTGGGCTTGACCAAAAACGAGCAGACGTGAACAACCTACGCCTCGGGCTCGTCAACTGGAACCTCCTCTGAAAAGAAAACACGAAAGCCCAAGACTTAGACTCTATATGAACCAAATAGGACGCTCGGCAAAATGCATGATTCATGCCCACATATAAAATGTCACAATTAAGTCATATAATTCACAACTATAGCATAACATAATTATTCACAATTTATTATGCAATAAAAATCAAGTCATAACAATTAACATGCAAAAGAAAAGCATTTAAAGTCATACAAATGCATAATTAAGGCAAAGAGAAAAAGTGGCAAAATCCACCCCCATGGATTTTTCCAAAGGAAAATATCCACCCTCATGGATTTTTCCAAACCTACTGCCTCAAATCCACCCCCGCGGATTTTTCCAAAAGGAAAAATCCACCCCCATGGATTTGATCCAGTAGCACAAAGGAAGGTTTCGGCCATGGGAACGGCCGTTCCCGTTCCCAGTACAAACTGGGAACGGTCGTTCCCACTCTCGGCAGGAACAGTGAAATGGCCTGGGAACGGTTGTTCCCAGTTTGAAACTGGGGCGGGAACGGCCGTTCCGGCCTGGTTCGAAAAGCTGGAGCAGAGTTCATTTTTACAGAAACAGGGGGAAGCTCCATTTGGTGCCAAAAATGGCCAAAATCCAATCCCAAGAGTTGCCACAACCTCTCAAATTGCACAAACAATTCACATAAATCATGCTTGACAAGTTGACACTCAAATAACTCAAGAAAACGGAATGAAAAGGCATGATCAAAGGAATGCAAAAATTCAAGCCAAAAACATGATCATCAATAAATGCTCAACTAACCATGGATTTAATGCAATAAATATAGCACATACAACATATACAACTCATATAAGAAGCTAGGAATCAAACACATCAAGCAAAGAGCAAGTATTCACATTTTTCATTAAACCCTTACTATTCACGTAGGGAAACTAAAGCACACCAAACTCACTCCAAACTCAGAAATTAAACCATAGAAATGACGAGCACGACGAGGGGATTCCGAAACATACTCAAGTTCGAGAAAAGGCGAAGAAACGAGGAAGATCTTGGCTTGGGAAGGTTTGGATGATCACTTGGGGTTTGGCTTCCTTGCTTGGCTTGGTTGCTGCTGTTTCACGTGAAATGAAGGAGGAGAAAATGGTTCAGCCTTTAAGGCTGGACCGGTAGGTTCACGGGTTCGGTTCAAGGTTCCCGGTTCAAGTTGGTTCGGTTCAACAATTACGGATCCAAATAAGGCCAACTCAATTAAACGAATAAATCACATACAACATAAATTCAAATAAATTCATATAAGTTCAAATAATTTATATAAGTCATATACAATTAATCCAAAACGCAAATATTGATAAATCACATAATTTACCTGTACCGACTGTGAGTCGGGGTGTTACAGACTGCAAGAGAAAAAATAAAACAGAACCTCTAAAACCATCTCTGCATTATGCACATAAAACAAGATGTTAAAGGAAAAACATGTGAAACAATAAATCTTATGAAATACAACTAAATATGATTATATCTCATTAATTATAACATTTAAGTGTATTCACCTTAATGTGATGCAACTACAGAGATATTCAGAGAAAGCACACACCAATCTTGTCTCCTGCATCAAAATAAATAAATAGAAAAAATAAATTCCAAATTCTTCAAATAAATAAGTATCCTAAGGAACAAAGAAATTTGGATTTTCTTTTCTCTCTTTGTGAACTGACAGTATACACATCCTCAGGAAATAGTAAGCTAAATTAATGTGCGAAAGAAAGGAAAAAGGGGAAAAAGCTAAATCCATATCTGCACTCTCAAGCACAGAATCATTCATGTCTACATTACAGCATCAATACAACATCATTTCAGCTTTAATGCATTGCATCAGCAACTCAGGACAAAAATAATGCTTGATAAGAAAATAGGAAGAAACAATGTCTCAAGAATCACACCAAATGTCGTAGAAACAAGAAAGATGATCCTCATTACCACATCATCCAAATCTGAACTCAGAGCAAACGCAGAAGCATAAACTTTAAATTAGAAAAAATTGATTTTTTTTTAACAAAATCTAAACATTTCAGCAAGAAATGCTAATTAGAGTCAGATAATATGGGCTTCCAAGAATTCTGTAAAATCCCACTTGCAATAAATAGCAATGTATCAAGAATCACACAAAATGAGCAACATAGACACAAAAATTAACATAATTGTCTACTTTAAACAATGAAAAAAATGAGACATTCTTGAGAACACTTACATATGTGTTAGGCTGTCGAATGAAGCTGAAGATATTACTGTGCTTGAAGTATTTCTGAAGCAGAATGGTGGAAAACTTATGAGAATCCCACACAATGAAGCTGTTTTTGGCTCTGCTCCACAAAATCACCACATCTGTCCGATGAGAGCTAAAAGAACATAAAGAAATGACATATTTATGTGTAAAAACAACATTAATACCCTAATAATTGTTTAAAGGATAAATGTTTTTCCCAAAAACTCAAAGTCCAGAAAAGAGAAATTAGAATCAGTACATTCCATTTTTCTGCAAGAAATCCATTTCGCCATATCAAAGAAAAGAAAACCATGGGGCTGAATCTTAAAAAAAAAAAAACATAATGTACCTGAGTATCAAGTGATAGAGAGATAGAGTTGCTGGTGGCGACAACAAAAAGCAGTGTATGTTTATTTTTGAGAAATAGTGAGCAGATATTCGGAGGTGTGGAAAGAGCATCTGTGAGGAGATAATACATAAATTAATCACTGAATGAATAAGAAACATGAATAAGACAAAAAAAGTTGCATTAGTTCATTAATATGTACAAATATGGCAGTAAGAGATGTCAATTTCAAACAAAGAAGCAAAATAATAACATTTAGTTTCGGTAACATTTGTTTGTGCTTCATTCGTTAGACTCACTTTTCTGTTGTTACAATAACCTAATACAAGAACAATTACAACTTCAAAACTTACTGAAAGACATTCTATTAACTCAACGTCATCTTTTAACAAACACTTCTATCAAAAACCACAAAGGATTAGCAAATTTTCACTAAATATTTCTTTTCGCACAGTGACAAGGTCCTCCGAAAGATAAGAACACCACGATACTCCGAAAGTGTATTACTAATAATTAGTGGTATAAGAACTAAGTACACAAAACTAAGTTTAAGAACAGTATACACATCAATGCTGATAATAGAAAATTAGTAACTAACTCCAAATATGAGCATATCTCAATAAATTTTAGCTTAAACGTATTCACCTTAGCATGATGCAGCTTCAAATCCAAGAGATAATAAAATTTCAATCCAACATGAAGCTTAGAAATATGATCCTGCAAAAATAATTGAAATACAATCCATAAGCATGTGACAATACAATTACTAATGTCCCTCATATGGTCATATTTGATCAAATAATCAAAAAGAAGAAACCCCAAAATATCATTGGCAGCTTATGATGTTACATCATTTTCCCACATGAATATAGAATCCATGCTTCCAACAAAGTCCTTAATCAGACCATTGAACACACACACACACACACACTCATTCATATTTTTTTCACACATACACACTACACACATTCGCACTTAATACATTTGTTTTGAAAAGTTTAACAAGCTATATATCCAGCACTTCTAATATTACTAAAATTCCACTTATTTTTAATTGATGTACGCCCTTACGTAAATACAAAACCTAAAATATTGTTGTAGTATTACTTAACAGTGCAATCTTTCTACTCAATCGAGACTGAAAGCAGAAAAATGAAAAACTACTTAACAATGCAATCTTCTACTCAACCACAAGCATCAAATTCGATTGTAACAGTGACCCCAACCAATTTCAACAAATTTTGAATAGACAACTCACAACAACACACACAAAATCCTTGAATCAAAAACCCATTACATTATGAATGATAAAGAAACAGAGAGCTACCCATTCCCGCATAAATATTAAATCATTCAATTCAAAAGCATACATTTGAAGTAAAATTGCAAAATCGCTATTCTCAACAAATCGGAGAGGCGGGTTACCTGGAAATCAAATAATTTGGGGCTTTGCACACCTTAAAGCACTGTAACCCACTGATGAGCAGAGTAGGTGGCACCGACGACAGCGATGGAGGCATCGGCGTGGCTGAAAGCGTGGAAGAGTTTTTGGGAAAAGAGTGAAATGAGATTGAGAGAGGTAGGCATGGGAGGGAAAAGAGTGAAATGAGATTCTGAGAGGCGGGCATGGGAGGGAAAAGAGTGAAACAAGATTGAGAGAGGCGGGATTGGAACTTAGGAAAAAAAATTAGGGCATGAATTTCCGATGCCAACCTAGCCGGCGTTTCGTCGGTGAAATACAGAGGAGAACCATGAATCTCGTATTAATAATTTTTGAAACATTTCAGATGAAAGAGTTGGTCTGTGCTTCCTCGAAAAAATTGAATTGAATTGTGTCATTCTCAGACGAAAACCTTCGTCGCCGTTTGGCCGGATATTCGGACGCCACTCAGACGACGATTCGTCTGCTATTTGCTAAACAAAATCCCAAAGACTTTCCGATGAACATTTCGCCGAAGATTCACCGGAATAATGGGCTTATTTCAGACGAAAATTTTCGTCTGCTTTTCGTTTGAAATGGCAAACGAATTTCAGACCCCTTTTTCGTATGAATAGAAATTTACGAAAATAATGTTAAATTTCAGACGAAATTCATCGCAACAGTTCGTCTGAGTAATAAATTAAAATTTAATGTGGTCGGATTTTCGTCGCAATTTCGTCAGAAATTTTGCATCATACGAGAAAAATAAAATATTTCTAAGTTTGTCGGAATTTCGTCTAAAATTTACAGACGAAATACTTTCGTCGGAAAAG
The DNA here is from genome assembly GCA_037501455.1 of Lantana camara. Classification (NCBI taxonomy): domain Eukaryota; kingdom Viridiplantae; phylum Streptophyta; class Magnoliopsida; order Lamiales; family Verbenaceae; genus Lantana; species Lantana camara. Next base: position 13,214,277 of record CM074859.1, read on the forward strand.
TTCGTCTAGAAAAGGCTGTTTTTTTTTGTAGTGGATATCAAAAGTTAATTTTTTAAATATATCTTTTATATGTTCTTGATATTTTTAATGATATTTCAAATAGCAGTATGGGATAATTTTAAAGGCATATTTCCAACCTGTGATGCATGGATACAGATGCGGCGATACGGATATGGATACAATGATATAGATTTTTTCTGAATTTCTCACGTGAGAAGTGTTAGACACGATGTTAGATATAAGTGTTCGATACAGTACGACACGATAAAATAATATTTTTAAAAATATTCGTAAATCAAAGTTTCCAACACACTCTACGCGTTCAGCACAAAATTCCAAAATTCTTCAAAAAAAAATTTAACTTCTAAAAACCAACTACATCAAAAAAAATTCTTCAAAACTTTCTTTTTTAAAATAATATTATAATTACATGCATGCTGTGTGATGGGGCTAAATTACCCTCGTGACACGTAAGCGACACGTGGCCCAATCCTCGCATCACAGCGTGGCGCATCAAGGACACTTCAAATCATCCCTAGCGATTGGGTGTTCCCCTCGAGAAAATGATCATCCCATCATCACAAGGGACTTTGACCTTCCCGAGCGTATGGACTATATTTCAGATGCGGACACTGTTCAACCCTCGAGGGTGCTCCCAAACTGACCCTCGAGAGTGCTCCCAAACTGACGCTCGAGAGTCCCCCCCAACATCACAAGAGTAAAGCTACTCTCTCCATGATCATGCTTTTGGCCCAGGCGTCCCCTCGGACCAAGCGAGCCCATAAAGCCCTTATCCAAACCCGAGCGTGCCTAGCTCTCGGTAACAACCCCAAAGAGGCTTTCTGACATATAGTACTTGCCCACATACTTGCCACTGTTGCCGCCATCAACCTTTTCATAGGCTTTTGCAGGAGATTCCTTTCAGAGACTCCTCATTACGCCACGTGGCTAGGGTAATACCAATGCAGGACCACATGGCAACAATTACCAAAAGGGTCTTGATCCTCAACTATAAATATGCAGATCTCACACATGCTCTGTAAGCAAACTTCATTCTCTCAAGCTCTGTTTTACATACTTCATCATCTTCATTCATCGTCTGACTTGAGCGTTGGAGAGCCAAACTGGGTATCACCCCCCATTCCCTCAGCTTGGACTTCTGACCCTTTTGTGTTTGTTCCTAGCAGGTAGAACCCTACCATCTCCGGCGACCTTTGCCTGAGCCTACTGTCTCTGTTTTCCCACATAAATAAATTCTAAAGTGTTGGAGTTTGCCACCTTAGATCAGACCCCATCACTGTGTCTACTAATTTTTTAAAAAGAAATCTTATTTATGTTTTAAAAATAAAAATAGAGTATGTTAACACATTCAAGGTAATACGTCCTTAGACTTTATAAGAAATTAAATGCATCGGATAGTTATTAATGCATCAAAATAATTTATAATGAAGCCAAAAAAGTCTTAAGTTTATCTTTTCACTTAATTTCACCATTAAGTCTCTTCACCATTAAGTCTCTTCACTTAATTACACCATCGGATAGAACAATATTGCACCATCTGATAGAACAATATTAAACGAAAATCATATCTTTTAAGTTTTCACTTAATTACACCATTAAGTCTCTACAACTATAACTATATAGGAAGTCTAAGAAGTAAAGACTATAAAAACAATAAATTTAATTTATTGCTTATCCTTGATTTAAAATTCTTGACCAATTCTATGAATTTCATAGAAAAATAATTCCATAATTGTTTAACTATACTCAGTAGTCAGTACTTCGTGGGCGCTTTGACTTGAAATCGCTTTATGACTTATGGCATGACGTTGTACCTCTTGGATTGATGTTCCTTTGATTAACATACGACACGGTCCTCTTTAACAACTCCATAGTCGATTTTCACTTAATTTTTCCAATAAAAAAATAAAAAAAACAAAAGAAAAGGGTACTATGTATAAATGATGATGATTATTATTATTATTATTATTATTCTTGTTATTATTATTATTATTATTATGTTGAAAAAATAAATGTACAACTAATAACGGGATAAGTTTTCCAATACAAAAATCTATGTTTGAAATTTCTCCAAATAATGTAAAACAAGAAGTTGATTTATTATACAATTTCTTTAAATTTCACATGGGAAAAACAAATCATTAATAAAACCTACAAAAGCTTTTAAAAAATGAAAATGTAAGACCCATAAAAGAGAATTTAAAGGATAACTATAATTTTCAAAGGGATTTTTTATGAATAGTACCTAAAAGTTGAAAAAATTCCTTTTAATTCCCCATTTTTAAAAAAATTCTCATTTGTTCCCTAGATGACAGACCAAATTCCCTTTAACTCCCCATGGTTGTATAAAAATTCAAGAATCGCGTACCCGAATCCCGAAATCACGTACTTAAATGCCCAAATGGGCATTTGGGCATTTAAGTACGTGATTTCGGGATTCGGGTACGCGATTCTTGAATTTTTATACAACCTTCCAAAAAAACGGGGAATAAAGAGGAACTTTGATTTTCATCTAGGGAGTTCAGATGAATTTTTTTTTTAAGTGGGGAATAAAGAGGAATTTGAGTTCCCATATGGGGATTTTTCGAGAATTTTTCGATTTTCAAAAAGAAAATGGATTATATTTTAGGATAAATTAAAATAAAAAGACGGCCCTTCTTTGAGGGAGGAGTTTTTTTTTTTTTTTTGGCTCCTCCTTTTCTTTTCCTTATGAGTTATGGGTTTTGTTACAGACTTAAAGTCAACTGTCTTGCAATAATGATAACAATAATGACCTATTTTATTTTATCAATGCAGTAGTGGTCTGTGGTCCCATATATATGGCCTTTCAAGGCGTGCTGGTTATTATCTTCATAATTGTAAGCATAATTATATTGTTGATAGAACCTGTCGATTTCCCTCCTTCACAAGGTATATATATAGGGGGCGGGACTTAGACACCTAGTTAGGGCATTTATTTATTGAATTACACCTAGATCCCCTCTAAGTAAGTGTTTTTGTTTTAGCCTCAAGCCCGTTTGAAGGAAATACTATTCATCATGAGAGAGTTAAAAATAATGAGATTAAATATAACATATGACCAGCGTTTATGCCACAACACTAGTTGAGACTATATTTTGGTTTTAAGTAAGTATATTTTATATATGGAATCATATTTGTTTCGGAAAAATATACTTTTATTCGGTGAGAGTGAATATCCTAATTCATATATTGCTTTTATTTTCTTTTAATTCGTATATATTGTATTGGGAGTTTACTTTTTTTTTTCTAATTAAAATTTGTCAAATAGATTGTTATGGAACTATATAAAAAAATTTAATGAAATTATTCGGAAAATTGATCCTGTATAAATGTCATTTTTTTATTTTGATCCTAACTTTTTAATTTTTCTCTCATTACATCATTTTTGTTTCTCAATTTTAGTACTTTGTCTTAGGACCAAAATAAAAATAATAATATTTGTAAACGATCAAAAATTAAGATTTTTCCAAAATTATTTAAATTCGTAACTCGTGAGATGAGGGTGTTTGTAAATACATTTACGTACAAACTATAAGGAAAAAAGTTTAATTTACTTTTTTTTTTGTTTTAAAAAATTTTAATTTACGCTAGAATGATAACAAAGTAGGTCGTATCAGAAGCATTGTTTGGTGTTCGCATTAGAGAATGCCATGAAAATTAAAATCCTGATTACTTTTTTCCAAAAAATAGCATACACTAAATTTTTTCTTGGCAAGAGCTTTACTTGGAATAAATGCATGACCTAGACTCATTAAGGTGTGATACCACTAAATATTTCTAGAATTACAATTATAAAGTTTTGTATCTTGTCATAATTTCATATTACCTATTATGTGGTAAATTAAAATAAAAGCATGTATTATCATATATATCAGTACCGAATCGAGCATCTATTTGTGTCAATAAAGTGTGTGTATATCAGTGGATACTAAACAATTTTTTGAATATGTAGCAGAGTCTCTTCGTGGCCGCCCAGGATAACAATATGATAAAAAAGTTATTTTGATAGTTTTTATATGTATAGTGATCCCTACAAAAAGATACTTATCAAATCCCCTTCCTCAAATAATATTAGGGTAAATTATAATTTACACTTTTGAGTCTGAACTTGGTGTGTGTCATCGATCCTCTTGAATTATGAAATTTGGCAATTATGGATACTAACATTATTTGAAATTGTCTTTTGAAACATTTTTTTTAAAAATACAAATTTGTCCCGTAACTTAAAATTTTTATTTTGAGTCAATCTTCGGCGGAACTGCTTTTAGTTATCAGAAATTGGTCTGGATTATGCACTCGACTGCTGTATTCAATTCGAATAATCAACAGGGTATGGTTGAGTGGAAGAAACTCATTCATCCTTAATCAAAGGTTAAAGATTCGAATTCTAATTTTAGGTATAAAATAACTTTAAATTCTTAGCCAGCTATCATATGAAGTGCCTATAATTCAATGAGGGAACTAGTCACTATAGTCGAGGATGAATGTCATGATTTATGTAACGCCCCGGTTTCCGGATGAACAGGTAAGCACGCCACGTGTGCGTTTTGAGCGTAGGTTTTATTTTATTTCTTTTAATTTCATAATATTCATACGTGGCATTCATATTTTTGTAAAATTCATGAAACATAATTTATAACAATTATATGAATTCATATCATTGAAAATATTATTTCATGACATGAAAAATATTTATTGCATGAAATCAATTACCGAGAGTGATAGAATTACTAAATTGTCCCTAGTTAAATACTTTCTAAAATATTAGGGACTTAATTGCATGATTTCTAAGGACCAAATTGAGCATATTTTAAATCATGGCATACTTAATTGTACAACTTAGGAATTTCAAGGATTGATTAGCAATTTGGCAAAGTTCACAAAAATCAAGATGATGTATCACGTAATATCATCTCTTCTCCCACATTCCTTGATCATTTTATCCAAAATTTGCCAAACATATTCATCTCTCTCTCGGTTCATAGAAGGAAAAGGGAAGAAGATAAATTTTATCTCAATCATCAAGATTTCAAGAAGTGTTCCAAGAAATTGGAAGTGATCATCATCATATTTCTTCATTTCTTCTAGTCTCAAGGTGGGTTTGGCATGAATCCATGATTCTTGATCATTTATGGGATAGCTAGGGTTTGAGTTTAATATGCTAGATGTATGGTTAGTGGTGCAAAGCATGATTGAAGGATCATAACTTGAATTATAGCATGATTTGGTCATGAAAATCTTGAATATTTGGCAAGATTGAGCTAGTGTGATCATGTCCATGAAACCTTGAAATCTTGTTGATATAGCATGTTCTATGTGTTTAAATGTTATATTAGTGTCTATTGAACATATTTGCATCATGTTTCCAGAAATTATAGCTTTTGGGGTCCAAAAATGGATTTTGGTTGCTTTGTTGCTTTCTTCCCGAAAGCATACTCTGTTTCTGCTCTGTTTTTCAGTTGCAGAAGCAGGGAACGACCGTTCCCAGCCTCAAGGCATTGCGGGAACGGGCGTTCCCTTCTTTTGAATCAAATGTGCGCGGCCGACTATGGGAACGGCCGTTCCCACTTTGGCCTTGGGGCCGGAAGGGCCGTTCCCGGCCAAGCGCGTTTTAAAAATGGAAAAACGTTGCCGCGTTTTCTGGGCAACGGGAACGACCGTTCCCAGTTTTCAAAGGAAGCCTGGAACGGCCGTTCCCAAGGGGCTGACAGAACAAAATTCACTGCATAAAATTACGATTTTGACCCCTCGATCCAACGACTTCTTTGACCCCGAATTGCTATAATACGTGTTAATATGAGGTGAAACGAAAAGTTATAATACCACATTGCATTTTCATGGTCGTCTCGACACGTTTTCGCCGTTCGTCATATTTTGGCCATTTTAGTTCATGTCTCATGGTTGTACATCGTATTTACACAGGTCACGAGGGCGTGGACGGGGAGCAAGCTCCTTAGAACGCTACTTTATTTTATTTTGCAAGAAAGGTGAGGTTTTGTTTTGGTAAAACGAACCCTATAACCCTTATGTGCTAATTTTCGGCCAAAACCTAGTATACTTATAAACGTTTTCAAAGTAATAAATGTTTCAAGCAAGAAAGTATTGATTGTCATGATTTTCAAGCATGTTTGGCGAGTACATGATTGCACGTGGGCCCGAGGGTAATTCTTGAGCCAACCGGGAAAGCAAGGGCTGACGGGTAACTCCTGAATTATCCTCACATTGTTGGGATCACCCCCGAAGCCACTAGGAGATTAGTGGTGGAAGGAGTTCCGTGTCTAGAGGGTCATGTCCTCTACACACACCATGTCGTGGATAGTCGAGCCTTGCAAACTCGCTATCACCCGGAGGAAGAAGGAGACTGGGGATAAATCCGGAATGTCGGGTTATCCTCGGGTTATTACATGATTTCAAGCATGAAACTGTCTATATGAGCACTAAATGAATTGCATGATCACGTATTTATCAAGCAAGCAAGCATGTTCACGGATTGTTCACGATTGGGAGTTCGGTTGGAGATTGCCCTTACTTGCCGGGGCCACATGTTCATGATATTGACAAGCATGATTAAATAAACGTGTTAAAATGATTGGTTGTAATCTCGGGCAAAGATTAAACTTATTGAATTATATATCTATTCTATTTTATACTAAAGTCCTCACCCGAGGCTACAACTTGCATGTGACGTGTGTTATCTATATTTATTGCCCCTCACTCAGTCTTCGGTAGACTGATACTCCACTTTTCAGGTACACTTTGAGCGGGGTTGTGCTAGGCGGGAGTTGGTCGAGTCCTGCATTATCACGGGTCTAGTGTTGCACCTTTCATGTACATATTAGATCGGATATCATCTTATGTTCGCGATTGACAACTTTTGGATACTTACTGATGTATAGTATTGCAGATATGATAATGTATTGATAGAAAATTGGTACCTATATGTATCTATGAAATAAATATGGTACCTATATATATATGAATGATTTTATTGCTTCCGCTTTTCTATTCATGGTTGTTTTGATTTTGTTGGGGAGAGTGTCCCGCCTAGAGCGTCGTTTTGTTGTCACCCGTTCGCTGTGGTCTTGGTTTATGTATGAACTGTCCATTTCATATGTGGATTGAGACTACAGTGCGGGGGATATGGCGCCTTGGGGTCTAGGGTGCTACATCCACAGGTGGTATCAGAGCCCGGTTGCAAAACCGAGGTTCTCGAGTCGTGTCGAGTCAGTCTAGGTCGCACGGCATAGGATTATGTGGTATTTGGGAGTCTGCATTGGGTTGATCTACTTGATTTACTCCCTTATTCGCATTAATTGCACTACTTGATTTTCCTTGAATACGTGCTACTTGATATTATGGAAATATTATGGAAATTTTATGCACACATTTGCATTTATTGATCAAGCCACGCATGTTTAGTGATCGAATTTCAGGATGGAGCCCGATAGACATTACAGTGATCGATCCTCGAGGCACAGGCATCATCATCGCCGACATCATCGCCGTGAGAGATCACCACCTCCTCCACCTGCCCAGGCACAGCCCCAGGATTTCATGAATGCGGTAGTGGGGCTAATTGATCAAAGGTTACAGGAACGGGTACCTCCACCACCACCACCAGCGCAGGTAGCACCTCCAGAGAACCCCATTTCTGCTATCTTGCGAGAATTCCAGAATCAGCGTCCCCCGAAGTTCTATAAGGGAGACGACATACAGGCAGAGATGTGGTTGAAGGAGATTGAGAGGATTTGGCAGCTTATTCCTTGTGACAGTCAGGAGAAGGCTCGTTGTACACTCACTCTTATTCAGGGCGAGGCCTACTCCTGGTGGGAGAGCACACAGATCGTTCTGGAGGCAGCAGGGACAGAGGTTACTTGGGAGGTCTTTGTACGGGAGTTCAGAAACAAGTATATTCCTCCAGCTTCCCGTACCCGCAGGTTGAGGGAGTTTACAGAATTAAAGCAGGGAAGCAGGTCCGTGGGCCAGTATATCGCCGAGTTCGAGAGGCTTTCTCGCTATGCACCCAACATAGCGAACGATGACTTTCACAAAGCGATGCAGTTTGTTCAGGGGTTGAGACCAGACATTCAGGATGCACTGAAAGCGGCTAATACCAACACCTGGGCGAAAGCTACAGCAAAAGCCCTAAAAGTTGAAGATTCTGATAGTGCCAGGAGGGCTACTCAGCGAGCAGGACAGGTTTCAGGCTCGAGATCAGGCCAGGGCTCGAGTTCAGGAAAAAGGCCGATGGTGTATTCTGCACCTCCAGTGCAGAGGGACTCCGGGAAGAAACCTAAGTTTACAGGGCCATCACAGAAGGGTCCGAGAGCTCCAGCACCACCTCAGCCACCCCAGAGACCGAGATGCACATGGTGTGGACATCCTACGCATACCTATGATAACTGCAGGCGCCGGTTGGGTCTATGTTTGATTTGCGGGAGTAACGAGCACTTGGTTGACGGTTGTCCGGATCGTCAGGATCCACCACCTGCAGGACCGAGGCCACTGGTGCGAGCTCGGGCTTATGCACTTGCTGGAGAGGAGCAGGATGCTGATATTGACCCCGCTGCAGTAGTTGAAGGTATTATTTGCATCCATGGCACGAACATCCATACATTATTTGATCCAGGAGCTACACACTCCTTTCTTGCGCATTCTATTGCTATTACCTTGTCGTTGCCTGCTATGTGTACTTCTGTGCGCTATATAGTTAGTACTCCTTTCGGTAGTAGGCGAGAAACGGATCAGGTCTACAGGGATGTTCCAGTTGTGATTGAAGGCCGGGAGTTTCTGACAGACTTTATTGTGATGCCAATGGAGAGATACGGGGCTATTCTGGGAATGGAATGGTTATACAGGCATTGTGCTACTGTGGATTGTCGGGCTAAGAAGGTTCAGTTGGGTGCAGAAGTTGTTACGGGTTGTACTTCGAAGACCGTACCCCTACTTTCGTTTTCAGAGGCTCAGAAGTTAGTCAGAGACGGGGCTACAGGGTTCGTTGCTTACATTTTGAACAAGCCGAAAGACCAGGTAAAGTTAGAAGACACCGAGGTGGTAAAGGAATTCCCCGAGGTATTTCCAGAGAAGTTGGATTCGTTGCCTCCTGAACGAGAGATTGAATTTGTGATCGATCTTTTTCCGAATGCTGAGCCGTATTCAAAGACTCCTTACCGGATGGCTCCAGCCGAATTAAAGGAACTAAAAGTTCAGCTTGAGGCTTTATTGGAAGTTGGGTACATTCGGCCCAGTTCTTCGCCGTGGGGAGCACCGGTGTTGTTTGTAAAGAAAAAGGACGGGACTCTAAGAATGTGCATCGATTACAGGGAGTTGAACAGGATGACTATTAAGAACAAGTATCCCCTCCCACATATTGAGGAGTTGTTCGATATACTCCAGGGTTCTAAGGTGTATTCGAAATTGGATTTAAGACAGGGATACTATCAGCTGCGAATCCGAGCAGAGGACATTCCAAAGACGGGATTCAATACTCGGTATGGGCACTATGAATTCGTGGTTATGCCGTTTTGATTGACTAATGCCCCTGCAGCTTTTATGGATATGATGCACCGAATATTCAGGCCTTTCCTCGACAAGTTCGTGGTGATTTTCATTGATGATATTCTGGTTTTCTCAAAATCAGCCGAGGAGCATGCGAGACATCTCAGGCTCGTTCTTCAGACACTAAAGGAGCATCAGTTGTTTGCTAAGTTCAGCAAGTGTGAATTTTGGATCGATCGGGTTTCCTTTTTGGGGCATGTGATTTCAGGAAAAGGGTTGGAAGTCTATCCCTCGAAAATCGAGGCCGTGCTTAAGTGGGAGAAACCAAAGAACGCCTCAGAGATTAGAAGTTTCTTGGGATTGGCCGGATATTACAGGAGGTTCGTTCAGGATTTTTCCAAAATTGCGGCACCGTTAACCCGGTTGACAAAGAAGGATGTTAAATTTGTCTGGGATGAGAAGTGTGATCAAAGTTTTAACTTTTTGAAGAAAAGTTAGTCTCAGCTCCGGTGTTAACATTACCCGAGGGTTCAGAAGAGTATGCAGTCTACACAGATGCTTCTAAAGAAGGCTTAGGTTGTGTTTTGACTCAGAAAGGAAAGGTGATCGCCTATGCTTCCCGAAAGCTAAAGGAATATGAAAGGAATTACCCGACACACGACCTAGAGCTTGCAGCCGTGATCTTTGCGCTCGGTAAATGGAGACATTATCTTTACGGGACTTCCTTTGAGATTTTTACCGACCACAAGAGCCTCCAGTACTTATTCACGCAGAAGGATTTAAATATGAGGCAACGGCGTTGGATGGAAAAGTTGGAAGATTATGACTGTACAATTAAGTACCATCCCGGGAAAGCCAATGTGGTCGCCGATGCACTTAGCAGGAAGGCGAGTGTGTCGAGTGTGGAAATAAAGGAAAGTGAAGAAGTTGCTCCGACTGTGTTACGGGCTCGGGTTTCTAATATCACAATTCAGCCGGAATTGAAGAATCAGTTATTTGAGGCTCAAAATAGGGATCCAGAAGTACAGAAACTTGCCAGTAAAGCTAAGGATGACCCGGAGAGTCCGTTTGGGTTTGATGAGACCGGGTTGCTTCGGTTTAAGAACAGAATAGTAGTACCTGAAGAGTTGAGACGGGTCCTACTCGAGGAAGCTCACAAGTCAGCCTACTCGATCCACCCAGGAGGAAACAAGATGTATAAGGATTTGAAGCAATTTTATTGGTGGAACGGGTTGAAGAGAGACGTGGCAGAGTACGTGAAACATTGCCTGACTTGCCAGAAAGTGAAAGCTGAGCACCAAAAACCCGCGGGACTTCTACAACCGTTACCTATTCCCGAGTGGAAGTGGGAACAAGTAACGATGGACTTTGTTTCCGGATTACCAAAGGTTAAAGGCGGGTTTGATGGAATTTGGGTGATCGTGGATAGATTTACAAAGTCTGCTCACTTTCTACCGGTCCGGATGTCTTATAAGATCCCGAAGTTGGCCGAGATCTATAACAGAGAGATTATTCGACTTCATGGTATTCCGGTGAGCATAGTTTCAGATCGAGACCCGAGGTTTACCTCTAAGTTGTGGCAAGAGTTACAGGCTGTTTTGGGAACGAAACTTAAGTTCAGTACAGCATTTCACCCTCAAACAGACGGCCAGACTGAAAGGTTAATCAGGTATTTGGAAGATCTTCTTCGGGCTTGCGCGATGGATTTTCAGAACTCGTGGTCAGAACAGCTTCCCTTGATCGAGTTTGCTTATAATAACAGCTTTCAGGCTTCGATCGGGATGGCTCCTTATGAGTTACTTTATGGAAGAAAGTGCCGATCTCCGTTGTTCTTCGACTTGGAGGAATGGAAATGGTCGAAACAGGAAGGGGTAAAGAGAGGTGAAAGATTCGAAAGGCCTTCCAAAGTTGTTCAGGCTATGATTGAAAAGGTTCAAATGATTCAACAACGGATGAAAGCCGCGCAGGATAGGCAAAAGAGCTATGCAGATAAGCGCCGAAGAGATCTGGAGTTCGAAGTGGGTGACCGGGTATTCTTGAAGGTGTCGCCAAGGAAAGGTTTCACCCGGATCGGGAAAGGAGGAAAACTTAATCCTCGCTACCTAGGTCCGTTTGAGATTTTGGAAAGAATAGGCGAGGTAGCCTATCGACTGGACCTACCACCGAGTCTTACGGGGATTCACAACGTATTTCATGTTTCACAATTAAGGAAATATTACCCCGATGAGACTACGATTCTTCCCGTGGAAGAAGTTGAATTGGAACCGAATTTGACATTTGTTCAGAGGCCGGTTAAGATCATGGATCGGAAATTTCAAGAGTTGAGAAACCGGAGAATTCCCATGGTTAAGGTTTTGTGGAGGAGTGATAAAACCGAGGAAGCTACTTGGGAAACAGAGGATAAAATGAAACGGTTCCACCCTGAGTTGTTCGAGCAAGACTAGAGAATCTGGGGACCAGATTCTTCTAAGGGGGGGAGAGTTGTAACGCCCCGGTTTCCGGATGAACAGGTAAGCACGCCACGTGTGCGTTTTGAGCGTAGGTTTTATTTTATTTCTTTTAATTTCATAATATTCATACGTGGCATTCATATTTTTGTAAAATTCATGAAACATAATTTATAACAATTATATGAATTCATATCATTGAAAATATTATTTCATGACATGAAAAATATTTATTGCATGAAATCAATTACCGAGAGTGATAGAATTACTAAATTGTCCCTAGTTAAATACTTTCTAAAATATTAGGGACTTAATTGCATGATTTCTAAGGACCAAATTGAGCATATTTTAAATCATGGCATACTTAATTGTACAACTTAGGAATTTCAAGGATTGATTAGCAATTTGGCAAAGTCCACAAAAATCAAGATGATGTATCACGTAATATCATCTCTTCTCCCACATTCCTTGATCATTTTATCCAAAATTTGCCAAACATATTCATCTCTCTCTCGGTTCATAGAAGGAAAAGGGAAGAAGATAAATTTTATCTCAATCATCAAGATTTCAAGAAGTGTTCCAAGAAATTGGAAGTGATCATCATCATATTTCTTCATTTCTTCTAGTCTCAAGGTGGGTTTGGCATGAATCCATGATTCTTGATCATTTATGGGATAGCTAGGGTTTGAGTTTAATATGCTAGATGTATGGTTAGTGGTGCAAAGCATGATTGAAGGATCATAACTTGAATTATAGCATGATTTGGTCATGAAAATCTTGAATATTTGGCAAGATTGAGCTAGTGTGATCATGTCCATGAAACCTTGAAATCTTGTTGATATAGCATGTTCTATGTGTTTAAATGTTATATTAGTGTCTATTGAACATATTTGCATCATGTTTCCAGAAATTATAGCTTTTGGGGTCCAAAAATGGATTTTGGTTGCTTTGTTGCTTTCTTCCCGAAAGCATACTCTGTTTCTGCTCTGTTTTTCAGTTGCAGAAGCAGGGAACGACCGTTCCCAGCCTCAAGGCATTGCGGGAACGGGCGTTCCCTTCTTTTGAATCAAATGTGCGCGGCCGACTATGGGAACGGCCGTTCCCACTTTGGCCTTGGGGCCGGAAGGGCCGTTCCCGGCCAAGCGCGTTTTAAAAATGGAAAAACGTTGCCGCGTTTTCTGGGCAACGGGAACGACCGTTCCCAGTTTTCAAAGGAAGCCTGGAACGGCCGTTCCCAAGGGGCTGACAGAACAAAATTCACTGCATAAAATTACGATTTTGACCCCTCGATCCAACGACTTCTTTGACCCCGAATTGCTATAATACGTGTTAATATGAGGTGAAACGAAAAGTTATAATACCACATTGCATTTTCATGGTCGTCTCGACACGTTTTCGCCGTTCGTCATATTTTGGCCATTTTAGTTCATGTCTCATGGTTGTACATCGTATTTACACAGGTCACGAGGGCGTGGACGGGGAGCAAGCTCCTTAGAACGCTACTTTATTTTATTTTGCAAGAAAGGTGAGGTTTTGTTTTGGTAAAACGAACCCTATAACCCTTATATGCTAATTTTCGGCCAAAACCTAGTATACTTATAAACGTTTTCAAAGTAATAAATGTTTCAAGCAAGAAAGTATTGATTGTCATGATTTTCAAGCATGTTTGGCGAGTACATGATTGCACGTGGGCCCGAGGGTAATTCTTGAGCCAACCGGGAAAGCAAGGGCTGACGGGTAACTTCTGAATTATCCTCACATTGTTGGGATCACCCCCGAAGCCACTAGGAGATTAGTGGTGGAAGGAGTTCCGTGTCTAGAGGGTCATGTCCTCTACACACACCATGTCGTGGATAGTCGAGCCTTGCAAACTCGCTATCACCCGGAGGAAGAAGGAGACTGGGGATAAATCCGGAATGTCGGGTTATCCTCGGGTTATTGCATGATTTCAAGCATGAAACTGTCTATATGAGCACTAAATGAATTGCATGATCACGTATTTATCAAGCAAGCAAGCATGTTCACGGATTGTTCACGATTGGGAGTTCGGTTGGAGATTGCCCTTACTCGCCGGGGCCACATGTTCATGATATTGACAAGCATGATTAAATAAACGTGTTAAAATGATTGGTTGTAATCTCGGGCAAAGATTAAACTTATTGAATTATATATCTATTCTATTTTATACTAAAGTCCTCACCCGAGGCTACAACTTGCATGTGACGTGTGTTATCTATATTTATTGCCCCTCACTCAGTCTTCGGTAGACTGATACTCCACTTTTCAGGTACACTTTGAGCGGGGTTGTGCTAGGCGGGAGTTGGTCGAGTCCTGCATTATCACGGGTCTAGTGTTGCACCTTTCATGTACATATTAGATCGGATATCATCTTATGTTCGCGATTGACAACTTTTGGATACTTACTGATGTATAGTATTGCAGATATGATAATGTATTGATAGAAAATTGGTACCTATATGTATCTATGAAATAAATATGGTACCTATATATATATGAATGATTTTATTGCTTCCGCTTTTCTATTCATGGTTGTTTTGATTTTGTTGGGGAGAGTGTCCCGCCTAGAGCATCGTTTTGTTGTCACCCGTTCGCTGTGGTCTTGGTTTATGTATGAACTGTCCATTTCATATGTGGATTGAGACTACAGTGCGGGGGATGTGGCGCCTTGGGGTCTAGGGTGCTACAATTTAAATTAAAAAAACTATATCCAATTCAAATACATGTGTCCACGTGATTCTTATTTGGGATTATTAATCAATTTAAACATGGAGAATATAAAATGACTAACCAAAGCCCCATCAAGCGAAATTTTGAGATAGTAAATATATTTATAATTTTATCAGTTGTGAGTAATACTTTGTGCCAAAGTTTCCAAGGAGCTCAGATGGTGATCAAAGTGAGATCTTAGAGACTCGTCAATCTTTCACCCACCAACTTCACTCCATACAAAGATGTGTGCGTTTGACCTTACTCACCGTCAAAAACTAGTTGTTGAGGGGAGTATTATCAAACTATTATATATTCAACTTCACAGTTTTGATTATTCGATGTGGGATACTTGAC
Organism: Lantana camara; assembly: GCA_037501455.1. Classification (NCBI taxonomy): domain Eukaryota; kingdom Viridiplantae; phylum Streptophyta; class Magnoliopsida; order Lamiales; family Verbenaceae; genus Lantana; species Lantana camara. The sequence continues at coordinate 13,229,348 of CM074859.1, forward strand.
ACATCCCTGTTACGCCCAAGGTCGCGGAATGCGGGACAAATTAGAGCGTGAACATTTCAGGAATCGAAATATCTGGTGTGGTAGAAAGACAGACCTAAAATCGGACTTATTCTGATACCATAATGAATAATGTGCTTCGATTCTTTTTCTCTCCCTATCCCGTGGGTTAGGCGATCTATATATATCTTTTAGGTAGGTTTTATATCCCATAACGAGTTCGAGATAGATTGAACACTAAGGTGTAAAAACTATGACGGGTCAGATATTAAGTTGTAAAAATTATGATATTTAAAATTTAAACACGAGATTTTTAATTTAACTGATATAATTTCGAACCGTTATATTATATCTCTTGATATTATTTATTTCGCTACTCCACTTGATTATATTTGTTGGGCCTTACTCGAAATAATTTAACCACCTGACATAGGCCTATCCCAATTCCCAGGCCCAATAGTTTGATCCTCTATAAATAAGAGGCCCACATTTAAGAGTTTTTTTGTAACATACAGGTCAAAGTTTAATATTATAACAAAATCGCATGAGATCATTTAAGCCCTATTTTGTAAGGAGATCTCTGAACTTTGAATGTTACTAGTGAAATAAACGTGCAACCGTTGCACGTTTATCATTTAATTTATTTAAATAAATTTAGCTATTATATTTATTAAACAAATTAAGATATTAAAAATATTTATTTTGATTAAATAAATATAAGGGGTAAAAAAAAATTTACCATTCGAACTGAAACCGATTTTACACTTTATCACCCGAATTATGTTTTGTTACAAACCAGCATCCCTACTAAAATAATAATGTATAATATTTAGTACCATTTCATAGCTATTATTATTTCAAAAATATATTGTTATTGATGGTTTGATACTTTTATATTATTTTGGCATAGGTTTTATATTTTCATCATTGCACTTTTAATAGGAAACACCCTTTTCAGATATTTATATTGATATATTATATTTTTTACACGTTTCATACCATAAGAAGGATTTATTTCAATCCTATCAGTCTCTCTTAAAACAATAATATGTATCTTGTATAGTAAACAAAATAAAAGTAATATTATTTATTTTTCACTATCTATGCGCCCAATCATATTCTTTTTTTTTTTTTTTTTCTATTTCTCCAAAAAAATTTTGTCCTAAAAGAAGCAACCCAACACAGGAAAAATAGTCTCAAGCTAAAACTCATTTAGTTTTGTCGGAAGAACAACCTAGAAGCAATAACCATCTTGAACCTTATGACCTACCTTTGCCAATCATCATGTTTCTTTCTCTCGAGATTTATTTGATCTAAGTTTCTCAAAACCTTTGGAGTAACCTTCGCCAATCAAATATTACATTTCTCATTAGTTGTTTTTCAGTATCCCTCATTGTTATTCATTTAACGACCGCCTCCAAATCAATCTCCACATTAATTTTCGAAAAGTGTCTCTCCAAAGTTAGTTTTAATTCTTTAGGTAAGTTCAATAACTTTGCTACATTATTGAAACTATACCAAGATTCATAACATATCCTAGCACTCATCTTCAATTGTCATCTCGAATGACGCCCCTGTTGGTGTGGTTATAAAAGCTTCCATCCGAGTTTAGTTTTACTCATCACTTCTCGGATTTATTTCACGGCAACTAAGTGCAGATTTTCTTTTGCTTGTGTTTTGTGTCCTCATTGATTAGTACTAAGGTCGTACATAACTCTTTTATGTGGCGAATAGGGACACTTCTAAGCTTCATAACATTTTGATAGCTCCATCGATTCCATGTTTTCCAAAAATTCTAGAGCGTCAAGATCAACGCAACCCACCCAGGATATTTTAGGAACATATTACTCAACATTTTGCTACTAAAGCTCTCTTTGAGCCCATCCGACACTCACAAGCCACAAAAACTTCGTCAAGTCCATGTATCAACAATCTTGTCCCACACCCGGAATGCGAACAGAAAACTTTTCAGCACATGGTTCGTATATTCATGTCTTGTACAACAGTGCGTACATATATCATTTTCCCCAAACTTTTTGTCATACGTCAATACATTCGTAAGCAAGCTATCATATTAGCAAAGCCACAGGAAAATCTTGAATTTTTGGGGCAAGGTAATTTTCAAATTCATTTAAAGTTTTTTCTTGTATGTCTCATCCGACACCATAAGCAGAATATAGTCATTTTATAGGAGAATTTATCTTTAGTTGACCCAATTCATTCTCTCTTATCTCCGTTATCATGCAGCACGTTAGGACACTAAGTATCTCATTCACCATCTCTTTGGACGGTGATGTTTTCAACTTATTCAGGTTTTAATTTTTATCTGTTCCAATGAGGTTGCATTCCATAAGATCTTTATCCTTCTCATGAATGTTATCTTCAAAGATGTCAGTCAGTTTTCCTTGTGATAACCATCTATCATTCCATAAACATGTCCCTTCACCGTTCCCAATCCTCCATTTTCAAAATGGTTCCACCATCCAAGTGCTTTTAACTATCCTCTTCCATGCTCGGGAAACCCAATAAGTCGAGGCTTATATTCGATCAAGAATGTTATCCCCTTTTAAATATTTTTCTGATGTATACTGTCGTCTCCTTGTTAAGCATTCTTCATCCCGTTTTAGCTAGCATCACTATATTTCCTTTTGGACTTCTCTAAAACTCAATCCACATTCTTATTTCTTTGTAGTCACCTTATTTCACCCTACAAGATGGGTTTGTTCCTTGTTATTTAATCGCCTTATAAAGAAAGTTGTGCTTGAGTGGATCAAGTTTGTCGTACATGTGATTGGGGAGCCAATTTGTATACATGTGGTTGATAAAGATCGAGATCGTGATGGACTTAATAAGTGTCATTCATCTGAAAATATTTGTCATTTTGGTTTTCTATCCCAAGAGATGCTTTTCGACTCTATTAATCACAATCGAGAAATGCTCATTATAGTTACAGCTAAACTTCATTTGCACCTCCAAATAGTTCCTTAAGTTGTCTGTATTTTCCATGCCTAGAATTCTACTAACCTAGTGCTTTAAATCATTTGCCACATAAGGTGCAAACAACACATGTGTTTTGCAGAAGTTTAATTCGAGGCCTAACGCCTTGCAAAACGGCTCAATCACACTTTTAATACACTTTGCTCCATCCACGATAGCTTTGACTCTCAATATTAAGTCGTCCGCAAAAAGCAAGTGTGAGATCATGTGAGAGCTTCTCTAATATACCATAATTGGCTTCTAGGTCCGGCCAAAATGGTCTCTTCAATTATATATGTAAGTTGTTCCATGTATATTACAAACAAATAAGACGAAAGTGATTGCCTTATCTAATGCCACACATCCGTACAACCTCCGTTGGTTCACCATTCTATAGAATCTCCGGTTGTATCCTCTACATTCTACTCATAATGATATTGATGATTTTCGTCGGGAATTTGAAGAAAGTTAAAAGTTTTTTTAGAAATTCCACCGGATTTTTTCGTACGCCTTTTCAATATTCAATTTCAGCACCATGCCCCTTTTTTATCGTTGGAGTGGTATAGCATTCGTAACACTTCTTTAGGCATCAAGATATTGTAATAGGTGCCTTGGTCGGGAATGAAACTATTCTAGTTCGATCCCGTAATTTTTTTAATATACGGTTTAAACGAAGTATAATCATCTTGGTGATCATTTTGAACAATATGTTGCACAAAGTAATGGGCTAAAACTCATTTATTTTTGTGGAGCATTAATTTTTGAAATTAGACAAATAAACACCCCATAATCTTGTTGGGAATTTGTTCTCTCTCCAAGCAATCATTGATGAATTTCACCATCAAGTCTCCTACTATATCCTAATAGTTTTGAAAAAAAGTAAGTTTGGAAACCATTTACTCTCAACGCTTTGTATAGGTGCATGCTATTTACTACCCTCAAGATTTTCTCATTTGAGATCATTCTTGCCAAGTTATTTTTTCACTAACGCCTTAGGGTTTGTTGGTGCAAACTAATATCAAGACTTATCACCTCTTCAATGGTATCTCCACTGAATAGTTTGGTGTAGTACTCCCAAGTTTGTGGCTTTAGTTGATCATTATTGGTTGCTCATTCATTGTCTATTTTCAGAGCATTCTTCTGATTCCTTCTTCTTCTCATTATGGTTGAGAGATGAAAGAAACTTGTTTGTTTATCCCTAAATTTGAACCAATTAATTCTCAACTCTTAAAGTCAAATAATCTCTTTCTGTTGCAATAGTTTGTTATAATATTCTGCTCTCAATTCTTCCTACAAATCATTTGAATATTTACCTTGTTTATCTCATGCATAATGCTTTAGAAATTCTTTGTATTTTTATTTTATTTTTTTGCTTTTCAAGCACATGGAAAACTATTCAAGAACCATTATTTCTGAGCAATTATGCCAAGTCAAAATGTCCTTCAAGTTTTGATTCGGCCAATAAGTTGTATATTGCTACTTTGGAAAATGTAAATATAAATTGATAACTATTGGATCAATCTCATTTAAATTAAATTAAAAAATTTTCCATATCGTTTCTTGAACTGACACCCAATCTAACATCTTGAAATTTTTAATCTAATTTTCGAAATTTTGTTACCATTACGCTATATTAATTCTCAGTTTCTCACAAATATTTGTAAAGATATTTCACAATCGTTCTTAATTTTGGTATGCGTGTGTATATACATTAAAATCAAGTAATTCTTTTTTTTTAACCAACTATTCTTTATCTCTTTATTATTTATCTATTTTTTATATTGCCTTTGTCATTTGATCTTGCATTCTATTTTTTTTATTTGTATTCTTCTAGTGAGTATTATTTCAGATTTATTCGAGTTTTAATTATACATATTTTTTTAAATATTTTATTTTACATAGATTATACTTATAAAATATTTTTATTTTTATATAAAATATTTTTATTTACATATAAAATATATTTATTTATATGAAATATAGCCGTGTCGGAGCCGTGTCGTGTCCTAAAATTTTTAAAAAATCCGTGTCGCCGTGTCGTGTCGTGTCGTGTCGCCGTGTCCGTGTCCGTGCAACATAGGTTAGATTTAGATAATTAAAATTATATTAGTATTAGTTAAATAAAAAATATTATATTAGGTTTATTAAAAAATATTTTATATAAATCATTAAATTATATTATTTTGTTAATTAGATAAGTTTATATAATTATAATATGATTATAATTTAAGAAAGTTTATAAATTTAGATAATTAGAACTATGGACTTATATAATTAGACTTACATCAGGATTGATTTATTGAAAGTTATTTTATGTAACTTATTTAAATAATATTTTATTTTACATAATTATAAAAATTTATTAAAATTTATAAAGTGAATCAATTTGTTGTTTTTCAATTCCTTAGATATATTTTATTATAATATTTTAAATTATAGGCCTGAAAATTAAAAAATAGACAACTTATATTATAAAATTTGAATACAATTAATTAATATAGTAATATTAAAACAATCCTTGTTGAACTATATATCTTTTCTAGGTAAGTTGGAGAAATTTTACTTCTACAAAGAGTCTTATTTAAATATAATTAATTAATAATCTATAACATGTATTTACATCATTATCCTTAACTAATAATTATTGAAGTAATTATTGTGAGGATATTTTAGGTGATCCGTATTTTTTAAGAAACCAAAAACTCAACTCGTGCTTTTATAAGATGATAGATATAATAAATATAATGTAATATATATAGATTACATTCAATTTTAATTTTGCCACTGCCCTAAATAGTTTAATGGTTGAACATTATACTATATTAACTATAGATTTTATATTTGAGTTTCTGAATACATAGTTAATTTTAGTAGTCCAACCCGACTCGATTCATATAAATAGACTATAAAATTAAAAATTAATAATATTAATTTGCCACTATAATATTCACAATATTTAGGTACAAACAAAATCAAAAAATTCTGAAATTATTTAAAAGATGTTCCAACTTCCAAGTGACTATTGAGAAAATTACGGATGTTGGTACAAGGCCAGCTGAAGAAGAACCTTTCTCTACGAAAAGAAGAAGGGAATTTGTAATTGGAGGGAGAAATACAACTAAATTTTCATGGCGGTGTTAGTATTGTAATAAAACAATCAGATTATTTTTTTAAAAAAAGTGATTATTTACATATAAAATTATACATGCATATCTTAATTTTTAGAAAATAAAAAAAAATGTTTTTATTATATTTTTTTACCATATGGGTTTTATCCTCTCCAACCTGATATGCAATCATATCAAGCCCAAAAAAATTCTTTTATTGTAATTATTTTGATAAATTTTGCATTTGATATTGTTGCGTGCGTTCGGATAGAATGCACGTATAAAATAAATAATTAACTTTATTTTTCTGAAGATTTTACCGCACTGAGTCCGAAGTTATCGGATCAATTCGTCATATTTTAAGGGTTATATACTACGTTGCATGGACATGGACACGGCGACATAGACACGACACGACACGACACGACACGACACCACACGGACACGGCGACACGAATTTTTTCAAAATTTTAGGACACGACACGGCTATTTTATATAAATAAATATATTTTATATATAAATAAAAATATTTCATATAAAAATAAAAACATTTTATAAGTATAATCTACGTAACATAAAATATTTATAAAAATATGTAATATTAAAAACTTAAATAAGTTTTGTTAATTCAAATTTCTCTCCAAAAAATTCAAAAAATATTAAAAAAGGCATAAAAAATTCAAAAATATTACCCAGCCGTGTCCAAGCCATATCGGACACTCCACCTCGCCGTGTCCGACACCGTGTCCCAAATTTTTTTTTTTTTTTGGGACACGTCTTCAGCCGTGTCCGACACGTGTCGGAGGCGTGTCCGTGTCCGACACGTGTCGGACACTGCACGGACCATTTTTTAGGCGTATCCGTGCTTTAGTGGTTATATATATATATAGAAGCTTGAAGTCTAGGGTTTTAGGATCATATTTATAGAGTGTCGAGACCTAGGGTTCTGTCATAGTTCTATTACATTCAATTCTTTCTTTTATTATGATCCAAAATTTTCTATCAAATTTGCCACGACCCTCTACAGATTTGCGAGTATCTTACCTATCCCGAGACTATGGATTAGCTCCACCACAATTACTTGTTCGCCATGACAGAGTGAGTAAAACCTCCGAACTGGCCTATTTGCTATAATTCGATTTGATTTTATTCAAATATTGAGTTAAACCTCGGGTTAGATGGAAAACACAATTAAATATTATTAATTATGATTAAAAATAAGACACATTGAAATAGTTTAATGTTTGATAGCTAATAATTTATCGTATCACTTAATTATTCATAACAAAATTATCATATCATGTCACCATGTTTTAGACTTCTTGTTGAGAAATCTGGGCAAAAACAGAAGCTAGACACGGGTAATCCCTGTCCTTAAAGTTTCTATCGCCCCTAGCTTTCTGGGAAGTGTGTTAAAGGTTTCGGGCGATACACTTCCAGGATATATGTCAAGCTAATTTTTGGGAATGATTTCGTGTACTAGCACCGCACAAGAAATCAGATGAATGTGTTGTGTCCTTTCAGCTCAAGAGATTGTGTATATATGGATACTCAGGTGTTGAAAAACGGATGATTTGAATTATGACTGTTGGAGGATTAATTCAGCATCAATGGGCTGTTTAATAGCCCCTGAATTAATTTGTGGCTTAATAGCCCTTGACCTTTCAGTTACAGCCTCTCAACAGTCACATTAAAATTGGACTGAATTAGGGTTAATTCCAAACAGATTTGGCCCAAAAAGATAGGCTCCAGGCTCGGAGGCGAGGTTCCTAGCGACGATGCGCACGTGCGAAGTGCAAAGTGCGCCATCAAACGCCATATTCGCCCATGCCCAGCCCCCGGCCCCGTGCACCGCACCACGTGTGAGCCCATCAGTCCACCTCACATTTATTGAATTAATAACCCACTTAGTGTCTTAACTTATATAGTTGACCACACTTAGTTATTAATCCAATGTGGGACAGGTTTAGTTTTCCCAAACACCCTTTCATATGCCTCTTTGATATTTCCAATAAACCTCCATTAGCTTAATTGAAAGTATCAATGCATATGTCCAACAATCCCCCACTTGTTTGGAAAACTACTCTTTCCCAAACCAGTGTCTGACTGGTTTTATTTAAAGATCACGTGCATAACAGAAGGTGTGACGAACATTGAACCTTCCCTTTAGTGTAAGTAGCTCAAAATCACCCCGAAGTTGATGGTGTCCGCAGATTGAACCTCAACTCCTTACTGGTGTGACCGGAGTCACCACACACACGTGTTCTTTCTCACACAACAAGCACTCCACTGCTCGGCGCTTATCAAGCCATACGCCATATCCCGTTTCATGAACCTCTAAGAGAGTAAACCATAACTCTCTATAAGAAGCGGCTTCACTTCTAGTTCATATAGGCAAAATGTTTCTCGGGCACTAGTTGCAAATAGTGTAGCATTTTGTTAAGAGCATAGCTCAACCTTGTCACTTTGCAACTCACTGAGCTATCTTCTACTATATATGAGACCACTTGATAGCTCTAACCAACTCGTGACTTGTTTTTCCCTTTGAACCTTTAATCAGGGGATACCTAGATTATAGGTAGGGTTACCATCACTTATGGTTCGGGTGGTTTAAGTCCCATATCTCTAGTAGTTGTAGCTACTAAGTCTCTCGTCAGAGGCTTAGTAAACGGATTAGCCAAATTCTTATTTGACCTCACATAGACAATTGTTATGATACCATCTTGTATCAATTGTCTCACAAATGCATGTCTAAGACCAATATGTCTAGACTTACCATTATAGGTACCACTGTACGCTTTTGTAAGTGTTGCTTCGCTGTCACAATACAACGAGATTGGAGGCATTGGACTTGGCCAAAGATCTATGGCTAACAACATATTTCTTATCCAATCAGCCTCTTGCCCAGCTTGAGCTAAAGCTATAAACTCAGATTCCATGGTAGAGTGAGAGATTATTGTCTGTTTCTTGCTTGCCCAAGAAACAGCCCCACCGGTAAGAGTGAAAACCCACCCACTTGTGGATTTGTTATCTCTCACGCTAGTTATCCAACTCGCGTCTGAGTACCCTTCCAACACACTAGGGAATTTGTTGTAGAACAAACCAAAGCTAATAGTTCTCTTAAGATACCCAAGTACCCTACTAATAGCTTTCCAATGATCAGCATTGGGACTGCTCGTGTATCTGCTAAGTTTTGAAACTGCAAAGGAAATATCTGGTCTAGTGCAATGCATTGCGTACATAAGGCTGCCAATAGAACTTGCATACTCAAGCTGTGCAATAGCTCTACCAGTATTTTCTTTAAGTTTCAGTCCGTTGTCAAAAGGAGTGTTCACCTCCTTGATCTCGAGGTGACTAAACTTAGTCAGAACTTTCTCAATATAGTGAGATTGGTTTAGTGAAAAACCCCCACTATGTTTTTTAACTTTAATGCCTAATATAGTATCTACTTCACCTAAGTCTTTCATCTTAAAGACCGAGGATAGATACTTTTTAGTCTCGTTTACTCCAATCATATTCGTCCCGATGATCAACATATCATCGACATATAGTCAGCCGTACTTTTGGAATAAATGAACCTGTCAGCACTGTTGTACTTGAATCCGAATTTCAAGATAGCAGTGTCAAACTTCTCGTGCCACTGTTTTGGTGCTTGTTTTAGACCATACAGAGATTTGACTAACTTACACACTTTGTTTTCTGTTCCCGGTGCTACAAAACCCTCAGGTTGTTCCATATAGATTTCTTCTTTTAAATTTCCATTTAAAAATGCTGTCTTTACATCCATTTGATGAACAAACAGATCGTAAAGAGAGGCTAAGGCAAGAAGAATTCTAATGGAAGCAACTCGAGCCACCAGTGCATAAGTGTCAAAGTAGTCAATCCCTTCTACTTGTCTAAACCCTTTGGCAACTAATCTAGCTTTAAAAGCTGATATAGTGCCATCAGTGTTTCGTTTTCTTCTAAATACCCACTTGCACCCAATGGGTTTAGAACCACGAGGTAAGTCTGCTAATACCCAAGTATTATTACCCAAGATCGAATCCATTTCATCGTTTACAGCTTCCTTCCAAAAGGAAGCATCTCGAGAAGCCATAGCTTCTGAAAATGTTTTAGGATCCATCTCAAGTGAAAATACAAAGGGTATTTCACTTACCACTTTATTATCTTGGTCCCCCTCCACCAAGAATAGTAAAGCATCAGAAGAGATAAAGTCTTTATCCAAACTTTTCTCTTTTCTTACTCTAGTACTCCTTCTAGGCTCAATTTGTTGTTTAGGAACATCGTTTTCCACAACCGGTCTTACAGGACCTCTAGGCTCAATTTGGGGTGGCACAAATTTGTTTTCAACATCTTTTGAAAACGTACTTTCGAAGAATTCCACGTCCCTGGATTCAGTTATCACGTTAGACTCCAAATCAAGAAGTCTATAGGCCTTGCTATTAAGAGCATATCCAACGACTACACTTTTAATAGCTCTGGCCCCTAACTTAGTCCGTTTAGGATCAGGAACCCGAAAGTAAGCCACACACCCCCACACTTTGAAATAACTTATGTTGGGTTTTCTGCCTTTCCATATTTCATAGGGACTAGACTTCACAACAGTACTAGGCATCCTATTTAGAATATGACACGCAGACAGAAGGGCTTCACCCCACAAGTTGTGAGGTAAATTTGCATGATTTAACATGCAATTTATCATATCCAGAAAGGTACGATTTTTCCTTTCAGCTACACCGTTCTGCTGGGGTGTATAACCGGCAGTTGTTTGATGTATGATACCACTTTCTTCGCAAAGTGTATCAAAAGCATTCAAACAATATTCCATGCCTCGATCAGAACGTAGAACCTTAATCTTCTTCTCAAGTTGGGTTTCTACTTCTGATTTGTATTTCACAAAAGAACTAAGAGCTTCATCTTTAGTTCTTAACAAATACACATAGCAAAAACGACTAGCATTATCAATAAAAGTAATAAAATACCTTTTTCCACCTCTAGTTAAAATTCCATTTAATTCACAAATATCTGTATGAATTAAATCTAGTATTTGTGATTCTCTTTTAACGCTTGGAAAAGGTTTTCTTACAATTTTTTATTTTGCACAAATTTCACATTTATCAAGTTCGTTTTTACCAATATCAATTAATCCCATTGCATGCATATTTTTCAAGTTCTTTGCACTAACATGTCCTAATCGACTATGCCATAAAGAAATTGAAGAAATCATGTAAGCAGAAATAGAACTCATATTATTGATTGACATCTTATACATCCCATTACAAGCATAGCCTTTTCCAACAAATTCACCATTTTTCATGATGATGACTTTGCCGGATTCAACAGAAATCTTAAAACCTTTCTTATCTAACAAATCAACAGAAATCAAACTTTTCCTAACATCTGGTACAAACAAGACATTAATCAAAGTCAATTTCTTCCCGGAGGTAAAGTTGAGCTCGACAGATCATTTGCCTCCAACACCGGCTTTGGAGCTATTACCCATCTGAACCTCTTGCCCAACGACTTCTTCAAAGGTCTTGAAAAGCCTTCGATCGTTGCAAATGTGAACCGTTGTTCCAGAATCCAACCACCAGCCAGAAAGTTCACTTGCCATGTTGATTTCAGAAATCATAGCCACATCGAGGCTAAGATCAGTCACCATGGCAACTAGGTTCTCCTCAACCATGTTTGCAACTCCGGATCCACTCTTCCGTTGTGGGCATTCTCTCGCATAATGTCCTGTTTCTCCACAAACATGACACTTGCATTTTCTTTTGTTAGTAGCATTATGAACAGGTTTAGGTTTCTGCCTGGATTTCTTAAATTGCCCTTGATTTTTTTTAACCCCGAAAGGCTTCTTTTTAGAACTTCCAGCCTCAACATAATTCACGCTGGATTGTCCTTGAACCAAATTCTTGCCATCGCGTTTCCGAGCCTCCTCTTCAATACGCAGATGTTTCTGAATTTGTTCCAAGGACATATCCTCAGATTTATGCATCAATCTCTTTGCATAATCTTTCCAGGTATGAGGGAGCTTTGAAATTATAGCTCCTACCTGGAAGGCTTCTGGAAGGACAATTTTCACTATCCGAAGTTTGTTGATAATTACCTGGAGCTCATGCACTTGCTCCAGGATTGGTTTATTATCAACCATTTTGAAATCAAGATATTTAGATACTAAATATTTGTTAGTACCTTCCTCCTCAGCTTTATACTTGTATTCCAGCGCCTCCCAAAGCTCTCTAGGTGATTTGACATTTGTATATAGATCATACAATCTGTCAGAAAGAGTGTTGAGGATGTGGCCACGAGCCAACTCTTCATCTTCAGCTCTTTTCTTTCGTTGTTGCTGAAGTGTCTGTACTATTTCTTGATGGATCTGCAAGGCATTCCGGGAGGGACCTGCGGCTGCAGTACTTGCAGGAGGATTGGCAGGAGAAGCACCGCATGCTGTAGTGGGATTGGCAGGAGGAACAACACCTGCTGCAGTGGTTGGTGGATCCAAATCAACAGGCTGCTGGGGAGCAAGAGGATCTTCTGGAATTAGTGGCAGACTGGGATCCAGAACATAGGCAAGCTTAAGGACAGTAAGTAGGAACTTCATCTTGTCCTGCCAGCGGCTGAAGTTGTTGCAATCGAAACGGTCTAGCTTTTGCTGGTTCATGATTGTGAAGGATTCAGACTCCATTTCTACGAGATAGAAACTTTAAGATTGTTGAGAAATCTGGGCAAAAACAGAAGCTAGACACGGGTAATCCCTGTCCTTAAAGTTTCTATCGCCCCTAGCTTTCTGGGAAGTGTGCTGGCTCCTAGCCATGCGCACGTGCAAAGTGCAAAGTGCGCCATCAAACGCCACATTCGCCCATGCCCAGCCCCCGTGCGCGTGTGCGCGGGGTGCGGTGCACCGCACCGCGTGTGAGCCCATCAGTCCACCTCACATTTATTGAATTAATAACCCACTTAGTGTCTTAACTTATATAGTTGACCACACTTAGTTATTAATCCAATGTGAGACAGGTTTAGTTTTCCCAAACACTCTTTCATATGCCTCTTTGATATTTCCAATAAACATCCATTAGCTTAATTGAAATTATCAATGCATATGTCCAACACTTGTCGACAAGATTAAGACAGTAGCGTGTCATATATTCCTTCACAAATGCATCAACCCACAAGAATTAAGCTAAAGTTTAGACTTATATGATGGTGGTTGAACGAGATTATCCAAAATCGATTTTAAATTTCAATAAATCCCCGCAAAATACTTAACTTTTACTACACATGTCAAAGTTCGCATTATTCTTTACTAATGTAGCCAAAAATAGAACTTAAACAAGGACTTCAATAATTGAAGTAAAATAATAAAAAAGATTCCCTAAACTATTATTCCCTCCCATGATTTGGGATTAATAAATATGATTAGGAACATAGTTCTATAAAATAAAACTTGTTCTATTGTTTTGGCTATTTAAAAATAAACCGTCACCGTGTACGAGGTACTCTAGCTCTAATAGGACCTTGAAATTGGCCTTCAAATGAAGTAGATGTAGTACAAGTTGTCACATCGTCGTATTGTATTGTTGTCCTAAGTTTATTGGTATGTTTTCTACGTAATGTTGAATTGTTAAATACCATCATACCTGCTTGTTCTTTCCTTTTCTCTTTTTAATGATTATATTGATATATCTGATATTCTGATGTACGACTTAATTGTACATGCTTCTCTTGAAGTTCGAGGATTTACAAACCATCAGATCACCTAGACAAAATAGAAGCACTCAATTATTATGCTAAAGTTATTTGTGTTTAGAAAATAAAATTTGAAAAAAGCAATCGATATTATACTTCAAAATACGCTCATCCAGTTTACTAATGTAATATGGATATAATTTTGGTTTTGATCGTGTCGGATATCTGGCTTTGTATGATAGAGTTAGAACTCGACCAACCATTTAAAATTTGTGTTGATGTTGATTCTCGACCTGTTATAGGGGCTGCAAGGAATGAGCAAACGTAAACTGAAGATCGACTTGGGATTGAAGGGGTTGTACCGTAAGTCGACACTCCGATATTCAAATCAGTGATCGATCTAAAAAGAGAGAGATTCGAATTGACAATTTGTGCATTAATTGAGCTTATATACCTAACGGAGTTAATGAGAGGTATTTATACCTCAGGGTTCTGAAAGTGTTAGGCCCAAGATCCTATGTGCATTTAATGCTCTTCAGGAACTATACGAAGCACTGTTCAGTCAATTAATGCTAATAGTAGCTCAAAGTCCCTTACCCGTCCTATGTTGTCAAAGACCTGAATGGCTGGGTCGAAGATCCGAGACTAGGGTCCTCAACTAAACTCTCATGAGGTTGATTCGGAGGCTCGAGTTCTGCAGATCTTGCCCTTGACTATTTCTGAGCTTAATGGGAGCAACATGATTCAACTATCAGGTCAAAAAGGGACTCCATTCCACTTAAATGATGATGACACGTGGTAAGATCGAAAAGACCCATGTCAGGTTTTATAACTCATTTTCATGGATTAAATCGGATCGAACTATTTAATTCTAAAATTCTTTCTACTAATGATAGTTGTATTCTCGAAAATTCAAGTTTAAATTATCTAGTTAAACTAGCATAGCGAGTAATTTATATATATATATATATATATATATATATATATGAAAACTCTTATATGCAATGCTTTTGTAATTTTTCAATTTTCAAGAGAAAATTATTTACTTAAGTCATATATATATTCACGGTATTTTAATGTAGTTGTACGTCCCCCTTTTCTTTTTTTTCTTGGTGATCCCAAAATATTAGATTTCTTTTCATTAAATTTTAATTAAACACGTGGACGGTTATAAACAAATAGCGAACTGGTGAAAAATTGAAAATTTTATCTTAAGCATGTACGTCAAAGTAGAGTACTATTTTGGAGCCGGCTGAAACGTATAACAATGCTCGTTCTTTTCTTTTTCCAATATATATATATATATATACACATGCACACACTAGTATGTACGTAATTATTATAATTATATTATATTAAAAATAGTGAAATTATATTAATTATTTTTTTATATAGTAACATATAATTATATACCCCGTGCAATATGTGCGATGCAAATAACTTTATTTTTTTGTTATATATAATATAGAATTATATGCATAAAACCATTTTTGTTGTTCGGTATGTATATATTGAATTCTTGATACAAGTAGTAAGTTAGTGATAGGGTTTTAGAGATAGAATTTAATCTCACCCATGGAATTAATAATTTGATATAAACTTAGTATACGTGACGACTTTGTTAATTAGGATTTGGTGTTTCTATAGTTCTTAATACTGCTAACTTATTAAATTCTAAGAGTGTCTCTATAGGACTGTGAGTGGGTTAGGGAAAATAATTGTAAAGTTTCTCTTGATTATTCTAAAAAGCTAGGTAGAAATGAGGTTGATTCGAGTATCTCCTTCGACTATAATCAATTTGTCCGAATAAATTAAAAACACATCTTTGACTCCGTGATTAGTGTGAAAGTTTGAATTGAGAGTATCCCTAACTAGATATTTCTTTTAATTGATCTATTTCGTGCTTTCAGTCTATACTTTTACTTAGTTGCTGAATTTTAGTCAATTATTTGTTTAATTGTTCATAGATTAATTGATAATCGATCCACCCTAATTGTCTTTCATGAATTATCCTACAAATTGAAAGAATCAATTATCTCAATCTCCAATCTCCATGGATTGATCTTGTTTGATGTTATACTTTGTTGATAATCGATTTCCACCCCCCCCCCCCCCCCCTCAACCTCCAATCTCGATCTCGATCTCTGTGGATCGATCTTGTTTGATGTTATACTCTGTTATGTTAGTCATAGACAAGATTTAATTATTTTTCACGAATTCAACAATTGTCGACTCCCCCCTAAAAAAATTGATAATAATAATAACAAAAATAATAATAATAATATTAATAATAATTTTATTATTATTATTGTACTAAGGGATTATATTTTCTCTTTAGTTAATAAAAAATTAATAAATTTCTTAATGACAAAAATATTTCTATTGTTATGAATACTCTTAATACTAATAATAAACAATTAAGTTGATGATAAGTTAATATGAGAAAAAATATTATTTATGAAGCAATAAAACAAACTTACCATTAATTAATTACCTAAAAACATCAAGAAGTGGGGATAAGAGCAACGGTGAGCCATGCACATGAAGAGAATTAATTGTGCAATTAATTGCAATGAAAACGAAACCTCATGACCTTGTCCAATACATATGTACCCAGGGAATTATGTGGTGTCGAGACCTCTGTTTTTCCTACCTGTCCTCTTGAGTAAATCATGTCCATAATCAATCATAGCTACTTATTTATTTTCCCTGCAATATACATGCTTCACAAGTTGAATTTACTAGGTTTAAAGAAAAAAAAAGAACAGAAAAGAAAAGTTGAATTATATTAGTTCATCATGTTGTAATTTTGTCCCCCGTATGTTAAATTTTGGTTCAATCTCTCTTCTTAATAAGGGTTCGTTACGCGTGTTTGGCACGAAATAACACATGTGGATAAAATTTGAAAAGTATGTGTGCCATATAAATACTCAAAATTGGCACATAGATTTGTGATGTCTGAGTAGAGAAATTGTGATGAGGAAAAATTGGAGAGAAAGGGGAAGAGTCCAAATGCACATGATCACTTTGAAGGCTAATGGCATTTCATTCCGAGTTGCGACTCATATGACAAGTTAGGTTACACCTAACTGAAAAATTCACTATATATATTGACGCTGACATGAGACATCACACATTTACCTTCGGAATTCATACTTTATTGTTTCTCCTTCTTCTTTGCTTCTATTATTATTATTATTATTCCTTTCATGTGCAAAATTAATATGTACATATATATATGCGTGTATACATATTACTTTATAAAAACTGAAAAAATGTTTTCTCCTTCATTTGATTATTGTGTGATTGATTGCAAATGTATTGTATTAAGATAATAAGAATTATATAAAATTTGTTCATAATTAAGGGTTGGTACAAGTGGTTAAAAGGGTTTTTTTTCCCTTAAACAAGACATACATGGACATTTTATTTTCTTAAAATAATAGTAATATATAAGAAAGAGCTTAAAAAATTCTGTGGAACGGGAACCCTGTATTGGATGAACAACTTGATTAATCTGAACATCCGAAATATAGTATATTGTAACTTATATATCGATGTTAATACAATGTGTATATATATGACACGTTATAACATATGATTTAAAAATTTAGTAAAAGTAATTAGAGTTTGAAATTAGAAGTAATAAGTTGCCTACTTCCTTGGGAAAAACTTTCTAATTTAAACAATTTTCAACTCATGGCTATTTTTAGTTAATTTTAATCCGAATCTGTCTTAGTCAAATCGATGTAACGAAAAGACGGGTATTTTACATTTATCATGTGTTTGGTGGAAATTTTAAAAAAGAATATCAAATTTAACGATAATGGTAGTACACTTTTTCTTTTAATCAGTTAGATTTGACCGAACGAGATTGCATTAGACTTCTTCCCATTCTTGTTTGTGAGATCGTCAATTAACTGGAAATGGGGCAATCTGTAATAATAAAAATTGCTAATATGATATCAAATCAAGAAATGGGGTTCCCTCCTCGCAACTCTTTTTACCTTTTCGTGTTAGAAATTAGAAGAGGGTTGTTTTCTAAATTTTTTGGATAGAAGAAAGAACATGATTCAATTCACAATACTTGACAACAATCATTGAATCAGTGATGCAGATAAGACGATCAATCACACATCCACTTGGCCAATTCTGCACCAATAATAGGGACAAAGATTACAAAGACAGCCAACCAATTATCTACAGACAAGAAAGATGCTGCGAATTATGAAGAAAAGAAAAGGAAAACACACAAATGGAAACATGACAATTGACAAATCACAATTCAGAGACTCATAATCACGAATTTAAGTGTACTAAAAACACATCAATAGCAAGACAAACAATTGATTTATCCCAATGGACATGAATGAGGCGTAGGATCTGGTTGGGGACTTTTGTCGAACGCTTCTCAAGCAGCAGGCATTGAATTTGGTCCAGTACTGGTTGAGGTCCACTCGATGTCTTTGAGGGCGGGTCTAAGCTCTTTGCTGCAGAAATGGTTGTACTCCAGGGTGTCTCCGCTCGATTTCTTCACCTCCACCACCACAAACGACGGCGTGACCGACAGTATATCGGCGGCTATACCCAGCTTCCCTTTTCGACCTACTTCATGCCCCTGTAATCTCACGCAAGAATCGCTCTTCTTGATGCTGAAATTCTTCGTCTTTGCCACCTCTTCGATCTTGGAAATCACGCTGCTTGCGGGTCTTGTGGTGGCGAATCTGAGTTCTCCCTTTTCAGCCCTCTTCTTCTCGTGAAAGAGTGGCGACAGATCAAATCCTTCCGACAATGAAATTATGTGAAAGGCATTCAGAGTTTCTATTTCTTTGCCTTTGTTGGAGTCATCCTCCGCCGAGAATTCCTGCTCTTGTTTACCCCCCAAACCCCTCGGGACAGATTTCTTGAACCACGACGAGTCCACAATCTTCGCTATGGTTATCCTCGTGCTCGGATTCGGATCCAGCATTTTGGAGATCAATTTCCGGGATTCCGGCGACAACCACGGCGGACACTTGAAATCTCCCCTGTAAATCTTCCGATACATCGCCATAATGTTATCATCCTGAAAAGGCAAAAAACCAGCCAACAGCACATACAGAATAACGCCGCAAGACCATATATCCGCCTTCGCGCCGTCGTACCCCTTTTTCCCGATCACCTCCGGCGCCACGTACGCCGGGGTTCCGCAAGTGGTGTGAAGCAATCCATCCTGCCTGAGCTGATCCGCGAAAGCACTCAGCCCAAAATCCGTCACCTTCAGATTCCCCTCCTCGTCCAGCAACAAATTCTCCGGCTTCAGATCCCGGTGGTAGACGCCGCGGCTGTGGCAGAAATCAATGGCGGAAATCAGCTGCTGGAAGTAATTCCTCGCCGCCTCCTCCCGCAGCCGTCCCTTGGCGATTTTTCCGAACAATTCCCCGCCGCGGACGTACTCCATCGCGAAGTAAATCTTCGTCTTACTCGCCATAACCTCGTGGAGCTCAACAATATTCGGGTGGTGCATCATCTTCATGACGGAGATCTCTCGCTTCACCTGCTCCATCATCCCCACACGAATCACCTTCTCCTTCCCCACCACCTTCATCGCTACGCTCTTATTCGTCTGCAGATTCCTCGCATGATACACCTTCGCGAAGGTCCCCAGACCCAGGAGCCGACCTAACTCGTACTTCCCATGCAGAACACCGGATTTCTCCTCGGATCCCATAATCGTTTCACTGATAGACAGATTTCCCAATCTCGAAAGGCTTCCCCTAAATCAAATTTACAAAAAGAAACAACAAAAGAAGAATAAAGACAGAAATAGATGTAAATTGCAGCGGCGGCGACGGCGGCTGATTCACCCGTCTTCGACGTGCTTGCGGTGGCAGTTGCGGCCGCTGGTGAGCCGTTTCTTGGGTCTCCCGCCGGTGAGTTGGGGATTACAAACCGGAGATCTTCTCATCTCTCTGCATTCCCTAGCTGGGATCTCTCCAATTTTGCCAACAATCCGAAAATCTCTCTCTCTCTAAATTTTACACAGAATGTGTGTACTGTAAATCTCTTTCATTTCCAAGTTGGGCATGGTGTATATATAGTACCTATTATGATACACGGATACGGACACGGCGACACGAACACGATATGACACGATACGACACGGATATGGCGACACGGATTTTTTCTTGAATTTTCCACATAAGGAGTGTCGGACACGAGTGTCCGATACGATACGGCATGACACGACACGGCAAAATAATATTTTTAGAAGTGTCCGTGTATCATAGTATAGTACATATGAAAGGGTATCTTTGTCATTTAATTGTTCTTAAACTTCAATTTCAATCGGACCGCTGCGGGAGCAGGTATGGAGACGTGTCGAGATCCTGGGAGGGATATTACAGAGTACAGTGGATCCTAAGGACACGTGTCCACTGTGCAGCACCTCGGGTTTGGGATTTTTCTTCCATATTTTATTGTATTGAAACCATTTTCTTTGAATAAAATGCTTGTTTCTTGAAAAAGATTCTATAACTAGGTAATGTGTTTTATCATTTTAATAATAAATATATGCTTTCAATTTTGGTCACTCACAGATGTATGTCGATAATTTGAATACTTGAAGGCTACTAACTAGACAAAATTATGTTGCCAATTATGTTGTTATTATAAGTTCATGAGAAATTATATTCATAATACTAAAAGAAAAGAAAATAATTGTATTAGGATGTTTACTTTATTGTTTGGAATGAAATAGAATAGATGAGCAATGTCATGAGCCGTGGGATGTAATGATAGATTGATCATCCCATGGAAGTACGGGATGAATCATCAGCTTTTTAGTCAATATAATTTCGGATCGTGTCATTAATTCTGAATTTGCAAAAATATAATTAATAAACACAAATTTAAATAAAATTATTAATCCAACCATGCTTATATGAAGTAAATATGTTATTGATGTCTTGGCTAAAATGGATAACTGACTTAAATGTCAAGTTCAGAGAATGGGTACCAGCCACCAGGCTCTAACTAAAGTTTAAGGAGTTGATTTCTACCGATGAGAAAAAAGGAAAAAAAAACAAAAAAAAAAGGAACAGAGTATAATATACCTTTTTTTTAAAAAAGAAAAAACACAGTATAGTCTACTAATAAATGCATAATTTGTGTGCAACAATTTGTAGACATACGATGTATAATAATTTGTGTATTCGATTAGATGTACGTGCTATCCATCAAATTAGCAGACTACAAGGTGGAACACAAAAAGTGTATCGAATAGATATTTTGATAATTTCCTCAAATGGAGTCTTATCATATAAAATTTTCAAACTTTTTAAAGAAAATAATCAAGAAAAGAGAAAGTGCTATATGTGCTAAAGTTGTTTAATTTATTTTATTCCTAGTGACAATGATTCATTAGAAAATTGGTATTGTTTAACTAATAAAAATTATATAAGACCAACACAAACTTAAAATAAATATTTTTTTGGATGGAATTTGATGGTGTCCGAATCCCATGATATTGAGTTGGAGCCTGGAGCTAGCCGACTTGTTTACCAATACTTAAAAATTTATATTTATGAGGATGATCTGAACCTGGAAGATGGCTGATAAAAAGAAGAAAACGTTAGTTCAAAGACCAAATAAGAAAAATAGGATTTACATCTTGTTTTGCTTCTCAAATGCTCGAAATAATCAGAGTGCTTGATGAACAATAACTAAGGGATAAAAGGTGCTCAAATTAGATCAAGATGGCTCCAGCCAAGTATTATCGAATTTGAACGCCATCAAAATTCAAAATCAAGTCTACATATGATAATTATAAAGTTAATCTTGTTACACATTCAATTAATTAAATACGTGAGGTATTGATTATAGAATAAATTAAGGCTCAAATTCGAACTTCTAATTAAAATTTAATCATATGTTATCATACTATACGTATAATGGAGTTTCAATAAGTTGTATGACTATTATAAGTTAAATTGTTCTCTTTTCTTCAACAAAATTTATTTTGTCCACATTATCACCTCAAAATTAACTTTACATTAGGGCCACTTAGGCCTTAAAGAAAGACCTATCACCAATTCACCATTTAGGCATTCACCAAGTATTTACTCTCTCTATCTCTCATCTATAACAACATCATATTATAATATCATTATGTCAATTAATATTTGATAGTATAAAGTATGAAATCATAATTAATTATCAAGTATGATGAAACTAACTATTGTTCTACCAAACAACAAAATGAACAACGTTGTACTCACAACATTCAGACAATATTCCTATTTGTTCTTCTTTCCGTGCACTCAAAAGGTGAAATCGTTCACCCTAGGCGCTCCCAAACCCTAACCCGATAGGATTGTGAGGCATAAGGTCTGATTCTTAGATAATCGATCTCGTGTCTGGTGCATATAAGGAGTCATCATATTGATAAAACTTTTACACTATCGCTGTCAGGACTCGAACTTGAGATCTTACACTCAAGTACCTCCCTGAAAACCAGCTGAGCTACTCAATTACCTCCGTGAAAACCACACTTTCGGTATGTAACCAACAGGAGCCAATGCGAGTTAATTTAATTAATATTCAAATGAGCAAGGGTTGTTTATTTTTAAAATAATGATTCTAAGGCCAAATTCTTCTGGCTATGTGGTAGATTATATACGAACTTCTAAAATTTCTATTCGTTAATAATTCAAGTAGGATCCCTTAATTCGTAAAAAATAAATGATTAAGAAATATTTTGGTTAGAATAATAATTTTAAATTCAAAATCTTTTATCACAGTTATTGATTGGTTTGTTATTTATGAACTTCAAAAGGTTCATATTTATTAATAAAGTGAAAAAAACAAGGATACTTTAGATAAAAAAAAAATGTAATTTACCTAAAAAGGAAGTATTGGAAACCAGCGTAGCATAAGCCATCGGTTACTTTTATTTCTCATTAGTTATTGCCTTATTGGCAACATCTAGGGATGTTGCCAACATCTATTGCCTAACGGAATATTCTATGGGTGATCCCACGGGCCCCACTCTGACAGTAATGACTGCAATTTTATTTTAGCGCTGATACATAATGGTAAGCGTTGTTACTTTTTACCATGAATAGTTGGGTGATGCGGTAAAAACTCTGTTACCTCAAAATATCTTGCACATTTTATAATTCCCGCGCGTATTTTTATAGTTTTTCATTTCAAAATTAAGGTAAAGTATTTGGATTAATAATATGGACACAGATATTATGGTAAGAAAGTTGTTTCCTTTAATACGTAGTTACTCAATTAGTTAAATTTATGAAAAACCCGTCCGGTCATTTGGATCCATCTTTTTCAAAAAAAAGCTTATAAAAATATACAAATCGGCCAGATTTAATTTTAAAATGACCTGATCGGCCAATTAAAATCTAATACTTAATTTTAAAATTATTTACTTAATACATATGGGCCTCGCTAATTAGTAATTACCCCACCCAATCGGCCAGATTATCCTAAAAGTCACAACTTGTGTTTCTTTAAACATTAAAAAATCACAAATAAAACTGGCAGCAACAATGTTAATTACATTAACGAATAACAAAATAGACTAATTAATAATTTCAGAATTTTGTAACAAGAAAATTTATCTAATGCATCGTACCACCGAATTTTTCTTCGAACACAACACCAAAACACAAATAAAATAAACACTTTTTAATGGATAACAATTAACAATTACATCCACCGTCCATCCAGTATAATCATTTAAAATAAACTACGTCTAAAATTTATGTGTATGAGCAGTTATGCGTGATATATAGTATACTTATTTTGCTGAAAATAGTCAGATGGGTGTATGATTAATGTATGGAGCTTGGAGAATATGCAGCAAGTTATAGTACGTAGTTGGTCCAATGAGAATTCCTTTTTAATTTCCAGGGAAATATAACCTTCACCAGATATATATGTTGTCTATTATTATTTTATATAAATTTCTTATGTCCTCTTTCCAATCATTTTCGTGACACCAACTTGCTAAGCTCACATAACTTGTCTGGGGCAAACCCTAATTTCTTATAAATATAAACTTTCTTTTTTGTAATATTATTCTCATACAGTCATACTTCTCTATATATATATATAATTCTACAATCATTGACACTATAATTGGAAAAAGAAAAAGGGAAATTAAGTTACTCAGTTATTTCCAACAAAATGAGACTTTTTTGCTTTTTTCTTTTTTATCTAAAACTTAAAATATCTTTTTCTCTTCAATGACGTTAAATTTCGTAAAGTTCTCCTACAAATCCGATTCGATTGAACTCATTATGCGAATCAATATATCATACTAGTTTTTTTTATATTTTAAATTTACATAAATTTACATAATAAATATATAATATTTTAACTCTCGTTATATCGATTTGCTTAGAAATGAAGGAAACTATAAATTCACCAATTACATGTTGGATGCTTTAATTAACCATTCAACCATAGATATTTGGTGGGAATCCTAATACATAGTGAATAACTAAAATATGATTGAAATAGTTAGGATATTGATGGGGTCAAAATACGATCGTCCCACGCTAGGACACGTGGCATCACCGAGATGATGACGTCTGTCTCCCCAAGGTTGCACCCATCAGCACCCGAGCGCTAAGCCCAACAAGCGCAATCCTTCTTCGAGAGTTAAGCCCCACGAGCGCTGATACTCTCACGAACGTCATTCATACTGTATGATTGGCACGTCCACAAGCCAAGGGAGCCCTCCTCGAGCGTCACACTCCCTCAGAGTGGCCTCCCCTTCTGGCTCGTTACTTGAACTGGAGCCTTCATTCCCCTCAGCGGATATCTTGGCTTCCAGTACTCCAGGTTGTCACGAGCGTGCTTTTAAGCCCTCGTTACCAACCACCCAAATGGCTCTCTGACACATCGTACATGCCCGCGCACCTGCCACTGTTGCCAGCACCAACTTTTGGCCGCTTTTGCAGAAGATTCCTCCTAGGTTTCTCTCTCATGGCGCCACGTGTTAGGGCAACATTCGGCCAGGACCACTTGAGGCAAATGACCAAAGGGCCCTTGACCCTCAACTATAAATAGCTAAAGTCATCTTCTACACTGGTAAGCAATCTTCATCACTGAAACTGTGACTGAACCTACGTTTCTCCTTCATACCTTGAACTGACTTGAGCGTCGGAGAGCCAAACTGGGTATCACCCCCAGTTCCCCAGCTTGGCCTTCTGACTTTTATTGTGCTTGTCCCAACAGGTAGAACCCCCTTTCTCATTTCCGGCGAATCTCCGGCGGTTTCCTCCACAACTACAAATCGTAAAGTGATTGGATTCGGACCCTCACATTTTGAACCCATCAGATATATTCATATAATTCAAAGGAAAAGAAATTCCAAATAGAGGTAATAAATTTACAAGTTCCATACAACTGAAAATAAATAAGACTTCACAAACTTCTCAATGTTCCAATTGTTTAATACTCTTACCGATCTATTAACAAGAAGCAGATCTACGCCACACGAATTAGTAATGTGTCAGGAGAAATTAGTACAAGAAGTCGTAGATACACTTCTTGATATTGGCATCCACGCGCGGTCTCACGGGGCACCAAGTAGGTTGCTAGGAAGTGTGCACCGTGTGGCTAGTAGCGAGCTTCTTGCACGCTACTTCCGCCTAACTCACTACATACGTCCGCTGTACGTCACAATCACGCCCACCCCAGTGGGACGCTTTCGAAGGACAACAACATTCAAAGGAAATTAACTTTCATTATATTCACCAAGAATATAGTACACGATTGCGGGCGGTCCACAAAGGACTGGGGAGAAATGCCCGAGATTACAATAGACTCTTGTTTAACCTTACTTCGACTCACTGCTCTCCCCTATAATACTTTTAAAAAAAAAATTCTGATCTGCCCTCACTAGCTATTACAGGGGATTGTACATCACGACAAAACGGACAAAAGGGCAACAACCTGCCCATTACCAACTAATTTACTATTTACATGTACAAAGACTCTAACACCTAAGACTCAAAAGCAGGTTCTCTTATCGTCGGTGCGGTGTTCCTTGCGAGGTGGCCCGACGGCCACGATGAGTTGGGTCACCACGCGGGCAACCAAGGAAGGACGGTCATAATAAAATTTGCAGGTCATTTTCAGATGTAATTGAAGGCAAAGAAGGAAGATTTCGTGAGACTCTGCTTGGCAAATGGGTTGGTCTCGGTAATAACTCTAGGGTCTCATTCGCCAATTTGAAGGAAAAAAGAAAAAGGTGTCTGATATTAATATAATTTTTGAAAAAGATATTCTGGCATACAGAATTAAAAAATACAGGTAACAGTTTATTAAATACAGAACATAAGCAAAACTAAATTTGAAGATATTTAAATTTCAGTGTCACCAATATTAAGTATTCAAAGAAGAGAATCCAGATTTTTTGAATAGTTGTAGAGAAGGGTTTCCATCTACTTAATTATTTATTTATTTTTTAATATTTTATTATTTCATATATATTTAAAAATTTCAAAAAAAATTCATATCATCAATATTTTTTTAAATCATATTGAGTTTGTATTACTGTATTTATATATAAGATAGTGGGAATTTGAAGGGAAAAATTTATATTCATCCTACGTTTTCAATGCAAATTCAAGATAGTTTTCATATTTTTAAATTATTTTAAATTCATCCTTTAAATTATTATTTTACCAAACAAAAAGTTATTATTTTATAGCATTTTTAGGCCAAAATTTATAAATAGACTAAAATAGCCCTAAACTAAAATTTATCTATTTATTTATAAAGATAATCAAATCATCAGGGATTTTTCTCAAACAAATAAGAAGCTACAAATGATTTAGTTTCATTGTAATTAACTCCATTAGATTTCAAAAATATAAAAGTACTAATATATAAGTTAAAGTTATCCACAATTATCAAGACATATATTCACCAAATTAAAATAAATTGTTAAAATCGAAATGTATTCAATTCATGCATGTATATATATTATAAATAAAGATATTTTAAATTAATAGGAAAAATAATTTAATGTATTAAATAAATCGAGTATAATTACAAAGCACGTCAAGTTCATAAACAATAAAACAAAAATCAAAGAAATTAATCAACTATTAAAATGAAATCAAATAAAATGAATAAAATGAAATTGATTTCTAAATGTAATGTATGACCACATACTTATTTCATTGAAATAGATTAAAATTTTTTCAGCAAGAGATAACTCATGTATGTAATCTTCCTCCGACAGACCCATGATCTTTGAACTAAATTTCATGCCCTAAATTGCTAGGAAGATTTGACAATTTAAACTTCGCATATCAAATATGTTTGCTTAAAAACTTATAGATAACGAGTGGTCAAATAACACATTGAGATAAGTAGGTGGCCAGACATTATTTAGAAATCAATTTCGTTTTATACATTTTAATTGATTTTATTTTAATAGTTAATTGATTTTTTTAATTTTATTTTTATTGGTTATAAATTTGAGGTGCTTTTGAAATTATACATAATTTTTTTAATATATTAAATTATTTTCTATTAATTTTAAATGTCTCCATTAATAATATATGTACATGCATGAATTAAATACGTCAAACATTAACAATTTATTTTAATTTGGTGAATATATGTTTCGATAATTGTGGATAACTTTAATTTATATATTAAAAAGAACTTTAATTTATATATTAGTGTTTTTATAATTTTTGGATTTAATGGAGTTAATAACGATTAAACCAAATAATTTATAATTCCTTATCTCTTTCATGGTCCGAAAAAATGCAAAATGATATAATTATCTTTATAATCAAATTAAATTTAAAGATATTTTAGTTTATTTATAAATTTTAACTTAAAATTATGGTAAAAAGTAAATTTTAAATAATTTTAAATAATTTTAAATTAAAATATAAGGATCAATATGGATTTTTCGTAATTTGATTGTTTTGTTTACTTTTAAGTTTTTTGTTTCGAAGCCCACATGCATACATGTTATGAGAAAGAACCTTCCCATGTTTTATGTCACGCTTCATCAAAACAATATGTTGAACATAATAGATATCATAAACAGTTAAACAAAGATTAAAATAGATTCCAACAATCAACCAAACACAGAGAGAGAAGTTTTTCAAACTTCAGTTTGACCAATAATGCCACTATTTATTCATAAATGATCAGAGATTTCTTTTAAAAAGTAATCTACAACAAATGCATTATATTAATTAATTATCAAATAATGGCGTGATGTAATGTAAAGTTTAACCTAACAATGCAGTCCGTCATGTACCTTAATGTAATATGCGAACCATACAGTCCTTCATGTACCTTAAGGCTTAATGTAATATGCTAACCACTCTGCGGAATTGTCCGAGTAACATATGATAGGATTTGTTCTTAATAAAGTCACAAATTTAATTTTATTTTTTTATTTTGATCTTTTATGGAGTTATAAGGTAAAATGTAAATATTTTATAGGTGTTCTTTGAGTTCGAAGACGATAGTAAAATTTTCTCACCTACAAAAGAAAAAGTAATATACGGACCATATACTACTCGATGCTTCCACGATACCATACTTCTATATTATTATTTAATTATGTTAAACAATTGGGTCGATCATCACGTTGGACGCCTGTTACATGAAAATTTTAAAAGAATTATGTGTGTTGTGCTCATATTGATGTGTTTGTGTTCGTACCATATTATGTATGTTTGTATCACACTATGTTTGTACCCGTATATATATTTTATCACTATATTTGTACCCATGTATATATCAGTGTCCGAACTGGCTTGGTTGTGTGACATATTGAGGGGTTAAAATTGCAAAAAGTTGTCCTTTCTACTAATAAATATGGACGAAATTAAAATATAAAAAATTAGAATAAAAATCAAATTTAATACAGATAAATTGGTACCCTAAAATTCATTGCCATTTTTTTCCACTAAAAAGTGATTAGTAGGGTGTCATTAGGCACCGATTGAAGACCTACTATGATTCATTAGGTGAATCAGTATTGTCAAGTTTAGTGCCACGAATACTTTTTTCAATGGGTTAATCATTTATACTATTCTATCACTAAATTTTAATCATTATTACATAGACTAATTAGCTTACCAAATAACAAAAATAAACAATACAATTATATTTTTAATATTAGAGATATATATATTATGTAAAGTAATAGCAAAAACTTTCAAGATCTCAACTTTGTCAAATATTTTAGCTATGGCTCCGGCCAAAAATAATGTTATTTCTTATATATTCTGATATATGAATACTTTTAAAAAATTATTTTTACTGTATCGTATCATATTGTATCGGCTATAAAACTATTTAAAAAATCTATATCACTTTCTATCGTGTCCTGCCCGTGCATATACACCGATCATTATAGTTGAAGGGAAAAAAACATTTAATGCATAATCTCATTAGATGGAAAAATAATAATAATCTAGCTTGGTTAAGATAGAGAGGGTTTTTAGGAGTTTCAAATTATTCAAGTTCTACAAGCATATATGTTTTAATTTAGTTATTAATCTTTTATTTTTAATTTCTCTAATTTTAATTATTATAATTGTTTTCATTTAATGAATTTAGAATTTAACTTACCGAACAATATATATGCACTCGAGTATATTCCGGAAAAAGAAAATTTTCTCCATCTAATGCACTGAATTATATAAGTCTGAAGAAAAACAATTATGAAATGGAAGACGAATTTCTTATTATGAAAGCTAATCGAGCAAACCTTGAACCTCTAGGTGTGTGTGTATATATATATATATAATTTTTTAAGTTTATTTATTTGAGTTCGAGCTCGGTAGTTCATTCGGGTTAGACTATTAGGTATAAAACTCTTCAATTAAATGGTGATTACATTCTCAAGAATTAAAATACGAGACTTATAATTAAGTTAATATAATATCAAATCACTAAACTAATCACTCGACAGTGCACGTCTAGCAATATGATCCGAGTGACTTCTAATTTAATTTGGAAGTTGTACATTTAGTGGGAAAAATTAAATAATTTGTAATTAAACATAGTTTAATTTTGTTAGCGTCTATTTGTGGTTTGAATAAATAATAAATCACCACTTAAGAGGTGTCATATATATAACCTTTTAAATTTTAATTTACCAAATTGTTGTACACGTACATGAAAAAAAAATTATCGCACAAGTAGAATTATATTGTACATATCATTAAATATGTAATGGTTAAAATGTTTGTACGATTTCAATAACGCAAAGAAAATGCAGAGTTTTGGGAATATATTATTTTTGACACCCTTAATAGAGGTGTGTGCTGAGTTTCTTCTAATCGGAAAGAATATTTATAATAAATAGCAACCTTCGCACGCTTTATTTTTTTGGAAATAAAAAAGTATTATTATTTAAATATATAAATTTAATTAATATTTTTATGTTAATATTTATTTTATGAAAATTTTTAATATAATTATAAATCTATTATAAATAATGAAGAAATGAAATAAGATAATATCAGATAAACTAAAAATAATATAAATTAAAAAATATTGAAAAAGAATAAAAAATATAATAGAAAAAAATTGAGGTGAAGTGGAAGAAGGAAAAGAGTTTAAAAATAAATAAAAAATTACACGTCAGTTGTAAAAATAGTAAATAAAAAAAGAAAATAATTTTAAATTTTAAGAGACCAAAATATTTACCGCATAAGTCCTTCACATAATATTAGTATAGATAATAATTAGTCTAGGTTGTGACGTGGGCCAAACCTGATGAGCCACTTGAACCAATACCCGCACACCACGTGTCAGATGGGTCAGCCTGTGACCTAGCGGAGATGGTCAACTCAATTCGCCTTGAGGATGCTTGGTTTGGGACCGACTCATGGCCTGCTCTATGGGTTAAGTCAGATAGCCCTCGACCACCTTCTGAGGCGATCGACCTGATCTCCCAGCTCGATGCTCTGGGTCGATCATCGACATAGCCCGTTATAACGTGGGACCTCTCAAGCCGCCACTTGCATTAAATGCGAGTTGTACTTTCATACCATACATGGGAGGCATTAAATGCACCTGCGAAACCGTACTATAAGCCATCATTAACCCTCAAGGTATAAATACACCCTCATAAAGGTCATTAGGTAAGCTCATTTATTGCATTCAAGTCTATTCGACTCTCTCTCTCTCAACAAGATCGATACTTGACTTGAGCGTCAGAATACCGATATTGGGTCCAACCCCATCTATCCCAAGTTGCCCTTTTAGCTCACTCTGCTTTCCTTCTCGCAGCTCGATACTACCTCGAGGAACTTCCCCCAAGTGGTCGATCGAACTATCTTCAAGCTACAGCCTACAGGACACCCAGAAATCGACTCGATCAGGTTGTGTTTTGGAAAGGACATATATATAAAAATTGGGGCGAGGCCATCATGTGAAATATGGGTTCAAATGGTTCCACTAAATTTTATTTTTTAAATTTATATATTTAATAAAATGTATTCTTTTATTTTTATTTTTACTTTTACTTTTTCTAGTCTCACATAAAATTAATATATATATATATATATATATAATCAATTAATTAATCAATTTTTGATAGTTTTTTTATTCTGATAATTAATAATTTCCGTCCACGTACAAAAATATAGTTCTGACACATTGAAATCG
This sequence comes from Lantana camara, assembly GCA_037501455.1. NCBI lineage: Eukaryota > Viridiplantae > Streptophyta > Magnoliopsida > Lamiales > Verbenaceae > Lantana > Lantana camara. Next base: position 13,260,787 of record CM074859.1, read on the forward strand.
AGTACAAACATATTATTACTTAATTAATTGAATAAATATTAGACTATTTTTGTTTTTATGCATAATGGCATTGCTTTTTGCTTTTTCAATTTCCTTTCTGATGTCATGTGTAATTAATAAGATGTAGGTGTAGCATCAACTATCGACAATGGAGTTGATTGATTCAGCGAATTGTATAATTAGTCAAAAAATGCGAGGATGTTTCTGAATCGTCAATTTATTATTAAACATAAAAGGCTCCTCATTACGCCTTTTATTATAATTTACGAAATAAAATAAAAGGCAAAGACAAAAGTTGAGCTAATATTTTTGTATAAAGTATTAATGTATAATTGAGGATAGAGAAACTGAGAAAGCTTAATGATTTGATTTGTCTTTTAGGTATTTAAATTAGAATAATTATAAACTACAAAAACAATTAAAATGAATTAATTTGGAGAATATTTTAGTTCAATAAGCCATGTCACATGTTTTTAGATGCATGAGTGGAATCAAAGCCAACTTGATCCATACGGGATCAATGATACCATAAAACATTAGGTAAGTTTCCTCCAAATAGATATTTAGGAATTAGGATACAAGTAGTCAAGTACATCCAGAATGTTCTTATTCGTCTTTAATGCACTTACATTTTTTAAAATATTATTTTGGTTGTATCTTATTTTGTCGGATATTGAAATTTAAAAACATGTCGAATGTTTTTCATGTGAAGATTTACAAAATAAATATATATTATTGTATCCATATCGTGCATCATGGCCCTTCACATATGTTCATAGTCATTGTACATTTTGGTGCTTCAGATTTCGTTACTTGCAACCGGGATCATATTTTGTGACCATTTTTAGGGGTTAGTTTCATTTAGACCTTTTCGCATTATCATATCTTGTGACTATTTTCACTTACTCAAGATCATATATTGCATTTGCTTTCTTATCACTTCTCTAACATTTACATTATTTTTTATTATGTTTTAACTGTGGACATTAATTACTAACTTTTAAAAAAATAAAAAAATAAATCAGTCTATATCACCGTAAAGTTTTTAATGACACTCTCTCATATATAATCAATCAAACCAATCAAAAATCGATACAACATAATTCTTAACGTTTATTTACTTGTCTTTCCATCTAGTCTATGCTTAGGTTTCTTTGAAATCTAACTCTACTTAAGGTTGCATCACAAATGAGTAAGCATAACACTAACTCTACACTTAAGTTTCAAAATTAAATTTTAGAGTTACATTCTTAGGTTTAGAGTTGACTATGTCATTAAATTTTTAAGTGATTTACCTGTTTTACCCATTGATAAGGCTAAAATACGCTCTGGACACGTACGCGACACATGGTCCAGAAAGCAGCGTGTTACACCAGGGATTACCTCAAATCCCCCTCAAAGTTGATCCTTCCCCTCGAGGAAATGAGCGCACCAACGCCACAAGGAATCCTAGCCTCCTCTAAGCAGACAAGTAAGGCTCGGAAAGACAAACAGAATGTGACCCTCGGGGATACCCCAAAACTGGCCCTCGAGGGCATTCTTCCTTGGCCACAAAGGTGAGTCTACTCCCTTCATGCCAACGCCTTAGACCCAGGTACCCCTGGACCTGCGAGCCTCGAGGCCCATATCAAATCCGAGCGTGCTTAGTCCTCGGTAACAACCCAAAAAGATTCTCTGACACATAGTACATACCCGCGCACCTGCCACTGTTGTCCGCCACCAACCTTTCCACAGGCTTTTGCAGGAGATCCCTTTCAAAGGCTCCTCATTACGCCACATGTCTAGGGCAAGATCAATGCAGGACCACTTGGTGACAATTGTCAAAAGGGTCTTGACCCTCAACTATAAATACTCAGATATCACACATACTCTGTAAGCAAGTTTTCATACTTGGAGCTCTGTTTTACTTCATCTTCTTCATTCATCATCTGAAATTGACTTGAGCTTTGGAGAGCCAAACTGGGTCTAACCCCCCATTCCCCCAATTTGGCCTTCTGATTGTATGTTTGTTCCTAGCAGGTAAAACCCATCTCCTCCGGCGACCCTCGCCTGAGTTTTTGACCTCTGTTTCCCCACACAAACAAATTTTAAAGTGTTGGAGTTAGCCACCTTGGATTAGACCCCATCACCCATGACCAACCCTAATATTGTTGTACAAATGGAACACATTTGTAGTTTACGATGCTAAAATGGGGGTGCATGTGTAATTTTCATAAATATGGGACTTGATATTCATTTTGATATATAATAAAAATAAATAATACTCAAAAAGTATATTTAACAAAAATTATAATTTACAATATATGATTATAGAAATTTAAAACATTATATTACAAAATAATTGCAATATCGATTTTAGTTTGTTATAATATTGTTAAACTTATTTTTTGAAATTCATAAATTATAATTAATATCTCAATTAGTATAATATAAATTACTAAATAATAAATTCATAATATAAAATATATATTTAGTATTGCAAATTCTATTTAATGGATGGTAAGAGTAATGTGATGATTTATTTTTTTTTTATTTTTAACACATTTCCAAAGTAGTCAGAGTGATTTGGATCTAGAGTTGTTGTCTTGGAGAAAGATAACCATTTGAATCAGCCACTATCGACGGTTTTGTGGTGATGTTTGAGTGGGCTCGAGATGGAGAAGAAATTAACTTATAATTTATAATTGTAATCTTTTAGTTTTTAATACTTAGATTAACATATGTTTATTTATATTAACTATTCATTTTGTAACTGTAACAGTAAATATTCCAAGTTTTTATTGATGTATGTTAAAAGGAAAGATTTGTAAGATACAAGTTTAGGAAAAATTACACTAACACACCATTTAAGTATAATCCTATGTTTGAAGAATATTAGGTATATATTCTACGGGCTTAAGTTATAAGTATAAATCGGGTTTTGAAATTCATACTTATGTATCCTTTCGAAAATAGTTCTAGTTTACTTTAGTCGTGAGGCAAGTCATGATAATCATCAATAATTTTGATTTTAATTATAGGACACATGCTTTGTACTGCTGGGAGATCAAATCTGCTTAATACTATAACGACTATAAATATATATTGTTTCTAGGTAGGGTATACTGTATAGAGCATCAATAATTTGATTAAAGATAGAATATCTCAATAATTTTTTAATAAGTTCTTGATTGGCCTTTGAAGGTACTCCCACAACTGTAGAACGGACACCTTTCCTGCTTGCCTGTATGTTGCACTCTTAAGTGATGTAACCGGCTGATAGACGCACCCATGGTTTACATTTTCTGATGCTACTTTGGTTGCATGTAATTTTTTGTACTTCCAAATATATATTTAAAATTTAAGGCTATTAATCATCGCTTCGTTGCGTTCAGTGAGTAATAGGGATCGATTTTTGAATTATGCCACTGCTCATGAGAGTTGTCATATTATCTCTTTTTGACATTTTGATTGTAATAATCTCTCTGATAACTGGATTATGACTCATTGTCGATACATTTGATTCTTGTTGCTTATAATATGAGGGGAGTTTCGTCTAACCCCACCGTCTAGCTGGTCAAATTTTTTAAGAAAAAATAAAATAAAATTCTAAGGCTATTAGATAGCCCCCTAAAAAGTAGTAAAAGAAAAGCATTGTACAAGCGACCCTAAAATGAAAATCTGCCCAATTTGCCCACTAAATAGTTTTGTTAAAAATTTGTGAGGATATATGATCTAGGCTTAGCAATAACTTTATATGATTTCATTGGACTAAATGAGTGACTCAAATTTACAAAGTGGAGATTTTATTTTTTTTCGGTGGAGTAATGTATAAGTCTCATATGTTTTAAATTAAGTTAGTATTCCATTCTTGTTAGTTAAAAATTAATTGTTAGTGATGATTTAATTCGCAATTTAAATCTATATTCATATTATTCAGTTGTCTGAATAAAATTAATTGAGCCAAATTAGTTTAATAGTTGTTATAAAAATTATGTAGTTCCCGACAGGATCAATATTCTGTTTTTTTTTTTTTTTTTTATTTAAATTTTATCGAACAAGGCGTTTTTTCTATTTCTCAAAGTTACAATTTTCTATAGATTTCAGAGGTTAAGTTGATGATTTCACTGCTTAAATTCATTTGAATTGATTTAACTAGGGTTTTAATATATACTTTATATTTATCATCTGATTAATGTATATATAAATTTTTTAAAAAATAATCAAACACATTATAATTGTAACACATTATCATCTATACTATTATATTAACTGAAAGACTCGAGTTTGATTTCTTGAATTCTAAAAATATTTTCTTTTCAATTTATTTATTAATTTTTTAATCCGTTTTTATCTCTTGTGCTCTATTTTTTTTCTTTTTATTTATTTATTTCTTAATTTCAACCCTGTCTTCTTAATTTCTCTTCTTTCGCTCTCCTCATTTTAATTCTTTGTCTTTTCTTTTTTATATAATTTTTGTCTATTTTCACTTATATTTTTAATTTTTTTATTTAATTACCAATATGACACTATCTTATGATATCTATTTATTTATTTATTATAATTTAATAATTATATTAAAGATAATTATAGAATATATTTTAAAAAAATATTTTTATTTTAATATATTTATATAATTTTTTTTTTTCATTTGTACATGCAACCAACTCCAAAATCGCTAGTATAATTAATTAAGTTTGTTGCGGTCCGAATTCTTTACAACAAACATCAACGGCATGATTGGTATGCATGAATGGAATGAGACAGGAAAGGAATGAACTTTGTAATGGAATAAACAAAGGAATGGAATGACTTTATTATGGAATTACTATGATTGGTACGCCAAGTAATAAAGTTAGGAATGAAATAAAAATTTTAAACTTATTTCATTAATAATAATAATAATAATAATATTATTATATATATATAATTAAATATATTTTTATATTAAATATATATTTTAATTTTTTTATTTTGAGTAACTATATATTTATTTCATATATAAATATATTATTACTATTTTATATCGAATGTGTTATATATATATGACATTTATTATATGTAATATATATATATATATATATATATATATATATATATATATATATATATATATATATATATATACTATTTCTCTATTCATGCATAGATTATGTATTAATTATTTATTATATTTAATATATTTCTTGATATTTAAAAATAAATTTTAATATAAATGTCAAAATTCGTTCTTTGTAAAATATTTGAATTTATAAAATTTTATAAATAAAATAATATTTTGAACATGTTTTTTAACTGTATAATATATTTATATTTACATATATTTGATTTAATTTATTAAATTTTCAATGTGATTAATAGTATTTAATTTTTATTTATGAAAATAATAAAATATAATATGCATTTAACAAATATGTGACGAAAATATAAAAATAATAATAAATTCTAAACATTGGGAATGGCTAATACCATGGGGGACCAAAGGAATGGGTAATCCCATGCTTGTGGGAATGAGCATTACCTCGGGAATGAGCATTCCTAATCATGTTTTGGTACCAATCATGGGTTTAGGAACGAACGCGGTAATACTCATTCCATTCCCATCCTATTCCATCATACCAATCATGCCGCAATAGTATTGAAAATGAAAAGGAATGGAATAATTGAAACCACCCATTCTATATAGGACAACACTGAAGGCCCCTTCAAATCAGTCGTTCGTTCTTGAAAATACATGATTGGCATTAATAACTTGCAATCAACAACTAAATCAAGCTTCAACGGTTGTCAGTTGTCACATTCTGTACCAAAAATATGTAAACAAAAACGATATTACATGCATGGCAGTTAACACAATACAACAAAAAAAACGTTTTTTTGTTTTCCCCCCCTTTTGAAATATCATAAAAGCATGGCAACAAATCGTATAATCTGATTCTTATTGAATTTGATATGATTCATTCTTTTCTTTTAATCAGAATTTCTCTCACGGAAATCGATTTAGTGGACCAACTTATTTAAGCCGATAGTGTTGGTCCAGCCCACAATTAATTTTGTTTTTGTTGGCCCAATTCAATACAAAAGCCCATCATCAAATCCTTTTCTTAGGCTAAATTGGTTTGTCCTTTTTTGGGATATATATATAATGTTCCAGCAGCAGCACCTTTAGCCGTTGTTTTGACGTGAAGAAGAGGAAATATAATATGCACTTTCAGCAGTTTTTGGAGGCGGCGGCAGCATCTTCGCGCGGACGATCGGGAGGTTATTTATAGTCCGATTGAGCTGAATTTTGGACAGCAAGTTCTTAACTCATCGAACTTGAAAGTGAACAGTGGAGATCGGATTTGGAGCACTGTAAGTCGGGTTTTTGGGTGTGTGAACAGTGATACGATTTTCGACTTATTTTCGTGTTTTTCTCCTTTTGTGGTTCTAGTTCATTTTGATCGAATCGGTGTTTGGTTCGTGTTTGGAATTAGATTTATTGGTGTTGGACTACTGTAATTTTGCCTCGTATTATAGTGGATTTGTTTTTGGGTCTCGTAGGCCTCGTGGTTTTTACTCTTCGATTTGAAGGGGTTTTCCACTTTAAATTTCGTGTCTCTATTATTCTTGTTTGGTTGATTATTTTTATATCCTTGGGCATACTTGGTTGATTGTTATTGGGCATTTGGAGAGGAGTTTTAATTTCCGATGTGTGCACTTGATTTTGGTATATCCCTTTACTATCAGAGTGGTATCAAGAGCCGCGTTGGTTCTTTTGCCGGTGTGACCATGGATATGAATACGAGTAGGATGATAATTTTGAATGGATTGAATTATCATCTATGGAGTAATAAGATGAAGGATCTCCTACTTGTTAAAGCTTTGTACTGACTGTTTTTACAACTCAAAAGCCCGCTTCTAAAACCGATGAAGAATGGGATTTTGATCACAGACAAGTTTGTGGGTTTATCAGACAGTTTGTTGAGGAGAATGTTTACAACCATATTCAACATGAGACACATGCGAGAAGTTTGTGGGAGAAGTTGCAGAATTTGTATGCATCGAATACGGGAAACAATAAGCTGTTTTTGCTTAAGAAGATGATGCAGCTAAAATACAAGGAAGGAACCTCTATTACTGATAACTTAATGTAGGGACGGGTGCGGGACGGGTAGTTCGGGATTCGGGGAATTCAGGATCGGGTAGTTCGGGATTCGGGGAATTCGGGATCGGGTAGTTCGGGTTCGGGACGGGAAATTTGAAATTCGAGCCCGTCCCGGGAAAGTCGGGTACCCGACCAATCGGGGAATTCGGGTTTCGGGACGGGATCGGGTTCGGGTTCGGGGAGCCCGTATATTTATGTATTTTTTTAATCAATTAATTTTCGGTTGGGCTTGGGCTATCTTTATAGTTTGTAATGGACCATTGGACCAAATAAAAAAGCTGTTGTGGCCCGTGGGGAACTTTGGACATATTTTTTATTTATAATAATAAAGCCCATATTTATAATAATACAAGATCCTCTTTATTTCTCAATAATACATGATCCTCTTTATTTCTCAATAATAAAGCCCATATTTATAATAATACAAGATCCTCTTTATAATAAACCCCACTGGACAGTCTCCACTCTCCATTCATGCATCTTTTATTTCTCAATAAAACTTTGTTATACGAGAAAATTTGACAAGATCCTCTTTGTTGCCCAAGAAAAGTAGAAAACATCCCAAAAATGAAGAATTTATATTAGTAAGAAAATAAATTGAGGATCCATTCTTGACCTTTTAAGCACAGCGCATCCATCACCATCAGTCCCTACAAAAAGCCCCAGAATCTTGCAGAGACAAAATAAAGCAGCAGTAGCATTACTAAAGCATTACAATTAACCCAGCCCATCTTCAAGCCTCAAATTCGCACTCAATTGAAAAGGAAAATCACAAATTTTAAAATTAGGGCTCAAGATAAAAACTTACCTTAGGGCTCATCCTCAAGTCTTCAAGAGTCGAGACTCAAATCGTGGCCTGTGGGAGCTGCCGAGCTGGGTTACAGACTATCGAAGCCCGAAGAAGCTGCCGGCTGCTTGTTGTTGTTCTGCTCTTCAGGCTGGGGTGAAGAGAGAAAAAGGTAAGGCGTCGGTCACAGAACTCAGAAGATAAATTGGGAATTTGAGATCTCAAAGCAGATTTAGTCAATAGTCATTTACTCATTTAGCCTAAAGTATATTATATTATAGTATATATATATATATATATATATATATATATATATATATATATATATATATATATATTTATTTATTTTTATTTTTTTCTAAAATTTTAATGTTCGGGTAGTTCAGGTACCCGATCAGGAATTCGGGGACCAAAAAACTACCCGATCCCGAACCCGAATTCTTAATCGGGATTCGGGATCCCGTCCCGAACTGAAAATATCTGAACTATTTCCCGATCGGGACGGGTCCCGAATTTCCCAACCCGAATGCCCACCCCTACTTGAATGAATTTCAAGGTGTTCTTGATCAATTGACAGGTATGGGCATTAAATTTAATGATGAAATTGTCGGACTTTGGATTCTTGCCACTTTGCCTGATTCTTGGGAAACTTTTCATGTTTCACTTGTTAACTCATCGTCTGATGGTGGTATAACCGTTGAGCTTGTGAAGAGTAGTGTTTTGAATGAAGAGAAGTGTTTTGAATGAAGAGATAAGACGAAAAACTCAACATTCGTCTCAACCCAAATTGTTGGTTTCAGAAAATAGGGGGAGAAGCCAACATAAGTATAATAAAGGTAGAAGCAAAAGTCAAAGCAAGTCAAGGTCAGGATGGAAAGAATTTAAGCGACGCGATCATTGCGGTGAACCTGGTCATATTAAGAAATATTTTTATAAATGGAAGAGAGAGCGTAGAGGCAATCGTGATGGACACGTGGTCCGGCAATTCATCCGGAATCTTCAGCTGCAAATCGGCTTATGCCGCCTTGAACACAGAAACGACTAACCCGGATAAATCCTGGAACATGATCTGGAAGAGTGGGTTACCTAGCAAACTCAAAGGATTTCTTTGGCTTCTAATTAACCATGGGAGTCTTATGTGCAATGCGCTTCGGAGGGATCATCATATGACCGACGATGGGAGTTGTCGGCGCTGCCAGGCCCCCCCCCCCAAGAGGATGTTGTCCATATTTTCCGTAACTGTAACGCTGCCCGGATGCTATGGGCCCAAAGGGTTGACGAGCGAGACTGGACAAAGTTCAACACAGCCTCCGGGGAAGGTTGGTACTTGCAGAATTGGGAGATTAACTGCAGAAACAAAGTGACTCCAGGTGCCAACTGGAAATGGGTGTTCATTGTCGGGTTGTGGGTTCTTTGGAAACAAAGGAACAAGTGGGAGTATCAAGGGAAAAGAGAACCGCTAGGCATCACATTGAACAACCTGAAGGAGTTAGTGGTGGACTTGGGGACGCTACAAGAACCGTGGGAGAAAAGGAGAAAATCGGAAACCAATGTGGAATGGTAAAGACCCCCCGTGGGATGGGTAAAGCTCAATACGGATGGGAGTCTTTTCGGCAATGATAAAAGGGCTGCAGCTGGAGGGGTGGTTTGGAATGAGAAAGGGATGTGGATATTTGGCTTTGCTATCAAAGTGATGACCCCAGATATCGTGGTGGCTAAGATTATGGGCGTCCGGTATGGCCTGCTGCTGGCTTGGGAGCGCTGATTTAGAAATATGGAGGTGGAGAGTGACTCCAAAGTGGTGGTAGATTTGATCAACGAGGCGGACGTCGAGGAACACCCGCTCGGGTTATTGATTGAGGACTGCAGACAGCTTATACGGAAACCATGGAACTGCAAGTTACAGCATGTTCGCCGGGAAGAAAATTCTCTTATTGACCGGATGGCCAAGATGGGGCAGCATATGCGGATGGGTCGTTGCGTCTGGGAGAGTCCAGTTTGAGTTTTGTTTAGGCCTTTGCCCTTAATTTTGCACCAAAAAAAAAATCGTGATGGACACGAAAAGAGAGATCAGGACAAGAATGATCGTGTTGCTACTACTACTTCCAATGATGATCTTATTCTTGCATATGATGACAATGTTGTTGTCGTAGCCAACGATGATTCCAATTGGGTTATTGACAGCAGTGCCTCATTCCATGTGACATCAAGGAAAGATTTCTTCACTTCTTATACTTCTGGTGATTTTGGAGTTTTGAAGATGGGGAATGATACGGTGGTACCGGTAGTAGGCATTGGGACTGTTTGTTTGAAGACCAACAGTGGGTCGAGTTTGGAGCTTCATGATGTTAGACATGATGTAGCACCCGGAACGCTAGGTAGTCACATCCCCCGCACTACAGTTCAATCCACATATGGAACGAGCACCCATACATGAATCAAGCCTATAGCGAACGGGAGACAATAAAAAAAAATGACTCACTAGCTAGGCGGGACTAACCCTCAAATAAATACCAACATGCATAACATTAAAACGGAAGCATAAGATACATGCATTTCATCAATAACATTTTTGTGTCCAATATTTCAATATATACAATCACTTTCAAGAACAAGTTTTAATATACATGATTACCAAGATACAAAACCGTATATGCCTCACTAATGTACATGAGATGATGTTAGACCCGAAAATAAAGACAGACTCAATTCCGCCTAGCATGTAACCTGCAACCTGAAATTGTGAGGTGTCAGTCTACCAAAGACAGAGTGAGGGGTTTAAATAAATATAAGCGCAATTACCATGCAAGCTATAATCTTGGGTAAGTTTTCATAAAAGAAACAATATAAGTTCAAATATTAAAGTAATTCTCGCTCGAGATTACAACTAGTCAATTTAATAATTCAATCATGATCCATTCAATCCGTAGCCCAACGAGTGAGGGCAATTCTCCAACCTTTCTCCAAAAGTGTACAATCAATATTTAAGTTTCAATTCAATGGTTATCATGTAAGTTATTACAGTGCACGATTAGAAGTTTCATGAACCCTTCTTCATCCGGGTGATGGTGGGCTTGCAAGACCCAACCATCCATGAATGGTGTACGTCGGGAACATGACTCCCACGCATGGGATTTCTTCCTCCACCAAACCTCCTGGTGGATTCAGAGGTGACCCCAAAATTGGTGAGGATAGTGCAAGAGTTACCCGTCAGCCCTTGCTTCCCCGGTTGGCTCAATATACTACCCTCGGGGCCCAAAGTGAACATGTTTTACTCGCCCAATCAATCAATCAATCAATCCATTACATGAAATCAGTTGAAAATCATTAATGTTTGGAAAACTATAGATATATAAATACATTTTGGTCGAAAACGTCACATAAGGTTGTAGGGGTTCTACGTATCTAGAATTAAACCTCACCTGACGAGCGACGGGAGAGGACAAGGATACAAGAAAAAGCCCAAACGATCCATGATCTCTGCCCTGGAGAAAAACTGGACAAGAAAGGGAATAGTGGAAACCCGTGAGACGAGACTCAATATGAGACCAAGTATGACGCACGGCCATGCTCATGTAAATAAATAAAACAAGCAATCAAATGACACTTAGCATGTATGAACACCAATTAACACCTAAGAGGTGAAATTAATATCAAGAAATCATGTATTCATATCATTCAATTATTTCAAGTTCAATTCATATAAGACATGGAATCACACAATCACGTTTGAGAAATTAAGTACCAAGAGGTGTCAAGTAGGAGCATACTTATCAATTAATCAAGTATATATATCATATAATTCACATACGGGGAGCCAAGGAAGTGAAAGGAATGCAATAAGAGAGGTTTTGGTGAAGTTTGGCTAAAACGGACAATTTTTGGAAATGTACATGCTGAGGGAAAACTAGAATATCTTTAATTCTAGAAATGGGAATTGAGTTTTGTTTATTTGGAATGAAACTAGACACAATGACCTTTCCGATGATATATGGCTCGTTTTCTAATTCAAAGTGAGGAGAAAATGGCGTAAGCTTGAAGTTAGGCGAGTGCAGTTTGTCGGGAAAATGGTGATACCTAAAAGAATTGATTATATCTCACAAATTAGAAAATATATTGAGATGATTCGAATTTTAGGTTTTTCTAGACGTCAAGAGGTTTCCGTGAGTTCAAAAATCAGGACAATCGAAGTTCGTATGAGGGAGAAACGCCCGTTTGAAAAATGAACTAAAAGCAGAAACGGGCGTTTGGAAGCTCTCGGGTAAGGCAGACACATCTCACACGGGCGTTTGGTAAAATAACTAAGGGACCAAACACCCTTTTGGAAGCAATCTGGGCGGAAAAAGGGTGAAAATAGGGTATAGGCACGGGGTTTGGCTCCCAATCCATTCCAACACCAAATCAATGCAAGAATCAGCTCACAACTATCATATATCATGCATATAACTCATATATATCAATTAGGCACCATTTAGTCCAAGGAAACATGGTTAGATCATCATGAACATCATCATCAAACCCCATATATTTTCATGTCATAAACTTTCATATAACTCAAGGTTTCATGCAAGATTCCAACTTCAAAGACCCTAAGCATGCTTCTAATCCACAATTCATCAAGTGATCATAATATACTCAACAAACCCTACATCAAACATCTCAAGAGATCTAACAAATTGTCCATTTATACCTTGAAATGAAGAAGGAAATGGATGCAAAGATGATGAAGTGATGATGCTTCAACTTGTGTAATTATCTTCCTTGAATTAAAGCTTGGAATTATGATGAAATCTTCCCTCTTTCTCTTGGTGTTTCTCCCGTTTTTTAGTGTGTATGTGTGTGTGGAATTTGATGAAATATGATGATAATTGAAATGAGAGAGATGAATGAGATATTTATCCAAAGTCTTCCACTAAATGAGATGACTCACCACATTTTGCATTTTAGTCCCTCAATTATATGAAGTCATGTAATCAAGTTTCATCTCAAGGTAAATAATCACTTAACTCCATTCATATTAATGCAATTAGGTCCACACATTTAAGAAGTAGTCACATAAGGTCACATATGATCACTTAATCATGTTGACAATTAATTCACATAATTTCCACTTGACATACATGATAGATGATTATATACATATATATATGAGGCTCTCAAAAATATGATACAATGGAGTTAAATTATATGACCAAGTAAAGTCACATATAGACACTTAGGCGCGTTAGCAATTACTTCAAGTAAATTTCACGTTAATGCTAATTCATAATGCGTAAGAATATATTACATAAAATGTTATGAAATTTAATATAATGTAACATAATGCATAATTGAAAAATGGGGCGTTACAATTCTCCCCCCCTTAAAAGGACCTGGTCCCCAGGTCCACTGTCGAGTTTTAAAATTATGCAGAAGCAATAAGAGAGCCCCGTCTCTTAGACAAGCAACGAGAGAACCCCGTCTCTCAAACAAGAAATGAGAGAACCCCGTCTCTCAACAAGCAATGAGAGTACCCCGACTCTCACACAAGCAAGGATCCCAAAAGAACACTTAATTAAACATTCACACAGAACTTCACTTAATGAACAAGTAGAAGAAGTCAAATATACCAACTAGTCTTACAAAAGCAATTACCAAATTCAAAGAACCATACGTGGTGATAATAAAATGTATATTGCACGTGATATGCATGTTCAGGTGTACCGTTCACCATGGTCTTAGAAAACTTCAATGGCAGTGACTTGATTTAATACTTGATTCTTTGATCAGAATCCCTTCTAACCAAAATGCCATTCCTCGAGTGCCTGACGTAAGTATATACTCCAATAATTACTCAATCTTCATCCCGTGATCAAATCTTCCATCCTTTCTACCACCACGGTTCGAAGATTCAATTCTTAACTATGCCCTCGGTAGTAATCCGACCCACTCAATCTTCTTACTAAATATAGTTGACCTCCTTCGATGCCCGGGCTAATTATTTGATAACTCGAAGTCTAGCTTTTATCCTTCATAATATTCCCGGTTCATCATAAAAAAATATGATCGATAACTTTATAATCTATCTTGTTCATGTTGTAATTCCCCTTTAATGAATTCCATTTCCAATACCTGGTTCAAGTAACTCTCATGTGATCCTTTGTGATAGGGAATGTTCCCGTCAAGTTGTCATTATCTAGCACCATGGTAATAGTGTCGCACCTCTTTGGTCACTTCGCGCCAATCTTGAATGACAGTCGATTTCCTTGGAAAATTCTCACCTTTGATCAAAGTATGTTCAATCAACTTATAGAAGTCATTATCTCTCCCATTCCTTATCAAATTTCTTTTAATTTCAGCTCCGCTTAAGATATGCCTCATTTTGACTTTAAAAGTCTCCATTTTGAGAACTTTGGGTGCAAGAAATTTAACATATTGTAGACTTCGTTCACTTGGTTCTGATAAAGGGAAAGAAATAACCACTTTCCTTTAAAGTTTCTACTCTCCCAAGTAAGGTCCAAACATCGGGTTTAAATTGTTTCCCCGGCCGGCTCTCCCCCTTAAGAAAATAAAATCTTTTTTGTCTAACTTCTGGTACTTGTTCTACCAATTCTCAAATCACATATTCTCTTCTAATTCTCTTGAAGTACCTATCCCTTCCGATCTTGTTCCCGAAAATTCTTCCACCCCTAGTTGAAAATCGAAACGAACACCAAGGCTACTATCTTTTCTCGAATACTCACCTCCGGTTCTTGGAGTACTTAGCCTTTTCTGAAATTATTCTCACATAATTTTCATCCGAATCTAGAAGTTCATCAAGTATTAAAATCTTCTAATTCCTTCCCTTTCCATTTTCATGAAATCCCGTTGTTAAGAACTCTTGCATTTTTGGTTACTACTATTGAAAATAATTCGTTTGAACCAATTCATAAATTCGAAGTCATCTCCCTGTCGACTTAGCTCCCTTGACAAAAATGGTTTCAAGTCTCGCCACTTGTTCGGACATTTTATCTCATGTCTACTTTTGAAGTGATCAAAAACAATAGCGACCCACTTCTTCCATCCCAACTCCTAACTAAGTTTCCCGGCCTTACAATTGTTCTTTCCCCTTTTTGATCCACCCTTTACAACCCAATTATTTCCCTTATCATACTTCGGTTGTATCTCGGTTGAAGTAATGCTTGATAAATGAGGTGGGAAGAGTTTCTATCCAGAAAACACTTAAGATGCATGTTGGGTTAAGATGCCGATGCACATAACGGTTGTAAGCAATTAAAGATGCAACACGTTGTAACAATTATATCCATTAAAGATATGCACATAAATAAAGGAATTTAAATAATTTCAAACAACATATGATGCAAGTGCTATGAATGCGTTGAACCTGTCACCGTAGTTGTGGTAAGCTTTGACCCGACACTTATTCCGCATTGCTTCAATTATGGCTTGTCTCGAGTTGGTTAATTGCTTCTTGTTTACCCACAGTCTTCTAATCTTCAAAGCTTCCCATGTATCCACTTATGCATTTCCATGGCTCAAGATTGAAATTTCTTGAACTCGATTTCTTTCCCCGAGTATTCCTTCCAATTTATTAATTCTAAGTATTGCTCGACCCTTCACCTTAAACATCTTCTTGTTCGAAGTTTCCTTATCTCAACTCGTACAACTCTGTAATCAAAATTATGATTCTTGAGCTCAAGTGCCTCTACTTTCATGAAATTGATACCTTGCCTTCTTAATCGATTCCCTTGTTGCTCCATATCTCCCAATTCAACCGCCCAACCCGACAATTCAGCTTGGATATGGAGAATAAACTCAATCCGACCGAACATAGAATCTTTAGTACTCTAATTTACCACGAGCTTGCGATCACTATATTAGTCGTTTTCTTCACTTTCCCCATCTGAATTCTTTCTTAACCCGAAATCCAAAATATTTAAATTCCTTGTTGACCTACATCAATTACCTTGTCGTTCAACTTTCCAATTTGTTATTTCCATGAACCCAAAATCGCTCCATTTCTTAATTTTCCAAGTTAATCCAAATCCTACTCCAAGGTTCAAAATGTCTCGATTTATACCAACTTAATTCCCAAATTTCAACCTCGACCCGAATCATTTGAGTTGCCTTCCCCCCACACTTTGATTTTTTTTTTAATTTTTTTTCCAACAAGCAGAAGATCCTCAATTCAATTACAAATCCGAACCTTGAATCATTATCTTCACCTCTTCCTTGCGTCGAATAAATCTCCTAAATCCCGGTTGATCCACCTCCTTTTGTAATGTAACTCTCGTGTCTATCTTACAAATTGTAAGCATCACCTTCCTTAATTATCCTCTAACCTCACTAGATCTCGTATGTTACTCCCACCATGGGTCCTTCTATTCCGAATCCTAACACTTGAAGTATAACCCAATAAGAGCAATCCATGGCCCTTGAATTCTTGTATGAAGTTCCACGGTGCATTCCTTACAACTTCAAAGCAAGTGAAAGGAGCTTGCAGTAAATTGAGGTTGTAGTAGAAATTGGCCGTGGGTTGACATGATCTTTATAGCCTATAATCACAACTTGTCTCAATTATAAATGCATGGGGTCAGTGATTGCATATGACACATAATTAGCATTTAAACACATATTTGATGCAAAATGAAACAATTAATTCAACTATGTTAAAGTAAAACACATTAAACATATAAATTCCAAGCCATAGAAGGTCATTTAATGATCAAGTAGTAACACGAATCAATGTCATGCACAAGTTATCAAGTAGCTCAAAGATGTTCAGGTAAGTTCAAATAAATTCAAATAAGTTCAAGTAGTACCAAATAATATGCAAGACTCGCAAATTATCAAATAATCCTATGCCGTTCGACCTAGACTTGACACGACACGACACTAGAACCCTCGGTTTTGCAACCGGGCTCCGATACCACCTTAGGATGTAGCACCCGGAACGCTAGGTAGCCACATCCCCCGCACTACAGTTCAATCCACATATGGAACGAGCACCCATACATGAATCAAGCCTATAGCGAACGAGAGACAATAAAAAAAAATGACTCACTAGCTAGGCGGGACTAACCCTCAAATAAATACCAACATGCATAACATTAAAACGGAAGCATAAGATACATGCATTTCATCAATAACATTTTTGTGTCCAATATTTCAATATATACAATCACTTTCAAGAACAAGTTTTAATATACATGATTACCAAGATACAAAACCGTATATGCCTCACTAATGTACATGAGATGATGTTAGACCCGAAAATAAAGACCGACTCAATCCCGCCTAGCACGTAACCTGCAACCTGAAAATGTGAGGTGTCATTCTACCGAAGACAGAGTGAGGGGTTTAAATAAATATAAGCGCAATTACCATGCAAGCTATAATCTCGGGTAAGTTTTCATAAAAGAAACAATATAAGTTCAAATATTAAAGTAATTCTCGCCCGAGATTACAACTAGTCAATTTAATAATTCAATCATGATCCATTCAATCCGTTGCCCGGCGAGTGAGGGCAATTCTCCAACCTTTCTCCAAAAGTGTACAATCAATATTTAAGTTTCAATTCAATGGTTATCATGCAAGTTATTATAGTGCACAATTAGCAGTTTCATGAACCCTTCTTTCTCCGGGTGATGGTGAGCTTGCAAGACCCAACCATCCATGAATGGTGTACGTCGGGAACATAACTCCCACGCATGGGATTTCTTCCTCCACCAAACCTCCTGGTGGATTCAGAAGTGATCCCAAAATTGGTGAGGATAGTGCAAGAGTTACCCGTCAGCCCTTGCTTCCCCGGTTGGCTCAATATACTACCCTCGGGGCCCAAAGTGAACATGCTTTACTCGCATAATCAATCCATTCCATGAAATCAGTTGAAAATCATTAATGTTTGGAAAACTATAGATATATAAATACATTTTGGTCGAAAACGTCACATAAGGTTGTAGGGGTTCTATATATCTAGAATTAAACCTCACCTGACGAGCGACGGGACAGGACAAGGATACAAGAAAGAGCCCAAACGATCCATGATCTCCGCCCTGGAGAAAAACTGGACAAGAAAGGGAATAGTGGAAACCCGTGAGACGAGACTCAATATGAGACCAAGTATGACGCACGGCCATGCTCATGTAAATAAATAAAACAAGCAATCAAAGGACACTTAGCATGTATGAACACCAATTAACACCTAAGAGGTGAAATTAATATCAAGAAATCATGTATTCATATCATTCAATTATTTCAAGTTCAATTCATAAAAGACATGGAATCACACAATCACGTTTGAGCAATTAAGTACCAAGAAGTGTCAATTAGGAGCATACTTATCAATTAATCAAGTATATATATCATATAATTCACATACGGGAGCCAAGGAAGTGAAAGGAATGCAATAAGAGAGGTTATGGGGAAGTTTGGCTAAAACGGATAATTTTTGGAAATGTACATGCTGAGGGAAAACTGGAATATCTTTAATTTTAGAAGTGTGAATTGAGTTTTGTTTGTTGAAAATGAAACTAGACACAATGACCTTTCTGATGATATATGGATCGTTTTCTAATTCAAAGTGAGGAGAAAATGGCGTAAGCTTGAAGTTAGGCGAGTGCAGTTTGTCGGGAAAGTGGCGATACCTAAAAGAATTGATTATATCTCACAAATTAGAAAATATATTGAGATGATTCGAATTGTAGGTTTTTCTAGACGTCAAGAGGTTTCCATGAGTTCAAAAATCAGGTCAATCGGAGTTCGTATGAGGGAGAAACGCTCGTTTGAAAAATGAACTAAAAGCAGAAACGGGCGTTTGGAAGCTCTCGGGTAAGGCAGACACATCTCACACGGGCGTTTGGTAAGATAACTAAGGGAAGGGACCAAACGCCCGTTTGGAAGCAATCTGGGCGAAAAACAGGGGAAAACCAGGGTATAGGCACGGGATTTGGCTCCCAATCCATTCCCACACCAAATTAATGCAAGAATCAACTCACAACTATCATATATCATGCATATAACTCATATATATCAATTAGGCACCATTTAGTCCAAGGAAACATGGTTAGATCATCATGAACATCATCATCAAACCCCATATATTTTCATGTCATAAACTTTCATATAACTCAAGGTTTCATGCAAGATTCCAACTTCAAAGACCCTAAGCATGCTTCTAATCCACAATTCATCAAGTGATCATAATATACTCAACAAACCCTACATCAAACATCTCAAGAGATCCAACAAATTGTCCATTTATACCTTGAAATGAAGAAGGAAATGGATGCAAAGATGATGAAGTGATGATGCTTCAACTTGTGCAATTATCTTCCTTGAATTAAAGCTTGGAATTATGATGAAATCTTCCCTCTTTCTCTTGGTGTTTCTCCCATTTTTTAGTGTGTGTGTGTGTGTGTGTGTGTGGAATTTGATGAAATATGATGATAATTGAAATGAGAAAGATGAATGAGATATTTATCCAAAGTCTTCCACTAAATGAGATGACTCACCACATTTTGCATTTTAGTCCCTCAATTATATGAAGTCATGTAATCAAGTTTCATCTCAAGGCAAATAATCACTTAACTCCATTTATATTCATGCAATTAGGTCCACACATTTAAGAAGTAGTCAAATAAGGTCACATATGATCACTTAATCATGTTGACAATTAATTCACATAATTTCCACTTGACATACATGATAGATGATTATATACGTATATATATGAGGCTCTCAAAAATATGATACAATGGAGTTAAATTATATGACCAAGTAAAGTCACATATAGATACTTAGGCGCGTTAGCAATTACTTCAAGTAAATTTCACGTTAATGCTAATTCATATAAATGCGTAAGAAATGTTATGAAATTTAATATAATGTAACATAATGCATAATTGAAAATTGGGGCGTTACACATGCACCTAATGTTCGTTTGCACCTGATTTCAGCAGTTAGGCTAGATGATGATGGTTATTGCAATTTCTTTGGTAATGGTCATTGGAAACTCACAAAAGGGAATCTAATTGTGGCTCGAGGTGATAAATTTCATAATTTATATAAGATGAAGGCTTCTGTTTATGTGAATTCAGCTAATGCAGCAGAAAGTGACAATTTGTCAGAGCTTTGGCACAAGAGACTTAGTCACATTAGTGAAAAAGGACTCGATTATTTGGCCAAGAAGAATTTGTTGTCAGGGCTGAAAGATACAAAGTTAGAAAGATGTGTTTACTGTTTGGCTGGGAAACAGAAAAGGGTTTCATTCAAAAGTCATCCCCCTTCAAGGAAAACTGAATTGCTTGAATTGGTACACTCAAATGTTTGTTGACCTATGAAGGTACGAACTCATGTGGTACACTTTATTTTGTCACTTTTATTTATGATTGTTCGAGAAAAGTTTGGGTTTATGATTAAAAACCAAAGATCAGGTATTTGATGTTTTTAAAGTGTTTCAGGCATCAGTTGAGAGTGAGACTGGTAAGAAACTGAAATGTAATCGTACTGACAATGGTGGTGAGTATTATGGTCCATTTGATTCTTATTGCAGAGGACAGGGCATTCGGCATCAGAAGACGCCTCCTAAGACACCTCAGTTAAATGGCTTAGCAGAAAGGATGAATAGGACTCTGGTGGAGAGAGTCAGATGCTTGCTTTCAGACGCAAAGCTACCTAAGTCTTTTTTGGGTGAGGCTTTACTTACTGCTGCCTATATAATTAATTTGTCTCCTTCTGTTGCATTGCATGCTGATGTTCCTAATAGGGTATGGTATGGAAATGATGTCTCTTATGATCATTTACGTGTGTTTGGTTGTAAAACTTCTATGCATGTACCTAAGGATGAGAGGTCTAAGTTAGACATGAAAGTAAGATAATGTATATTTCTTGGGTATGGTCAGGATGAATTTGGTTACAGGTTTTATGATTCGGCTGAAAAGAAACTTGTTAGAAGTCGTGATGTACTCTTTATGGAGGATCAAACCATTGAAGATATCAGTAAAACAAGTAATTTGGACTCTCTAGGTGTTGATGACTTGATAGATTTGAATCCAAAACCTATTGTTAATCTTCCTGAAGCAGTTGAGTTAGACAATCAGAATAATTTGGAGATAGAGGTTGATCATGATCATGCTGAGGAAGATCATGAAATTCAGAATGGAGAAGATAATCCAATTGTTGAGCAACCTTTAATCCAACCTAGAAGATCTACCAGGAACAGAACGCAATCTGTTAGATACTCATATAATGAGTATGTGCTTTTGACAGATGGCGAAGAACCTGATTGTTTTGAGGAGACCATGGATAGTGAGCTTAAGGAAAAGTGGTTTGAAGCAATGAAAGATGAGATGCAATCTTTACATGACAATCATACTTTTGACCTTGTCAAGTTATCTGAAGGCAGAAAAGCTCTAAAGAATCGATGGATTTATCGGTTAAAACAAGAAGAAAATAATTCACAGCCGAGATACAAAGCCAAATTAGTTGTTAAAGGTTTCAGTCAGAATAAAGGGATTGATTTTGAAGATATTTTCTCACCCGTTGTGAAAATATCGTCAATTCGTCTTGTTTTGGGCTTAGCAGCTATTCTTGATTTAGAAGTTGAATAGATGGATATGAAGAATGCTTTCCTCTATGGCGATTTGGAGGAGGAGATTTATATGGAGTAGCCAGAAGGTTTTGTTGTTAAAGGTAAAGATAATTTTGTTTGCAGATTGAGGAAAAGCTTGTATAGTTTGAAACAAGCTCCAAGGCAATGGTATAATAAGTTTAAGTCGGTTATACTGCAACAGGGTTATACAAAAACTAATGTTGACCATTGCGTATTTATTCAAAAACTCTCTGATTTTGATTTTGTCATTTTATTGCTTTATGTTGATGATATGTTCATTATTGGTCATAGTCCTTCTAGAATTGACAGGTTAAAGAATAAGTTGAGCAAATCTTTTGCCATGAAAGATTTAGGACCTGCGGAACACATTCTTGGCATGGGAATTTTGCGTAATAAAAATGCCAAGAAGTTGTGGTTGTCTCAAGAGAAGTATATTGAGAAGGTGATTCAAAGGTTTCACATGGATAAAGCTAAAATTGTAAGTACTCCTCTTTATGGACATTTTAAGCTGAGTAGTGCACAGTCTCCTTCTAATGATGAATATAAGAAGGACATGCAAGGTGTATCCGCGGTTGGAAGTTTGATGTATGCCATGGTTTGTACGAGATCAGATTTGGCTCATGCAGTTGGCAAAGTTAGCAGGTTTCTCTCAAATCCGTGTAGAGAGCATTGGAATGCTATAAAATGGATTATGAGATATCTCCACGGCACTACAGATTTGAAGCTTTGTTTTGAGTCTGGAAAACCGAAGTTTGTTGGCTATACAGATTCTGATTTGGCTGGAGATTTGGATTCGAGAAAATCCACCTCTGGTTATTTGATTACTTTTGTGGGGGGAGCAGTGGCTTGGCAATCTAGACTGCAAAAATGTGTTGTTTTGTCTACTACAGAAGCCGAATTTATTGCAACCACTGAAGCTTGCAAAGAATTACTTTGGATGAAGAAGTTTGTTCAAGAACTTGGATTTTTGCAGTCGAAGTTAGGGGTGGGCATTCGGTAAAACCGTACCGAACCGAAACGATATTTCGGTAGGAGAAAAATGCCTACCGATTACCGAGCCAAACTTCTCGGTTCGATTCGGTAAAAACCAAAATTAATTCGGTACGATTCGGTAAGAAACCGAAATGCCGAATTTTTTTTAAAAAAAAAAAGGGAAAAAGAAGCATCAGGCTATCAGCTAAACATTAACCCACCAGACCACTGCAGAAAGAAAGGAGAAAACCCACCACCGCGCCACCGCTTCCTATTCCATTTCTAGAGCCAAATCCTTAATTACAGCAAACCCACCAACAAAGAAGAAAGGCCCAGACTATTCACGAAACTCAACGTATCAATAAAAATCCCACATAAAAATAATCCTACAAAAAGTAACAAAAAATTGAAAGGGAAGATTAGACTGGTGTTAAGTCGTTAATTCTTGCTCCATTGAGGTTTATTTTGTGTAATTTTTGCCCAAATTTGATGGCTTATGTGGAGTTTCATGCTCTTTGTAGGTGTTTTTAACAAAAGACGAGTTAAAGGGACGAAATGGAGCAATACGACCAAAATCCGAGCTTACAAAGGAATATCTCGCAACTTTGAAATTTTGCTGCCTTAATTTGGAAATCCACCCTCGTGGATTTTGTTAGTACAAAATTTCCACCCTCGCGGAAATGAGGCAGTAGCTTGGGTTCATTCCACCAAAATCCACCCCCGTGGATTTTGCAAGTGTAAAATTTCCACCCTCGCGGAAACGTTACAGAAGATCAAAGGTTTCTGCAAGAAATCCACCCCCGTGGATTTTGTAGTAGAAAAAAAATCCACCCCCATGGATTTTCTTTAAGAAGTGTCAGTACGTTTTTAGAAATCCACCCCCGTGGATTTCTTTGCCCATGAAAATCCACCCCCGTGGATTTTCTCCAGAAATGCGTTTTTCCTAGTTTATAACCTATTTTTCGAGGGCATTCGAGGAGAGCAGATTTTAACCTAGTTTTGGAGGCGGAAACAGCTGATTGGAGTCTTGGGAACACCACTTTTCCTTTCTTGGAAGAAATGAAGATCCATTGAAGATTTAGTTTGTTTTTACTTTCATTTAATGCTTTCTTAGTTAGTTTAATACTAGTTTACTTCCCTAATTTAGTTGTTTATGGATTAAATTCTTTTATGAACCTATTGTCCATGAATATTTGAATTAAACCATTTTTAATGAATATGAGTTTATTTAAGTCTTACTTCTCTTGTTCTTTAAATATTATGAATATGAGTGGCTAGATCTTTAGGCAAAGGGGGGTGATGAATTATGTAGGGTAAGTGTTTGATGAAATGCCTAGGTGGGGTTATTGTTCTTATGCTTGTGAAATTGAGTTAATTGCATGATTAAGCTTGATCACCTTGATTATGACTTGAGATTTGCATGCTAATCGAGAGGTTGTATGTGAATTGGAAGAGGTTTCACAACACTTAAGTTTTAGGTATAAAGACATTTAGCCTATTCTTGAGCAATCGAGTAATAGAGTAACCGGGCCAAGCCGCTAGTTATTTTGTTGCACTAGTCTTGTTTGTTTGATCTAATTAATGAGCTAATGACCACGAAAGTAGGCTTTAGACTTTGATTAGGTACACGCACTTGACTTCGAGAGGAGCTTGTGTATGTTTTAGTGATTAGGATTGTGAGAAGCATGAACCCACCGAAGCACTATTTGAACGCGAGCCTTGCATGATCATTACTTCCCCTTGCCACTTGGTTTTATTGGTTATTTGCTACTTTACTCGTTTCCTCGCTATTTCTCTTTTGATTAATCATAGTTAACTTTAAATTCCTTATTTAGATAACTTAATCTGAAATTCGATTTGGTCTATAGATTGGTGAATGCATTAGGTAATTGATTGATTTACTCCTCCTCGTGGAATCGACCCCTTGTGTATTACAATTATATGACTTGCACTTGGGTTAATTAAATCATTTTACCACAAATTCAACCATTCAACATGTCTTGAGATTCCTTTCCGATTTGACACCTTCCCAGGCCTTGTTCTGCCCGGATGAGGTTTAACGAAGATCGGACGGCCTCATAAGCCGGAATCAATTGCATTTTGGGTGTAGAGTTAGTGGCTATAACAAGTTTTTGGCGCCGTTGCCGGGGAGGCGTTTAAATCACCCTTACCGATTGTTAGTAACTAGTGAATTAGACCTTTATTTCTTTTTTTGGTTTTGATGCTTGTTTGTCTCTTGTAGGTTCTTGTGCATGAGAAGAGCTAAAAGTTGGGAGAATTTGAAACATTATCCGGACATCGAAAAGAAACTTCGTGCATTAAGGAAGGAAAGGAGACAAGAGGCATCAACCCCGATTCAAATGGAAGATTTTAATGCAAATGATGCCCTTAATAGGGCAAATAGAGGGCAAAGACCACCACCACAACCACAACAACCACCCCTTAACCAACCACCACAACCACCTCAAAGACAAATTCGGGAGTATGCCATGCCTAGCATGGAGCATATTCAACAAAATATGGGAAGACCGGGAGTTGGTGCAAATCATTTCGAAATCAAGCCGGCCTACATCTCACTTCTACAACAAAATCAATTCAACGGATTTGCTACGGAGGACCCTATATCACACGTTAATTGGTTTGTGGAGGTGTGTGATACGTTCAAGTTAAATAACGTGCCCGAAGACGCCATAAGAATTCGCTTATTTCCTTTCTCTCTAAGGGATAGGGCGAAGGCTTGGCATAGTGCTCTTCCGTATGAGACTAAGGGATCATGGTCTTTATTGTCCCAAGCCTTCTTGGATAAGTTTTTCCCGCACGCTAAAACGGTTAAGCTCCGGAATGAAATCGCTTCATTTCGGCAATATGAAGGAGAAACCTTATACGAAGCGTGGGAACGGTTTAAGGAAATACAAAGAAAGTGCCCTCACCATGGATGCGAAAATTGGAAGCTAGTCCAATCATTCTATGGAGGAATCTCCCAAGCTTTGAAGGTCATGATTGACTCCGCCGCGGGGGGAGCTATAATGACCATGTACGAAACCGATGCTATACAATTGTTGGAAAGGATGGCGGCTAACAATTCTTGGGCAAATGAAAGGGCTACCACACCAA
Organism: Lantana camara; assembly: GCA_037501455.1. Classification (NCBI taxonomy): domain Eukaryota; kingdom Viridiplantae; phylum Streptophyta; class Magnoliopsida; order Lamiales; family Verbenaceae; genus Lantana; species Lantana camara. Next base: position 13,286,377 of record CM074859.1, read on the forward strand.
TCCCAAGGCCTTCAAGCTCAACACCCGGCATGTTACAAGTTGGCGAATATACCGCCATGCAAGCTAAAATTGAGGCTTTGGAAAAGCAAGTGGAACAATTTAAGGTTAATTCCGTGTCAAATCAATCTCCTCCTATGCAACAATCCACTTGTGAGATGTGTAGTGGGCCACACAACTATGATTCATGCCCTTATGCTTCTCAAGAAAATCCATCAAACCCACCTTCATGTCCCGAACAAGTAAATGCTTTAAACCAACAAAGACCACAATACAACCCTCATTCCAACACATACAATCCCGGACTACGCAACCACCCTAACTTTTCTTGGTCCAATCCCAACAACGCACAAAATGCTCCAAGACCACCACCACCACCTAGAAACCCCGGAAATTTCCAACAACCTCCTCCTTTCCCTCCACAACAAACCCATTACCAAACTTCCCAAACTCAATATCAACCACCACCTCCACCACAACCCCAAAAGCAAGGATGGGAATCCGCATTCGAGAAATTCATTAATGTTTCCTCGAACCGTTTCAAGAGCTTGGAAACACAAGTGGACCAAGTGGTCACACAAAATCGGAACATTGAGATCCAAATTGGGCAACTTGCTAATGCTATAAATCCTAGGCCCCAAGGAACACTTCCTAGTAAGACGGAGGCTAATCCAAGAGAGCATTGTAATGCTATCATGTTAAGGAGTGGTAAGTACTATAATGAGCCTCCTTTGCCTAAGAGGTTTGATGCCGGATCAAGTGGGGTGAGTCAAGAGGAGAAATTGGATGAGGAGTGGGAGAAGCAAGTGAAGACAAAGGAAGTTGGAGAAAAGAATGACCTTACGCCTAAGATGAGTGATGAAAAGAAATACGAGAAAAAAGATGAGCTAAGAGACAAAGAAGTTAGGAAAAATCATGATGATGAGCTCTCTTCGAAACCAAAGGCGTACATTCCCCCGAAGGCGTATGTTCCACCAATTCCATTCCCACAACGATTGCAAAAGAAAAATTTGGAAAAGCAATTCGAAAAGTTCCTTAATGTATTCAAGCAACTTCATATAAATATCCCATTTACCGAGGCATTGGCTCAAATGCCAACATACTTGAAGTTCTTGAAGGAATTGGTTTCAAACAAGAGGAAGCTCGAAGACTTTGCCACCGTTGCACTCACCGAGGAGTGTAGTGCTATCATCCAAAGGAAGCTTCCTCCAAAACTCAAGGATCCCGGGAGTTTTTCTATCCCTTTGACTATTGGATCTTTACAATTTGAAAATGCTTTATGTGATTTAGGAGCAAGTGTTAGCCTAATTCCCTTGTCTACTTGTAGGAAATTGGGCTTGGAGGAGTTTAAACAGACGAATATGATGCTCCAATTGGCGGATCGTTCCATAAAGTACCCAATAGGGATCCTAGAAGATGTTTTGGTGAAGGTTGGAAAATTCTTCATCCCGGCGGATTTTGTGGTTCTGGATATTGAAGATGATGAGCACTTGCCATTAATTTTAGGGAGGCCGTTCCTAGCTACGGCCGGAGCTAATATTGATGTTCAAAATGGCCTACTCTCATTCAAAATCGGGGATGATAAAGTGGAATTCAGGATTTTTCGTTCTATGAGTGCACCACCGCCTCCGGATAAGTGTTGTAAGGTGGAGTTTGTCAAAGAGAAACCGATCAAGATGGTGTCAATCCAAGAGAAGATAGATTCGGGAGACAAAGAGAGAAAACCAAAGTTTGAGAATTCTAGGAGAAGAGATGTTATGGCTTTGGATACTTGGAGATCAAAATCCGGTTTGGAGGGTATCAAGAACGAGGTCACTCCATGTGACTCGTCACGTTTGGATTTTTGATCCTTGATCTTGGTTACAAAGTCGAGCTAGCGACTATAAACTTAGAACTACTTTTCCTTCCTCTCCCTTACTTTTTTCCTTCTCTCTCTCTCTTTTAGGTGGTTGTTAATCGTTTCCTTGTTGCTCTTGTCTCTTTGTGTGTAGGTTGTTGATTTCGAGGAAGAAGATCTAACTCGGATGTGTGATTGCAAGTTTTGACACCCCTTGTGGGGTTGAGGTCCAATTTCTTTTAAATTCTTGCTCTTGAGTTGGTGATGCATGTGTTGATGATGAGATGACTTGCCTTTAATTTTATGTGTCTTGAGTTGAAGAGATGAGTTTAGAGTACAAACCGGTATACTATGGTGTGCTTTGCATATTTGTTGCTTGAATTATTGATTCTTGTGAGAGAATACCGTTTGTTTTGGGTTAAGTTACATTATGTGGTCATTAAGTGCTCCGGTTGAGGTAAAGTTAATTCCGAGTTTGGTTCGAAATATTTGTGCAAGTGTTGAGTGCATTTTTGTGTTTTGCTTGGTTCTCATCTTTTGATATTACACTTACCTCCCTCAGTGAATTCTTCCCATTTTTGGAGCTTCTGTAACAAATCCACCCTCGTGGATTTTCTGTAAAAGAAAATCCGCGATCGTGGATTTCTGCCGAATTCACCCAAGCTTCTGTAAGGAATCCACCCCCGTGGATTTTTCCTTATATAAAAATCCGCGATCGCGGATTTCTCCATTTCAGCCCCTAGTTTCTGTAAAGAATCCACCCCCGTGGATTTTTTCCCTTACAGAAATCCACCCCCGTGGATTTCCTTTTTCCAGAAAACCCGATTTTGTCTTAAAGTCTGAACACGTTTTTCACTCCTTTTTCCTCCCAACCAACCGCGTCTCCTTTCCCTCTCTTCAAAGACACAAAAGCACAAAGCAATACACATTACCATCACACTTTCAAACCCTACACCATCATTCTCCCGTGCACGCACACCGAGGCGACACCGAGGCGGCTGCTCCAATATTTTTTCCAGTTTTCTTCTTCCCTTTCCTTCTCTCACGTGGTAAGCTTCTTTCTCATTTCTTTTCTCTGAAATTTTTGGTATAAGTTGAAGCTTTGTCTCTCTCCCCTCTCCAAATCTAAGTTCTACTTGTGATATTGTTCTTTCTTGTTAAAATCCTTGAAGTTTTTACTACATTTGTTACATCCATGCTTTACATGCTTTGTGTGGGCTGAAATTTTGAATTTCTTGCAAAATCTTGTGAAAATTTTGTATCTTGAAACCCTAGAAGCATGTTGTTCCGATTTGTGTTGACATTTCGAGTTGATTCTTGGATTTATTTCTGATATGAGCATGAAACTATGCAAGAATGCTAAGATTTGTAGAGATCTAGGGGATTATGAAGCATGCTAAATTCTTGAACCCTAGACTCGATTTTTCTGAAATTCTCTGAAATTCTTGGAGTAGATTGTTGTAATTATGCTTTTGTTGCTAAATTATTGCTTTCGAGCTTGTTGGAACACACCACTTTTGCAAAATTGAGAAAAACCACACCTTTTTCTGGGTGCACACAAGGTGTTTGACGAAAGTCTTGAATGAACTTTGGTGTTTTAAATGTTGTTAATCCTCGGTTAGATGCTTTTGTAATGCAGAAATGGCCCCTAAGAAGCGATCTACCGTAGATGAGGCATCCACTTCCAAGAAATCTAAGGGGTCTACATCTCATTCAATGCCACCCTACAATCCTTTTGATCGTGTAGTGGACCGGGAGCTTTACCCGACTTACTTTATGCATGTACCGATGTTGGAAGCGTTAGGAATTTACAAGTACGTTCGACGCTTTGCAAAAGGACTTGAATGGCTTGAATTTCTCCACAAGTGGGCACCAACTTACCCTGCTCTGACTAGGGAGTTCATCTTGACAATGGATTGGAGTAATGATGAGTTGTCTTTCCGAATTGACGGTGAGAGACACACACTTAGGGCGGCTGATTTGCGTGCAATTTTTGGATTTCCAGACCCCAACCGGAACTCGATGATGAGGCCTCTCACCAAACTCCCAAAGATGAAGGTTGAGGAGCGAGAGGCGGTTTGGAGAACATTCCCTTTGGCTCCAGATGCAATACCGTATGATGAAAGCAATACAAAGTCTTCCAACATTCATTCCCTCACTTGGCGAGTCATCCACCGAATCTTGTCTGCAGGTTTTTGTGCTCGTTCAAACAACAAAACCACTGTCAATGTGGCAGAGCTTACACTCATGGATTGCATGAGTAAGGGTATTAGTATCGATGGTACTTATATGCTTTTGGACAAGATGTTCACTGCTGCAAACAGGAAGCAGGGTAGATTCGCTTTTGGTGGTTTTGTTACGATGATTGCCACTAGTCTTGGTTGGGAGCCTGAGGAAGACATGGTGCCCTTGGAAATGAATCCATTCTTAGATGAGAAGCACCTTTCGCATATGGAATTGATAACATTATGGGGACCGCCGCTTAACAAGTGGGTTAACTACTGGCCAAAGGAGAAGCGAAACGTCTATAACATCATGTATGATTGGGGTGTTGAATTTTGGAAGGATTTAACCCCGGAACAAAAGGAGTTTTTGAATACGTTGTCTGCTTCGGATAACCCGCCACCACTGCCAGCACTTGAAGCACCGCCAGAAGCAATTCGAGAAGATGTGCCTAATCCAGAAAATTCTCAGAGTATGGCGGGATTGTTGAAGAGAATGGACAATCTACAGCTTGGTTTGACGAGTGTTAGAGATGAAGTGGCTGCTCTCCATGCTTCGCAGGATCGAGCAAATGAGGCAAATAAGGCTAATTTCAAAGCTCTCAATGACCACTTCATGACTTGGAATGCAAACATGACTTCTTACTTCCGTGGATGGCCGAACAACCCTCCGGAGTGATTATTACTCTTTGATCCCTTCCTAAGTGGAGCAAGTGGTGTGATGCGAAGGGATATTCTCTAAACTCAAGCTCCCATTTTTCATACCTCGCTGTTTTCGCTGTTTTGTCTGTTGACTTTGTTGCTTGAACTCTATTCTTATCAAAGTGTGTGGGAATTGTGTGTTAGGTTTATTGTTTAGACATTTGATGCCCCGTCTGTGGGGTTTTGTGTGGTTCTGTTGATATTTAACTCCAGGATAATTGCTTGTTTAAGACCTTTCTTTATGACTCCTCTTTGCTTGTAATATGCATGTCGATTGTCATTTGCCGCCGAGGCTCTTGATCCGTGTTATGAGTCATTGTTTTGCAGGAATAGGTATTTTATTGTGCGTGCCCCATTGCCGGTTTTTCATCAATTAGAGGGAGTCTTCTTTATCTCCTATATCTTCTTTCTTGCATGGGGACCATGCTTCGATGCTAGTGTGGGGGAGGGGTTATGAGTTTAATTTGGAATTATTTATCTTGAGGAGCTCGTTTCTTATGCATGCATATCAATAGAGAGTGATATTAAACAAGAATTGACTCCGATTCTCAATATTGCTTTGATCTTGTGACACATAATTACTAGTTTGAGTTAGGCTAATCGAATGTATGAAAATGCGTATGTGAATTCGGTAAGAATAGTGTGTTAGCATGCTATAAATTTTGTGCAATTTTAAATGAGTCAATGGATTTCAAATTCTTAGAGGAAGTTTATATTTCCCATTAAGAGCTAAAATACGGTTAGAGAGAGCTCTAGTGTCTTTCGAGGCGAAATTTTGAATTGACAAAAGATTCGGGAAATGACTTAGGCATTCGTTGTCGGCGGGAATACCTTCTATATTTTAGCCTTTTTGCACTATATATCATATTCTAGTTGACCCCATTGAGCCTAATTGTCGTGTAAAATTTTTCTTAGCCATATTACAAGCCCAAACACGACATAATTACTCCTTACCTTCATAATCAATTACATCATGCTTGCTCGTTATAAGAATTGTATTGTTGTAATAGCCTTTCAACATTTGATTGATGAATCTTGAAACACTTGAAAAAGAAAAAGAAAAATCGAGAAAAGTTGGAAGAACAAGAAGAAAAATTGAGCAAAAGCAAAAGAGTAATGGAATGAAAGATTGTGCAAATGTAAAAGAATTGAAGGATAGTTGAGTATACGGAATCCTAGTGTGGGTGCATTTTATGATTAAAAGGAATAGAAGGGTAGATTGGAATGTAAAACGATGTAAGCATTGGTGTCGAGTCACTTTATGGCCAAAAATTTCCATAACCATGACCCTTAGCCTACATTACATGCTCGAAAGACCTTTCGATCCCGACATCTGAGTCGATTCCATTAGTGGAGATAGGCATGAAAGGTGATCTCGAATCCGTAAATTAGCTTCTACAAGGGAAATATAAACCAATCCGGGAAGTCGTTGTGCTATGTCTCATTTAATATTGCACATTATTTGAAGTATGCTAACTACACTATTTTGATGAATTCTTTATGCATGTGTAATATGTTTGATAGGCTAGACTCGAATAGGTGATAGTGTGTCAATTGATTATTGCGAGGTTGATTGAGTTGGATTGACTTTTCGAGTTTTACATCATTTCTCGAGGACGAGCAATATTTTAGTGTGGGGGAGTTGTTAAGTCGTTAATTCTTGCTCCATTGAGGTTTATTTTGTGTAATTTTTGCCCAAATTTGATGGCTTATGTGGAGTTTCATGCTCTTTGTAGGTGTTTTTAACAAAAGACGAGTTAAAGGGACGAAATGGAGCAATACGACCAAAATCCGAGCTTACAAAGGAATATCTCGCAACTTTGAAATTTTGCTGCCTTAATTTGGAAATCCACCCTCGTGGATTTTGTTAGTACAAAATTTCCACCCTCGCGGAAATGAGGCAGTAGCTTGGGTTCATTCCACCAAAATCCACCCCCGTGGATTTTGCAAGTGTAAAATTTCCACCCTCGCAGAAACGTTACAGAAGATCAAAGGTTTCTGCAAGAAATCCACCCCCGTGGATTTTGTAGTAGAAAAAAAATCCACCCCCGTGGATTTTCTTTAAGAAGTGTCAGTACGTTTTTAGAAATCCACCCCCGTGGATTTCTTTGCCCATGAAAATCCACCCCCGTGGATTTTCTCCAGAAATGCGTTTTTCCTAGTTTATAACCTATTTTTCGAGGGCATTCGAGGAGAGCAGATTTTAACCTAGTTTTGGAGGCGGAAACAGCTGATTGGAGTCTTGGGAACACCACTTTTCCTTTCTTGGAAGAAATGAAGATCCATTGAAGATTTAGTTTGTTTTTACTTTCATTTAATGCTTTCTTAGTTAGTTTAATACTAGTTTACTTCCCTAATTTAGTTGTTTATGGATTAAATTCTTTTATGAACCTATTGTCCATGAATATTTGAATTAAACCATTTTTAATGAATATGAGTTTATTTAAGTCTTACTTCTCTTGTTCTTTAAATATTATGAATATGAGTGGCTAGATCTTTAGGCAAAGGGGGGTGATGAATTATGTAGGGTAAGTGTTTGATGAAATGCCTAGGTGGGGTTATTGTTCTTATGCTTGTGAAATTGAGTTAATTGCATGATTAAGCTTGATCACCTTGATTATGACTTGAGATTTGCATGCTAATCGAGAGGTTGTATGTGAATTGGAAGAGGTTTCACAACACTTAAGTTTTAGGTATAAAGACATTTAGCCTATTCTTGAGCAATCGAGTAATAGAGTAACCGGGCCAAGCCGCTAGTTATTTTGTTGCACTAGTCTTGTTTGTTTGATCTAATTAATGAGCTAATGACCACGAAAGTAGGCTTTAGACTTTGATTAGGTACACGCACTTGACTTCGAGAGGAGCTTGTGTATGTTTTAGTGATTAGGATTGTGAGAAGCATGAACCCACCGAAGCACTATTTGAACGCGAGCCTTGCATGATCATTACTTCCCCTTGCCACTTGGTTTTATTGGTTATTTGCTACTTTACTCGTTTCCTCGCTATTTCTCTTTTGATTAATCATAGTTAACTTTAAATTCCTTATTTAGATAACTTAATCTGAAATTCGATTTGGTCTATAGATTGGTGAATGCATTAGGTAATTGATTGATTTACTCCTCCTCGTGGAATCGACCCCTTGTGTATTACAATTATATGACTTGCACTTGGGTTAATTAAATCATTTTACCACAAATTCAACCATTCAACATGTCTTGAGATTCCTTTCCGATTTGACACCTTCCCAGGCCTTGTTCTGCCCGGATGAGGTTTAACGAAGATCGGACGGCCTCATAAGCCGGAATCAATTGCATTTTGGGTGTAGAGTTAGTGGCTATAACAACTGGAACGACAATGGCACAGCGGCGACGATGGGTGGGCGAGGCGTGGCTGGAACGGTAATGGCATGGCGGCGGCGACGACGGGTGGGGGAGGGCAGGTGCTAGGGTTCTTTCTCCCAATTTCCAAACTCAGTATTATTAATGTAAATATGTTATGTATATGTATGTATTGTTAATTGTTAGTCATAAACTAAAACGTTTACTGAATAAAAACACGATTTCAAAGAAAAAATAAATAAATATAATAGAAAAACATATTATATATTATACATATAATATATCATATTTATTATATTTATATATTAATATATGTATATTTCGGTATTCGGTACGGTACGGTAAACCGAGTCGAATTATCGAAACCGAACCAAATACCGAAATTAAAAAAAAAAAAAAAACGAATATCGAACCAAAATTTCGGTTTCGGTCGGTTCGGCCGGTTTTACCAAACTATGCCCACCCCTAGTCGAAGTATGTTTTGTTTTGTGATAATCAAAGTGCAATACATCTCAGTAAGAATTCGAGTTTTCATGGTAAATCGAAACATATTGATGTGAGATATCATTGGATTCGAGATGTTTTGAATTCCAAGTTGATAGAGCTTGAAAAGATTCACACTGATGACAATGGCGCTGATATGTTGACAAAAGTGGTGAGTTGTGATAAACTTGAGGTTTGTGCCGGGATGGCGGGTCTCAAGTTTGAATGATTAAATGGTGGTTTGTCTCCTTCCTCACACAGGCTGGAGGGGGAGATTTGTTGGGTCCAACCCACAATTAATTTTGTTTTTGTTGGCCCAATTCAATACAAAAACCCATCATCAAATCCTTTTCTTAGGCTAAATTGGTTTGTCCTTTTTTGGGATAATATATATAATGTTCCAGCAGTAGCAGTTTTTGGAGGCGGCGGCAGCATCTTCGCGCGGACGATCGGGAGGTCATTTATGGTCCGATTGAGTTGAATTTTGGATAACAGGTTCCTAACTCATCGAACTTGAACGTGAACGGTAGAGATCGAATTTGGAGCACTTTAAGTCGGGTTTTTGTGTGTGTGAACAGTGACGCGATTTTCGACTTATTTTCGTGTTTTTCTCCTTTTGTGGTTCTAGTTCGTTTTGATTGAATCGGTGTTTGGTTCGTGTTTGGAGTTAGATTTATTGGTGTTGAACTGCTGCAATTTTGCCTCGTATTATAGTGGATTTGTTTTTAGGTCTCGTAGGCCTCGTGGTTTTTACTCTTCGATTTGAAGGGGTTTTCGTATCTCTATTATTCTTGTTTGGTTGATTATATTTATATCCTTGGGCATACTTGGTTGATTGGTTATCGACTTATTGGGCATTTGGAGAGGAGTTTTAATTTTTGCTGTGTGCACTTGATTTTGGTGTATCCCTTTCCTATCAGATAGATAAGACACTATCATTCTCTATCACACGCAAACAATAATAAAAGTATTAATAAAGTACCAAAAATTATAAAATGATGGAAAAAAAAATAAATATTTAAAATATTTAAATTTAATAAATAAATATTCACTAACTGCAAAAAATTCATTTGAATAAAAGAAGTATCTCAGAAGTGTTCTAGTTTTAAATAGCATTTTTTTTTAATTAAATTGATCACGGACAAAAATTAAAAAAAGTTAGAATAGTTGTAATTATACTCAAATTCTTTTCTTCTTTGGGTGTCTAGTTTTTCTATTGCTTTGTGCAAAAAGTACCACTCACATACCCTTAAATTAAATACATATATAAAATTTTAATTTGTACATTAAGAAATATTTTTTATTTTTATAACATGCATCCCAGATGACCATAAAAATTTAAACTCAAATTATTACTTGAAGAAACAACCTTTCAACCACGATTGACACAGTTATAAAATAATTTGTTCGGCCATACTCTAGCCAATTGGATATGGTTATTGTTAATTACATTTTGGATTAAAAACTCATTCCTAGTTTTTATTTGGACGGTTGGACCTCTTATACATTAGTTAAACTAGCCCAAAAAGTTAAGTCTGTTTCACTTGTATTTATTCGGCCCATTGTGCAATACTTGAAATAAATGAAATTCATTCCTCGTAACACTTTTACTTGGCAGCCTAAGTCCCCAACAGAACAACCAAAGACCATTTGGATAGCTCAAAATTAATTTCGATAAAACTCAATCGATTAAAATGATAAGTGCATTATACTTGTTATTTGATTTATTATTCTTTTGAAAAATTTTACCAACTACACGATAAGTATAAAACACTAATCCCTTATTATACCGATTTGGTCGAGTCAGACTCATACTATAATTACTCCTTATTACGACTAAACAGACACATAATTAGGATAATTTTGGGATTAGTCAAAAGTTAAAAGACAAACCATGTAGAATTTGCTGCATTAAACTGAATAATTGCATAAACTTACTTTAGAGTTGAGAGAAGATTTCAAACTAGGAACCTCACGAATCCGAAAACCAAGGGCCCCATACTCCGATTCTAGGACAAGATGGGGACTGGTCACAATTGCAATCAAGATGTGTTGGCACTATATAAATTTTATTTAATTAATTTAACTAGTATATATTCCGCGTTAAGCACTGAATGATTAATTCAAATTGAAAAGATGACTAATAAAAAATTTCAAATAATAAAATACAAAGTTTAAAAAAGACATAAATTTAGAAATTTGCAAACGACAACTCAATAACTTGAGTCAACCCACCAAATATGAAAACTAATTACTCTTCAATATTAATACAATTAAATATGTGTCCTTCTTGGGCTTGAATGCACAAGTTATTAAAAAGAGAGGCCTGTATACTGTAGCATCTGCTTTGGGAACCCCTGTAAGGGTTGATGAGGCCACTGTGTTAGGAAAGAACACGATCGGGCTAAGAGCGTTTGTCGAAATAGACGTAGCATAGCCACTTCGTTGAACAAATTTTGTGACAATAGGAACAAAGTATGTAGAACAAAAAACATCTTATGAACCGATGCTAAACTATTGCATTCACATCTGCTCCTACATTCACATTATATGACCTAATTTTTAACCGAATCGATTTGATTCGAGATGATTAAGCGGGTTTATGTACACTCCTATCCTGGCCAAGTCTTATTTATTCCTAGTAAGCTATTGGGCGCATATTTTTAATGGGTTTTTATTTTTTATTTTTGGGTCCACTTAATGGGTTTTTATTCTTGATTAGATATATGCCCATCAATCTTCCAAAAATTATATTAATTTCACAATTTTAATTATTGAGAAATCTTTCAAGCATTAAAGAGCATCACACGTTAAATACTATAAATTTGGTATCAAGCCATATATAAAAACATAAAATAAAAGAAAACAAATATTTTCCCATTTCTTTGTCGCAAAAGGTTGAATCCCCAACCCTAAGGGCCCCCCACACCCCGGCCCGACGAAGCAAGTGGGAGGAGGTAAATCAGGTACTCAGCGGCCCGTTAAGGGGGAGGTGTGCTCCTCACTAGGTCTACAAGGAGCCCACCCTCAAAGCCCAAATTGGACTCAAGAATAAAGCTCCCACACTACAGCCTGTGGGAATCGAACCTTGCACCTTGTCGCAAATCTGCCCCTCCGGAACCAACTGAGCTACGCCCTGCGGGCACATTTTCCCATTTCTTTTCCTATACGAAATATATATAAAGAAGTTATGTTCTAAAGAAAGTGATCCAAATAATAAAATTTATGTTTTCTTAAAGGGAGGTTTTGAAAAAAAAAAAATCTAATTGGGCTAAATTTTTTTTAGTTCATTCCATGATTCAAATAAAAGTTTAACTTGCTCCTTATTAATATAAATTATTCATATTATTTTAATCTTTTTAATATGAAGTACTGACATTTAAGTTTGTATAATTATATTTAAATTTTGAAGAATTATTATAACACACAATAGTTGGTCAGTGAATGAAATTTTTTTATGTTAATATGAAATATTCACTTATATATTTGTGGAATACTATCTGTATTTTGAGGAACTATTTCATTATTTAACAATTGGTAGTTTAATAATTTTATGAATTTTTTTCCTTAATATGAATTATTTATATTTGAATTTGTTGAATTATATTTAAATATCGAAGAATTATTGTATTATGCAACCATTAGATGTTACATGAAGTTTTTTTATTTTAATATGAAGTATTTAGATTTAAATTTTTTGAATTATATCTAAATATTAAGGAATTATGGTGTTATACAATAGTTAGATGTTTAATAAAAATTCTTTCTCTTCATATGAAGTATTTACATTTGAATTTTGGGCCTTATATATGAATTTTAAGAAATCATTTTGTTACTCCGTTATTTATTAAATAAAGAACTTTTTTTAAAATATAAAATATAACATTACTTAATTGTGGAGTTATATTTAAATTTTGAAAAATTTGTCGTGTTATTTAACAATATGACTAAATGAAGGATAATTTGGTCATTTTAAAATAATTTGATAATAAACTAAAAAATTTATTGGAAGATAAAATATACTAAAAATTCAAGGGGGAATGTTTGAAAACTCCCCATGGGTTTGAAAACTTCCTTTTAACTCCCCATTTTCAAATACATCATTTGGGGTTTTAGATACGCGATTCTGGGGTTTAGATACGTGATTTTTTCCTTGTATTTCAAATACATCATTTGAGGTTTTAGATACGCGATTCTTGAGTTTTAATACATCATTTTTTAAAATGGGGAGCTAAAAGGAATTGAACTTATCATTTGGGGAGTTTTCAGGAATTCCCCTAAAATTGAAATCCTAGGTATTTAACTCCAATTTTTTTAAAACAAATAATCAATTTAAGAGAACACGGCAAATTAAATTAAAGTTTCCAGTTTAGTGGTGGGCCCCAAGAGCAGGATAGTTGGGAGGGCGGCCACGGCGGGGGATTCTACGGGGAATTTGAGAAAACTCCCCAATTGATAAGTCAAATTTCTTTTAGCTCCCTATTTTAAAAAATGATGTACTAAAACTCAAGAATCGTGTATCTAAAACCCAAAATGATGTATTTGAAATATAAGGAAAAAAATCATGTATCTAAATCCCAGAATCGTGTATATAAATCCCAGAATCGTGTATCTAAAACCCCAAATGATGTATTTAAAAATGGGGAGCAAACTCAAAATTTTTCAACCCATGGGGAGTTTTCTCAAAATCCCCCGGGATTCTATTAAAAGACCTATTTATGTTTCTTTTTAATTAAATAACCCACAAGTTTTTTTTGTTTGCTAGATAACCCTTTTCATTATTAATACAAATAATCACTTTTAAATATTTTATTTTAACCCCCAAATTATAATATATTACAATTTATACCTAAATTTTTTCTCTCACTACAAACCCATTTCTTCCATCTTTCTTCTCTCTCATCGGTCTCTTCTTTTTCCTCTCCGGCGGCTTCACGCGGATCAACACAGGTTTCAGCAGCAGAAAGCGGAGAGATTCTCTGCGCGAGACATGGATGCTTAAGGGAGATCAGCTGAAGAAGCTGGAGAACGAGAAAGGAGTTGTCATGCGCTCCGTGATCGGCCGCAGCGTCGCCACCGGCGGAGTTCTCGACAGGGCCATCGACACCGAGAACGCCGAGAACGGAGATTTCCTCCACCTCAACCACGTCGAAGGCTACCACGAGCTCTCGACGAAAACGCGGCTGTTTTTCTCGACGGCGGTGGCGATGTGGGATGCGGAGTTCTACGTCAAGGTTGATGACGATGTTCATCTCAATTTGGGTAAGTTTTAATGGTTTGAGCACAAGGAAAATTCTAACCCAAACCCGATTCGAATTATTCATTTGTTTGGGTTGGGTTTGATCAGGAATGCTGGTGAGCACACTGGCGGAGTATATATCAAAAGTCAAAACCCAGGATCTACATTGGGTGCATGAAGTCTGGACCAGTCCTTTCTCACAAGTGAGTAATAGTGTGTGAAAATATACAAAAATTTTACTATATTGGTTATGTTAATTTTGTGTAATTAATTTGGGAGAAAGCAGAGGAGTGAAGTATGAGGAGCCAGAGTACTGGAAATTCGGGGAAGAAGGGAACAAATACTTCAGGCATGCCACGGGTCAAATCTAAGCTATTTCGAGGGACCTTGCTAATTACATCTCCATTAATTCGTAAGTAGTTTTAATTAATTTCTTCATAATTTTGAAATTGGATGTTCTTTGTCATGATAATCAATATATGCTAATTAAACAGAGGAATATTGCACCGATATGCGAACGGGGACGTTTCGAATTATTTTGTTTTAGAAATTGTTTCCAAACTTGAGGGGTTATACTGGTGCTGGACACTCGTAATAACTCGAAATTTGGTGGCTTGTATTGAAATTGATTGGCCTTGAAGGATTGTTTTGTCAAATTAATTGTTGTATCAACTCATGAGGTTCATTATTCTCTACATTGGAACTTGTGGAATAGGAGAAAAACAACAATAGTGGAATAAGGTTGCTATTGAATGCAATGGTTTGAAGTGTTCTAGGAGTTAGCCTAACCTGAATATTGCTGAGGGATGATGATGGATGAGTCAAAGGACTGTCATTTAGATAGTAATGAAATGTGTGGCTCCGAGGATTGTGTTGCTTTAGATTGTAATAAAACGTGTGGCTCAAAGGACTATTTCATTGAGAATAGGAAAATCATAAGTGTTTCTTACTTATTAATCTGAAATAACAATGCAATCCCCCTCGATTTTTCATACATGGAATTTGCTGCTACTTGCTTAACATTTTCACACATTTTGTAGGTTACTCGAAATGCTCATTTCCAGAATGATCTTGGACTAGATAGTTTGGACTCTGTGGAAATCGTGATGGCTCTAGAAGAAGAATTCGGGTTTGAGATTCCAGAAAATGAAGCAGACAAAATCAACTCGACCAATCATAATGAGGGTAGAATCATTTGTTTCTCTAATGGGCACGGTGCTATATTTGTGAATGAGTCGTAGATGTTCTCTTCTTAGTAACTAGAGATAGAATTTATGTAACTAGTCATTCCTATGGGTATTTCCCGTCCTTTTTCTTTTTCCCTATGTTGGATAGATTGATGAATTTGTTAAGTGATATGTTGTATATGTATAATATACATTTTATATATATATATATATATATATATATATATATATATATATATTGTTGTTGAAGTCTAACTCCTTAAAAAGCGATCGTTTTTTTTTCCTTTGAAATCTAACTCCTTAAAAAACGATCGCTTTTTTTTTTCCTTTGAAATCGTTTTTTTTAGTTGTTCAAATGAAACTCCTGAAAAAAGCGATTTCAATGAAAAAAGTGATCGCTTTTTCAGTTGTTGAAATCTAACTCCTTAAAAAGCGATCGCTTTTTTTTCTTCGAAATCGCTTTTTTAAGGAGTTCAAATCAAACTGAAAAAAGAGCGATCGTTTTTTTAGGATTTGAAATCGCTTTTTTAGGAGATCAAATCAAATTCTAAAAAAGTGATCGTTTTTTTTTTCCTTGAAAGTACAAACGTTCATGCTAAGTTAACATCTAAAAAAAAAAAATTTTCTAAGTTATAATATGCATAAATCGAGCGAATTATTAATATTGAATGGAAATTGTGTCATTATGTTTTAGTAATTATAACTCCAAGTTACAAACCCGATCGCTTAAGCGACAAAATCAATCGCTTAGATGGTTCCTTGTATTTTCGCTATTAATCAATATATTTAAAAATTACATGAATTATATTTAATTGATGAAGTATTTCGTTATAATTGATGAATAAAGTGATCACTTAACTGATTTATTGTATTTTAGATCAATTAAATGATTTTTTGTATTTTAACTAAATCGCTTAAGCGATAAAATATTTTAACTAAATCGCTTAAGCGATAAAACGCAATCGCTTAAATGATTCCTTATATTTTAACTAAATCGCTTAAGCCACAAACTCAATAGTTTAAATGAACTTAGTGTTTTCAACTAAATTATTTAAGTGACAAACTCAATCACTTAAATGATTCTTTATATTTTAACTAAATCGTTTAAGCAACAAACTCAATCGCTTAAATAAACCTTGTATTTTCAACTAAAAATCGATTAAGTGACAAACTCAACAGCTTAAATGATTCTATGTATTTTAACTAAATCGCTTAAGTGATAAACCCAATCGCTTAAACGATTAAAGTCAATATTTTCAAAAATTAACTTTTCTAATTTATAATATGCATAAATCGAGCGAATTATTAATATTTTAATAAAAATTGTGTCATTAATCATGTTTTAGTAACCAAGAGGCTACTTGTTGAAATACTTTGTTTCACGAGACACTCAATCCACCATCCACCAAGTGATTGTAAAACATATCTTGTGTACCAAAGTTCAAAACCACTATTAATCAATTTAATTAAAAATTACATGAATTATATTTAATTGATGAAAGGACAAACGTTAATGCTAAGTGATTATACTTTGTTGAAATACTTTGTTTCATGGGACACTCAATCACCAAGTGATTATAAAAACATGTCTTGTGTATTAAAGTTCAAAACAACTATTAATCAATGTAATTAAAAATTACATGAATTATATTTAATTATATTAAATAAATCATATTTGTTGTTAATATGTGTACATTTTTTATTCGTCATGAAATATATTATTAGTGTTTTATGTAATACATTACACAATGATAAAAGATTATAGAAATTGAATATATATATATATATATATATATATATATATATATATATATATATATATATATATATATATATATATATACACTTGAGAATAGGAAAATCATAAGTGTTATATTTTAAAATCGCTTTTTACAGGAGTATCACTTGGACAATTGAAAAAGCGATTTCAAAATAAAAAAACGATTTTAAAATTACATGTAATTTAAAATTACATAAATTATATTTAATTGATGAAAGAACAAACATTAATGTTAAGTTTACATTAAATAACACATATTTTTTGTTAGGATGTGCACATCTTTCATATTTAATTGTAATTCCAACCGATTGGGACATCGCTAAAGTGATTCCTTGTATTTTCAACTATATCGTTTAAGCGACGAGCACAATCGCTTAAATCCTTTGTATTTTCTTGAACTATATATATATATATGAAAATTGGTCAACACTTGTGGATTCTTTATATTTTTAACTAAATCGCTTAAGCAATAAACCCAATCGCTTAAAGGATTTTTTGTATTTTAACTAAATCGCTTAAGCGACAAAGCCAATCGCTTAAACGATTAAAGTCAATATCTTAGAAATTTAAAATTTCTAAGTTATAATAAGTATAAATCAAATGAATTATTACTATCTTAATGAAAATTGAGTCATTAATTATATTTTAGTAATCAAGATGGCTAATTGTTGAAAAACTTTATTTCCGGGGACACTCAATCACCAAGTGAATGTAAAAACATATCTTGTGCGTTGAAGTTCAAAACAACTATTAATCAATATAATTAAAAATTACATGAATTGTATTTAATTGATGATAGGACAAAAATTAATGATAAGTTAATCATAAGTATTATATTTAAAGTAAAAGAAATTGTGTTTTCGCAATTATAACTCCAGTCTCCAAACGATGGAGATATCGCTTAAAAACGATTCCTTGTATTTTCAACTAAATCGCTTAAGCGACAAACCCATTCGCTTAAATGAACCTTGTATTTTCAACTAAATCGCTTAAGCGACAAACTCAATCGCTTAAAAGATTAAAGTCAATATCTTAAAAAATTAACTTTTCTAAGTTATAATATGCATAAATCGAACGAATTATTAATATTTTAATGGAAATTGTGTCATTAATCTTGTTTTAGTAATCAAGGGGCTACTTGTTGAAATACTTTATTATTAGTGTTACATCTTTTATTCGTCATGAAATATATTATTAGTGTTACATGAAATATATTCAATTATATCGCTTAAGCGACAAATTCAATCGCTTAAATGATTCTTTGTATTCTAACTAAATCGCTTAAGCGACAAACATAAATCCATTAATCATGTGCCATTAACACTCAATCACTAAGTGATTGCAAAAAAAAAAATAAAATTTGTGCATATTAACACTCAAAATAATTATATTAAAGTTAAAGTGAAAGAACTCGGGTATATTTAATTGTAACTCCAACCGATTGTGACAATCGCTTAAATGATTGTTCATGTTTTTAACACAATCGCTTGAATGAACTAAATCGCTTAAGCGACGAATTCAATCACTTAAATGATTCCTCGTGTTTTTAACTAAATCGCTTAAGTGAAAACTCAAATCGCTTAACTGATGGTTCATGTTTTTTTTACTAAATCGCTTAAGCGAGGAACACAATTGCTTGAATGAACTAAATCGCTTAACGGAAAAAAGCGATTTCAAATGAAATAAGCGATCGCTTTTTTTGGAGTTGTTTTTCATCACCTCGAAATTTTTTTTTGCAATCGCTTTTTCCATCTGAATCTTTTGGACAGCTTAAAAAAACGATTTCAAATGAAATAAGCAATCGCTTTTTTTCTTTGCAATCACTTTTTCCATCGGAATCTTTTGGATAGCTTAAAAAAGCGATTTCAAATGAAATAAGCGATCGCTTTTTGGAGTTGTTTTTCATCACCTCGAAAAAAAAGCGATCGCTTTTTTTTCTTTGCAATCGCTTTTTCCATCGGAATCTTTTGGATAGCTTAAAAAAACGATTTCAAATGAAATAAGCGATCGCTTTTTTTTGGAGTTGTTTTTCTTCACCTCGAAAAAAAAAGCGATCGCTTTTTTTCTTTGCAATCGCTTTTTCCATCGGAATCTTTTGGATAGCTTAAAAAAGCGATTTCAAATGAAATAAGCGATCGTTTTTTTTTTGGGAGTTGTTTTTCATCACCTCGAAAAAAAAGCGATCGCTTTTTTTCTTTGCAATCGTTTTTTCCATCGGAATCTTTTGGTTAGCTTAAAAAAGCGATTTCAAATGAAATAAGCGATCGCTTTTTTTTTGAGTTGTTTTTTCATCACCTCAAAAAAAAGCGATCGTTTTTTTTTTTTTTTTTTGCAATCGCTTTTTCCATCTGAATCTTTTGGACAGCTTAAAAAAGTGATTTCAAATGAAATACGCGATCGCCTTTTTTGGATTTGTTTTTCATCACCTAGAAAAAAAGAAAGCGATCGCTTTTTTTCTTTGCAATCGCTTTTTCCATCGGATTCTTTTGGACAACTGAAAAAAGTGATTTCAAATGAAATAAGCGATCGCTTTGTTTGGAGTTGTTTTTCATCACCTTGAAAAAAAGCGATCGCTTTTTTCTTTGCAATCGCTTTTTCCATCGGATTCTTTTTGACAACTGAAAAAAGCGATTTCAAATGAAATAAACGATAGCTTTTTTTGGAGTTGTTTTTCATCACCTTGAAAAAAAGCGATCGCTTTTTTCTTTGCAATCGCTTTTTCCATCGGATTCTTTTGGACAACTGAAAAAAGCGATCGCTTTTTTTGGAGCTGTTTTTCATCACCTCGAAAATAAGCAATCGTTTTTTCCATTGAAATCTTTTGGACAACATAAAAAAAACGATTTCAAATGAAATAAGCGATCGCTTTTTTTTTTTGGAGTTGTTTTTCATCACCTCGAAAAAAAAAGCGATCGCTTTTTCCATCGGAATATTTTGGATAGCTTAAAAAAACGATTTCAAATGGAATAAGCGATCGTTTTTTTTCTTTGCAATCGCTTTTTCCATCGGAATCTTTTGGACAACATAAAAAAACGACTTCAAATGAAATAAGTGATCGCTTTTTTTTTGAGTTGTTTTTCATCACCTCGAAAAAAAGCGATCGCTTTTTTAACTTTGGAATCGCGTTTTACAGGAGTACCGCTTGGACAACTGAAAAAACGATTTCAAAGTAAAAAAACGATTAAAGTTAAATTTTATAGCCTTAAAAAAAGCGAGCCTTAAAAAAGCGATCGCTTTTTTTAAAGTTAAATTTTATAGCCTTAAATAAACGATCGCTTTTTATTACTTTGCAATCGTTTTTTACAGGAGTATCACTTGGACAACTGAAAAAGCGAAAAAAACGATTTCAAAGTAAAAAAGCGATCGCATTTTTTAAAGTTAAATTTTATAGCTTTAAAAAAACGATCGCTTTTTATTACTTTGCAATCGCTTTTTACAGGAGTATCACTTGGACAACTGAAAAAGCGAAAAAAGCGATTGCAAAGTTAAAAAGCGATCGCTTTTTTTAAAGTTAAATTTTATAACCTTAAAAAAAGCGATCGCTTTTTTTTACTTTGCAATCGCTTTTTACAGGAATATCACTTGATTCCATTCGAACATTTCCACAAACACCTTGGGTGCATTATCTTCTTTCCCCCTTTATTTCCGATTCTTTTTCCTTTATTTTCAATTTTTTTTTTATTTATAAAAACATATTTTCAATTTAGTCCTTCATAAAATAAAATTTTTCAAAAGAATCCCATTATATAATTAAATAATTGACTTTATATTTATTTCATTAAAAAAAAATACAAAATAAAATTGAGGGCTATTTTGTTAAATGGAAACTTGAAAGGCACATATAGACAAATTTCCTCCGGCCACCAATGACCAACTTGGTGGTGCTGTGGTGACATCCCCAAATTCTCATTCCAATTTTATTAATTTGACATCCTAAAATTCTCATGGAATTATCCCAATTTATTAATTTAATTATTTAACAATTATATTTACTTAAAATTATTTAAATTATATAGTTAAAATTTATAAACACTTCTTAGTTAAATATAATATTTGTAAATAATCTTTAACTCATTCACAATTTAAATTATTACCACCAAATGATGTAACTTAATGGTTCGACACTATACTATATTAATTAAAAGTGTAAATGGTTGATTTTCGATCAGTTTAGTGGTATAAAATCTACACGACCTATTTTAGACAGGTTCCTAAAAACTTAAATTACTGCAATTTAAATTTTATTGTCAGACAAACAATTTTGATCGGTCAATTTTAATACTTTATCAAAATTTCTATTCTAATTTCAAACATATAAAACATTACTCAAACATTATAAAGTCTCTATTTCAAAAATTACCAACCAAAAAATGTATTTCAGTAAGACAATGTTTACTTTTTTAAGTTTATTATCTAATTGGATTTAATATAACCATGTTAAAATTTTGTTAAATACCCAATTCAATTTATTTACTACAATAGATTATCTTACTTAATTAAAAACTCATTTTTAGAGTTGTTAAATAGCATAGTATATTCTTATATTTTTTTAGGTTTTGCCAATAATATAGGGTTCTTACAATATGTCAATAAATATAGAAATTAGTGTGTTAAATAACCAATTAATCTATTACTAATAAAGTAAACTATCTCGTAATGAAGGTTCAGAAGTCATAATTATTTAGAATTCAAAAGCAATATAAATTTTTACGGGCTAAAATAAAGGATTAATGTAAAACTGCCAATGAATTTGGTAATTTGTTTTGATGACTAGATAAGTCAATTAGCAGCAAAAGCAAATCAAGCAATTCCTAATGGACTTAATTACGGGCTAATTAAAGGCCTCATTAGTAGGGGTGCAAACAAGCCGAGCCAGTTCGCGAGTTTCGCGAGTCAAACTCGAGCTGGCTCAGCTTGAGATTGAATTGGGACGATCTCGAGTCGAGCTCCAACGAGTCTGAGTCATGCATTGAGTCAATCTCGAGTCCCGTGTGTCTAGGCTCGTGGCTCGCGAGCCTATGCATATATTTATTTTTTATAAATTATATATATGTACATTATATTTTCTATTACATATATATTATATTATAAATTATAGCATATATACAATATATATTTAATTTATAATATATGTATTAAAACTTTTATACAATCATATATTTTATTATATTTATATGAACTTCAATTTTAAATAATATACTAAATACATACCGTATATATATAATTTCATAATTTATATATGGTCCAATTATTATATTATGTAAATATACATTTATATATCACATATTATATTACATGTATCTTAAAATGTTAAAAATATAAGGGTTGAGTTCGATCTCAATCTCAAGCCCGATCTCGAGTTAGATTTGGCGAGCTAAATCAAGTCGAGCCAAGTCGATCCCGAGTTTGTCACGAGCCGAGTTCGATCCCGATCTCGATCCTACATATCAATTTCCGAGCTCGATCTCGAGTCTGGTTTTTTAGTCAAAGCTCGGCTCGTTTGCACCCCTACTCATTAGTGGCTACATAAAAATTACATATATATATATATAATTTAATATTATATGTAGAGGTAGCGGATGAGTTTGATATGTGACGGGTTTAATATTTAAAACCGGTCATCTATGATGCATCTATACTGATGGGGTCAAAATACGATCGTCCCACGTTAAGACACGTGGCATCACCGAGATGATGACATCTGTCTCCCCAAGGCTGCACCCATCAGCGCACGAGCGATAAGCGCAACGAGCGCAATCCTTCTTCAGGAGTTAAGCCCAACGAGCGCTGTCACTCCCACGAGCGTCCTACATACTAAATGATTGGCACGCCCACGTGCCAAGGGAGCCCTCTTCGAGCGTCACACTCCCTCAGAGTGGCCTCCCCTTTGGCTCGTCACTTGAACTGGAGCCTTCATTCCCCTCAGCGGATATCTTGGCCTCCTATACTCTTGGTTGTCACGATCGGGCTCATAAGCCCTCGTTACCAACCACCCAAATGGCTCTCTGACACATCGTACATGCCCGCGCACCTGCCACTGTTGCCCGCACCAACTTTTAGCCGCTTTTGCAGAAGATTCCTCCTAGGTTTCTCTCTCAGGGCGCCACGTGTTAGGGCAACATTCGGCCAGGACCACTTGAGGCAAATGACCAAAGGGCCCTTGACCCTCAACTATAAATAGCTAAAGTTATCTTCTACACTGGTAAGCATTCTTCATCACTGAAACTGTGACTGAACTTACATTTCTTCAAACCTTGAACTGACTTGAGCGTCGGAGAGCCAAACTGGGTATCACCCCCAGTTCCCCCAGCTTGGCCTTCTGACTTTTCTTGTGCTTGTCCCAACAGGTAGAACCCCCTTTCTCATCTCCGGCGAATCTCCGGTGGTTTCCTCCACAAATACAAATCGTAAAGTGATCGGATTCGGACTCTCCCATCTCTGAACCCATCATTTTTGGCGCCGTCTGTGGGAAACCGTTCCTCTATCCCTTTCTTCCTTTTTGTTGGTAGAAAAGCAAGCACACTCTTACCCTTAACAGTCATGGTTGCTACAAGATCTGGAGCTGTGGGAGGAGGAGATAATGCCTCCCAGGATGCCAATATCATTATTCCCTCCACCGCTACTGGTGGAGCTCCGCCTCTTTCCGTCGCCGCTGGTGGAGCACCTCCCGCCGCAGGAGTGACCCCGCAGGCAGAGTCTTCAATACCTCCACCTACACCGCCGGCACTGCCCATCCCCGCCGCCGCTGGAGGAGTCTCTCTCTCTGCTCCTCCGCAGCCAGCTCAGAACCCCTGGGTCCATCCCCAGATGAATTTCGGAGTACAGGGTTATATGATGCCTCCACCCGGATATACCCTCACTCCGGCCGTTATGATGCCACCGGTCCAGCCGTATCATGCTGGTCAGATCCAGCTCCCAGTGGTGGTCCCCAGGGAGATTGAAGGAGTGGAGTTACCTCCACTAACCACCCAGCAATTGCGGGCTCTCTATGCCCAGTGTGAGGTTCAGGCGGCCCAGGGAGCATGGGAGAGGTTCCACTCCATGTACTTCCCCTCTGGGCAGGCCACTCAAGTTGCAGCCCCTTTGGGCGGACAACAAAACTTTCCCCTCAGAGAAGCCCAGGCTGTCCTGAGGGCACAACCGCCACTACCACCGGCCAGAGAAGTGCCCCCGCAGGAGGGCAACGAGCGTCCCTCCATGGGCAGAAATAAAGAGCCCACAGAACGAGTGAACGAGAACGAAGGGGACTCTCATGTCTCCAAAAGAGTGTCACGAGCCCCCAGACAAGGGGACAGACAAGTAGACGTGAATCCTGACATCCTCGCGGCTGTGCAAGACCAGCTGCAGGGTCTCAAGGATATTGTGGGACAGCTCTCACGCGGGCGTTCAACTCAGATCTCCCCTAGTCGGGATGAACGGGTTGACACCAGAAGCACCCGTACCAAGGACCCTCCACCAAAGGTCCCCCGCCGCAAGGAGCCGGAGGAAAATTTCGGCACATATGAGTACCACCCATTGGCGAGGGGTTCACCCCTCGTGGAAGAAGTTTTGATGGCCCAAGCAGGCATGGCCAAAATCCCCACCTCCATCAACCGTTACGACGGGACAACTGATCCAGCTGAACACTTGGATCACTTTTTACATCTAATGCACCTCTACGAGCATTCCAGCAACTACTGGGCAAAAGTGTTTGTCACTTCCTTAGTGGGAATGGCTCAGGAGTGGTACAAACGACTGCCGCCGCGCTCGATTCACTCATATGAAGAGCTGGCTCATGCTTTCCTCAACCACTTCAATTCTTTGAAAGCGCCAGTCACCGCACCTACTGCCCTGTACAACGTGGTGCAAGGCAAGAGCGAATCTCTGCGCTCGTTCTTCGCCCGCTTCAACAAGGAGATCCTACAGGTGGAGAGGCCTTCTATGGACTTCTTGATCCCAGTGCTCTTTCAGGCTGTGGATCACAAGCAGTATGTGAGCAAGAAATTTGCCGACGCCATTGTGGAAAGGAGGCCTGGGACCCTCATGGCCTTAAGAGAAGTAGCCGAGCCGTTCTTCGCGCTCGAAGACATGTATAGGACGAATGGTCCCCGTCATCACAGTCCGGCCAGAAACGAGCGACCCCATCACGATCGGGGACGGGATGTGGCCGTCAAGAAGGAGCGCCCTCAAGAGCGCAGAAGGTCGCCACCACCCCCTCGACGATTCGAGCGAATTCCGCTCACCAGGCCGAATTCAGAAGTCTACAACCTCTCGGATAAAAAGCTCTTTAAAAGACCCATCAAGATGAGGGAAACAGACTCGCTCAGGCGCTCGAACAAATACTGCGCATTCCACAAGCAGAAGGGGCACGACACGGATGAGTGTCGCCAGTTGGAAGCTGAGATTCAGAGGCTCGTCGCAGGGGGCCACCTGAAGGAATTCGTCCGGGTGCTCGAGCGCTACGATGAACGCTGCAATGAGCGCTCTGGAGGAAGAAGGAGGAGCCCATCCCGATCGAGGAGCCCAAGGGGTAGGGGACCCCCTGAAAGCAGCAGCCGCCGGGGCAATAAAGGAAAAGCCCCTGAGCAAGAGAACGAACCTTTCGCAGTCATAAATATGATTGCAGGAGGCTCGTCAGGAGGGGATTCCAACGCCTCCCGACGGAGGTATGTCCGGAGCTACAACCAACGCCCAGCAGTGCCTAAACCTATCTATGCCATCCAGAGTCCGAGCGCTCAACGGTCAAGAGAAAATGATGTAATAGGCTTTGATGATAGGGATTTAGAGCACATTGTAACACCCCGTGGGGAGAGTGTAACCTCTGATTGCCCCATGGTGGTTAGTGTAGATGTTCATAATCATGTTGTAAAAAGGGTGTTGGTGGATAGTGGAAGCTCCGTTAATGTTTTGCCTTATTCTACGTTTTTAAAGATGAGGGCTGACCTTCCGCTCGAGCCTCTCAAAACAGCTCTCATTGGCTTTGGGGGCTCGGAAGTTGTCCCACGAGGGCAAATACGCCTAGCTACTTCATTCGGCCGAGCCCCTCACCGCAAAACACTCCTGGTAACATACGCGGTGGTGGAGATTGACATCCCTTGTCATCTCCACCTACCATCAGAAGATTAAATTCCCCACCCCCGAGGGTGTGGGAGAAGTACTGTGCAACGTGCAAGAGGCTTGGGAATGTTACATGCTGTCTCTCAGAAAGCCTAAAGCGGAGAAGACCTTCCAAATTGGTTCCACCAAAAAGTCAGTGGACTTCCCCAATTTAGATGAGGACAGCCCAGCACGGAAAAGGGCGAAATTGAACAAGAAGAAGAACAAAAAGAAGAGGGGAAACAACGAGGAGAATTCCCTCGAAAGTGCACCACCAGGGACCGTTGGTGGATCGTCCTCAGAAGGAGACGAGCCAGGAGAGGGTGAACCAGCACCCGGTGACCGTTTGACAGGAAAGAAGAGGACGCTCGAACTT
Source organism: Lantana camara (assembly GCA_037501455.1). Lineage (NCBI taxonomy): Eukaryota > Viridiplantae > Streptophyta > Magnoliopsida > Lamiales > Verbenaceae > Lantana > Lantana camara. Next base: position 13,312,613 of record CM074859.1, read on the forward strand.
CCTCGCCCTGAGATAAGGATCGAGCCCTCGGAGAAGTTCCTTACCGTTGAGCTGGAGCCCGGAAACAAGGATAAGACTACTCAGATAGGATCTAACCTCTCAGGGCCTTCTCAGATCATGATGATTGATTTTCTAAGGGAAAACAGGGATGTATTTGCATGGAAAGCCTCCGACCTCACTGGGATCGACCCGAGCGTCATTGTCCATAGGCTTAATGTGGATCCCTCTTTCAAACCCATCAAGCAGAAAAAGCGGGATGTACATGGTTTTCGAAAGAAAGTCATCGAAGAGGAAGTTAATAAACTCTTGGAGGCTCAATATATCGAGCCCATCTTGTACCCGGAATGGTTGTGTAATGTCGTTTTGGTACCCAAGAGCGCGAATAAATGGCGCATGTGCAACGATTTCACTGATCTCAACAAGGCCTGCCCTAAAGATCCTTACCCGCTGCCCCGGATTGACCAATTGGTGGATTCGACCGCTGGCTGCGAGCTCATGAGCATGATGGACGCCTTCCAGGGATACTATCAGATCTTTATGGCCCCGGAAGACCGCACCAAAACCTCGTTCGTTGTCCATCTGGGAGTATATTGCTTCTTAGTCATGCCTTTCGGACTCAAGAACGCCGGAGCTACGTATCAACGGCTCGTCAACAAGATGTTTGAAAGAGAAATTGGAAGGTCCATGGAGGTTTACGTGGATGATATGATTGTCAAAAGCGAGCGCCAGGATTCCCACTTGGAAGATCTCAAGCGCACTTTTTCAATCTTGCGTCAGTATGGGATGAAGTTGAACCCTTCAAAGTGCACCTTTGGGGTACAAGGGGGAAAGTTCCTAGGGTACATGGTCAGTCAAAGGGGAATTGAGGCCAATCCGGAGAAGATCAAGGCCATTTTGGAAATTCCCTCCCCTCGAAATTTGCGGGAAGTGCAACTCCTAGTAGGCAAAATCATCTCGTTGAACAGATTTATTTCGCGCTCAGCGGACAGGAACCTTCCCTTCTTCAAAATTTTGAGGAACGCACGTAACTTTGCTTGGACCGAGGAATGCGAAAGGGCGCTGCAAGACATGAAGGCGTACTTATCGAGCGCACCGCTGCTGACTAAGCCCGTCGAAGGTGAGAGATTATTTATGTATCTTTCCGTTTCTTCTGAGGCCACAAGCGCTGTTCTGATCGCTGTACGGGAGCGGAAACATTTACCTGTCTATTATCTGAGCAAAACATTGCAAGGAGCCAAAAAGAAGTATTTGGAGATTGAGAAATTCGCGTTCGCTCTTATTAACGCCTCCAGAAGGCTAAGGCCTTACTTTCAAGCGCACTCCATAACGGTTCTCACCGACCAACCCTTGAAGCAAGTGTTGTCCAAGCCAGACGTATCTGGTAGATTAATCAAATGGGCCATCGAATTGAGCCAGTTCGACTTGTGTTTCGAGCCCAGGACCACAGTACAGGCTCAGGTTATAGCTGATTTATTGGTTGAACGCTTTGGTTTAGAGCCCACCGTTGCGGAGAATGAGGGGTTATGGGTACTGCACACAGATGGTTCCTCAACCTCTCAAGGGGGAGGAGTAGGAGTGGCCCTCAGAAACCCCGATGGGATCGAACTGGACTTTGCAATCAAGCTGGATTTCCAAGTCACTAATAACGAAGCAGAATATGAAGCCCTCGTGCAAGGATTGAATATTGCTTTTCAGAATGGAGCCTCCAGAATCACCGCTTATGTGGATTCACAGTTAATTGCAAGTCAGATTGAAGGAACTTATGAAGCTCGAGAAACCACCATGGTACAGTACTTAAACAAAGCCAGAGAAATCATTGGGAAGTTCAAGGAATTTCATCTACTTCAAGTGCCGCGAGGAGAAAACGAGCGTGCGGACGCTCTGTCAAAGTTTGCATCAGCTTTAGAGGGCACTTCTGAACGTTCTGTTACGTTCCTTAGAACTGAGGAACCTTTGATCAAGGAGAGGGTCGCCACCGAGATAATCGCCATGATTGATCCAAACGAGCCCTGTTGGCTTGATGACGTCGTCATTTTCCTTAGGGATGGAATTCTTCCTACTGACAAGGTGGAAGCCAGGAAAGTCCGAAGTAAGGCCCCTCGTTTCGCTTTGGATCCCGAGGGGAGGTTGTTCAAGAAATCATTTCAAGGACCCCCAATGAGATGCCTGAGGCCCTCACAAGCGAAGAAGACGCCCGAACTCATCCACAATGGGAGCTATGGGAATCATTCCGGAGGGCGTATCCTGGCAAAGAAGGTTCTGAGAAGTGGGTTTTATTGGCCTACAGTTCTCCAAGATGCCATTGAATTTTCGAGGAAGTGCCCCAAATGCCAATTTCATTCAAATCTCCCTCAATTGCCAGCCGCGCAGATGATCCCAATAGACGTCTCTTGGCCTTTTGACCAGTGGGGAATAGACATTGTGGGCCCCTTGCCCATGGCTGTGGGACAAAAGAAGTTTATCATTTTAGCCGTCGACTACTTCACCAAGTGGGCCGAGGCCGAAGCTGTTGCAAAAATTACTTTCAGGGTTGTGAGGGACTTCATTTGGAAAAACATCATTTGCAGGTACGGCATACCGAGGGTGCTCATTTCTGACAACGGATCCCAGTTCATAGCGGCTGACACGCGAGAATGGTGTTCTGAGTTGGGGATCGAGCAGCGATTTACTTCTGTAGGTCACCCTCAGGCCAATGGGCAAGCAGAAGTTACTAATAGAATCATCTTGCAGCATCTAAAAACCATGCTTGAGAGCAAGAAAAGTGAATGGGCTGAAGAGCTGCAAGGAGCGCTTTGGGCTTATCGCACCACCCCACGAGCGGCCACTGGAGAAACACCTTATGCGCTCGTTTATGGATCAGAAGCGATGATACCAGCGGAGATAGTAAATGAATCCGCTCGTGTCGGCTATTTCGAGCCTCAGCTCAACGATGGCAACAGAAGCTTGGAGTTGGATTTGCTGGATGAAAGGAGAGACAGAGCGTGGGCTAAGATCCACCACTATAAAGCCTCTGTGGCCCAACAATACAACAAGCGTGTGAGGGAAAGGACTTTCCAGTTGGGAGACTGGGTTTTAAAGAAAGTGGAAGTATCCAAGCACGTGGGGAAATTGGACCCCAATTGGGAAGGCCCATTCAAGGTCGTACAACTCAAAGCTAACAACACTTACACCCTGGAGACACTTCAAGGTGAGCGCTTGCCTCGGCCTTGGAACGCATGTAACCTCCGGCGGTTTTATGTTTAAAAGCTCTTTGCAAACCCTGATGTAACAACCCTCTTTAACGGGTACTATGTACTTCCAATCACAAGTAAGCGGTAACATAATCTTTTTAATTTCTCTAATACTCCTGTTTCTTTGGTTGCTTGAATGGATAAGTCCCACGTCCCTCGTCTTTGCGAGCGTGGTTGGCAACCCATTCCAATATGTATGCTGTTATCTCGTATGGGTTACGCTTGCCAGCACTCTATTCCACATGGGGGGACGCCCTCATAAGGATAGACTGGTTACGCTCACAACCAATTAGGCAAATTGGAAGAAGATTATGAAGAAAATCCTAGTAGGCCTTGGCCGTTTCTTAAAACGCCTTGCGCTCGAAAACGGGATCTCCTACAAGAGCAAATCCTAGTAGGCCTTGGCCGTTTATTAAAACGCCTTGCGCTCGAAAACGGGATCTCTTACAAGAGCGAATCCTAGTAGGCCTTGGCCGTTTCTTATAACGCCTTGCGCTCGAAAACGGGATTTCCTGCAGAGCCAGAAATACGACAAGAGCCAGGGCGCTCGAACGATGGCCTCAGAGTCAAGAAGGAATTGCACCAGTCTTGAATGAGGGCAACCACTCAGTAAGACCCTCGCAAATACTCAAGACTTAGCAAAATCCCCCAAGGGCGGAAAGAATGTCACAAGTCTTGAACGAGGGCAACCACTCAGTAAGACCCTCGCAAATACTCAAGACTTAGCAAAATCCCCCAAGGACGGAAGGAATGTCACAAGTCATGAGCAAGGGCAGCCTCTCCATAAGACCCTCGTACATACTCAAGACTCAGCCAAATTTTTAAGAACAAAAGCAAAAATTTATACAAGTCTTGAGTGGGGGGCAATCTCACAATAAGACCCTCACGATCGCTCAAGACTTAGACAAATTTTCATTGCATCAGAGAAATAAAGCATTCACGGAATATGCTACACGCAGTCTTATTATTACAAGATTTGTTCCAGCAAGCTCTAAGTATAAGTTCTGATTCATAAATGAACAGAAGAACAAAGTCATGAAAAATGGGATATTTATTCATTGCAAAAGAAAAATCTTACAAGATAAGGGCTCAAAGGCCCATGAAATATTGTTTCAAGAGAAAGAAAAGAGACAGAAAAGCTGGAAAATACATAAGAGAATTTATAAAGGGAAAAGCTTCAGGCGGCTGGGGCGATGTCTTCATCAACGATCACCAGAATGTTCTGAGCCACGGGGCCATGAACTGGGCCCTCAGGCTCTTGCGGTTGATCTTGGGGATCGTTGGGCTCGTTTGCACCAGGATCGGGAACGTTGGCACCTTCAGCAACTAGGACCGGGGCTTCCTCCATGACGGGCGCTAGAGGCTCATCTTCAGGATCATCATTTTGAGCCGCGCCCCCTTCCCGATGAGCGTCGGTGTACTCATCTTGGATCAGTTTAACCAAGAATTCGTACTCCATCTCCGCAATGGCGTCCGCGGGGTCGTTGAGGTCCTCATCCACCTCCTCACAGCGCTCGTTGAACATGAGCCCCGTGCCCTCAGCTCCCTTCATAGCCGGATCGGTCAGCCCCTTGTGGATGCCCTGATCCACTGCCAAGTTGAAAGCATTTTGGGCCTCATCCAAGCAGTGTAACGAGGCTGCGAAATTGAAGGCTTTGGAGTGGCAGAACTTGATAAGAGCCTCCTTGTTCGCACGCTCCAGACTCCGAGGCCACTCGTTCACGGCGTCATTGAATTTCCTCTCGGCCTCCAGAGCCCTCGTTTTCCAACTTTCCCGCTCCGCCTCTGTCTTCTGGCACCGCTCGTTAGCCTGGGCCAACCGGTTGCCCAAATCGATTCGAGCGCCGTCTACCGCCACAAAATCCTCTTTCAGTTTTCCCAGCTCCTCCTCCGTTTTGTTGTACAAATCCTTGAGGGATTCATACTTGGCAATTTCTGCGTCCAGCTTCGATTGGATCTGAGCCGGGTCATTCGAGCGGGCCATCTTCTTGTACTTGGCCTTGCGCTCGGCGTAAGTGGAGGCTCGCATTTGCACATTCCGGAGCCGGGGAAGAACTTGCTGCATAAGTGGGAGGAAAAGGAAGTGTTAGCCAAAAAAAAAAAAAAATGATAATTTACATAAATAAGCAAAGAAAACAAGGAGTGAAGACTTACAGAGATTAGAGCGTGGGCCGCATCAAGGGTCACTTTCTCCACAGACTCGCTGTAGAGATGCCGGTGGTCCGCCGAGAATTGAGCTTTGCTGAAAAGATTCTCGGTGACAGCCTGAGCGACCGTGCCAGGCCTCAGCAGAACCGGCCCACCATCGGTGGCGCCTGTAAAGTCTCTGTCCCCTCGACGGGGGAACTCCCACAGATGTTCTTCCTCTGAAGAGGAAGTTTCCCCCTCGCCCCTGGGGCCCTCGACTACTTGTTTGCCCTTGCCCTTGATTGCAGCAGAATCGGGCATTCTCTTCCTCTTGCGGGAAGGCCTGCTAGCGCTCGGAGGAGCCTCGGTTATCGCCAGTGTGGTTACTGGCCTTGTTTGTTCTGTAGGCGGAGGGGGTTGAACATCTCCCGCTCTCTCTGACCGCCCCCTGGTCTCTCTGTTGACCAATCTACGCTCCCCTCGGCCACGAGGTGGCTGAACCTCCGGATTAGCGCTCGAACTGGCGCCTTGACTGCCGCTACGAGCGTCTCCTCGATTGCTACGGTTACGAGGGCGTTGTTGCTCGCGCTGTTGGTCCCCCTGTGGGGCTTGGTTCCTGTTAGCATGGGCGAAACGTGCGGCTTGCCTGATTCCTCCAGCCATCTCTAATATAGCAACTCCTGCAAGAATGAAAATTTCGAGAGTTAGAAATCCTCAAACCATCTACTCAGATTGCAAGTTACAAGTACAGAAAGCCAGTTAGTATTCATTCCTATCTAAAGTCAGTGCCCTAAGAATCTAACCATCTCTCTCTATGTCACGAGCCGGAGGGTTGTCAAGGTAATAAGGATCGTGGGAAAGACCACACAAGAACATGAGTTCCGCATCGTCTATCCAATCTTTTGCTTGAATGAGGTGACCCTCGTCCCTCAGGGTTGCTGCCAGGCTCTTGGCCCAATCTTTGGGGAGTGCTGGTGGCAAGCGGCTCCTTGCAAACGAGCCCCATTGCGTGGGCACCCCAAAGCCCTCTTCTATTGGAGCCTTGACGAAGATGAACTTCTCCTTCCAATCAGGGCCATAAGTGCTCGAGGGCGAGTTGATCAACTTCATATGGGCCTTCGCTTGAACATAGTAAAAACCCGCCTCGGGAGATGAACGAGAGGAGCTGACCACTTGAAAAAGGGCGTTGAAGTTCCGCAAGAAGGGATCGTAACCCATGCTCCTCATCAGAATCACAAAGCAGGTTAACAGGGCCAGGCCGTTGGGCACGATTTGTGATGGACAGAGGCCCAGATCATTCAACAAGTGAGCCATCGAGACCGAGATAGGGAACCTCAAGCCTCCTGAACTCACCGTGTCCACGTATACGGCCATTTCCCCAGGAGGCGGATTATTAGCGCGCTCGTGGCTTTCTGGAATTCTCCATGAATAGCGCTCGTCCCAGTAGATGGGAGCCAACATTGTCTTTATTTCTCCCAAAGTAACTGTGCTGGGAGTCTCATCTGGCGTACGCTCGGTAGCCTGGTAACCTGATCCTTCACCCTCGTTAAGCCCTTTGGATTTTTGGGATTTCTTGTTATTTCCCTTATCACGGGCTCTTTCTGAAGGCCCGGTTATGGCTTCAGCCACTGGAAGCGGGTTCGCAACGGCCACGGTCACGGTATGGCGGTGGGGATGAGTGGCACTCTGAGTTATGGGGAGAACAACCCCTTGCCTCTCTGCCTCCATTACCAGATTCATCTCCTCAAAGAGAGGATCCATTCCGCCAGGATTCCTATCCTCCATGGCCATCACTGCCGCCCCCAACTCTTCATCTCTGGGGGAATCGGGGGAAGAAGAACTTTCAGTGACCATTTCTTGGATTTCACGGGCAAATTCCTCAATATGTTGGTCGGCCATGGTAGAAACTGGGATTTGGAGGTTTTCTGGAAGGAAATTGGAGTTCCCTAAAGGAGAAGAATCTAAGGGGTTATGGAATCCTAAGGTCCGAATCTACGGTTAGCAAAGTTAGAAAGTTACACTGGAAGTTTACCTTGAAGGTTTCTGAGAAAGTCTGGGAGAAAGGTTGAAGATGCTCTAAGAACTGGAGTGCGAAAGAATTCTTTTTGCAAAGGATGCTTGGAAATTCTGAATGCGTAAAGAGTAGCAAGATTTCAGAATCCCACATTTATAGGGATGGGAGTTGGTACCTTTTTCGGCAATAAATTCAAAATGGTAATCATTTCCCGCCTAGGAAACCGCCCACTTTGTGGAACCGTCACATGCTTCCCAATGCTCACGCGCCCCACGCGCGCCCGCATTTAATGCTCTGACGTTTCGGATACTCAAGAATAGTACAACGCTCAGTGTGGAAGCATTGCGAGCGGTCGGTTGAAAAGACCGCATTAATGGCACCATCAGAGGAAAAATTGCTCAACACGCCAAGTCCTATACGAGCGTTGCATGCGAAAGATTGAACGTGTCAAAATTCTACAGTCCTTATCACTAAGGACTACAGAATTGGGGGGCAAAATGATGGGGTCAAAATACGATCGTCCCACGTTAAGACACGTGGCATCACCGAGATGATGACATCTGTCTCCCCAAGGCTGCACCCATCAGCGCACGAGCGATAAGCGCAACGAGCGCAATCCTTCTTCAGGAGTTAAGCCCAACGAGCGTTGTCACTCCCACGAGCGTCCTACATACTAAATGATTGGCACGCCCACGTGCCAAGGGAGCCCTCTTCGAGCGTCACACTCCCTCAGAGTGGCCTCCCCTTTGGCTCGTCACTTGAACTGGAGCCTTCATTCCCCTCAGCGGATATCTTGGCCTCCTATACTCTTGGTTGTCACGATCGGGCTCATAAGCCCTCGTTACCAACCACCCAAATGGCTCTCTGACACATCGTACATGCCCGCGCACCTGCCACTGTTGCCCGTACCAACTTTTAGCCGCTTTTGCAGAAGATTCCTCCTAGGTTTCTCTCTCAGGGCGCCACGTGTTAGGGCAACATTCGGCCAGGACCACTTGAGGCAAATGACCAAAGGGCCCTTGACCCTCAACTATAAATAGCTAAAGTCATCTTCTACACTGGTAAGCATTCTTCATCACTGAAACTGTGACTGAACTTACATTTCTTCAAACCTTGAACTGACTTGAGCGTCGGAGAGTCAAATTGGGTATCACCCCCAGTTCCCCCAGCTTGGCCTTCTGACTTTTCTTGTGCTTGTCCCAACAGGTAGAACCCCCTTTCTCATCTCCGGCGAATCTCCGGTGGTTTCCTCCACAAATACAAATCGTAAAGTGATCGGATTCGGACTCTCCCATCTCTGAACCCATCATATACGAAAACGACACAACATAGATACAATGACACAATTTTTTTAAAATTTTATGACACAATATAGCTATATATTTATATAAATAAACATATTATATAAATATTAATTTATGTAATACTAATTCATATTCTTTATTTTATAAATACAAAATATTCTTTTGACTTATATAAATTATTTCTAATATTGAATTACTAATCTATATACCAATCAATACAAAGTAAATATATGTACCTGTCCTAGGTCATATTACACTTGAAAGGAAGCTAGATATAGAAAAAAAGAAGGAAAAAAACGATGTATAATTTTGTGGGCCAAAAAGCCCAAAACGTTAATATACAAAAATTATATCTGCCTTATTCTGCCCTAATTATCTTTATACCGCGCAAATTCATCTATTTCTCCTCAAAATATTATACGCATCGGAAAACGCTCGCACCAAGACTGCACTATTCCTCCAGAATCCACCACTTTCAAGTTTCACCGGCATAGTCCTAAACATCCCAATCAATTTTCATGATCTGCTAGTGCAAGATTCGCCACATTGATGTCATGCAGCTTAAGCTCAAGGAAATGGAGCATGACTTAGTTCTGCATGATCTAAGGGAAGAGAAGAAGATGAATAAGGAGATTACGTTTTTTAAAACGTGGGCACGTCTCTTTAAGTGGAAGACGACGTCGTTTTGATGCAAGAGCTGGCAGAGTTGCTACTTGAACTGGAAGAGGCGTTACTTGTTCTTATTTTTCCATTACGTTTTTGTTTAGCTTTTTAATCCTGCATTAAGCTTTGCTTTGTTTCTGCTTTATGGGAGTTTTGTTAACAGACTATATTACATACGGTTTGGATAGTTTGTTGGCCAAGTCTTGGCAATACAATTTCTTATTTCCTTATGAATTCTTCTCCCTATACTTTCTCTCTCTCTTCACATTTCTTCTGCAACATTCTGTTCTGTTTTCTGTACAATTGTTCAGTGAATTTGCAGTGTTATCACAGAGGATCAGTGTTACTGCTGAACTATGGGGTAAAAGTCTTCCCATGTGGCTTCAGAAATAGGGAGGTGAGACCACTGCACTAGGAGTTGGATTACACCAGCATTATTCCTTTTAACCATCCTTCTATCCAAGACCCTCACTGGTTTTAACAACACCTGAGCTTCCTCATTCATAGGAGGTAGATGCGAAGTGACTCTCTCATCAGTACCCACCTTCTTTTTCAGCAAGGATATGTGGAATACAGGATGTATTTTAGTTTCAGGGGGAAGTTGCAGTTTATAAGCTACTGTTCCAACCTTCTTTTCAACAGTAAATGGACCAGCAAATATTGGGCTGAGCTTCCACAGTTTACTGTTTCTAACTGATAATTGCCTATAGGGTTTTAACTTCAAATAGACCCTATCTCCCACTTGCAGTTCTCTCTCTATTCTGTTCTTATCAGCATTTTGTTTCATCCTTTGTTGGGCAACATTCAGGTGGTGTTTCAGTTGCTGTTGAATTTCAGTCCTTTTACTCAGTAATCCTTCTAAACTACTTGCAGTAATTTGATCAAATGCCTTAACCGTAAGATAGGTAGGTTTGTAACCATACAGGGCTTCAAAAGGGGTCATGGTGAGAGAAGTATGGTAATTAGTATTATACCATATCTCTGCCATAGCTAACCATCTGTACCACTTCTTTGGATAAAGCCCACACATGCATCTAAGGTAGTTTTCAAGGCATTGATTGACTCTTTCGGTTTGGCCATCTGTTTGAGGGTGGTAGGCTGTGCTGAGCTGCTGAGTGACCCCCAAAACTTCCAATAACTCCTTCCAAAAATGACTTGTGAATATTTTATCTCGATCAGACACTATACTCTGAGGTAGCCCATGTAATTTGTAAATCTCATCCATGAAGATATGAGCTAAGTTAGCTGCTGTAAAGGGGTGAGCCAAAGCAATAAAGTGGGAGTACTTGGTGAAACGATCCACCACTACCCAGATAGTGTCTTTCCCTTCTGATTTGGGCAGATATTCAATAAAATCCATGGAAATGTGCTGCCATGCCTGATCCGGCGTAGGAAGGGGTTGTAGTAACCCAGCCATCTTAGTGTTTTGGTGTTTACTAAGTTGACATACCTCACAATTCTTAACAACCTCTTCCACTGTTTTCAAAACATCTGGCCATAAGAACACCAATCTTAACCTTTGATAGGTTCCTTGGATCCCAGAATGTCCCCCAAAGCTGGAATCATGCATCTGATAAACAAGCTTCTTCCTCAATTCAGAATTCTTTCCCACATAAATCCTTTCCTTATATCTCACAATTCCTTTAGAGTAGGCATAGAATGACAGATTCATGGGAAACATGAGCAACTCTGTTATAATAGCCTGCACCTCTGTATCACCCTCATAACTCAATTCCAGTTCCTGCATCCAAGAGGGCTGTAGAGTAGTGAGTGAACTACAGCTAGCTCCCTCTTCATTCTCTCTTCTAGATAGAGCATCTGCTGCCTTATTTTCCAACCCTTTCTTGTACTACAGTATGTAACTGAACCCCAGTAATTTAGTTAAATACTTATGCTGTAAAGGGGTGGAAATCTTCTGATCAATCAAGTATTTAATACTCTGATCAGTCCTAATAATGAAGGTATCATGAAGTAGATAGCTTCTCCACTTATCCACTGCTTGTATGGCAGCTAGCAATTCTTTCTCATAGACTGATAATCCTAACTTCCTGGGACACAAAGCCTTGCTTAGGTATGCAATTGGGTGCTTATCTTGCATCAGGACAGCTCCTATTCCTTTATAGCAAGCATCTGTCTCTAGTACAAATCTCTTAGAGAAATCTGGTAATGCTAGAACAGGTGTAGTTACCATGGCTTGTTTCAACTTCTCAAAAGCATTGCTGGCATCTTCATCCCACTGAAATTGTCCCTTCTTTGTTAAATTTGTGAGGGGCTTTGCAATGATACCGTAGTGTCTAATGAATTTTCTGTAGTATCCTGTCAACCCAAGAAAACCCCTCAATTCCTTCACAGTTTTTGGCACAGGCCAACCAACCATTGCTTGGATTTTTGATGATTCAGCTGAAACTCCATTTTTACTGATCACATGTCCCAGATATTCCACTTGTTCTTGCCCAAACATACACTTAGAAGCCTTAGCATACAATTGGTGTTCCTGGAGGATCTTGAACACAATCTCCAAATGTTTCTCATGCTCTTCCAAACTGCAACTGTAAATTAAGATGTCATCAAAGAATACTAACACAAATTTTCTTAAGTATTCTTGGAATATATGATTCATCAGAGCCTCGAAGGTTGCTGGGGTATTAGTGAGCCCAAATGGCATCACTTTGAACTCATAAAGACCACTGCTAGTAACAAAAGCTGTCTTTGGAATGTCCCCTGATTTGACTCTAATCTGATGGTACCCTGATCTCAAGTCAATCTTAGAGAACACAGAGGCTTTACCTAATTCATCTAGCAAATCATCCACTAAGGGTATGGGATAATTATCTTTAACTGTAAATGCATTCAGTTTCCTATAATCAACACAGAATCTCCACCCTCCATCTTCTTAACTAGTAGTACTGGGGATGAGAAAGGACTGTTGCTAGGTTGAATAATTCCATTTGTGAGCATCTCCTGATCAATCTCTCAATTTCACACTTCTGCAGATAAGGATACCTGTATGGGTGTTGTTTCAGTTTGTCCACCCCCTCCTTCAATAGAATTTGGTGGTCAAACTCTCTCTGAGGTGGTAATCCTTGAGGTTCTCTAAAAAGGTCCACATATTTGGTTAATAAAGGTTGCAATTCAGGGATGGTTTCACATGATACTCCCTCTTCCACAGCTGTGATCATGCCAAAGCAACTGAGAGCAGATTTTCCTTTCTTTTTGAGTAATTGCTGTAATTTTTTCCCTGAGATCATGCTTAGGGACACTTCTTTCTGACTCCCATGAAGAGTAATCTCCTTATCTCCCCTCTTGAACTTAAGTGTCTGATTGTCAAAATCAAAGGTAACAGGTCCCAACTTCCTCAGTAAATCAACTCCAATTACCATATCACATCCTCCCAACCTTAACAATCTAGTACTTGTTCTGAAATGGTATCCTCCCATATCCCATTTAAAATCACTGCATTTGGAATCACAACACATTTTCTCCATATTTGCAACAGTAACTAACAAGGGGTTTGTGCATTCAATTGTACAGTTCACTTTCTTTGCAAATTCAAGATCCAAAAAAGTGTGGGTACTACCTGAATCCATCAACACAATAAAGGTTTCATTGCCCACTTTCCCTTCAACCTTCAAAGTTTTTGGGGCAGGTCTTCCATCCATAGCATTAATAGGGATGTAATACTCTGGATCTTCTTCCTTCTCAATTGTAATACTGGGTTCTTCCTCCTCTTCTTCCTCTGCTACAATCACAAACAGGTTTCTGCACTTGTGTCCTATATGATACTGTTCATCGCAGTTGAAACAAAGCCCTTTCCTCCTCTTAGCCATCATTTCTTCAGCATTCAATCTCTTGATGGGAGGGTATTTCTCTTGATTGATAGGTACACTTTTCTTATTGTTATGTTCTGATATTCCTGGTTTAAAATTCCAGCTCTTAGGGACTGGTTTGTTCCCTTTGCCAGTGATCTCCATCAAGTACTCCTGCTTCTTGGCCAGGCTGATCGCATCAGCTAGAAAGGGTGGTTTCAGCATCTCAATCTTCAGTCCAATCTCTTCCTTCAACCCACTCAAGAAACTGTTGATGAAGTAATCTTCGGTCAATGTTCTGTTGATGCTTAGCATAAATGCTTTCAACTCCTCAAACTTCTAGGCATATTCCTCAACAGATTTATCCTGTTTTAACTTATTAAATTGTCCCACTAGGTTAGCTTCTCTTAAATTCGAAAATCTCAGCATAACTGCATCGGAGAAGGAATCCCAGCCCATGGTTTCCTTTCCCTCTACATAATCCAAATGCCAATTCACTGCCACTCCTTCCATATTCATCGCTGCTAAAATGATCTTCTCATATTCACTCATGGGATTAAACATGAAGTATTTCTGACACTTCCTCAACCATTGCCTAGGCTCACTACCATCAAACTTAGGAAATTCTATTTTATTCCTTAGGTTCACTGTTCCATTCATTTCAGGTACTCTGTTTACAGGAGCTGGAGTTGGTAGTATACCTGTATCGTAGTGAGGCCTGCTGGTGCGAGGAAAGATCTCACCCAGATTGCTTGATTCAGTTTCTTTTTCCTTTAGCAACCTCTGAATCAACAGATCTATCTTCTGGGTTAAAGCTTTGTGGGAACCATCTAGTGATTCTAACTTTTGATCCGTAGCTTTGTTGGATTCGCTCAAAGCTTTGTGAGATTCACTCATCTGTTGCCTAAGCTGTTCCTGACCCGCTCTGAGCTCCTGGGTTGCCATTTCCAGATCCTCTATTCTTGTTGTGTTGTTCTTGGCCATCTGTGCCCAAGAGATCTTCCACCTAAGCTCTGATACCAATTGTTATAGACCAAACAGGAGAGCCCATCCCAAAAGACTAGTCTGAAGGGAGAGAGAGCCCATTTGGCCTATAAACCCCACATCAATTGCCCATACAATCGATGTGGGACAAGTCCCATACCTTGCAATTGGTCCAGGGTCATGACAATTGATTTTTCGACGGTAAGTAGCCGCATCAATTTCTTCCGTCACCACAAACACCACCTTTACTGCCGCGGACTCCAAGCTTTTATCATCTCAGTCGATAAGAGATGTCGCGATGCCCACATCCTTCCATAAATTTAAATTTGGATGAATCCGTGTCAAAGTCTGTCGGATATTGTGTCCGTATTTATTTTACTTATTTAGAACATTGATCAGGCGTGCCCGATATTTTTGGGAGTGTTCATTATAAAATTAAATTTTTATGGGTTTTAATTTTTTAAAACTATCAAAAAATTTGAAATAAAAACTGATGAATAATGGATGATTCGGTTCGGGGCGGATGTGTTGGTGGTGCGGGTGTAGAAGTCTTCTTAAAAAAGAACTAGTGTCAAAGTAAAATTATAACTTTTTAATTAATGGACACTTCCCAAAAATTCATGAGTTTGGGAAATTTCTTTTTACTCCCCATTTTCAAATACATCATTTGAGGTTTTGAGTTTTTTAGATGATATTTGGGGATTTAGATATATGATTCTGACATTTGGGGATTTAGATACTGACATTTTGAAACATGGGGTTCTTGAGTTTTTATACGTCATTTTTTAAAAATGGAGAGTTAAGAGGAATTGGACTTATGGGGAGTTTTTGGGAATTCCCCGTTTAATATTAATTACGTTAGAATTAGAATCTAGGGTTTCACTTTTTATTTTATTTTTAATTCTTATTCCACTTGATCACTTCTTCAACTTTTCAGCAGCCACCACCATTGATACTCCACCATCTCGACGCCACCACCGCTGTCGGCCTTGTCGAGGGAATCAATGGATGCGCGAGAGCTGACTCCGGAAGAACTAGAAAAGAAGAAGAAGAAAGATGAAAAGGTATGCGCGAGAGCTGACTCCTGTTGTGTTCTTAAACGTCAGATTCTATTCTCAATGTAAATGTGAATTGTAAAGCTTAGAGTTGGCGCATTGAATTGGGGCAGCTGGTTTGTAGTTGTGTGTCGATTGTTTCCTCGACAATTGCACTTCCACTATGGTGAATTTTTTATTTGCGACCATTTTGGCATAAGTTCGTTTGGACATTGAACTGGTCTGAGCTTGTTGATAATATTTCTCTTAATTTTTCCCAATAAAGATTTCAATTACTAATTTTTGGATTATATGTAAACGTTTTGGCCTTGTTTTCCTTCCCGGGCTGCCAATGTTCTTTAAATTCCACAGTTTTGACTACATGTTATCCCTGGAATGCATGAGTAGTTCTTTTAATTTTTGGTTGTGTTCAAAGTTCTAACTGACTTTATTTTCGGATTCGTTGTGTTAAATTTAGTTCAACTCTGAATTGTTTTATATGCATTTTCAAAGGCTAAAGAGAAGGAGTTGAAGAAAGAGAAGGCTGCAAAGAAAGCAGCTCTTGCCAAGGTGTGCATCAAGCATTAATATCAGGAAACTTTATTTTACCTTGTTTATTTCATAAAAACAAATGCTGCGTTACTTACTAGAATTGATGGCAACTTAAGGCACAACAACAGGGCTCCACTTCTTCAAAGTCAGAGAAGAAGAAGAAGAATGTGAGAAAAGAAGCTGAGGAGGAAAATCCTGAGGATTTTATTGACCCTGAAACACCTTTGGGCCAGAAGAAAAAGCTCTCTCGTCAAATGGCAAAGACTTACAATCCAACTGCTGTTGAGAACTCGTATGTTCTGAATCTATCTGGTTTTCTTTTTGAGATATAATGAAAATGCAGCCTTACTGGTGTACTTCAAAATTGTGATTTAGGTGGTATGAATGGTGGGAGAAGTCTAATTTCTTTGAGGCAGACGCTAAAAGCTCCAAACCATCTTTTGTGATTGTGAGTTTCTTGAACTTTACATCCTTGGGTGATTACAGAACTAACAGAGTTTAGTATAGCTTATCGACAAAATCTAACATACTATTGGATCTTGTAATATCTCTGTACTCGTATTCTTATTCTGGCTGCCTATTTTTGCACACATTAATATTTGTGCTAGTTTGCTTGTGTGTACTCATCTCTTAATGGGTGATTTACTGTCGTGATCGGAATTCTCTTTGATTATTTTTAAGGCATATGGTCTGAATGATTTTATGATTGAGTCGCATGCACACCTCCTTCATTGTGGGTTCATATATTGTCTGATGTGTGATATATTCTATTATTGATGATAATAGTTATTATAGGTTTTTTTGACTAGAGAGACTGATACATGGCTGAGTTGCCTTCTTCTATGCAATAAATGAACCTGTGTTTGGTTTGTTTCTTCATATAACCTCTTTCCCCCCCTTTAAATGCAGGTTCTGCCACCACCCAATGTCACTGGGGCCCTACATATTGGCCATGCCCTTACTGCTGCAATCGAGGTTTCCCTCATACGATATGACATGCCTTCAGAAAAATATCCCACTTTAGAGTGTTTCTTGATTATTCTTTTTTATTTGTGGCCTCCAGGATACAATTATTCGCTGGAGGCGGATGTCTGGATACAATACGTTATGGGTGCCTGGTATGGACCACGCTGGAATCGCTACCCAGGTTTTTGTTTGGAACTTATTAATTTTTAAGCTATCTACGCTAATTTAGCCTCATTTAATTTGCTTGGCATTGGGCTTTAACTATACCCTTTTCTCTCATGGTAAGTATTCTGGGGCCAGAGCTTTGGCATGGCTAACAAGAAAAGGTCCTGATCCTGGATACTGGTGTATGTGTGATGAATATCATGTTGCAACTGTGACTTTTAGGGATGCATGCCTCATGATCCTAGTAACAAATTTATTTTTTCTCTTGATGATTTCTATTTGAAAGTCTAGGTATTGATAAGATCAGATATATGTTCATATTTGAAAGTCTAGGTATTGATAAGATCAGATATATGTTCATCAGATTATTTGGATGTTAATTTTGACTTAAGTTGATAATACAAAGTGGATTACTACGGCTTGGTGCGATCAATTCACTAACAGATCATATTGATGTGTATGACGTAACATGCAACTTCAGTGACGTGTAAGGTATCCACATTAGATAGAAATTCCTAATTTATTCAGATTAGGAATAATTTATGGGAATTAATAGCAATTGATCAACTGTGAAGATACATTTGGGTTTTTTATTTTTATGAAGTATAATGATGTATAGAATTGTGGTTTTTCGATGCATGGCTCATTATAATGACATCTTTTTTCATATACCTGAATCAGGTTGTTGTGGAGAAGAAACTTATGAGGGAAAGGAAATTGACAAGACATGATGTTGGCCGCGAAAAATTTGTGGATGAAGTGAGTTTATTCATCTAAAATTTGCTTCTTTGTTTTGGTAGTTTTTAATTTTTTTCTCCCCTTTTCTCTTTGAATGGATATTGACCTTATTTTAGGCATATTGCTACCAAACAAGGGGCACTAGGTTTGCATTTTGTTATGACCTTTATGTGAAGGTTATTTGACATGGAGAATTTGGTAATAGGTTTGGAAATGGAAGAATGAGTATGGGGGCACCATACTGAAACAACTTCGACGCTTGGGTGCTTCTCTGGATTGGTCTCGCGAGGTGATAATTTTGGTTATTGCTGCATCTTGATTTGACATAGATACAGTTAGAGTTTAAATGGCTGATTAGTCATGTGACATTTTTTTGGCTGTTGCCATAATAGTGCTTTACCATGGATGAGAAAAGATCAGCTGCTGTAACAGAGGCTTTTGTGAGACTTCACAAGGAAGGTCTCATTTATAGGTATAACTTAGTTTTCTCTTCTATTACATCTAATTGTCTCCACAATATTCATGGAAGCTCTACTGAAAGTTCTCCATGGCCTCCATATCCCCAGTTTAAGTTTTAGGGTGCATGTGATGTTTATTTCGTGCATCAAATTATGCACTTGCTTTTGGTAACTAAATGCCATGCTACCTAAATCAGTGCCCTTTTTATGTGATGAGGTTATTCATTGTTGACACTTGTTTCATGAAAGAAGATTTAAACGAAATGCAGGAGTTGTCTCCTTGTTATTGCTAATCAGTTAATAATTTTGCATTGTTCAATGGTGTTCCACATCACCTTTAAGATATATGTCAGTTAATTTGTCTATTAATTGGTCTGGTGGGTAACCTATAGTTAAATTGCTTATTTGCTTGATGCTGGCTGTCTCACTTCCTACTTTTCTTTAGAGATCTACGTCTAGTGAACTGGGACTGTGTGTTGAGAACAGCAATATCTGATATTGAGGTAAGATACAGATGTCCTGGTTTGTTTATTTCATATGAGTCCCACAACAGTGCATTCTAAGTATGTGCAAATTCCTTGGCATTTGTAGGTGGACTACATAGAAATCAAAGAGAGAACACCTTTGAGGGTTCCTGGATATGAAAAACCCGTTGAGTTTGGAGTGCTGACTTCATTTGCTTATCCTTTGGAAGGAGGCTTGGGTGAGATTATTGTGGCAACTACTCGAGTGGAAACAATGTTGGGGGATACTGCAATTGCTATTCATCCAGATGACCCAAGATACAGTCATGTTCATGGGAAATTTGCCATCCATCCATTTAATGGAAGAAAACTTCCTATAGTTTGTGATGCAGTGCTTGTGGATATGAACTTTGGGACTGGTGCTGTTAAGGTAATGAATGCCTTTGATGCTTATAATGCCGGTTTTCTGTTTCTTCAGTTACTCATGTGATAAATATGCGCATGAATGTTCTTCAGATAACTCCAGCCCATGATCCAAATGATTTTGAGGTTGGCAAGCGTCACAATCTTGAGTTCATCAACATTTTCACTGATGATGGGAAAATAAATAGCAATGGTGGTGCAGAATTTGCGGGGATGCCTCGTTTTAAGGCTCGTGTGGTTGTGACGGAAGCTTTAAAGGAAAAGGTATTCTTATTCTTTACGATTTACATATTTTGAGCATCAAGGATCTTAACCACATAAGCCTAGGGTATTCACCCTTCTTGATGTTCCAAGAATAAGTTGCAAATGAAGATCGGACACATTAATTTTCTCTGTTAACAGTATTAAGATCTTTTTGTAAACTCTATTATTGAGGAAGCCTGTGAAGTATTTGTAAACATATATTAGTAGTAATTGCTTTATTCATCACAAGTATGTTGATAGTTATTTTTCACTTCAATTAAGGGACTCTATAGAGGTGATAAAAACAACGAGATGCGTCTTGGTGTTTGCTCAAGAACCAACGATGTAGTGGAGCCTCTCATAAAGCCCCAATGGTATGTAAACTGCAAAAGTATGGCACAAGAAGGTCTTCACGCTGTCATGGATGAGACAAACCGAAAGATAGAAATCATTCCCAAACAATATGTTGCTGAGTGGCAGAGGTATTTTTGTGAATTTACTTTGTCATCTTACTGAGAGATAAAGCAGCAATACCATCCTCCTTTTCATGTTTTCTCCCAAGTTTGTGTTACACTGTGATTGTTAAAGGGAAGCTTGCGTTACAATTTTAAGAAATACTCTGCCTTGTTTATGTCCTTTTTCGATTTTGGTGTTATATAAGTGAATCCTGTTCATTGCAGATGGCTCGAGAACATTCGTGATTGGTGCGTTTCAAGACAACTTTGGTGGGGCCACCGTGTTCCTGCATGGTATGCAATGTTGGAGGAAGATGAACTGAAGGAAGTTGGTGCGTACAGTAAACAGTGGGTTGTTGCTAGGAATGAGGAAGAGGCTAAGGAGGAGGCCAGCAAAATGTTTGCTGGAAAGAAGTTCCAGCTATTCCAAGATCCAGATGTTCTGGATACATGGTTTTCTTCTGGTCTTTTTCCATTATCTGTGCTGGGGTGGCCAGATAATACTGAAGATCTCAGAGCATTTTATCCAACATCTGTGCTTGAAACTGGGCATGATATCCTATTTTTTTGGGTTGCTCGAATGGTGATGTTGGGAATGAAGCTAGGAGGTGATGTACCCTTTAAAAAGGTGAGCAACGTTCTATCATTAAGTCTTCTAATCTATTCAGGTCAAACCATTTAAATTAAACCTTCTGGTTTGACGGATAATGATGTTGCCATTTTTTTTCTGTATTACAAGCTTGAGAGAGGAGTGTGTGTATGTTTTTGTTCCCAAAATCTCTAATAACTCATGAAATAGGTTGTGCTGAAGTGGGTTGGTTCCGTCAACCTGTTTGACCACAAACAGCTTATCTATTCACCAACTATCTAATATTGATTCTATTTTAGACTTCTGATTTTGTATGTTTTCTAAAATGTGTACAGGTTTACTTGCATCCTATGATTCGTGATGCTCATGGACGGAAAATGTCCAAGTCATTAGGAAATGTCATTGATCCTTTAGAAGTCATTAATGGAGTAACCCTGGAAAATCTTCACAAAAGGCTGATGGAGGGCAACTTGGATCCTAATGAACTAAAAACAGCGAAAGAAGGCCAAAAGAAGGATTTCCCAATGGGTATTCCTGAATGTGGTGCTGATGCTTTGCGTTTTGCCCTTGTCTCGTATACTGCTCAGGTTAGTACCTATTCGTGTCTCTTTGGAGCTTTTTTCTTCTATTTGGAATTTTGTGTTCACCATTTTGTTCTTTCAGTCGGACAAAATAAATCTGGACATTCAAAGGGTGGTTGGATATCGGCAATGGTGTAATAAGCTGTGGAATGCTATTAGGTTCGGCATGACTAAACTCGGAGATGATTATGTCCCTCCAGCAGAGATTGCTCCAAACGACATGCCTTTCATCTGCAAGTGGATACTTTCTGTTCTGAACAAAGCCATATCAAAAACAGTTCAATCATTAGAGTCCTGTGAATTTTCTGATGCAGCGACAGCTGTATACTCATGGTGGCAAAACCAGTTGTGTGACGTGTTTATTGAAGTAATCAAGCCATATTTTTTCCGTGATGATCCAGAATCGATATCAGCAAGAAAATTTGCACAGGACACCTTGTGGGTGTGTTTGGATTATGGATTACGATTGCTTCATCCTTTTATGCCGTTTGTCACAGAAGAATTGTGGCAGAGGCTTCCTATTAAGAAAGACTCTGTGAGGAAAGAATCGATTGTGATATCTGAATATCCGTCAACCGTGGAGGTAACATTTCTATATCTATTGCTTTTTATCCTTAGGAGCCATTAGATATCTCCTTTGCTGCTCAAATGTTCTAAACTGAATGTGCCATATCTTTCATTTGTTTAAACAGTAGTATTGTTTAATATTGTATTTGTAGATTTATAGCTCTTTATGCTGCCTCTCTTGATGTATTGGAGACTTGTGGCAGTTGTGGATATACATTTGTGTGCAATATTCATATGGTTTGTGTCAGATGATAAATATTGCTTGTAATAAATTCCATCTTATCCTCATTTCTCTTTCTTCAGTCTTGGACTAATGATGATGTGGAGTCAGAGATGGATGTGGTTGATTCAGTAGCAAAATCACTGAGGTCTCTTCGATCTCAGTTACCACCAAATGAGAGGCATGAAAGGTAAATGCGAAAGTTTGTGCATGTGTTGCAACTATGTGAAACTATTACAAAATTTTCATTTTATTGCTTATTACTAACAATAAGACAAAATAATGATAATTCAATCATATCTATAAGTGATCTTGGAACATCTAAATTGTTGGCTGCAGTTTATGTACCAACACTCCCCACTTTTAAGTTCTTAACTTTGAACACGTTGGTATTTGGTTTTCGTATATTTATCTTGCTTGATTGGCTTCTATAGGAAGCATTTTCGTCGTAATTTTTATATTTATAAGCTCTCAAATGGTTTTGTCCTGCTTTTGTGAATAACAAAGAAGTTTCCATCTTTCAGGCGAGCAGCTTTTGTACGTTGCCGTGCAGACGATGCATGTGAGATCATCAAGAA
This sequence comes from Lantana camara, assembly GCA_037501455.1. Lineage (NCBI taxonomy): Eukaryota > Viridiplantae > Streptophyta > Magnoliopsida > Lamiales > Verbenaceae > Lantana > Lantana camara. The sequence goes on from CM074859.1 coordinate 13,334,774, forward strand.
ACATAAGCTGGAGATCAGCACTCTTGCCACATTGTTATCATCTCTGGAAGTAAGTAAACTTTCTAATCATATGGTGTTCTCCTTGCTAATTTTTTTAATATATATTTGTTTTCCAAAATATTTTGATAAGTTCTCTTTGTTTCTCAGTTTGGACATCTTTTTCTTTTTATTACTCTGTTAATGATGAATGATTTTATATAGGTTTTAAGTGAGAGCGACGGTGTTCCAGCTGATTGTAAGGTAGACATCGTCAATGAAGCTCTTACAGTTTACCTCAAACTTCAAGAAATTAATTACGAAGCAGAAATTGAGAAGGTTGACAAAAGAAAGGAGGAGACACAAAAGTGAGAAATCTCTCAACACTCGTGAATACTAATTTGCAGTTTTTTTAATCCTCTTAAAGTAGATATAATTACAGCTCTCTCCCCTACAACTATGTGTAATTACATTCCCCTTGTTTTATAATCTGTTAAGCAATTTTTTGTTCCCGATTTTGATAATATTCTCTTCTGCAGGCAACACGATGCCTTGCTCAAGAGGAGGAGTGGTCCTGGATATGAGAAAGCTCCAGTCAACATCCGTGAAGCTGACGAGGAAAAACTGGCATCACTGATGCAAGAACTCCTATCCTTGAAGGAAACTAAGGAGCATCTTGAACGTCAAAAGGCTGCAAAATCTAAACCATAATTACAATATTACTTTGATCAGATTTTTTTTAGGCTTTTTGGGCTCTTAAGCTGTTAAAGCCTTAATTTATCAAATCCTCTGTATTTTAAATTTTTTGAGTAAGAACAGTTTTTAAAGCATCGTCATGTACAAGTATCGCTGGATTTTTGGCGTTAGTTATAAGTATAACAAAAATTGTTTCCGATTGTTGTCTTGGAATTTGGTTTACAAGGGTTGCTAGTTGGTTCTTTACGCTTTTCTTATATCAAAATCCGAGGATGATACATTGCAATCGTCGAAAATTCTTGTTAAAACTTACATCGTTTCTCTGCATTACCCCTCTTCTTAGCAGTTGTAAAATTGCTCGTTTCCTGATGAAGGAGGGGTAGTTTTTGGTTTGTCATTGTTTTTTGTTATTTTCGATTCATTTGGTTGTTCGACTATCTCAGTGTTTTCATACGTACTGACGGAACTGGTGAAACCAACTTTGAACTTAATAGTGTTGAGTCCATTCCCTAACTAATAGTGTTGTTTAAGGATGTTATTTCCAGTTCATGGGATTTGATGTCGTGACCCTAATCATTTTGCTGGTATGACAGACAACCACCTAATCTTATTGAGATAGTCGGAAAATCAATATTAACTTTAAAAAAAAAAAGTAACAAACTAACTTTGAATGAAAGGAAAACAACTTTTACGAGAGTTCTGAACAAAAGGAAAAAAACTCATACCAACAATAGGGTGAATTGGAAAATCTTTTTATCAGTCAATAACTGTGCAAAAACACGAATATAAACGAGTCAAGCTGGCTTGACAAAAGCTTGCAATCTTGGCTCGTGAGCCATAAATAATTTTAAAAAAGAACTATATATAATCTATATACTATTATAAAAGAAAACTTTATTTTGTCTAGAAGTTATTTTATGCATATTTACAAATTTTGACCTTAAATTTTTCGTAAATTGAATATAATAATATAAAATTGAGGTTAAGATGGACAATTCGTACACATAGAGCCATAGAGGTAGTTATCCACCAAAATTTGAACGTCTAGTATTACTCCTTCTATTATAGAACTTCTATATATTCAATATATGTAATCAAATTTGGGTATATTTATACCACTTAAAAATATTTATTTTATTTAAATAAAAATTATGATATAATAATTTAGTTGAACAAATATATATTTATTTTTATAATACTAATCTATACTTTTTTATTAAACTCCAGACAATCTGTAATCTTTTATACTTAAATCTCTATTTATTTTTATTTTTTTATTATTTGAACATCTCACTCTGCATAAAAACACTTTCACAATAAATCAATTACACCATCTCAAAAATCCCACTCTACCTAAAACACTTCCACAAATAAATCAATCTCAAAATCTCTAAGAAAATAAATCCAAAAGATATGGATAGAGAAAATAGCACATCATCATAAAATCTTCAAACAGATTTTGAGATATTTTAATATATTTAAATAATAAATTTTTCTTTGTACAGCTAACCAGTTTACTAATATATATATATACATAATAGGGTATTGTATTTACTAATTCTCAAGAGCTATACCAAAAGAAATCTCTAAATTTCTAATTCTTCCCTTCTCCAGCCCTTTTGCGCCACCGTCCCACCTCCCTTCCACCGTCGCTGTTGCACCACCTTTTTCCAGCGCCGTCTGCACCATATTATTTATTAAGGTTGGTTAATTTGATTTTATTCTACTTAATTCTATTTATTTTTGGGTTGTGTTTTGAAGACTGAAGTCTTGATGGCATTGTATTTGTCCTTCTTCAATAAGTTTTCATGGTAATTGGAAAACTGTTCTTGTGTTCGCACAGTTAGTAATAATATTGTGTAAAGACTCTAAAGACTAATTGCTACTGATAAGTTCCTCTAGAGTCTAGCCTTCAGTATTGCTTTCTGTTTTCCTCCCGCGAGCCACTTTTTTTTTCCTCACGGCTCGGTAACTCGTGAGTCGAGCTCAAGCAAAAATTTAAGAACCAAGCTCGAGCCCAGGGGTGGGGTGGGGTGGTGTTGTGTTGTCGAGGCTCGACTTGTTTGCATTCCTACGTTCTGGGGCGGAGCCAATTAAGGCCGGGGCGGTTGAGCCCCCCTTCCGCCCCAGCCCCCACCTCACCCCACTAATTTCCTAAAATTTTATTTTTAAAATATATATATATATATATATATATATATATTTATTTATTATTGAAAATAAATCAATTAACACTTTTTAAGAGTATAAAATTGATTAGCTATTATATATAATAAATGTTATATGTATGCATATATTATATTAGATATAATTCAAGTTGTGCTCGAATATGAAAATAATTAAAAATGTGAACTTTTTGTTATGATGCGCCGAACATTTTAGGAAAAAATCAATTGTATTGTGTTTTGATGCAAGGAAAAATTAGTGTAATTTATTTTATTGTATAGATAATATATCATATAATATTAGAGAGACAAAAGATATCATATCACGTAGGTAATTCTAATCAAAATCTAATTCTATCAGATTAATATCACAAAAAATTCTAATTTTCAATACATATTATTTTAATAAAATGTTGTGAATTCGAATTTTAATCTCGAATATAAAAGATTTAATAGTTTTTTTTGTTCAATTGTCTATATTTTAATTTACCTATAATTTATCGAAATGCTTAATTACTACACTCGAAGTGGATATTATAATCCCGAAATAAATTTTAGTTTTTTTTTAAAATAAGGAAATATGAGTATCTATATGTGAAGACTTTAGTTTGAAAAAAAAAATAGTGGGAGAAAATTGAAGGGAATACGAATTATCGAAAACAGTTATAATCTATGAGTTCTAATTTCTTTAATCAATTTCAAGTTATTATTATTTTTTAATATATTGAAACTTAAAAGTTTTCAGCTCCCGCTGATAAGAATTCTTGGATCCGCCCAAGCTAAGACATGGACTTGAATGCCTCCCCTCAACTGGAAGAGGATGAATTGTTTCCTGAACCACAATCCGAAGATGATAATGTGACGAAACGACATTTGCAATACGACGAACATGTCCACCATTGGGAGTCTGCTGCCCAGCTTGCACGCAGGGTATCACTCTTGTCTTATTTTCTTTCTAATAATATCTAGCAAGATAATTTCTTGTTCTTTTTGTGCCTGAACGTAGCTAGTTTCACATTCTCTTTGTACAAGTTTAAGGTTAGTGCTGGTGTAAAATGCAGTTTGTAAGCAGCACACTCAATGTTACTAACAAATTCCCCTTCTGACATTAGGATAAGCTAAACTAGTATTCTTTGCAATATGCAAGTTCGAGTTATGGAGTGTTTAAATCTACTGACTGATATTTCTGTTACTGAGTTATTTTTCTGATCTGGGGCTAGATTGTAAAGCTGTAAGTTGTTGAAGTTGTCTCGGTTACCGTACTAATTCGAACACGTATGAGTTATCTATAGGCTGTGGCTGGTTTTTTTACCTGTCTATCCTTGGAAACATTATAACTTGTTGCAACACTTAGCATGTAAAGTATTGTTAAGCCCTGGTTCTCTGCAGTTGACCTTCTCTCCTCTTGCTGACCATGAAAGTACTACACTCTTCAATAGAATACATCTGAATAATGTGTGTGAAATATGGTTTTGGTGATGGCGTTTCTCTCAGTTTCAATTGAAATGTGAAATATATCTGTCTTCTCCATCAGGAGCGTGAGGAAAGGATTCAAAAGATGCGACGACAACGTCCTGATGAACGGACATACTATGGATACCGGTACAATCAACGTGCTGATGGATATCGAGCAAAAAGACAGAGACTTAACAATAAACTACCTCCAGGTAAATTATTGGGCAGTTATGTTCCTTGATCCAATTTTGAATGGATAACGAGGGTGCAAATCGTGACTCCGTTGGTCATTCTTTCCCTGTGCTTTCCTGCTCTGTGTTTGTTATTCAACTTGAGTTGATTATTAGAATACTTAATCTTCTGCAATGAACGGTTTTGAAGATGGGATGATTGTAATGTGCTGATACAATTTGTAATTCATTTTTTCATAAAGTTTGTTTCATTTGGCAGGTTGGTTAGACTGCCCAGCAGTTGGGCAGGAAATTGGCTGCTTGATCCCTTCAAAAGTTCCTTTAGGTGAATCATTCAATGATTATATTCCCCCTCGTAGGAGATACTCATTTAGGCAAGTGATCGATCAACAGAGAGTTTTAGGAAGAAAGGTACTTTTTGTTTTTGTAACTGATTGAATATAACATTCATGACAGCAATTTTGAAAATAGAGTTTTGATTATGGGGCAGGTTGGGAATCTATTCAAAGAGTTTTGTAAATTTATATTGTGGATGATAGCTTTTCAAATATTGGTTTTACCATCGCAAGAAACTTAGCAGCTTGCCTTTTAGGGCCTCCCAATCCCAAATTCCAAATAATCATATAGACAGAGACGAAGCCAGGATTTAAGATAAGGGGGGGCGAAAATTAAAATATACAAAATTAAAGGGGCGAAATTTTAATTTTGGGGGGGGCGAAAATATAAAAATTTCAAAATATATATACAAATTTAAAAAAAAAAAAAAAATTAGGGGGGGCGGCCGCCCCCCCCATGCCCCCCCCCCCCCCTAGCTCCGCCCATGCATATAGAAGGTCTCAATCATCATATGTTTTATTTATTTATTCATGGTAATTCCAATTACCGTACTATTTGTTCATTTTGCAGTCCTCTTATTAGGCTTTACTAGTGCCTATTGCATGATTTTAATCTCTTACTGATGTTTCAGCTTGGTTTGGTGATTGATCTTACCAATTCAGGTAGATATTACAATGTGAATGACTGCAAGAAAGAAGGTATTAAGCATGTCAAGGTCTGTTATCTACAAGCTTCATTCTTCAGTGATTATTTGCATACTTGATCCTGTGGCCCCTGAGATTTTCTTTGTAATTTCAGATTGCATGTAAGGGGCGTGATTCAGTGCCCGAGAATGAGACTGTAAATAAGTTTTTTTATGAGGTATATATCTTTGTAACCCAATGCTCTAAATAAATATGCAGTCTTATCTAGGTTGGTTGCTCACTAAGGGGGGTTATTTCGTAACATTGTCGGAGAATGATGCTTGGGTGCCTTCTTGGAGAACATAGGTGCAATGCTAATATAACCTTATTCTTAACCTTGATGCATATTTTGATTACTGTACATTGACATTGGGGTTTCATAACAACAATGAGTTGATCGTTGGCATTTGATACGGCATATAAGTATTGTGCTTTCCTAGCATCCTGTTTCCACGATCTTTTTTACCTTACAAGTCCTTGTGAGGTCACTCAAGTGTGAAGAAAATAAGTTTATAAGTATTTCATTTTTGTAGACGGAATGGTTGCCTAGAAAAGCCCCGGTGTATGTCCATGAATGGTTGCGTAGAAAAGCCCAGGTGAATGTACATGTGGGGCAATGTAATTTGGGGCTGTAATGATTCCTTATTCCTAGGCGTGTTATATTTGTTCAGTTGAAAGAAGAATGTCGGAGAACTGGCAGTAATATCATTTTGTTATCCTATTAACTGCATGCGGGGTAATGTGTTTTGGGGCTGTAATTATTCCTTAATCCTAGCCATGTCAGAGAACTAGCAGTAAAATCATTTTGTTATTCTATTGACTGCATGGATTGTTTGAAGTTCTTTGCTCTGTCATTTTCAAATGTTTGCATCTCATGGGAACACCCCTTGCTTCTAGCTATTCTAGAACATGAACATTAAGGTGGTGTCTCTGTTTCATCAGATCTCACAATTTCTGGATCAGAAGCAACCAAAGGAATATATTCTTGTTCATTGCACGCATGGGCATAATCGTACAGGATATATGATCGTTCACTATCTCATGCGTACACGACCTATGTCTGTCACTAAGGTCAGTTGTCTGTCATAAAATTTTCATTTTTTTAAAATGAGAAAATGGCATGTCTTCATTTTTTCTTTATCTGCAGGCAATTAAGATATTTTCTGATGCACGTCCTCCGGGGATATATAAGCCAGATTACATTGAGGCCTTGTACAATTTCTATGATAAAACAAAGCCTGTTATGGTTGTTTGCCCTCAGACCCCAGAGTGGAAAAGATCTTCTGAGCTCGATTTGAATGGTGATGCAGTGCCTGATGATGACGATGATGATAGAGATTCCGTACCTCCTCTAGATGTATGCCCTTTTTCTCCCATCAATGGAAAAATATATGTTTATTTCCCCATACTATATTTTTGTGCATATTGATTGTTGAAAATCCATAGGTTCCTCCACTCAGATAAGTTAATGCTCAAGAATCTCTGGTTATTTCATCCTACTTGAATTTGTTACTGAGGTCGTACCCATCAACTTTCCAATTTGTAATATTGCAGGGGAGTCACAAGGTGCAGGTGATCCTCACGAATGATGATGTTCTGGGAGATAATATCCCTCCAGATCAAGAAATAAAATTTCGGGAATTTTGCTATCAAGCTTTGAATTTGTCTGCAAGGGTAGGTTGTCTGGGAATGTCTTTGTGCCGGACTTCTTCATCCAGGTCTGCTAATTTCTTGGTGCTTATGTCGAGTTCTTTTTATTCATCAACAGGTTAAAGGACCTCAACATTTTCCTGGCTCACATCCTGTTTCTCTTAACAGGTCAGACAACCTCTTCCTAATCCCTGAAAACACATTTGGCCTAGTTATTTATATTAATTTCAAACGTTTTCTATGTGACGTGAATTTCATATTGTATGAGAACTCTTTTGTAGAGTCCAGGGACATATTGTTCAAGCTGTTTATTTGCGCAAACAAAAGTATACGGGTTTGAAGTTATGTAGGAAACCCACTCTTATTGTTAGTTCACAAATTCTAGGAAATTGTGCAAATTAATTAAAAACCAAATCCTTGACCTACATACAAAGTTCTTTCTCTCTTTATTTTTCTCCTTCTCCTTCTTTAATACTTTTTTCAACTTTTCGTCTCATATTACTTCCCTCCATTTAGAAACTTATTATATTGATGGTTTCCTAATGCAAGAATTCCACATATCTTAAGTATTACGGCTTGTCACATAATCTGCAAAGACTTTTTCACTGGGGTTTTGGAGTGAATATTGATGATGGCTTTGATCCTTTACTTATAAGGCTCATTCTTTGCTGAAAATGTGTAAATCACTTGTATGGTTGCTTGGACTTGGATGATAGTATCACAAATAAAGTTCTATTGAATTCTGTTTAACTGTCAATGAATTGAGTTTGATTTTTGCTATCTGTTTTGCTCGGTGTTGGTGTTTTTATAATTCCTAATTTTTGACACTTAGTGATTCAACTATCCACAGGGACAACTTACAATTGTTAAGACAACGTTACTATTATGCGACATGGAAAGCTGATGGAACAAGATATATGATGCTAATCACTGTTAATGGGTGTTACTTGGTGGATAGGCATTTTAATTTTCGAAGGGTCCAAATGCGGTTTCCTTGCAGGCATGCTAATGAAGTATGTAGTCATTCCGAATTAGGAATGTCTTGATATCTTTTAAGGCATGGCATGTGTACTTGTTCTTTCCATTTATTTAAGAATCTGTGCTATTTTGTTTCCCCAGAAGGGAGCAATGGAGAAAATGTATCATCATTTTACTTTACTTGATGGGGAGATGGTCATTGATACTGTGCCTGATTCACAGAAGCAAGAAAGAAGATACCTCATATATGATATGATGGCCATTAATCAAGTGTCCATTGTGAAGGTAATATATGAAAACTTGAGTTCCACCTACCTCACTTGACCATCATTTAATTACTTTACAGAGATGTTATAAGTGTTGTGGTGATCTTTTCTATGATTATCAGCGCTTTTTTTATTATGCTGCTTTTCGCGGTTCTTACGGTTCTAGATAAGGAATATTTCTTTAACAATAATCTGCTTTCATGTAGTGGCCGTTTTATGAACGTTGGAAAATGCTCGAGAAGGAAGTTATTGGACCTCGGAATATCGAAAGGGATGATATGTCCCAGAGCCAAAATCCTTATTATAGATATGACTTGGAGCCTTTCAGGGTATGCAATCATCATTCCACTTTGCCCCCCCGTGTGTGCACACACACACACCATCTGCCTATTTCTCCATGTATAATGAATATCTTATCTTACCACATAATCTTTGACAGGTGCGGAGGAAAGACTTTTGGCCGCTTTCGACGGTTACAAAACTTTTAAAGGGATTTATCCCAAAACTTTCACATGCAGCAGATGGTCTTATTTTTCAGGTCCTCATAGAATTGGAATATAACATATATCCATCTTTTGGTCCTCTGTTGCATTACAATCATGTCAATCCTTTGTAAGATTCAGGTTTTGTTAATGAAGGGGAAAAAAAGGCTCTATTCAAAGGCTGGATATTGTTAGATTAATGAATATTTCAAACTAATGCCTTTATTCCTTAATTTTTATCACCATCTAAGATTCAGTTATATAGGTGTTCACAACTTCCTCAAAAGGTGTTTGTATACATGCAAAAATGAACTTATTTGATGGTATGTATGGTAGAATATGCTCGTCCCTTGATCTCTGTGATACTAATAATTATATCTTTTTATACCAGGGTTGGGATGATCATTATGTTTCTCGAACACATGGAGAACTCTTGAAGTGGAAATACCCCGAAATGAATTCAGTGGATTTTCTCTTTGAGGTTTCTACCCCCTACCGGAATATATTTTCTTCTTTATTCTTTTCTATGCAAATTATAATAGGACCTCTGTAATATTTGATGTCTATCTGTTATTCCTATATGCAAACAGATGGTTGACAACCGCCAATCACTTTATCTACACGAGCGAGGGAGGAAGAAACTAATGGATGGGGATAGGGTCGTTTTCCCCGGTTAGTAGTTGGATTGTTTTCTAATGCTTTTGTTCTTTTTACTGTGTTCATAGTTGCAGGGCAACAGAGGATATAGCTTCTGCTTGGTTTTCTCCTTTTTCTTGGAGAAATCTTGTCTGTTTCTTATGATAAATCTTTCACATTACACCGTTGATTTTATCGCACTCATTCTCATTTGTCCTTGTTTCCCGAGATGAGAAATATAGCCCTACATTATTAATTTGTTTCGGGGTTCTCATCATATGCTTGCAGAGGGGAATCCATCTTCATATGTGGGTAAGATAGTTGAGTGTTATTGGAATTCCGAGGAAAATTTATGGGTGTGCATGCGGATCAGGCCAGACAAAGGGACCCCTAACGAATTCAACACTTACAAGAAAGTATATTCCTTTTATCTCCAAGTTTTTCTTGTTTAATGCAATGTTACCTGTTTTCCCCTGTGAAATACAAACTGGACGAAATAAATATATAAAACCATTTTGTGCATTTTCAAATAAACATGCGCTCTGATGTCTTTCGGCCACTTCTTGTTAAAAACATACGGAGGTTTTCTGCATTTATTTTTTGTTCGAGGGGATCTTTTGTCAACGTTATTATTTTAAAAGACTAAATTGCGTTCCAACGCTTTAAAAGTGTGCAACCATTGTTGAAAACAGGTTATGAGAAGTATTCGGGACAATATCACAGAGGACGTATTGTTGAAGGAGATCAATGAGATTGTCCAGCTGCCAATGTATGTAGATAGAATACAGAATGAGAGCAAAGCCAACAACTCATTTCCCTGTAGATGAAGATATGCAAATTGGCACACTTTCTGTTACGTTAGATTTCAGGCTTTCGCCCCCTTCTTAGTCTTTCTAGATCATAGGAATAGTTAGGTTCTCTCCCCTTTGTACATCATTGTTTCCAGGTGCAGTTTGTTTTTGGTCCCCTCTTAAATAGTTGTCGGTAAATTTGGTTGAGAAATGCATATTTTTAGGATATTTCAATATTAATCTGTTGGTGTGAACGTAGACGTTAGTTTAAACTTGTTTGTACTGTGTGTTATTAATGTTTGAACTTATGGGATTAGCTGAAATGTCAACTTGTGAAGACTAATGCAAATGCTCAACATTGGACAATAACGTAGTCTTAGTCACAAGTGACCTCGGAAAGTAAAGAGATCAAGCAGAAACCTGTCAGAAAAGAAATAAGGACAAGGCCAAGAAATAGAAAAATGCCAACAAGAATTTTCCCCCGGTACATGATTTAATCCTCATTGTTTTGATGTTTTCATCGAGAATTTTCCTATAGAAAGTAGTGAAGTCTACACCAGAAAATACGTCATCACAAACATTTTCACGACAAAAAGAATCTTAAACCAGAAACAACATTGGAAATCTGAGAGGTCCCATGTTATTACAGGTATGTTGTTCTTCCAAAACAACACAACAAAGAAGAGTGATTATAGTCCAAATTTGATTCCGCCAAATCAATATAATAAGAAGCGAGTGTTCTAGTTAAAAGTAATGCCCCTTTTTATAGCCTCAAACGTGCTACGAGCCCCCACACCGAGGCATTCGTGTGCGAACTCACAATTTGAGATATAATTTTAACTAAAATTTTGTGCTGTTGGCTTGACGCATTTGTGTTGCAAGGTACTGTGTTACTGTTTTCTAATCTTTTACTGTGTTAAAACCGTTGTCCTGGAGATTAAAGTTGAATGAGGTCAGTGACCTTTGCTGTGTGTTAATCTCACAAGCTGAAAATGAACGCGGTAAAACAATTAGTGATTTACAGAACAATACCAAAATGGGGGAATCAATATAGGGAATTTCTCTATCATTGTTCAGTCAAAAAGAATGTATTCCTACAAAAGCCTTTCTATTTTATACGAAGCTCTTCTTTTGCAACTCCTTCAATTCTGCCTTTACACAAAACTGGATCTGTTTATGGAAATTAAATTACCAGATTCTTTTATTCCAGCTTTGCTTCTCATCCCAATAGTTAAGCCTCTTCCAGCCTATGAACAAGTGTTTGGTCTCGTTGTATATGCCATAAGACCCAAGCAGTGCTACTTTACAATTTTCGTGCCGAAGCTCTTCTTTTCTATCTGAAAGGAGTTCACTTTGCTCTTAGCAATCTGCACGAGCTTTTTTCGTCCTAAGGAAAAAAAACACAAAAGACTCCAACATGAAGAAAATTGACATGAATAACGCACATCTGATAGAAGTTTCCTTCTCCTAGATTATTTTGAAACGAAATAGTCTTGGGAATTTACCTCAGACTGAGCGAGATGCAAAAATCCGAACATGCTTGATTCGCATAATTATACTGCTCCAAATGTCCAACTGTTACAGTAAAAATTCAATATCCCTTTAATCAAACAAGAGATTTTGCCTTGTGTGTTTTCTGAAGTTCTAGAATGCCCTTTGACAAATTGATTTTAAAGAGTAAACTTGTCGTATTACCGAGATTCAAGTTATTTGACGGGTGACGGTTGTAACAAGCGACCAGCAGTATCTGAACCATTCATCTTCAGCTTCTCTGAAGCTTCTTTCTCCTTCTCTTTCTCTGCCTTCTTTCTCTCAAACTCCTGCTGCTTGCAGTTTTCATCGTGACATTTCTTGAACATTTTCACAAAGTTCAATAAAGTTGAGATCACTGCAACACCGAATTCACATATCACTAAATAATAAATAAAATATAAATGAAATCTTACGACCATATAGTTGGAACATGGAGGTCAAGATTATGTGGATTTGCAAATAAACTGTCCCAAAACATGCTTTGGGACAATAAAGAAAGGAGGTTGCAATATCTGAGAGCTGTCACAAACTTATTACATCCCAGTTTTTTACCATGAATAATCGTAGTAACAGTAAGGAAGTTATTACCTTGCTCAAATGGGCAACGTGAAGGATCTTCCCCAAAATAAAGAATCAACGAGTCAACGTTTCGACCCTGCATGATCAGTATTAGATAGACAAACTACAAAGAAAAATAGTTGCCATAGGGTACAAAGATATTCAACGCGTTGATACTTACCACGCCAGCATAAAGTGATGCCAGGGACCTTACTTCACCCTCAGAAAATCCAAGAAATTCCTTTAAAGCCTAGAACAAAAAACTATCATTATATGCATGTTGAAGGAAACTGCTGAATAGAAAAGATTTAGCTTTGAAATTAATTAATCCTAAGGAATAAATCTTTTTTTTTTTTTTGGTTGGAGATCTTCAATCACTGCCCTTCTCTTCTGGAAAATGACTAGAGTGTAATCAGGTATCACGTTACAACTAATTTATTTGGGATAAATTACACTGGCATACCCTCGGGTTTGGCCTAATTACACTGATTCCTGAAGTTGAGAAATTACAAAAACTTCTCTGGCATACTCCAGTATTTGGCTTAATGATGCTATTATAGTCATGAATTTAAAGTCAAATATTGCAATATAGAGTATTCATAAAAAATTAGAGATCAAATCATCAAAATTCATGGTCCTGATGTAACGTGAATTCTTCAACAGGAGAAGTTTATGTAATTTCTGAAACCTTAGGCTTAGGGGAAGTTGGACCAAACCTGACGGTATATCACTGTAATTATCCCAATTTATTTTATCTCGGTTATACTCTCTTGATCTGGCCATTGGCTAAACCATTGATGCCAATAACAACCTTCTGATCAGCCAATCGGATTACAAGAGTGAACGGATAACCATTCAAATACAAAACATTAATATAGCTTGATGTGGATCTAGCAAAAATACAGGAAAAATTACAGATATTTTAGTGGTTTAACCTCAGATATCATACTTCTGAAGTTGAGATTATATCACATTCATTTCAGTTATCTGAAAACACAAATCATATTAACCAAAATCTCACATGACTAAATCCAAACAAACACTAAAAAAATTTATCACAACTGACTAGTTCTTGGCAGCTGCCATCAGACCATTTTGCTACTGCAAGGACATTCTTAAGATGCTTAAGTTATGGTATAGTTCACCACAAAGGAAGGGAACTGGGGAAAATATAATCGGCGTGAGATATGAAAACTGAGGTACTGATTGTACATATGTACAATGCTAAAACAGTTGCCCATTTTCTTCGAAGAAACTATAAAACAAAATATCTAATAATAATATTTGTAAAAAACTCATTTTTGGAAAACCCCACTGAATAGACTGATAAATAATTGGCCATGCAACCTTGTTTCCTTGATGGGTGCCATTTAACTTTTAGAGTACATGCGTGCGCACTTCCCCAAAGTGGGAGTTCGTCATCAGAATTAAATTTTGTAGATATGAACATAAGCAGGAGAAAACTTCATCCATCAAAATGCTCAAGAACATTTGAAAATGAGAAAAAACTAATGACAAGTGCAAACATCAATTCAGAAAAGCTTTGGAATATAACCCAAAGGATGGGGCAAAAAATCTCATCCTAGAAATAAGCACCAAAGTTCATTATTAACTACCTTGCGAAACTGGTCCGACACTGGTCCATCACTTTCAGACATGGACAACTCCTGCACAACCTTTTCCAGTCCTTTGTTAATAGCTTGCATCTCCTCAGCCAAAAATTTCAGTTGTATCTGGATGAAATTTACTCAGTCAAGTTAAGGGGGGCCAGTTGTCCAAAGTATAAGGTTTTCTGAAAAAAGATCATCGAAAATCATTACAAAAATTCAAATAATGATACCTTTGCTGAAGGTTCCAAACTAGAAAGTTCTTGCCAAAAATCAAGAAGCTCCGGCAATTTATCCGAAAGAACCTGGTGTTTAAGAAGGAAAAAGAAAAGCTATTGATGACTCTAAGGACATTTCATCCTTGAAAGTAATACCAAGATTTCAAGACCCAGCAATGGATCATATTTATTTTCCCTCATGAATGCAAATAAGCTGTTCATATGATTCATTATGCTTTTGCATTAATCCCTACCTTGCAAAGATAATGCATCAGAGTCATCTTGTTGTTCCTGGCACGAGTTTCAGTAAGTTTAAGGAGGCTATCCAACCTGAACCCAACAGCAGATCCTGTCACAAAAGATTTGGAGAGTCAGAGTCCTATTTTGAAGTACGCATCAGAAAAAACAAGTAATGCAATATTTTGTGCATTAATAGGATATGTTTTGGCTTCAGCATACACATGTATAAACAAAAGCAGGAATTGCTAAAATACAGGTCACATAATGTTATAAATATTCAATCCCTGGAGATTTTAAACTTAGAATTGGTTAGAGAAAAAAATGGTTTGACTTCATATCCTTCCATTTGCTATCCTGTATATCCCGACAGAATTTGACAGCAGCTTTAAAATTTAAAGTTCTATTTGGCCAACCATCAATGGAATGAAAATATGGAAAACTTAGCATCACAACGAAAAACTAGAGAATAGACAGACCATAACAACCAGATGAGAAAAAGTTTACCGACCTCGAGCAGTTCCCTGGTTTAGAGCATTACCCAGAGAAAGAATTGTTTGCATGATTCTTTTCAATTTAGCAGAACCCCTGATCTGATGAGAACATGGTTGGGAAATTGAATAAGGCATCAATCTTATGGGCTGAAATGATCATAGTGAGATTTAATAAATAGAAAATCAAGTTGCCTGATCTGCAGCCGAGTTTACTACATTCAAACTATTCCTGAGGTCAGAAACCTGAAAGAAGACAACTAGATGAACAAAATCTACATTACCAACAGAATTTGGAAATTTTGTAAAGGGGCCAAGTTATATACCAACTTCTGACCTGGGAGCAAAACTGGATCTTAAACGAAAAAACTCTCAACTTATATTCAATCCGTGGAACTTGCATCAACTCCATAAAAAACTGAGATTAAGAGGACAACCAAAAAATCATATTCCTCAACAAGTAGCACATCTTTTAAACATTGTAACCAGGATTTAAAATGATCACTGGAGTTCGCCAAATCAGGAATCATATATTACTGACCTGCTCACATTTTCCTAGTTTATCTCTCTCCCCTTTATAACCCTGGTAACAGTAATAGCTAGTTACAATATCAGCCAATGATCCAAAGATAGGAAGCCTTGCTATAAAATCAAATTCATAGCTTGATAAATATGCATGATTTTAAGAAGTTCTCAGATGTAAAACAGCAGGTTGAACTTCCTCCATATCTCACCTTAAGCACTTCCATCTCATCTTTTGTCGGACAAAACTTGATGAGGTTGTCAACCTGATCAGCATCTAATACAGAGTCTTCCAAGGCAAGTACTGAAGTCTGTGGAAGTCACAGAAATTTAATTGTGAAAAGGACGGAAACCACACTCATACTTGCACATAGGGAAAGAAATACATGTAGGAGGAATCGTAAAGTATGTAATCCGCAGAATCCAGAAGACAATATTTATGTAAAACATGCTTGAGATGAAACACGCCACTTGCAACATGTAACTTCAAGATTCCCAACACATATAGAAAGAAACTAAACTTGGTAGATGGTTATAGTTCCATCAATCGTCTGTAGTCAATTTTTCAACTCTACTTCTATTTCGTCTATGAGGAGAACTGCTCCCTCATATTACCATTTTTAAGCGGCAACTGTCATGTTTAACTTCATGAAGTCATGATGAAAAAGTTCACGTGCAATGCGTTTGAGAATTAAAAATACGATTTCTAGGACTCAAAGAACTTTCATGATTTAGTCCTTCGGATGGAACTTTTAAAGATATTAATTAGACCCTAGCACCCGTGCGACTCCTTTAATAATTAAGAGCAGGGACTGGCTTGTCAAATATTGGAAAGTCAAAGGTCTAATTTTGATAATGGTTTGAAACAGAGGGCCTCAAATTGAATGTTAGTGCAATAGTGTAATTACCCCTTAAACTCCCTATGAGGAACTTTTTGGTCTAGCGATATAACTCATATTAATTAAATGAATGGAAACACAATATAACATAAACTGAAATGCAAAATGAGGCAGTTATTAAAGCCCTTCAAGTAAGTATGATAATTCTTAAGGGAAAGTAGTAGTTAAACACCTAAATTCACACTCCACAAAAAAGATATATGATGGACATGAAGAGAAATTTGGCGAAGTGGTTAAAGTCTATGACAATGTACATGCAACTAAGTAATCAACTAAGAAGGAGAAATCAATTAGCAGGTTAGAATGGATGTTATTTATTTGTAACAAATGGACTATAAAATCGATTCTAGTAATGCAAAAGATAATTAATATTCAAAGGCATCTAGCTCACCAGCACGTCATGCAAAGGTATCTTCACTTTCGAAAGCATTATTTCACAATTGTATGCACGCCTATGATCAATCTGAAAACGGAGAAAAAAATGGTTGGAAGTTTCAGCATCACTCACCACAAAAGCCAACCCTATCTGTAAATACTTGTATATGAGAAAATTTGACAGATATAGAAATAAGTAGCACGGTTAGAAGTCAACAAAACATAAAAAAAGAAAGAAAAATTGTAGTTAACAAACTGCAGAATCAACAAATCACATTACTGATAGGGCGCATCCAGGCTGGATGCCAGAGGAAGGATCCAGTAAAAGGGTCACTACATAACAGGTGATTGACTGAACAAACAACACATCGACTAAATTTAATAAATCAAATGTGCTAGAGAAAATATAATAATAGCAGTAAATAAAGGATAAGCAACAGAATACAGACACCAAAAAGACAAATTGGTCAAAAAAAGATGGGTAAGAGGTGCAGAAAGTAAGGCTACAAATGGAGATGTCACAAATGCTTAACCAAGTGTGAATGAGAAATATTTTTAGCCTCTAAATGACATTTTAACTACCGATTGTTGAATCTGGCGAAAGGGTTTAACAAAGATATTAGGTAATCGAAACACTACATAGTTTACCATATTATGATTATCAAATTAAAATATTTATATGCTAGTCTATAAACATCGCTACATCAACCAAGAAAGTGGTATTGTCAGAAGTTGCTTTAGAAAAACTTTCAACCCCAACAAGATATATTATTAATTCACATTCAACAGAATTTTCAAAAGAGATTGTCTAATTCATTATATGCCTGTATTGGGAGGTTTATACAACACACACAAATAAAGAACTGGCAACTCATTTGGTAGTTTCACAAGTACGAAACTGTAACATGATGGAAATGCAAAAACAGAAATAATTTAGTTCTCCAACTAGACGCAATTGAGATGAGAAACTTTGTTGACAATGTAATATCGGAACTTAAACAGAGGAGTATTGAACAAACATACAACTTCAAATAGAAGAAAGACAGGTTTTGCAAAATGCATTTCAGGAAAATTACAAGCACATGCTAGCTAATAGAGGTCCTTGAAACCACCAAGTCAGAAGATCAAAGTTCATTTTAATAGACTTAATTAACCATAGGATTTCTGAACATTCATTCAGTTAGATCTAAATAAACCGAAGTTTCAAGAAAGAAAGGGAATAGATCACCAGTTGCACTTTTTCAGGTTTGTTTCCCACTGCGGCTCGTGAAGCACCCTTCCTACTGGAACCCCCTTGACCCGCATTTGGAACTGCTGCTGAGAAAAGAGACTCAAGTTCGGAAATATCAATCTCTGGCGCCCTAGCAAAAACACAAAAAGAAAGACAAATAGAAGAGCATGGAAATTATAAATAATGGGAGAATCCACAAACGTAACTATAAAGAACTGTTCAAGGTTAAACCATCTCGTCTTCATCAAATGAGCTGTGCTTACTTGGTAGCTTCACCAGATTTTTGTGCCTCCGCCCACAAGCTTCCTGTAACTGCTCTCGTTAACTTTAGCCAATGCAATGGCTTCAATTTCTTTTGATTATTCTTGGAAGCTGCATTACGAGAAAATAAACTTTTCCCTTTTGCTCCAGGTGGAGGGGCTGGGGCTGAAAGTGGTGGCGGAGATGGAGCTCCAGGCAAAGTGCTGCCTCTGCTACTTCTTATTGGAGGTGCCAAAGGAACAGAAGAAGCACCAGGGGGAGGAGGTGCCGAAGGAACAGCTGGTGAGGCAGGAGGAGGAGGCGCTGAAGGAACAGAAGGAGCGGAAGGGGGAGGAGGAGGAGCGGCAGGGGCGGAAGAGGGAGGGGGTGGAGCGGCAGGGGGAGGAGTCGGGGCAGCAGGGGCAGTAGGGAGAGGAGGCAGAGCAGCAGGGGCGGTAGGAGGAGGGGGCGGGCATGGTGGGGACGAAGTTGTTGCCTTTTCAGATCCTGCGTTTTGATGAGAAGACGGAGGGGATGGAGGTTGAGGTGGCCATCCTTCACTAGAGCTCTCTTTAGCAGGCACCGGAGGAGGTGGAGGCGGAGGCGGAGAAGGAGCAGGTCTAGTAACTGTGTTATCTCTAGCAGGTGGAAGTGGAGAAGGAGTAGGTCTAGTAATTGTGTTATCTATAGCAGGTGGAGTTGGAGGCACTGGCGCAACCCCAGAACTAGACTGCTTCTTTGAAGGGGAATCCAGAGCAGCTGGACGAGGAGGTTTTAAGAGAAGCCTTTCTTTAAAAAATAAATTTTCATTAGAAGCCTCGGGAGGCGGAAATGGACGTTTTTTAGGTGAACAACGTCGCAGATGTGGTGAAAGGGGGGATGCATCAGGGGATGGAGGTCCAGCAGAATTATCTGTTGAAGTGGAGATAGGAGGTGGACGAGGAGGAGAAGAAGGTGTAGCTGAAGTAGGACCATATGCAGTAGATGACTTTTCCTTAATAGGAGGTGGAATTTTTGGAGTAATACCTTTTTTAAGTAAGAGAGGATGAGGAAATTCTTGTCCACCAGATTTAGTTTTGGGAGATACATTTGTTTTAGGAGGAGATGTATGAGGAGAAGCTGGTTCACCAGCAGTTTCAGATTGAACTTCTGTTTTAAGTGAAGAAAGATGAGGAGCAGGTGGTCCACCATGTGTAATATTTGGAGGGACATCTTTAGACGTATGGGAAGATGGTTCACTGGGTCCAGTTTTAGGCATGACATCTGTTTTAGACAAAGAGAGATGTGGAGAAGAGGATTTAGAAGATGGGGTTTTAGATGTGACATCTGTTTTAGGCAAATAAGGATCACGAGTAGCTGTTTCACCAGATGCAGTTGTATGAGTGACTTCAGCTTTAAGTGAAGAAAGATGAGGAGAATGTGGTCCACTAGGTGCAGCTTTACGAGCGACATCTGTTTTACGAGTTGATTCAGGAGGTACAGTCTCAGAAGTGACTTCTGTTTTGAGTGAAGAAAGATGAGGGGATGGTGGTCCACCAGGTGCAGTTTTAGGAGCAACATCTGTTTTAGACAAAGGGACGTGAGGAGAAGGTGGTTTAATTGTGGCATTTGTTTTAGGCAAAGAAGGATCACGCGTAGCTGTTTCACCAGATGCATCTTTTACAGCGACTTCTGTTTCAAGTGAAGAAAGATGAGAAGGTGATCCACCGGGTGCAGGTTTAGGTGTGACCTCTGTTTTAGACGAAGAAGGCCGAGAAGAAGTTGATTCCCCACCACTAGATTTCCCAACACCCAACACTGAGGAAGAATGAGTTGGAGGAGATAGCAAGGGTGGACGCGGAAAATTAGCATCATCAGTTGAAGTAGTTGCACGAGGAGGTTCAGATTTAGGAGGTCCATCCTTAACTTCATCATGGGTCATAGGACTTTCTCTAGAAGTAGAAGATGTACGTGTTGTTGTGTCCTCCTTAGAAGAGGAAGTGGAAGCCCCTGGACTTTGAATGCCAATGTTATCCTCCAAAATTGGACTTTTGGGACTAAATAGCGGCTTTCCTCGATCAACTTCAGCATCCTTTGATGATGACTGATTTGAAGGAGTTGAAACAAAGGTTTTGGAAGAAGATTTATCAGCTTCTCCCAGTGGAGAAGAGCTTTTACACATATCACTCTCTTGGGCACTGGACTTGGGCTGCTGTTTGGGAGTGTCAGCTTCTCTTAGTGGAGAAAAACATTTGGCTGTATCACTTCCTTGGACATTGGACATGGACTGTTGTTTGGGTGAGATATGATCAACTTTTGTAATTGTTGGCAAATGTGATGAGGGTGGAGGAACTAGTATCTGCTTGGTGGTTTTGACTTCCCCAACTTCAGTGGGGTCATTCTGCATTCTACCCACATCTGCATTTGGGGACATGTTTGATGAGGCGTTGATTGAACTTAAACCAGCTGTGCTGCCAGCAATATATTTAGCTTCTGATGCTGCCGGGCTTTGATTGGCTGGAGACTTGTCAGCATGTGAATCAGTTTCATTAACTGTATTTGGTACATGCAGATGATGGAGAACATCAGAAGATCCATCTCCCTTGGGAACTAACCAATCGACACTACTAAACATTTCCTGAACTTTAGCAAATGCCTCCACAGGAAGCCCATCCTTCTCTTCAAAGCAAGAATAATCAGCAGGAGCAACAGAAACAGCAGTATCCATCTCCGAGAAGAGAACCTTCAGTGATTAAAATATTGTTAGTTGTATGCTTCTTGTAGACTGAGAATATTTTCATAAATTAGCATCTTTTTTAGTGTGTTGCATACCTCTGCCCTGAAGTCCTTTGGAAATTGATCCTTGGCATCCCACAAAATGTCGATGTCATCCCGATTAAGCATTAAAATATTTGACCTAATAAAAGCTGTGTTGAACATGGTCCGAAACATCATCTCTTCTCGTTCCATGTCACCATGCAAGCAGATACACTCCAATACGACATCCCCTTGAATGTGGCAATTGATATCAATCTTGACTAGTTCACATTCTGCCTGAAAATAGCAAAAAGATGTGGCAGATAAAATCTGTATTTTAAGAGCAGCATGTACATAAAATATGCGTTAAGGGAGAATCATATACCGATTAGCATAGTACTTAAAATTTTTTTTTTTTCATTTCCTAGATATAAAACTTCAACTTCCTTTCTCCCACCAATCCCACTCTACCCTTGCCACCAAATATTTAAATATTTCCCAGAATTCTTAGTGAACGAATGATTAAGAAACATATAATAACTTTTTGTCAGAACCAACTCAGGAAATATTATAACGTGCAGTTTTATTGCAATTAGGGAACCAATTAATCGCTACACCCTTCCCAAACAACAATATTAATCGCTACACCCTTCCCAAACAACAATCTTTAAAGAGAACGTGATCAATAATGAGATTTTGCATAAGCTCAATATATCAATCAGAACTAACTGAAAGAGGTAGCATATACGATTTGACGCACATTATAAATTCCAATACGGTGGTCACATAATTTAGTTAAAGTTGGTGACTAAATTAGATATAGACTATATCACATTGCTCCTTATGCAGAATCCACATACAATCAATAACGAAAAGTCCGTCATATTCTTCTTGTAATAAGTGAAACAAACCCCCCCCCCCCCATCCAAACTCCGTACTTGCACTATAAATGAACAAATTTTACAGCCATTCTCATACATATGAAACAAATATGATAATCCAATTAATAATTAAGGTTCACCAGTTTGTGCTTGCCCGCCTGAAAAATAACATCCACAAAGCAAAATATTGAGCTCTACGACTACTGACCCACCAATATAACTCAATTCAGTTTTAAGAGCATAATCAAAATATATTGACAAAAAATCAATGCAATGCAATTGACGCAATCACAAATTAGTTACAAGGCAAGTTCAAGGCGGCAACTATCCCATAATATACTAGGACTCAAATAATTTAATTATTTAAAGGTAACAACCTAAAACAGACAGAGATCAACAGTTTAACCAACAAGAGAACCAGAGAGTACCAGTGGCATAAAAGTGTCACAGAAACAGGTCCTACCTGCTTGTAGTGTCGAACAGCTCTACTCTTCTTTGGAGTTGAAAACAGAATCTTGGGTGCACGATCAGAAACAAGGAGAGGATCTTGCCCATAGATACGAAATATTGGTCTACAACCACCCCCTCCATCAAAATTGGGAATCATTCTAATAATAATGCAATCCATGGTGAGTGCTCTGTCCAACGGGGGCCATTCAGTGGCAACATTCCTTCTCGATACATACTGCAAATACCTTAACTGAGAAGGAATGGGATTCAGAGGAGATAGCAATTGCAAAAGCTCACGAGGAGCTTGTCTGTAGACCATGTCCAAGGTTTTAAGCTCCCCAGTGTAGTGCTTCCTATATATTAACAGCGCAGCTAACATGAAAGCCAAAACAGGCCAACCACCAGGCTCACAATGCATGAGCAGCAAATTCTGCAGCCCGAGTTGAAGCCAGCTTTCACTAGATCTTAAAAAATGGTGGATCACCTCCATTGGGAGCAAAGGGCAACCTTCATATTGCCGAGGGTACTCCATTATGGTCATATCATACTCAGTCAAAGCATTTGCAATCTGGCTTTGGACTTCACCCTCTCGGAAATTGAAAGCCAATAGTGTTGCATCGGGGTAGTGCTCTTTAAGTTGACTGATTATGCTTCCCACATAGCCTTTGTAATTTTGCTCTTCCAAAGAGTCGAGGGTGAAACAGCAATCAAATACTGCAGAAAGAAAAGATATGAAAAGGCAATTATTAAGCAGCAAAAATTTAATAAATAAACATATTACTTTTATTCGTTATCATTTAATATCGGATGATGCGGATGATGCTCACCCTAATGATATATATTTCTTGTATAGACTAAACTTGCAATGACAATTCAGCAGAAATCTCAAGGGAGGAATAGATACCATACCAGAATTCAAAGTGATCACGCTATCAATGATTTCATAAATATGTAAAATATGGGTATAGATGTTTGTATAGTTCTTCAAGTGAGTACATGTTCAATCTCCACGCAGCAGGCTCCAAAACTCAACTGAGCAGTATTAGCTCACCGATTCATTCTAATTCCAAATAAGTATCGAACTTTAAGCAAGGGCAGAAACAACTACTTAGTGATTCTGATATGGACACATCAATTTTATTAGTAAACTGAAGAATGCTCAATAGTCACACCAAATCCAGTCCTTGCTACCAAGCTGCTCATTGATATCACTTTTCACAGCCCAATGGCACAAACCCGCGGAAAATTAGAAGCAAGAGACAATAATTCCATGAATTTATGGCATTTAAAAATTTACATAACAGGTAACCTTTTCAAAACCACCTTCCTTCTCATAAAGCCCAAACTTGAAACAAAGGCCAGAGCAACAAACACAGATGCTAAAATACCAACATTTGCAAAAACACAGAGATATATGTTCTCCCAATATTCTTCACTCCCACGCAATTAAAGGAACAGATTTTACAGTGCACAAAGAAAGCAAAACCCCCCAAAAAAAAAAAAAAAAAAAAAAAAAAAAAATAGCTACACAAAAACATCACAGAAATGCAAAAAACGGTGTGAGAGAGCTCACCGTAAACTCTCTCGCAGATCTCCAGAAGTCCATCAGGCGGCTTCCTGTAGAACAACTTCCGAAGCAACGCCATTTTCGGATTACACTACAAATTTCTCAATTCCGTAATCAATATGTATATATATCTCTCCGAAATAGATTAATCCAGTCCCTTTCCATCAAAATCCTGTCAAAAATCTGAAGGAAGAGAAATCTATTCTGGGTTTCTTAGAAGAAATTAGAAAGGCGAGTGTCGAAGAAGTTTTCTTCAGAATTGTTGATCTTTATCAAATCGATCAATTACCAATTCAGGCAATTCTCCGCGAAGGCGCCATGTAAGCTTTCCAACGAACAATGACGTGTGGAGTCCAAAATCTCATGCTGGCAGGCATAAAAAGCTTTCTACGTCAGGTGCTCCAAGAAGATTGTACCTTTGACCTTTTTTGGTCAAAGATGGCAATTGGAAGCGGAAAAGGCGAAATGTACAAACCGGCTGCAACGAATTTGGTGAACAGGGGATTTTTCCCTTTCCATGAAAGGTCGTTATCCCAATTCCCAACTATTATCAAATGTCAATGAAGTGATGCGAACATCTTGGATAGTACTCATTGCAAGGCTTTATAAATTGGAAATTTTGTCAAAGAATTGGACCTTTTTATTATTTTATATACTATTTAGAATTAGTTTACTTTGGAATTTAACAATGTTTTAGGTTGGGTATGTGTCATTTACAACCGTTTACTTTGCTAGGCTTATGGCCTTGTGGTGGCCTGTGGGCCTTAGGGATGTAATGGGGTATGATGGGTTACTTACCTACTGCAAAAAGTTGTTGTTAAATAGCCAAAGTGGGTGGGCTGATCGAATTTATGTTTATGCCCCTGGTTTATTGGGAAAATTGGATTAAAAAAGCAGTTGGGCAAGAACCAAAAAATATATAAAATTGAGAGGGTATAATTGGAAGTTCACCAGGATTCAACGGATTACACCTACCAATGTAAACAACCCATAAAATTCACACTAGATATACAAAGCTCTAACATTGCAAAGTAAACAATAGATTGGGTAATTAAAAAATAGTCTGCATATCCATAACTCAATCCAATTGGATTGGTTTCAAGAGAAGTAAACTAATTCTAAGAGTTACATATAAAGAAAATTATTATATCAAGATTTTAAGAAATTAAAATTATTATATCAAGATTTTAATGTATTAAATTTCTTATAATATAATTATACATGTATTTGAGAAACAAGCTGGAAACGACATAGGTTAATGTGATTCTCATGATTTAGGTCTATTTACCGAGCAATTTAATTTTTATTTTATTAAGTGTGGTAATATATATATATATATTATTTTGTCGTATCGTGTTGTGTCGTGTCGTATTGGACATTTATGATCCGACACTTCTTATGTAAGGAATTCAAAAAACAAAATTGTGTCATATTGTGTCACATAGCCGTATTCGTATTCATACATCATAAATTTTAATAAATCAATAAAAATACTAGGGTAAATTTCGTCAATTCTCTATCCTTTGGCACGTTTCGTACTTTTCCTCTTAAAAAAATCAAAAAGAATTCTAATATATAACTTCTTTTTATGTAAATATTTATATATATATTTGCTGAAAAGAGAACTAAAATTAGATTGGAATATGTAGAATTACAATTTGATTAAATTAAATTCAAAATATAATTTGATTACAATTTAAATTTGATTGATGTCCATGCAACAAGCTCATATCTTGTTCTTCTCGACAAACACGCTTCATATTTTCTTTCTAACATTAACATGTGTTATCTCTTATTCAAAGTTCAAACTATTGTTACACCGAACTGGGGTCCTCACTTTTTTCATTTTGTCGTAGCTTTTCCCGTGGTTTTATTTCTAGTTATGCGCCTATGATGCACGGATACTTTTAAAAATATCAGTTTATTGTGTCGGACACTATGTTCTACACTCTTCACGTGAAAAATTCAAGGAAAAATTCATGTCCCTATATTCGTGTCATATCGTGTTGTGCCAGTATCGCCGTGTTTGTATCCGTACATCATAGTTATGCATCTTCCTTTTCTCTTCCTAAGTTGGGTTCGATATAGTTTTTCGGATGGAAGAAACAAAGTTTTCGTTCAACCCCTTTAGATCGGGGTTTGTATATCTTTCCTGTAGCACCCTAGATCCCAAGGCGCCACATCCCCCGCACTGTAGCCTCAATCCACGTATGAAATGGACAGTTCATACATAAACCAAGACTACAGCGAACGGGTGACAACAAAACGACGCTCTAGGCGGGACACTCTCCCCAACAAAATCAAAACGACCATGAATAGAAAAGCGGAAGCAGTAAAGTCATTCATATATATATAAGTACCATATTTATTTCATAGATACATATAGGTACCAATTATCTATCAATACATTATCATATCTTCAATAATATACATCAATAAGTATCCAAAAGCTGTCAATCGTGAACATAACATGATATCCGATCTAATATGTACATGAAAGGTGCAATACTAGACCCGTGATAATGCAGGACTCGACCAACTCCCGCCTAGCACAACCACGCTCAAAAGGTACCTGAAAAGTGAAGTATCAGTCTACCGAAGACTGAGTGAGGGGCAATAAATATATATAACACACGTCACATGCAAGTTGTAGCCTCGGGTAAAGACTTTTAGAAAACAATAATTATATAGTTCAAGAAATCTCATCCTTTGCCCGAGATTACAACTATCCATTTTAACACGTTTAATCAATCATGCTTGTCAATATCATGAACATGTGGCCCCGGCGAGTAAGGGCAATCTCCAACCGAACTCCCAATCGTGAACAATACGTGATCATGCGTGCTTGCTTGATAAATAAGTGATCATGCAATATCTTTAGTGCTCACATAGACAATTTCATACTTGAAAACATGCAATAACCCGAGGATAACCCGACATGCTGGATTAATCCCCAGTCTCCTTCTTCCTCCGGGTGATAGCGAGTTTGCAAGGCTCGACTATCCACGACATGGTGTGTGTAGAGGACATGACCCTCTAGACACGGAACTCCTTCCACCACTAATCTCCTAGTGGCTTCGGGGGTGATCCCAACAATGTGAGGATAATTCAGGAGTTACCCGTCAGCCCTTGCTTTCCCGGTTGGCTCAAGAATTACCCTCGGGCCCACGTGCAATCATGTACTCGCCAACATGCTTGAAAATCATTACAATCAATACATTCTTGCTTGAAATATTTGTTACTTTGAGAATGTTTATAAGTATAATAGGTTTTGGCTGAAAATTAGCACATAAGGGTTATAGGGTTCGTTTTACCAAAACAAAACCTCACCTTTCTTGCAAAATAAAATAAAGTAGCGTTCTAAGGAGCTTGCTCCTCGTCCACGCCCTCGTGACCTGTGCAAATACGACATATGAACATGAGACATGGACTAAAATGGCCAAAATATGACGAACGGCGAAAACGTGTCGAGACGACCATGAAAATGCAATGTGGTATTATAACTTTTCGTTTCACATCATATTAACACGTATTATAGCAATTCGGGGTCAAAGAAGTCGTTGGATCGAGGGGTCAAAATCGTAATTTTATGCAGTGAATTTTGTTCTGTCAGTCCCTTGGGAACGGCCGTTCCAGGCTTCCTTTGAAAACTGGGAACGGTCGTTCCCGTTGCCCAGAAAACGCGGCAACGTTTTTCCATTTTTAAAACGCGCTTGGCCGGGAACGGCCCTTCCGGCTCCAAGGCCAAAGTGGGAACGGCCGTTCCCATAGTCGGCCGCGCACATTTGATTCAAAAGAAGGGAACGCCCGTTCCCGCAATGCCTTGAGGCTGGGAACGGTCGTTCCCAGTTCTGCAACTGGGAAAAACAGAGCAGAACAGAGCATGCTCTCGGGAAGAAACAACAAAGCAACAACAATTTTGATTTTGATCCCAAATTGCTATAATTTCTGGGAATATGATGTAAATACACTTATGGTATAATAATATCACACTTTAACACATAAAACATGCAATACAACAAGATTCCCAAGGTTTCATGTACATGATCAAACTTGATCACTCATGCCAAATATCCTAAATTTCAAGCCACAAACCATGTCATAATTCAAGTTATAATCATTCAATCATGTTTTACACAACTAACAATTCATCTAGTATAACCAACTCAAACCCTAGCTCATGCAAATATGATCAAGAATCCTCAACTCATGCAAACCAACCTTAAAGATGGAAGAAATGAAGAAGTATGATGATGATGATGATCTCTCTATTTCTTGAACACTTCTTGAAATCTTGATGATTGAAATGAAAATTATCTTCTTCCCTTTTCCTCCTTGGAATACCGAGAGAGGGATGAATATGTTTGGCAAATTTTTGGTTGAAAATGATCAAGGAATGTGGGAGAAGAGATGATATCGATACATTCCCTTCTTGGTTTGAGTGAAATATGTCAATTTGCCAATTAATCCTTGAAGTCTATAAGTTATGCAATTAGGTATGTCACCATCTAAAATATGCTCAATTTGGCCCTTAGAAATCATGCAATTAAGTCCCTAATATTTTAGAAAGTATTTAACTAGGGACAATTTGGTAATTCTATCACTCTCGGTAATTGATTTCATGCAATAAATATTTTTTCGTGTCATGAAATAATATTTTGAATGATATGAATTTAAAGAATTAATATAAATAATGTTTCATGAATTTTATAAAATATGAATGCCACGTAAGAATATTATAAAATTAAAAGAAATAAAATAAACCTACGCTCAAAACGCACACGTGGCGTGCTTACCTGTTCATCCGGAAACCGGGGCGTTACAACTCTCCCCCCCTTAGAAGAATCTGGTCCCCAGATTCTCTAGTCTTGCTCGAACAACTCAGGGTGGAACCGTTTCATTTTATCCTCTGTTTCCCAAGTAGCTTCCTCGGTTTTATCACTCCTCCACAAAACCTTAACCATGGGAATTCTCCGGTTTCTTAATTCCTGAAATTTCCGATCCAAGATCTTAACCGGCCTCTGAACAAATGTCAAATTCGGTTCCAGTTCAACTTCTTCCACGGGGAGAATCGTAGTCTCATCGGGGTAATATTTCCTTAATTGTGAAACATGAAACACGTTGTGAATCCCCGTAAGACTCGGTGGTAGGTCCAGTCGATAGGCTACCTCGCCTATTCTTTCCAAAATCTCGAACGGACCTAGGTAGCGAGGATTAAGCTTTCCTCCTTTCCCGATCCGGGTGAAACCTTTCCTTGGTGACACCTTCAAGAATACCCGGTCACCCACTTCAAATTCTAGATCTCTTCGGCGCTTATCGGCATAGCTCTTTTGCCTATCTTGCGCGGCTTTCATTCGTTGTTGAATCATTTGAACCTTTTCAATCATAGCTTGAACAACTTTGGAAGGCCTTTCGAATCTTTCACCTTTCTTTACCCCTTCCTGCTTCGACCATTTCCATTCCTCCAGGTCGAAGAACAACGGAGATCGGCACTTTCTTCCATAAAGTAACTCATAAGGAGCCATCCCGATCGAAGCCTGAAAGCTGTTATTATAAGCAAACTCGATCAAGGGAAGCTGTTCTGACCACGAGTTCTGAAAATCCATCGCGCAAGCCCGAAGAAGATCTTCCAAATACCTGATTAGCCTTTCAGTCTGGCCGTCTGTTTGAGGGTGAAATGCTGTACTGAACTTAAGTTTCGTTCCCAAAACGGCCTGTAACTCCTGCCACAACTTAGAAGTAAACCTCGGGTCTCGGTCTGAAACTATGCTCACCGGAATACCATGAAGTCGAATAATCTCTCTGTTATAGATTTCAGCCAACTTCGGGATCTTATAGGACATCCGGACCGGTAGAAAGTGAGCAAACTTCGTAAATCTATCCACGATCACCCAAATTCCATCAAACCCGCCTTTAACCTTTGGTAATCCGGAAACAAAGTCCATCGTTACTTGTTCCCACTTCCACTCGGGAATAGGTAACGGTTGTAGAAGTCCCGCGGGTTTTTGGTGCTCAGCTTTCACTTTCTGGCAAGTCAGGCAATGTTTCACGTACTCTGCCACGTCTCTCTTCAACCCGTTCCACCAATAAAATTGCTTCAAATCCTTATACATCTTGTTTCCTCCTGGGTG
Source organism: Lantana camara (assembly GCA_037501455.1). NCBI lineage: Eukaryota > Viridiplantae > Streptophyta > Magnoliopsida > Lamiales > Verbenaceae > Lantana > Lantana camara. The sequence goes on from CM074859.1 coordinate 13,364,755, forward strand.
GATCCTGACGATCCGGACAACCATCAACCAAGTGCTCGTTACTCCCACAGATCAAACATAGGCCCAACCGACGCCTGCAGTTATCATAAGTGTGCGTAGGATGTCCACACCATGTGCATCTCGGTCTCTGGGGTGGCTGAGGTGGTGCTGGAGCTCTCGGACCCTTCAGTAACGGCCCTGCACCCTTCTGTGACGATCCTGCAGTCTTAAACTTCTTCCCAGAGTCCCTCTGTGCTGGAGGTGCAGAATAAACCATCGGCCTTTTTCCTGAGCTCGAACCCTGGCCTGATCTCGAGCCTGAAGCCTGTCCTGCTCGCTGAGTAGCCCTCCTGGCACTATCAGAATCTTCAACCTTTAGGGCCTTTGCAGTAGCCTTTGCCCAGGTACTGGTATTAGTCGCTTTCAGTGCATCCTGGATGTCCGGTCTCAACCCCTGAACGAACTGCATCGCCTTGTGAAAGTCATCGTTCGCTATGTTAGGTGCATAGCGAGAAAGCCTCTCAAACTCGGCGATGTACTGACCCACGGACCTGCCTCCCTGCTTTAGCTCTGTAAACTCCCTCAATCTGCGGGTACGGGAAGCTGGAGGAATATACTTGTTTCTAAACTCCCGTACAAAGACCTCCCAGGTAATCTCTGTCCCTGCTGCCTCCAGAACGATCTGTGTGCTCTCCCACCAGGAGTAGGCCTCGCCCTGAATAAGAGTGAGTGTACAACGAGCCTTCTCCTGACTGTCACAAGGAATAAGCTGCCAAATTCTCTCAATCTCCTTCAACCACATCTCTGCCTGTATGTCGTCTCCCTTATAGAACTTCGGGGGACGCTGATTCTGGAATTCTCGCAAGATAGCAGAAATGGAGTTCTCTGGAGGTGCTACCTGCGCTGGTGGTGGTGGTGGAGGTACCCGTTCCTGTAACCTCTGATCAATTAGCCCCACTACTGCGTTCATAAAGTCCTGGGGCTGTGCCTGAGCAGGCGGAGGAGGTGGTGATCTCTCGCGGCGGTGATGTCGGCGATGATGATGCCTGTGCCTCGAGGATCGATCACTGTAATGTCTATCGGGCTCCATCCTGAAATTAGATCACTAAACATGCGTGGCTTGATCAATAAATACAAATGTGTGCATAGAATTTCCATAACATCAAGTAATACATATTTAAGAAAGATCAAGTAGTGCAACTAATGCGAATAAGGGAGTAAATCAAGCAAATCAACCCAATGCAGACTCCCATATACCACATAATCCTATGCCGTGCGACCTAGACTGACTCAATACGACTCGAGAACCTCGGTTTTGCAACCGGGCTCTGATACCACCTGTAGATGTAGCACCCTAGATCCCAAGGCGCCACATCCCCCGCACTGTAGCCTCAATCCACGTATGAAATGGACAATTCATACATAAACCAAGACTACAGCGAACGGGTGACAACAAAACGACGCTCTAGGCGGAACACTCTCCCCAACAAAATCAAAACGACCATGAATAGAAAAGCGGAAGCAGTAAAGTCATTCATATATATATAAGTACCATATTTATTTCATAGATACATATAGGTACCAATTATCTATCAATACATTATCATATCTTCAATAATATACATCAATAAGTATCCAAAAGCTGTCAATCGTGAACATAACATGATATCCGATCTAATATGTACATGAAAGGTGCAATACTAGACCCGTGATAATGCAGGACTCGACCAACTCCCGCCTAGCACAACCACGCTCAAAAGGTACCTGAAAAGTGAAGTATCAGTCTACCGAAGACTGAGTGAGGGGCAATAAATATATATAACACACGTCACATGCAAGTTGTAGCCTCGGGTAAAGACTTTTAGAAAACAATAATTATATAGTTCAAGAAATCTCATCCTTTGCCCGAGATTACAACTATCCATTTTAACACGTTTAATCAATCATGCTTGTCAATATCATGAACATGTGGCCCCGGCGAGTAAGGGCAATCTCCAACCGAACTCCCAATCGTGAACAATACGTGATCATGCGTGCTTGCTTGATAAATAAGTGATCATGCAATATCTTTAGTGCTCACATAGACAATTTCATACTTGAAAACATGCAATAACCCGAGGATAACCCGACATGCTGGATTAATCCCCAGTCTCCTTCTTCCTCCGGGTGATAGCGAGTTTGCAAGGCTCGACTATCCACGACATGGTGTGTGTAGAGGACATGACCCTCTAGACACGGAACTCCTTCCACCACTAATCTTCTAGTGGCTTCGGGGGTGATCCCAACAATGTGAGGATAATTCAGGAGTTACCCGTCAGCCCTTGCTTTCCCGGTTGGCTCAAGAATTACCCTCGGGCCCACGTGCAATCATGTACTCGCCAACATGCTTGAAAATCATTACAATCAATACATTCTTGCTTGAAATATTTGTTACTTTGAGAATGTTTATAAGTATAATAGGTTTTGGCTGGAAATTAGCACATAAGGGTTATAGGGTTCGTTTTACCAAAACAAAACCTCACCTTTCTTGCAAAATAAAATAAAGTAGCGTTCTAAGGAGCTTGCTCCTCGTCCACGCCCTCGTGACCTGTGCAAATACGACATATGAACATGAGACATGGACTAAAATGGCCGTTTAAAAATGGAAAAACGTTGCCGCGTTTTCTGGGCAACGGGAACGACCGTTCCCAGTTTTCAAAGGAAGCCTGGAACGGCCGTTCCCAAGGGACTGACAGAACAAAATTCACTGCATAAAATTACGATTTTGACCCCTCGATCCAACGACTTCTTTGACCCCGAATTGCTATAATACGTGTTAATATGATGTGAAACGAAAAGTTATAATACCACATTGCATTTTCATGGTCGTCTCGACACGTTTTCGCCGTTCGTCATATTTTGGCCATTTTAGTCCATGTCTCATGTTCATATGTCGTATTTGCACAGGTCACGAGGGCGTAGACGAGGAGCAAGCTCCTTAGAACGCTACTTTATTTTATTTTGCAAGAAAGGTGAGGTTTTGTTTTGGTAAAACGAACCCTATAACCCTTATGTGCTAATTTTCAGCCAAAACCTATTATACTTATAAACATTCTCAAAGTAACAAATATTTCAAGCAAGAATGTATTGATTGTAATGATTTTCAAGCATGTTGGCGAGTACATGATTGCACGTGGGCCCGAGGGTAATTCTTGAGCCAACCGGGAAAGCAAGGGCTGACGGGTAACTCCTGAATTATCCTCACATTGTTGGGATCACCCCCGAAGCCACTAGGAGATTAGTGGTGGAAGGAGTTCCGTGTCTAGAGGGTCATGTCCTCTACACACACCATGTCGTGGATAGTCGAGCCTTGCAAACTCGCTATCACCCGGAGGAAGAAGGAGACTGGGGATTAATCCAGCATGTCGGGTTATCCTCGGGTTATTGCATGTTTTCAAGTATGAAATTGTCTATGTGAGCACTAAAGATATTGCATGATCACTTATTTATCAAGCAAGCACGCATGATCACGTATTGTTCACGATTGGGAGTTCGGTTGGAGATTGCCCTTACTCGCCGGGGCCACATGTTCATGATATTGACAAGCATGATTGATTAAACGTGTTAAAATGGATAGTTGTAATCTCGGGCAAAGGATGAGATTTCTTGAACTATATAATTATTGTTTTCTAAAAGTCTTTACCCGAGGCTACAACTTGCATGTGACGTGTGTTATATATATTTATTGCCCCTCACTCAGTCTTCGGTAGACTGATACTTCACTTTTCAGGTACCTTTTGAGCGTGGTTGTGCTAGGCGGGAGTTGGTCGAGTCCTGCATTATCACGGGTCTAGTATTGCACCTTTCATGTACATATTAGATCGGATATCATGTTATGTTCACGATTGACAGCTTTTGGATACTTATTGATGTATATTATTGAAGATATGATAATGTATTGATAGATAATTGGTACCTATATGTATCTATGAAATAAATATGGTACTTATATATATATGAATGACTTTACTGCTTCCGCTTTTCTATTCATGGTCGTTTTGATTTTGTTGGGGAGAGTGTCCCGCCTAGAGCGTCGTTTTGTTGTCACCCGTTCGCTGTAGTCTTGGTTTATGTATGAACTGTCCATTTCATACGTGGATTGAGGCTACAGTGCGGGGGATGTGGCGCCTTGGGATCTAGGGTGCTACATCTACAGGTGGTATCAGAGCCCGGTTGCAAAACCGAGGTTCTCGAGTCGTATTGAGTCAGTCTAGGTCGCACGGCATAGGATTATGTGGTATATGGGAGTCTGCATTGGGTTGATTTGCTTGATTTACTCCCTTATTCGCATTAGTTGCACTACTTGATCTTTCTTAAATATGTATTACTTGATGTTATGGAAATTCTATGCACACATTTGCATTTATTGATCAAGCCACGCATGTTTAGTGATCTAATTTCAGGATGGAGCCCGATAGACATTACAGTGATCGATCCTCGAGGCACAGGCATCATCATCGCCGACATCACCGCCGCGAGAGATCACCACCTCCTCCGCCTGCTCAGGCACAGCCCCAGGACTTTATGAACGCAGTAGTGGGGCTAATTGATCAGAGGTTACAGGAACGGGTACCTCCACCACCACCACCAGCGCAGGTAGCACCTCCAGAGAACTCCATTTCTGCTATCTTGCGAGAATTCCAGAATCAGCGTCCCCCGAAGTTCTATAAGGGAGACGACATACAGGCAGAGATGTGGTTGAAGGAGATTGAGAGAATTTGGCAGCTTATTCCTTGTGACAGTCAGGAGAAGGCTCGTTGTACACTCACTCTTATTCAGGGCGAGGCCTACTCCTGGTGGGAGAGCACACAGATCGTTCTGGAGGCAGCAGGGACAGAGATTACCTGGGAGGTCTTTGTACGGGAGTTTAGAAACAAGTATATTCCTCCAGCTTCCCGTACCCGCAGATTGAGGGAGTTTACAGAGCTAAAGCAGGGAGGCAGGTCCGTGGGTCAGTACATCGCCGAGTTTGAGAGGCTTTCTCGCTATGCACCTAACATAGCGAACGATGACTTTCACAAGGCGATGCAGTTCGTTCAGGGGTTGAGACCGGACATCCAGGATGCACTGAAAGCGACTAATACCAGTACCTGGGCAAAGGCTACTGCAAAGGCCCTAAAGGTTGAAGATTCTGATAGTGCCAGGAGGGCTACTCAGCGAGCAGGACAGGCTTCAGGCTCGAGATCAGGCCAGGGTTCGAGCTCAGGAAAAAGGCCGATGGTTTATTCTGCACCTCCAGCACAGAGGGACTCTGGGAAGAAGTTTAAGACTGCAGGATCGTCACAGAAGGGTGCAGGGCCGTTACTGAAGGGTCCGAGAGCTCCAGCACCACCTCAGCCACCCCAGAGACCGAGATGCACATGGTGTGGACATCCTACGCACACTTATGATAACTGCAGGCGTCGGTTGGGCCTATGTTTGATCTGTGGGAGTAACGAGCACTTGGTTGATGGTTGTCCGGATCGTCAGGATCCACCACCTGCAGGACCGAGGCCACTTGTGAGGGCTCGAGCTTATGCACTTGCTGGAGAGGAGCAGGATGCTGATATTGACCCCGCTGCAGTAGTTGAAGGTATCATTTGCATTCATGGCACGAACATCCATACATTATTTGATCCAGGAGCTACACACTCCTTTCTTGCGCATTCTATTGCTATTACCTTGTCTTTGCCTGCTATGTGTACTTCTGTGCGTTATATAGTTAGTACTCCTTTCGGTAGTAGGCGAGAGACGGATCAGGTTTACAGGGATGTTCCAGTTGTGATTGAAGACCGGGAATTTCTAACAGACTTTATTGTGATGCCAATGGAGAGATACGGGGCTATTCTGGGGATGGAATGGTTATACAGGCATTGTGCTACTGTGGATTGTCGGGCTAAGAAGGTTCAGTTGGGTTCAGAGGTTGTTACGGGCTGTACTTCGAAGACTGTACCCTTACTTTCATTTTCAGAGGCTCAGAGACTAGTCAGAGACGGGGCTACAGGGTTCATTGCTTACATTCTGAACAAGCCTAAGGATCAAGTGAAGTTAGAGGACACCGAGGTAGTAAAGGAATTTCCCAAGGTGTTTCCAGAGAAATTGGATTCATTGCCGCCTGAACGGGAGATTGAATTTGTGATCGATCTTTTCCCGAATGCCGAGCCGTATTCTAAGACTCCTTACCGGATGGCTCCAGCCGAATTAAAGGAACTAAAAGTTCAGCTTGAGGCTCTATTGGAAGTTGGGTACATTCGGCCAAGTTCGTCGCCGTGGGGAGCACCGGTGTTGTTTGTAAAGAAAAAGGACGGGACTCTAAGAATGTGCATCGACTATAGAGAGTTGAACAGGATGACTATTAAGAACAAGTATCCCCTCCCACACATCGAGGAGTTGTTCGATATACTCCAGGGTTCCAAGGTGTATTCGAAATTGGATTTAAGACAGGGATACTACCAGCTGCGAATCCGAGCAGAGGATATTCCAAAGACAGGATTCAATACTCGGTACGGGCATTATGAGTTCGTGGTTATGCCTTTTGGATTAACTAACGCCCCTGCAGCTTTTATGGATATGATGCACCGGATATTCAGGCCTTTTCTCGATAAGTTCGTGGTAATATTTATTGATGATATTCTGGTTTTCTCAAAATCAGCCGAGGAGCATGCGAGACATCTCAGGCTCATTCTTCAGACTCTAAAAGATCATCAGTTATTTGCCAAGTTCAGCAAGTGTGAATTTTGGATAGATCGGGTTTCCTTTTTGGGGCACGTGATTTCAGGAAAAGGGTTGGAAGTCGATCCCTCGAAAATTGAGGCCGTGCTTAAGTGGGAAAAACCAAAGAATGCCTCAGAGATTAGGAGTTTCTTGGGATTGGCCGGTTATTACAGAAGGTTTGTTCAGGACTTCTCCAAGATTGCGGCACCGTTAACCCGGTTGACAAAGAAGGATGCTAAGTTTGTCTGGGATGAGAAATGTGATCAAAGCTTCAACTTTTTGAAAGAAAAGTTAGTCTCAGCTCCGGTGTTAACGCTTCCCGAGGGTTCAGAAGAGTATGCAGTGTATACAGATGCTTCCAAGGAAGGCTTAGGTTGTGTTTTGACTCAGAAAGGAAAGGTGATCGCCTATGCTTCCCGTAAGCTAAAGGAATATGAAAGGAATTATCCGACACACGACCTGGAGCTTGCAGCCGTGATTTTTGCGCTCGGGAAATGGAGACATTATCTTTACGGGACTTCCTTTGAAATCTTTACTGACCACAAGAGCTTCCAGTATTTATTCACGTAGAAGGATCTAAATATGAGGCAACGGCGTTGGATGGAAAAGTTGGAAGACTATGATTGTACAATTAAGTACCATCCCGGGAAAGCCAATGTGGTCGCCGATGCACTTAGCAGGAAGGCGAGTGTATCGAGTGTAGAAATAAAGGAAAGTGAGGAAGTTGCTCCGATTGTGTTACGGGCTCGGGTTTCTAATATCACAGTTCAGCCGGAATTGAAGAATCAGTTGTTTGAGGCTCAGAATAGGGATCCGGAAGTACAGAAACTTGCAAGTAAAGCTAAGGATGACCCGGAGAGTCCGTTTGGGTTTGATGAGACCGGGTTGCTTCGGTTTAAGAACGGAATAGTAGTACCTGAAGAATTGAGACGGGTCCTACTCGAAGAAGCTCACAAGTCAGCCTACTCGATCCACCCAGGAGGAAACAAGATGTATAAGGATTTGAAGCAATTTTATTGGTGGAACGGGTTGAAGAGAGACGTGGCAGAGTACGTGAAACATTGCCTGACTTGCCAGAAAGTGAAAGCTGAGCACCAAAAACCCGCGGGACTTCTACAACCGTTACCTATTCCCGAGTGGAAGTGGGAACAAGTAACGATGGACTTTGTTTCCGGATTACCAAAGGTTAAAGGCGGGTTTGATGGAATTTGGGTGATCGTGGATAGATTTACGAAGTTTGCTCACTTTCTACCGGTCCGGATGTCCTATAAGATCCCGAAGTTGGCTGAAATCTATAACAGAGAGATTATTCGACTTCATGGTATTCCGGTGAGCATAGTTTCAGACCGAGACCCGAGGTTTACTTCTAAGTTGTGGCAGGAGTTACAGGCCGTTTTGGGAACGAAACTTAAGTTCAGTACAGCATTTCACCCTCAAACAGACGGCCAGACTGAAAGGCTAATCAGGTATTTGGAAGATCTTCTTCGGGCTTGCGCGATGGATTTTCAGAACTCGTGGTCAGAACAGCTTCCCTTGATCGAGTTTGCTTATAATAACAGCTTTCAGGCTTCGATCGGGATGGCTCCTTATGAGTTACTTTATGGAAGAAAGTGCCGATCTCCGTTGTTCTTCGACCTGGAGGAATGGAAATGGTCGAAGCAGGAAGGGGTAAAGAAAGGTGAAAGATTCGAAAGGCCTTCCAAAGTTGTTCAAGCTATGATTGAAAAGGTTCAAATGATTCAACAACGAATGAAAGCCGCGCAAGATAGGCAAAAGAGCTATGCCGATAAGCGCCGAAGAGATCTAGAATTTGAAGTGGGTGACCAGGTATTCTTGAAGGTGTCACCAAGGAAAGGTTTCACCCGGATCGGGAAAGGAGGAAAGCTTAATCCTCGCTACCTAGGTCCGTTCGAGATTTTGGAAAGAATAGGCGAGGTAGCCTATCGACTGGACCTACCACCGAGTCTTACGGGGATTCACAACGTGTTTCATGTTTCACAATTAAGGAAATATTACCCCGATGAGACTACGATTCTCCCCGTGGAAGAAGTTGAACTGGAACCGAATTTGACATTTGTTCAGAGGCCGGTTAAGATCTTGGATCGGAAATTTCAGGAATTAAGAAACCGGAGAATTCCCATGGTTAAGGTTTTGTGGAGGAGTGATAAAACCGAGGAAGCTACTTGGGAAACAGAGGATAAAATGAAACGGTTCCACCCTGAGTTGTTCGAGCAAGACTAGAGAATCTGGGGACCAGATTCTTCTAAGGGGGGGAGAGTTGTAACGCCCCGGTTTCCGGATGAACAGGTAAGCACGCCACGTGTGCGTTTTGAGCGTAGGTTTATTTTATTTCTTTTAATTTTATAATATTCTTACGTGGCATTCATATTTTATAAAATTCATGAAACATTATTTATATTAATTCTTTAAATTCATATCATTCAAAATATTACTTCATGACACGAAAAAATATTTATTGCATGAAATCAATTACCGAGAGTGATAGAATTACCAAATTGTCCCTAGTTAAATACTTTCTAAAATATTAGGGACTTAATTGCATGATTTCTAAGGGCCAAATTGAGCATATTTTAGATGGTGACATACCTAATTGCATAACTTATAGACTTCAAGGATTAATTGGCAAATTGACATATTTCACTCAAACCAAGAAGGGAATGTATCGATATCATCTCTTCTCCCACATTCCTTGATCATTTTCAACCAAAAATTTACCAAACATATTCATCCCTCTCTCGGTATTCCAAGGAGGAAAAGGGAAGAAGATAATTTTCATTTCAATCATCAAGATTTCAAGAAGTGTTCAAGAAATAGAGAGATCATCATCATCATCATACTTCTTCATTTCTTCCATCTTTAAGGTTGGTTTGCATGAGTTGAGGATTCTTGATCATATTTGCATGAGCTAGGGTTTGAGTTGGTTATACTAGATGAATTGTTAGTTGTGTAAAACATGATTGAATGATTATAACTTGAATTATGACATGGTTTGTGGCTTGAAATTTAGGATATTTGGCATGAGTGATCAAGTTTGATCATGTACATGAAACCTTGGGAATCTTGTTGTATTGCATGTTTTATGTGTTAAAGTGTGATATTATTATACCATAAGTGTATTTACATCATATTCCCAGAAATTATAGCAATTTGGGATCAAAATCAAAATTGTTGTTGCTTTGTTGTTTCTTCCCGAGAGCATGCTCTGTTCTGCTCTGTTTTTCCCAGTTGCAGAACTGGGAACGACCGTTCCCAGCCTCAAGGCATTGCGGGAACGGGCGTTCCCTTCTTTTGAATCAAATGTGCGCGGCCGACTATGGGAACGGCCGTTCCCACTTTGGCCTTGGAGCCGGAAGGGCCGTTCCCGGCCAAGCGCGTTTTAAAAATGGAAAAACGTTGCCGCGTTTTCTGGGCAACGGGAACGACCGTTCCCAGTTTTCAATGGAAGCCTGGAACGGCCGTTCCCAAGTGACTGACAGAACAAAATTCACTGCATAAAATTACGATTTTGACCCCTCGATCCAACGACTTCTTTGACCCCGAATTGCTATAATACGTGTTAATATGATGTGAAACGAAAAGTTATAATACCACATTGCATTTTCATGGTCGTCTCGACACGTTTTCGCCGTTCGTCATATTTTGGCCATTTTAGTCCATGTCTCATGTTCATATGTCGTATTTGCACAGGTCACGAGGGCGTGGACGAGGAGCAAGCTCCTTAGAACGCTACTTTATTTTATTTTGCAAGAAAGGTGAGGTTTTGTTTTGGTAAAACGAACCCTATAACCCTTATGTGCTAATTTCCAGCCAAAACCTATTATACTTATAAACATTCTCAAAGTAACAAATATTTCAAGCAAGAATGTATTGATTGTAATGATTTTCAAGCATGTTGGCGAGTACATGATTGCACGTGGGCCCGAGGGTAATTCTTGAGCCAACCGGGAAAGCAAGGGCTGACGGGTAACTCCTGAATTATCCTCACATTGTTGGGATCACCCCCGAAGCCACTAGGAGATTAGTGGTGGAAGGAGTTCCGTGTCTAGAGGGTCATGTCCTCTACACACACCATGTCGTGGATAGTCGAGCCTTGCAAACTCGCTATCACCCGGAGGAAGAAGGAGACTGGGGATTAATCCAGCATGTCGGGTTATCCTCGGGTTATTGCATGTTTTCAAGTATGAAATTGTCTATGTGAGCACTAAAGATATTGCATGATCACTTATTTATCAAGCAAGCACGCATGATCACGTATTGTTCACGATTGGGAGTTCGGTTGGAGATTGCCCTTACTCGCCGGGGCCACATGTTCATGATATTGACAAGCATGATTGATTAAACGTGTTAAAATGGATAGTTGTAATCTCGGGCAAAGGATGAGATTTCTTGAACTATATAATTATTGTTTTCTAAAAGTCTTTACCCGAGGCTACAACTTGCATGTGACGTGTGTTATATATATTTATTGCCCCTCACTCAGCCTTCGGTAGACTGATACTTCACTTTTCAGGTACCTTTTGAGCGTGGTTGTGCTAGGCGGGAGTTGGTCGAGTCCTGCATTATCACGGGTCTAGTATTGCACCTTTCATGTACATATTAGATCGGATATCATGTTATGTTCACGATTGACAGCTTTTGGATACTTATTGATGTATATTATTGAAGATATGATAATGTATTGATAGATAATTGGTACCTATATGTATCTATGAAATAAATATGGTACTTATATATATATGAATGACTTTACTGCTTCCGCTTTTCTATTCATGGTCGTTTTGATTTTGTTGGGGAGAGTGTCCCGCCTAGAGCGTCGTTTTGTTGTCACCCGTTCGCTGTAGTCTTGGTTTATGTATGAACTGTCCATTTCATACGTGGATTGAGGCTACAGTGCGGGGGATGTGGCGCCTTGGGATCTAGGGTGCTACATCTACAGGTGGTATCAGAGCCCGGTTGCAAAACCGAGGTTCTCGAGTCGTATTGAGTCAGTCTAGGTCGCACGGCATAGGATTATGTGGTATATGGGAGTCTGCATTGGGTTGATTTGCTTGATTTACTCCCTTATTCGCATTAGTTGCACTACTTGATCTTTCTTAAATATGTATTACTTGATGTTATGGAAATTCTATGCACACATTTGCATTTATTGATCAAGCCACGCATGTTTAGTGATCTAATTTCAGGATGGAGCCCGATAGACATTACAGTGATCGATCCTCGAGGCACAGGCATCATCATCGCCGACATCACCGTCGCGAGAGATCACCACCTCCTCCGCCTGCTCAGGCACAGCCCCAGGACTTTATGAACGCAGTAGTGGGGCTAATTGATCAGAGGTTACAGGAACGGGTACCTCCACCACCACCACCAGCGCAGGTAGCACCTCCAGAGAACTCCATTTCTGCTATCTTGCGAGAATTCCAGAATCAGCGTCCCCCGAAGTTCTATAAGGGAGACGACATACAGGCAGAGATGTGGTTGAAGGAGATTGAGAGAATTTGGCAGCTTATTCCTTGTGACAGTCAGGAGAAGGCTCGTTGTACACTCACTCTTATTCAGGGCGAGACCTACTCCTGGTGGGAGAGCACACAGATCGTTCTGGAGGCAGCAGGGACAGAGATTACCTGGGAGGTCTTTGTACGGGAGTTTAGAAACAAGTATATTCCTCCAGCTTCCCGTACCCGCAGATTGAGGGAGTTTACAGAGCTAAAGCAGGGAGGCAGGTCCGTGGGTCAGTACATCGCCGAGTTTGAGAGGCTTTCTCGCTATGCACCTAACATAGCGAACGATGACTTTCACAAGGCGATGCAGTTCGTTCAGGGGTTGAGACCGGACATCCAGGATGCACTGAAAGCGACTAATACCAGTACCTGGGCAAAGGCTACTGCAAAGGCCCTAAAGGTTGAAGATTCTGATAGTGCCAGGAGGGCTACTCAGCGAGCAGGACAGGCTTCAGGCTCGAGATCAGGCCAGGGTTCGAGCTCAGGAAAAAGGCCGATGGTTTATTCTGCACCTCCAGCACAGAGGGACTCTGGGAAGAAGTTTAAGACTGCAGGATCGTCACAGAAGGGTGCAGGGCCGTTACTGAAGGGTCCGAGAGCTCCAGCACCACCTCAGCCACCCCAGAGACCGAGATGCACATGGTGTGGACATCCTACGCACACTTATGATAACTGCAGGCGTCGGTTGGGCCTATGTTTGATCTGTGGGAGTAACGAGCACTTGGTTGATGGTTGTCCGGATCGTCAGGATCCACCACCTGCAGGACCGAGGCCACTTGTGAGGGCTCGAGCTTATGCACTTGCTGGAGAGGAGCAGGATGCTGATATTGACCCCGCTGCAGTAGTTGAAGGTATCATTTGCATTCATGGCACGAACATCCATACATTATTTGATCCAGGAGCTACACACTCCTTTCTTGCGCATTCTATTGCTATTACCTTGTCTTTGCCTGCTATGTGTACTTCTGTGCGTTATATAGTTAGTACTCCTTTCGGTAGTAGGCGAGAGACGGATCAGGTTTACAGGGATGTTCCAGTTGTGATTGAAGGCCGGGAATTTCTAACAGACTTTATTGTGATGCCAATGGAGAGATACGGGGCTATTCTGGGGATGGAATGGTTATACAGGCATTGTGCTACTGTGGATTGTTGGGCTAAGAAGGTTCAGTTGGGTTCAGAGGTTGTTACGGGCTGTACTTCGAAGACTGTACCCTTACTTTCATTTTCAGAGGCTCAGAGACTAGTCAGAGACGGGGCTACAGGGTTCATTGCTTACATTCTGAACAAGCCTAAGGATCAAGTGAAGTTAGAGGACACCGAGGTAGTAAAGGAATTTCCCGAGGTGTTTCCAGAGAAATTGGATTCATTGCCGCCTAAACGGGAGATTGAATTTGTGATCGATCTTTTCCCGAATGCCGAGCCGTATTCTAAGACTCCTTACCGGATGGCTCCAGCCGAATTAAAGGAACTAAAAGTTCAGCTTGAGGCTCTATTGGAAGTTGGGTACATTCGGCCAAGTTCGTCGCCGTGGGGAGCACCGGTGTTGTTTGTAAAGAAAAAGGACGGGACTCTAAGAATGTGCATCGACTATAGAGAGTTGAACAGGATGACTATTAAGAACAAGTATCCCCTCCCACACATCGAGGAGTTGTTCGATATACTCCAGGGTTCCAAGGTGTATTCGAAATTGGATTTAAGACAGGGATACTACCAGCTGCGAATCCGAGCAGAGGATATTCCAAAGACAGGATTCAATACTCGGTACGGGCATTATGAGTTCGTGGTTATGCCTTTTGGATTAACTAACGCCCCTGCAGCTTTTATGGATATGATGCACCGGATATTCAGGCCTTTTCTCGACAAGTTCGTGGTAATATTTATTGATGATATTCTGGTTTTCTCAAAATCAGCCGAGGAGCATGCGAGACATCTCAGGCTCATTCTTCAGACTCTAAAAGATCATCAGTTATTTGCCAAGTTCAGCAAGTGTGAATTTTGGATAGATCGGGTTTCCTTTTTGGGGCACGTGATTTCAGGAAAAGGGTTGGAAGTCGATCCCTCGAAAATTGAGGCCGTGCTTAAGTGGGAAAAACCAAAGAATGCCTCAGAGATTAGGAGTTTCTTGGGATTGGCCGGTTATTACAGAAGGTTTGTTCAGGACTTCTCCAAGATTGCGGCACCGTTAACCCGGTTGACAAAGAAGGATGCTAAGTTTGTCTGGGATGAGAAATGTGATCAAAGCTTCAACTTTTTGAAAGAAAAGTTAGTCTCAGCTCCGGTGTTAACGCTTCCCGAGGGTTCAGAAGAGTATGCAGTGTATACAGATGCTTCCAAGGAAGGCTTAGGTTGTGTTTTGACTCAGAAAGGAAAGGTGATCGCCTATGCTTCCCGTAAGCTAAAGGAATATGAAAGGAATTATCCGACACACGACCTGGAGCTTGCAGCCGTGATTTTTGCGCTCGGGAAATGGAGACATTATCTTTACGGGACTTCCTTTGAAATCTTTACTGACCACAAGAGCCTCCAGTATTTATTCACGCAGAAGGATCTAAATATGAGGCAACGGCGTTGGATGGAAAAGTTGGAAGACTATGATTGTACAATTAAGTACCATCCCGGGAAAGCCAATGTGGTCGCCGATGCACTTAGCAGGAAGGCGAGTGTATCGAGTGTAGAAATAAAGGAAAGTGAGGAAGTTGCTCCGATTGTGTTACGGGCTCGGGTTTCTAATATCACAGTTCAGCCGGAATTGAAGAATCAGTTGTTTGAGGCTCAGAATAGGGATCCGGAAGTACAGAAACTTGCAAGTAAAGCTAAGGATGACCCGGAGAGTCCGTTTGGGTTTGATGAGACCGGGGTGCTTCGGTTTAAGAACAGAATAGTAGTACCTGAAGAATTGAGACGGGTCCTACTCGAAGAAGCTCACAAGTCAGCCTACTCGATCCACCCAGGAGGAAACAAGATGTATAAGGATTTGAAGCAATTTTATTGGTGGAACGGGTTGAAGAGAGACGTGGCAGAGTACGTGAAACATTGCCTGACTTGCCAGAAAGTGAAAGCTGAGCACCAAAAACCCGCGGGACTTCTACAACCGTTACCTATTCCCGAGTGGAAGTGGGAACAAGTAACGATGGACTTTGTTTCCGGATTACCAAAGGTTAAAGGCGGGTTTGATGGAATTTGGGTGATCGTGGATAGATTTACGAAGTTTGCTCACTTTCTACCGGTCCGGATGTCCTATAAGATCCCGAAGTTGGCTGAAATCTATAACAGAGAGATTATTCGACTTCATGGTATTCCGGTGAGCATAGTTTCAGACCGAGACCCGAGGTTTACTTCTAAGTTGTGGCAGGAGTTACAGGCCGTTTTGGGAACGAAACTTAAGTTCAGTACAGCATTTCACCCTCAAACAGACGGCCAGACTGAAAGGCTAATCAGGTATTTGGAAGATCTTCTTCGGGCTTGCGCGATGGATTTTCAGAACTCGTGGTCAGAACAGCTTCCCTTGATCGAGTTTGCTTATAATAACAGCTTTCAGGCTTCGATCGGGATGGCTCCTTATGAGTTACTTTATGGAAGAAAGTGCCGATCTCCGTTGTTCTTCGACCTGGAGGAATGGAAATGGTCGAAGCAGGAAGGGGTAAAGAAAGGTGAAAGATTCGAAAGGCCTTCCAAAGTTGTTCAAGCTATGATTGAAAAGGTTCAAATGATTCAACAACGAATGAAAGCCGCGCAAGATAGGCAAAAGAGCTATGCCGATAAGCGCCGAAGAGATCTAGAATTTGAAGTGGGTGACCGGGTATTCTTGAAGGTGTCACCAAGGAAAGGTTTCACCCGGATCGGGAAAGGAGGAAAGCTTAATCCTCGCTACCTAGGTCCGTTCGAGATTTTGGAAAGAATAGGCGAGGTAGCCTATCGACTGGACCTACCACCGAGTCTTACGGGGATTCACAACGTGTTTCATGTTTCACAATTAAGGAAATATTACCCCGATGAGACTACGATTCTCCCCGTGGAAGAAGTTGAACTGGAACCGAATTTGACATTTGTTCAGAGGCCGGTTAAGATCTTGGATCGGAAATTTCAGGAATTAAGAAACCGGAGAATTCCCATGGTTAAGGTTTTGTGGAGGAGTGATAAAACCGAGGAAGCTACTTGGGAAACAGAGGATAAAATGAAACGGTTCCACCCTGAGTTGTTCGAGCAAGACTAGAGAATCTGGGGACCAGATTCTTCTAAGGGGGGGAGAGTTGTAACGCCCCGGTTTCCGGATGAACAGGTAAGCACGCCACGTGTGCGTTTTGAGCGTAGGTTTATTTTATTTCTTTTAATTTTATAATATTCTTACGTGGCATTCATATTTTATAAAATTCATGAAACATTATTTATATTAATTCTTTAAATTCATATCATTCAAAATATTATTTCATGACACGAAAAAATATTTATTGCATGAAATCAATTACCGAGAGTGATAGAATTACCAAATTGTCCCTAGTTAAATACTTTCTAAAATATTAGGGACTTAATTGCATGATTTCTAAGGGCCAAATTGAGCATATTTTAGATGGTGACATACCTAATTGCATAACTTATAGACTTCAAGGATTAATTGGCAAATTGACATATTTCACTCAAACCAAGAAGGGAATGTATCGATATCATCTCTTCTCCCACATTCCTTGATCATTTTCAACCAAAAATTTGCCAAACATATTCATCCCTCTCTCGGTATTCCAAGGAGGAAAAGGGAAGAAGATAATTTTCATTTCAATCATCAAGATTTCAAGAAGTGTTCAAGAAATAGAGAGATCATCATCATCATCATACTTCTTCATTTCTTCCATCTTTAAGGTTGGTTTGCATGAGTTGAGGATTCTTGATCATATTTGCATGAGCTAGGGTTTGAGTTGGTTATACTAGATGAATTGTTAGTTGTGTAAAACATGATTGAATGATTATAACTTGAATTATGACATGGTTTGTGGCTTGAAATTTAGGATATTTGGCATGAGTGATCAAGTTTGATCATGTACATGAAACCTTGGGAATCTTGTTGTATTGCATGTTTTATGTGTTAAAGTGTGATATTATTATACCATAAGTGTATTTACATCATATTCCCAGAAATTATAGCAATTTGGGATCAAAATCAAAATTGTTGTTGCTTTGTTGTTTCTTCCCGAGAGCATGCTCTGTTCTGCTCTGTTTTTCCCAGTTGCAGAACTGGGAACGACCGTTCCCAGCCTCAAGGCATTGCGGGAACGGGCGTTCCCTTCTTTTGAATCAAATGTGCGCGGCCGACTATGGGAACGGCCGTTCCCACTTTGGCCTTGGAGCCGGAAGGGCCGTTCCTGGCCAAGCGCGTTTTAAAAATGGAAAAACGTTGCCGCGTTTTCTGGGCAACGGGAACGACCGTTCCCAGTTTTCAAAGGAAGCCTGGAACGGCCGTTCCCAAGGGACTGACAGAACAAAATTCACTGCATAAAATTACGATTTTGACCCCTCGATCCAACGACTTCTTTGACCCCGAATTGCTATAATACGTGTTAATATGATGTGAAACGAAAAGTTATAATACCACATTGCATTTTCATGGTCGTCTCGACACGTTTTCGCCGTTCGTCATATTTTGGCCATTTTAGTCCATGTCTCATGTTCATATGTCGTATTTGCACAGGTCACGAGGGCGTGGACGAGGAGCAAGCTCCTTAGAACGCTACTTTATTTTATTTTGCAAGAAAGGTGAGGTTTTGTTTTGGTAAAACGAACCCTATAACCCTTATGTGCTAATTTTCAGCCAAAACCTATTATACTTATAAACATTCTCAAAGTAACAAATATTTCAAGCAAGAATGTATTGATTGTAATGATTTTCAAGCATGTTGGCGAGTACATGATTGCACGTGGGCCCGAGGGTAATTCTTGAGCCAACCGGGAAAGCAAGGGCTGACGGGTAACTCCTGAATTATCCTCACATTGTTGGGATCACCCCCGAAGCCACTAGGAGATTAGTGGTGGAAGGAGTTCCGTGTCTAGAGGGTCATGTCCTCTACACACACCATGTCGTGGATAGTCGAGCCTTGCAAACTCGCTATCACCCGGAGGAAGAAGGAGACTGGGGATTAATCCAGCATGTCGGGTTATCCTCGGGTTATTGCATGTTTTCAAGTATGAAATTGTCTATGTGAGCACTAAAGATATTGCATGATCACTTATTTATCAAGCAAGCACGCATGATCACGTATTGTTCACGATTGGGAGTTCGGTTGGAGATTGCCCTTACTCGCCGGGGCCACATGTTCATGATATTGACAAGCATGATTGATTAAACGTGTTAAAATGGATAGTTGTAATCTCGGGCAAAGGATGAGATTTCTTGAACTATATAATTATTGTTTTCTAAAAGTCTTTACCCGAGGCTACAACTTGCATGTGACGTGTGTTATATATATTTATTGCCCCTCACTCAGCCTTCGGTAGACTGATACTTCACTTTTCAGGTACCTTTTGAGCGTGGTTGTGCTAGGCGGGAGTTGGTCGAGTCCTGCATTATCACGGGTCTAGTATTGCACCTTTCATGTACATATTAGATCGGATATCATGTTATGTTCACGATTGACAGCTTTTGGATACTTATTGATGTATATTATTGAAGATATGATAATGTATTGATAGATAATTGGTACCTATATGTATCTATGAAATAAATATGGTACTTATATATATATGAATGACTTTACTGCTTCCGCTTTTCTATTCATGGTCGTTTTGATTTTGTTGGGGAGAGTGTCCCGCCTAGAGCGTCGTTTTGTTGTCACCCGTTCGCTGTAGTCTTGGTTTATGTATGAACTGTCCATTTCATACGTGGATTGAGGCTACAGTGCGGGGGATGTGGCGCCTTGGGATCTAGGTTTATTTTATTTCTTTTAATTTTATAATATTCTTACGTGGCATTCATATTTTATAAAATTCATGAAACATTATTTATATTAATTCTTTAAATTCATATCATTCAAAATATTATTTCATGACACGAAAAAATATTTATTGCATGAAATCAATTACCGAGAGTGATAGAATTACCAAATTGTCCCTAGTTAAATACTTTCTAAAATATTAGGGACTTAATTGCATGATTTCTAAGGGCCAAATTGAGCATATTTTAGATGGTGACATACCTAATTGCATAACTTATAGACTTCAAGGATTAATTGGCAAATTGACATATTTCACTCAAACCAAGAAGGGAATGTATCGATATCATCTCTTCTCCCACATTCCTTGATCATTTTCAACCAAAAATTTGCCAAACATATTCATCCCTCTCTCGGTATTCCAAGGAGGAAAAGGGAAGAAGATAATTTTCATTTCAATCATCAAGATTTCAAGAAGTGTTCAAGAAATAGAGAGATCATCATCATCATCATACTTCTTCATTTCTTCCATCTTTAAGGTTGGTTTGCATGAGTTGAGGATTCTTGATCATATTTGCATGAGCTAGGGTTTGAGTTGGTTATACTAGATGAATTGTTAGTTGTGTAAAACATGATTGAATGATTATAACTTGAATTATGACATGCTTTGTGGCTTGAAATTTAGGATATTTGGCATGAGTGATCAAGTTTGATCATGTACATGAAACCTTGGGAATCTTGTTGTATTGCATGTTTTATGTGTTAAAGTGTGATATTATTATACCATAGGTGTATTTACATCATATTCCCAGAAATTATAGCAATTTGGGATCAAAATCAAAATTGTTGTTGCTTTGCTGTTTCTTCCCGAGAGCATGCTCTGTTCTGCTCTGTTTTTCCCAGTTGCAGAACTGGGAACGACCGTTCCCAGCCTCAAGGCATTGCGGGAACGGGCGTTCCCTTCTTTTGAATCAAATGTGCGCGGCCGACTATGGGAACGGCCGTTCCCACTTTGGCCTTGGAGCCGGAAGGGCCGTTCCCGGCCAAGCGCGTTTTAAAAATGGAAAAACGTTGCCGCGTTTTCTGGGCAACGGGAACGACCGTTCCCAGTTTTCAAAGGAAGCCTGGAACGGCCGTTCCCAAGGCGCCACATCCCCCGCACTGTAGCCTCAATCCACGTATGAAATGGACAGTTCATACATAAACCAAGACTACAGCGAACGGGTGACAACAAAACGACGCTCTAGGCGGGACACTCTCCCCAACAAAATCAAAACGACCATGAATAGAAAAGCGGAAGTAGTAAAGTCATTCATATATATATAAGTACCATATTTATTTCATAGATACATATAGGTACCAATTATCTATCAATACATTATCATATCTTCAATAATATACATCAATAAGTATCCAAAAGCTGTCAATCGTGAACATAACATGATATCCGATCTAATATGTACATGAAAGGTGCAATACTAGACCCGTGATAATGCAGGACTCGACCAACTCTCGCCTAGCACAACCACGCTCAAAAGGTACCTGAAAAGTGAAGTATCAGTCTACCGAAGACTGAGTGAGGGGCAATAAATATATATAACACACGTCACATGCAAGTTGTAGCCTCGGGTAAAGACTTTTAGAAAACAATAATTATATAGTTCAAGAAATCTCATCCTTTGCCCGAGATTACAACTATCCATTTTAACACGTTTAATCAATCATGCTTGTCAATATCATGAACATGTGGCCCCGGCGAGTAAGGGCAATCTCCAACCGAACTCCCAATCGTGAACAATACGTGATCATGCGTGCTTGCTTGATAAATAAGTGATCATGCAATATCTTTAGTGCTCACATAGACAATTTCATACTTGAAAACATGCAATAACCCGAGGATAACCCGACATGCTGGATTAATCCCCAGTCTCCTTCTTCCTCCGGGTGATAGCGAGTTTGCAAGGCTCGACTATCCACGACATGGTGTGTGTAGAGGACATGACCCTCTAGACACGGAACTCCTTCCACCACTAATCTCCTAGTGGCTTCGGGGGTGATCCCAACAATGTGAGGATAATTCAGGAGTTACCCGTCAGCCCTTGCTTTCCCGGTTGGCTCAAGAATTACCCTCGGGCCCACGTGCAATCATGTACTCGCCAACATGCTTGAAAATCATTACAATCAATACATTCTTGCTTGAAATATTTGTTACTTTGAGAATGTTTATAAGTATAATAGGTTTTGGCTGAAAATTAGCACATAAGGGTTATAGGGTTCGTTTTACCAAAACAAAACCTCACCTTTCTTGCAAAATAAAGTAAAGTAGCGTTCTAAGGAGCTTGCTCCTCGTCCACGCCCTCGTGACCTGTGCAAATACGACATATGAACATGAGACATGGACTAAAATGGCCAAAATATGACGAACGGCGAAAACATGTCGAGACGACCATGAAAATGCAATGTGGTATTATAACTTTTCGTTTCACATCATATTAACACGTATTATAGCAATTCGGGGTCAAAGAAGTCGTTGGATCGAGGGGTCAAAATCGTAATTTTATGCAGTGAATTTTGTTCTGTCAGTCCCTTGGGAACGGCCGTTCCAGGCTTCCTTTGAAAACTGGGAACGGTCGTTCCCGTTGCCCAGAAAACGCGGCAACGTTTTTCCATTTTTAAAACGCGCTTGGCCGGGAACGGCCCTTCCGGCTCCAAGGCCAAAGTGGGAACGGCCGTTCCCATAGTCGGCCGCGCACATTTGATTCAAAAGAAGGGAACGCCCGTTCCCGCAATGCCTTGAGGCTGGGAACGGTCGTTCCCAGTTCTGCAACTGGGAAAAACAGAGCAGAACAGAGCATGCTCTCGGGAAGAAACAACAAAGCAACAACAATTTTGATTTTGATCCCAAATTGCTATAATTTCTGGGAATATGATGTAAATACACTTATGGTATAATAATATCACACTTTAACACATAAAACATGCAATACAACAAGATTCCCAAGGTTTCATGTACATGATCAAACTTGATCACTCATGCCAAATATCCTAAATTTCAAGCCACAAACCATGTCATAATTCAAGTTATAATCATTCAATCATGTTTTACACAACTAACAATTCATCTAGTATAACCAACTCAAACCCTAGCTCATGCAAATATGATCAAGAATCCTCAACTCATGCAAACCAACCTTAAAGATGGAAGAAATGAAGAAGTATGATGATGATGATGATCTCTCTATTTCTTGAACACTTCTTGAAATCTTGATGATTGAAATGAAAATTATCTTCTTCCCTTTTCCTCCTTGGAATACCGAGAGAGGGATGAATATGTTTGGCAAATTTTTGGTTGAAAATGATCAAGGAATGTGGGAGAAGAGATGATATCGATACATTCCCTTCTTGGTTTGAGTGAAATATGTCAATTTGCCAATTAATCCTTGAAGTCTATAAGTTATGCAATTAGGTATGTCACCATCTAAAATATGCTCAATTTGGCCCTTAGAAATCATGCAATTAAGTCCCTAATATTTTAGAAAGTATTTAACTAGGGACAATTTGGTAATTCTATCACTCTCGGTAATTGATTTCATGCAATAAATATTTTTTCGTGTCATGAAATAATATTTTGAATGATATGAATTTAAAGAATTAATATAAATAATGTTTCATGGATTTTATAAAATATGAATGCCACGTAAGAATATTATAAAATTAAAAGAAATAAAATAAACCTATGCTCAAAACGCACACGTGGCGTGCTTACCTGTTCATCCGGAAACCGGGGCGTTACATTTCCACTTTGTTATTTCATTTGACAGTTATTCTTGATTGCAATACCTATGATATTTAAGCGGGTTACCTGCAATCCAATAAAACTTATGCTTCGACACATATTTTGAAAACAGTCTGTATTCGGCCAGGTCTTTGTGAAAGGTTCGCTTTAGATATTCGGAAAAAAAAAAAGAAAAAAGTATATATAATCAAAATAGAAAACTTATCTTGCATTTATTTTTTTTCGGGTCATAGCTTTGTTCATCATGTAACTTTTTCGCATATTTTCTCAATGTTTGAATTGCGTAAAAAGTAGCTTGAGATCTGCTGTTATCGAGCTTTTTCATATGAATCGACATGCTTGTGTTGTGGTTTTTGTTTTTGTTTTCAGCATACGACGTTAATGTTGTTTTCGCTCAAAATGCTTAAATAAGATATCAATCCCTTTTTTTTAAAAGATCTTATCATAATAAGTTAGAGTTTCAAAGAGGCTAATCTAGAAAAATGAGAGCAATTATTTGGATCATCATATCTCGAGAGTTGTATATATAGCGTCTTAGAACTTAGGGTTTTCCCTAATCAGTTATGCATGTGTGTCTTCCTTCGGTTTACCCTAGATTCATTTTCATAGTTGCTACTTCATAGCACTCTTCCAGGTTTCCTTATTCTTTACGTCTCCTCATCAACTAACCACATCTGTGAGATGATTCATTTTGTTCGCTCATGCTCCCAGCGAATTCTTCTGTTTGCTCGAGTCCCAGCAAACTCGTCTGTTCACCTTATACGATCAAGTTGGTAGCTCGGACTTCCAGCCTTATTTACATGTTGGGATAAATCTTGAATTAGATGGGTAGGATCCCAATATTAATAAAAACTTACTTATGCAAAAATTGACAATTAGCCCCGATATATATATATATAGGATTAATTGTACATACATCCTCGGAGGCTTGGGGAAAATACAACTATCCTTAAGATTTAGAAAATTACAACTAAAGTTTAAATTTTATTTATTTATTGTTTGTCTAGATTAGGATATTCATCATCGATTACGGTGACTAATCCCTCGTTGAATTGCAGACACCTCATAATTAAAAATTAGGTGTACGGTGGAGCCAACCATAATGGAAAATTAGGTAAATCTTGGTTGTGATTTGTAGAATATTTAATGTAAAACATTAGTGTAAATCAATTATCATAAAAAATTATTATTTGTAACATAATTAACCGACAACTTGCATGTTTTAACATAAAGATACAAATAATAATCTTTTAAGATAATTTTTTTTTAAATTCTAGAAATTTAATATTTCCATCAAAACTGAATTAAAATATATCCTTCCTTTATATTATAGTATAAATAACATAATTATCCTAAAGGGAAGATTATTAAAAAAAAAATTTGCAATAATATTTTTAGACTCTTCATAATGTTAAAGAAAAAAATTATATTACATTGTTAACCGGTTAAAATGAATAACATTGTGACAATAACAGTAAGCTGGAAACCATATTTCTAACTGGGGAAGAAAAAAAAATAAAAATTCAGACTAACTTTTGCCATTTGCAAACAATACCTCAAGTGAATCACTCCTTAAGTTAAATGTTCAATAATTCAATTACAATTGATTCCCGTTCTTCCTAAAAATTCATAAAAAATATTAGTAATATTTAATTAGAAATAAAAACTTTAATAAAAAATTATTTTCATTGATATTAGTCTCGACATTAAGATACCAACAATGGTACGTAAATATTAAATGAGAATCACTTACCATTACCTCAAGCGAATCACTTCACGACTCATTTCCATCATTAGTATCGACAATGGTACGTAAATTGTTAAATGAGATAAATAATTTTTGACAAATTATAAAATAATATATTTTTTGCAATTTATAGAATAATATATTTTGATTTATAAATCGTCATCTAAACTTGTATACGTGACATACCACCACTAATTTATTTTTAGTAATCTTAACTAAAAAATAAGATATTGGCATATCTATAATACATATAAATATCTTGTTTTTTTAATCAAAATGTTCGAGTAATCGAAAATTTTGAGAAGTACAGTAACACTGTAACGATAAGATTCATAAGAATCCAATTATTACTTATATAAGGTCCACCCGTTGTGAACAACTTGAAGCCCACTAAAACAACCCACTAAGTGAACAGGCCCAAGCGCAAAGCAATTTTCGCTTCAGGTTCCGTCATCCCACATCGAATTCGCAACAGTTTACGCACCACTTCATCTACAGTAGTCTGCTAATGGAGTTCGTCCCTTCGGGGACATCCGATAAAATTGGAACGATACAGAGAAGATTAGCATGGCCCCTGCGCAAGGATGACACGCATAAATCGAGAAATGGTCCAAATTTTTTTTTGCTATTTTTTATTTTTTTGTGAATTTTCCCTTCTGCAATTTTCGCTGTTTTTTCCCCTTTTTCTTGTCTGAGTTTTTGCAATTTTTCGCTGATGTTATTTCATTCCCCTTTTGCTTGGCTGAATTTTGCAATTTTTTATAATCCCATGATATCCTGTTGGTTTCCCGCTCCTGGGTTTCCTTGTCTGAATTAATCTTGGCGCAATTTTTGCTAATTTTTCCTTCTTTTCCTTGAATTCCATATAATCGCTGAGGGAGTTACAGATTAGATTTTGGGCATTGTGCTTCAGCGGCTGCGCTAAAGAGCATTCGTCCAGAGTTGGGTCTTCGTTTTCCTCCCACTCTGGAGACAATTAAGGTAAAATACTAAAAATCCCTTGAATTAAAATTTTCTTTATTTTTCAGTCTTAAACAAAACCCAGCAACAAACGAGGTATTGATCAATTAAGGTAATATTTTTTAGAAATAATTGATCAATACCTCTAATATAAGTATTTTCTTTTAAGTAATCTAATTTGATTTAATTAATGTGAAATATTTTTACTTTACTCCCTATAAAATTATATAACATAAATAGGATATAAATACGGCATTAGAACGTTTTAGTACTATATTTTGTAAAAATTATACAATATATTTTGAGAGGTATTTTAAGTACGGTATTATGTGAAAATCATACGATATTTTGTCAAAATAGGGAGTTAAGTAAAAATATGATACGCAATTGGGAATTTATCCCACGTTACCTAAAAAATATTACAGTTTTTTTTTTTTTTAAGATTTTAAGAGATTATGAAATAATAAATATTATTTTTTGAGTTTTATTATTTTCAAATATACTCGATGTTTAAAAGTGTATAAAATTAACAGAGTATTAAAATGTAGCTCACATACTACATCTGCAGCAGACTGCACAATTTAGCTCGTCCCATCGGGGACATTTGATAAAATTGGAATGATACGGAGAAGATGAGCATGACCCTGTGTAAGAATGACGCGCATAAATTGAGAACGGTACAAATTTTCTTTTTCCATTTTTTTTCCCCATTTTATCCAATATTTCTTATGTTTCTTTTTTGTCCGACGTTTTATTTTCTTTTTGCGATTATTGTCCAATATTTCTTATATGTCTCCTTTTCATCCAATAAATATTTTTTGTGCAATTATTTTTCTCCGCCTTATCCAATGATTTTTATATTTCTATGTGTTTTTCTTCATTTATGTCTTCTTAGTTCTTCCCTTTGGGATTCCAGGTCCATGCATGATGGGCCTATAATATTTGATATGCTATTTCAGAAATTTCATTCCGGAGTTGTACCCAGAAAAATTAGTAAATAATTATGAGTTTTTCTTTAGTTTTTTATTAAGAACAGTTAACAGTTGGGATCCTTGGGGAAACAAACCATTGAGCCGGATTCTTAATTTCTTGAATCTATAGATTGATTCATTATATTTTCTGCTCCAAGACTTTCTCTTAATTGCAAACATGGACAAGGAAAAAAAATATGGACACATGATGCCGCTAATGGTGTAATTTATACGCTCGTTGCTGCGGATGCACCGAAAATATTTAGAATTATAATGCTTCAAGTTATGTCAAGAAAAATTTTAGTTATTAAGGTAAAATAATAAATTAAATACAATCCAAAATAGACTATTAAAAGCGAATAAAGAAAAGAACAACAAAATTTAACGAGGTTTGACCAATTAAGCTTACGTTTTCGAGCACTATTTAAATATATTTCACTAGAAAAATATTACAAAGTGAGTGAGAAATTTAATTTGGAATGCAAAAAGTTAGAAGGGAGATGAGCCTATTTATATTGTTGGAATTTAGATCCTGGCCAAACTATTACAGAATTTTAATTTGAGACAGAAAACACTTATACCAACCTAATTATCTAATTGTGGGATACTAATTGTGTCACAAACCAATAAATCTCCATGTTAACACAATTTGTGGTGCATCAAATACAAACAAATTTTATCTCTCAATGAGGGTGTAGTGCTTCCAAATGCGATTACAAGCACCAACTCAAAAGTGTAGAATATTGACCAAATTTAAACAATGATTAATAAACTTAGCTTTTGTTATCACCTTGATCATCATATTTGCAAGATTTTCCATGGTTCAAATCTTTTGAAGAACAATCTGCTCTGTTTTTAGAATTTCCCACACAAAGTGATAACGAATATCGATATGGTTCATTCTTGCATGAAAAAGTTTGGTTTTTTACTAAATGAATAGCACACTGACTATTACAATACACCACAAGGTATTTCTGACCAACTCCCAAGTTTCGAAATTTTCTTGATCATCATATCTGACCTTTGGCACGTTTCGAAATTTCCCCCTTAAAAGAAATAAAAAACAGTACTAACAAATAACTTCTTTTTATGTAAATATTTATATATTTGCTGAAAAGAGAACTAAAATTAGATTGGAATATGTAGAATTACAATTTGATTAAATTAAATTCAAAATAGAATTTGATTACAATTTAGATTTGATTGATGTCCATGCAACAAGCTCACATCTAGTTCTTCTCAACAAACACGCTTCGTATTTTCTTTCTAACATCGTGTTATCTCTTATTCAAACGTATTGTTACGCTGAACTGGGCTCCTCACTTTTTTCATTTTGTTGTAGCTTTTCTCGTGGTTTTATTTTTAGGTATGCGTTTATGATGCACGAACACTTATAAAAATGTCATTTTATCGTGTCGTGTCCGTGTCGACGTATCCGTATCCATGCATCATAGTTATGCATCTTCCTTTTCTCTTCCTAAGTTGGGTTCGATATAGTTTTTCAAATGGAATAAACGAAGTTTCCGCTCAACCCCTTTAGATCGGGGTTTGTACATCTTTCCACTTTGTTATTTCATCCGACAACTATTCTTGATTGCAATACCTATAATATTTAAGCGGGTTACCTGCAATCCAAAGAAACGTATGCTTTGACACTTTTTAATTTATGCACATATTTTGAAAACAATCTATATTCGGTCAGGTCTTTGTGAAAGGTTCACTTCAAATATTCGGAAAAAAAGAAATGTATATATAATCAAAATAGAAGACTTATCTTGCACATTTTTTTTTTCAATCTCGGATCATAGCTTTGTTCATTATGTAACTTTTTTTCATATTTTCTCAATGTTTGAATTGCGTAAAAAGTAGTTTCAGATCTGCTGTTGTAGAGCTTTTTCATATACCGTCATTCTTCTCGAACAAAGGTGCAACGATCAAGAAATAGATGAATTGACATGCTTGTGTTGTGGTTTCTGTTTTTGTTTTCAGCAGACGGCGTTAATGTTGCGTTCGGCTCAAAACACCTCAATAAATTAAAATAAGAGATCAATCCTTTTTCTTTTTTAAGATCTTAACGTAATAAGTTAGAGTTTCAAAGAGACTAATCTAGAGAAACCAGACTAATTATTTGGATCATCATATCTTGAGAGTCGTATATATATAGTCTCAAAACTTAGGGTTTCCTCTAATCAGTTATGCACGCGTGTCTCCCTTCGGTTTACCCTAGATTCATTTTCATAGTTGTTACTTCGCAGCACTCCTCTAGGTTTCCTTATTCTCCACGGTCTCCTCATTAGCTAGCCACATATGCGAGATGATTCGTTTTGTTCACTCACACTCCCAGCGAATTCTTCAGTTCGCTCGAGCAGCAACGAACTCATCTTGTCACCTTATATATATTATCAAGTTGGTAGCTCGGACGTCCAGCCTTAGTCACATGTTGGGATAAATCTTGAATTAGATGGGTAGGATCCCAATATTAATAAAAACTTATGCAAAAATTGACAATTATCCCCGAGATTATATATATAGGATTAATTATACATACATCCTCAGAGGCTCGGGGAAAATACAACTATCCCCGGACAGGATTTTCTGCTCCACTTCTCAGATCTGTGACACGTGTAATTTTACTAAATAATAAAAATAATATATTAGTTTACAAAAAAACTAACGCTGAGGCGTTAAGCCAAAGGATTCTCGGTTAGTGGAGAAAAACAGATTTTTTCATTTTCTTTCTCTCCCATAATTCAATTCTTTATCAAAAATTCGCCCAAATTCTCAATCGTTCAGTTTCTTCCCCAAAACAGGGCAAATACCCATCCCGAATCGAGGCTCTTCCTCTCCAATCTCCAACATTAAGTTTTCCTTATCTCAAACAGGGCAAGTGCAGCGGATCTTTTCTTTCTCTCAAATCGGCTATCAAATCGTAGCGTAATGCTCTGCTGATCGCGGCGGCGCTGATGTTCTATTGGACGTTAAGCCAAAGGATTCTCCGTTAGTGGAAAAAAATTGATTTTTTCATTTTCTTTCTCTCCCATAATTCAATTATTCATCAAAAATTCGCCCAAATTCTCAATCATTCAGTTTCTTCCCCAAAACAAAGCAAATACTCATCCCGAATCGAGGCTCTTCCTCTCCAATCTCCAACATTAAGTTTTCCTTCTCTCAAACAGGGCAAGTGCAGCGGATCTTTTCTTTCTCTCAAATCGGCTATCAAATCGTAGTGCAATGCTGTAACGCCCCGGTTTCCGGATGAACAGGTAAGCACGCCACGCGTGAGTTTGAGCGTAGGTTTTATTTTATTTCTTTAATTTATAATATATTACGTGGCATTCATATTTTTATAAAATTCACGAAACATTATTCATGTCAATTATATGATTTCATATCATTCAAAATATTATTTCATGGCACGGAAAATATTCATTGCATGAAATTTATACCGAGAGTGGAAGAAATTGCCAAATTGTCCCTAGTTAAATATTTCTAAAATTCTAGGGACCTAATTGCATTAACTCTTAGGGGCTTGATTGAGGATAATTTGAATTGTTACATACTTAATTGGATGATTTCAAAAGACAAGGGATTAAATGGCAAATGCTACAATTTCACACAAATCAAGGAGGATGAATCATATAATCATCTCCTAGCTTCCATAAGCTCATTTCATCCAAGAATTGCCAAACATATTCATCTCCCTCTCTCTCGGTATTACAAGGAAGAAAAGAGAAGAAAATATTTTTCATCAATCATCAAGATTTCAAGAAATCTTTCAAGGAATTTGAAGTTGATCATCATCATCATCCACTTTCTTCATTTCTTGCCATTTCAAGGTTGGTTGCATGGAAAAGGATGATTTTGATTATGTTTGACATGCTTAGGGTTTGTGTAATATTTGCTAGATGGATTGATTGGACATGGAAGCATGATCAAGTGATTATTTCATGAATTATTGCATGATTTCTAGCTTGGAATCTTGAAAGTTTGGCAAGAATGATCAAGTTTGATCATCACTTGGAATCATGAAATTCTTGATGATATTGTATGGTTTAAGTGTCTAAGTGTTATATTATCCTTTTTTGAATGTGTATGCATCATACTTCATAAATTATAGCTCTTGGGGATCAAAAATGGAATTTGTTGTTGCTTTGTTGTTGTTGCCGTAGCTTCTGCTCTGTTTTGCCCTGTTCTTCATATTTGCAGAAGCTGGGAACGACCGTTCCCAGCCTCAAGGCTTGGAGGGAACGGGCGTTCCCATCCCTTTTCAAAAATATGCGCGGCCGACTATGGGAACGGCCGTTCCCACTTTGGCCTTGGAACCGGAAGGGCCGTTCCCAGCGCAGGCGCGCTTTTAAAATGGAAAAACGTTGCCGCGTTTCTTTGGGCAACGGGAACGACCGTTCCCAGTTTTCAAAGGAAGCCTGGAACGGCCGTTCCCAAGGGGCTGACAGAACAAAAGTTTCTGCATAAATTTACGATTTTGACCCCTCGATCCAACGACTTCTTTGACCCCGAATTGCTATAATATGTACTAATATGATGTGAAACCAAAAGTTATAATACCACATTGCATTTTCATGGTCGTCTCGACACGTTTTTGCCGTTCGTCATATTTTGGCCATTCTAGTCAATGTCTCATGGTTATGCATTGTATTTGCACAGGTCACGAGGGCGTGGACGAGGAGCAAGCTCCTTAGAACGCCACTTTATTATATTTTGCAAGAAAGGTGAGGTTTTGTTTTGGTAAAATGAACCCTACCACCCGTACGTGCTATTTTCGGCCAAAACCTATTATAATTATAACCGTTTTCAAAGTAATAAACATTTCAAGCAAGAATGTATCGATTGTCAAGATTTTCAATGCATGTTGGCGAGTACATGATTGCACGTGGGCCCGAGGGTAATTCTTGAGCCAACCGGGAAAGCAAGGGCTGACGGGTAACTCCTGAATTATCCTCACATTGTTGGGATCACCCCCGAAGCCACTAGGAGATTAGTGGTGGAAGGAGTTCCGTGTCTGGAGGGTCATGTCCTCTACACACACCATGTCGTGGATAGTCGAGCCTTGCAAACTCGCTATCACCCGGAGGAAGAAGGAGACTGGGGATTAATCCGGAATGTCGGGTTATCCTCGGGTTATTGCATGTTTTCAAGAATGAAATTGTCTATGTGAGCACCAAAGTATATTGCATGATCACTTAATTATCAAGCAAGCAAGCATGATCACGTATTGTTCACGATTGGGAGTTCGGTTGGAGATTGCCCTTACTCGCCGGGGCCACATGTTCATGATATTGACAAGCATGATTAATTAACGTATTAAAATGGATAGTTGTAATCTCGGGCAAAGGATAAGATTTCTTGAGCTATATAGTTATTGTCTTCTAAAAGTCTTTACCCGAGGCTACAACTTGCATGTGACTTGTGTTATATATATTTATTGCCCCTCACTCAGTCTTCGGTAGACTGATACTCCACTTTTCAGGTACCTTTTGAGCGTGGTTGTGCTAGGCGGGAGTTGGTCGAGTCTTGCATTTCCACGGGTCTAGTTTCATACCTTCATGTATATTATTTTTGGAACATTTCATGTTATGGATCGATATTCGTATTTTGGATACACGGTTATGTATATGGTTGATAGACCCTAATGTATTGATCAGTGAATGGTACCTATATGTAACTATGGAATAAATATGGTACCTATATATATATATGAATGACTTTATTGCTTCCGCTTTTATATTCATGTTTGTTGATTATTTTGGGGAGAGTGTCCCGCCTAGAGCGTCGTTTTGTTGTCACCCGTTCGCTGTGGTCTGGGTTTATGTATGAACTGTCCATTTCATACGTGGATCGAGGCTACAGTGCGGGGGATGTGGCGCCTTGGGGTCTAGGGTGCTACATCTACAGGTGGTATCAGAGCCCGGTTGCAAAACCGAGGTTCTCGAGTCGTGTCGAGTCAGTCTAGGTCGCACGGCATAGGATTATGTGGTATTTGGGAGTCTGCATTGGGCTGATTTACTTGATTTACTCCCTTATTCGCATTAATTGCACTACTTGATCTTCCTTGAATATGTATTACTTGATATTATGGAAATTCTATGCACACATTTGCATTTATTGATCAAGCCACGCATGTTTAGTGATTTGATTTCAGGATGGAGCCCGATAGATATCACAGTGATCGATCCTCGAGGCACAGGCATCATCACCGCCGACATCATCTCCGCGAGAGATCACCACCTCCTCCACCTGTTCAGGCACAGCCCCAGGATTTCATGAATGCAGTAGTGGGGCTAATTGATCAGAGATTACAGGAACGAGTACCTCCACCACCACCACCAGCGCAGGTAGCACCTCCAGAGAATCCCATTTCTGCTATCTTGCGAGAGTTCCAGAATCAGCGTCCCCCGAAGTTCTATAAGGGAGACGACATACAGGCAGAGATGTGGTTGAAGGAGATTGAGAGGATATGGCAGCTTATTCCTTGTGACAGTCAGGAGAAGGCCCGCTGTACACTCACTCTTATTCAGGGCGAGGCCTACTCCTGGTGGGAGAGCACAGAGATTGTTCTGGCGGCAGCAGGGACAGAGATTACTTGGGAGGTATTTGTACGGGAGTTCAGAAACAAGTACATTCCTCCAGCTTCTCGTACCCGCAGATTGAGGGAGTTTACAGAGCTAAAGCAGGGAGGCAGGTCTGTGGGCCAGTACATCGCCGAGTTCGAGAGGCTTTCCCGCTATGCACCCAACATAGCGAATGATGACTTTCACAAGGCGATGCAGTTCGTTCAGGGGTTGAGGCCAGACATTCAGGATGCACTGAAAGCTACTAATACCAGCACCTGGGCGAAAGCTACTGCAAAGGCCCTGAAGGTTGAGGATTCTGATAGTGCTAGGAGGGCTACTCAGCGAGCAGGACAGGCTTCAGGCTCGAGAGCAGGTCAGGGATCGAGCTCGGGAAAGAGGCCGATGGTTTACTCCGCACCTCCGGTACAGAGAGACTCTGGGAAGAAGTTTAAGACTGCAGGATCATCACAGAAGAGTGCAGGACCGTTACTGAGAGGCCCGAGAGCTCCAGCACCACCCCAGCCACCTCAGAGACCGAGATGCACCTGGTGTGGACATCCTACACACACCTATGATAACTGCAGGCGCCAGTTGGGCCTATGTTTGATCTGCGGGAGTAACGAACACCTGGTTGATGGTTGTCCGGATCGTCAGGATCCACCACCTGCAGGACCGAGACCACTGGTGAGAGCTCGGGCTTATGCACTTGCTGGAGAGGAGCAGGAGGCTGATATTGACCCCGCTGCAGTAGTTGAAGGTATTATTTGCATCCATGGCACGAACATCCATACATTATTTGATCCAGGAGCTACACACTCCTTTCTTGCGCATTCTATTGCTATTACTTTGTCTTTGCCTGCTATGTGTACTTCTGTGCGCTATATAGTCAGTACTCCTTTCGGTAGTAGGCGAGAGACGGATCAGGTTTACAGGGATGTTCCAGTTGTGATTGAAGGCAGGGAATTTCTGACAGACTTTATTGTGATGCCAATGGAAAGATACGGGGCTATTTTGGGGATGGAATGGTTATACAGGCATTGTGCTACAGTGGATTGCCGGGCTAAGAAGGTTCAGTTGGGTTCAGAGGTTGTTACGGGTTGTACCTCGAAGACCGTACCCTTACTTTCGTTTTCAGAGGCTCAGAGATTAGTCAGAGACGGGGCTACAGGGTTCATTGCTTACATTCTGAACAAGCCAAAGGATCAGGTGAAGTTAGAGGATACAGAAGTGGTGAAGGAATTCCCCGAGGTATTCCCAGAGAAATTGGATTCACTGCCGCCTGAACGAGAGATTGAATTTGTGATTGATCTTTTCCCGAATGCTGAGCCGTATTCAAAGACTCCTTACCGGATGGCTCCAGCCGAATTAAAGGAACTAAAAGTTCAGCTTGAGGCTTTATTAGAAGTTGGGTACATTCGGCCGAGTTCTTCGCCGTGGGGAGCACCGGTGTTGTTTGTCAAGAAGAAGGACGGGACTTTAAGAATGTGCATCGATTACAGGGAGTTGAACAGGATGACTATCAAGAACAAGTATCCCCTTCCACATATCGAGGAGTTATTCGATATACTCCAGGGTTCTAAGGTGTATTCGAAATTGGATTTAAGACAGGGATACTATCAGCTGCGAATCCGAGCAGAGGACATTCCTAAGACAGGATTCAATACTCGGTACGGGCACTACGAGTTCGTGGTTATGCCGTTTGGATTAACTAATGCCCCAGCAGCTTTCATGGATATGATGCACCGGATATTCAGGCCTTTCCTCGACAAGTTTGTGGTGATTTTTATTGATGATATTCTGGTTTTCTCAAAATCACCCGAGGAGCATGCGAGACATCTCAGGCTCGTTCTTCAGACACTAAAAGAGCATCAATTATTTGCCAAGTTCAGCAAGTGTGAATTTTGGATCGATCGGGTTTCCTTCTTGGGGCACGTGATTTCAGGGAAAGGATTGGAAGTCGATCCCTCGAAAATTGAGGCCGTGCTTAAGTGGGAGAAACCAAAGAACGCCTCAGAGATTAGAAGCTTCTTGGGATTGGCCGGGTATTACAGGAGATTCGTTCAGGACTTCTCTAAGATTGCCGCACCTTTAACCCGGTTGACAAAGAAGGATGTTAAGTTTGTCTGGGATGAGAAGTGTGATCAAAGTTTCAACTTCTTGAAAGAGAAGTTAGTCTCAGCTCCGGTGTTAACACTTCCCGAGGGTTCAGAAGAGTATGCAGTGTATACAGATGCTTCTAAAGAAGGCTTAGGTTGTGTTTTGACTCAGAAAGGAAAGGTGATTGCCTATGCTTCCCGAAAGCTAAAGGAATATGAAAGGAATTATCCAACACACGACCTAGAGCTTGCAGCCGTGATCTTTGCGCTCGGGAAATGGAGACATTATCTTTACGGGACTTCCTTTGAGATTTTTACCGACCACAAGAGCCTTCAGTATTTATTCACGCAGAAGGATCTGAATATGAGGCAACGGCGTTGGATGGAAAAGTTGGAAGATTATGATTGTACAATTAAGTATCATCCCGGGAAAGCCAATGTGGTCGCCGATGCACTTAGCAGGAAGGCGAGTGTATCGAGTTTGGAAATGAAGGAAAGTAAGGAAGTTGGCCCGATTGTGTTACGGGCTCGGGTTTCTAATATCACAATTCAGCCGGAATTGAAGAATCAATTATTTGAGGCTCAGAATAGGGATCCGGAAGTACAGAAACTTGCAAGTAAAGCTAAGGATGACCCGGAGAGTCCATTTGGGTTTGATGAGACTGGGTTGCTTCGGTTTAAGAACAGAGTAGTAGTACCTGAAGAGTTGAGACGGGTCCTACTCGAAGAAGCTCACAAGTCAGCCTACTCGATCCACCCAGGAGGAAATAA
The DNA here is from genome assembly GCA_037501455.1 of Lantana camara. Taxonomy (NCBI): domain Eukaryota; kingdom Viridiplantae; phylum Streptophyta; class Magnoliopsida; order Lamiales; family Verbenaceae; genus Lantana; species Lantana camara. Next base: position 13,400,818 of record CM074859.1, read on the forward strand.
AATGTATAAGGATTTGAAACAATTTTATTGGTGGAACGGGTTGAAGAGAGACGTAGCAGAGTATGTGAAACATTGCCTGACTTGTCAGAAAGTGAAAGCTGAGCACCAAAAACCCGCGGGACTGCTACAACCGTTACCTATCCCCGAATGGAAGTGGGAACAAGTATCTATGGACTTTGTTTCCGGATTACCGAAGGTTAAAGGCGGGTTTGATGGAATTTGGGTGATCGTGGATAGATTTACGAAGTCTGCTCACTTTCTACCGGTCCGGATGTCTTATAAGATCCCGAAGTTGGCCGAGATCTATAACAGAGAGATTATTCGACTTCATGGTATTCCGGTGAGCATAGTTTCAGATCGAGACCCGAGGTTTACTTCTAAGTTGTGGCAGGAATTACAGGCTATCTTGGGAACGAAGCTCAAGTTCAGTACAGCATTTCATCCTCAAACAGACGGCCAGACTGAGAGGTTAATCAGGTATTTGGAAGATCTTCTTCGGGCTTGCGCGATGGATTTTCAGAACTCGTGGTCAGAACAGCTTCCCTTGATCGAGTTTGCTTATAATAACAGCTTTCAAGCTTCGATCGGGATGGCTCCTTACGAGCTACTTTATGGAAGAAAGTGCCGATCTCCGTTGTTTTTCGACTTGGAAGAATGGAAATGGTCAAAACAGGAAGGAGTAAAGAAAGGGGAAAGATTCGAAAGGCCTTCCAAAGTCGTCCAAGCTATGATTGAGAAAGTTCAAGTGATTCAACAACGGATGAAAGCCGCGCAAGATAGGCAAAAGAGCTATGCAGATAAGCGCCGAAGGGATCTAGAGTTCGAAGTGGGTGACCGGGTATTCTTAAAGGTGTCACCAAGGAAGGGTTTCAACCGGATCGGGAGAGGAGGAAAGCTTAATCCTCGCTACTTAGGTCCGTTCGAGATTCTGGAAAGAATAGGCGAGGTAGCCTATCGACTGGACCTACCACCGAGTCTTACGGGGATTCACAACGTGTTCCACGTTTCGCAACTAAGGAAATATTACCCCGATGAGACCACGATTCTCCCCGTGGAAGAAGTTGAATTGGAACCGAATTTGACATTTGTTCAGAGGCCGGTTAAAATCATGGATCGGAAATTTCAGGAGTTAAGAAACCGGAGAATTCCCATGGTCAAGGTGTTGTGGAGAAGTGACAAGACCGAAGAAGCTACATGGGAAACAGAGGACAAAATGAAACGGTTCCACCCTGAGTTGTTCAAGCAAGACTAGAGAATCTGGGGACCAGATTCTTCTAAGGGGGGGAGAGTTTTGACGCCCCGGTTTCCGGATGAACAGGTAAGCACGCCACGCGTGAGTTTGAGCGTAGGTTTTATTTTATTTCTTTAATTTATAATATATTACGTGGCATTCATATTTTTATAAAATTCACGAAACATTATTCATGTCAATTATATGATTTCATATCATTCAAAATATTATTTCATGGCACGGAAAATATTCATTGCATGAAATTTATACCGAGAGTGGAAGAAATTGCCAAATTGTCCCTAGTTAAATATTTCTAAAATTCTAGGGACCTAATTGCATTAACTCTTAGGGGCTTGATTGAGGATAATTTGAATTGTTACATACTTAATTGGATGATTTCAAAAGACAAGGGATTAAATGGCAAATGCTACAATTTCACACAAATCAAGGAGGATGAATCATATAATCATCTCCTAGCTTCCATAAGCTCATTTCATCCAAGAATTGCCAAACATATTCATCTCCCTCTCTCTCGGTATTACAAGGAAGAAAAGAGAAGAAAATATTTTTCATCAATCATCAAGATTTCAAGAAATCTTTCAAGGAATTTGAAGTTGATCATCATCATCATCCACTTTCTTCATTTCTTGCCATTTCAAGGTTGGTTGCATGGAAAAGGATGATTTTGATTATGTTTGACATGCTTAGGGTTTGTGTAATATTTGCTAGATGGATTGATTGGACATGGAAGCATGATCAAGTGATTATTTCATGAATTATTGCATGATTTCTAGCTTGGAATCTTGAAAGTTTGGCAAGAATGATCAAGTTTGATCATCACTTGGAATCATGAAATTCTTGATGATATTGTATGGTTTAAGTGTCTAAGTGTTATATTATCCTTTTTTGAATGTGTATGCATCATACTTCATAAATTATAGCTCTTGGGGATCAAAAATGGAATTTGTTGTTGCTTTGTTGTTGTTGCCGTAGCTTCTGCTCTGTTTTGCCCTGTTCTTCATATTTGCAGAAGCTGGGAACGACCGTTCCCAGCCTCAAGGCTTGGAGGGAACGGGCGTTCCCATCCCTTTTCAAAAATATGCGCGGCCGACTATGGGAACGGCCGTTCCCACTTTGGCCTTGGAACCGGAAGGGCCGTTCCCAGCGCAGGCGCGCTTTTAAAATGGAAAAACGTTGCCGCGTTTCTTTGGGCAACGGGAACGACCGTTCCCAGTTTTCAAAGGAAGCCTGGAACGGCCGTTCCCAAGGGGCTGACAGAACAAAAGTTTCTGCATAAATTTACGATTTTGACCCCTCGATCCAACGACTTCTTTGACCCCGAATTGCTATAATATGTACTAATATGATGTGAAACCAAAAGTTATAATACCACATTGCATTTTCATGGTCGTCTCGACACGTTTTTGCCGTTCGTCATATTTTGGCCATTCTAGTCAATGTCTCATGGTTATGCATTGTATTTGCACAGGTCACGAGGGCGTGGACGAGGAGCAAGCTCCTTAGAACGCCACTTTATTATATTTTGCAAGAAAGGTGAGGTTTTGTTTTGGTAAAATGAACCCTACCACCCGTACGTGCTATTTTCGGCCAAAACCTATTATAATTATAACCGTTTTCAAAGTAATAAACATTTCAAGCAAGAATGTATCGATTGTCATGATTTTCAATGCATGTTGGCGAGTACATGATTGCACGTGGGCCCGAGGGTAATTCTTGAGCCAACCGGGAAAGCAAGGGCTGACGGGTAACTCCTGAATTATCCTCACATTGTTGGGATCACCCCCGAAGCCACTAGGAGATTAGTGGTGGAAGGAGTTCCGTGTCTGGAGGGTCATGTCCTCTACACACACCATGTCGTGGATAGTCGAGCCTTGCAAACTCGCTATCACCCGGAGGAAGAAGGAGACTGGGGATTAATCCGGAATGTCGGGTTATCCTCGGGTTATTGCATGTTTTCAAGAATGAAATTGTCTATGTGAGCACCAAAGTATATTGCATGATCACTTAATTATCAAGCAAGCAAGCATGATCACGTATTGTTCACGATTGGGAGTTCGGTTGGAGATTGCCCTTACTCGCCGGGGCCACATGTTCATGATATTGACAAGCATGATTAATTAACGTATTAAAATGGATAGTTGTAATCTCGGGCAAAGGATAAGATTTCTTGAGCTATATAGTTATTGTCTTCTAAAAGTCTTTACCCGAGGCTACAACTTGCATGTGACTTGTGTTATATATATTTATTGCCCCTCACTCAGTCTTCGGTAGACTGATACTCCACTTTTCAGGTACCTTTTGAGCGTGGTTGTGCTAGGTGGGAGTTGGTCGAGTCTTGCATTTCCACGGGTCTAGTTTCATACCTTCATGTATATTATTTTTGGAACATTTCATGTTATGGATCGATATTCGTATTTTGGATACACGGTTATGTATATGGTTGATAGACCCTAATGTATTGATCAGTGAATGGTACCTATATGTAACTATGGAATAAATATGGTACCTATATATATATATGAATGACTTTATTGCTTCCGCTTTTATATTCATGTTTGTTGATTATTTTGGGGAGAGTGTCCCGCCTAGAGCGTCGTTTTGTTGTCACCCGTTCGCTGTGGTCTGGGTTTATGTATGAACTGTCCATTTCATACGTGGATCGAGGCTACAGTGCGGGGGATGTGGCGCCTTGGGGTCTAGGGTGCTACAAATGCTCTGCTGATCGCGGTGGCGTTGATATTCTATTGGATGCTTTTCTCCGTCACGCGTTTGGTCGTGAAGGAGGACTAGTTGAACCAGCGAGTCGAGCGTCTTAAAAACCAGGATTTCCTGGTAGTATTTACTAATACTACATACTCAAATACTGAATTCCTTAAAGCAACTTTTTGGTCTTTAATTACCTGAATGAATACCTCGGCATGACTACATGTATTCTATGTGAATTTGTGATGGCTTCTCTCTTTTCGATCCCTTCGGTGTTCTCTTGAGTATGGATTTTCAATTGTTACTTTTACTTTTCCAAACCTCCGATAGTAAATCTTAGATACACGAGCTTGTCTCTTAGTGTTTCAGAGGGAAAAAGTTGGTTTCCGAACTTTCTCATTATGAATTTGCGTTCTATCAGTAAATGTTCGATGAAATGTCACTGCAATTTGATGTACTGAATTCAGTGAATTGTATCTTTAATTCTACCATGAACTTGATCAGTGACATCAACCGTTCAGTGAATAGATTTATTTTGTCCATGTTCTGAACTTATAGTCCCTGTTTATAGATGATCAACAGTTCAGTGAGTAGATTTATTTGTCCATGTTCCCAACTTGTTGTCCCTCTTTATAGATGAGATGAGATTGTGAATTCACTTAATTGTATCTTTAATTCTACCATTAATTTGATCATAGGACTACAATTTCTATTTACTTTTGATCAGATTAGTGTCTGGGATTGTTTCTTGTTACTTTTGATTTTGATGTTTTATTCAGTATCTAATTCTTATCTAATTCTTATCTTCTGATTCTTTCAAAAATAAAAATAAAAATTCTTAGCTTCTGATGTTTATCTATTTAGTTCATTGGGGAAGAAACAACTGCTGCTAATCTTATCGCGGCATGGACCTATGAGCCAACTTGGATTGTTGATCCTTTGACTTGCATCATTGCACCACACCCTGTTCTAGTTTCTGGTTGATGAGATTTAACATTCATATTTCTCTTATCTTTTGGTCTTAGTTTCTGGTTGATGAGATTTAACAGTCACATTTCTCTTATCTTTTGGTCTGCTACCTTGACGTGAACAACAAAAAGTTATGTTGAGAATTCTCCCAATAGAATCTTTATGGACTAATTGCTTCCGAACACTAAAACCAACGGACTTTGCATACTGATTATAAAAATTATACGCCTCTTCCTCAGTATCAAATTCCATACCCATTTTTGGAATTTTCTCCGTATTAAGAATATCTTCTTTTCCCTTATTCTTGTCATTAAAAGAAAAGTTTAGCTTCCTCTGTGTCTTATTTGCGTCCATCATTTTTTTCTTAATTAATGACAAACTGCACCCGAGAATCTAAATAAGATTAAAAAAAAAAAAAAAAACTAGTTAATATAAATTAAGATGCACTGTAAATTTATGAAAATTTTATTTTAAGATTAAAAAATACTAAAAAAAATTAGTTAATATAAATTAAGATGCACTATAAACTAAAAAAATTAGTTAATATAAATTAAGATGCAAAAAAATTATTTCAGAATTAAAGAAAACTAACCGTGTGCCAAGAAATAGATGGATATCTGAAGTATAAGAAAATTTTTGATCGTGAAGATGGCAACGAAGATTTCTGAAGTTAGTCTATGGAGATTTCTGAAGTTTTTGTCTATTGTTTTTTTTTTCCTCTTAGAATTCTTTGTTTATCATCTTTATATGGTCTTTTATTTTTCTAGGTTTAAGAAGAGTTTATATTAACTAATAATTATTTTCCTAGTTTAATAACTCTTGCCCGGATTAACTCTTGAAGAAATAGAGTTTTGTTTTTTTGTTTTTGTTTTTTTTTAAATTTTGGAAAGATATTTTTGACGATATCTTAAGAATATCTAATAATCGAAGATGGCAACGAAGATTTCTGAAGTTAGTCTATGGAGATTTCTGAAGTTTTTGTCTATTGTTTTTTTTTCACCTCTTAGAATTCTTTGTTTATCATCTTTATATGGTCTTTTATTTTTCTAGGTTTAATAAGAGTTTATATTAACTAATAATTATTTTCCTAGTTTAGTAACTCGTGCCCGGATTAACTCTTGAAGAAATAGAGTTTTGTTGTTTATTTTATTTTATTTTGGAATGATATTTTTGACGATATCTTAAGAATATTTAATAATTTTTTTTTCTCCACTAATGGAGAATCTTTTGGCTTAACGCCTCATTAAGGCGTTAGTTTTTTGTTAACTAATATATTATTTTTATTATTTAGTAAAATTACACGTGTCGCAAATCTGAGAAGTGGAGCAAGAGATGAAGCATCAATTGGAGCAGAAGATCCCGTCCGGGTCACGATTCGTAGAAGTGGAGCAGGAGATGAAAAATTAGGTAAATCCTGGTCATGATTCGTAGAATATTTAATGTAAAACATTAGTGTAAACCAATAATCAAATCATACCCGAGATTTGTTGGTTTAATTTAGTAAAGTTTTTTTAAATTTGAATGTGTACATCCACATGTTTATAATAATCTATTGAGCAAATTAATTTTTGGTTTTATAGGATTAGGCCTTTTACAATTTTAGTCTCATTCCTTTGAAATTAGACATATTTAGTCTCATTATTTTTAAAAAATTACAATTTTGGTCTCATCCATCAAATAATCGATGGAAAATGTATTTTTTTTTGCAGGTAAGTGCAATTTGGAGAGAAAATTATTGTTCATTAGGTTGTTTTTTGTGAGAGTTTGCTTAAGTAATGTTTCAAAGTTAATTTAGGATACTAAAATGGGGTATTAATAAAGAAACCACCGCAAAAAATAACTTAATGAACAACCCCCCAAATTACACTTAACAGAAAAAATGCATTTTCCGTCAATTATTTGACGGATGAAACTAAAATTGTAACTTTTTGAAAATAATAGGACTAAATGTGTCTAATTTCAAAGTAATGAGACTAAAATTGCAAAAAGTCTAATCCTATGGGACCAAAAATGTAATTTTCCCATAATGTATTTGAATGTGTAAAACATCAGGGTAAATCAATTATCATAAAAAATTATTGTTTGTAACATAAATAACTGACAAGTTGCATGTTTTAAAATAAAGTTACAAATGATAATTTTTTAAGATAATAAAAAAATTTAAAATTCTAGAAATTCAGTATTTCCATCAAAACTTAATTAAAATATATCATTCCTTTATATTATAAATAACATAATTACCCTAAAGGAAAGATTATTAAAAAAAAACTGGAATGATATTTTTAGACTCTTCATAAGTGTTAAGAAATACAAAAATTCTATTACATTGTTAACTGGATAAAATGAAACATTGTAACAATAACAATAAGCTGGAAACCATATTTCTAACTGGGGAAGGAAAAAAAAAAATTCAGACTAACTTTTGCCAGTTGTAAACAATACCTCAAGTGAATCACTCCTTAAGTTAAATGTTCAATAATTCAATTACCATTGATTCTTGTTCTTCCTAAAAATTCATAAAAAATATTTGTAATATTTAATTGGAATTAAAATTTTAATAAGAAATTACTTTCATTGATATTAGGCTATTAGTCTCGACGACATTGAGGTACTGACAATGGTACGTAAATATTAAATGAGAATCACTTCCTATTACCTTACCTCAATATCCAATTATTACATATATAAGGTCAGCCCGTTGTGAACAACCTGAAGCCCACTAAGACAACCCACAAACTGAATAGGCCCAAGCGCAAAACGATTTTCGCTTCAAGTTCCATCTTCCCACATCGAACTGGCAATAGTTCAGATACTACTTCATCTACAGAAGCCTGCACAATGAAGCTCGTCCCTTCGGGGACATCCGATAAAATTGGAACGATACAGAGAAGATTAGCATGGCCCCTGCGCAAGGATGACACGCATAAATCGAGAAATGGTCCAAATTTTTTTTGTGAATTTTCCCCCTATCCTAGTCTGAATTTTTGCTGTTTTTCCCCTTTTGTTTGTGTGAGTTTTTGCAATTTTTCGCTGTTGTTTTTCATTCCCCTTTTGCTTTTCTGAATTTTGCAAGTTTTTATAATCCCATGATATCCAGTTCGTTTCCCGTTCTTGGCTTTCCTGATCTGAATGAATCTTTAGTGCAATTTCTGGCATTGTGCTTCAGCGGCTGCGCAAAAGAGAATTCGTCCAGACTCCAGAGTATCCTTTGGAGACTGGAGTTGGGTCTTCGTTTTCCTCCCATTCTGGAGACAATTAAGGTAAAATACTACAAATCCCTTGAATTAAAATTTTCTTTATTTTTCAGTCTTAAACAAAACCCAGCAACAAACTTCTCTGAACTGTCCTTACGCCTTACATTTAACATTTTTTTAGAAATAATTGATAAATGCCTCTAATATAAGTATTTTCTTTTAAGTAATCTAATTTGATGATTTAGTGAATGATGTTTTTAATTTCAAAAAAAAAAATCATTGCAGAATATATTTTTTAGATTTTAAGAGATTATGAAATAATAAATATTTTTTTTGAGTTTTATTATTTTCAAATATCCTCGACTTTTAAAGGGGCAATTTTTGAAAACTCTCCATGGGTTTGAAAAGTTTCTTTTAGTTCCCCATTTTTAAATACATCATTTGGGGTTTTAGATACGCGATTCTGGGATTTAGATACGTGATTTTTTCCTTGTATTTGAAATACATCATTTGGGGTTTTAGATACGCGATTCTGGGATTTAGATACGTGATTTTTTCCTTGTATTTGAAATACATCATTTGGGGTTTTAGATACGCGATTCTTGAGTTTTAATACATCATTTTTGAAAATGGGGAGCTAAAAGGAATTGGACTTATCATTTGGGGAGTTTTTGGCAATTCCCCTACTTTTAAAAGTGTATAAAATTAACAGAGTATTAAAATGTAGCTCACATACTACATCTGCAGCAGCCTGCACAATGTAGCTCGTCCCTTCAGGGACATTGATAAAATTGGAATGATACGGAGAAGATGAGCATGCCCTTGTGTAAGGATGACACACATAAATTGAGAAACAGTCCAAATTTTCTTTTTCCATTTTTTCCCATTTTTTCCAATATTTCTTATATCTTTCTTTTATCCCATTTTTTTTCTTTTTGCGACTATTGTCTAATATTTGTTATATGTCTCCTTTTCATACAATAAATATTTTGTTGTGCAATTTTTTTTCTCCGTCTTATCCAATGATTTTTATATTTCTATGTGTTTTTCTTCATTTATGTCTTCTTCCCTTTGGGATTCCAGCTCCATGCATCATGGGCCTATAATATCTGATATGTTATTTCATAAATTTCATTCCGGAATTGTACCCAGAAAAATTAGTAAATAATTATGAGTTTTTCTTTAGTTTTTTTATTAAGAACAATTAACAGTTGGATCTTGGGGAAATAATTGAGCCAGATTCATAATTTCTTAAAGCAAAAGGTTGAATCCCAACATTTCTAAATACCCAATTGCATTCAATTGTCTTCTTTCTCTTTGATAATTGTGCTAACTTCCACGTCTTGTTCTTCTGAAGAGATTTTATCCTTTCTTCCATTGGGTTTTTACATCTTTTGTTCTCTAAGCTTCGGATAGCTTTTGAAAATATCGATGAAACCCTATAAACTACGGGAACTGCGTAGCCCACCATGTCAATAAAATGAACTGGTTTCTTAATTTCTCGTCTCGTCCTTCTAATTGTAGAGCGTTCTTGAGTAGTAACCTCCTCCTCATCTGACTCTTCTTCTACCGTAGAAGAATCACTGATAGTGTAGTAGAAGTGGCCTGAGAGGGTGGATGGCCGGAGGAGGTGGCTCTGTGCTGCTGATTGCTGGACTCTAGCATTGAGCGAGTTGGTGGATCTGGCTATGGAACACATGGCTCGGGCTCAGATCACAGACATCGAATCCAAACGTGAGCTTTTGTCGAGTTGGCTCGACTTGTTTTCATCCGTACTATTTGGTAATATGAAAGTTTATATTGAGGGTTTTTTAGTAATTTCCTAATGAGATATTTCCCATTTTGAGTGTGACATCCACCCCACAAAAGAAGCACTTTCAATTAATTAGGGCAAAAGTGGCTGACTTCACGGATAGACCAAGATTTGACAGACAATCATCGACGAAAATTTAATTCAAACCACCATTTGATCTTCTTGAGATACCACACACCGTTGATTAACCATCAAGATCAACGGTTGACGCCAAGAAGAAGAAAACCACTGCTGTCCCCTCCCCTGCCCTCTGAAAAGTGAAATCTGAACCTCGATTCGATTACTTTTCAATTTTCATAGGAAAAGCTTAAAGATTACTTACATTCGAAAGTTCAAACCACCAAATGCCGAGAGAGAGAAAAACATGATAAAAAACCTGACTTGAGAATACTTCAAGAATCAAGATTTGTCAATTTGTCAGGACTATTTGCTTCATCTGACCCACTTTCTCTGTTTTTTTGGTCTCTTAATGGCGTTTCATTGCCATTTGGGCCTTTGTTGTAAGACGCCATAAACAAATCAGTTGATTTTCATCTCTTCTTTGTGCTGTACCCTCCTTGAATTCAAACACCATCAAAGTTTAAAAGTCGCCCTTCAAAAGATCTGGGCTTTTCAGTCTTCAGATTCTCTGATTTTGCTGAGATTCTTTAAGGGTGTGAGTCGAATTGCTTTGGGAACCTCTGTTCTTTTATTGCAATCCAATGGGAATTCAAAAGGACAGAGTGCGATTCAACGTCGGCGGCAGAATCTTCGAGACGACATCCACAACTCTCGCAATCGCCGGCAGGGATTCAATCTTCGGAGCCATGTTCGACGAAAACTGGAATCTCAAACCCAAGGTAACCGCCTCCGAACACTTCATCGATCGAAACCCCGATTGTTTCTCCGTTCTTCTCGACCTCCTTAGAACAGGAGACCTTCACATTCCCCCAAACATACCTGAAAAACTCCTGTACAGGGAGTCCCTTTTCTACGGTCTCTCGGATCATGTAAGAGCCGCCAAATGGGGGCCATTTGATGGAAACAGGCTCCAATTAGCCCGTTCTATATCGGGTCGTGCTCCTGGCGATGGCACCGCCATTCGCGGCGGCCCGGATGGCAGCTGCTGCGTGGTTCACGGCAGTATGGTCCATGTCTATGATTGGATGTTGGAAGAACACCCTCCGATAAATCTTGATTATCAGAGGGTGAATGATGCTATTTGGGTTGATTCGGAGAGCATTGTGATAAGTGCTTGTGAGAAGCTGGGGAGGGATGAGGGAGGAATGGGATTGTTCAATAAGTCGAATGGGGAGTTGAAGTATAAGTTCCACGTCGCGCATGAGAATCAAGAAAAGAGCTACACGGGCGGTGCGTTGAGCTTGAATTCTGATTATAAGCTGTTTTCGAGCTGCAAAGGGAGGAGCAATGAATATGGGATTGGAGTGTGGGATCAAGTGACTGGAAAGCAGATAGATTTCTTCTATGAGCCTACCGGATGGTCTTTGGGGGAGGCCGATAAGCTACAATGGCTAAACGGGGCGAATTGCTTGTTAGTTGCAACTTTATTTCCAAGAAAAGATAACTGCTACATTAGTTTGTTGGATTTTAGGGATAAGAGCATGGCTTGGTCTTGGTCGGATGTGGGGCTGTTCGACGAACGTAGGGTTAGGGACGCAATAGCCATGGAGGAGACGAACTCCATTTGTGTTGTGAATGAGTATGAGGATTTAGGGTTTATGGATCTGAGGAGCAGTAGTGGTGGCCAAATAAGGTGGAGTTCTAGGAGTAGGATGATGAAGGGAAAAATGCCTGAGGAACCATGTTACCCTAAATTGGCTTTGCACGAAGGGCAGCTGTTTTCGTCCATGAATGATGGTATCTCAGTGTTTTGTGGTACCGATTGGGTTTTGACCACGAGGCTGAGGAACAGTTACGGGGGTTCCATATGTGATTTTTCTATTGGGGGTGATCGGCTTTTCGCGTTGCATAGTGAGGAGAACGTGTTTGATATATGGGAAACGAGGACTCCACCGGTTATGTGAGTGATCAAAACGTTAGGATGCGTTGTGGATTCGTGTAAGATTGTGGAGCGTTGTCGATTATCAGGGACGGAGAGAAGGGGCTGGAGGGGGCGCCTGCCCCCCTCAACTTTTGCAATACATGCAATTGTGCAACTCAAGTCTCTTCTGTGAACCCTGGATAAGATAAGCAAGCAGGAAATGAAGCTGGGGTTGGAGACTTGGAGGTATGATGCACTTCACTAGAGCAAAGTTTTTATGTTCTTTTTTGGTTATAATATTTGTGTTTCTTTCTTTTGATGTCCTATGTATGTATGTAATTATGTATAGTTATACAAAATCTCCTGTTTGTTTCAACATACAAATATCCTCATTTTACTTTTGCAAATTTGATCAAAGAGAAAATTGCATTTTTAGTCCCATAGGAAATAGGTCGATTTTTTTATTTTTGGTCCAGTAGTTTCTAAATCGTCCCGTATTTTTAGTTTTTCGATAAATATAATCCCAAATAAAAAAAATTATTTTTGATAACAATTCTGTTGATTCATTTTTAATTCTGTTTTTTTAATACAAATATATAAAATTGTTATAATTATAATATAAATATAATTAAATATTATTATAATGATTTTTGATTATGCTATTAATTTTTATTTTTAATTAAATATGATATCTTTAAAATTTATTTTTAAGTCTAGTTAAATATTATATTAATGAACTATTATAATTATAGTATAAATATAATTGTACCTTATATTATTATGGTGTTTTAAAATTTTGATGTTATTTTTTAATTCTCATGAAATATATATGGCTACTAATTATGTTTTAATTTTTTAATTAATATTATATTGTTGAATAAAATATATATGAATTTTCAGTTATTTTCAATTTTAACTAAACTCAACATTAATTATTTTAAATAAATGCAATGTCATATATATATATATATATGTATATAAAATATCCAAATATTATAAATATTAATTATTTTTTATTTTACATATTTTTAACTAAATGCAATATTAAAGATTATTTTATTAATTATGTAATATGTATAATGTTTTTATTTTTTTATTTTATAATTTTAAAGTAATACTTATACTTTAAAATATAATAATTTATTATTTATTATAAAAATAAAATGCATATCATGTGATTGGTATTCTTTTAAAATTTTCCTAATATTTGATATGTATTTTTTAATTAAGGAAAAATATTATAAATATATATTTCTAAATATGTTGGGACTGATATTGAAATTTTTTCCTTTTGGGACTACATTTATCGAAAAACTAGAAGTGTGGGTTAATTTAAAAACTACGGACCAAAAAAAAAAATTGACCTATTTTCTATGGATCAAAAATGCAATTTTGTCTTTGATCAAAATAAAGATATATAATTTCGACATGTTGCTTGGAAATTGGAATACTACATTGGATGTCTATTACGTCATACATTTAATAAAAATTTTGTGTTACCGTGTCCATATGGTATTGTATATGTATTTCTTTATATATATTCGTGCATCATAAATAATAATTGTGTCGTATTATATTGATATACAATTGACCAACTAGTTAAATTAAGATAAACAATTTTCACAAAATCTTGATTCAGGAGGGCAATGTAGACAGCAGGACATAATAAGGGAAAATCTTTGAATAGTACCAAAAAGTTGAAAAAATTCCTTTTAGGTCCCCAATTTTGAAAAAGTTCCCATTCAATCCCCAATTAAAAAACAAAATTCCTTTTAGGTCCCCACAAACAGTACATGTTCGTACATTGTCTTTAGGAATTGCGTACAATTTTGAGGGAATTGCGTATAAAAATCTCAAAATGTCGTATATACGAGATTCCGGGATTTATATACGCAATTCCGGGATTTTTATATGCAATTCCTGAATTATTATACAACCTTGGGGAGTGAAAATGAATTTTGTTTTTCAATTGGGGAGTGAACAGGAACTTTTTCAAAATTGGGGAGTGAAAAGGAAATTCAATTTACACTTGGGGATTTTTGAGGAATTATCCGACATAATAATTAATATCTGAAACCTTAACTTTTTATTGCTGGAGCCTGGAAGACTAATAGAATTCTACAAATGGGATAAATACTCTAATACCATCACTTGTCGGGAGCCCTGTATCTCTCTGAGGCATACTTCTCATAGACATGATTCTCTTCTGGAGTATATTTCTTGTAACATAACTGCCATAGCGGCCTCCTGCCTTAGTGGGACTTACAAGTTACTCTAAATATACACCATAAATATTCAAGTTACTTAAAATACACAACACAGAGATGAAGAGACCGTAATAATAAATCATTCCATAAAATTATCTAATTTATGATGTATAGGATCCTCATAAGAGGCAAGTATAGAGCATACTCTTAAGATAATTAGGAGTGTATCATAACAAACCCTTTGAGGGTATGGAAGAACTAGAAGAAGAAGCTTAAACAAACATAGGATTGTATTTATGAAACTTGATTTCTGAATGTAATTTCACTCTCCAACTTAGTCTGCCTAAAATGAAAACCGAAGCTCCCCTTATATAGAAAAACTTGCGGATTTCAGATGCGGAATAGAAATCCAAATTATATGGCGGATATACATCTGCGCCCCATCGCCTCATATAATTGGGTTTCTTTTTCCTCTACTAAGTGCAATAATGCACACTAAAGACCAAAACATACTGGCATACCACTGACATAAGCAAGGGCTAAAAACAACTGGTCCTGACTCAGCAAACACTATATAGCTTTATTGACTTAGACGAAAACAGACCTAAACAATAGCCGACAAGGACAACAAGATAAAGATACAAAGTAAAGATACAAAGTCTTCTTGGACTGGCCTACAAAGACTTTTCTGGCTGACAAAGACCTTAAAGAGATAAGATTCTCTTTAAGTCTCTTTCATGTGATCGTCATGGCATGCGTCAAATACACTCTTCTAGAGAGAATTTCCTTCTTTATCAACATGATTAAGCTCTGCTGAAGGATATCTTGCTTATGGATCTCTAATTTCCTCTGTAAAGACATAGTGAATACTTCTTATGTATACGTCTTGGCAGTGTTCAATCCAAATACAAGTAGTCTGAGTTTTGTCGAACAAAGTAAGATATTCAGGTGTATGCTCCTTGATCGATGTGCACTTCTTGATTTCATCAATTCCAAAAGAAATGGGATTGATGTATGAGCTTTCAAGGCCGAAATACACAGGTCTTCTATGGTGTAGGAGTAGATGTCTCTTACATGGTTGATAATTTCCATTTTTCTGTTGAGGGAAACTGCTGATAACTGAGATAAAAACACCCATTCCCCGTCTGAATGATTCAATGGATGTTATGAAAGATGGACCAAAGAACTCAGGTATTGGAAAAATCATTTTATTCCAATAGAATGGAATGTATATTCCTTTGATCAACCCATGATGATATAGATCTGCTATGAAGTCCATATCATGAGACATATGGAGGTCAATAATAATCTTTAATGGCTCATTCAGTGGTTGGAAACACCGAAATCCTGTTTCAAGACGGACGTTTTCCATGAGTTGTTGATATGTTCTCTACAAGATACACGAGATACCGGGCTCCCGGCGAGTGATGGTATCAGAGCCATGTCAAATCTTTTCGAAAACGGGGCACCAATTGAGTATATTATGATAGATTCCGGCGAGTTGGTAGAAGAAGAACTAGAAACCCTCCAACAAGTCATGGACAACATTCATACAGACACGAGATTAAGATGCTTTCAATCTCCCACTGAACCTCTGCGTGCCATCATTGAACTGCATAAAATTCAAGACATGAATTTTGTTACAGACCTTTATCATAACGGACTGGTTAAAGAATTTTATCTTCCATTTTATTGCAATGAGGCAGTCTTCCCTATACCAAATTCTTTGGTATAACTGTTATTGCCGTTATCCAGTCATTTAGAAGAGGGAAAGGCGTATTCATCTCTATCATCAATAGTTTCCCACAGCAAAGGAAAGGGAGATATCAACCATGTAGAAAGCACCTACTTCTACATCACAGGAGTCCTCTGTATTTCATTCTTGAAGATCCCTACTTTAATCCCACTACTTTTCGGATTGATGACATCAAAAAATGTACATCCATCAAAGAGCAGATACCTGATCATCTTGCTCTATTTGACAAAACTCAGACTATTTGGGTCTGGGTTGAATATTGCCAGGATAAGGACATGAGAAGCATCCACAATGTCTTCGCAGGAGGTATTGGAGATCCTCAAAACAGTTTCCCATTAGAGGGACTCGATCATACAGATGAAGATGGGAACCCCTTGTGACAATAACTTAAAGACGAAAGAGACATAAAGAGATTCTTATCTCTTTAACTTTATCCACCACTTTAGTCCTTGTCATAGCTAAAAGTCTTTGTAGGTCCACCAATGAAGACTTTTGTATCTTTACTTTATTCCATGTCGGCCATTGTTTAGGCCTGCTTTCTCGTGAGCCAATAATGTTGTATAGTGTTTGCTGAGTCAGAGCCAGTTGTCTTTAGCCCTTGCTTTATGTTAGTGGTCTGCGTACCACTTTCCTTTGTCGGCCAGTATGTTTTGGCCTCTAGTGTGCATTATTGCACTTAGTGGAGGAAAAAGAAACCCAATTATATGAGGCGATAGGGCCCAGATGTGTACCCGCCATATAATTTGGATTTCAATTCCGCGTCTGAGATCTGAAAGTTTACCTATATAAGGTGAGCTTCGGCTTTCATTTTAGTCAGACTTAGACTTGGTTAGAGACTTGGTCTCAGACTTAGAAGGAGTTTAGAAATAAAAATCAAGTTTCTTATCTCATATGTCTTCCTTTCTAACTTAAAGCCTTCTTTCTAGTTCTTCCATACTCTCAAAGGGTCTACTATGACATACTCCTAATTATCTCAAAAGTATGCTCTGTACTTGCCTCTTATGAGGATCCTGTACATCAGAAATTAGATAACTTTATGGAATGATCTATTGCTACGGTCTCAGTATCTCTGTGTAGTGTATTTTGAGTAACTTGAATCTACAATGGGGAATATTTGGAGTAACTTGTAAGTCCTGCCAAGGCAAGAGGCCTCTAGGGCAGTTATGTTACGAGAGATATATTCCCAGAAGAGATTCCTAGTGAAAAAGAGATATGTTCTCTACAAGATACACGAGATACCGGGCTCTCGGCGAGTGAAGAGGCCAAAACATACTGACCGACAAAGGAAAGTGGTACGCAGACCACTAACATAAAGCAAGGGCTAAAGACCAGAGACGGAGCCAAGGGGGGGGGGGGGCATGGGGGGGTGCCCGTCCCCCCCAAATTTTTAAAATTTTTTATTATTATACCTAAATTTTAAAGTTTTTATTATTTTGCCCCCCCTAAATTTATAAATTCGCCCCCCCTAAAAAAAAAAATGAATAAATAAAAGTTAGCTCACCAATCATAATAGCTAAAATTTATATTTACTATTAATTTACTTTAATTACTATTATTTTTCTCAATCCAAATACACTTTTTGCTTCCGTTTCCCAATAAAAGTCTTTTGATATTCTTTGGATATTAAAAAGTTTCAAATTAATCTTTCTTTTTCTTTTTCTCTATCTACGGCTTCTTCCTTTTTCATTTTATTATTCTTGGCTTATTCTTTTACTCAACTTAAAATTCTCATTTTTTTAATCTTCAAAATCTATATTTATGGGAAAAAGGAGTCGATCCTGTCTCCCAAGTTATCCAATAAATCTATATTATTTTTTTTATTTTATTTTTTAATGAATAAAGTATTTAGATAAAATTTATGATTAATTTGTTACTCGTTAGTTCAATATTTTGAGAAAAGAATAGGTTAAAGATAAGTACGTGCAACTTTATTTAGTTTTGCATAATTTAGTATCTAGAGTTCTATATTTTGAGGAAATATCATATTTTTATTTCTATAACAATAGGATAAAGATAACTTTGTTTAATTATAGATAAATATAATACATTTAATTTTTAGATAATACACTGTATTTAATTTTAGATAATTTAATGTTGATATGAGTTCTGTATATTAAGATTTCTTTATTTATTATTTAAATAATGTTGATATGAGTTCTGTATATTAAGATTTCTTTATTTATTATTTAAATAATGTTGATATGAGTTCTGTATATTAAGATTTCTTTATTTATTATTAAGATAACTGTGTTAATTTTAGTTTTTATTATAGAGATTATTTAGTTAAAAGATGGTATCAAAATAGTAATTTTAGTTTGTCTTTTATTATGAAAATAATTGTGTTACTTTTAAATTTTTTTTATTATGGATAAATTATTTTGGTAAAAAATTATATCCTAAATAGGAAATTTTTTTTTTTTTTTTAAATTATGAATAACATTTATAATTAATTTGTTAACTATGGTTATCTTTATCTTTAGGACTATCAGAATAGGTTAAAGATAAATAATTGTTTTGTTATTTGACTTTATTATTTTATTTAAATTATGTTAAATTGAGTTCATGATTTTTTTTTTAAAATTTATATAGGCATCGTGAATAAAAGAAATTTGGAGTTTTACTTCAATATACCTATAGTAGCAATGGACCTATACAAATGTTATTCTTGAAACTTCAACCACAAAATAATAAGTTAAAGTTTTTAAGGTATACTTGTTTTATTTATATATATCGAATAAAATAATATTTATTTTTAAAAAAATATTATATATATTTTTAATTTTCGCCCTCCTCCCATAAAATCCTGGCTCCGTCCCTGCTAAAGACAACTGGCCCTGACTCAGCAAACACTATATAGCATTATTGGCTCACGAGAAAGCAGACCTAAATAATGGCCTACACGAAATAAAGTAAAGATACAAAAAAGTCTTCATTGGTGGACCTACAAAGACTTTTAGGTATGACAAGGATTAAAGTGGTGGATAAAGTTAAAGAGATAAGAATCTCTTTATGTCTCTTTCGTCTTTAAGTCATTGTCACAAGGGGTTCCCATCTTCATCTGTATGATCGAGTCCCTCTAATGGGAAACTGTTTTGAGGATCTCCAATACCTCCTGCGAAGACATTGTGGATGCTTCTCATGTACTTAGCCTGACAATATTCAACCCAGACCCAAGTAGTCTGAGTTTTGTCAAATAGAGCAAGATGATCAGGTATCTGCTCTTTGATGGATGTATATTTTTTGATGTCATCAATCCGGAAAGTAGTGAGATTAAAGTAGGGATCTTCAAGAATGAAATACAGAGGACTCCTGTGATGTAGAAGTAGGTGCTTTCTACATGGTTGATATCTCCCTTTCCTTTGCTGTGAGAAACTACTGATGATTGAGATGAATACGCCTTTCCCTCTTCTAAATGACTGGATAGCGGCAATAACAGTTATACCAAAGAATTTTGGTATGAGGAAGACTGCCTCATTGTAATAAAATGGAAGATAAAATCCTTTAACCAGTCTGTTATGATAAAGGTCTGTAACAAAATTCATGTCTTGAATTTTATGCAGTTCAATGATGGCACGCAGAGGTTCAGTGGGAGATTGAAAACATCTTAATCCCGTGTCTGTATGAATGTTGTCCATGACTTGTTGGAGTATTTCAGCTCTTTTCTTCTGGAAAATATCCTCTTGCAAATCCATGATATGATCATAGATTTTCTGATCTGAAATTTTGAGGATATGTTGCCGAAGCTCCTGTGGTAGACCATTGAAGAAGTTTTTCTTTTCAGTGTTGGAAAAGAATAATCTTTCCAGTTTACTTCCGAAAAGAATTGATTTCTTTTCTTCCTCAAATGTCTGGACCTTCTTTTGGAGTATTCTGATCTTTATGTTGGCAAGATCAAGATCTTAGGTCAAGATCTTAGCTTTGTGTTGCCAAAAAAGAAATGTTGAGGAGGAGAGATTATCGAGCTCAGCATTGTGATGAGAGTGAACAGGAGTGGACTCATTTCTCTGTTGCTGGGCTTTGAATTGGTAATCTTGCTGCAATACTTTGCAGAGGTGGCTCTTTTTATAGACATGTTGGATTTATGGGCTGTCTCACCTTTAGTTGGAATCTCTAAAGGTGTAGTGTCCTGGCATATCTGCTTCAGATATTGAACAACTGTCGTCTGTTCTTTTCCCCAAGGAGGGGCTGCTTTTCTGAGTGTCTTGGATAGCCGACTCGTATGCGTGGAGCATTGTGGAAGGAAGTCCTTGATATAATTGACTATTCCCAAGAATTGCTGTATTTCTTTGGTAGTCAAATTATCATCTAGAAAACTGAGAAGCTCTTGTGCAATGTGGGGACCTGACTTGTATTTTCCTTTTGAAAATTTCATTCCAAGAAACTCGATGGAGGATTGTCCAACGAGACTCTTTCTCTCTGAGAGCATGATTCCATACTCTTGGACAATTTCATGGAACTGTGAGAGAAGTGCCCTGTGAGATTTCTCATTTTCTGAGAAGAGGAGAATATCGTCAATGTAGACTAAGGCACTATGCAGGATGAGTTCAAAGATGCGGGTCATGGCTTTTTGGAATAATGATGGAGCGGTTTTGAGACCAAAAGGCATGACTGTCCATTGGTATTGGTTATTAGGTATACAAAATGCTGTTTTATACCTGTCTTTTGGATCAATACCAAGTTGCCAAAATCCTGCTTTGAGATCAAACTTTGAGAAGATTTGGGCTTGGGCCAAATGTGAGAAAAGCATTTGGGCTCGAGGTATTGGGAATTTATCATCAGCAAGGAAATGATTGAGTGGCTTATAATCAATTACAAGCCTCTTTTTACTTCTGATTTGTTCAACCCTTTTGTTGACATAGAATGCCTGGCAAGCCCAATTGGATATAGTGGGTTCAATTAACCCAAGTTTATGCAGTTGAGCGCATTCAGCTGTTGCAAGCTTTTCATCATCAGGAGTCATTCCTGGATGTGTAGCTTTCGTAGGATTGATGTCTTCATTCTTCTTGAATGGTAGTTGAATGAAGAATTCAGAATTCTTCCACAAGGGATGTGGATTAGAGAATTCCGAGTGGGATTCAGCACAACATCCTTTGAGTTTTGAGGCAAGATCATAGAATTCCTTGGATGCTTCTGTCAATGCATAGATCTTCTGGAGTGTAGTATAAGGCTGAAAGCTCCTCTTATACTTAATTCCATTGGGGAGAATGGTTAGCTTTTGAGCTTTGTGATAAAGATCAAACCCAATGAGAAGATCTTTCCTATGCTGCTTGCTTCCAATGACCTTCATCCAGATGATACAATCTGGGAAGAATTGTATCCCTATAGGATGTTTCGTGATCAGCGATGTTTTGAATTGCTGGCCATCTGCTGCTTGGAAGTACTCGTAGTGAGTTGTCCATGCTTCCTTTGGTAAGATGTCTGGATTCATCATGGACTTCATGGCTCCTGTATCCATAAATCCAATTGCTTTGATTGGTCTGTCATACTTCGAAGGAAGTAGATGGATCTGGACATGTGGAGATGGAACGATTTCTTGAGTGATGCATTCTGACTGAAGGATAGGAAGAACTTGACCATCATCAGAATCGGAGGAGTGGGGACCATCATCTGTGAATTCATCTTGAATTGCAAAGATGGTGTCTTCGGTTTGTTTATCTTGTTCTGAGAACAAAGATTCTACCTCTGCATCATTGAGATTGGCTTCTGTGCTTTTTTGAACATGGGAAACCATTCTGGCTGATTTTTCCCGATTTTGAGGATAATTTTTTGCAAAATGTCCTTTCTTTTTGCAAACAAAGCGTCAATCAGTCCGCCTGTTTCTGAAAGGTTTTTGTCTGAAAAATCTGAGACGTTTTCTCTTTTTCACCTTTCTTTCTGCAAATCCTTTCTTCTTTAGCTTTGGATGAGAACATTTGCAATCTTCTTTGGATTTGCACTTTATCTCCAAATGAAATTTCTTGCAAGCTTTCTTCAGGACTGATTTGTTCTTCATTAAGGACTGAACATGGTTTGTTGTTCACAAAGCTTGTCGATCGTAGCAATGGCGATCTGGTGGATCTCTCCAAGAGAAAGTTGTGGAATTTCTCTTCTTGAAGTGGTTATGGCTCTGTGGAGCTCAGGCTGGATCTCTTGAGGAAGAGATGCAATGTATACGTGCTTTAGATTTGGATCATTATACCCATTAAGAGCATAATAGAGTTCTGTCATTCGTTTGAAATGGAAATCCAAATCTGACTTATTCAGGGAATAACACTTCATGGCGAAGTAGCTTTGTTGGATCATCTTTTTGTAGAGGGTGTTGTCACCAATGAACTCAAGGTGAAGTGCTATCAATGCCATGGGAGCGGTTGCTTGCATAAATTGGATCTGTCTGTATTCTCCCAATGATTGGAACCATTCTCTTAATGTTCCTGTGAATCGTGATGCAAACTCCCTTAAGATTGTAGGGAGATGTGATTCTTTGGTTCATTGGAGATCAATCCATGCAGCAAAAGATTGTAGCCTTTCCTTCCTTTTTTCCACTGGGATATCATCAAAAGTGAACCATGGGTCATTGGCTGGTTTGGATGGTCCAGAATCTGTAGTATAGAATTCTGGAGGTGGTTCTTCCATCGTTGGTTCATCCATCATTGGTTCATCATATCCTTGATGAGGTTGTCCTTGATGAGATCCTGAGTTTGGATCATCAGCCATGAGGATCTGAGAAATGTCTGCAACTTCATCATCACTTTCAGTGGATTGGGAAAAAGATTCTTCTGAGGAGGCTTCAGAATCATTGTGTTGAGAAAAGGATTTCTCTGAAAAGGCTTCTGTTCTAGAGTGTTGAGAACTGGACTCATCTGAAGAGGCATCTTCATTTCTTTCAGGCTCTTCTCGGATATAAAGATTAGAAATGTTTCTAATCATTAATGTAGAAGAGGGTTGTTCTTCAACATTTTTCTTTGTTTTTCTCCTTTGAGGAAGAAGGAGTGGCTCTTGTTGTTTTAAGCCTTGGAGGAGGTGGCTGAATGGGAATATCAGATACCATGAAAAATTATTCTGTGTATTCAGGAGAAATTGGTGGGTCATAAAGAGAAGGTGAAACAGTCGTAGGAAGAAAGGGAAGTGTAGGTATGAAACTCCTCTTTCTATCTTGCTCCATGTAGGTAAGATCCTTTTTAAGCTTTCTGATTTCTCTCTCTTTTTGATCAAGTTCTGGACCCATCCTTCTTTGGGAAATAAGTTGCCTGAGTTCTTTATCAAGAATCTCAATTCTGGCAACTACTCTTTTGTACAACTGATCAAGCTCCTGAGTAATCGCATTCACTTTCTGGTTGGTATCCTGGACATGAGATAAAACCTTATCAACTTTAGAATCAAGTTGGATTAAGGCTTTATTCTGAGCTCTGGCATTTGTGGTTTGCCAGTTTAAGACTTCTTCTCCTTGAGAAAGAGAGGAAGTTATTCCTCCATCAGGGTTGACTGTGGTTGTCTGGACGTAAGGTCGGATTGCAACCTTGTTTTCTGTTTTCCTTTCCAAGGGTGGAAAGTCAATGCCGTAACTGTGTATCATCATGCAAGGTTGGCATGGTAGTGATGGCGGTGGATTGCACTGAGGCAATTCCTGTCTGCAGCTCTTCTGCTTTTCTGCACGGAGGATGGCTAAGGCCTCGTCATAACAAGACAAGGGCTGTGTGACTGATGGTGGATTTGATTCTGGATCTTCTAGTTTAAAGGTCCTGCAAGGAAGACCTTTCTTTCTTGCTTTCCTTCGTCTTCTTCTCCGACTGGCTTCACTTTCATCATCATCGTCGGAGTCGGATTCTTCTTCGCAAGAACATCCAGGGTCACACATGGATGGATCAGCATCCCATACGAAATGGCCATCAACTTTATCAGTGTAAACTTCCTTTCCATTGGGGAGGAAGGATTTTACTGGCAGATACCCAAGAATAGGGTATGTCTCTCTGCTTGTCGGAACCACTGGCTGAATCATCAGCTGCTTGAAGATCGTGCTTGAAGAAGATGGAGTTTCTTCTTGAGGTTGCTTGAAGATGGTTTTGATTCTACCATCTGACATCGTTTGGAACTCATAGGTTGTAGATCTGATGGATTCATTAGATTGTTGCAGTGACTCGTAGTTTGTGATCCATTCTGTTGGCATCAATTTCTCCAGTTCCTTTCTGGGAATCTGTCTAGGAACCTGGACGATAGTTGGAGTATCAGATCCAGAGTTTGCTAGAATCATTAAAGCATCAGGGGATCCAGATCCTTGAAGATCTAGACCATGGTCCTGCAACCTGTAGACAAGCTGGTGATGGAGAGTAGCTGTAACTGCTGTAGCTACTTGCTCTGCTCCAGTGATCTGGACTTGAACTTTCAGGGCGTTGGGAAGATTGGAATCTCCCAAGGACATTGCAAAGTTGGGGAAGTAAGTCAAGACTGCATTTCCGCTGTTGAGAGTAGTCACCACTGTTCCGATGACTGCATCCTCGTACTTCAGATATCTGGTATCCAGTAAGGCAAGTCTGGTTGTTACTGGAAGACCTTTTCTCCCTTGGTAAGAGAGAACAAGACGAACGACTCCGAAGTGGAGATGTGTGTATCCTTCCTGATTCCAGGAGGATATGAACTCTAAAGGGATGGAGAGAGTAACATACTGCTCTCGCTTGGAATATGGTTGATCACACTTATCCAGTTTGGAAGACTGGACAAACTCTTTTGTTTGGGAAGGTCGGTTGGAGGAGATCAAAGATCTGATTCCTCTCAAGGAACCTCTTTTTCTGTAGATATTGTAAGGACTGACTATAGGCGGAACGGTTTGCTCTATAATAGCATTTTCTGGGATAGTGGAATATTCTACAAGATTTTCTATTTTACTGGTAGAGTGACGAGGAAGGGAAAGAGAAGAGGAAACTAAAATCAACTGATCAGGAGATGTATCCATAACTTGGAGGGTTTCTAGTTCTTCTTCTACCAACTCGCCGGAATCTATCATAATATACTCACTTGGTGTCCCGTTTTCGAAAAGATTTGACATGGCTCTGATATCGTCATAGATTTTTTTATCAGAGATGCAGAGAATGTTTTGTCGAAGTTCTGGTGGCAGATTTTGAAGAAAGTTCATTCGTTCATTTTTTGAAAAGAATAATCTTCCCAATCGATTTCCAAAAAGAATTGATTTCTTTTCTTCTTCCATTCTCTGAATCTTTCTTAGGAGGCTTTTGATCTTTAGATTTGACAATTGAAGATCTTGAGACATAAGCTCCACTTTGTGTTACCAAAATTCGCTGCTTCCTTGTAAATGATCAACCACGGAGGAGGCAACTTTGAGTTTTCCATTGTGAGGATAGAAAGTGGGATAAGAAGTTATTCTTTTGCAGCTAATTTTTGTATCAGAAGATATGCTACAAGGTTTTGCAGAAAAGATTTCTTTTAAAGGCATATTGGTCTGGAGAAACCTTTCACCTTTATCTGGAATTTTTAAAGGTGGAGGGGTCTGGCAAATTTGATTTAAATGTTTGACAGCTATCGTCTGTTCTTTTCCCCAAGTGGGAGCAGTCTTTCTGAGCATCTTGGAAAGCTGACTCGTGTGCTTGGAGCATTAAGGAAGAAAATTCTTGATATAATTGACTATATCCAAGAATTGTTGAATTTATTTGGTAGTCAAATTATCATCTGGAAATTTGAGAAGCTTTTGTGCAATATGGGGACCTGACTTGTATTTTTCTTCTGAAAACTTCATTCCAAGGAACTCAATGGAAGATTGTCCAATGAAACTTTTCTTTTTTGAGAGCATGATTCCGTATTGTTGGACAATTTTGTGGAAATCAGAGAGTAGTGCTTTATGAGAATTCTCGTTTTTAGAGAAAAGGAGAATGTCGTCAATATAAATTAAAGCACTGTGAAGAATGGGCTCAAAGATACGGGTCATGGCTTTTTGGAATAGTGATGGAGCGACTTTGAGACCAAAAGGCATGACGGTCCATTGGAATTGGGCCTTAGGTATACAAAAAGTTGTTTTGTATCTGTCTTTTGGATCAATACCTAGTTGCCAAAAACCTGCTTTGAGATCAAACTTTGAAAAGATTTGGACCTGGGCCAAATGGGAGAAAAGCATTTGGGTTCGAGGTAATGAGAATTTATCATCTGCAAGGAAATGGTTGAGTGGCTTATAATTAATTACAAGCCTCTTTTTACCTCTTACTTGTTCAGCCCTTTTGTTAACATAGAATGTCTGGCAAGCCCAATTGGATGTTGTGGGTTCAACCAACCCAAGTTTCTGCAGTTGAGCACATTCAGCTATTGCAAGCCTTTCGTCATCAGGAGTCATTCCTAGATGTGTAGCTCTGGTCGGATTTCTGTCTTCAAAGCCATACAAATTTTCAAAAATTTTCTTCTGAGCAGGGCATCATGTGAGTATATTATAATAGATTCCGGAGAGTCGGTAGAAGAAGAACTAGAAACCTATCAAACAATGGATACATCCCCAAATCAGTTGATTTCTGTCTCGTCTTCTTTTTCCCTTCCTCGACACTCTACCAGTAAAATAGAAAACCTTGTTGAATATTCCACCAT
Source organism: Lantana camara (assembly GCA_037501455.1). Taxonomy (NCBI): domain Eukaryota; kingdom Viridiplantae; phylum Streptophyta; class Magnoliopsida; order Lamiales; family Verbenaceae; genus Lantana; species Lantana camara. The sequence continues at coordinate 13,427,250 of CM074859.1, forward strand.
CCCTGAAAATGCCGTTATTGAGCAAACTGTTCCACGTTTAGTCAATCCCTATAAAATTTACAGAAAAAGAGGATCTTTGAGAGGAATCAGATCCTTGATCTCCTCCAACAGACCATCTCAAACAAAAGAATTTGTTCAGTCTTCCAGACTAGACAAATGTGATCTGCCATATTCCAAAAGAGAGCAATATGTCACTCTCTCGATCCCTTCAGAGTTCATATTTTCCTGGAAACGGGAAGGATATACACATCTATTCGTCTTGTTCTCTCTTACCAAGGGAGAAAAGGCCTTCCAGTAACAGCCAGGCTTGCCTCACTGGACACCAGATATCTGAAGTATGAAAATGTAGTCATCAGAACAGTGGTGACTACGCTCAACAGTGGAAGTGTAGTCTTGACCTACTTCCCCAACTTCGCCATGTCTTTGGGAAATTCTAATCTTCCCAACGCTTTGAAAGTTCATCACTATTCCAAAAAGCCATGACCCTTATCTTTGAGCCCATTCTTCACAGTGCTTTAATTTACATTGACGATATTCTTCTTTTCTCTAAAAACGAGATTTCTAATAAAGCACTACTCTCTGATTTCCACAAAATTGTCCAACAATACAGAATCATGCTCTCAGAAAAGAAAAGTTTCATTGGACAATCTTCCATTGAGTTCCTTGGAATGAAGTTTTCAGAAGGAAAATACAAGCCAGGTCCCCATATTGCACAGGAGCTTCTCAAATTTCCAGATGATAATTTGACTACCAAAGAAATTCAACAATTCTTGGGTATTGTCAATTATATCAAGAATTTTCTTCCTCAATGCTCCAAACACACGAGTCAGCTTTCCAAGATGCTGAGAAAGACTGCTCCCACTTGGGGAAAAGAACAGACGGCAGCTGTCAAACATTTAAAGCAAATTTGCCAGACCCCTCCACCTTTAAAGATTCCAGATAAAGGTGAAAGGTTTCTCCAGACCAATATGCCTTTAAAAGAAATCTTTTCTGCAAAACCTTGTAGCATATCTTCTGATATAGAAATTCGCTGCAAAAGAATGGCTTCTTATCTCACTTTCCATCCTCACAATGGAAAACTCAAAGTTGCCTCCTCCGTGGTTGATCATTTACAAGGAAGCAGCAAATTTTGGCAACACAAAGTGGAGCTTATGTCTCGAGATCTTCAATTGGCAAATCTAAATATCAAAAGCCTCCTAAGAAAGATTCAGAGAATGGAAGAAGAAAAGAAATCAATTCTTTTTGGAAATCGATTGGGAAGATTATTCTTTTCAAAAAATGAACGAATGAACTTTCTTCAAAATCTGCCACCAAAACTTCGACAAAACATTCTCTGCATCTCTGATAAAAAAATCTATGACGATATCATGGATTTACAGGAATATATTTTTCAGAAGAAACGAGTTGAGATTCTCCAACAACTCATGGAAAACGTCCGTCTTGAAACAGGATTTCGGTGTTTCCAACCACTGAATGAGCCATTAAAGGTTATTATTGACCTCCATATGTCTCATGATATGGACTTTATAGCAGATCTATATCATCATGGGTTGATCAAAGGAATATACATTCCATTCTATTGGAATAAAATGATTTTTCCAATACCTGAGTTCTTTGGTCCAACTGTCATAACATCCATTGAATCATTCAGAAGGGGAATGGGGGTTTTTATCTCAGTCATCAACAGTTTCCCTCAATAGAAAAATGGAAATTATCAACCATGTAAGAGACATCTACTCCTACACCATAGAAGACCTGTGTATTTCGGCCTTGAAAGCTCATACATCAATCCCATTTCTTTTGGAATTGATGAAATCAAGAAGTGCACATCGATCAAGGAGCATACACCTGAATATCTTGCTTTGTTTGACAAAACTCAGACTACTTGTATTTGGATTGAACACTGCCAAGACGTATACATAAGGAGTATTCACTATGTGTTTACAGAGGAAATTGGAGATCCACAAGCAAGATATCCTTCAGTAGAGCTTAATCTTGTTGATGAAGAAGGAAATTCTCTCTAGAAAAGTGTCTTTAACGCATGCCATGACGATCACATGAAAGAGACTTAAAGAGAATCTTATCTCTTTAAGGTCTTTATCAGCCAGAAAAGTCTTTGTAGGCTAGCCTAAGAAGACTTTGTATCTTTACTTTGTGTCTTTGTCTTGTTGTCCTTGTCGGCCATTGTTTAGGCCTGCTTTCGTCTAAGTCAATAAAGTTGTATAGTGTTTGCTGAGTCAGAGCTAGTTGTTTTTAGCCCTTACTTTATATCAGTGGTCTGCGTACCACTTTCCTTTGTCGGCCAGTATGTTTTGGCCTTTAGTGTGCATTATTGCACTTAGTGGAGGAAAAAGAAACCCAATTATATGAGGCGATGGGGCCCAGATGTGTACCCGCCATATAATTTGAATTTCAATTCTGCGTCTGAAATACGCAAATTGCCTATATAAAGAGAGCTTCGGTTTTCATTTTAGGCAGACTAAGTTGGAGAGTGAAATTACATTCAAAAATCAAGTTTCATAAATACAATCCTATGTTTGCTTAAGCTTCTTCTTCTAGTTCTTCCATACCCTCAAAGGGTTTGTTATGATATAATCCTAATTATCTTAAGATTATGCTCTGCACTTGCCTCTTATGAGGATCCTATACATAAAAAATTAAATAATTTTATGGATTGATATATTGTTACGGTCCCTTTATCTCTATGTTGTGTATTTTGAGTAACTTGAATCTTTATGATGTATATTTGGAGTAACTTGTAAGCAGTTATGTTACTAGAAATATACTCCAAAAGAGAATCATGGCTATGAGAAGTATGCCTCAGAGAGATAAAGGGCTCCCGACGAGTGATGGTATCAGAGCCATACAAATTTTCAAAAATTTTCTGATAGAAAATTTTCTTCAGAGCAGGGTATCATGTGAGTATATTATAATAGATTCCGGAGAGTCGGTAGAAGAAGAACTAGAAACCTTCCAAACAATGGATACATCCCCAGATCAGTTGATTTCTGTCTCCTCTTCTCTTTCCCTTCCTCGATACTCTACCAGTAAAATAGAAAACCTTGTTGAATATTCCACCATCCCTGAAAATACCGTTATTGAGCAAACTGTTCCACCTTTAGTCAGTCCCTATAATATTTACAGAAAAAGAGGATCTTTGAGAGGAATCAGATCTTTGATCTCCTCCAACAGACCATCTCAAACTAAAGAATTTGTTCAGTCTTCCAGACTAGACAAATGTGATCTGCCATATTCCAAAAGAGAGCAATCTGTCACTCTCTCGATCCCTTCAGGGTTCATATCTTCCTGGAAACGGGAAGGATATACACATCTCCACTTCGGAGCCATTCGTCTTGTTCTCTCTTACCAAGTGAGAAAAGGCCTTCCAGTAACAGCCAGACTTGGCTTACTGGACACCAGATATCTGAAGTATGAAGATGCAGTCATTGGAATAGTGGTGACTACGCTCAACAGTGGAAGTGCAGTCTTGACCTTCTTCCCCAACTTCGCCATGTCTTTGGGAGATTCTAATCTTCCCAACACTTTGAAAGTTCAAGTTCAAATCTCTGGAGCAGAACAAGTAGCTACAGTAGTAACAGCTACTCTTCATCATCAGCTTGTCTACAGGTTGCAGAATCATGGTCTAGATCTACAAGGATCTGGATCCCCTGATGCTTTAATGGTCCTAGCAGACTCTGGATCTGATATTCCAACCATAGTCTAGGTTCCTAGACAGATTCCCAGAAAGGAACTTGAGAGATTGATGCTAACCTAGTGGATCACTAACTATGAGTCACTCCAACAATCTCATGAGCCCATCAGATCTACAACTTATGAGTTCCAAAAGATGTCAGATGGTAGAACCAAAACCATCTTCAAGCAACCTCAAAAAGAAACCCCATCTTCTTCAAGCCCAATCTTCAAACAACTGATGATTCAACCAGTGGTTCCATTAAACAGAGAAACATACCCAATTCTTGGGCATCTCCCGGTAAACTCCTTCTTCCCTGATGGAAAGGAGGTTTACACTGATAAAGTCGATGGTCATTTCTTATGGGATGCTGACCCATCCATGTGTGGCCCTGGATGTTCTTGCGGGGAAGAATCAAACTCCGACAACGATGATGAAAGTGAAGCCAGTCGGAGACGTAGAAAAGCAAGAAAGAAAGGTCTTCCTTGCAGGACCTTTGAACCTAAAGATGCAGAACCAGATCCACCATCATTCCCAAGAACCTTATCTTGCTATGACAAGGCCTTAGCCATCCGCAGAGCAGAAAAGCAGAAAAGCTACAGATAAGAATTGCCTCCGTGCAATCCACCGCCAGCACTACCTTGCCAACCTTGCATGATGCCACACAACTATGGTACTAACTTTCCACCTTTGGAAAGGAAAACAGAAAACAAGGTTGCAATTCGACCATACATTCAGACCACTACAGTCCATCCAGATGGAGGAACAACTTTCTCTCTCTCCCAAGGAGAAGAAGTCCTGAACTGGCAAACCACAAATGCCAGAGCTCAGAATAAAGCCTTAATTCAACTTGATTCTAAGGTTGATAAGGTTTTATCTCATGTTCAAGAGAACAACCAGAAAGTTAATGCTATCTCTCAGGAGCTTGATCAGATGTACAAGAGATTAGTCGCCAGAATTGTACTTCTTGATAAAGAACTCAAGCAACTTATTTCTCTCAGAAAAACGGGTCGAGAATTTGATCAAAAAGAGAAAGAAATCAGGCAGCTCAAGAAAGATCTTGAATACATGGAACAAGACAGGAAAAGGAATTCAATTCCTACACTTCCCTTTCTTCCTACAGCGGTTTCACCTTCTCTTTACGACCCACCTACTTCTCCTGATTATTCAAAACAATTTTTCATGGTGTCTGATATTCCTCTTGAACCGCCTCCTCCAAAGCTTAAACCAATAAGAGCCACTCCTTCCTCCTCAAAAGAGAAAAACAAAGAAAAAGTTGAAGAACAACCCTCTTATACATTAATGATTAGAAACCTTTCTAATCTTAATATTCAAGAAGAGTCTGAAAAGAATGAAGATGCCTCTTCAGAAGAATCCTTTTCTCAACACAATGAATCTGAAGTCTCTTCAAAAAAGTCCTTTCCTCAATCCACTGAAAGTGATGATGAAGTTGCAGATATTTCCCAGATCCTTATGGCAGATGATCCAGCCTCAGGATCTCATCAAGGACAACCTCATCAACAACAACCACCAACTAGACATCATGAACCAGTGATGGAAGAACCTCCTCCAGAATTCTATACTACAGATTCTGGAACGTCCAAACCAGCCAATGATCCTTGGTTCACTTTTGATGATATTCCAGTTGAAAGAAGAAAAGAAAGGCTACAATCTTTTGCAGCATGGATTGATCTCCAAAGAACCAAAGAATCACATGTCCCTACAATCTTGAAAGAATTTGCTTCTAGATTTACAGGGATATTGAGAGAATGGTTCCAATCTCTGGGAGAATACATGCAAATTCAATTCATTCAAGCACCAGCCCCACAGGCTTTGGGAGTACTTCATCAAGAATTCATTGGAGATAATACTCTCTACAATAAGATGATCCAGCAAAGCTATTTTGCCATGAAATGTTGTTCCCTGAAGAAAATAGATTTGGATTTCCATTTCAAAAGAATGGCGGAGCTTTATTATACTCTTAATGGGTATAATGATCCAAATCTAAAGCATGTATATATTACATCTCTTCCCCAAGAGATCCAGCCTGAACTCCACAGGGCCATAACAACTTCGAGAAGAGAAATTCCACAACTTTCTCTTGGAGAGATCCACCAGATAGCCATTGCCACAATTGACAAGCTTTGTGAACAACAAACCATGTTCAAATCCTTATTTGAGAACAAATCAATCCTGAAGAAAGCTTGTAAGAAATCTCATCTTGAGATAAAGTGCAAATCCAAAGAAGATTGCAAATGTTCTCGTTCAAAGCCAAAGAAGAAAGGATTTGCAGAAAGAAAGGTGAAAAAGAGAAAACATCTCAGATTCTTCAGACGAAAACCTTTCAGAAACAGGCAAACTGATCGATGCTTTGTTTGTAAAAAGAAAGGCCATTTTGCAAAAAATTATCCTCAAAATCGGGAAAAATCTGTCAAAATGATTTCCCATGTACTACAAAGCACAGAAGCCAATCTCGATGATGCAGAGGTAGAATCTTTGTTCTTAGAACAAGATGAACAAACTGAAGAAACCATCTTTGCAATTCAAAATGAACTTATAGATGGTGATCCCTACATCTCTGATTCTGATAGTAATGATCAAGTCCTTCTTATCCTCCAATCAAAATGCATCAGTCAAGAGATTATTCCATCTCCTCATATCCACATTCACATACTTCCTTCTAAGTATGACAGGTCAATCAAAGCAATTGGATTTATGGATACAGGAGCCATGAAGTCCATGATGAATCCAGACATCCTACCAAAAGAAGCATGGACAACCCACTATGAATACTTTCAGGCAGCAGATGGCCAGTGATTCAAAACATCGCTGATCACTAAACATCTTATTGGGATACGATTCTTTCGAGATTGTATCATATGGATGAAAGTCATTGGAAGCAAGCTACACGGGGAAAGATCTTCTCATTGGCTTTGATCTTTACCACAAAGCTCAAAGGCTAACAATTCTTCCTAACGGAATCAAGTATAAGAGAAGCTTTCAGCCTTATACTACTCTTTAGAAGATCTATGTTTTATCAGAAGCATCAAAGGAGTTTTATGATCTTGCATCCAAAGTAAAAGATTGCTATGTTGATATATTTGTTGTGATACCCCTGTCCCACATCGGGAAAGTATGAGAGTTAAGTTCAGTTTATAAGTTAAAGAGTCCAAATATAACCAATGGATATCCCTTTTGGGCAGTGGTTTAGGCCCAATTTCAGGTTATACTCGGTGGGCTTGGAGACTTGAGCTCGCGTCCAATGGGCCCACGGACCCGGGGCGTGACAGATGGTATCAAAGCCGCTCGTCAGCCGCAGGAGCAAAGTGCTATACGGGGCAAAGTGCTACATGTGTGGGAGCCACCTCTTGAGCCCGTAGGAGCCACCTCTAGAGTCCCAACGCAGACGAGTCGGTCATGGGCTATATGTCATGCAGGGACGAGGACGTCGCGATTCTGAAGGAGGGGTGATTGTGATACCCCTGTCCCACATCGGGAAAGTATGAGAGTTAAGTTCAGTTTATAAGTTAAAGAGTCCAAATATAACCAATGGATATCCCTTTTGGGCAGTGGTTTATGCCTAATTTCAGGTTATACTCGGTGGGCTTGGAGACTTGCGCTAGCGTCCAACTGGCCCGCGGACCCGGGGCTTGATATTTGTTATTATATTATGATAATTGATAATAACAATGATCTTAATTTCATTCCCTAAGATAATAATTTCATTCCTAGGCCCAGGCCCAACTAGGGATGGCAATGAGTCGAGCCGGCTCGAATAAAGCTCGGGCTTGGGTTCGCGGATGGCGAGCCGAACCGAGCCTGGGTTCGGCTCGTGGCTGGTGCGAGCCAAGCCCGAGCCCAATGTTCTCAGTTCGTTGGCTCGCGAGCTGGCTCGCGAACCATATATTTATTTAATAAAAAATTATATTTATATATATAGATATACGTACATATAGAAAGAATATGTATATATGTATGCTGTGTGTTGTTATTTGTTAGAAAATCCCCCAATTTCAGAAACAAACCCTACCCCTCTCAAACTCCACCACCGAAAGCCACCGACGCCGCCGCCGTTGAACACCACCAGATCCACCCCGCCGCTGCCGCCGTCGTTTCACTCACGAAGCCCCCACTTTGCGTCGTTTCCTTCTCCGAAGACGGCACGCCTCCGTTCGCAGCACACGACCACACAGCGTCACCTCCGCGCACCACCATCACACAGCGCCACCACCTCCACCTCCACCGTTGGGTTTTTCTATTTCTTCTCGATTTTCTTTTATTTTTCTTAGATCTAGGGTTTTTTATTTTATGTTTTGAGAGGATGGGATTTTACGCAAAAGTGTAATCCATTCACTTTTCTGAACGTGGAGCGCTCAATTTTCTCCAATATTTCTTAGATCTAGAGTTTTTTTATTTTATGTTTTTAAAATAATGGGATTTTATTATTTTGCAAAAGTGTAACACTGTAACCCAGTCACTTTCTGAATGATGGAATTTGCTCCTAGGATTTATTGTCCATTTTTTACTGTCAAACTTGTGTAATTCTAAGGATACAACAACTTGATTTTCTGGAATGAAATGCAAAACAACAGCATTCTTGGCTTTTCTGGGGGGAAAAAAGAAAAAACCCACAAAAATCTTGTAGCACAACCCTGGTTCGCTAGCCGAGCCGAGCCTTCGCGAGCCAAGCCCCGAGCCAGAAAATACTGGCTCGTTGGCTCGCGAACCAGGTTCGAAACCCATATATATAGTGCGAGCCCGAGCCCGAACCTCTGAAAAATGCCTCGGCTCGGCTCGTTGCCATCCCTAGGCCCAACTAATATGTCCCAAGGGCCATTTTCAATTCTGATAATAAAATGGTAGATACAGGCATAAAGCAGTAGGCCTAATTTTTGTGTGGTCTTCTTTACAAGCCCATTTCAATTTTCTATTTAATCTGTAGTTTTTTTTAACCAAGAAAAGTTAATGCACCTAGCAAAGAAGTTGTTAAATATTCGATTCTCTTTGGTACGGTTTATATATTTCAATATATCAACCCCCACACCAATGCATTACCTATATATTTAATTTGACAAAATGATATCAGAACTTTTATCCTATCCAGCTATATATTCCTGTTTATATCAAGTTGGGAGCATATGATCAAGCATTAATGTTTTCAAAATTTCTTGGCATAATTCATTTAGAAATGATTTCTGATAATTGATGTTCTGTGCCTGTACAAATTCAACTTCGCCAGCAGCCAATTTAGAGAAAATTAAAGACAATTTTCTAAAAAGAAATTAGTATATTGAAATTATCCTTTATGCAATACTACTATGTCAACTTATTAAGTTTTTAAAGGGTAGGGAGTAATTTAGTCATAAAGTAATTGTTGGGCTTTAATTTTATAAACATATATATATATAATTTTAGGAGTTGTTAATGTTTTTCGAAGTTTAGATTACATTGTCTAATTTTTTCCCCGAACTACATATAAACACCTTGTGTCTTCCGGTCAAACTATATATAAACACTTCACAAGGCGGAACAACGTAACTGACCACAAAATTTAAAATGTCTTCATACTCATAGAAATAATTTATGAATACTCTCTCTTTTATGATGTACGGATACAGATATAACAATATAAATATAACATAATATGAATACGTCGACACAAATTTTTTTTAGAACTTCTCACATGAGAAGTGTCTGATACAATGTTCGACACGATACAATAAAACAATATGTGTTTATGCATTAGAGTCTCTTGCCATGGATGAGATTCAAACTCTTAATCGCCTTGTCTCTCTATCTCTTGAACGTATTTAATGTAGGGCTACTTGTAACATAGATAGATAGATAGATACATAGGCCATGCAGCTTGTGAACTTGCGGTTCGAACTTCAAACAAAAGCTCAATTTTCTGTGCATTAGAGGCAGATGCCCAAAAAAACATAGATAGTTAACATGAAAAGAGGAGCAGAAAAATCCAAAGAAATGCAGCCTCCAAGAAAGAAACAAGGTTTGGGTCATGACTACTCAAGGTTCCAAGCTACCATTCAAAAATCTCTTCTCTTCTCGTCTCTTCTCGTTCGTATAAACTAATATATCTGCAATTTTATAAATTGGTAAGCATTAGTGTAGGCCACATGATCACATATTCCACAAGTTTGTGACATTCTTCCAAGAAGAAATTGCTCATCAATAAGACATATATATATATATATATATATATGTAAGCTCCCTCGAGTTTTGTGCAACACTTACCACCATTATTAATAATAATAATAATAATAATAATAATAATATGTCATGTTATCTATGCAAAATATTTGACTATATGGTATGCATAGTTAAATAGATGAATCATGAATCTGTATCTGCAGGTGCCGTTGTTTTATCTGCAAATCTTTAGGAAATGGTGATGTCTTTTAAAGACGAGAGGAAATTAAACAATATTATCTAAAATAAAATTAAAAAATTTCTGTTACGTTGTTATTCTTTTTTAATTCCTTATTTATTTCTAATTAGCTTTCGAATATAGATAGTCTGATCCCAATAAAATATTAATAATTCAATAGAATTGAAGTTTGAACTGTCTTAGTTCTTTTTTCTTTTTTCTTTTTTCTTTTTTTGTATAGAGTTAATTATTGCACTTTGGTACTTAATATTGACATATCAAAGGTACCCTAAATATGCAATATTTTGGTAAGTGTGTGTATCCTAGGGTCCCTTTTTGCCTTTTCGATTGAATTTTCAGGAACATTCCATTGGATTATCTAAATTGTAAGAGTAAAACTGTATTTACTTTAAAAAATTAGGCAGAATAGGTGGAAAACCCTCGTAGAGTATTAAATTAGATTAGTAAATAGTTAGAAATTAAAGAATATCGGGAAAAAAAAAATACATCGATTGAGCTTCAATTTGAAATATGTTCAAAGAATTTTAAATAACCGTTTAAAATGAGCTAACATGGCGAAGAAATTTGTGTGATTAAATTTATGAGAATGAAATGCATTGAGGTGTATAGTCAAATTCATAGTGGTCGATTATCCATTTAAATTTGAATTTGAAACAACAATAAAAATATATGTCTAGATCAATATTTTTTAAAAAAATAAATCATAATTCGGAGTCCCCCAACTACTACTTTTTATAAACATTGATGCTACAGAGACACAATCAAGACTTTCTACTTTTCCTGGATTTGTATGAAGTTCTGGTCACATGAAGCCAGATTGCATCCTTGAATATCTAAGCAATTTGAACTATGTCTATCATTTAAAATTCTAAATTGTCTTGGACGATAACGAAAAACAACTACTTTTTTAAGACTTAGTTGGGCTGTCATACATGCATGAAGACGACTTTGAAGTTACTTAATAGCATTGAATATTAGTTATGGTGACTGGAATATATGTGCTTGGTTTGTGAATTCTGATCATGATATTCAAGAAATTGTGTATCGTATAAATAGTTTCATCGATGTAGATGACGTGACACGATATCATCCTCATATTTGACATCATGTGTATCGTATGATACATATTATGTGGTCGTTTTTAATTATAATATTCGATTTTATTGCAACCGACATGGCCAGGTCGATTGGATCCTTCAAGCTTCCCACTAGATGGATATATCAGATCGACCTCTCCAATCAGATTATAGGTTGGAGATCTGCATTCTGCATTAAATGCAAAAACTCTATTGACACATTGCATTCAACTGCACTATGTTTGCAATCGTCAATCCTACAGGCACATTTAATGCGCATATATTATCATTTTTTTTTTCTATCCAGAGTTGGATTGATAATGAGTCCATCACATGCATGGATGATTTGAAAAACTTAATGAATACGAAATTGTGATGACAAATGCAACACATTTCAGCAACTTTAGGGAACGTGGACCATAAAGTTAATGGTCCCATCTTATAGCCAAAAAATACGCCTACTTTCACTAAACCAATTACTAGATCATGTATTTATGATTATTATATAATTAACCCATATCTTATAAAAGTGGTTAATCGTAATTATTAAATAATAATAGTAATAATTCACGACTATTAAGAATGAGTTTGATTCGATTACTTTTACACAATCGCTTTATATTTTTATTTTGCTATCTTAACCTGTCATGCACCAATAATTTTAAAATTTTAATTTATCTCATTGTATCATGTCATACTAATGAATAAATGTTGTTTGGTAATTTTTTTTAAATAATTAATATCGTTATATTTGTATCGTATTTATATCAATATGTCATATAAACTATAGTAACAACAAATATATAAATAAAAATGAGGATCGTGTAATTGAACGGAAGAGACTTGCCCATCATTAAATTAAATGTCAAATATTCGAATACTAATTTTTGGTATAAAACAACTTTAAATTTCTTGGTCAGAATAACTTTAAATCTCCAGTTCACTAAGATTGACAGTCAATTCAATAAGGAAACTATCCCATTTTTTGAAGTTTTAAAACGCCTATAATTTAACAATGGAATTAGTCATTGCAACCAACTATGAATGTTCTTTATCATTCAATGAGAAAACTATCTCATCATTTGAAATGCATATAGTTCAATACGGACTGATCGCCTTTCTCAGAGTTTTGATAAAAGGAAAAAAAGAAAAAAGCAAATACATAAATAAAAGAACCTGAAATGTGGTCCGAAACCTAGTAAGAAGGAAAACCAATTCTCACATTCCATTTTTGCAAATGCAGTCAATTGTTAATATTTATTCAAACTCCAAATTTATACTCTTCTTATTTCTATGGCAGGTCCATTTTCGGCTTCACAGCCAACAAGACATGCCAAGAATAATTTGACAACTCTATGACTATCACAATATGTCCTTTTTCTTATTAAAAAGAACAAATTTATTTACTATTTCCTAAAACTCCACTAGATTGGAGAATAGTCCCAGAAAAAGTAAAAAGATAAAGGCCCAATAGAAATTGTGAGACTTTATAGAAAGCTCAATTAGAAATTTTGTCTCCTTTATTTTTTATGTTTCAATTTTTGCCCTCTTTTATACTAAATATAAATTCTGATTCCGTCTTTAACCCGCACAACAGTTGAAACTTGAAACCAGATCCATCTCCTAAGTAATTGTTTGTTAATTGTCTGTTTTACAAACCAATGATTTTAAAAGCACACAGCAGAAAATAACTATACCTTCAGTGAGTTTAAGCACTTTTCTTCTAAACCTATTGCACTAATATTAACAAAATATACTTTATCTAACAATTGGCTCCACACTATTTCTCTTGGTTTTCTGTTGAGAAACTCATCTAATCTTCAAATTCTGGAGAGTGCAGACATGATGGGTAATCTTCCCCCTCATTCTGGAGATTCATTAGGTGCAACAACCCTTACCCTTTTCCTCATTAATGTCTCAATACCCGGGAACTTCCGTTTCCTCCCACCTCTTGGCCTTGACCGAAATTGCTCATCAGATTCTACAAAATTTCCCTGAAACTCAACAAAATAGAAGAATCAGGCACCATTCAAGGATCATGCTAGAATCAAGCTCTGCGTTTTGGACATGAGCGTTCAGAAGTAAGAAATGGATAACTTACATGACTGTAAACATGCCACCCGGATTTTTCATGTTTATCCCTAACGTGTTTGAATGAGAATCTCATGCGACAACCAGTTATGCTGCAGCTAAATGGTTTAAGTTCCAAGTGCACAGCTTTCATATGCTGATTGAGATTTGATGTCTGTACCAGAAAAAAGCATAGCATACTAAGAAAATGGCCCAACAAGTAGAAAATAAAGAAGCTTGCTTTAACATCAAAACCAGTTGTTAAATCTTGTCCAAAACAGGAGCAACCGAAAAGGCAAAGTGTAATCAGAATGACTTTGGTCTTAAAGGAGCTTACATTTGAAAATGTATGCGAGCATCCATCAACAGTACAATTTATCCTCTTTGAGGAATCCTGATCTGCTTCATGCATGCGCATGTGGCGCTTAATGTTCTTCTTTAGCTGCTTTGTGCCACATTTATCGCAGGTAATGTACTGATGAGAAGACCAAATATGCTCCTTGAGGCATTGCTCATTAGTAAAATATTTCATACAGCCAGGTTCTGCACAGAATGCCTCGACTGAATTCAACTTAACTGCAATTTAGACAGACGTTTCAGCAGAGTGTTAGAAAGTGGGAGACAGTATAAAACATCTCATAAATAACTTTGATCCAAGAATTAGAAACACGAGATCACATTAAAAACTGACATATAACTTTGCTCAACTTACCATGAGAATCCTCATGTTTACGCAATTTGGATAGATACTTAAACACCTTTCCACACCCATGCTCTGAACAGATATATTCCTTTGGATGCTCAACATTAGCAGAAGGAGTTTCGTTATGGAACTCTTTCACATGTCGTGTCATGTTACCCTGAACTGTAAATGTGCGTTTACAGTCCTCAACAGGACATTCAAATATTTTCCCTTGATGTTGAAGCATATGTCTGGTCAAGTGATCCTTCCTTCTGTAATTAGAGTTACAGCCATCCACTGGACAGGAGAAAGGCCTCTGTAACAGAACATATGCACCGTGAGGAAAAACATTTTGCACAAATTCTCTGGTAGGAAATTCTGAAAGCAGTCACAACAGAAAAACTAAACAATTCCCAAACCTCAATGAATAACAAGCGTGACAGAGGCTCACCTGATGGAGCTTCTCAGGCAGTCCCCCACCTGATACTAATCCAATCAAGATATTTGCTGCCTCTCGCATTTTGGAGTTCTATATTTGGGATCCAATGCTTCACGCCCAGAGATAATTTACGATATTGTTTATCTCCCTCACATCAATCTGCAAGATTTACATTTTCAATTGACAGAATACAACAAATAAGCTGAAGATGCACCAACGAAGAAAAAGGCTGTAAACTAGACGGAGAATAAGTATGCAAGATCGACATATGTTATTAAAACAACGAAGTTCACTAAATTTGATGCCAGTCATTCACCCTATAATTTATTCGATTATTTCACCAGAGTGAAATTAAAGTGGAGATACAGTTTCTACAAAGATCAGCAATATTGAATCTTATATCTATAAACCCATACATTAAATTACATTGACAAAGCTGGTGATGATCCAGGCTGAAAATTTCCCAAATTTAGGAAATATGCAGGTAAAACCAAACGAAAACATCCACAGTATTTAATCATAAATTTACCTCGAGCGAATGGCTTTGCATATGCTGCTTCAGATGAGCAGGCTTCCGAAAACTCGCACCACATTCCTCACAAACATTCAATTTCTCCCTATCCCCCTTCTCTTCATTATGCTCCTTTTTCTTCATCTCCTCCTACAATTCACAAAACCCATCATTTACTTCCCAACATACAATAATCATACAGCATTCAACACACCTACACAGCGATTTAGCAAGAAGCAAACACAATTCAGCTCGCCGTAAAACAGTCTATAATCACCCCCAAATTAATAACTTACAAAACCCAAGAATTCAATCATATTACACATAATCAAGCAAATGATTCACACACCTCATGGTGGGAGAGCATGTGGGAGGCGATTAGGGATTTCTTCGACCGGCAAATCCCACAGTATTCACAGTAGTATCTTCTAATATCTCTGAATATGGGAGCTCTTCCTCCCTCTTCTTCCGCACCCATTACTCTATACTTCTTCAGCCTATGTATAGTGCGCTTATACGGTATAAGAGGTGTACGTATAGCTCAAAATATGTGGAGAAGGTGGAACAATTGGAATTCCCTAAATAACGTAGAGGTGTTCAATCGGGAAAAAAAAATCGAATTTTCGGATTTGGTTTCAACTCAAGATAAAGCAAATCAGGAAAATTGTAGGAAGAACATTAAGATTCAAGGGGGAAGAGAGAGAGAGAGAGAACAAGTATTGGATATCTTAAAGACGAGCAGCGTCGGGTGGCTTTACGGTGGTGGTAGTGGAAGAATCGGCGAGTTGCGCCGTCGACTGGCGGATTACCTGCAGCTGAGCGAGGAGGTGGCGATTGAGACAATTAGGGGTGGAAAACCTAATCAAGTCTAAACTCTCGCATCGTCACGTGGTGGAATCGGGCGACAATGGAATAGGCTAGGAAGCACGAAGATACGGACTTTTTTTTTTTTTTTTCCTAAGGAGGATGGAACATTATATCTAATGTGAGTTGTCGTTACGATAGGATACTGACGTGGCTCGTACCCGCTATCGTATTGGACCAATCACCTCGCTCTACCTGTACGATCGATAACCTCATTTCGAGTCTTCGACCAACTGGTCGATCCATCAGTTACCGCCATACTTTACACCCTCAGCTGCCGACCCCGAGCCCGGCTTCCAGGAAGGTTCTTTCGACCCAAATCCCTCGACTGGCCAGCTCATCGGCCCACTAACCACTACACGGTTGAGTGGCTGACCACGCATTTAATGCACGGTCATAGTGGGACACCTGTCAACTCCTCGCGCCGACACGTCGAGGCGGTAACTTTTCTCTCCTCACTGTATATATAGCACTGCTCCATTTATTACGCGGTAAGTTTTTCGGACCTAACTCTTTTCACCGCTCAATCCTTCGATCACCTTCATCGAACCTGACTTGAGCGTCAGAGTGCCAACCCGGGTCTCACACCCACCTTCGCTGAGTTGGCCTCGAAGCTCACGTTTGCCACGACCTGTGCAGATTTCGAGCAGTCAAGCGGCGATTCCCCCACCCAACAAATAGAGTGATCGTGATCTGATCTCCCGACCGAACATCAAGCGGAGGTTTGGCTCGATCATTTGGCGCCATCTGTGGGAACCTCGCAACGACAAGCCATCGAATATGACTACTCGCAATCTCACAAGCAATCGCCTCTTTGACAAGAATGGTCGAGAGGTTATCCCTCAGATCCCTCTACAAGTCGCTGCACCTACAATCATCCCGCCTCAACTGGTCTACTCGACGCCCGAGTTAGACAAATACCTAAAGGCCTGTCGGGATGAAGCTATAGCTGCAGCCGCGGAAGGAAGAGAGCCGCGGATGCCGGAATGCCCTCAAACTCGACCCGTGGCGGTCATTCAGCCTGTGGTTAATCATCCTGGGTATGTTCAACTGATGCAATATGAACAGCCTGTCAGATATTGGGCTGGAATCGGACAAAATGTACACCACCAACCTCAATATCAACGACCACTACCTGCCCAGGGAAGTGTTAGAAGACCGGTTCAAGATCGCTTGTCATTTCGACCGAACGATGAGGTCGATTCTAGGACACCCACTGACACCTAGATACGTCGAAATGTCAGCCACCGAGGGCAAGGGGTCTCCCAGCAAAGATCTCGACCCTCTCACTCTCGAGGAAGAGATAACAATCCTCGACGATCCAAATCTCGGAGGGAACGTGATGCATCTCAACGCGACGTATCCCGTCACAGTTTGAGTGGAATCTTCGACCGACTCGGGCCACACGGTCGGTAAAACCAGGTTTGAAGGTCAAATAGGGGACGCATTGTAAGGTCGAATGACCTAAGAAATCAAATTCCTCCGCGCCCCAGTCGACATGATAGTCAACATCAGAGTGAGAACCAAGGATCACACAGCCATTCTCCCCGTCAGTCTTATTCTACCAGGCGCGATTGACCTAGATCCCCTCGGCACACACCATCGGCCCAGCGACCAGCACGACCTTGGAGATACCGCAGTAACAGAGAGGCTCAATCTCCGTTTTGCGATGCAATCATCGAGACTACCACCGATGAAAAGATCCCAACCGGTCTGCCCACGTACAATGGGTCGATTGATCCGGAGAAGCATGTGTCTCGTCTCGAGATGCAACTTAGCATGTTTGGTCACTCGCCTGATATTTGGGCTAAAATCTTTGTCACAACCCTTGATGGGCCTACACTAGACTGGTTTTCGAGGCTTCCTTCTTGATCCATCCCCACGTCTAAGGCTCTTGTTGATCGCTTCAACGCTCAGTTTTCTGTTATGAAAGGAGACAAGCTGCCTCCGACCTATCTATACACCATTAGACAGGGTCCCAATGAGTCGCTTAGGGGCTTCTTCACTCGTTTTTCACAAGCAGTGGTCAAAACAGAAGAACCGAGTATCGACCTGTTGAAGCCAATTGTCCATAAGGCCTTAATTAACAATGAATGTGCTCGATACATCTTCCTGCAGAAGCCTCGAAATTTAGCTGATATCCAAGCTGCCGCCTGCGACTGGATGCAACTCGAGGAACTAGAAAACTCTCAAAAAAGTCCGACTCATGGTTGAAAAGCAGATACTATCCATCCAATCAGGCCAGACGTCCGTCCCAAGAACGAGGCACTGACCAGATCTACCCCCAGGAAACATTTCGCGCAATTGACATGACCAATCAACGAGATCTACAACGTCATTGATCCCGTCCTCCTCAAAAAGCCCAAACCGATGCGGGAGACTCCCAAGACCCAAGAGAGCAACAAATTCTGCAACTTCCATCAGCAGAAAGGCCATAACACCTCTGAATGCAACACATTACGAGACGAGATCGAACGTTTGATCAAGGGAGGTCACCTCCTCGAGTTTGTGAAGAAAATGGACGATAATCCTCGAAATCGGGATCACCATGATAGGTCGCCACCAAGACAGCGTCAAGCCAAGCCCTCGACAGAACGAGAGCCACATAATCGACCATGCCTCGGTCGGATTGACATGATTTCTGGGGGGCCATCAGGTGGAGACTCGAGATCGGCTCGAAAGAAGACTCGACGGACAGCCACACAAAGCTTTTATAGAGCTCGAGAAGTGATGCAAGTCCGACCAGAAGACGCTTGGATCAATGATAAAGTAGTGTTTAGCGAGAACGATGTAGTCGATGTACCGGCACAGTCGAGCGAGACACCTAGTTGTCCTATAGTCGTCACGCTCGATGTCGCCAACTTTGTTGTATCCCTTACTTTGATCGATAATGGAAGTTCTAGCAACATTATCCTTTATTTGACTCTTCTTCGCATGAATTTACATGATAAATTACTTCTAGATCCTATTCAAAAACCCCTCTTATAGGTTTCGGTGGAGCAGAGGTCTATACCAAAGGTCGGATACGTTTAATCACATCAATGGGCACCTTACCCAGACGTGCCACGCGCGAGATTGAATATCTTGTCGTCGAAATGCCTTCCGCATATAGCATCATTTTCGATCGACCAGGTCTCATAGACTTTCGAGCGGTTATATCCACCTACCATCAGATGGTGAAGTTACCCACCCCCGTCGGGGTCGGAGAATTGAGGTGCGATATATCGACCGCTTGGAGTTGTTATTCCATCTCGATGGAAAAGCCCAAACCACCTACGGGGAAGCATGTTCCATTGATTATCAACGACCCAATGATCGAAGATGATTTTGTAGATCCAAACGGAGGACAAAAATGAGTTCCTCTCATGCTGCAAAAAGAAAGAAGTAAGAGGACAAAAAGCTCGAACCAACGGAGGAGCTTGAAGAAATTCAATTGATCCCAGGACAGACTGAGAAAATCACACGCATAGGGGCCGGTCGAAAAGGCAAAGAACAATGCATGCTCATACAATTTCTCCGAGACAATCTCGATGTATTCGCTTGGAGTGCTTCCGATCTTGTTGGTGTCGATAGGAAGGTGATCGAGCATCATTTAAATGTCGATCCATCCTTCAAACCGATCAAACAAAAATTGCGCCCTCAGAGCGACTCTCGGAATGCCATCATTGAGATCGAGGTTAACAAACTTCTCGATGCCAGGCCAATCCAGTATGTCGAATGGCTTTGCAACATTGTTCTTGTGCCCAAGCCAGGAGGTAAGTGGCGTATGTGCAACGATTTCACCGACCTGAATAAAGCCTGCCTGATGGACCCCTGTCCTTTGCTAAGGATCGACCAACTCGTCGATTCCACGGCCGGATACGAGCGACTGAGTATGATGGACGCTTTTAAGAGTTATTATCAGATTTTCATGGCCATCGAAGATCAACCCAAAAAAACCTTCATAGTTTTCAACGACATCTACTATTTTAAGGTTATGCCTTTCGGTCTCAAGAACGCAGGAGCAACGTACCAGCGAATGATGAACAAGGTATTCGAGCCAGAAATCGGCAACACTGTCGAGGTATACGTCGACGACATGCCCGTCAAAAGTGAGAAAGCCGTCGACCACCTCAAAAGAGCCTTTAACCTTCTCAGGAAATACAACTTGAAACTCAACCCCGCGAAATGCACCTTCGGGGTCGACGGCGGGAAATTCCTCGGATACATGGTCAGCCAGAGAGGGATCGAAGCCAACCCTGCCAAAATACAAGCGATACAGTTGCTTTCGACTCCTAACTCGATCCGTGATGTCCAGCGACTGGTCGGTCGTATCATCTCATTGAATCGGTTCATCGCCCGGTCATCAGAGAAGAACTTGCCTTTCTTTAAAATCTTACGAAACATCAAAGATTTCGAATTAACTCCAGAATGCGACCAAGTGCTCGAAGATCTAAAGAAATACCTGGCCTCCCCACCTCTGCTTGCAAAGTCGGTCGACGGCGAGACACTGTATCTATACTTGGCCATGTCAGAGGAAACAATCAGCTTAGTGCTTGTCACCCATTCGGGATCGAAAACATCTCCCTGTGTACTATGTAAGCAAAATTCTCCACGGCCCCGAAGTACGCTATCTCAAGATCGAAAAATTTGCCCTCGCAGTGGTCCACACCTCACAAAAACTCCGACTATACTCTCAAGCACATCCCATCGTAGTTCTCACCGATCAACCATTGAAGACCGTCATGGACAAACCAGAAGTTTCAGGCAGACTCACAAAGTGGACGATCAAACTCGGACAATTTGAGATAGCCTACCGACCACGGATAGCTTATCAAGCACAAGTCTTGGTTGATGTCCTTGTCGAAAAGGACCCTCACACATTACCTAATAGCGATCAAACCATATGGACCCTATCAGTCGATGGCTCTTAGACCTCCTCAGGAGGGGGAGTCGGTGTATCCCTCTCAAGTATAGAAGGCCAACAGATCGAATACGCCATCGCCCTCGAATATCCTACAACTAACAACGAGGTCGAGTACGAAGCTCTTTTAGCAGGAATGAAAATTACAAAAATACAGAACATCAGGAAACTCACCGTCATCACCGACTCTCAGCTGGTCGCCGGTCAAATCAGTGGTGAGTATGAGGCTCGAGAGGAGTCCATGATCAAATATCTTGCCTTAGCTAAGAAGGCCATATCAGAGTTCGAAGAATTTAAGTTTTCCCAGGTTCCTCGAGAAGAAAATCTTCAAGCAGACGCCTTCTCTAAATTTGCAAGTGGATCGCTTGGCACGCGAGATCGAACCATAACTTTCATGACATCCTCCGCCAGATCCATCGACCCATCCGTTAAGGAAGTCAATTCCATCGATGTAACTGAACCTTGCTGGCTCGACGATATAATCTCATTCCTACAAAATGGAACCCTTCCCGGAGATCCCCTCGAGGCGAAAAGACTCAAGCACCGACCATTAAGTTATACGCTCGATCAGGAGGGTCGTTTGTACAAGCGTTCATTCATCGGCCCAACAAAATGATGTCTCCGACCCTCTCAAGGTCGAGAAGTACTGGTCGAAATCCATGAAGGATCATGTGGAAACCATGCCGGGAGGCGATCCCTTGCTCAGAAAGTGTCTCGATCAGGATTCTTTTGGCCCATTGCGTAAGGATGCACTCGAATGTGTGAAGAGATGCGATCGTTGTCAGAAACACGCCAATTTGACCCACCAGCACCCCTCAGAGATGATTCCGGTCGAATCATGCTGACCTTTCGAGCAATGGGGAATCGACATTATCGGTCCTTTCCCAATCGCGACTCGACAAAGACAATTCATCATTGTCGCCATTGACTACTTCTCTAAATGGGTCGAAGCACTGGCGGTCACAAGAATAACCTTCCACGCTCTGCAAGACTTTCTTTGGAAGCACATCATCACAAGGTTTGGCGTACCTCGAGTTACAGTATGTGACAATGGACCTCAGTTTCGGGGTTCCAAGTTCAAGGCCTATTGCTCGGATTTCAAGATTAGCCAAAGGTTCACGTCGGTCGGACATCCCCAGGCCAATGGACAGGTCGAGGTCACCAATCGCACCATCATACAGAACTTGTGCACGCGACTTGAGGCAAAGAAGGAACATTGGGTCGATGAACTGGAAGGTGTCTTGTGGGCCTATCGAACGACCCCTCAGATACCAACCGGTCAAACCCCATTTGCCATGGTATATGGCTCGGAAACAATGATACCCGCCGAGATCGTTCACCAATCTCTCCGAGTGGCTCACTTTCAACGCGAACGAAACGATGCATTGAGGGCATTCAATCTCGATACCATAGATGAAACCAGATAAAAGGGAAATATAAAGATGTAACAATATCGAGCCACAACCGCTCGCGCATACAACAAGAACTTACGACCTCTTCACTTCCAAGTCGGAGATCTAGTCCTTAAAAAAGTCGAAGTCACTAAGCATGTTGGCAAGCTCGATGCTAATTGGGAAGGTCCCTACCGTGTGATCGAAATTGGCAAGAATCGAGCATATCACCTTGAAGATCTCGATGGGCGGCCCTTACCTCGATCATGGAATGCCCACAACTTGAAAAGGTATTATCTGTAAACATATTATGTATCTTCTTGGTCGATGAATAAATAAAATTTCTCTTACCATTCGATATATGCATGTTATTCGATCTAATACTTGTCATTTTACGTCGCTCGTATTAAAGTATTATTCGTTCGAAAGATTAGAGCAACCTGTCTCAACATCTTCTCGACCATAAGTATCGATTAACACTCAAAGCTAATTATCCAAAGAAATTCGAAGGGAATATTTGAAATGATCATTCATTAACTTCCAAAAAAGAAAATACATAATAGTTTAAAGCAGGTGTATCGACTACAACTTCTTCGATCACACACTTAATTAAATTTTGGATTTTACAACGGGAGCAACAGACATTCAGGTTCCTACCTATTTACAAATGAACTCCGAGTCAACAACTAAGGGGACTCACCCTAACAGTCGAGTCCCTAAAAGTTATAAGAGTCCGACCCCAACAGTTGGAACCCTTAAAAGATGGATCACCATTCAGCAAATATTTCGAGCGCAGAGATAGGGCTGGCACGTTCTCTCTGGCTCACTTCCCGGCCGAACCATCTCCGGTCCCCTCCTTGATGGGAACGATCGCAGCATCCCCAAAATACTCCGGGCACATATCCTTGGGGTCGAAAGAGGCGTCTAAGTCGAGCTCCATCAGCGATATGTCGTCTGGCTCACCAGCGGCCCTGGATCGCGCCAGTCTCACTGCGAAGCCAAACTCATTATCATCCTAGTTTGGCTCGGGAGAGGGAGGTCGGTCGATAGGATCAGAGGGTCGCGGGTCATCCTGGAACAATCCAACTTTCTCTTAGTCATAATCCAGTGGAAGGTATTTGGCCGCCTGCACCTGAGCCATACATAGATTGAAGCCCTCCTCATCCTTGAAGCTTACGATCGAGACGGCTTTGGCATAGGCCTTGGAATTCATAAAGCGGTACACTCCTCGCCTCTCGAGGTCAGAGACTAACTCCTCGAGACCCCTTTTGCATCTATTAAGGGCCAAGGCAGCCCCCTTCCTCTCGCCCTCGATCAAGCCTCTATTTTTGGCTTCAACCTAACCCCCTCCTCGATCGACCTGGCGACCCTGTCCTCAGCAATCTTGAGCCTCTTCTCGGTCTCGGATAACTTTTCGATTGCATCAAGAAGGTTTTTGTCGAGTTCATCCTTGTCTTTGTTGGTTGCAGCCAACTTCTTGTCCTTCTCCTCGAGCTCGACCCTCATTCACTCAACCTGCTGCTCGGCCCTGATCCTCATCTGTCGATGGACCCAACCCCTTCGAGCCACCTGGAAGAAGTCTTGACCCATCTGCAATCAAAATATCGATCATCAAAATTCGATCCAGTACCTTGAGATATTACGAGAAGAAACCTACAAGCAAAACTTACAACGAAGTACTCCACGCCTCGATCTCGTCATC
Source organism: Lantana camara (assembly GCA_037501455.1). NCBI lineage: Eukaryota > Viridiplantae > Streptophyta > Magnoliopsida > Lamiales > Verbenaceae > Lantana > Lantana camara. The sequence continues at coordinate 13,450,985 of CM074859.1, forward strand.
CGCGAGCACCCACCTCTCTTTGTGGTCGACTACAGTTTGGATCGAGCTGTACAGAGCCCCGAGTGCGTTGTAATCTTTTGGGGCTGTACCGACCCTTCTGGGCTCGCTTTGCTCGTTGAAACTCGAGGGGTCGTTCGGAAAGTGGGGCTCTTGAAGAGTCGGGTAGTCGAAGAAGAGCCGCATGTCTTCTTCATTTGGCTTCCAAGGGATGGCGGTCACTGTTCGGGCCCTTTGAAGTGGCCTTCGCACCCCATCCAGGATGCTCGCTATGTTCCGAGGCACGATGGCCCCGTGACCCTGGTTAGGAGGGGTCGAGAATTCTCCGACTTGGACCTCGATGATGGGCCCAAGTGCTGGTGGCATGGGTAGCAAAGGGGTCTTCTTCCGACCTTTTCCTCGAGATTTCTCCGCCTCGACCAAGGACTTGGTGTGCCGGCTGGTTTATTGTTTCTTGGACTGGGGGGCTTCTGGATCTTCGACCCCCGATGGAGCATTCCCCCACTTCTCGGGGGCATCAGCTGTCCTCATCAAGAGGACCTTTGGTAATGCCTCGACCGTAGCGTTATTGGCAGCAGTAATCTCCGTTTGGGTCGGCGGAGGCAGCTTCTTCTTCTCGGTCGCCTTCTTCCGCTCGGCCATCTCCTTCCTCCTCGCATTCAAAGCTGTAGACATGATGTATTGCTCTGCAAAAGAACAAGCAATCGATCACAAACTTGGACCAAAAAAAAAAGGGAGAGAATAATAATAGCAGAAACAAATGAGCTCGCTGCTCCGAGGGATCAACTCGATGTACCGAGGTCGAAATATTTTCAGACTCCTGGTGCGAGCCCTAACTCGGTCAACATCTGTGGAGTGATCATATCTTCCGACTTCACACTTTCCAAATCCCTCAAGGCCGCCATCAAAGTGTTCGGCCAGTCCGGGTGACCCCTCGGAAGGTCCGCTCGAGGGACCCAACTCCACCCCGGATATTTCAGATCGGGCCATCCTTTCTCACACTCGATGAAAACAAATCTTTGTTTCCATCCCATGCCATTGGAAGTGGTTGGTGACCTTACCACTCGATAATTGCTCTTCGACTGGAGCTGAATGTATCCCGGACCAGGCGCCGAGGTCTCGGTCGTTAAGGCGGCCTGGAAGATCTCGGAGAGACAAAAGATGTTGGTCTTCATCCCCAGACACCTTAACAGAGCCCTTAGCCCATTTACCATGGCATAGGAATTGGGCATCAACTGCAGAGGGCTAATTTTCAGGGTGTTGAAGAATTCGAGCAGCTCCTCGAAAATGGGCACCCTGAACCCGTTTTTTACCGCCAAATAATTGACCGCGATGCAGTTTTTGGGCGGGTTGGTCATTCTTTCTCCGACCCTGGGCCTTATCACCCAATAGCCCCCAAACTCCGGAGCACCACCAAACAGCCAGCGCTCGACTTCCCTAAACTTCTCATCCAATATTCTGGGGTTTATGGCTCGAGGATCCTTTACCAACCGACCCTCCGGCTCGAGGTTTTCCACCTCTTCCTCCTCATCTTACTCCTCTTCTCCTCGACCTGAGGTCGATGTCTCCTCCCCCGCTACACGAGGCACGACAACCTCTTCCAATTCCGCCTCTGGTAATGGGTTGGATACTCCCACCACATCGATATCTTCGTCCCTTCCTTGGGGGTTTGTCGACCTAGTATCTACGGTGGCCCCGGAATCAGTAGAGTCTGAACTCGAGATAGACCCAGAGCTCGATCCCACACTTACAGTCGCCACCTCCGTCCCTTTTGACCCAGTTTCCGCTCGATTTGTTGACATCCTACAACGATAAAATCATGTTTTCACTCTTGAGTCGGATACGAACAAATCGAGAGAGAGAAAACCTTCGAAGAGGGAAGTGGTAGACCTCTCCCTCGAAGCAATCGAGAAAGAAAAGGAAATGAATGAAAAAATACAAGAGAATAGAATCGGGTTACCGATCGAAATGGTACCGTTCGTGTTGGCAAAAGGTCTGAAGATTACTTCCTTCTGAACTAACGACCCAAAGAATTTGATGCACAAAAGCACTTGATCGACCTGCAACAGCTCGGAGTTCTCTACGATTTTTCTTTCGCAAAAGTAACAAATGAAATTACAGAGGGAACTATTTATAAGAGTGAATTTGGCGGGAATCGAGAAGGTGAAATGACGCAATGATTACAGTGGGTCCCACCCTTGGGAGTTGAAACTTGAAACGCCACTGCCACGTCAGCCCTAGCAGATGACGTTTCGGGGGGCTTATGACGTGGCTCGTACTCGCTGTCGTGTTGGACCTATCACCTCGCTCCACCTGTACGATCGATAACCTCATTTCGACCAACTGGTCGATCCATCAGTTACCGCCATACTTTACTGCCTCAGCCGCCGACCCCGAGCCCGGCTTCCAGGAAGGTTCTTTCGACCCAAATCCCTCGACCGGCCAGCTCATCGACCCACTAACCACTACACAGTTGAGTGGCCGACCACGCATTTAATGCACGGTCATAGTGGGGCACCTGTCAACTCCTCGCGTCGACACGTCGAGACGGTAATTTCTCTCTCTTCACTGTATATGTAGCACTGCTCCATTTATTGCGCGGTAAGTTTTTCGGACCTAACTCTTTTCACCGCTCAATCCTTCGTTCACCTTCATCGAACCTGACTTGAGCGTCAAAGTGCCAACCCGGGTCTCACACCCACCTTCTCCGAGTTGGCCTCGAAGCTCACGTTTGCCACGACCTGTGCAGATTTCGAGCAGTCAAGCGGCGATTCCCCCACCCAACAAATAGAGTGATCGTGGTCTGATCTCCAGACCGAACATCAAGCGGAGGTTTGGCTCGATCAGATACGATAAAATAATATTTTTAAAAATATTTGTAAGTCATAGGGAATAGGTATCTTCATATTCATTTCCCAACTCCCAATTGGTATAGTTTTTAAAAGTTATTTATTTTTATATTATTTTCATATATTTATTAAATATATATTATATTTTATTATTTTCATAAATAAAAAGTAAATATTAATAATCATATTAATATTTTTAATAAATTATATATATATATATATATTATATTATATATTTAACATACTGTTCAAATTATTTCATTTATAAAGTTTTATAAACTTTATATTGAAATATTCTAAAACGAACACATTTTGACACTTATGTTAAACTTATTTTTAAATGTCAAATATTATTTTCATAATTTATGCATAAATATCAAAATATTAATATATTTTATAATATTCATATTATAAAGTTAATGTTATATATATAACACATTCGATATAAATAGTAACAATATACTTATACATAAAAATATACTAATGCTTAAAAAAAAAAAGGTGATCTCGTCTGAAATGAGGAGAGAGAATGAATTTGTGACACTCTCTTAAGTTTAGAGATGTTGATATTGAGCTTCCGTATTATATCTTACGGGCTTCACCAAAATTAAGGTTGAGTATGATACGAAAAATATGATTATAAGGCTGATTAAAGAAAGAGATGTGGAAAGACATCCTTATAGTACAATTGTTAATGATGTTATAAACTATCTCAAGATGTTTTGGGAGATAGCGCCAAAACACATAAACAGAACAATTCATCTTCAAGCGGATGTCATAGCTAAATTGGAGCACACATCAGCGATGATAGAGTCCTTTGGATTTGGAAAAACAAAACAAAAACAAAACAACGAAAGAGTCCTTCGGAATTGAAAGAAACCTCCTTCATGAGTTGAAAGCGTCGAAGAGCAGGAATTAACATGTCAATTTCTCATTGGGTGAAAAAAAAAAAAAAAATTGCCCTGTACTGGTTGGTTAATAGTTGTCGTAACCCTAATTGATTGTCTGTAATTTTTTTTTACCTAACACCTTACATGGTCAAATTGTTTCAATATATTCCCCATCATGCATTAGCTCTATATTCCTTTTTCTTGTGCACATTAGCTCTATATTCCTGTTTATATCAAGTTTGGAGCATATGATCAAATATTAATGTTTTCAAGATTTCTTGGCATAATTAATCTAAAAATAATTTACTGGTAATTGATGTTGTTCTGCGCGTTTACAAATTTGACTTCGCAATAAGCAGCCAATTAGAGAAAATTACAGACGTCATTTTCTCAAAAAGAAATTAGTAGATCAAAAATATCCTTTATGCATATCAGTTTAAGGAATCTAAAGTGAAAGGTATACTAATGGCGAATAATTTAGTCATAATTCTACCAAAAAAAAAAGAAGAATTTAGTCATAAAACTTATTGTTGGGCTTTAATTTTATATTATTATTATGAATAAAAAAAGTAAGGGTTTCTAGGATCCAAAATAATTTCACGAAACTTATTTTAAAATTTTGAGGACTTCTTAATATTTTCCCAAGTTTTATACCTTAATTTTTTACCAAACCATGAACTCTAACATAAATTGCAAATAGTTTAATATACCTAGTAGAAATGGAGCCAAAATTTAATATAAAGGGATAAAAATTAAAATACACAAAATTAAAGAGACGAAAATATAAATTTGTTTCTATATATATAAATTTAAAAAAAATTCAAAATTTAGATGGGTGGGGCGGGCCACCCCATGCCCCCCTTTGTCTCCTTCCCTGTACATACGTCATATTAGTTAGTTTAATTTGCACTGAGCCTCCGACTAGGACATTTACAGTTATAATAACTAATTTTTTTACGCATCTTACAAAATAGATGAACGGCTCAAAAATATCAAAATTGCTTCATGCTGATAGTCGGAATGTATGACTTATCTCTCTTTTTTTTTTTTTTCTTTTTCCTTATCTTAAAGGGGATTTTTTTCTTTTATCGGATTTTTATTAATTGATAATTGTACTAAAAACAAAATGAGTTAAATTAATACGGTTAATGGGACAAGACTTATCAAACATATTTATTTGACCCATTATCATTAAAAGGTTGCTGTTAATAGATGTGGTCTAACAGTGATCCACTCTAGAAAATACGTGATGAAATGACTCCTTAGGTCATATTTAGTGATGGTTAGGTCCGTTTCCACTCCACATTCTCGACATCTATTTTTCATCTAAGTTGTCAATTGTTAGTAAGATTTTGATGTCTTAAATTCGTGAGGTAGATCTTGGCAAAATATTTTTACAACTCAATCTTGTAATCTTTCTCTCGCTCTCGTGTGTGTGTGTGTGTAATGTAGGGCTACTTGTAACATAGATCGATAGATACATAGGCCATGCAGCTTGTGAACTTGAGGTTCAAACGGAAGCTCAATTTTCTGTGCATTAGGCGTGGATGCCCAAAACATAGATAACATGAAAAGAGGAGCAGAAAAAACCAAACAAATGCAGCCTCCAAGAAAGAAACAACGAGGTGACCCCCAAAAAAAAAAAAAAAAAAAAAAAAAAACAAGAAAGAAACAACGAGGTTTGGGTCATGACTACTCAAGGTTCAAAGGTACCATTCAAAAATCGAATCTCTTCTCGTACATATAAACAAACATATATGTAATTTATAAATTGGTAAGTCATAGTGTAGGCCACATGCATGCAAGATCACAAATTTCACTAGTTTGAGACATTCTTCCAAGAAGAAATTGCTCATCAGTAAGATATGTAAGTAATAATTAATTTACCTCGAGTTTCGTGATATATGTTATTTATTCTAAAATTTGACTATATATATATATATATATATATATATATATAATGCTATATTGCATAGAAGAATCTACGTCAGCAGGTGCTGATTTTACGTTGTTTTATCTGCAAATCTTACATTATCAAAAATGGTGATGCCCCTTAAAGAAGAAAAATGGTGATGGCTAATTTTAAAGATGAGAGGAAATTAAAAACAATATCTAATATATATTTTTTGAACTAAAAAAACAATATCTGATATTAAAAAATATAATTTCCTTTCGGTTTTTATTCCGTAAATCCTTTCTTTTTTAATTCCCTGTTTCTGATTAATTAGCTTTCGAATAAATAGAGTCTGATCCCAATGAAGAATCTATTTAGTGGAGTTTAACCAGTTTCTTAGTTTTTTTTTTTTTCTTTTTCCCCCTAATCGTATAGATTTTGAGAGTTAATTATTGCACTTGGTACTCGATATATATTAGTGCGAAAGCATGTGTTCATTCTAACTCATCTGAAAAATGAATTGAATCATGATAAGGTAAGAGATATCAAACATTTATTAAATAGCACATAATTTAATATTTAATCATTAAGAGACATGTTAACTATTAATATATATGTCAAAAGGTGCACTAAATATGCAATATTTTGATAGGTATGTATCCAATTAAGGGTTTGACATGGCACAAATTGGCCACTGACACATGGACCTCCGTTGGGCACCACGTGGCCGGAATGTCGATGTGGAGCCTCATGGAAGCTTACTGGCACCCCGGGTGGACTAAGGGCGACTCCACTGCAAGCCACAGAGAGTTGAGGAGAACTACTCCTAGACTCGCTTCACAAAGGAATGTGACTATTTGAGGAGAACTACTTCTCTAGGGTCTTCCCCCTGAAATCACAAACATCTTTTTTAATTCCATAAGATGTCAAAACGGCTACAATCGTACATCATACTGTACCACTACAACCGTCTTTGCAGCCGTAAAATTCTGACGCACCGTAGTATATATATTGCACTGTACCAAGTGAAGTATTGTAAAAAAAAACGAAAATTGAATCAAAGTTCAAATTGAATCACAGTCATGATGAAACTTGTGTGATTAAATTTATGAGAATGAAATGCATGGAGGTGTATAATCAATTTCAGAGTAATTTGGAATGCCAATAAAAGTATTAAGTCAAGATCAAGATTTTTCTTTAAATAAATCATAAATTCCTAAGTCCCCAACCACTACTTTTTATAAACATTGATGCCATAGAGACACAATCAAGACTTTCTACTTTTCCTGGATTTGTATGAAGTTCTGGTCACATGAAGCCAGATTGCATCCTTCAATGTCTGAGCAAATTGAATTATATCTATCATTTAAAATTATAAATTCTCTTGAAAGATAAGGAAAAACAACCACTTTTTTAAGACTTGGTTGGGCTGTCATACATGCATGAAGACGACTTTGAAGTTACTTAATAGCATTGAATATTAATTATGGTGGGGAATATATGTTCTTGGTTCGTGATGATCCCTCTAACTTAAACGATTGTCCTTAATCCTTATATAATAGTTTCACCGATATATATATAGATGGCGTGACACGATGTCATTCTGATATTTGACGTCACGTTGTACTATATGATGCATATTATATGTTTGTTTTTCTAATACAACACTTGATTTGGTTAGGTCGGTTTGGTTCTTCAAGTTTTCGATTGGAAGAATAGATTAGTTTGACCTTTCCGAGCAACAATAAGTTGGAGAAGATTTATATTAAATGCAAATATTTAGGTTGCATTCAAATTTCCCTTGTTTACAATTGTCAATTTTATAGGTACATTTAAGGCACATCTAAAGCATGTACTTAGGCCGGCACAAAGCACATTTAATTCGCTTCACCTCACTCAACTGCTCTCAATTGAATCTCGAGAACTATTGCTAATTTAGGTATCAGACTATCAGAACGTCCATGTTGGATCATTCAACCTGTTTCATTGTTTCTTTTTCTTTCTCCTTTTAGATAGAGAGTTCCCCAAATAAAAATTTTGAGTGATCAACTCGGTCAATCGACCATCACCTCAACAGTTAAATTTCAACAGGATGAGAAGACCAAAATTAAGTAAAACATATCATCTCCTTAATTTTATAATTACCATATATGTATATATAAATGAACTTATATTAAGGTTGATTTTTTATTTATATTTTAATTTGTCGGTTATTTTTTTTATCATTTTTTCAGATTTATTTTGTTTATCTAATTTTAAGATTGAAGCCACCGCCAAATCATGAAACCCTCTTCGTCTTCCAGCGTGCGTTTCTCTGCCTCACTTGCACGCATTTTTCTTTCTCTTTTGTTTTTTTAATCATTATTTTGTTTCTTTTTTCTGTGCTTATTTATGGGCATTTGTAGAATTGATTTTAATTTTTAATACTGGAGAATTGGGTACTAATCTCCTATACTCATTTGGTATATATGATTTTATAATATGCTGAACATATGGATAATGGATTTTATTTGCTCAATTTTCAATTTTTATTTGAAATGATAATAGGCCATGATTAATTGTTTCTACTATGTACTCCATTTTTCTTGTTCCCTACCAGCAACATAATAATTTGAAATCATTTTTTGGGTTTTGGGGACATAAAAAGAAAGAAAAGAAAATTTGTGTGCTCAGTGCTCTAATGATTTATAAGCTCCATTTTATACAAGTTAGAGTAAATTGATTGAAATCTAATTTCTTATTTTATATATTAAAATTAAGATCATGTGATCAGAATATATTTAATTTACATCTATACCATTAGCCAATATTGTTCGGTTCAAATGTTCTCCCGAACAATTACTTGAGTCCAAATTCATTTGTGGTGCACGTTTAAATTTTTTTTTTTTTACATCTACACTATGGTCTAACTAATTAACTAGTAAAAGATCAATCTAAAGCCCTTTTGGCCTAGGATTTCTCCATTATCTTCATTCTTGAATATTTTCTTTTGCCCGAAGGCCCCTAACAAGTTTTTTATAATTTTTTTCTCTTCATTCTCAGTCTGATCGTCCTCCTTATTCCATACTCGTTTTTATTCTTAATTTGTTCAAATATGCGGACATTTTTTATTTTACTTTCAAGTTCTCTCCTCTAATAATCATGCTATTAAAAAAGCAAAAAAATTTCTTTTTTTTTTAAACATACAGTACCCCCGAACCATGGAGGAATTTGAATTTGAGTTATTATCTTGGAAAAATAATTTTTCATTTATTTACTTTGTAATCATATAATTTGTTTTATTTAAAACGTGTCTCTAAAAGAGGCAATTTAAAAAATACATAAAAAATAACTCTTGGACCGATAATTCATTGAGGAAAGAAAGACTAGTTCTTTTTATGTTTTAGTTTTCATTTGTTCTCTAAAAGACGCATCAATCTGCAATATTTGTTTTAATCGACATTCATAACTATCGAAAAACTCAAAATTATACATAATTGAATAAGTATTGATGACCTCATTAAACGAATCTAAGTATTTTACCCGTTACTATAAATGGATGAAAACAAATTCAGTATTTTTGGTGAGCATTTATTTTCATCATGGACCATGGACAAAATATATGTCCCTAATAGCCTAGGAATTAAATAATCCAAGGGAGAACGGCATTTGACTTTTTTTTTTTTTTTTTTGGAACGGCATTTGATTTGAATACAATAAAAGTTTTTCAGATATATATTATTCTGACCAAGAGCCGGATTGATGATGAGTCCATCACATGCATTGATGGTTTGAAAAACTTAATGAATACGAAATTGTGATGACAAATGTAACACATTTCAGCAACTTTAGGAAACGTGGACCATAAAGTTAATGGTCCTAAAAAAAATACTCTACTTTTACTAAACGGATCATTAAGTCATGTAGTTATGATTATTATATAATTAACCCATATCTCATAAAAGTGGTTAATAATAATTATTAAATAATAATAGTAATATTTTACAACTAATGACGAGTGAGTTAGATTCAATTACTTTTCCACAATCGCTTTGTATTTTTATTTCTATTTTAACCTGTCATGTACGAAGAGTTTTAAAATTTTAATCCGACGCGTTGTATTGTATTGTATTGATATATATCATGTTATTGGTTATTTTTTTTAAAAAAATTTAATATTATTATATTTATATTGTATTTATACATCGTATAGATCGTAATAATAATAAATATATAAATAAAAATAAGGAGGATGTAATTGTGTGAAAGAAACTCATTCATTATTAATCAAATATTAGATGTTCGAATCCTAATTTTGAGTCTGGAACAATTTTAAATCTCTTCGTTATAGCAACTTTATATCTCTTCATAGTGACTAGTCACTGATGAGCAATTCAGCGAGAAGATTGTTTTTATTTTTAAGTGTTTATAATTCAACGAGGGAATTAGTTATTACAATCAACGATAAATGTCCTTCGTAGTCAATGGTCAATTCAACGAGATAATCATTCCAATATTTGAGGTACTTACAGTTTAACTATAGAATTGATCGGTTTTAAAGATCACTGTCTTATTATTTGAGGTACCTGCAATTCAACTATAGAACTAATCGTTTTTCAGAGTTTTAAACAAGTAAAAAAGCAAAAGCAAATACATAAATAGAAGAACCTCACATGTGGTCCTTATTAATGAGAAAGAAAACCAATTCCCATATTCCATTTCTGCTAATGCAGTCAATTGTTAATATTTATTCGAACTCCAAATGTATACACTTGGTATTTCTATGGCAGGTTCATTTCTGGCTTCACAGCCAGCAAAACATGCCAAGAACAATTTGACAACTATACGAGACTCACACAATATGTCCTTTTTTTATTAAAAATAATAAATTTATTTACTATTTTCTTAAACTCCACTAGATTGGAGAATAGTCCCATAAAAAGTAAAAAGATAAAAAGCCCAATATAAATCGTGGTACTTTATGGAAAGTTAAAAGATGAAAGGAAAGTCAACTTTACTTTCTAATATTACCTTTTTTCCTCTACAAATTAAGTAATTGCGTGTAAAAGGAAGCTTACAGTAATTCAAATTGAATGTTCAAAGTACTTGGTTCATATAATTATGATATGTCTTTTGAGTATTTAATTAAAGGGAGAGTTATTAAACAGGACCAATAATGTTAAAAAGTTATCCTAAACACCCTAGTTTGAAAAATCTATGTTTGAGGTCAACAATACACAATATATTTTTCCTAAACCCCCTAATCACCTAAAAAGACTGGATTGCCCTTATGTTTTTCCTACCGCCAGCCCAAATTTGTTTCCTCCAAACCTCTGATTTACTAAGTCTCACCAGCCCCCATCGGAGTCTTCTTTTTCAAGCTTGCTTTGCGCGATTACCAGGACAGTAAAGCATATCAAGGAAGTGTATGAGACCTTTTGCCGTTCTAGATTTGAATCTTTGATGTTGTATCCTGCCCTGTTTTGTTTGCATTTCGTTTCCATTTTGGTTTATATCTGCGATGTTTAGCTGGAAATGATATTGACTGTAATAACGTGTCAATGGTTGTTAATGTGTAGATTATCTTGTTAAGATGTTTAATTCAACATCGTCGGCGCAGAATGAGTCGAGGCTGTGCTGTTATTGTGGTGTCCCGGCCCGTGTTTTCACTTCTAAGACTTCCAGAAATCCTCATCGGAGGTTTACTAAATGTTGTAAGGGAAATTGTCGCTTGTGGGTGTGGATAGATCCAGAACCCACCCATGAAATGAGAGCACTTTCCGCCAGCTACGAGAAGAAGATCGCTGGCCGGGATGCTGAAATCAGACTTCTGAAGTTGAAGTTAAAATTTATGGCAGCTCTTCTTCTTCTTCTTGTCTCATGGATAGCCTTCCTAGTACGATGATTTATTTGATGATTCCTCTTGGTGTAAGATTATGGGTGATTCTTCATTTTTGGTAGTATGGTCACCCTCGGTTGTAATTGTACATTTGAACAAGCATGTAAATATTTTGCAGTGTATATCCGGTTATCTATTATCTGCTTTGGCGAATGGGGAGAACCTGTGCTTGTCGAATTAAGAGATGAAAACTCGTAATTAAAAGTTAGGTTTGTCGAGTGAAAGGGTGTGAAAAAGTTTTAATTAAAAGCTGGGTTTGTAGAGTTAGGTCATGAATATTTGAAATTAAATTCTGGGTTTGTAGAGTTAGGCTATGAGAATCGTAATTAGAAGGTGAATTTGTAGAACAGGCCATGAATATTTGGAATTAAAGGCTGGGTTTGTCGAGTTAGGCTACGCGAAGTCGTAATTAAAAGGTGGGAAACAAAGAAAGTAGCAAATAATCAACCAGTTTATGCAAACAATATATATTAATTCAATCCAGCTGACTACATTCTTGTAAGGTATTTAATCGAACAACTTGCGAGCAATTCTTACATTGCATTCTTGTCCACCCACTATTAGTTTAGCTATCACCGATCTGTGCAAAGATGCTCCCATTTTTTCCCCCCTGCAATAAATTCACATGGGTGGGAAAATAAAAATGGGAGCATCTTTGCACAGATCGGTGAGAGCTAAATCGTACATAGATGATGATCATTACAGATCTGTAGAAGTGGGGATTTGATGCCTGGAAGCCCACTGTCACCTTTAAAAGCAGTAAGTTCACCCCCTTATTGGTTTAGCTGTCACCGATTGTGTATAGATGCTCCCATTTTTATTTTCTTACTCATCTGAATTTGTTGCAGATGGAAAAAGGGAGCATATATACACAGATCGGTGAGAGCTAAACCAGTACATGGATGATTTAGCATAAGAGATCTGTAAAAGTGGGGAGTTGGTGGTGAATATAAAGGAGACCATCTATAATCACATCGCCTTGGGTAATGGGGGAATTAAATGCCGGGAGTTGGAGAGTCACGCCTTGGAAGACTAAAAGCAGGGTTAAAAATGCGTAATTGAAGGTTGAAGTGTCCAGTGAAACTGTAATAATGCGTAATTGGATGGGGAGTTTGTCAAGTGAAACTGTAATAATGCGTAATTGGAAGGGTGAAGTGTCAAGTGAAACTGTAATAATGAGTAATTGGATGGGGATTTTGTCAGGTGAAACTGTAATAATGCGTAATTGGAAGGGTGAAGTGTCCAGTGAAACTGTAATAATGCGTAATTGGAAGGGTGAAGTGTCCAGTGAAACTGTAAAAATGCGTAATTGGATGGGGACTTTTGTTGGAAAACAGGAATCAGAAAGCAGCGGAAATTTAAAAATTTTTCCAACAAAAGGATCTTGGACTCGCAATCGTGTATCCAAATTCGTAGAGATCAAGAAACTCACTTGGGTAGTAGCTTTCTTGACACGTTTTGAGCCGCCCTCAAACGCGCTTCATGCGGTAATGGCAACTCGTTCCTCGAAAGTCTCTTTCTACTTCAGAATCCATTGTAGGGATAACAATCCACACCAACCTAGATTCAAATCATGTTAGGGAAGTTCTTAACAATATAACATAAAGAAAGAAACATGAAACGAGAAAAGCATGATTGAAACTCCCTTCGAAAACCAGTTTTGCGAAAGTAGAAAACTGCCAGTCACAAAACCCTCTTGAAAAAATTCATCCTTCAGGATATGGACGAACGGTTTTCGCCATCTTCTTTGGTTCGATTTTTTCACTCGTTTTCTGTTGGGTTCAGAATCGTTTCATCATCCCTTCTGATCGTTTTGCTTGATCCCCACTTTTTGATAAAGCACGAATCTTCCACTTCTAACTTGAAGCTCTCTAGAGATAATCCATCAACTTGGCTACAATCTAACTAGCAAGGATGCTAGTTCTCTAGTTAGTGTTTAGGCTTAACCTAGGGTTTCGTTTATCTTGGAGAAAGGATGGTGTTCAACACATGAACCAAAAGAATTCTCGACTAGCTCTAAGGGGAGCTCGAGCTCCCCTATATATAGGATGGGAGTGGCCGAAAATCCTAGTCTTTATGGACTAAGGATTTGGTCCCTCTCTCCTATTACTTGATCATCAAGTAATTTTGACTTTGACTTTGAATTCAAATTCAAATCAACTTTCAAGAGAGCTAAAATATCCAAACTATTTTTGGATAATTTTATACTTTATTTATTTAAAATAAATAACTTATTTTATCTAATTAATTAATCCACAATTAATTAACTAGATTATTTTTCTCCAAAATAAGACTTTCTTTTTAATTCAAAATTAAACCAAAGTCTATTAAATAATTAATCACATTAATTATTTAACACATAAATAAATATACACATATATTTACACACGTGTGAGACACGTGAGCCACACATGTGATTCACACGTGTGGAACCATCTTGGCCCGATTAACTCGTTTAATCATTTTAAAGCCTTAACTCATGTAACCAAGTTGTTGTGTGTGACCCTCTAGGTTCTCAATTCAATTAGCAGTGATCCCAATTAATTAATTCACTAATTAATTAATCAGTCCACAGATTAAACGACCATAGTCTAGCAACAGGTGTTTAACCCCTAGCTGAATTGGAATGTTCGGATTCGACAGAACCTTTAAGTCATTGATTCATGTGAGATACAATCCTCCTACTTACTATCTCTCAACCAAGATCTAGGGTAAGGGAATAATTAGAACCCTAATAATCTGGTCTTAAAGCTAAGTGCATTTTATATCCATTTGATCTCAATCCAAGAAACCCTTTTCTTGATGTCTTGATCTACTGCCTTGGCCAAGGACTCCATATGGCATATGAATGACTTACACAATAAGAGATCACCTTGCAAACGCAAGTGTAGGTCCTTTCTTGATTCTCATTCACTTTCATGAGTCACTTGTGCAGCCCCAGCATAAGCCTTGAATCAGTTGTCTAAGGCGACACCCTTTAAAGCTTATACCAAAGACTACAGAGTTAACTCATAAAGTGACATAAAACCTCAAGTCTGAGGATCAATTAATCACATCAATGACTCGTGAGATATTTCATAATCTGGAAGTTTCCATTTCCTGAAATAGAAACTTCCTTTCCCATTTAGGAATCTTCTCACACGGGGCACCTCAGTGAACTTACTTATTAAAGTAAGCACCCTCATGTATCACGCACGTATCAACTATACACTTTGTATCTCCATGAAACAAGGTGGTCCTTCTTAAGGGCGTGATCCCACAAGCAAGCCTTAGAGGAGTCAGGTTGACACTCCCACTGTCTGTAGGACTCATCGGCTTGGAGTATTTTACTAATCATGACTTATGTGACATAGAGCTCGTTTCATGAACCATTTCTCCTAAATGGTAGAGTCCTAAAGTCATCAGGATTAGGGGAGTTCTCATACATGCACAGCTAAAGTAAACGCATACCAAACAAGAGCATATAAAAAAGTGTTTGCCTATATTAATCAATCGTATATTATTCAAAGATTGTCTGTGATACTAGGAAAGTTCCAAAACGGATTATGACTAATCGGCTTTCTAGGGCACTATTCCTAACTGTTAGGAATAGTGCCCTAGAAAGCCGATTGTATATCCGCTTTGTGCTTTTCCTTATTGTAATCACAGACAATCTTTGAATGAAATAACGAATTGAGGCAACACTTCTTTATATGCTCTTGTTTGGTATGCGTTTACTTTAGATGTGCATGTATGAGAACTCCCCTAATCCTGATGACTTTAGGACTCTACCATTTAGGTGAAATGGTTCATGAAACGAGCCCTATATCACATAAGTCATGATTAGTAAAATACTCCAAGCCGATGAGTCCTACAGACAGTGGGAGTGTCAACCTGACTCCTCTAAGGCTTGCTTGTGGGATCACGCCCTTAAGAAGGACCACCTTGTTTCATGGAGGTGCAAAGTGTATAGTTGATACGTGCGTGATACATGAGGGTGCTTACTTTAATAAGTAAGTTCACTGAGGTGCCCCGTGTGAGAACATTCCTAAATGGGAAAGGAAGTTTCTATTTCAGGAAATGGAAACTTCCAGATTAGGAAATATCTCGCGAGTCATTGATGTGATTAATTGATCCTTAGACTTGAGGTTCCTTGTCACTTTATGAGTTAACTCTGTAGTCTTAGGGATAAGCTTTAAAGGGTGTCGCCTTAGACAACTGATTCAAGGCTTACGCTGGGGCTGCACAAGTGATTCATGAAAGTGAATGAGAATCAAGAAAGGACCTACACTTGCGTTTGCAAGGTGATCTCTTATTGTGTAAGTCATTCATATGCCATATGGAGTCCTTGGCTAAGGCAGTAGATCAAGACATCAAGAAAAGGGTTTCTTGGATTGAGATCAAATGGATATGAAATGCACTTAGCTTTAAGACCGGATTATTAGGGTTCTGATTATTCCCTTGCCCTAGATCTTGGTTGAGAGATAGTAAGTAGGAGGATTGTATCTCACATGAATCAATGACTTAAAGGTTCTGTCGAATCCGAACATTCCAATTCAGCTAGGGGTTAAACACCTGTTGCTAGACTATGGTCGTTTAATCTGTGGACTGATTAATTAATTAGTGAATTAATTAATTAGGGTCACTGCTAATTGAATTGAGAACCTAGAGGGTCACACACAACAACTTGGTTACATGAGTTGAGGCTTGAAAATGATTAAACGAGTTAATCGGGCCAAGAGGGTTCCACAAGTGTGAAATCACACGTGTGGCTCACGTGAGTGACACGTGTCACTGTGACACGTGTCACACACGTGTGGATATATATATATATATATATATTAAATAATTAAATGTGTTAATTATTTAATAGACTTTGGTTTAATTTTGAATTAAAAAGAAAGTCTTATTTTGGAGAAAGTAATCTAGTTAATTAATTACGAATTAATTAATTAGATAAAAATAAGTTATTTATTTTATAATAAATAAAGTATAAAATTATCCAAAAATAGTTTGGATATTTTTAGCTCTCTTAAAAGTTGACTTGAATTAGAATTCAAAGTCAAAGTTGGAAAATACTTGATGATCAAGTAATAGGAGAGAGAGGAACCGAATCCTTGCCCAACAAGGATTAGGATCGGTGCCCCTCTCCCTTTCCTATATATAGGGGAGCTCATGCTCCCCTTTAGAGCTAATTGGCAATTCTTTTGGTTCATGTGTTGAACACCTTCCTTTCTCCAAGATTAAATTAAACCCTAGGTTAAGCCTAAACACTAACTAGAGAACTAACATCCTTACTAGTTAGATTGTGATCAAGTTGGTGGACTTTCTCTAGAGACTTCAAGTTAGAAGTTTGAAGATTCGAGCTTTACCAAAGGAGAGGGGATCAAGCCGCGAGAAGAGCGTTCTTGGGTGGCTTGAAACGCTTCAAGAAAGAACAAAAGAAAAGTAAGTTTTCTATCTTTACGAATTTGGTTACACGATTGCGAGTCCAAGGTCCTTTTGTTGGGAAAATTTTTTAAATTCCGCTGCTAGGGCTGTAAATGGATATTCGAAAATCCGATATCCGGCCGCATCCGAATTCGTTTACAGAGGATATTATCCGAATCCGTCTCAAGAGGATATTATCCGTATTCGATTATAGACATCCGAATTATAAACGGATAAGGATATGGTAATAAGGCATCCGATCCGTTTAACATCCGATCCGTTTCATTATCCGTTAGATATATCCGTTATCCGATTTATCCGTAATCCGTATCCGATAAATAATGTATTATATTAAAATATATATACAAAACTGTGGATGTATGATAGATTATTAGTATTAAGTAAATTTTTTAGCGTATTTATTAAAGAAAAACCTTAGGTTTTATTAGTAACTATATGTTCACGTCAATATTCATATAGAGATAATATAATTAACATATATTATGTTATTAATAAAAGTATTATATTTCAAATTAATTATATGTTAAAATTTATAATTTCACCACATTTATACATTCGTTAAAATATAAAAATGATCTATATAGATATACTTATTATTTCTCTATTCGTCTAAAATATATATATTCAAAGTTATATAATTATTAAATAATTTATCTATAAATGAATAGTTGATAATCTGATTAAAAGTTCGAAGTTATATAAATAAATAATTTATGTCAAATTTCGAATAGTTGAAAATCCGATTAAAATCCGAATCCGTCCGAATCCGCCTTGTATCCGTATAAAAAGGATATTATCCGAATTCGATTTAAAAGGATATTATCCGTATCCGTCCGAATCATAAACGGATAAGGATATGGTAATCATACATCCGATCCGTTTATTATCCGTTTACACCCCTATCCGCTGCTTTCTGATTCGTGTTTTCCAACAGTATTCCCAGTATGCTTTCATGAAACAACCCCATACCTTCTCCGCGTGGCGTGTTCTAGGCAAGCTCATGGAGTTGTACGCCAAGAACTTATTCTCCACTGTGTTGTACACTACCAAATGCCAATGATTGGCAGTGTTCAATGGGAATATAACGTACCGACATTGGTCATTGACACCCCTGTTGAGCCTTTCCAGCTGCAGCACCGCATACTTCATCAATTTGGGCTCTTCAAGAAATTTACCCATCTTTTTCACTGAGAGATAGTGGGTTTTCGTGTATCCCTTCACCAATTCTATTATATGTTGTGTGAGAAATGAAGAAACGCAATAGATTTTGTGGGATTTTGTGGGAATGTACTCACTACTCCTCAGTATAAGAAAATAGGCCAGGAAAACCCTTTGATTCATTGACTGACCCCATATCAGTCTCAGAATATCACTCACAAACACCCGCGTTTCATCGCCACACACATATACCACCTTATCACTGGGAATAAAATAAAAGACAATTACACATTGATACAGATTTGATTTTGAAATTACTAATTACGCATCAAAAACAACTTGCTTGAACGTGCTAGCGTAGTCATCAATGATCCCATCGATCACCTCAAGGGCTTCATCTTTCAAAGATGCACGCCCATCAAAATCCTTTCTACCTACAAAGCACTTCAAATCATCAGCAACAGAATAAACTGGGGCATCAGCATCATCATCATCAGCCTCCTCAATAACATGAACTGCTTCATGAGGGAACTCAGCGACACCTCGCTCAACCTCATCAGCAGCAACCCCCTGAACTTCATCCTCATATTTCCCCCATTGACTCTTCAAATCACACATGATATCACAAACAAGAAGATCTACAGAATCACGCCTCGAATGCTCCTGCACATCTTCAACCTTCTCCTCTACAGAATTCTCCTCACCCTCATCCTGCTCCTCAGCTTCATCCTTCCCCTCACCAACATCCCCTTCAACCCCTTGTACAACAGAGTTCTCAGCAGCTGCCTTCCTTCTTTTATTAGACTTTGCACGCTTATTAGATTTTTTCCTCTTACCATCTTTCTTCTCCTCGTCCACATCATCCTCTACACCATCGTTATCATCATCATCAACCTCATTTTGAAAGGCAGACTCTGGTAGATCCTCTACACAATCAAGCAACTTAAGCTCCTTTTTGTTAGCAGGTTTAATTTGATATGCTGCAAGCAAACGATTAAATTGTATAAAATAAGCGTATAACTCATCATAATTCATGTATACATAACGTTTTTAATCATAATGTTTACTTACGTCGTAGAAGGCCAGCTTGTTGAAACGCTTTTCAATTTCCTTCTTTTGTGCAGGCAAATTACTCTTCCTCCACTTCAAAAACCGTGGGAAGGCCTGCACCAGAACGGCATGCCCACAGGAGGGAAAATGCTCAATGAACCAAGCCTGGATTTAAAACAGACTAGGGGGATAAAAAACACAAACACAACCGCGTAGATATAAAAAACAAGATAACAATATATATATTCTTGCCATCAGCCCCATGGTACAACCGTCAAGAAACTGTTTGGAATCAACTTTAAACTTCTCAATTGACAAAACCAAAAAATTATAAACAACAACACCCCAAGCGAATCGGTCGATATACGTTAAGTCATCTATATAGCATTTCAGACCAATTGGCAGCTTAAGGCTGCTGCGTGGAAAAAGCAATGTAGAAAAAACAAACAATATGAACATTCTTGCAAAATCATCGATGCCTTCGGCATCACTCCTACAAGCCAAGCCCTGTAACCTGGCCAATATGTTAGCACGTGTCATCCTACCGTTTTTGTTGTCAAAATACAGTTGCCGGCATCGTGATTTTACTCTAACATAAGGATCAACAGGGTTACCCTCACATTGTAGCCCCAACACAATTGAGACCTCTGTGTCAGTAAAGGGTACACTGACTTGCCCAAAGTTGAATGTCCGTAGATTCACGTTATAACGTTCCAGCAGCGCCCCAAAGCGTTTGTTTGTACCTTGAACTCCATGCATTTGAAGGAATGAGCCAAATGGAGTCGCCAATATCCTTTGCCTTTGGGCATCAGTTAGCACACCAATTTCGGCCATTTTTTCAGTAAAATATGTTGGCAAGCAATGACATTGTATTTCGTCACGCCGCGTAGTTTTACTGCTGGACCTATTTGAGATTTGCTTCAATCTAGCCATCGGAACTAATTGAGAACGAAAACTGCCCAATTAATTGCAAGCCCTAAACGCCGAATTGGAATCCCTAAATGCCGAATTAATACCCACAAATTCGGAATTAAAAACCGAAATTGCAGTATCAGGATTGTTACAATTACCGGATGTGGGGGCGGAAGTATGGAGGCCGGAGTGCTCGTCTTCGGCGGTAGGTTGAAGGTATCGGGTTCTGAAAGGTGAAGCTCAAAGATGATTCAAAGGTTGAGTTTCTCTGGCATTCAAGAAGGGCAAAACGGTCTTTTCCCACATTTTAGGGGGTTTACAAAAAATATGTTGTGTATTGGGGATATAAAATTGATTATTTTCAAACAAGGGTGTTTGGGATAAGTCATTAGCCTTATCAGGGATGAAACATTAATTATCCGTTAATCAAAAATGTTATATGTAAGAAATAAAAATCTTGGATTAATGGTACTTAGGGGTGTACATAAAATGACAAAGTCCATCGGATATATCTTCGTTTAGTGGTGATTGCAGATTATTTATACTGCACAAATATTTCTAAAAATATTATTTTGTTATAGCGTGTTATGTTGGACATTTATATCGGATACCGTGTTCGATATTCTCACACGTAAATTTTTTTTTTTTAAAAATTATATCGTTGTATCCGTATTGTGTCGTGTCCGTATCGTCATGTCTGTATCCGTACATTTATTGATAATCTATCAGAGGTGAGCTTTAATTTTTGAAATAAATATTTAAGGAGAACTTTATTTGTTGTTCGACTTAAATTCAATTAAATGAGATATAAAAAAAATAAAAAAAACGACAAAATCTGTCGGAGCCAGATTCATATGCTAAATACTAGTCAGTTAAAGAACTTTAAATAATCATAATCATGGTGGAAAGTATTGAAAACCGTCGAACGAACTTTTTTTTTTCTTTTTCACGTATATATACTCAAATGAGAAATATTCCATTGGAGAATGAACCCATTAACCATTTGGACCAATCCCATTTGACATCCTAAACGAACTTGACCGTTATATGTAAATGTCACTATAAAATATAATCTTTTCAAATATAAAATTTTAGCCGAATAAAATATCACTATATATTATCTTTTTAAATCAAAATTATAATCATTAGCTTTTATTTTACTAATAATATAATCTTTAATCAGATATTCTATATACATATTTTGCATTGAGCGAAAATTAGATAGAATAATATTTAATAAAATTAATAAATACATGCCACATGACAGTTATTAAATGATGGATTGATTTAATTTTGTATAATTTACATAACTTTTCTCATCCATTTTGAATCTATTATAGCGTATTAATGTTGGGATAAGTCATAAAATTGAATACGTTGCTATCTGCTCCTCAATTCCTTATCATTAAATAAAATTTACGTAAAAATAAGTTGAATTAAAAAAAATAATGTATACATACAATCCTTCAAATCACCCTGTTATATAAAAACGCAACCGTTCATTCCAAATAATTCGATTTACAATTATAATTTGTAATTTCTTTACAAAACATACATTAAATTTTCGGGGATTTCGTTCATAAAAACGATTTTACCCAACATCTTATGATTTTTTTTTTTTTTGAAGTAACGTCTTATGAATTCAATCCCACACCAATTTATATAAGAATTCTTATTCCTATAATTTTTATTTTTTGGTCCTAACGAAACAACACCAAAATGAGAAAAATACAAAATCAAATAAACATCATTCTCATGGGGGAGCATCCCAGATGGTATAACCATTATTCACTGAGTGTCCCAACTTCACATTCTTTACAAACGCATCGGCAAAAGAGTTTATCTCACGAGGCAGATGCTGAAGAATAGCCTCTATTTCTATAATCTTTATGGAATCCATTAAGTTTTATGGGAGATTATACTTTCTCTACATAAAAAAGCATATGATCAAACTATTATGGTAAGAATATTTTCATGTTATTATAATCAATCAATCAATCATATAATATGAATCCCACCAAAAAAAAGTATAATATGAATCCCGCGCAAGATTAGCGTGTCGGTAAGAATTATAAATTAATTATTCCATGTTAATCGCAATTAATTAGAAAAGACGATTACCTAATATAGTTGATTCTCCACTCATCCATAATCACATTAATTAAACCGAAAAAACATTTGTTCTGCTTATAATTAAGGAAATAATAGAACAGAATCAACCGAATAGGGAAAAAACATAAATGATGAGAGAGACAAAATTGTTATGCAGCATCGTTTTCTTTTGGTAAAAATAAATGCAGCATCATTTAATTTCCACCAAACAGCTCATTCATATTATTATTCACCAACCAAAAATAGGCATTTCCTTTGATATATTTCTCATTTATGAATACCCAACTTCTAGCCACTCTTAACCTATGATATATATACAGCGATACATAAACACGACACGATACGGATATGATGATATAATTTTTTCTTAAAATTTTTTACGTGAGGAGTGTTAGACATGAATATTCGACACAACCTAATATAACAAAATAATATTTTTTATAAGCATTCGTGTGTCATAGCACTCAACATTGTCAAAATTTTCGAAGGTACCATTTGATTTTTGATCTAGTGGTGATGGATTAAGACATAAATGATGAACTTTATCTAATTATGAAAAAGGTTAGTGGTTCGAAATTTACTTATTAAAAGAGGCGTTTGAGAGAATTTTAGCTGTTGTTTGACTCGAGAATTTGCAGTATTTGACATTAAAAAAAAAATTCAAAAAAATAAAAAAGAAAAGTGAAAAAATAAATAAAAATTATACTAAAAGTATTGAGCAGGAAAATCCCCCCAATCCCCATACCTGTATCATTGTGTGAGACTGTGACCGTAACTCAACCATTTTTTATAGCATATAAAAGCAACACTATGCAGAGAATTTGAGTTTCTTGGTCGCACAGACAAAAACTACTCGATTGAGTTGTTTCTTTCTTGGCTCCATTACAAAACTGCATAAGAACAAAGGTATAATTACACACACTTCACATACTTCCAAGTTCCATGTGCTCGTGCTGTGTTCTCCATCATTCCTGCTTTTATCCCTCACAGTAACTTGTTAATTCTACTGTGTTTTGGGAGTTTGGAAGAAAAGGAGAAGAAGAGGGAATTTGAGATTCTCAAGTTCACTGTTGAGTGGGTTTTGTGTGATGGTGGCGGTGGTTGCGGATTTATTGGTGTTTGCAGGTGCCAGAAAAATAGTTACTGAAGCATTAATGGTGTCAAGAAAAAGAAGGGTTTCATAAAGATTCAATTTTTATTTTCGTTGATCATCTCCTGTGTTTATTTCAGGCCTTTTCAGAAAATGGGTTTTCGTATTTTTGCTTCTTTTCTGGTTCTAACGCTGTTTCTTAAGCCTTTGGTTTGCCAAGAACAACCCAATGCAGATGAGTCCTTTGTGTTTGAGTTCTTACAAAAAATGGGCTTAAATCCCCCTAAAGATTATGGCTTTTCCGGCTCATTTTGTTCATGGAGAGGCGTGTTTTGCGATGAAAAGGGTGAAAATGTTGTCAAGTTCGAAGCCTCCGGTTTGGGTTTATCTGGTGCAATTCCTGACACCACAATTGGGAAACTGATAAAGCTTGAAACTTTGGATCTCAGCAGTAACAGAATTACTTCTTTGCCCTCTGATTTCTGGAGTTTGGGCTCACTCAAGAATCTCAATCTCTCACACAACAGAATCAGTGGGAGTCTTTCTAGTAACATGGGTAATTTTGGGCAACTTGAAAGATTGGACCTTTCTTTCAACAATTTCTCTGGGAGTATCCCTGAAGCTGTCAGCTCACTCACCTCTTTGCAAATTCTGAATCTGAGTCACAACGAGTTTGACTCAGTAATCCCATTAGGGATCTCTCAATGCAAGTCTCTGACTTCCGTTGATCTGTCTGAGAACAATCTCGGTGGTTCTCTTCCTCATGGTTTTCTTGCTGCAGTGCCACGTCTGTCATTGTTGAATCTGGCTGGAAATGATATTCTTGGTCGGGATTCTGATTTTACAGGGATGAAAATGGTGAAATATGTCAACATTTCTGGAAATTCATTTAAGGGTTCTGTTGTAGGTGTCTTTGAAGGACCTTTGGAGGTGGTTGATTTGAGCAGAAACCAGTTTCAAGGCCATATTGCTCAGGTAAACTTCAGCTCCACTTTCGATTGGTCGAATTTGCTCTATTTGGATTTATCAGAAAATCAGCTGAGTGGAGAGTTCTTCAATGAGTTCATCCATGCCCACAATCTGAAACACCTTAATCTTGCTCACAATAGGTTTACCATGCAACGTTTCCTGAATTTCGAAATGCTCAAAAAGTTGGAGTATCTGAATTTGTCTGAAACTCATATGATAGGTGAAATTCCGGGCAACATCTCGCGTTTACATAGTTTGAAAACTCTTGATCTTTCTGAAAACCATCTTACCAACCATATTCCTCAAATTCTTCCCAAGAACCTTAAAGTACTCGACTTTTCTCAAAACAATCTGACTGGGGACATCCCTTTAGTTTTATTAGAAAAACTCCGTGAAATGGAGAGCTTCAACTTTTCTTACAACAACCTAAGCTTTTGCGCATCCCAATTGCCCCCGGAAAAGCTTCGGACATCTTTCATTGGAGCTGTTAACAGCTGCCCGATTGCAGCAAACCCGGAATTCTTCAAAAGGAAAGCTCCAAAGCACAAGGGACTGAAGATAGCTCTGGTTCTAACAGTCTCGATGATATGTCTACTCATCGGGCTGCTCGTTTTAGCTTTCAGATGTAGAAGAAAAACGAGGATGTGGGCTGTGAAACAAGATTCTTATAAAGAAGAACAAACCAATATCTCAGGACCCTTTTCGTTCCAAACGGATTCAACAACTTGGGTAGCCGATGTCAAGCAAGCAAATTCCGTGCCAGTCATAATCTTCGAAAAGCCATTGCTGAACTTCACATTTGCAGACCTCTTATCTGCAACTTCTCACTTCGATAGGGGTACTTTGCTAGCAGAAGGGCGTTTTGGTCCGGTTTATGGCGGCCTTTTGCCGGGAGGGATCCACGTGGCAGTTAAAGTTTTGGTCAATGGGTCAACTATGACAGACCAAGAAGCTGCAAGGGAACTAGAATACCTTGGTAGAATCAAACATCCGAATCTCGTTCCTCTAACCGGATACTGCCTTGCTGGCGATCAAAGAATAGCAATATACGACTACATGGAAAATGGGAATTTGCAAAACTTGCTATATGATTTGCCGCTTGGGGTTTCAAGAACCGAGGACTGGAGCAATGACACGTGGGAGGAAGATGGAAATAACGGGATTCAGAATGTGGGCCCGGAAGGGATCCTAACAACATGGAGATTCAGGCATAAAATTGCTCTTGGTACAGCTCGTGCCTTGGCCTTTCTCCACCATGGATGCTCACCTCCCATCATTCATAGAGATGTTAAAGCAAGCAGTGTGTTTCTTGACTCCAACCTAGAGCCGAGGCTGTCTGATTTCGGACTTGCTAAGATCTTTGGAAGTGGATTGGAGGGTGAAATCGCACGTGGGTACGGCCCGCCTGAGTTTGCTGATCAAGAAAGCGAGCCCACGACGAAGAGTGATGTTTTTGGGTATGGGGTGATTCTTTTCGAGCTGATCACGGGGAAAAAGCCGGTTGGAGATGATTATCCTGAGGAAAAGGAAGGGAATTTAGTGAGTTGGGTGAGGGGGTTAGTGAGGAGGAATCAGGGGTTGAGGTGTGTTGATTCCAAGATTTGTGGAATGGCTAGTGATGGGGAAATCGTCGAGGCTTTGAAGATCGGTTATCTTTGCACGGCTGAGATTCCTTTCAAGAGACCGAGTATGCAGCAGGTTGTTGGCCTGCTTAAGGATCTTGAACAGGTTGCAGTGAGGTGATTGATGTTTGAGATTAGGATTTTTAGATGTGTTTTTTTCTTTTTTGTTGTTGCTGCTGTTTTGTTTCTCTTTCTTGTATATCAACCTGAGTTCTCTGTGTGATCACTCTGTGGCCGTGTTTTAATTTTTTGTAGCTAACATATCTAATGTTGTTTCCATTGTCTGATCTGACTCGATTGCCCTTGACGTGCTACTTTATCTGTTGATTCCAACTACTCATGAAAGGGGACAAGATTGAATTTTTGTGCAATATAAATAGATCTTTATAGATTACAAGTGAAACTATGGTGGACGATAGGCATTTGCGTTGAGCTTGAATTCAGACTAATATCTCCATTATAGACCAGAATCTTCCAATTCATAGGCGGTACTTATCTGGCCTAGTTTCGAAAAGCACTCGTCGGGTTTGCTTATACATAACCTTCTACCAATGGATTGGACGTAATAGTGGCCCCGGGAAAGCCCCGATCCATAACCAGTTGCGCTCAACATGTATGTGAGCACAATCCAATAAGAAGAGCTGGATCATCCAGTTTCCTAAGAGCATCGATAATTAAGCTTAATAATGAAAGTTATAGGGGAACTTCCTTCCTATATGATGTGTTCAAGAATTTGCAGAGTCAGCTACCATCTAAGCTCTTGCGCTCAAATAAAATGTACTTACGAGGGTCTAGAGGGCCTTCGAAGTTGTGTAAAAGTCTGTTATAACCGTCCAAGACTATCTACTAAATCAGATTTCCGCCAGGGGGTAAGTGTAATTATAGAAGTTACAGGGAGGTCCCAGTAATTTGCATAGTGAAGATCAAATGCATCTTCCATTCCATACACCGCATTCCAATTCTCAGCATTAAGTAAAGATTAAAGAGGGTCTCTCAAAATGAAAAAGTATGGACTCTTTTTGAGACACGACCAATCAAACTGGATCTTCCAAATGAGTCTAGGTAGTCCAAAGAAAAGAGCTGCCACCAAAGAGGAAAAACATGGCGAAAACGGGAATTTCCCAAGCCAAGAAATTGAAAGCAATATAACCTCTCCCTTTTCCTGTTTCCAGCCCTTTCTCTTTATGAGCTGGAGCTTTTACATCAATAAACTTCAGTAGTTACAAAAGTCGAGAACTATTCGAATGAACCAAAATTGGATCCTCCGGTTGGGCCCATTGCTTCCAAAGATCAGCAGGGGAAACTGTAATTTATCAAAATTATCCTTCACCAAAACCGTAATACAAATCATCAGAATCTCAATTTGGACCACGCCAGTTTGAATATCCCTTTTAAGTTAGGAATGATCAGTAAGGCCTTTGGCAGAGAAAATCACATTTGGACCGCCCAAGTAAATCCATTACTTCCAACAAATTTCTGCATTTTCTCCATTGCTATAAAGAATCATGAATCCTGTTGTTATGAGTACGGCGGTAAGAAGGGCTTAATAGGAATAAAAAAACGGTGTCGTTTGGGGAAGGCGCATTACACCGGAAGAATCGTGAAACCTTTATGTTATTTCCTCATCACGTTTTCATTAATTAATTGTAATAGACTTAATTAGTTGTTTAATTGGTCATTATGGTTGTGATTAGTTGTTGCTGAGGTACTATATCAGCCGGTGCTTGGGGCTCAAGTTTAATGAAGAATGTTCAATTTTCTTTCTATGGCTTTTCTCTTTCTCTTTTTCTTTTCTCACTGATCTATCTGTTCTTTCTCTCCCACTTTTCTGTAACTTTTACTTCGCGATGGAGGGGTATTTTCTGTGGATTTGTTGGAGCAATTGCTGGTATCATAACAATGGCCTCAGAGCAAGGTTTCGAGCAAAACCTGGAGATTCAAGCTCAACGTATTGATGAACTGGAAATCGCTGTTAATCAGCTGAGAGAAGGTTATGGCGTCTTAACAGAGGGTCAAGAAGAGATTAAGAAACTACTAGAGGATTTCTCCAAGAAGATGGAAGATTCAATGAATTCCAAAATGGAGGAAATCATTCACATAATAAAAGGGGAG
Organism: Lantana camara; assembly: GCA_037501455.1. Taxonomy (NCBI): domain Eukaryota; kingdom Viridiplantae; phylum Streptophyta; class Magnoliopsida; order Lamiales; family Verbenaceae; genus Lantana; species Lantana camara. Next base: position 13,478,948 of record CM074859.1, read on the forward strand.
AACACTACCCCTGTTTTATGGGGTAATACTGAACTGCATATCTACGGGGAAGTTGAAGCTGGGATGGGGATTCCTCCTGTAAGCATAGGTGGTTCCAACACACCTAACATGAGCAATACACCTACTGGAGGTCTACACGGGAACAGTTCATGCACGGATTCAGGTTTGATCCCTCTACCTGGATTGAGAACACTAGATCCGCAAGCCGTGTTGGAGTCTGACCCGCAAACAGGATCCATGAACTCCAAGTTGGTGGAAATTGTGAGGTTGCTCGGAGGGGAGAATACCACGCCTATGAGGTTTGATTCATTGGAGACGCAAGTGGATGTGCTAAATGTCATGTGTGGCTTAAAAGATGAGGAATTCTTAGCAAAGAAAGCTGCAAAAAATATCGACACTCAGGTGTTCGATAAAATGCCTGACAGAAAAGTGGTTTTTGAAGTGAGCAAGTTAGAGGGCGGCTTGCTGATTGAGAACTGTCCTAAAGTCACAGGTACCACAAAATCCGATAAAGAGATTGATGATCTGATAAAATCTTTGATTAATTGTTATTCTTTTGATGGGGATTTGGTGAGAGATTATTCTTATCCACTTTGTAAGCCTTCGTGTTCTCTAATTGATGAGCAATTCAACTGTTTTCTCAATGGAAGAACTGGTAATGGCTACCTTAAACATAAATGGAAGCAAAAGGGTTGCACTCTGCCAAAGTTATGTGGAAGTCATACGTTGAAAAAATTGAGAGGAAAACAATTGGTTTTCGTCGGCTATTCTCTGAATACGAATATGTGGGAATCTCTTATTTGCATCCGTAGAAACTTTGTAAAGTATCAACAGAAGGTATACCAGGAATCCGGGAGACATCATTTTAGAGGTGAAGCTTGTTATTCATTTTTATTTGAAGACTATAAATTCAAATTGGAGTTTTCCATGTTACTAGTGGTTCAGGAATGGGAAGTGAATGGAAAACTTGGAACAAGAAAAGAAATGTTTAGCCTAGATCTCATAGATTGGTTGATTCAATACAAGACTTCAAAGGAGAAGGATTATTATCAGGAAGGCAGCCATATGTGTATGATTGATCCGGATGGATGGTTAATTGTTTGGTTGAGAGAGATGCAACACAGTCAGCTGGTGGAGTTGCAATTGGCATATGCTGGATCTAGAGGATTTAATGTTATAAGTGAAATGGTGCAAGTTGAAACAATGGCACAGTTTGGTGTAGTTTTCCTTCTTTTTGCTCTGGGACTGAAATTTTCCACAACAAAGTCTAGAGATGGTCATACTACTATTGGTTTTGGAAAAAACTTGTTTGCCTTTGGGGGTTTCTTGGATGAGCAGAACTTGTATGATGATATTTATATGCTTGATATGGAAAATGACACATGGACGAAAATTATAGCCATTGGAGAGGGCTTTTCTGGAAGGTTCTCCATTGCCGGTGACAGTTTGGATCCTCAAATGGGATGTGTTCTCCTCATTTCAATTTCTTCCCATGATGACCAGTGTTTGAGTGCAAATATGCATGAGTTCCAGGAGAGTTTACATGGTGCTGTAAAAATAAGAATCAGTACATATATTGGTTGCTTGTCAGTTTTTGTTACAAGATGGGAGATAACTACATTCTTTGGGGCATTAGTTCTTATTGATGCTGATAGGAATTTGTTGAAATGCCAACATTTGATACTTTGTGCTTTTGTTTGGTTGGCCTACACTATTTCCAACATATAGAGATATATAAGGCAAGGTAAACTTTTGAATTTTTCTAATGAAGTCAATTTTTGGAGTAGTGGATGGATCTATACAACGTTGCAGAATTGGATGACATTTGCCTACAATGTCCAGGTAGTTGTTAAAATATTATTGCTTTCTGGGATTGATAAATGTAGCACAATACTGAGTTTGAACCCTATTATTATGACATTATCTAAGAAAGCTCAATTCACTATCAAAGAATTTGGTTTATCACAACCTTCCACAAGGTTATAATGTGTGTTGAAAGGAAATTATCTGGAACCTAGTAGTGAGATGGTTGAACTTCTTGGTGGCCTCGAAGTACATGTTCAATGTCTTAAGTTGTCCTGTTCAGTCCCAACAATTTTCGGGAGAGGCTTTAGTGAGGTTGAAGGTCAGGGTCTCAATAGCAGTTTTCGTAGTGAGATTTGTTTGTTGGAGAAAGGAATAGAATTAATGGAAAGAGTGATTGTATGGAGAGTAACAACGAGATTGGATATTCTTAGCCAAGTTATGAAATTTATACATGAAATAGGCTGGCAGCTCCATAAATTCCAGTTGAGGTCTCGAGTTGAAAATAAAAACAGGCAGGCAGTTGTGTTTAGCATTGAAAAGGGATCGTCGAGAATATCTCGCAATGTAAAGGTTGATCTGATTCAAAATTCAATTGCTCTTCCAACAGAAGCACCACTTTTGGACCAAATGAAAGCCATATTTAAGAAATTGGCTCCAATCATTGAAGCTGAAGAACATTCAGAAGTAAAAAAAACTCTGTTTACATGTGGCATGGATGATGTCACTTGCATTTTGTACTCGTAAAAACAAATGGTGTGAATTTGCCAAACCAATTGATGGGGTTTCAACAAAGTTTCTTCAGGGCTTTGCACAAAGATTCATCATGATTATTATAAGTCCTATTCTTAAGAGGGACGTAAAACATGGGAAAACCTTGTGCTATATTGCTATGGTAATTGGAAATCAAAATCCTAGTGCTAACAGTGTGTCCGAAGGAAGTTGATGAGGAGCTTCTTATTGGTTGTCAAGCCAATTGTATTGCCTTCTTAAAGACTTTTATTGGACTTCATTTTGAGTTAAGAGCTACGTGTGGGTTGATTTGGAAGCATTGTGAGTTGGGATCCTTGAGGACAAGGATCTTTTCAACGGGGGAGATATGTTATGAGTACGACGGTAAGAAGGGCTTAATAGGAATAAAAAAACGGTGTCGTTTGGGGAAGACGCATTACACCGGAAGAATCGTGAAACCTTTATGCTATTTCCTCATCACATTTTCATTAATTAATTGTAATAGACTTAATTAGTTGTTTAATTGGTCATTATGGTTGTGATTAGTTGTTGCTGAGGTACTATATCAGCCGGTGCTTGGGGCTCAAGTTTAATGAAGAATGTTCAATTTTCTTTCTATGGCTTTTCTCTTTCTCTTTTTCTTCTCTCACTGATTTATCTGTTCTTTCTCTCCCACTTTTCTGTAACTTTTACTTCGCGATTGAGGGGTATTTTCTGTGGATTTGTTGGAGCAATTGCTGGTATCATAACACCTGTTTTGACTTTTTTCATTAATGTTTTCTTTATCTTGTTTTCCCCTCTTTCTTGCTTTTTCTATCTTCAAAACCCGATTACTTGCACAAAGAACAGCAGTTCTGCGGCCGAGGTCGGAAGTGAAAGAACAACAAACCTATCATTTTTCTCTACGTTCACAGATACGGTTCAATCAGACCCACCCACTCCAATGGCCACATTGCTCCACTGCAAGAATCCTATTTTTACAGCTAGCTCACATGACTATTCTCATGGGCATCTCGTATTGAGCGCATCGAAATTGGATTATCCAAGCAAGTCAAAAACTTTCAAATGTCTGTAGGGGATAACTTTAATTTTCATAACTAACAAAACACTAATAGTAAACATATCATGTTAGTTTTGACATGAAGCTGAAACCAGTTGCAAATTATAAGAAACATTAGTAACGTAAGAAAATGTTAGATAGGTGAGATTAGGTTCTTTTATCGGTTTTAATATCACTTAATTTTCTGTTAGATATTAAAGATTACACATTTCAGGCAGATTTCGGGCCAAGCGTGTGAATCTCTAAGCCCGCGTGTTTTTCTCTTTTTCACCAATTAAATTTATTTTTTAATCGCGACAGAGGGGGTGCGATTAAATAAGATTACAGTTTTAACGCACTACTCCTTTTTTTTTTTCTCTCAATTTTATCCTCATTCTTTATCCTAAACAATTCCTCCTTTTTACGTATTATTTCTTTTTGTCTAAAATATTTTGTGGTGAGATTTTTCAGAATTTTGCATTATAAAATTTTTCTTTCGTCGTTCTCTACATGCAATGAGAATTTTTTGGTGAGATTTTTGAGATTTGGTGAGATTCTTTGTTTTTACGCAAGGAGAATTTTCTGGTTAGATTTTTCATAATCTTCCATTATAAATTTTTCTGTGATGAGATTTTTCTGTGGTGAAATTCTTCATTCTCTACACACTCTAAAAGATAAGGAGAATTCTGGTGAGATTTTTTAGAATCTTCAGTAGATTTTTATGTGGTGAAATTCTTCGCTCGGAATAAATTGGTGTTATGATAAATTCTTTATTTTCTATTTAATAGGTTTTATGATAAATTCTGGATTTTTTATTTCATAAATCAAAGTTTTTTATTTGAATCGTATATATATATATATTCAATAAAAATTGTAGTTATACAAAAAGGGCAAAAATGTAAAAATATGTTAAGAACACTTTGATCTATCGTATGAATCAAAAAATTATGCTTCTGTTACTAAGTTATATTCTAGCCAATTATATATATCAAACGGTAGATTGAGAAAACCTAATCATGCTTAATTTGAGTTAAAAAAGCCCAAAATAAATTAACCCAAATTAAGTCAAAAAAACTAATCTCACCTATCAAACACTCTCTAAATAACTTAACTTAAAAAAAAAATTAAGAGCTAACTGCACCAAACCCCCTGAGTTTTTTCAAAATTGCAAGAAAAATCCTATATTATAAAAATTAGTTCAAAAAATAAAAATAACAAAAATAAATCTGTTTTAGGTGATGGATTGTCTACTTCTACTGGAAAAGGGGGAGGATCTGTGGCTAACAACTCAGCACAGACTGAGATGCAATCAAAACAATCACAAAGGGAGTTATGGAGGAGCTTCTTCACCTCACAAGAACATTGAATTCCCTGGGTTTGATGGATCTAATCCGAGAGCTTGGATTAGGAAAACACAAAGGTATTTTTAGCTCTTACCCACTGTGCTTGAACATGAGAAAGTGACTTTAGCTTCTATCTATTTTTTGGGACAGCAGAAACGTGGTTGCAAAGTTTAATTGAGACAAAACCACATTTAAACTGGGAGCAACTAATTGATGAAGTTTTAAAAAGATTTGATGTGGGAAATAGGCAGATGGTAATGGGAGAATTCCATAAGTTAAGGCAAACTGGTACTGTTGAGCAATACTTAATCTAATTTGAAGAGGTTAAATCTCAAGTACTCTTGTTTTGTAAGAACTTAACTGAGAAATACTTTATTGCTGCTTTCATTTGTGGGTTAAAAGATGAGATCAGAGCTTCTGTGTTTGCTCTGAAACCACAGAGCCTAGGTGATGCTATTAGTTTTGCAAAGAACCAGGAGGCAGCTATGGATGCCTTGTTAATAAGAGCTAATGTTGGGGTAAAGCATAATCAACCATCTAAACCATATGTGAAGCCTAATAGCCAATGCAACTCACTGAAAACCTGGAACTCTGGAAATAAGGGAACCCAAATCAACAAATCTCTTCTAACACAAAGAAGACTATTGACTGCATCAGAGATGAGAGCTAGAAGGGAAAAGAACCTCTGTTATAACTGTGATGAGGTTTACACCCAACGCCACAAATGTACTAAAAAATAACTGTTTATCATCGTTCCTGAGGAAGATGATTGGGACGGATTGGAAGATTGTTTGAAGGAAGAAGATAACATGGTGGAAGAGAATAATGAAATTGAAGAAATGATTTTATCAATTTATTCTATATCTTGGAAAATCAATCCTCATATGTTCAAAATGAAGGGGATAATTGAAGGGAAAGAAGCTTTAATGATGCTAGACTGTGGGAGTACAACTTGTTTTGTAGATGAGAAGATAGCTAAGTTACTGGATTGTAAGAGAGAACTCACTAAATCAATGTTGGTTAAGGTTGCAGGGGTATCGGGCTGGTTAGTGATGTAATATTTCTAGAATTTGAATAGGAGATACAAGGCCATACTTTCAAATTTCCAGCAAGGATATTGGATTTAGGAGGTGTGGATTAGGTGTTAGGGGGAGATTGGTTGAGTAAAATGAGTCCAGTAGGGTTGGACTATAAAAATAAGAGGATATCTGTCTTAAAAGAAGGCAAGAGAATCAGTCTTTCGGCTATAAAAAACCAATCAGATGTTGAATTCATATATGTTGAAGGAGCTAGGAAACTGTTAAAGAATGGTGATAAGGGAATTATAGTACAGCTATACTTTATCACAGCTGTTCCCATGGATGAAGAGGTTGAAGATTCAGCACTAAAGGAAATTCTTACTCAATTCCAAGAAGTGTTTGAAGAGCCAAAAACTCTACCTCCAAAAAGAGACATTGAGCACAATATTGAACTAAAGCCTGACGCAATTCCAAAAAAGCAAATGCCTTATAGATACTTACATGCACAAAAAGATGAAATATAATCTCTAGTTAAAGGCATACTGAAGGAAGGCATTATCGGACAAAGTCAGAGTTCCTTTACCTCTCCAGTACTATTGGTAAAAAAAAAGATGGAGGATGAAGAATGTGCGTGGATTACAGGTATTTGAATACTCTAACTGTGAAGCAAAATTTTCCTATACCTGTCATTGATGAATTACTTGATGAGCTGCATGGATCAAGCTATTTTTTCAAGATAGATTTAAGATTAGGGTACTTCCAAATCAGAATGAGGGAGGGAGACATTTCTAAAACAAGCTTTGTGACACATAATGGCCATTATGAATTTTTAGTTATGCCATTTGGACTATGTAATGCTCCCTCAATATTTCAGTCATTAATGAACCAAATATTTTTCCCTCTTCTCAGAAAATTTATATTGGTCTTCTTTGATGATATACTGTTCTATAGTAAATCTTGGAATGATCATTTGAAACATTTTCAGACTATGTTTTCTATACGTAAACATCATGAGTTGTATGCAAAGATGAACAAATGCCGATTTAGGAAGAAAAAACATTGATTATCTGGGACATATAATATCTGAAGGAGTATCAACTGATCCTGAGAAAATTAGAGTAATGAGCAATTGGCCAAAACCAAAGTCTGTGAAAGAGTTGAGGGGATTCTTGGGCTTAACAGGGTACTACAAGAAGTTTATAAAACACCATGGGATGATTAGTAACCCCCTGACATATCTTTTGAAGAAAGATAATTTTGTTTGGAATGAAAAAACAAAGATGGCTTTTGAGAGATTATAGATGGCAATCACTAAGGCTCCAGTAGTCATTTTGCCTGACTTCAAGAAGCCTTTCATTCCTGAAACAGATGCAAATAATGTAGCAAGGCAGACCTATTGCCTATCTTAGCAAAGCTTTAGGAGCAAAGAACTTGGGCTTATCAATATATGAGAAGGAATCCTTAGCAGTGTTGATGGCTGTAAATAAATGGAAGCACTACCTTCAAGGAAATCATTTCATAATAAAGTCTGATCAACATAGTTTGAAGCACATGTTAGAGCAAAGGATGGGAACAATGTTGCAACAGAAATGGATCTCCAAACTGTTGGACTTTGACTATGAAGTATAGTATAAGAAACGAACAGAGAATAAAGTTGCAGATGCCTTGTCCAGAATTGATCACTCATCCATGCAGTGTAACCTTATAACCTCAGTGGTACCAACTTGGGTTACAGAGGTTAGTGACTCATATTCTAATGATTCTCTGTTTTCTCAAATTATAGAAGCTAAGTCAGTGGATAATGATTCTTTTCCTGATTTCTCTTGGAATGGTGGGTTTTTGAGAAGAAATGGTAGAATCTGTCTAGGGAATGATTAGGTTTGAGGAACAAAATCATTCAAAATCTTCATGATATTGCATTGGGAGGACATTCTGGTATTTTGGGTACTTATCAAAGAGTAAGATCTTTGTTCAGTTGGCCAAGACTTAAGAAGGATGTGGAAAACTGGGTGAAAGAGTGTGATATATGTCAACGATCTAAGCATGAGAATGTCAAATATCCTGGTCTTTTACAGCCTTTGCCTATTCCTGAACAAGCTTGGCTTCATGTAACTATGAATTTCATAGAGGGATTGCCCAAATCTGAAGGAAAGAATGTGATAATGGTGGTTGTTGATAGGTTCAGTAAATATGCACACTTCTTTGCATTATCTCATCCTTTTAGTGCTGAATCTATAGCTAAAATATTCTTGGACAATGTCTACAAATTAGATGGGATGCCTCACTCTATAGTATCAGACAGGGATAAGATTTTTACCAACAGTTTTTGGAAGGAGCTGTTTAAACTCCTGGGGACAACTCTATCTATGTCTACCTCATATCATCCCCAATCAGATAGATAGAGTGAAAGAATTAATCAGTGTTTAGAAACATACCTCAGGTGTATGTGTCATGTGACACCAAAGCTTTGGAACAAATGTCTATCAATGGCTGAGTTTTGGTATAACACTAAATACCATTCCAACTTGTAGCTAACTCTTTTCGAAACTTTATATGGTTACACTTCAACTGCTGCTATGTTGGGACCATACTTTGAAGCTGAAAATATTGAAGTTAGACCTTATACAAGAAAGAGTCAGATTCAATGCAGTACTCAAGGAAAATCTGGAAATAGCTTATGCTTATAAGAACAGCTCTGAGAGATCATTTAAGGTTAGAGAACTGGTGTTCTTGAGGTTGCAACCTTACAGACAGTCCACTTTGGATTTAAGGAAGAATTTGAAACTTTCACCCACAAAGTAGAAGCTAGCAAAGTAATAAATCCACAATATTATGCTTCAAAGTTCAAATATTTGTTTCTACCCCTTATTATCAGTTTTCTATTTGTTTACTTTATAATCTTTTTCTTGCATTTTAGTTAGTCATTTTTTCATACATATCAATCATTTAAAACTTAAGGTAACATAACTTTATTATTTATTTTCCTACATCATAAATATACATAAATAATGATAAAGTTTGACTTGTAGATAATATGATGAGACATAATCTCCCCCCAAAAAAACATGGCAACTCCTTTCAGACTAAACATGGAAAATTTAGAGGTTAGAAGAAAAAGGAAAGTGTCAAAAGACCACTAACTGATATAGATTTTTAGTCCTTCTAAATTATCTTCAATTTTGGTGGAAAGGTATTTTATGGATAATTTTTCTTGCTCTAAAAGTTCATTCAACTAATTGTCTCCTCCAATTGCAGAATTTTACACAACCCCCGTCAAAACAGAAAGAGCTCGCCACAAATCATTAAATTATTTGCTGCTCAAATTTTGTCCCACACTTCCCCATTGTGACAATTACAAAAAGGAGCATTCTTTAATACTTGAATGAACTTTTGTCCCACACTTCCCCATTGTGACCATTACAAAAAGTCAAAAATGGAGCCTTCTTTAATACTTGAATGAACTTTTCCGTTGCTTTGCTAACTGTAATTCTCAAACATCTGGTATGCAGCTTTGAAGCCTAGTAAAAATGAAGATTGATGAATTCAAGCAAACGAATAAGAATCCATGCATCCATCTTCATCACAGGACAATTTCAAAGCATATTTCGGAAGGCTGCCTGCCTCTCTCTCTCTCTCTCTCTCTCTGCTATACAGATGTTGGGCCGGTCTTCTTGGTTTTTGATCAGTTCTCCCCAATTTAAAGAGAAGAGATGAGGGAGTTGTAATGTGCTCGGCTTCGTGTTATTAGAGTCGAAGATCGTCCGTTTTTATTAACATTGGATATTACCATTGAACCCCTAAACGGTAGGATAATATAGTGGAAAATAACGGAAGGTGTCTTTGGTACATTCATATTTGGTGTGAGAGTTACCAAAACATTTGAAAAATCTCTATTTTATTTCCAATTTTATAATTCTGTATAAATTTTATGAATAATTAAGAGCATAAACTTGTAATTTAAGTAAAAAAAAAAAAAAACTTCCACTTGTGAGGTAAAAGATATTTCTTTTTATATAGATAGATTAATTCATAAATTAATATTTTTTAATAGTTTAGTAATTTTTTTTGCTAGTTTATATACTTTAATAGTTTGATTTATTTTATAAAAATTTAAACACATAATTATAAATATTTATTTAGAGGCGTCCGAAATTTTTTTTTTTTTGACTCCACTGATTGACAATTTTGGTGTCGTCCCTACTTGTTAGGTTTAGCTCAATTATAAAAAATACATTTGGTAATCCTTGTTTAAATTTAGAGTGTTTTGTAATATCTCAATAATGAGTTTTTTGTAAGGCTTTTTCTTTTTCTTTTTTTTGTAAGGCTCATGGACGTTTGTAATTATCTAATATATTATATACGTAGTTTTTTTTAATATTTAATATTTTAAAATATAACCAGAAATTAATAAAATAATTTCTTATTAAATATTAACATTCCGGTGGCGTAAAATTACAACCCTAATTATACCAAGAAAGCGGCTGAGGAGGCTATGGCGGAGACGATTAAGAAGCCAACGACGCAGCACCAAAGATCTCTGCCCGATGATATCATCTTCAACAAAATACTTCCCAGATTATCCGTTAAAAGTCTCTTGCACTTTACCCTCGTCTCCAAATCATGGAAGTCTCATATCAAAAGCTCCACCTTCATATATACACGCCCACTATCATCATCATCGGATCCTCGACAGAACCTCACCATGTTTTCAGCTCGTTTACATGGCCGATCCTCTCTGGAAAACCGCGCCGGAATATACCTCGATGCTCGACAAACCGCCGCTGACGGAGGACTCGCCGAGGGGTGGCGTCTGGATTATCCGTTCTTCCGAGGGCTTAATATACATCTCAAAAGGATCCATTCTGTACCTGTGGAACCCCTTCGTTAGAACCATGCAAAGAATCCCGATATCAGAAGACAACGTGGATTTGAATTTCGATTTCGATTTCGATTTCGCTCCTCCGAGAGGCAAAACCACCTTGGGATTCGGTTACAGCGGAGGCAATCACAGGGTGATGAAGATGTGGTGGGAGGAGGAGGAGGAGGAGGTGGACGCAGAGGTCCATTCGTTGTCGACGGATTTGTGGCGGACAATCGTACCTCCGTCGGTGTTGGAAATTTTTTTGGAGAAGAAAGATTTGCACGATAAGTCGTATTGGTCCTATCAGTTCCAACTTCCGATGGTTAAGTTTAAAGGATCCATCTACTGGTTGGCCCGTTGGGAAGATGAACATGAGCATAATCCGGTGTATAAGATTGTGAGGTTTGATTTAAACAAGCGATTATATCATCAAGTGAGGTATGGTTTATATCACAAGGAATTAGACAAGGAATTATTTGAAGTGACAGAGGCGCCGAGGAGCGGCAAGCTTGCAGTGGTCGATGGATGTCTTGTTCTTCTTAGTCTTGTGAGTGAATGGAATGAGGGGTTTCATGTGCTAGCTTACGTAAAAAAGGAATTGGTATGGAGGTCATCATTTTGGGTTTCTAAAGACTTTTATTTTCGGAAAGACGCGACGGATAGGGTGTACTTTGAGAAAACAACTACGGGTGGGCACATTGTACTGGCCAAGAGAGATGGTAGGCTTTTTAGTTATGATTGTTATGTTGATGGCAATAGGCTGGGATTCAAGTTTAGGGATACGGGGGTCAAGTTTGAATCACGTAATATTGATCTTACTTCCTTACAGGAGATTCTTTGTGAGCTTGAATATTTTTGTGAGATTGATGAAGTAAAAGTCTCTTTGTGATTGATTTCATGATGAATTGGATGAAAATTGATATTTTTTATGCAATTTGGTCTTACTCCACTAGTTTCAAGTTTCAATCCAATGAGAGGATGCAATTGCGTGGATGAAGGAGCCTTATTTAGTTTGCATTACAAACTATATTATCTCGTTCCTGATGTGGCTACGTACCAAAACATAGAAGAGAATCGGGTCCCCTTTGCTTTCCATAATTTTTCAGATAGGTTAGTGGACACACGATCAACTTTGGTTCCGTCTATGTTTAACTTTAATTGCAAAAGTTGGTTGTTTTAGTAAATCAAATAGGAGTGAGAAATAAGTATGTATGTAGTAAGGGAGAGCAGCATTGATGGATTCCCAATTGAATCATATTTCTCCATTTATGAAGAACTACTTTTCTTGACTGCTTCAGAGACTAATGCTTGCATCGTGAGAAATCATATTTCACGAAAACTTCTAAAAATATTATTTGTCATGTTGGATACTCGTGTCAAACATCGTTTTCGATACACTTCACACAAAAGATTCAAGAAAAAATCCCCTATCATGTCATATGAGCTGGTGAAAACAATATGCGTCATTTTAAAATATTAATTTTTTATTTTAAATATAATAATGAAATCTTAATTGAAACTTAGTTTTGAATGGATACTCTATATATATAAATAAAAGATTTATATTTTTAAATTAACACTGAAATATGATGCACAAATACTTTTAAAAATATTATTTTATCGTAGCGTGTTTTTTCATATTCGTGTCGGGCACCGTATTTGATATTTCTCACTTGTTAAATTTAAAAAATTAATTTGTATTGTATCATATTTGTATCCTTGCATTATATATAGATACTCACGATCGTGCATACACAAAAAATCATAAGATAAATTATAAAATTAATATGATAAATTAAATTAAATTAAACTAAATTATCCACGGCATGAGCATTGTAGTACGCTTCAGGAGGAATTTATTGGGAGTAGTTTCGAGGATGGATGTGCTGTTTTGGCGGAGATATCGCCGTTTGAAAACGGTGCCGGCACGTACACCTGCACGGTGGCACAAACTTTAGGGCTCCGAACGGGCGTTTTCGGAGATGTAATGGGATCAAATTGATAAGCGTTTCGAACGTATCGAAAAGACGAGTTGAACTGTGGTGGTCCCATCATCCAATTCATCCGGACAATGAAATAGCGGTGACACAAATGTGGCAGCGACGGTAAAATTAGAAAAGTTGGTTTTTTTTTTTATTTTAATTGAGGAAGGAGATGAAGTTGAGGTAAATTTTTTTTTAAAAAAAACCCATAATAGAGGAGTATTTTATTAAATAAGGATTTCTTATTTAATTATGTGATTTTTTTTTTTTTAAACATTAATAATCAACGTCATATGTCAACTCAAATTTCGGAGGGAAAATTAGTAAAAATCCCCAAATTTCTGTCACTTAGGATGCGGAGGACAATAATTAAAATTGAGAAAAATCAAATAAAAAAGGATACAATGTAAGAAAAGGTAAAAAGTTCAGGAACAAAATAAAAAAATGAAATATTTAGAGGACGAAAAATGATATTTTCCCTAATTTTCTTTTTTTAACTTATTTTGTTTTAATTTTTTAATTTAAGTTTTCATTAAATACAATGAATTAGAATTTAAATACGGAGATACTTAATAATCCCTAAAATTTTGTAAATTTTAAGAAAACAAAAACCTTAATATTTAATATTTAACAAAACAATCCTCAAAGTAAAATGAAATAACATGTTGGTCCTGAGGTATTTTGAAATCATAAAATTTTGTAAATACGGAGATACTTAATAATCCCTAAAATTTTGTAAATTTTAAGAAAACAAAAACCTTAATATTTAATATTTAACAAAACAATCCTCAAAGTAAAATGAAATAACATGTTGGTCCTGAGGTATTTTGAAATCATAAAAAAAAAAAAAGTTAGGATACTTCTGAAATAAAAAATTCAAAGTTGATATATGCATGTAACGCTACCGGATATCAGAAACTTCATATGAAAACTAAAATTTAAAGATTATATATAAAAAAAAAATAAAAAAAATAAAAAGAAGAAGACCGACTTATAACTAATCCAAATTTTAGGATAGCCCAATATAATTATTTAAGGCAAACAAATCCTTCTCCAACACAATCTTGTGTGATTACAACCCTAATTACCACCAAAGCGGCTGAGGAGGCTATGGCGAAAAAGCTGCAAAGGTCTCTGCCCGACGATATCATCTTCAACGAAATACTTCCCAGATTACCTGTTAGAACTCTCTTGCAATTTACCCGCGTCTCCGAATCATGGAAGGCTCATATCAAAAGCTCCACCTTCATACACGCCCACAATCATCATCATCGGACCCTCGACAATACCTCACCATGTTTTCATCTCATTTACATGTCAGATCCTCTCTGGAATAGAGTGCACTACTAGAAAACATTGATTTTGCAACCGAAAATTTGCAACCGAAAAAATTCGGTTGCAATTTAATGAATTTGGCAACCTAGTTTGCAACCAAAAAACCAAAACTGGTCTACTTGGCTTTGCAACCGAATTTTCGGTTGCTAAATCAGTTGCAAATATTTTGCAACCGAAACTTGGTTGCAATATCAGTTGCAAAAAAAAGTTGAATGGTCAACTTTTTTTTATTGCTTTTGCAACAGAAAATTCGGTTGCTAATTTGGTTGCAAATTATTTGCAACTGAATTTCGGTTGGTAATTCGGTTGCAAAAAAAATGAAAATAGTCAACCCCGTCAAAATAGTTGCAACCGAAAATTCGGTTGCCAAATTGGTTGTGCAGAAATTGCAACCGAAATGTAATCGAAATTTCAGTTGCAAAATAATTAAAAATAATTTAAAAATATTTTTGCAACCGTATTTTCGGTTGCAAAATCTAGAACTAAATTAATTATTCTTATGTAAAATTTGCAACCGAATTTCGATTGCAATAATTTTTTAGTTATTATTATTTTTAAAAATAAAATAAATAATAATTTTTTAAAAAAATTGTGTTGCTATTCGGTTGCAAAATCAGTTGTAAAAGTTTTTATTTTATTTTATTATATTTAATGTATACATAGTAATTATTAATTACTCGTCTCCTAAAAAATTTTAAATCCTTTAATCGTTGTATAATATAAGTTTTCTAACTAAAATGATAATAAATGCTATATTATATAATATAATATTTGTAAAGTGGAAACAAGTTAGTTAATTATAATTATTTTTATATTCTCATATTATAGTAGTATTAATTAACAATTGTTAATATATTGTTATAATTACTATAAATTATGTAATAAAGTTTAGAAATATGTTTCATAAGATATAATATACATTATAAATCATTAAGATGTTATACTTGTATAGTAATATGATATCATATAACATATAAGATATTTGAGTATTGATATGACGCGTAATATTATATATGATATATCGAAGTAATTTCTACAAACGATAGATATAGTATAATAGATATTAAATAATTTATTGTTACTTATATGATTATATTGTGGTAATATTAATTAATAATTATCGTTATATTATTGTAACTACTGAAAACTATGTAATAAAATTTAAAGGTTATGTTTTACAATATATAATATACATTATGAATCATTAAGGTGTTATACTTGTATAGTATATCATATTATATGTCATATACAATATTTTAATAAATATACTTTTGATTTTAAATATAAATTTTATTTTTTATTATTTTATATAATTACAATAATCTTAGTTTTGCTCTCTAATTTTAGTAGTATTTTTTTTTATAAATTAATATTTCTATATGCTATTTAAATATTTTAAATAAAATTTTGATTTAATAATTATTAACAATATATTTAAATTGATTCTTTTTATTATATTTTTAAAAAAAGTTGAGGCACGGGTTTGTAACTAGTATCTAATAATATCGTACTTATTGACAATGCAATAGCTATAACTATAGTAAACCATATATATAATTATAATTCTATTAAATGATACCATAAATAGTTATAAGTTATATTAAACGATATAATATACAATTATAAATCTAATAAATAATGTATAATGAACAATAAGACTATTAATTAGTATAGCATATAGTTATTTATATTTATGATATAATTTATAAAATAAATATTTAAGTTAACTATAAGGGATTTATTCAAAATAACATAATACATAGTTATAAGTTTATAATTAAATGGTATAATACATAACTATAAAGCTATATATTAACTAGTGTAGCCCATAATAAATAGATGTTTACATATTTGATAGATTTTATATATCATATAATGAAATAGCTATAAGTAATCACTGATCTATTAAAACATTATGATATATAGTTAGTAGTCTTTTAAATAGAATAAGTCGATCTTTTATTCTCTTCTTTTTAATATTTATTTTATCTTTTTCCTCATATTTTGTATTTTAATATTATTTTTATTAATATAATATTATCACATTTATTTATGTAATTTAATAATTATATTAAAAGTAATTATAAACTATATATTTTTTGCTAGAAAATTATACACTATATATTAATATGAAAATTTTAATTTTAATAAATTTAAATAATAATAATTATTTCGTTGCACATGCATAGAGTGTGCATAAAATTATTAGTTTAATATTAATAGCTTAAAAGATATTTAGAATTTACATAACTAATTTACGTGATTCATTCATTCACTTGTGCATAATAGTAAGTCATATTAATATAATTTCATTCATTTCTTTCTTATTAATATAATTTATTTGATGATGTATTTCATTTCCCCAAAATTAATTTCATTCCCCCCTCTCATTTTCATTGCCGATTCATTCCCCCCAAAATTAACCTCATTCTCCCCAATCTCTCACCCTAAAGCTCAAACAAATCCTTCAAATCTCTTTTCCTCTCCAAAGCCGCCGTTCAGCTCCCCACCTCTGCAACCTCACCGCCACCCCCTCTCCCACCGACAACGCTCCCTTCCCCGTTTCTTTGCGGCCGACGACCAATATGTTGCCGCCACTCACCCCTCCAGCCTGCTCTGCTACACTCTCCAGCCACACCTAACACCTCGTCCTTCGGTGCCCTCCGCAACGCACCTCCTGCCATCACCGCCGCTCTCCAGCGCCCACCAGAGGAATCCCTCCTCTAGCCCTCTCCGCCACTCTTCGCCCTCCAACCCCTCCTCTCCAGATCTGGATCCATAGCCACGATGGGCTCGCTCCACACAACCGCGAACACATTACTCTCCCGCCCCACCTCTCCAGATCTGGGTATTTTCTTGATTTTATATAACTATCTCTATTTATTTTGTGTAACTATTTCAAACTTTGTCTTTATATTTGTTTTGTGTATTTTGCTAGATTTTTTATTAGATGATTATGGGTTTATCCAAATCTCAATTCTGTCATATGGAGGTTGTAGTATTCGTCCGAACGATTTGGTTTGTGGCCGTGCAGAAAATTAACTCTGATGCTAGCTTCGTATCAATTATTGAAGGTAAAGTGTATTATTGCAGCTGTATGTATATCTCCTGCCAATTCTTTGCCCTTATTTTGATAATTCATGAGCTTAAATTAGTGTATTTTTCCTTTTCAGTAATGCCAACTACAGAATTGCCACCTAATATTTTATAAGCTCGTTCCCAGACTTCATTTTTATAGTTGATGGTGGGTTCTTGATTTGGATGTTATATATGCATATATGTGGAAGTAGTTGTTGTTACATACTCATTGCTCTTTCCTAGTTTGTTTTGATTTGATGATTGATGATTGATGATTGATTATTTGTAATACTATTATGATCACTTTGTTGTCTATTTGACAATGCACTGTACTTAATACATAGCTTATTTACATGCCCTTTCTCACTCTTATTTTCAAATTCAGAACCTATTGTGCCATAATAGTGGGTAATAATTTCTCTACTCAACCCACTTGTGGAGTCATATAATTCTTAAAACTATTGGCTATACTGCTTATTACTAATTTTATACCCTTCAATGTATCAGTTGATAAAAATTCATTCAAGGAATTCGCAGCTTGGATGGACTTGTCAAAAAGTAAGGAATTGGGTGTTTTGATATGTTAGAAATTGTAAAATGTTATATGGTTCCTAACTTTTGATTTATTTGAATCTTTATCTGATAAAAGTGATATTTGATTTCAGGTCTTTCATCTAATGTCTGGATCCTCTAATTTGGGTGAGCATTACTAGCTTTCAATACTGAAAAAGATTTTTGACTTTAGGTTCTGAGCAAAGGGTAGGGACTTTAGAAAGAGAACTTGATGACTCAACACAGACCTTCAGATTTGCTTTTGTGGTTCGCATATCTCTGAAGCTGCATCATTATGAGGGGAATACACTTATGCAGAAATTATTGACAAGAGGATTTCTTAAAGGTTCTTGGAGATGCATTGGGTTAGTGTGTATTATTATTTTGCCGAAGCTTGCTCATTGAGTTTGAAAGATGATTTAGCACTTTTATATGTAATTAATACTTAACAATACTACCACATCGATCCAGGAATTCTCAATGGCTATGTGTTCAGGATCATGGGAGGTTGCCCTTTTTCTAAAACATTTCTCAGGTTATGTGAAGGAGGGGAATTTTTGGATAGAATACTTCTGAGGTACTTATTTGGTTTGTGATATATATGAATTCTCTGTATCTTTTATTTTGTTGAGCCTTAAATGCGAAGATAACATATCTTGGAGCATCAATTAACAAATTAAGTTATCTGTTTGGTACAGGGGCAAGAAGTATACAGAAGATGGTGCAAAGACTCTGAATACTTAATGTTGTTGCATTTTGCCATCTCCAAGGGGTGGTACATCGTGATCTTAAACCTGAGGTAAATTTTTTAAAGTTCATGAAGTTAACCGTTAAATAAAAGCCTTTAGTCATCTTGTTTGCAACTATCCTTTTATTCTCTTGCTGTAATTGTTGCTACTACTTGATCAGAAGCTGTCTATTTTGGGCTGGAACTGAATCTTGCATATTCCGGGCTATTGTAAAAGCTGAACCAACTTATGAAGAACAACCTTGGCCAACGCGAAATTCTGATCAGGCTAAAGATTTTGTCAAACGACTTCTAATAAGGATTCAAGGAAGAGCAAGACTGCTGCTCAAGCCTTGTGTAAGTCTTCAGTTTGACGAGCAAAAATGAATATGCACTTCAATCATTTGTTAAAATATAACTGTGTGAAAACTATTGACGAAGATATATGTAACTTTGTAAAAGATATTGACGTAGATGTTGGATATAGGCAACTTTTGTAGATGATGATTTCGGCAACTTTTGTAGATGGTGAATGATTTATGAATTGTTGGTATATTTGTTAATGGATTTTGAATTGTTGGTGGTGTATTCATTTGTGTTTTATGAGTTTGATTTTACTGATATAGGTTTTGAATCATATCTATTAAAAAAAAACTAAAATATTGAATTTTATTTTGCAACCGGATTTTGGTTGCAAAGAAATATGAAAAATTAAAAAATAATTAAGATTTTGCAACCCAATTTCTGTTGCAAACTAATATAAAAAAATACAAAATAATTTATTTTTGCAACCGAAGTTGGGTTACAAAATTAGCTAGCCTCTTTAACAAACTTGCAACAAAAAATTTAGTTGCAAAGATTATATGCCACGTCAATTTTGCAACCGAATTTCCAGTTGCAAAAATAGTCATATTTTTGCAACCGAATATTGGTTGCAAAGTGACGTGGCTTACGTTCCACGTCTGCGGCCACTTGCAACTAGATATTCGGTTGCTATTTCGGTTGCAAAAATTTCGGTTGCAAAATTCGGTTACTAAACTTTGCAACTAAGGTTTTTGCAACAGAATTTTTCGGTTGCAATTCGGTTGCTAAACACTATTTTTCGGTTGCAAGAAGCCCTTTTTTGGATGCAAATTCGGTTACTAAACCCATGTTTTCTAGTAGTGGTGCCGGAATATACCTTGATGCTCGACTCGCCACCGCCGACGGAGAACTCGAGGTGCTTCGTCAGGATTATCGGCTCGTCCGAGGGCTTAATATGCTTCTTAAAAGAATCCAATCTGTACTTATGGAATCCCTTTGTTAGAACCATGAAAAGAATTCCAGCCGGCGAAATCCCCATATCGAAAGACAACATGTATTTTGACTTCGCTCCTTTCAGCGGCGATACCACCTTTGGATTCGGTTACAGCGGCGGCGATCACAGGGTGGTGAAGCTGCTGTGGGAGGAAAATTACAGCAGCGGCGAAGTAGAGATCTATTCGCTGTCGGCAGATTCGTGGCGGAGAATCTTACCTCAGTCGGCGTTGGAGAAGAGAGCTTTCCGTGGCAAGCCGCATTTGTATTGCATTGGTTCCATCGTTCGATGGTTACCTTCAAAGGATCCATCTACTGGTTGGGCTCGTGGACTTCTAGAAACGACAATAATCCAGTGTATAAGATCGTGAGATTTGACTTAGACAAGGAATTATTTGAAGAGATAGAGGCGCCGAGGAGCACCAAGCTTGCGGTTGTCAATGGATGTATTGTTCTTTTTGATTTTGTGGGGGAAAGGAGTGAGACATTTCGTGTGGTAGCTTACGTGAAAAAGGAATTGGAATTGGGATCATCATTTTCGACGTCTAAAAGATTTTCTTTTAATTTGCGAAAAGACGCAGCGGATACGTTGTATCATGACAGAACAACGACGACTACGAGTGGTCATGTATTTAGGTATGAATTCTCTAATTTTGCGCTTTTGTAATCGATATTCCTTATTTTCAAGTTTGTTTATCTGAGCAATTCAGTTGTTTCAATTTGAAATAGTAGGTTATGTGGTTATTTGATATGCGCCGAAGAATGACTTTTTTGCTTTTAGGGTTTCGGTTGGGTTCGATCAGTTGATCAGACTTTGGTTTTATTCAATTCTGCTCCAAATTTAGCATCTTGAATGAGCCGATTCAGTTGACACTACAACTATAGTTGAGCTAATTTTTTGTCAATGGAAAAAAAATTGCAAAGAGTTTTGAATGAATTGATCAATTAGGTCAAGGTTTCATGTATGTGGAGTACAACTTGCCTCCCTTTGTCGCTGTTTATATATTTGCCTATTAATACTTGTGGTAATCTGTTTGTTTGTCCAATTTTTGGGTAGGCGGTTTATGTTAACAATGTTGGTTTAACATATTCATATCTATGTTGCTGAAATGTTTCTGAGTTTTATCTATTTATAAATTATAAGTCTTGTTAATGTGAATTTGTTTGTCATTGTTAGAAAATCAAAGTTGTACAGATTTGACAAACAAATAGATAAGGAGTGGTGTTTGACAGAACTTTTATCTTATCCAAAAGTACATACTTGTCAATATCTAAAATGCAAGATAAACTCAACTCATTTAGTTTGTTACTTAGAGCAAATAATCTCACCTGTTTAGCAATGAATTCCATTGCTCCGCTCTCTGTTATCCCACTCCCTGCCCGGCAAACCACATACGCCATTAGGAACTATCCGACGTCCTTATCCGGAAACCTGATTAATTAGACCGATGAAAAGGGAATTCTCAGTCAAATATCCATGCTATCAAGGATCATTATGTATGTGTGCTCAAAGAGATTACAGTTCAATATATGGAGAAGGAGAACTTATTGAACACTTAGGGTATAGCAGCAACATCGGCTATATTGGGGTGACATTTTTCAACATGATTTAGGAAGGGAGTATCGTACCTGATAACCCTTATATTTGATGAGCTCTTTCAACCACACAACGATGAAGAGATTTCCTAACAATGGATTACCTTTCCCTGCTTCCCTTTTATCTTTTTCCTTCATAATCTTTTCCATGAAAAGATCAGCTTTAGTGCTTTATTGTTTTTTGTAGTTTATTCTTTATTACTAGATCATCCATTTTTGTTCCCTTTCTTTTCATATTATCAAGAACAAATTTGAGATTACTAATTTAATTTAGTTAGCGTTTGGAAGGTCATGTGTTACAAACATTTGATGAGTTATGTAATAAAATACCTTATGGGACTATCTGATTCTTGTTTCTTTTTTATTTTTTTTTATAATGTCACACTTGTTTGTATTAACTTGTTCTGGAAAATTACAAAAAAACAACAGGACTGCACCTTTTCCAAAGGTGGGATGGCTTCCAATTTCGTTTCGAAAAAATATTGCAAGTGGGAGTTCTAGATTAGCATTGGAATCCCCCCAAAGATTCCTGCCTGAAACCTGTGGAAAATGGACCGAAAAGCCTGTTTGTGAAGATCAATATGGGTGGTTTTCCCATTGGAAGGAAAGTTGATCTTAAAGCTTATGATAGCTATGAAAAACTATCTGTTGCTGTTGATGAGCTCTTCACACGACTTCTTTCAGGTTAATTTGATTATCTAGGAAACAGTTTCAAGAATCTTGCCAGCTTTTGTTATAATTATTAGAAATTTCCTAAGTGCCCTTTAATTATTTAAAATTAATATCCAAATTCTGATGTATGTTTTTTCCTGCTTCTGCTTATAATAAGAAACAACTCTAAACTCCCTCGAAGTTTTGCACTTCCAACTCTTTACAGCTTTAGCTTCTCCAAAAGCTGAAGTTTTGCCAAACACCACTCCTTATCTAGTTTTTTGCAAAAATGACACCAAATTGTAATATGATTTTTATTTTCTTATAGTGTGAGGTTATGGGCTTTTTGCTATGACATACCTCATCTGAGTCAAGAGATTCCAGTGGTGAAACACTAGTGACAAGCTACAATAGACATTTTCAGGCACAGTATATTACATGTGGTGAGTCAAAGAATGTGTTATTTTCTCTATTCTAGATATCCGATGTACAACGCTTTCTAATACATATTGTTGTTTAGAAAAAATTCTCATATCTTACCGTTTGAATGTGATCATATATTTAGTTTGATATGGAAATTATTTAATTGGGGTGAAGTAATAATGCCTTGTTGTCCAGGCATTCTGAAGGACTTCAAACATCCAAGGTTCCTGCTCCAATTCCAAAGCATATTATGCAGCAAACTCGGGGATCTCCGACTAAGGTATCATGTCTGCTTTGTTTCAAGTAGCATCTCATCTTATATCTAGAAAGATCCTGAAACCTGATTTTGTTTTCAGAAATGGGGAAGTGATCACATTGCATTGGATTTGGAATTC
This sequence comes from Lantana camara, assembly GCA_037501455.1. NCBI lineage: Eukaryota > Viridiplantae > Streptophyta > Magnoliopsida > Lamiales > Verbenaceae > Lantana > Lantana camara. Next base: position 13,501,780 of record CM074859.1, read on the forward strand.
GCCTTCACTAAAGATATCTCCTTTGAAAATGCAAGCCAGTGATACTCGGAACACAAAATGAATGCTCCGCTGCAGGCAAATAGGCAATCACTCAAACTTTTTTCCCAGTAATGTTTTTGTGTATTAATGTATTATAAACTTTGTTGATTTGATTATTAGTGACTTGATCATTTGTAATGATGATAATGGAATTATCTTGGGATTTTATGTATTTAATTTCATGTTATTAGTTTGTTCATCCGGATTATATTTTTAATTAATGCATAATACACGAATTACAAATATAAAATACAAATTTTAATATAATAAAATCAATAATGAACTAAATTGGTCAAAAAATAAATTAATAAATGGGTACAAAATAGAGTAATAAAGAGGAAGTTAGTGACTGATAAATCGGTCACAAATTGTGTTGTTCAGTTGATGAAAATATTTAAATTTAGTGACCGATTTCACTCGGTCACTAAATTAGTGACCGCTTTGTGACCCACTTAACAAAAACAAAAAAATTTGGTTAGTGACCGAACTTTTTATATTAGTAACTGATATATCAGTCACTAATTTAGTGACCGATAAAAATCGGTCACTAAATAATTAGTTGCGAGGTTTTTACCAACCGACCACGATCGGTCACTGATCGGTCACTAAGGTCGATCAGTGACCGATTTTTGCTATATTGGTGACCGATCTGGCGGTCACTAATCCTGTTTTTTTTGGTAGTGAACTACGAGTGGTCATATTATACTAGTCAGGAAAGATGGTTCGCTTTTTAGTTATGATTGCTATCTTGAAGACAATAAAATGAAATTCAAGTTAAGGGATACGGGGATCAAGTTTAGGTCACATAATTTCAATTTTATTCCCATACAGGAGACCATTGTGTTGCTCGATAAGAATATCAGTGATTGAATTGATTCTTGTTTTATAAGATTCTTTTTTTGATGAATTGAATGGAATATGGTTTTCTTTTTTCCAATTTAAGTTTAATTGTAAATGTTTTATTTTAGAAAAAAAAAAATTGTGATTCCAACTATATTTCTTCTTATAATTTATCATCTCGACAAAACGTAGTAGTTTTAGTGATTTCGGTGACCCGTTCACATGCCGTGAACAAATTTGCCTTATCTCCTCTTCACCTAAATTAGAGTTTTTACATACAATTACTCCCCTCCCATGAAGATAAAGAACACTTTATTCACATAAAACAATCCTTAATTCCATAAAATATGTATGCTGATAAATTCCGTGATATAATCCGATAAAGCAATCCTAAGTTCCATAAAATAAGAAAGCTAGTGTTTATTTTTACAGTTTTAGGTTGCGTTTACTTTGATGGAATGCAAACCGTCAGCAATGGGTTAAAATTTAAATTTTTTTGGGCTATTTACACAAGATCACTTTTTTACTTTGATAGTTGGATATTGATACAAAATAACATAAAATGAGCTTATTTTTACCTCACAAGTTTGTGTCCAATGGTTTGTTATTGAAATTACTAGGATACCCTTGTACTTAGGGAAGTGTGTGACCTGTACATATGCCCAAGTACCTTTCATATCATTTATTATTGCACTTTTTACTCCATCTTCTCCATTTCTCAGAAGAGATTTTTCCCTCATAAGCTTCGTCTGAGATATATTGAAATCTTTCAAACAGCAAGTAAGTTTACAATCTTTTTAAAATTTTTTTTTTTTTTCTAATTTGTTGTATGTTAGTGCGAAAAATTAACGGTAAAGATTCAATCTTTCACCGAAATCGAGCCTGTATTTTTCGAAAAGTCGTCTCTGAGTTCAACAAGAACCTCAGACCAAAATCAGATGAAAAATGAAGGAAATTCAAGACCCTCCATCACCAAAAACAGATCCTAATGTCCCAAAAAAACGAAAGAAAAAGAATATACCAAAACACAAAATTGAGTAAAAATAGCCCTCTTTTTCACCGCGAAACACAGATGGGGGTTTATACACGTTTCTTTCCCTCTAATTTCAGTTCCTTCTCTTATTTCTGAAGAGTCTGATGATTGAGCTTCTCTGAACAACAAACAAAGCAAGAAAATACTTCTAAAAGATATGCAGAGACAGAGGGGCTTCAGCTGTATCACCACCCAGCTATGATGCACGGACATTTTTAAAAATATCATTTTGCCATATCGTGTCGGATATTTTGCTGTGTCGTATCGGATACTCGTGTCCGACACCGTGTCTGACACTCCTTACGTTGGAAATTCAAAAAAAAACCCGTGTCGCCATATCCGTGTCGTGTCGTATTGTGTCCGTGTTGCCGTGTCCGTGTCCATGCATCATAGCCACCCAGTATAGCACAACTATAAAAATAAAAATGATGAATGTTTGGGGCGAGAATTCCTATGCAGATGGATGAAGGGCATAAAGATAATTTTGGGGGACAAATCAGGGGCTTAAATGTCCTTTTGCCTTAACCAGTTGAAGAGATTATATTTCAGCCAAAATCATGTACGGCACCCGGGGCTCCGGGAGGCGTGGTTGCCCAACTTGCAAAGTAAAGCTGTGGAAAGGGGGGTTTATCTACCCCAACCCCCCTTTCCAAGAGAAGTAAACGGACCTTAGCTTGCGGCTTGTGATGCGTTGCTTTTTCATTTTTTTAAATTAATAAAATAACACAACTAACTGTAGGGTGATTTATCGAGAATCCCACCTCATATTATTCAACCAAAACCAAATATAAATATATTATTCATGATCCAAATATCAGAAATACTATGCATGCTCGGATGCCCACGAAAATAAAATTTGGTAAAATTCAAGTGGCCAGGTAATCCTACCAATACACCATGACATAATAGTTGGGTTTCTCTTTTAAAAAAATATGAAAGGAAGAAAAGGTCGCACACAAAAACACATAAAAAAAAAAAGTTTCAAAATAAATAAATTTATATAAATTAAGGAAAGAGAAAAATTGTCCACATCATTGCATATTTTTGAGTTGTGAAAATTTTAATAATTTTTGTATGAAATTAATTTAGGAATATAAATATTTTAATGAGAATAATATTATCTAAATAAATTTTAATTAATTACAGATAATTTTTTGTATGAATGGTTAATTTACGTATATAAATATTTTAATGAACATAATAATATCAAAACATATTTTAATTAATTATAAAAAACAGTATATATATGATTTAAAAGCATATCATGTCCTACTTTTGAATTGTAGTTTAATCCTACTTAATATAAGCAGAATTTGGTTTTTTAACACCCAAAATTGCTGAAGATGAATTAGAATTATATAAATATTTATTTTTAGAATTCACATGCACTCCCCTTAGTCGTCTGTAAGCAGCGGTGGAGTACTTCGTACGGACCACATATTATGTTGGGTGGGATTTAAATTTTAAAATGCCATATCGAACAAATTATCATGTTCATTGTTCAATGAAAACCTCTAATTGAACCTAATATCGCATACCATACACTTTCTTGAAATATCAACTTTCTTTGACAATGTTCCAATTTCTATGCAATTTGGTCATTCTTTTCCCAACTTTAGAGGATAAATTCATCTACTCCACTAGTTTCAATCCGATGAGATCATGCAATATTGCAATTTGCAATTGTGTGGATGAAGTAGCCTAATTTAGCTCGCATTACAAACCATAATATCTTGTTCTAGATGTGGCTACCAAAACATAGAAGAGAATCTGGTCCCCTTTCCTTAAATTCTCAGGTAGGTGGTTAATGCCTTAATGGACACACGATATATCAACTTTGCTCTCTTCTATTTACTAAGATTTCAAAAGCTGGTTCTTTTAGTAGTAAAATAAATGGAAGTGAGAAATAAGTATGTCGTAACGAAAAGCAGTATTGATGAAGTCCCAAATGTATCAGACTTCTCCATTTGTGAAGAACTGCTTTTGTTGTCAGCTTCAGAGACTAATGCTGTCATCGTGAGAAATCTCTATGTATCCGTCGATCCAGCACAGTTGCATCGCTTGAAGACTCGGAGCTGCTCCCACAAAACTCATGCTACCACTAACGAATTTTTGAATATTACACTGTAGTCCCTATATTTCTTGTTTTGTGTGAGCTCCACTAACGAATTTTGTAAAAGTACACTTATGTCCCTTAAGGTTTTGTGAGCGTTACATATAATGTATGACCAAAAATACAAAATTAATGTCCCTAAAAGTATATAAAAATTAACAAATTAACTAGGCTTAGAGACTACAATGTAATATTCAAAAGAATAGGGATCGACTTGTAATTTGGCCTAACCTCAGGGACCTATATGTAATTATCCCTAATATATTTTACTAATTGTGATGGTGTTCAAATCTGGTTGGTGAGTTGTCTACAGACGTGGTCATTCAATCAACCAAAAGTTTATAATTGAGGAATACCTGAAACTCTTGAAAGCTGCAAGGATGAACAAACGTGAACTCAAAGGTCAAAATGAATATAACAATAATAATAATGGTTGGTAATATTAAATGGAGGGTAATGCAGTCATTTTAGATCCAAATCCGATCACTTTACGATTTGTATTTGTGGAGGAAACCGCCGGAGATTCGTCGGAAACGAGAAAGTGGGTTCTACCTGTTGGGACAAGCACGAACAAAGTCAGAAGGCCAAGCTGGGGGAACTGGGGGTGATACCCAGTTTGGCTCTCCGACGCTCAAGTCAGTTCAAGATCTGAAGAGAAATGTAAGTTCAGTCACAGTTGCAGTGGTGAAGAAAGCTTACCAATGTAGAAGATGACTTTGGCTATTTATAGTTGAGGGTCAAGGGCCCTTTGGTAATTTGCCTCAAGTGGTCCTGGCCGAATGTTGCCCTAACACGTGGCGCCATGAGAGAGAAACATAGGAGGAATCTTCTGCAAAAGCGGCCAAAAGTTGGTGCCGGGAACAGTGGCAGGTGCGCGGGCATGTACGTTGTGTCAGAGAGCCATTTGGGTGGTTGGTAACGAGGGCTTAAGAGCGCGCTCGTGACAACCTGGAATGCTGGAAGCCAAGACATCCGCTGAGGGGAACGAAGGCTTCAGTTCAAATGACGAGCCAATAGGAGAAGCCACTCTGAGGGAGTGTGACGCTCGAAGAGGGCTCCCTTGGCACATGGGCGTGCCAACCATTTAGTATGTGCGACGCTCGTGGGAGTGACATCGCTCGTTGGGCTTAACTCCTGGAGGTGGATTGTGCTTGTTGAGCTTAGCGCTCGTTGGGCTTGGCGCTCGGGTGCATATGGGTGTAACTCTGGGGAGACAGATGTTATCATCTTGGCGATGCCACGTGTCCTGACATGGGACGATCGTATTTTGACCCCATCATTTTGCCCCCCAATTCTGTAGTCCTTAGTGATAAGGACTGTAGAATTTTGACACGTCCTATCTTCCGTACGTAACGCTCGTATAGGACTTGGCGTATTGAGCAATTTTTCCTCCGATGGTGTAATTAGTGCGGTCTTTTCAACTGACCGCTCGTAACACTTCCGCATTAAATGTTGTACTTATTCTGAAGCACTCGAAACGTCAGTGCATTAAATGCGGGCGCGCGTGGGGCGCGTGAGCATTGGGAAGCATGTGACGGTTCCACAAAGTGGGCGATTTCCCAGGCGGGAAATGATTACCATTTTGAATTTATTGCCGAAAACGGTACCAACTCCCGTCCCTATAAATACGGGATTCTGAAATCTCCATACTCTTTACGCATTCAGAACTTTCAAGCATCCTTTGCAAAAAGAATTCTCTCGCACCCCAGTTCTTAGAGCATCATCTTCAACTTCTCCCAAACTTTCTCAGAAAACTTTCGAGGTAAATTTCCAGTGTAATTCTCTAACCTTTGCTAACCGTAGATTCAGACTTTAGGATTTCATAACCCCTTAGATTTTTTCCTTGAGGAAACCCTAATCTCTTACCGGAAAACTTCCAAATCCCAGTTTCTGTTATGGCCGACCAACATATTGAGGAATTTGCCCGTGAAATTAACGAAATGGCCACCGAGAGTTCCTCTTCCCCCGATTCCCCCAGAGATGAAGAGTTGGGGGCGGCCGTGATGGCCATGGAGGATAGGAATCCTGGCGGAATGGATCCTATCTTTGAGGAGATGGATCTGGTGATGGAGGCAGAAAGGCAGGGGGTCACTCTCCCCATAACTCAGAGTGCCACTCATCCCCACCGCCATACCGTGACCGTGGCCGTTGCAAACCCACTTCCAGTGGCTGAAGCCATACCCGGGCCTTCAGACAGAGCCCGTGATAAGGGAAAAGGCAAGAAATCCCAAAAATCCAAAGGACATAACGAGGGTGAAGGGTCAGGCTACCAGGCTACCGAGCGCACGCCTGACGAGACTCCCAGCACAGTTACCGTGGGAGACGTGAAAACGATGATGGCACCCATTTACTGGGACGAGCGGTATTCATGGAGAATCCCAGAAGGCCACGAGCGTGCGAATAATCCGCCTCCCGGGGAAATGGCCGTATATGTGGACACAGTGAGTTCAGGAGGCTTGAGGTTCCCTATCTCGGTCTCAATGGCTCATTTGTTGAATGACCTGGGCTTGTGCCCATCACAAATTGTGCCCAACGGCTTGGCCCTCTTAACCTGCTTCATAATTCTGATGAGGAGCGTGGGCTACGAGCCCTTCTTACGGAATTTCAACGCTCTCTTCCAAGTGGTCAGCTCTTCTCGCTCGTCTCCCGAGGCTGGCTTTTATTATGTTCAGGCGAAGGCCCACATGAAGCTAATCAACTCGCCCTCGACCACTTATGGCCCTGACTGGAAGGAGAAGTTTATCTTCGTCAGGGCTCCAACAGAAGAGGGCTTTGGGGTGATCACGGAATGGGGCTCGTACTCAAAGAGCCGTTTGCCACCCTCACTCCCCAAAAATTGGGCCAAAAGCCTGGCAGCAACCCTAAGGGACGAGGGTCACCTTATACAAGCGAAGGACTGGATAGACGATGCAGAGCTAATGTTCCTGTGTGGTCTTTCCAATGACCCTTATTACCTTGACAACCCTCCGGCTCGTGACATAGAGAGAGATGGTTAGATTCTTAGGACACTAGCTTTAGATAGGAATGAATACTAACTGCTTCTTTGTACTTGTAACTTGCCCTTAACAATTCTTGTCCGAGGATTTATAACCCTTGTACCTTCCATTTTTGCAGGAGCCGCTATATTAGAAATGGCTGGTGGAATCAGACAAGCAGCTCGTTTTGCCCACGCCAACAGGAACCAAGCTCCACAGGGGGACCAACAGCGTGAGCCACAGCGCCCTCGTAACCGTAACAATCGAGGGGATGCTCGTAGCGGCGCTAGTTCGAGCGCCAACCCGGAGGTCCAACCCCCTCGTGGCCGAGGGGAGCGTAGATTGGTCCCGAGAGAGAACAGGGGGCGGTCAGAGAGAGCGGGAGATGTTCAACCCCCCACTCCTGCAGAACAAACGAGGCCAGTAACCACCCTGGCGATAACTGAGGCTCCCCCAAGCGCAACTAGGCCTTCCCGCAAGAGGAAGAGGATGCCCGATTCTGCTGCAATCAAGGGCAAGGGCAAACAAGTCGTCGAGGGCCCCAGGGGCGAGGGGGACACTTCCTCTTCAGAGGAAGAACATCTGTGGGAGTTCCCCCGTCGAGGGGACAGGGACTTTACAGGCGCCACCGATGGGGGACCGGTTTTGCTGAGGCCTGGCTCGGTCGCCCAGGCTGTCACCGAGAATTTGTTCAGCAAAGCTCAATTCTCGGCGGAAAGTGACCCTCGATGCGGCCCACGTATTGATTTCTGTAAGCCTTCTCTCCCTGCTTCCTTTACTTATTTCTGTAAATTACCATTTTTTAGCTGACACTTTTCCTCTCGCTTATGCAGCAAGTTCTTCCCCGGCTCCGGAACGTGCAAATGCGAGCCTCTACTTACGCCGAGCGCAAGGCCAAATACAAGAAGATGGCCCGCTCGAATGACCCGGCTCAGATCCAATCAGAGCTAAACACAGAAATCGCCAAGTATGAATCCCTCAAGGGTTTGTACAACAAAACGGAGGAGGAGTTGGGGAAGCTGAAGGAAGATTTTGTGGCGGTGGACGGCTCTCGAATCAGTTTGGGCAACCAGTTGGCCCAGGCTAACGAGCGGTGCCAGAAGGCAGAGGCGGAGAGGGAAAGCTGGAAGGCAAGGGCTTTGGAGGCCGAGCGGAAATTCAATGACACCGTCAACGAGTGGCCTCGAAGTTTGGAGCGAGCGAATAAGGAGGCTCTCATCAAATTCTGCCACTCCAAAGCCTTCAATTTCGCGGCCTCGCTACACTGCTTGGATGAGGCCCAAAACGCCTTCAACTTGGCAGTGGATCAGGGCATTCACAAGGGGCTGACCGATCCTGCAATGAAGGGAGCTGAGGGCACGGGGCTCATGTTTAACGAGCGCTGTGAGGAGGTAGATGAGGACCCCAATGACCCCTCGGACGCCATCGCCGAGATGGAGTACGAATTCTTGGTCAAGTTGATCCAGGATGAGTACACCGACGCTCATAGGGAAGGGGGTGCGGCCCAAGATGATGATCCTGAAGACGAGCCTCAAGCGCCCGTCATGGAGGAAGCCCCGGTCCTGATTGCTGAAGGTGCCAATGTTCCCGACCCCGGTGCAAACGAGCCCAACAATCCCCAAGCTCAACAACAAGAGCCTGAGGGCCCCGTCCATGGCCCCGTGGCCCAAAACATCTTGGTGATTGTTGATGAGGATATCGCCCCAGCCGCTTGAAGCTTTTCCCTTTATCAGTTCTCTCGTGCATTTTCCAGTTTTTCTGTCTTTTGTAACAATATTTCCTGGGCCTTTGAGCCCTATGCTTTGTAGTAATTCTTGTTGCAATGAATAAATATCCCATTTCTCATGATTTTGTTCTTCTGTTCATTTATGAATCATATAATAAGACTGTGTAACATACTCCGTGAATGTTTTATTTCTCTGATGCAATGAAAATTTGTCTAAGTCTTGAGCGGTCGTGAGGGTCTTATTGTGAGATTGCCCCCCTACTCAAGACTTGTATAAATTTCTGCTTTCGTAAATTTGTCTAAGTCATGAGCGATCGTGAGGGTCTTATTGTGAGCTTGCCCCCCTACTCAAGACTTGTATAAATCTTGTTTTTGTAAATTTGTCTAAGTCATGAGCGATCGTGAGGGTCTTATTGTGAGATTGCCCCCCACTCAAGACTTGTATAAATTTTGTTTTTGCTCTTAAAAATTTGGCTGAGTTTTGAGTATATACGAGGGTCTTATGGAGAGATTGCCCTCGCTTATGAGTATATATATATCTTCATAATCGTTTTCCAAGAACAAAGGATTTAATAACTACCCGTGTATCGTGTTACAAGTCATGTTCTTTCAAAGTAAACCGTGATTCTTGAAACTAATCGTGTTCATAACAAGCAAGCCGTGTACCGTGTTATCGTGATTAAACCGTGATCGTGTTTGGTGAATTATTGTGTATCATGCAATATGGGCCCGAGAATGAGTGTTTGAGCCAACCGGGAAAGCATAGGGCTGACGGGTAACTCACACACCTCTCTCACACCGTGGGGATGCCCCCTGAATCCACCAGGAGGTTTGGTGGAGGAAGGATTCCAGTACGTGGGAGTCATGCTCCCGACGTACATCGTGTTATCGTGGATGGTTTGGGCCTTGCAAACCCACCACCAATGGTGAAGGATGGATTCGTGTTATTGATCGTGTGCACCATAATGACTTGTATGATAACTTAATTAAATGGAAGTGTAACCCTTGTTCACTGTCGAGGTTTGGTTGTAGATCGTGAACGCCCCTCGCCAGGGCCACTGATGGTTATAATAAACATGATTATCGTGTTAAACTTGATAGTTGTAATCTCGGGCGAGTTCTATGTTATTCTTGCACTTATATTATTTTAGTTACAAAACCTTACCCAAGATTATAACTTGCATGCTACTTGTGTTTATATATATTTATGCCCCTCACTCGGTCTTCACAGACTGACGCCTTCACCTTTCAGATTTTGTTCGTGGCGTGCTAGGCGGGAGTTGGGTCGTGTCTTTTAAGTTTTATCCAGCTGAGTCTACTATAGCGTTTCTTTCCATGTATTAGCATTTCAAAGTATCATGTTAGTAGTTTTGAGCTCTTATATGTGAATGTTATTTGGAAGATGATAATGTATTGATGTGATGATACAATATTATTTTGCTTCCGCTTTTGAGTTTCATGTATTGGATTTATTTTCATTTGAGGGTCTAGTCCCGCCTAGCTAGCGTGTTCTTTTATTTGCCTTGTCACCCGTTCGCTATAGGTTAGTTCATGTACGGATTACCCATTTCGTATATGGATTGACCTATAGTGCGGGGGTGTGGCATCTCCACGTGTAGGGGTGCTACAGAGTCGAATCGATCTCAGCTCGATTTTTGGGCAAGCCAAGCTCAAGCCCTCAAAAAATAAGCTTGACAAGCTTAAACTCAATCTCAAGCCATGCAAATCATTTTCAAGCTCAAGCTCAAGCTGGACTTTTTTTGCCAAATTCGACTCAGCTCGGCTCGAAACGCACCCCTAGCCCTGAGAATATATTAAAAAAAAAAACTTAATAAATATATTTTCGCTTTTAAACCTTATGGAACTACTGTTAATTTTTTTCAAAAAAAAATAAAATAATCTTCTTTTATTTGTTATTCTGTTCAAATGAAACAAGATAAATTGCTCAATTTCTCACCTAAAAAATCTCTTCAGTTCTGCTTTTCTCAAATGCAGAATCACTATTCCAAAAAATAATAATAATAATAATAATAATAATAATGGGGCTGTCAACCTAACCGCTTGGCTCTGCGTGGTTAAACGGCATGCAAACAGTGTTTCCGCTTTCCTTAAAAGCGGAAAATAATTAACTTAATTAAAAAAAAAAAAAACACTTTGGGTTCCGCTTTTGTGAAAGGCGGAAAACCCCAATCTTGCAATACACAACCAAAGTACACCAAAAGTGAAATATAGCAAAAAAAGTACACTTTTTTTTAGAATTTCACCCTGACCATCTAATATCGTTCGTCCTCCTTGTAATGAGATACGATATTTTAGGCATGATTATTGTTTCCTCTTAAACAGATTTGTTAGAATCCCTGACTTGTAGGGATTTTGACCTAGATAAATATCCACTCTCTATATTGTTTATTCATTCACGAAAAAAAAGAACAATTCACAATGAATACAATGAAAATCTTCCCCAAATACCATGTTCTAACATGGTATCAGAGCAGTGTTAGAATCCCTGGGACTCAGCTTTAACATCATCGTCCCATACCAATCCCAAACCCTTGGCCGAGATTAGGCCAAAACCAAACATGACAACCCAAATCGATACCAACCCAAAACACTCACCTCAAATTGCAAACCTGTTACGCAGCAACACCCAAACTCAATCGAAAAAATCGGATCGGTGGACCCTTGACTGTGGGGCGACCGATACAATGACCTTTGATCCATCCGATATACTAAACCCAGTTACCCCAAACCAATCTTATATCCAAACAGCAAATGGAGATCTGGTCCGATATACTAAACCCAGTTACCCCAAACCAATCTCATATCCAAACAACAAATGGAGATCTGGTTGTGGTTGAAAAAGAGGGCTCAATTCTTGTTACTCCTAAACTTAAATTGAGCAACTGTCTTTATGTGTCATCTTTATCTTGCAAGTTGCTTTCCTTGAGCCATATTACGAAAGAGCTAAATTGTGTGGTCCTGATATATCCTCGGTTTTGTTTGTTACAGGACATTCATACGAAGGAGATCATTGGGCGTGATACTGAGCAAGGAGGATTGTATTATGTTGATGAAGTGGAGAACCCGTCTAAACCTCTTCTTTCATGGGAACGGCAGATACACAACTTTGACTTTGGCACCGATGTCTTGGACATCCCTCAGTCGGGTATTTGAGATTGTTATTTCCTGCATTATTTTAGAATAATCAGAATGTGAACTTATCGTGCCAAGCCTGTCTTGCTGCTAAGAGCCATAGGACTTCTTTTAAACCTAATAATACAAGAGTTGAGATTGCATTTTCTTTGGTACATTCAGATGTTTGCGGACCAGCCCCAGTTACAAATCAAAATCAGTTTCGATACTTCGTATTATTTATTGATGATTTCTCATGCATGACTTGGATGTATTTTCTGCATCACAAATCTGAGGTTTATGATACGTTTGTGGTCTTCTTTAAATTGGTGCAAACCCAGTTCAATCAAAAATTAAAGTGCTCTGGTCGGACAATGGGAGGGAATTCGTTAATCAAGAAATGAACAGATTTTTTCGAGAACAGGGTCTCATACACCAAACCACTTGTCCCAACACCCCACAACAGAATGGTGTGTGCGAAAGAAAGAACCGCACTATACTAGAAATGACTCGAGCCCTGTTAACTGAATCCCATGTCCCAAATCACTTCTGGCCCGAAGCTGTTGCCACTGCCACCTACCTGACAAACCGGTTACCTACTAAAATCCTCGGCCACAAAACACCACTCTCGGTACTCCAAACCCAAACCAATATACTCCCCCACCTTACCTTACCATCCCGGATCTTTGGATGCACAGTGTTCGTTCATGTTCCAAGGACCGACCGAACTAAACTGGACCCTTGTGCAGTCAAGTGTGTTTTCGTGGGCTATGCCCCTCACAAAAAGGGATATCGTTGCTATAACCCGGTTACTAAGCGAGTACATGTCAATATAGATTGTGATTTTGTAGAGACCGAGTATTTCTTCCCTTACCCAGTCACGGGTTCAGGGGGAGAGTCAGAATGAACCCTTGCACTAGCTAATCTATCCGGATACAGTAACTGCACCTGAACCTGAACAGAGCAAAGAAGACCTCAGTACCACCACCACATCAACGCCCGATGATCCTCCTCCGAATGATGTCCAAACCGAGGTAACAGAAGCTTTGAACTCCTCCCACTCTGATATTCATAATAATTTTGATATTACAAATGCTGCTGATACTGTTTTTGAGAATGTAACAGTGAGTCACAGGTATTCCTTGCCACAGCGAAGCAACAGAAAGGTTCCTCCACATAGATACTCTCCAGAGCATGTTTCTCGATCAGCTAAATATCCCATAGGAAACATGGTCAGGGAGAGCATGTCCAGAGTTGCTAAAGCTTTCTTTGGGAACCTCTGTAAAGAATTTATCCCGAAAACAGTGCAGGAAGCCAAACAGAGTAGAGAATGGGAGGAAGCTATGGAAGTTGAGATGAGTGCCCTGATAAAAAATGAGACTTGGGAAAAGTGTCGACTGCCCAAAGGGAAGAAGCCGGTTGGGTGCAGATGGGTATTCACTATAAAACATAAAGCTGATGGATCTGTTGAGAGATATAAAGCCCGGTTAGTAGCAAAGGGGTACACTCAGACGTACGAAATTGATTATTCAAAAACCTTCTCTCCGGTGGCGAAATTAGACACAGTTCGAGTGCTACTTTCAGTTGCTGCTAATAAGGATTGGCCCCTTCATCAGTTCGATGTGAAGAACGGTTTTCCTGTATGGTGACTTGTCAGAGGAAGTGTATATGGAACCCCCTCCAGGGTTTACAAGGGAGTTTGGGAAAGATAAAGTCTGCAAACTCCGTAAGGCTTTGTATGGATTAAAACAATCACCTCAGGCATGGTTTGGTAGGTTCACATTGGCGATGCAACGCTATGGGTATGTTCCGAGCAACTCAGACCATACTCTATTTCTGAAGCGACAAGGGGAATTAATCACATGTCTGATTATCTATTTCCTGTTATGGAGTGCGCTTGAAAGTAAGGTCTCAGCCTTCTTGATGCGTTAATAAGAGCAAACGCGAATTTCTCAATCTCCAAATACTTCTTCTCGGCTCCTTGCAAGGTTTTGCTCAGGTAATAGACAGGTAAGTGTTTCCGCTCCCGTACAGCGATCAGAACAGCGCTTGTGGCCTCGGAAGAAACGGAAAGGTACATGAATAATCTCTCACCTTCGACGGGCTTAGTCAGCAGTGGTGCGCTCGACAAGTAAGCCTTCATATCCTGCAACGCCCTTTCGCATTCTTCTGTCCAAGCAAAGTTACGAGCGTTCCTCAAAATTTTGAAGAAGGGGAGGTTCCTGTCCGCCGAGCGCGAAATACATCTGTTCAGCGAGATGATTTTGCCTACTAGGACTTGCACTTCCCTCAAATTTCGAGGGGAGGGAATCTCCAAGATAGCCCTGATCTTCTCCGGATTGGCCTCAATTCCCCTCTGGCTGACCATGTACCCCAGGAACTTTCCCCCTTGTACTCCAAAGGTGCATTTCGAAGGGTTCAACTTCATCCCATACTGACGCAAGATTGAAAAGGTGCGCTTGAGATCTTCCAAGTGGGAATCCTGGCCCTCGCTTTTGACAATCATATCATCCACGTAAACCTCCATGGATCTTCCAATTTCTCTCTCAAACATCTTGTTGACGAGCCGCTGATACGTAGCTCCGGCGTTCTTGAGTCCGAAAGGCATGACTAAGAAGCAATACACCCCCAAATGAACAACAAACGAGGTTTTGGGACGGTCTTCTGGGGCCATGAAGATCTGATAGTATCCCTGGAAAGCGTCCATCATGCTCATGAGTTCGCAGCCGGCGGTCGAATCCACCAGTTGGTCAATCCGGGGCAGCGGGTAAGGATCTTTAGGGCAGGCTTTGTTGAGATCAGTGAAATCGTTGCACATGCGCCACTTATTTGCGCTCTTGGGTACCAAAACGACATTACACAACCATTCCGGGTACAGGATGGGCTCGATATATTGAGCCTCCAAGAGCTTGTTAACTTCCTCTTCGATGACTCTCTTTTGAAAGCCGTGTACATCCCGCTTTTTCTACTTGATGGGTTTGAATGAGGGATCCACATTAAGCCTATGGACGATGACGCTCGGGTCAATCCCTGTGAGATCGGAGGCTTTCCACGCAAATACATCCTTGTTTTCCCTTAGAAAATCAATCATCATGATCTGAGAAGGTCCTGAAAGGTTAGATCCTATCTGGGTAGTCTTATCCTTGTTTCCGGGCTCCAGCTCAATGGTAAGGAACTTCTCCGAGGGCTCCATCCTTACCTCGGGTCGAGGAAGTTCGAGCGCCCTCTTTTTTCCCGTCAAACGGTCACCGGGTGCTGGTTCATCCTCTCCTGGCTCGTCTCCCTCTGAGGATGATCCCCCAACAGTTCCCGGCGGTGCACTTTCGAGGGGATTCTCCTCGTTGTTTCCCCTTTTCTTTTTGTTCTTCTTTTTGTTCAGTTTCGCCCTTTTCCGCGCTGGGTTGTCCTCATCTAGGTTGGGGAAGTCCACCGCCTTCTTTGTGGACCCAACTTGGAAGGTTTTCTCCGTTTTAAGCTTTCTGAGGGACAGCATATAACATTCCCAAGCCTCTTGTACATTGCACAGTACCTCTCCGACGCCCTCGGGGGTAGGGAATTTGATCTTCTGGTGGTAGGTGGAGATGATAGCTTTAAAGTCCACGAGGGCGGGGCGCCCAATTATGATGTTATAAGGGATGTCGATCTCCACCACCGCGTATGTTACCAAGAGTGTTTTGCGCTGAGGGGCTCGTCCAAATGAAGTAGCTAAACGTATCTGCCCTCGTGGGACAACCTCCGAGCCCCCAAAGCCAATGAGGGCTGTCTTGAGGGGCTCGAGCGGAAGGTCAACCTTCATCTTCAAAAACGTAGAATAAGGCAAAACATTAACGGAGCTTCCACTATCCACCAACACCCTTTTTACAACATGATTATGTACATCTAAACTAACCACCATGGGGCAATCGGAAGTTACACCTTCCCCATGGGGTGTTACAATGTGTCCTAAATCCCTATCATCAAAGCCTATTACATCATTTTCTTTTGACCTTCGAGCGCTTGGACTTTGGATGGCGTAGATGGGTTTAGGCACTGCTGGGCGTTGGTTGTAGCTCCGGACATACCTCCGTCGGGAGGCGTTGGAATCCCCTCCTGACGAGCCTCCTGCAATCATGTTTATGACTGCGAACGGTTCATTTTCTTGCTCAGGGGCTTTTCCTTTATTGCCCCGGCGGCTGCTGCTTTCAGGGGGTCCCCTACCCCTTGGGCTCCTTGAGCGGGACGGACTCCTCCTTCTTCTTCCGGCGCGCTCGTTGCATTGTTCATCGTAACGCTCGAGCACCCGGACAAACTCCTTCAGGTGGCCCCCCGCGACGAGCCTCTGGATTTCAGCTTCTAACTGGCGGCACTCATCCGTGTCGTGCCCCTTCTGTTTGTGGAATGCGCAGTATTTGTTCGAGCGCCTGAGCGAGTCTGTTTCCCTCATCTTGATGGGTCTCTTGAAGAGCTTCTTATCGGAGAGATTATAGACTTCTGAATTCGGCCTGGTGAGCGGAATTCGCTCGAATCGACGAGGGGGTGGTGACGGCCTCCTACGCTCTTGAGGGCGCTCCTTCTTGATGGCCACGTCTCGCCCCCGCTCGTGGTGAGGTCGCTCGTTCCTGGCCGGACTGTGATGCCGAGGACCATTCGTCCCGTACATGTCCTCGAGCGCAAAGAACGGCTCGGCTATTTCTCTTAGGGCCATGAGGGTCCCAGGCCTCCTCTCCACAATGGCATCAGCAAATTTTTTGCTCACATATTGCTTGTGATCCACAGCCTGAAAGAGCACTGGGATCAAGAAATCCATTGAAGGCCTCTCTACCTGTAGGATCTCTTTGTTGAAGCGGGCAAAGAACGAGCGCAGAGATTCGCTCTTGCCTTGCACCACGTTGTACAGGGCAGTGGGTGCGGTGACTGGCGCTTTCAAAGAATTGAAGTGGTTAAGGAAAGCGTTGGCCAGTTCTTCATATGAGTGGATCGAGCGCGGCGGCAGTCGTTTGTACCACTCTTGAGCCATTCCCACTAACGAAGTGACAAACACTTTTGCCCAGTAGTTGCTGGAATGCTCGTAGAGGTGCATTAGATGCACAAAGTGATCCAAGTGTTCAGCTGGATCAGTTGTCCCGTCGTAACGGTTGATGGAAGTGGGGACTTTGGCCATGCCGGCTTGGGCCATCAGAACTTCTTCCACGAGGGGTGAACCCCTCGCCAATGGGTGGTATTCATATGTGCCGAAATTTTCCTCCGGCTCCTTGCGGCGGGGGACCTTTGGTAGAGGGTCCTTGGTGCGGGTGCTTCTGGCGTCAACCCGTTCATCCCAACTAGGGGAGATCTGAGCTGAACGCCCTCGTGAGAGCTGTCCCACAATATCCTTGAGACCCTGCAGCTGGTCTTGCACAGCCGCGAGAATGTCAGGATTTACGTCTCCTTGCCTGTCTCCGTGCCTGGGGGCTCGTGAGCCCCTCCTGGAGACATGAGAGTCTCCTTCATTCTCGTTCACTCGCTCCGTGGGCTCTTTATTTCTGCCCATGGAGGGACGCTCGTTGCCCTCCTGCGGAGGCACTTCTCTGGCGGGTGGTGGTGGTGGTTGTGCCCTCAGGACAGCCTGGGCTTCTCTGAGGGGAAAGTTTTGCTGTCCGCCCAAAGGGGCAGCAATCTGAGTGACTGCCCAGAGGGAAAGTACATGGAGTGGAACCTCTCCCATGCCCCCTGGGCCGCCTGAACCTCACACTGGGCATATAGAGCCCTCAACTGTTGCGTGGTTAGTGGAGGTAGCTCCACTCCCTCGATCTCCCTGGGGATGGCCACCGGGAGCTGGATCTGACCCGCCTGATACGGCGGGACCGGCGGCATCATCACGGCTGGAGTGAGGGTATACCCAGGTAGGGGCATCATGTAGCTCTGTATTCCGGGAATCACCTGGGGATGGATCCAGGGATTCTGAGTATGTTGCAGAGGAATAGGGAGAGAGACTCCTTCAGCGGCGGCGGGAGTCGGCAACGCCGGCGGTGCAGGGGGAGGTATTGAGGATTCTGCTTGGGGAGTCACTCCTGCGGCGGGAGGTGCTCCACCAACGGTGGCGGAAGGAGGCGGGGCTCCACCAGTAGTGGTGGAGGGAATAACGATATTGGCATCTTGGGAGGCATTATCTCCTCCTCCTACAGCTCCAGATCTTGTAGCTACCATGACTGTTAAAGGTAAGGGTGTGCTTGCTTTTCTACCAACAAAAAGAAAGGAAGAAAATGGAGGACTGGTTTCCCACAGACGGCGCCAAAAATGATGGGTTCAGAAACGGATGGATCCAAATCCGATCACTTTACGATTTGTATTTGTGGAGGAAACCGCCGGAGATTCGTCGGAAACGAGAAAGTGGGTTCTACCTGTTGGGACAAGCACGAACAAAGTCAGAAGGCCAAGCTGGGGGAACTGGGGGTGATACCCAGTTTGGCTCTCCGACGCTCAAGTCAGTTCAAGATCTGAAGAGAAATGTAAGTTCAGTCACAGTTGCAGTGGTGAAGAAAGCTTACCAATGTAGAAGATGACTTTGGCTATTTATAGTTGAGGGTCAAGGGCCCTTTGGTAATTTGCCTCAAGTGGTCCTGGCCGAATGTTGCCCTAACACGTGGCGCCATGAGAGAGAAACATAGGAGGAATCTTCTGCAAAAGCGGCCAAAAGTTGGTGCCGGGAACAGTGGCAGGTGCGCGGGCATGTACGTTGTGTCAGAGAGCCATTTGGGTGGTTGGTAACGAGGGCTTAAGAGCGCGCTCGTGACAACCTGGAATGCTGGAAGCCAAGACATCCGCTGAGGGGAACGAAGGTTTCAGTTCAAATGACGAGCCAATAGGAGAAGCCACTCTGAGGGAGTGTGACGCTCGAAGAGGGCTCCCTTGGCACATGGGCGTGCCAACCATTTAGTATGTGCGACGCTCGTGGGAGTGACATCGCTCGTTGGGCTTAACTCCTGGAGGTGGATTGTGCTTGTTGAGCTTAGCGCTCGTTGGGCTTGGCGCTCGGGTGCATATGGGTGTAACTCTGGGGAGACAGATATTATCATCTTGGCGATGCCACGTGTCCTGACATAGGACGATCGTGTTTTGACCCCATCAATTAGGTAGCAAACAAAACTTACAACTTTCACTTAGGGAGTTAGTAGACACAATTTATAAATTGGGAAGTAAAAGAACATTTTCAGAACCTATGGGTAGTTATCAAAGATAGCCCTGGCCCCCATATATAGATGTGGCTGTTGGAGAAAAATTTTCGCTCATAAAAACTCAAAGACTTAAGAAGGTGTTTTATTGCCTGCATATTTAACCATCAAAAAATTTACCGAAAATTGAGAAGGATATAACTTCTACAGAAAATAAAAGGTAAGGGAGGAATGGGGAATAAGAGGATGTTTGGCTAAACTTATTTAAAATATCTTATAAAAGTTGCAATATAAAATATCTATAAAAAAAAAAATTCAATGGCATCAAAATTGAACTACCTCATTGTTGCCATATAGAAATTTGAGAGCAAACCTAAAAATTACGTATGTATTGCAAGGTTTTCCCTTGGTCCGAGATTGTTTTAGGGTGGACTTTCACTTTCTTGATCTTAGATTGTTTTATGCCTCACTTCGTAGGTGTCCTTACTTAAAGAGAAGATCGGGTTTGATGATGCATTCAACTACAAAGAAGAAAATATAAGCTCAGCTCTTCAGGGGTGAGAATTAATCCCTTTGTTTTGTGGTAATTCTTTTCTATGGAAGATTACAAAATTGATATACCAACTCAAGCAATTAAGCAATTATGTAGTCGGTGCATTACACAAACCAAAAGACATACACCTAAATGCAAATATACTAAAAGAACAAGTAAATTAAGTGCACTTTTCTTGATTCTCGGGGGCAATGTCAATTTAATTATAGGCGGAATATCCATCAAAAAAGCAATAAAAAGCATGATCGAATAATCTCTCAAGCGTTTGATCCATAAATCGGATATATATACTTCTTGTTAACTTAATAAGTGTGACATCTATTTAATCATCAGAAATCCTTTAATCTGTACTTAAGGAAAAATTGCAAAATTGGTATACCATCTCCCCCTATTCAGCCGATTTGGTACACTAATTTTTCGGTCAGCAAATAAACCCCATAACTCCCAAAAATAAGCAATTTAGTGCACATTTGACCCGAATAACGCTCAACCCGCCGGAAATCCAACCCATATGACAATATGGGTCGGATTTCAATATGGGTCAATTTAGCGTACAAGTGACACATGTCAATATGGGTCGGATTTTCGACGGGTTGAGCGTTATTCGGGTCAAATGTGCGTTAAATTGCTTATTTTTTGGAGTTATGGGGTTTATTTGCTGACCGAAAAATTAGTGTACCAGATCGGTTGAATGGGGAGAGATGGTATACCAATTTTGTAATTTTCCCCTGTACTTAATAAGTAGAGATTATGAATTAGGGATAAAAAGTTTTACCATCTTGAATTATGGTTTTTTTTTTTTTTTATATTTCGCAACTTAAACTAAAAAATGTCCGATGTTGCAACTTCAACTATTGTTGTTTAATAAAGTGCAACCTGATTACTCTCATTGCATGACACGTGGAAAAATTTCGTCTACATTTCACCTGATGAATAAAATCAGATTACACTTTGTTAAAAAATAATAGTTGAGGTTGTAACTTTAAACATTTTACGGCATGATTGGTATGATGGAATGGGATGGGAATGGAATGGGCATTACCGCGTCCATTCCTAAACCCATGATTGGTACCAAAACATGATTAGGAATGCTCATTCCCGAGGTAATGCTCATTCCCACAAGCGTGGGATTACCCATTCCTTTGGTCCCTCATGGTATTAGCCATTCCCAATGTTTAGAATTTATTATTATTTTTATATTTTCGTCACATATTTGTTAAATGCATATTATATTTTATTATTTTCATAAATAAAAATTAAATACTATTAATCACATTGAAAATTTAATAAATTAAATCAAATATATGTAAATATAAATATATTATACAGTTAAAAAACATGTTCAAAATATTATTTTATTTATAAAATTTTATAAATTCAAATATTTTACAAAGAACGAATTTTGACATTTAGTCATTCCATTACAAAGTTCATTCCTTTCCTGTCTCATTCCATTCATGCATACCAATCATGCCGTTATAGTTTAGATTGTAAAGTAAAAAAATATTCATAATTTAGCATGATAAAAATATTTATTCCTATAAATTATACGGGTTACACAAAATTAGGGCTATAACATTCTATCCTCACTCTATTTCTTATTTTTTTATCTTTTGAAAACACCTACTCGAATTCAAGAAATTAGTAGGCCTCATCCATAAAATTACAAGCCAAGATCTACATCCTGACTTTAGAAAAACAAGATTCTTAAGAGCATAGACATACATGATTCCGATAGATTGAATTAGATGATTACCGATTCCACTAATCGTCTCGCTAGATTTCCCTACTAGCAAAATCACATTGGACCATTAAACTAATCCAAACTCCGGACTACAAAATGATTAAAGAGTGATCTTGCACTTTCTCATCTAACAAAATACAATTCAATTAAAGTATCCAATCTTGCTATTTGCATCAATATTTTCCAGAAGGGATCGATATATACTTTGACAATGTGGGAGGCGAAATTCTGGAAGCAGCAGTGGAGAACATGAACATTGATGGGAGAATAGCTGTTTGTGGTGTGATATCAGAATACACAAACACATACAAGAAAGCTAAGCCAGATATGACAACAGTGATCTACAAAAGAATCAGAATAGAGGGATTTCTTTGCCCGGATTACTTTGCGAGTTTATATGAAGATTTCATCTCTAATACAGTTCAGTATCTCAAGACTGGTAAAATGAAAGCAGTAGAAGACATATTCTACGGTATTGATAGCATTCCAACTGCCTTTGTTGATCTTTATCGGGGCAACAATATTGGGAAAAGGGTTGTACAAATTGCCGAGGAATAGGTAATAAATTTGTTGTATAATGGCTATGGTCTCGGGAGGTAGTTTCATTTCATGATTTTAACGTGGTTTCTGATTCATCTTTAGACGCTAAGCGTTGGTTTCTTGTTTCTACGGTTAGAGGGTGTTTTAATTTATATTCTTTTCTATTTTCATGTTGTTTATGTATAAATATTTGTATCGGGATAAAATAAATGGATGTTATGTCCTTTTGGCAAAATAACATAATCTCACAAAACTATTCAGATTAACACAAAAACAATTCTGATACATATCCGGTATAGAAAGTACGGGTTGCTTTATACTTAAAATATTTTGGTTTGTCCGTTCATGCAGGGTCATAGGTCGAGTATAAAAGAAAACTCTCACCTGAAATAGCAGTGCTAGTAAGACCGCGAGATGAGTCTATGTGTCTTGGTTGTCTCCACCCTGAAGGATACCTATATAAATATAAGAAGGACATGATATTATACTTGTAAGACACGACTTAATTACATGAAACCAGTTATAATGCATGACAATAAATTACAACGTCAGGAGATGAAATGGGATGCAATTAAAATCATATCATGTCGTTAATTGTTTTTTTCTTTTTTAACGACAATTTATTAAAATACACAAGCTAAGAACACATATCAATAAAATAAAGTAAATCAAAAAATACACAAACTAAGAACACATATCGATAAAATAAAGTAAATCAAAAAGAGGGTATGAACCAAAAGTGCCTAAATGGTGATGATGTGTCGACTCTAAAGTGCGTAGTTTGTCCATCTTCGATATTGTAACAACCAACTTCCTTTTCCCAACGAATTACGGTATCATTTGTGAAGTATATATGGTTAGACTTAACTCCAGGATATTCAGAGGCATTCTCTAATGCCATGGAACTGCTGCGCCCAACAAAAATAGCTCTATCAGTACCCAAGCTCTTAATCTCACTATAACTGCCATTTGTGGAATCCAATTCATAGACTTGAAACCACATCTTCAAGTGTTTTGCATCACACCCGTCTCTCTTTGATAACGTAAAAATTGATTCTTCAATAATTTCAAATTCATTACGGAAACAGAGAAGCACCAACACACTACCTGGTGCTGATCCGGCCACAACATACGTGGTTAACACAGTACCCAGTTGCGATCCACGCACAAAATCCACGACCACATTGCAGGTGTAGTTAATTGATCTCCAATACATGGTGGTGACGTGGCAAGCCAAAATAGGGCCTTGATGAGGGCTTAAATCTGTCCAGGTCCAGACTTGTCCACAATAAGTTACGGCATAGAATCGATCGTGGTGATAAGTGAGATCACTGAACCTTGCCAACCCTGCCGCTGCGCCAGCTTTTGTCCACTTCTTGTCCCCTGGTTTCCAATAATGCAAACCCTTCCCCAAGCCGTGTATAATCATCACCACAAAATCCGACGGCGATTCTGACGGGTTGGCCGACAGTGCCGCTTTGTCTACGAAGTATAAGCCGTCAGACGGAAACCACTCCGTCACGGTTTTTCGAGGAGGAAGCTGAATCTGAGCTCCAGAAAGTGGATTGACCAGATTCATATGCCCCCCTCGCGAATATGATATCAGGAACCATCCGTAGTTTAATCCAATGCACTTTCTAGAGAACATCTCTGGGATGTACATATTCTTTGTTAACCTGTCCTGTTTTGAAATGCTAAAAATTTGTCGATCTGCTTCCGCTTCCGTGACCGGGAGCATCAGCCATGGAGCTTGAGGGTGGCGTAGGTGGCGTAAATACTGCTCATTGGTTGCAGCAGCGGCTTGCCATGATTTGCAGACCATCCCGAAAGCTGCGAAATCATCTATGAGTCTTATCTTCTTATGGATCAGAACCAGGAGATCATGCTGGAGCCCTTCCCAATCTACCGCCATCAAGATCATCCTACCTACAGAAGTCATGATGCTATGTCTCGTATGAAAGGATAAATTGTAGGCACCCTAATTTATAGTTACTAATTCCCTAGATATATCAATCTTCTATTCCTAGTGGGACTCTAAAGACTCGATTATTCCTTGATTATTTAGAAAAGGAATCTTGTATTATTCCTAATGGGACTCTAAGACTCGATTATTGCTTCATTATTCAGAAAACCAATCTTGTATTCCTAGTGGGATTCTAATACAATTTAGAAGCACCCGCTCAAAAGAAAAAAGAAACACCCGCTTCAGATCTAGATCTATGAAGTTAAAGAGAGGAAAAAGAAAAGAGAATAAGGGGTGGTGGCGCAGGCGCACCCAGAGGTTGATTCTCGAGTGGTGGGAGGAGAAATCTCTGGAAGATTATCATGTCGTTAATATGTTCACATAGGGCTGTCAATGGGTCGGATTTTAATCCGAGTCCGATCCGAATTTTAGCATATTCGTCCGATAAAAATATTCGATGGATCATATCCGATTATAAATATTCGTTATCCGAAATAAATGGAGCGAATATGGATTTAAGGAATCCGATCCGTTAAGAATCCGAATCCGATATTATATATAATATTTAATTAAATAAATTATTTACTAGTACATAAAATGATTAAAATTAAAATTTTCACATATTTATCATTTTAAACAATAAAAAAATTTAAATTTTTTACTCTAAAAGTATATATTTTCTTTTATTAATAAGTTTAAATTATTTTATTTTAAATAAATATAAACAAAACTATCAAATAATTCATTAAATAATAATTATTTATTAAATATTATGTAATTATATTTATTTTTTAAATCAAATTTGTTATTTAAAAAAATAAAATTTATTACTAATCGGGTCGGATCTTTTATCAGATCGGATCCGACCCGATTATATATGGATTCAAAAACAATGACTCCGAATCCTATAGGATTCGGATTCGGATCCGATATTCGGATTCTCTTATCGGATTCGGATCCGGAATTCCGATCCGTTGACAGCCCTATGTTCACATGCACAATTAATATCTTACGTAACTGATAAATGAGAGTTATGATCATAAACGAATTAAAGTTATATTCACGTAACCACATTTAAACAAGTTTCAAATAGGCATACAAAGCATGTAAGGCCAATATAACGCAACTAAACATATTTAAAAACCTTAGAAAGCATGAACGGAATTCGAGAAATAAAGTGAAAACGAATACATACGAAGACGAATAAAATTGAATAAAAATATATACAATTCACAATTTAAGTTTTATTCAAATTATACAATATACAAGCAGTAGAAAATCGGGGTTCATTCCTTTATTTATTTGCGTTTGGGCTAAACCTATTGATGTGGATTATTTAGAAAAATTAATCATGGCATATGGTTAATTTTGAAGTAGAAAATCGAGGAATAAATATAAGGAAATTTACATCTGACTATCCTGTTATTAGGGTTAATTACAATGTAGTTCATCTTTATTAGAAAATTACAATGTAGTCCTTCTAATTTATGTTACATTAGTAGTAGTTCCATTCCATCAGGGTTCTGACATGATTTCGCTCTATAATCCCAAAAATACCCTTAAGTATTTTCATAGTTTTTAAATTTATCAAAATACCCTTACATGGAATATCTAAAAAATATTACAAAAACATCCCTGCCTGTTACATACTCCAACAAAACGACACTTTCAATTTAAAAAATTGTGAAAATAATTAAGGGTATTTTCGAAATCACAAGGTAAAATTATGACGGAACCCTAACGGAATGGAAGGACTACTAACAGAATATAAATTAGAAGGACTACATAATAAATTCTTGACATTATAATTAGACATAATAGATGGTAGTTAATTAAATGTAAATTTCCCATAAATATAACTAGGTTCAGGAAAATGAGAATTTGTATGGTTTTTTTTTTAACTCAATCACATTCAAGTGGGATTCAAACCCAAAACCTTACCTGGAGAATAAACTCATTAACTATTTGGACCAACCTCTGCCGATAAATGAGAATTTCTCAGTTTTTTTTTTTTTTTTTCACGTTTTATATTTTTTTCTTTTTCCTACCAAAAATACTATGAGTCAAGTAGGTGACTAGCACATGACCTGCTTCTGTTAGTTCACTAATTTTTGTTAGTGTTTGAGATCAAAATTCATGGATATTAGGGAAAATAGGATGGAAATATTTTTCATTGAAGGGGTTGATGCAGGGATGCTTATGAAGCGAATCAAGCCGAATTTTATTGTGTTTTTTTAGTTTGAGATTCGACTCGATTCGAGATTGAATTTTATTTTAATGAACTCTAAATTTTTTATTCAAAATTCAATTCGTTTGATATATAGTTCGGCTCGTCTATAATTTTACAGGATAAATGAGACATGGTGTATAGTTGCAAAATGTACTTTCAACAATAAATTTTACCTAGACCAAAATGAAGTGGAAAAAAAAAACAAAATATTGTTAAAAATTTAAAACAATATATAGATATATTGAAGCAAAGAAAGCTAAAACGAAAGAGAAATGGGAATGAATAACAAATAGTATAGATACCATTAAATTGAATTTATCATTTCTTTTCTTTAATAGATAATCAAATATAGATAATAAAATTACAAACCTTAATAATCATTTTACCTCATAAGAGCTTCCAGTGAAGAAGAAACTCTCCGTCTTCGAAAAATACTCATAATTCTTGCTTAAAACAGCAAAACAGAGGAGAGAAAGGAAGAGGTAGAAAAATGTCGGACGAGGAGCATCACTTTGAATCCAAGGCCGACGCAGGTGCATCCAAGACTTTCCCTCAACAAGCTGGTACCATCCGCAAAAATGGCTACATAGTCATCAAAGGCAGGCCTTGCAAGGTAATTTCTTTTGTTTTGTTTATTATTTTTATTTTTATTTTTAGATTGATTGATTGATTAATTCGATTTTTTCCCCCGATATTTGAACTGGGTTTTTGTTAATTTCAGTAGATCTTGTTGGGTTTTTCGTATTTCGATTCTAGGTTTTGGTTTGGGTTGACATTTTTGTAATTAGTATTACTGTTCTCCCGAATTTAATTTTGGTTTGATGGGGTTTATGTTCTAATATTGAAGAATTCAGAAATTTTGTAAATATTATTGAACAGAACTACTGATATATTTTTTTTATTTTGGGGTAATTGCTGCTGAAAGAGGTGAATTATTGCAATAACTTGCTGTGTTTCTGAAATATAAGTTCTGAATTGATCATGTTACTGTTGAAGTTGCTGAATTCAATGTGTTCTCTGATTATATAACCTTAATATGCTTAAACGATCACTGACATTGGTAATTATTGCTAATATAACATTATAGGTGAGTTTTGATTATTTTTGGGGTAGTACAACCGAAACATTCACTCTCTTGAGAAGAAATTCTCTGATGATCATGGTATAATTGTTTCGTCCCTTTTGTATTTGAATAGGTTGTTGAAGTCTCCACCTCCAAAACTGGCAAGCACGGACACGCCAAGTGTCACTTTGTGGCAATCGACATATTCACTGGCAAAAAGCTCGAAGATATTGTTCCATCTTCCCACAATTGTGATGTAATGTTTTTGCCAATACATTCTTCCTTTTTTGTTTCTACACAGATCTTTTTGGCTAAGTCCCGCGGTGTTTGTGTCGTTTCAGGTTCCTCATGTCAACCGTACTGATTATCAGCTTATTGACATCTCCGAGGATGGTTTCGTGAGTTACTTTACCGTGAAATGCTGAAAACAACTTTTGTCAATTCTTAGTACAACTCTTGAAATGCCGAAAAACAACTCTTTAAATTTCAGTGTCTAACTAGTTTTTGTTACTTCATTTGCCTCGTTGTATCAACCATTTTGCTCACATTAGATACCATCTTATTTGACATCCCCAATTTACATTTACCTAAGTGCACAGATATACTCTGTTTACTACAGTATTATAGATAATGTTGATACACTTTATCATGCATTTTGTCATAATCAATAAATCTATGCCGTAGGTTTCTCTTCTGACCGAAACTGGCAATACCAAAGACGATCTCAAGCTTCCTACTGATGAGAATCTGCTTACCCAGGTAACCTGCTTTGTCCGATCAATAAAGAGGGGAAATAAAAAGTTCGAAAATCTTGAAAAAAAAAAAATGGAGTTATTCTTCTTCTGGATTGTTTAAATGCAGATTAAAAGTGGATTTGAAGAAGGAAAAGATCTTGTGGTATCGGTGATGTCTGCCATGGGAGAAGAGCAGATCTGTGCCCTCAAAGACATTGGTCCCAAGAATTAAATATACGTTTGCTTGTCATAGCAATTATCTATATTACCAGTCCAGAATTTCCTATTATAATGGTCTGAAGTGTGCTTTATAAGTTCTCTGTTCTGGCTTTGATTCTGATGGTGAAAAACCGATATAGGACGTTAGTAACGTCTCTTATTAATTAGTCTCTTTGGAGATCAACTTTGTTGGCTACAAAAACTCCATTATATACAGATACGTATGGTATTTCTAAGTGGTTGATTGTAGTTTGTGGGGCCTGAATTTCTTAATATCCTTGATTAGGGAAATTCTTGCTGTCATGTGTTTGGAATGTCTATTTTGGCTGTATTTTAGAGAAAGAATCAATCCATCATTGTAAATTATGGGAATTATGGATGAAATATATAGGGCTAAAATATGATGTATGGATCCGGCATACCAAACATTATACAGTACGAAACTACATAATGTGAATATAATGAATGAATTTTATTTTTAAATTTTTTATGTGAAAAAAATATTTCACGTGAAAAGTATCAAATACGACAAATACAACGGTCACACAAACTCTCTGACGTGTGAAAGTATCAAATACGACGGTAACACAAACTCTCTGACGTGTGAAATGTCCCATACGAATATCTAATATAGAGTGATTTTTAATATGTTTTAATTTTTCTATCACGTATTTAATAATAATCGAGTCTAATGAATCCATTAATGTAATCAATTTCAAGCCAAACTCGATTCAAAGTCAAACAATATTTTGTAATTTGTATATCACACACCACAACAAGAAATCCTCCATACTACCATATTACACAATTGAAGAGACAAAGGAGATGCTCCCCCACAATCACAACTCTGAATCCTTACCACTCTGAGGATAATTCCCATAAATATAAGACCCAAATCCCCAGAATGTGATAATCAAAGACAAAATCTTGAAACCACTCATGGGATCATGCAGAATCGCAACAGCTGCAATGCTCGTAAGCGGCACCCTTATAGAATTAAGCACACCGGCCAAGACAGTTGATGCTAAAAACAGGACAGCAGTTGCTCCAAGAATCCCCAACTGAAAAGTAATCACCCCCCAAACAAGAACCGACAAGTAGGCGTTCCGGCCCCCTTCAAACGCCTTCGCCTCGGAAGCCATGTTTTCAAAATCGTCGTTCACAAGCATCCCGATGGTAGTAAACACAAAACCGAGAAAGGAAACCATCACTTGTTGCTCGAGCACCACGTGGAAAGACCTTCTCCCTAATAGCTTCACGAAAACCAACTCCGACAGTGCGAAGATCAAACCGTGCAGACAGGATCCCAGGATGTTCCATATGAATCCCATCGCGTATTGGGCATCTGTGACGTTCCCATATCGGTCGGAATCGGAATCTAGCGCGATTATAGCCATCGCTGCAGTTATGAGCACGATTGAGTTTATCGTTGAAGCATTGATTCTGTTCTTGACTAGAATGTATCCGAACAATGCTGAAAATATAAGGGAAGTCGAACCCAGTAGAGAAGCCGTAGATGCAGGCAAATAGGCATATCCATACGCGTACATGAGGTTATCAGCAGCGCTCAAGAATCCCAAGACAACATAGGAGAGTGCGAGTTTTAAGGTCAAGGGAGTCGGAGATACACCTAAGACGAAATACATAGGAATCAAAACTAATAAGGGTATAGGCCATCCAGCTACAGCAACCCAAGAAATGATCCATTTGCTATTTCCACCATTGGAGTAATAAACACGCGAGAGAAGCGATGAAGCTGGGAATGCTACAAGCATGGCGGCACTGCTTAGAGCTAAGAGAATCCAATGTGGGATTGGCTTGCTTTTGTAGGTTTCAAAAGCCCAGATCTTGAAGGCCTCAAGTCTGTCGAGAAGTGATTTCGGGCCGGGATCTTCCATGTCTTGAATCGAAACGGTGGTCTCTGGAAAATGATACTGATATTGTGAGATGCATGTATCTTGACAAAGTTGATGTTTAATAGAATTCTGAGGAGATTAAAGAGTTCTTGATAAAATGTGATGGCTCAGAATTTGTAAAGGACAACCATGGAAGCTCAATAATGAAGCAGGTTTAATAACAAAATTATCTTCAAATCCCAGATATCATATAACATGTCAAAAAATTAAAATCCCAATCATCATCTAGCTTCAGTTTATTCAACTTCTGGTTCACAAACCCTCCCCCCATCCCACCCCACTACCCAACAAAAAAAACAATAAATTAAAAGACAGAACACGGAAAGACGAGAACAATCCAACAAAACAGCCAATTCCGCCACAAAAGACACCCAATTCAACCAGCAGCAGTACAGAAAATTCACTAATTTTACCAAATCATAGCACCAAGAAACAACCCACTTTTCAATTTGTTAATTTCCAAAAAAAATTATGAAAAAAACACTCAAAATCAACCAGGGAACTCAGAACATTCCCCTATATAAACACATAACACTAAATCATTTCGAACCAAATAGAAAAGGCGAACAAATCCGAGTAAAAAAAATTGTTTAATTGGGCTAACCTGCCATGAGCAATGGCTGCTGCATGAATCCAAGAACCTCCCAGACTTGCTTTGCGTTTTCGAAAGCTAATTCTAGCAAGAATCACTCTCCCACTGGAGAGGAGAGGCGGCTCAATTACTGCTCATGAGCGTCCTAGTCTTGCTGAAAAGAAAGAAATGACAATTATAGATTACGAGAATTGAGAACTGAACTATTGCTTATATATAAAGTTGGTATTTGTCTCCTATTTTTTTTTTGTTTTACATATTGATGTCTCCACCCACGAAATTTGTGTGATTATCAAAGAGACGCGTAATTCCGAAATTCTAATGTCAAATGTTTAACTTATAAATTATAATATATACTTGTCCCGAATACTTTTAAAATATTATTTTATATTAAAAACTTCTCATATAAAAGTTTTCAACAAAAATTCATATTGTACCCATATCATCGTCTCTATATTCGTATATTATAACCGTCAAAAATTATTTATTTTATGTTGTATTCATTCGCCCAAATGAATTAGGGCAACATTTACATCCATAAATTATGTTATTATATTAAGTGAGAGATCTTAGAATACAGTTTCTTGGACTCTAAAATTATTTGTTTTTCTATTTTTTTATTCATACTCTCAACGACTTATTTATTTATTTTAACTTCTTTTTTCTTTTCTTTCACCTTACTCCCATTTTTTTTTTATTATATATTTCTTTTTTTTCCCTATATTTTTTAATTTTTATTTTGTATTATCTATTTATCTTTTAAGTTTATAATTTTTATTAAAAATAATTATAAAATAAATATTAATATAAAATTTTTAGTTTAATATATATTAAAATAATAATAATTTTATTATTTGTACACGCATAGAGTGTATAAAAATTACTAATAATTAATTATCTGCTATGAAACTATTAACTGAAAGCCAGAATAAAGGCCAGCGTTAGGCCGAAATCTCATAATATATCATAATTTTCAAGATTTATGTAAAATTTTTATTTAAATAAATCAAATAAAATATACCATACCATCAACTTGTGTTATTTTAATGCAACTTTTAGAAAAATATTTAAATTATTGAGAAAAAATATATAAAAATGTATAAGTTAGTCAAAAATGATGATGTGATCAATGGGAACTTAAACACAAGAGTTCTCACTACTTCTAGTTCTTAGTTCTCACCCGCCTAATGAAATACAGAATCCAGTCTCTCCAGCTATTGAGGCGCTTCCAATCATAAACTATTCAGTTCAGGCAAATCGAGTTTGTGTGAGTTGGCTGGAAAAGCAATGGCAGAAGAAACAGGTAGAAGCTTTGCTCGAAGAGACAAGCTTTTGGAGATCGAGTCACAGGTGCGGAAATGGTGGTCTGAGGGTGATGTTTTCCGGGCTGAGCCAAAGGATTCGCCACCGGAAGACGGGGAGAAGTTCTTCGGAAACTTCCCCTTTCCTTACATGAATGGATATCTCCACTTGGGCCATGCTTTTACCCTTTCTAAACTTGAATTTACAGCTGCATATCATATATTGAGGGGAGCTAATGTACTCTTGCCTTTTGCTCTCCACTGTACTGGTATGCCCATTAAATCTTCAGCTGATGAGCTTACAAGGTTAGGAAATTGAAACAAGTGGGGAAGATTGTAAAGGATTTGAGATATGCTGTGTATTCACATTTGGACGGTCAGCCATGTGCTGATCACGATCGGGCTTCAGGAGAAGGTGTGATTCCTCAAGAGTATATTCTCATAAAATTGGAGGTTGTTTCACCATTTCCACCAAAGCTGAGTTTTTTGGAGGGGAAAAAGAGTATACCTTGCTGCTGCAGCCTTGAGGCCGGAGACAATGTATGGCCAAACCAATTGTTGGGTATTGCCGGATGGAAACTATGGCGCGTTTGAAATTAACGACACCGATCGATGTGTTCGTCTTAACAAGAAGGGCAGCTCTGAATTTGGCTTATCAGAGGATGTCTCGCGTTCCAGAGAAACCTACTTGTCTGGTTGAGTTGAGGGGTCAAGATCTGATCGGTTTGCCTCTAAAAGCTCCTCTGTCCTTCAATGAAGTCATTCACACTCTTCCCATGACATCAGTTCTCACTGATAGCCGATAGGGGTACTGGAATTGTCACTAGTGTCCCAAGTGATTCTCCAGACGATTATGTGAACTTCAAGTTTATAAAAGAGAGAAAAAAATATTACCAAGACACCTGTAAAGTGGATCCAGAGTGGCTCGAGCATTGCGATGTCATACCCATTATTCGCCACCCTGATTTCGGAGACAAGTCTGCCGAGAGGATGTGCAATGAGAAGAACATCAAAAGCCCGAATGAGAGGGAGAAACTCGACGGGGCCAAGAAAATAATCTACAAGGGAGGTTTCTATGAGGGAACCATGTTGGTTGGTGATTTTGCTGGATATAAAGTTCAGGAAGCCAAAACCTTGATTAGGAACCAGCTTCTGGAACGTGGGGAAGCTGTGGTCTATAGTGAACCTGAAAAGAAAGTCATGTCGAGATCTGGGGATGAGTGTGTTGTGGCTCTTGTGGCTCTGACAGAACAATGGTACATCACTTATGGAGAAGAAGAATGGAGAAAAGCAGCAGAGGAGTGCTTAGCTGGCGTGAATCTTTACTCAAACGAAACGAGGCATGGATTCGAACGCACCTTGAGCTGGTTGAATCAATGGGCATGCTCTAGAAATTTTGGGCTTGGAGCACGAATTCCGTGGGACGAGCAATTCTTGGTCGAGTCTTTGTCGGATTCGACTCTTTATATGGCGTATTACTCTGTAGCCCACATGCTGCAGAGGGGAGATATGTACGACGCCGATAGGTCTTCAGTAAAACCCGAGCAGCTCACAGATGAAGTTTGGGATTTCTTGTTTATGAATGGCCCGTATCCTAAATCCTCCGAATTACCTTCCTCTCTTCTCAATAAGATGAAGCAAGGATTCGAGTATTGGTACCCTTTTGATCTCAGAGTATCAGGGAAAGATCTCATTCAGAACCATTTGACATTTTGTATTTATAACCACACAGCCCTCGTGCCCAAGCATCATTGGCCTAGAGGATTCAGATGCAACGGGCACATTATGCTGAATTCCGAGAAAATGTCAAAGTCATCTCCGGACTCTTCGAGAATCCATCGAGGAGTTTTCAGCTGATGCAACGAGGTTCGCTCTTGCTGATGCGGGGGACGGGATGGATGATGCTAATTTTGTCTTTGAGACTGCAAATGCCGCAATCCTGCGCCTCACGAAAGAAATTTCTTGGATCGAGGAAGTTCTTGCTGCTGAATCATCTTTGCGGAATACTACGCCTGCAACTTAGCTGACCGTGTGTTTGCTAATGAAATGAATATAGCTGTAAGGACGACAGAGAAGAATTACGGCGAATATATGTTTAGAGAAGCTCTGAAGAGCGGTTTCTACGACCTTCAAGCTGCAAGGTATGAGTACAGGCTTTCTTGTGGCGGTGGTGCTGGAATGAATTGTGGCTTGCTACGGAGATTTATGGATGTTCAGACTCGTCTCATTGCTCCAATATGCCCACATTATGCTGAGTTTGTCTGGCAAAAGCTGTTGAAGAAGGAAGGCTATGTTGTGAAGGCGGGATTCCCTACTGCCGGCGCCCCTGATCTCACCCTAAAAAGTTCAAACACATTTCTGCAAGACACGATCGTTTCTATGAGGAAATTTCTGCAGAAACTGGCTTCGGGCTCTAAGAAATCAGGCAAAACGAGCACACCAAACTCCGTGCAGAGCAAACCGAGTGCTGGTTTGATCTTTGTGGATGAACAGTATGATGGCTGGAAAAAGGAGTGTTTGAAAGTTCTCCAGAAGAAGTATGACGAAGAAACTGGGACTTTTGCACCTGAACAAGAAATCTTGTCCGAGTTGCAAAGGACTGAAATGGGGCAATCGGGAGATTTCAAACAGATACAGAAGCTCTGTATGCCGTTTTTGAGGTACAAGAAAGATGAAGTTAAGGCTGTTGGTGTTCAGGCATTGGATCTGAAGCAACCTTTCGGTGAAATCGAGGTTCTTTTGGAGAATGCTGAATTGATCAAGAGGCAGTTGGGTCTCCAACGTTTGGAGATTTTGTCTGCAAGGGATGTTGATGCCGTTGCAAGGGCTGGGGATCATGCTTCGGTTTTGAAATCTAATCCACCTTCACCCGTGTGAAGAGTCGTGTTTATCTATTTTTTAGGATAAGTTAGAAGTCAGTTTTTATTTCAGTTTTATTCCCCTGTTTTACGGTTTCTTCTCTGTATATATGCAAACTATGTAAATCTCTTGTTTTTCAACTTTTCATGAAATATACCAAATTATCAAACTCTGAACATGGTATCTAGAGCCTACTAAATTTTTTACGAAGAATTCATATGGCGAATCTACCATTGCAAGATGTTGTTCAAACGGGAACTGCCGTCACTCTACCGGGCAATCAGAGTATCAACAATGATCCAATGTATCTTCATACCTCAGATAATCCTGGTATGAATTTAGTTTCTTCTCGATTAACTGGAAATAATTTTCTCTCATGGAGTCGGGCTATGAAAATTGCTTTGGGAGCCAAACTCAAACTCGGATTCATCAATGGAAAATATCCTCGCCCAAACGAAGATGCAGTTGATTTTGAACAATGGATTAGGGTTGATTGTATGGTTCGATCTTGGATTTTACGGGCGATTTCTGATGACATTATGGATGCATTCCTTTATACATCTACTGCCAAGGAACTATGGGATGAACTTGAGGAGAGATTCGGCGATTGTAACGGACCTTTGTTATATCAACTTCAACGGGAGATTGGATCGATTGCTCAAGGAAACATGTCTGTGGCTGAATATTTTACGCGACTTAAAAAACTGTGGGATGAATTACATTGCTTACAGCCCCTTCCGATTTGTACTTGTGGTGCAGCAAAGCAGGTTAGTGAGTATGGATCCTCCACGAAACTGATCCAATTCTTAATGGGATTATCAGACGGTTATGACAATATTAGAAATCAGATATTGGTCATGGATCCGTTGCCTAATGTGAACAAAGCATATTCCATGATTCTTCGCGTGGAGAAACAGAGAGAGGTGCACTCGACTTTTTCTGAGATTCAACCTATGGCTATGCTGACAAGTAAAAAACCATATCAGCCTTCTTCATTTAGGCGACCATGGTCTTCACGGAATACTGATAACACAAGACCAAGAAGAGTGGATAAATCTGTTTTGGTTTGCAGGAAATGTGGCTCTACAGGCCATACAATCGCGACTTGCTTTGACATCTATGGTGAACCATATTGGTACAAGCAATTGAAGGTCAATCAACATGGGAAGTCTGGATCTGTTTACTCTAACTCTGGGAATCGCTATACAGCAAACTTGGCAGAATCATCGACCTCTAATGGTATTCAAACTGAGGTGCAAAAATGTGTGAAAGAAGGGCAGCAGGTGGCTCATGTGAACATGGCACACTTGGCCAATTATGAAGACGTATTTGAAGGTATAACTTTGAATCATTTTGGGTTCACTACTATTGACTCATACTTGCAGGGATTCTGGATCATAGACACAGGCGCCACGAATCATATGTGTTCCAAACCAGACATATTTACTAGCCTAAAACTCACACCACAAAACATATCCATCCATCTCCCAGACGGAAGTCAACAACCTATTCAGAAAGTTGGTGATATTAAGCTTTCACCTCTTCTAACCCTTAAGAATACCTTATTTGTTCCCACATTCAAGTATAATTTATTGTCAGTAAACAAGTTAGCAACAGAGTCACTAATTCAATTTACCTTTTATCCTGATAAATGCACTTTGCAGGACCTTAATTCTGGAGAGACAATAGCTGTTGGAAGATTGCATGGCAAACTCTATGTCCTAGATCCTACTAGCTTCAATGTTTCCACTTCTTAATCTACCCCTTGTAATTCAAGTGATACTTCTGTTCCTATTTGTTGTAATAGCAATAGTGTTTGTACTTCTGTAAATAACTACCAAATATGGCATCAAAGGCTTGGCCATAGTTCCCCGACAACTTTGTCGCATTTACCTTTTATCAATAAAGTGACATCTTGTGACTCTCATTGTGTTGTATGTCCATTAGCTAAACAAAGCAGAACTTGTTTTCCCATTAGCACCTCTCATGCAGAACATCCTTTTGATTTATTACACATTGATACTTGGGGACCATATCATCACTCATCTCTCTCTAGAGCCAAATACTTTCTAACTATAGTTGATGATCACTCTAGAGCAACCTGGACATATCTTGTTTCAGACAAAACTCAAATCCCACATGTTCTAAAACAGTTCTTGGCTTATGTTGACACACAGTTTCATACCAAAGTGAAAACCATTCGTTCTGATAATGGTACCGAGTTCACTAATGCCACATCTCAAGCCCTCTTCTCCGATTTAGGTATCATTCATCAAAGAACAGCCCCATACACTCCTCAACAAAATGGTAGAGCTGAGAGAAAACATCGACATCTTCTTAACCTTGCTCGAGCCCTATTAATGCAATCCAACCTACCTAAAACCTTCTGGGGTGAAGCCATACTTATGGCAACCTCTATTATCAACAAGCTTCCCACTGCTCTTTTAGGATGGTTGACACCTTATGAGATCCTATACAAAAAGTCTCCAGATTATTCTACTTTAAAGGTTTTTGGGTGCCTATGCTATGTCACTAACACACTCCCTTCCAAAGATAAATTTTCACCAAGAGCTTCTAAGTGCATATTCCTTGGATATAATCAGGGACAAAAAGCATTCAAGGTTTATGATATTGATAACAAAAAGCTGCTCATTACCAGAGATATCATTTTTCATGAAACTGTCTTCCCATATCACCCCACATTTGATCCAACACCAATGCCTATACCCTTTCCAGAATCTGATATCATTCATGATCCTGCAAACTCACAAACTGATGCACCTCTTCCAGAATCAACTGCTCCTGATGTGTCTGTACCCGTATCCTCTCCGGAGATGAGCACTCACCATCCAGCCACCCCTTCTCAGCCACATACGAGACATAGCACTAGACCAAAAAAGCCCCCTTCATGGCTCACCGATTATGTCTCTAACTCCGTGCAATGCAATTCCAAACAACAATCAACTATTGTTTCTCAGGTCTCTGCAGGTAACTCATATCCTATTACTATACACTTACCCAATACACATTATGAATTCTTGGCAAATGCTTCTAAGATTCCAGAACCGTGTACGTATAATCAAGCTAGTTCTGACCCAAAGTGGATGGAGGCTATGCAGCGAGAATTGGATGCATTGGAACATAATCAGACATGGGAAATTACAGATTTGCCCGAAGGAAAACGACCCATTGGGAGTAAATGGGTCTATAAGGTCAAGTATAATGCAAATGGGACGGTGGAACGCTATAAAGCGCGACTTGTTGCGAAGGGATTCAACCAAGTTGAAGGAATTGATTATACAGATTCTTTCTCACCCGTGGCGAAATTGGTGACTGTGAGAATATTTTTTGCTTTGACAACTGCTAAAAATTGGCCTGTACATCAGCTTGACGTGAATAATGCGTTTCTTCATGGATTTCTCCATGAAGAAGTTTACATGAAACCGCCAGAGGGATATACAAAGGCTGCAGATGGGAAGGTTTGCAAACTAATCAAATCCCTTTACGGGCTGAAACAGGCAAGCAGAGAGTGGAATATAGAGTTTAGCAAGAAATTAACACAATATGGCTTCAGGCAATCTGATCATGATAATTGCCATTTTACGTTCTGTTCTGGAGTGGTCTCACTTGTGTTATTAGTTTACGTCGATGACGTGGTCATTACAGGTTCTCATGAAGAAGAAATTGTCAAGGTTAAGAACTATCTGCACGATATTTTTACAATTAAAGATCTGGGATATGCTCACTACTTTCTTGGGCTTGAAATTGATAGAAATGCAGCTGGAACGACTTTGAGTCAGCGCAAATATATCTTGGATATTTTATCAGATGTGGGTCTCACAGGTTCAAAGCCAGCCACTACTCCATTACCCAAAGGCCACAAATTAACAGCTGATGATGGCCCCTTGTTTTCAGAGCCTGACAAATATAGGCGTCTTGTTGGTCGCCTTCTGTATTTGAACATGACGCGTCCGGATCTCAGTTTCATTACACAACAATTAAGTCAGTTCATTAATCGCCCATGCATTAGTCATTGGAATGCCGCTATGCACGTATTGAGGTATCTTAAATCCACTATTTCAGAGGGCCTTTTCTTCAGCTCAACCTCAAATTTGCAGCTTGAAGCTTATTGTGATGCTGATTGGGCGGCGTGTCATGACACTCGTCGCTCCATTACTGGATTTTGTATCTTCTTGGGTGATTCTCTCATTTCATGGAAATCAAAAAAACAAGTCACCGTTTCGCGATCATCAGCGGAGGCGGAGTATAGAAGTATGGCTTCTACTGTTTGTGAGCTTCAGTGGATTTCGTACCTTCTTCGCGATTTTCAGATCACTCCAAGCCTACCTATTCCTTTGCATTGTGACAATCAGGCCGCGATTCATATTGCTCAAAACCCGGTATTCCACGAACGCACGAAGCACATTGATATTGACTGCCATCTCGTTTGTCATCAACTCAAAGCTGGGTTCATTGCTCCTATTCATATTTCATCGAAGTCACAACTCGCCGATCTTTTTACCAAACTGTTGAGCTATCCTCAGTTCATGGCGTTGCTGTCCAAGATGGGCTTGGTCTTCCACCAATCTCCATCTTGAGGGGGGTGTGTGAAGAGTCGTGTTTATCTATTTTTTAGGATAAGTTAGAAGTCAGTTTTTATTTCAGTTTTATTCCCCTGTTTTACGGTTTCTTCTCTGTATATATGCAAACTATGTAAATCTCTTGTTTTTCAACTTTTCATGATATATACCAAATTATCAAACTCTGAACAACCCGGAAACTCTACTGCTATTTTTCTGAACACATAATTTTGCAGATATTCAGATGCTTTTCTTATTTTATTTTATTGTAAATGTTATGAATTTTGTTTTCTTTATGTGGGATTGAGTTTTATTGGCTTTCTATATACAGTTTTTTTTTTTTTGGTCAGAAATAGAAACGAATCTCCAATAATTCCTCCGCCCAAATCTCTTTCGTCCCACTAATGTTATACCGCCCCATCTTGGCGAGCACATCAGCATGAGTATTGGTCGTGCAGTATATGTGATTGAAACTAATGTCCCAGTACGACAGTTTAAGATAGTCCCGACAATCATTGTGCCTCTGCACATATATCCCCTTTCTTAATAAGTTTAATCACAATTTCCGAATCACTCTTCAATCTTCACTATGATTCTGCTGAAACGATGTTCCCACGCAATTTTGAGACCCTCACGAAGACCTAAGAGCTCCGCAAGGTTCATCATGATTCATGACCCAGTTTCATAAAGTAGCCACATACCCACTTTCCATCCGCGTCTCTGACCTGCTGCTGCTGATTTATTTTGGGTTAAGACACTTCCATGTGTGTTATAAGCTTTTTTTTATTTTGGTACAATATATACAGCTTATATGTTACATAATATTTTGAAATTATATTAACACTCATTTATAATGCACAAATAATTTTGAAATATCATTTTAATATTCGTGATGTGTCATGTTCATGTTGGATATCGTGACAAACGTCTCTCACTTATTAAATTTAAAAATTAATTTATGTCAGTACCATATCTGTGTCAATATATCATGCAAACTTTGTTAGTTATCCTAAT
The DNA here is from genome assembly GCA_037501455.1 of Lantana camara. Taxonomy (NCBI): domain Eukaryota; kingdom Viridiplantae; phylum Streptophyta; class Magnoliopsida; order Lamiales; family Verbenaceae; genus Lantana; species Lantana camara. The sequence continues at coordinate 13,542,076 of CM074859.1, forward strand.
TTACTTAATAAGTATTTTTAAGGAATTTAATATTTTATAATAAATAGAACTAATTCCAAACACCTCTTTGTCTTTTAAGTTTGTGCTTTGTTATTTTAACTTTTGAACTTTCGTAAAACGTAACATTTAATCCCTTTTATATGAAATCTTAGTGAATATTTAAATTTTGTAGGTTTGATTTATGAGGTCAAATTTATACAAATCAGATTTCAAACGTATTGATATTATACATCAAATCGAAAATATCGACGCAAGGAATACAAATACCGTTTTAAAATCAAAATCTGACAACTAACGAAGGGGGAATCACCAGTCAAAGATGGCGCACAACCGATAAAGTTTTGCAGGTAAATTCTGAAGCTTCCGACAGTCAATAAGGTTCAATGAGGTATGAATTTTGTTTGTCATGGAGAGAAAAACACGATGATATTAGTCTTAACTCTTAGGTCGCCGTGATTAAGGAAATTAAATTTCAACTTAAACGAAACATTCCTGGAATATTCTACAAAAATTGTCTAAAAAGTATTAAGTGTTAACATTTTATAAAGGCTGGGTTGGGGCAGCAATCGCACTAATTCAAAAGTTATGAGACAAAACACATTAAACCTCAAACAATAAAAGATGTTTGGAATTAGCCCAAATAAATATATAGTGTTAACAATATTTGAACTTACTCTAAAATATAAAAAATTAGAGTTGTAGCAAGCATTCAAAATTACAAATTGTCTCCACGGAATTAAAAGAGTACAAATTCACTTAAATTGACTCAAATTCAATTGAAATAATTCAATAAGAAAAGTTTTACTAAATATATTTCCATTAAAAAAAAAGTTTTTATATTTGTATGAAAAAGTTTTGCAAATTATATATATTTGTAATAGTTATCCTTCCTCGTGTAAATTTGGGATATTTATAGTAAACAGTGTCGGATCAACTCTGCATCCTAAATCCTAATCTTCCTTCTCGAAGAGGATTGAGGGAGGAAACGGACTTTCGGCTTATTACTTATTAGTTGGGCCAAAGTATTATGTTGTAGGCTTAATTTGGGTTCATCAGTATTAGTGTATAAGAGGGATAATTACAATTTTGGTCATCCAACTATACGACTTATTCCCTTTTGGTCCCCCACTTTCCAATTTGACAATTATGGTCACTGAACTACCACTTTTTTTACACATTTGGTCCCGCCGTCAATTTTTCCGTTAAATGTAACGGAAATTACTGTTTCAGGCGAATTTTGGCGCCGTTTTCTGCGTTTTCCCTCATTTCTTCCCCGTGTTGTTTATCCTGATTTGTAATCACATATGAAAGCTTCAAAAAGGGACAGAACTCGAAAAATAGCTTCTGTGCCAGCATCTCATCATGAATTGAGGCTATTTTGGTTGAGTTCAGGGCTTTGTGCAATCCGGGTCATCCTTTAAGCATGCGATCTGCTAGTGCTTCTGTGAAATAAGCTGCGATTCTCTGCATTGTGTCGCCATTGGGAGAGGCAAGGTGTGAAATGTACTCAAATCAACGATGTTAGCATTTTCTATGCTTCCGGAAGCAACATGGTTGGCACATGCGACGAGGAGGTGGATTAAACAGAGTCCTCTCTCTTCAGATCTCATTTAACGGAAAATTAAATGCATGATATGCAAAAAAACTCGCTCAATGGGGAAATTTTGCCTTTGTGTACTCCATGCAATGGATCCGCTTGACATACTCACTTTGGAGAACTTCACAGTCGCAACAAGGGGAAGAAATGAGGGAAAACGCAAAAAACGGTGCCAAAATTCCCCTGAAACAGTAATTTCCGTTACATTTAACGGAAAAATTGACGGCGGGACCAAATGTGTAAAAAAAGTGGTAGTTCAGTGACCATAATTGTCAAATTGGAAAGTGGGGGACCAAAAGGGAATAAGTCGTATAGTTGGATGACCAAAATTGTAATTATCCCGTGTATAAGATGTCATTTCTTTTTTAAATTATAAAGTAAATGTCATATTTGGTCCCTAAAGTTTTAGTCTTGTGTCACTTTAGACCTCGATGTTCTAAAAGTGACACTTGAATCCCTAAAATTAATAATTCGTCTCACTTAAATCCTTCTGACCAAATTCTAATAAATTTTTTATCTTATTCAAGGGTATTTCGGTCATTTTAGTATTTATAGTTCTAAAATGGTCCTTAAAGTTTCAACTTTGTATCATTTTAGCCCTCAATCTTTTAAAAGTGTTATTTAAGTCCCTAAAATTAATAATAAGTCTCAATTTGGTTCTTTTGACCAAAATCAATGTTTTTAGTCATTTTATTTATTTGACATGAAAAAAAGAAAGAAATAATATTTTTGGAAAGATATGAACTTATGAGTTAAAAAAAAAAAATAGAGTTGTTGCCACTATACCATTTTTGTTTTTAATAAGAATTTTTCACCTATTATATTTATTCAGTTTAGTTTAATACAAAACCGAAAAAAAAAAAAAGAATTTTCATTGTAAATAAAATTTAATTTATTTATTTAATATTTTTAAACTTCAACGATTATTTATTAATTCAGAGAGTATTGAGTTTTAAATAATTATCTCAACCAACATAATATGTACTAATAATTTTTTGCACACTCTATGCGTATGCAACAAAATAATAATAATTATTATTTAATTTTGTCAAAATTAAAAATTTCATATTATTATATTATTATAATATTTTTAATATAATTATTAAATTATATAAATAAATATGATAATATTATATTAATAAAAATAATATTAAAATATAGCTCAAAAAATATGAGAAAAAATGAAATAAATATTAAATAGCGTAATAGAAAAAAGAATTAAATTGATGTGGGAGAAAAGAGGATTTAAATAAATAAATAAGAAAAAGAAAAAAGAAATCAAGAATTCATAAACTATATTTGCCTCTTCGCTTAATATATACTATAGATAAATGTGACAGTATTATATTAATAAAAATAATATTAAAATATAACTCACAAAATATGAAGGAAAAAAATAAATATTAAAAAATTTACTAGAAAAAAGAATTAAATTGATGTGAGAGAAAAGAGGATTTATAGGAGAGAAAAAGAATTAACTCATGTAGCACCCGGAACGCCGAGATGCCACACCCCCGCACTATAGCTTAGTCCACATACGAAATGAGTAATCCGTACATGAACTAAGACTATAGTGAATGGGTGACAAGAGAAAAGGAACCACTAGCTAGGCGGGACTAACCCTCAATTAGATACAACCATGCATAAACAAGAACATGAGAATAGGATATACATGCATTTCATTATCATTCTTCAAATTCAACTTCATCACTTACAAATACGCTTTAAATCTTCCAAAACATAACGTAACATACGTAAGTACCAAAGACCATAACAATCTATATATGCATCAATAAGGTACATGTGACGGTGCTAGACCCAACTGAATAAAAGACACAACTCGGACTCCCCGCCTAGCACACGACCGTGAGTACCTGAAAATGTTGAGGTGTCAGTCTACCAACGACTGAGTGAGGGGTTTATAAATAAATATTAGCGCACATATCATGCAAGTTATAGTCTCGGGTAAGGTTTTATAAAAGGGACAATATAAGTTCAATAATAAACTAGATCTCGCCCGAGACTTCAACTATCTAATTTAACAATATCAATCAATCAATTCATTTCAATTCAATCAGTGGCCCGGCGAGTGAGGGCAATTCTCCAACCTTACACCAATAGTGAACATTACCATGATTAAGTTATAAACGGTTAAGTGATCATGCAGTCAATTATAGTGCACAAGTAGCAATTTCACGATCTCCTTCTCCCTCCGGTGATGGTGGGATTGCAAGGCCCCACCACCCAATCACGGTGAGCATAGGGTTCATAAGTCCCTATATCCGGGACTCCTTCCCCCACTAATCTCCTAGTGGATTCAGGGGGCATCCCAAAGTTGTGAGGATAGTGCAAGAGTTACCCGTCAGCCCTTGCCTCCTCGGTTGGCTCAATACACTACCCTCGGGCCCAAGTGAACATGATATGTTTACTCGCCAAAACACGATCAATCACGATAACATAATATTTCAATAGGTCACGAAATCATTTGCAATCACGATAGGTTTTGAGAAAGATATATAGAGATATATATATACATTTTGGCCTAAAACATCATGTAGGGGTTGTACGGGTTCTATATATCTAGTAATTAAACCTCACCTCTACCAACCAAAAGAAGCAAGGAAACACCCTACGGAGCGTGTTCCTCATCATCGGGACCGTGATCTGTGTACAAAGACAAGTGTACATAAGACTCGACTCATATGAACCATTTAAGACGAACGGCAAGGTCATGTAATGTCAATCATGCCTTTACAATCATTAAATATCATGAATGTGTCTAAATTCCCAATAAAGTATCAAATAGGAGCATAATTATCAATAAATCAATTATATAACTCATATAAATCACATACGGGAGCCAAGGAAGTGAAAGGAATGCAATAAGAAGTGTTTTGATGAAGTTTGGCAAAAATCGACAATTCCCGAAAATGCACATGCTATGGAAAAATGGGAATATCTAAAGTTATAGAAATTGGAATTGGGTTTTGTTTGTTGGGAATGATACTATACAAGTATACCTTTAAAATGGTATATGGCTCGTTTTCTAGTTCAAAGTGAGCCAAAAATGGCGTAAGCTTAAAGTTAGGTGAATGGAATTTGTCGGGAAAGTAGCGACACCTAAAAGAATTGTTTACATCTCACAAATTAAAAAAGATAATGAGGTGATTCCAATTGAAGGTTATTCTAGACTTCAAGAGGTTTCCAACGGTTCAAAAATCAGGTCATTTGGAGTTCGTATGAGGGAGAAACGCCCGTTTGAAAATTGGTCTAAAAGCTGTAATAGTGCCAAACGGGCGTTTGGAAAAACAACTAGGAGACCAAACGGGCGTTTGGGAAGCCTCTGGACGAAATTCTGGGTAGTGAAACGGGCATTTAGGATTTGAACTAAGGGACCAAACGGGCGTTTGGGAAGCCGCTGGGCGAGAAATAACAGGGGAAAACGGGGGATTTGCGGGAAAAAAGCTCCCAAGCCAATCAACATCAAACCAAAGCAAACTCACTCCATAACAATCACTTAGTTACATCAAATACACATTATACTTCACTTATACATCAATCAACACATGAAATATGCATCAACCCTTCAAGAATTGGTCCATAAAACCCCATATATACATACATGCTTCCAACCTTCATGAAATTCAATATGTTCATGCAATTCCACTTCCTTTTCAATCCTAAGCATGCTTCTAGCTCCAATATGCATGAATTCATCAATTACTCCATAAACCCTACACAATCACAACTCAAGAGATTCATCAAATTCCCAAGTTATACCTTGAAGCCAAGAAGAAAGGATGAAATGAAGATATGATGATGTTGATGATCCTATCTCCACAATTCCTTAAAATCTAGCTTGAGTTATGGTGAAATCCTCCTTCTCTTCCTTGGTGTAAATACCGGTATTGAGTGTGTGAAAGTGTGTGGGATTTTATCTCTTGAATGAAATGGAAGAGATACATGATATACACCAAAGTCTTGCATGAATATGTGTGTCTCTCCACAATTTGCACATAAGTCCCCCTAATATTTGAATTAATGCAACAAGTCTCATCTCTACACAAAAGATCACTTAACCCCTTCGTGTTATAGAATTAAGTTCACAATTTATGAAATGATCAAGTAAACATATAAGAGCATTTCATCACATTAGTAATTAATTCACGTAAATTTCACGTTAAAAGAAATTTCACATAAGTTAATGAAAATAAAATATATGAAAATTATAATAATAATGCATAATGCATAAATGGAAAAACCGGGGCGTTACAAAATAAAATATATGAAAATTATAATAATAACGCACAATGCATAAATGGAAAAACCGGGGCGTTACAACTCATACATTATAGTGGTGAAGAAAAATAAATAAATAAATAAGGAAAAAAAAAAAGATCAAGAGTCCATGACACCACATTTGTCTCTCTCGCTTAACATATAGTATTTATATTAAAATATGATAGTAAAAAATAAATATATTAATACACCAAGTTAAGAGCGTTTTAATTATTATAAATTGATTTATGAAATTTAATTTCATAAGCATGTATTCCATGTTAAAATTTCTTTTAAAAAATAATTTGAGGTAATTATTTAAATTAAAAACACTCTCTAAATTTAAAAAAAAAAAAAAAAAGTTAAACCGAGTAAATATAGCAGGTTGAAAATTCAAATTAAAACAAATATTGTATAATGGCAACAACTCTTTATTTTTGTTTTTGAACTCATAGGCTCGGATCTTACTATAAATATTATTTCTTTCTTTTTTCATGTAAAATAAATAAAATAACTAAAAGTATTGATTTTGGTTAAAAAAACCAAAGTGAGACTTATTATTAATTTTAGGGACTTAAATGTCACTTTCAAAAGATTGAGGACTAAAATGATACAAAGTTGAAACTTTAGGGACCATTTTAGAACTATAAATACTAAAATGACATAAATACCCTTGAGTAAAATAAAAAAATTCAGTAGAATTTGATTAGAAGGACTTAAGTGAGACGAATTATTAACTTTAGGAACTCAAGTGTCACTTTTAGAACATTGAGGACTAAAGTGATACAAAACTGAAACTTTAGGGACCAAATGTGACATTTGCTCTAAATTATATATATGTGAATGATGATAGAGTCAAAATCCCGTGATTAAGAAGGTTAATATTGAAGTCCCATATAAATTAGGAGTGTTGATAATCCTTTAATTTAAAATTATATTTATATATTCAGTTCTAGAAATGGAACATGAATACTCGACTACTTGTGACCTATTGACTTTCGAATTCTGGCTTTGTCATTATGTAGATTGTAGGGTCACCAAATTGTGAAGCATTATATTATTGGTCATGTCTTTCATTTTATATCTAAAGAGCAAGTAATTTTTTATGTCATTTGAACATACCGATTAATTTTTCGGGACTATATAATTCAGTAATGGAATATATTTTTCAAATTCGGTCACATGGTTTTCTTTTTTAATAATTTATTGCATGACAAGTATTCGATATAAACATCGAATACAATATAATATAATATACTATTTTTAAATGTATTCTTGCATTTTATGGAATGTATATATGGGTTTAAATTTGTATGAGCACGCAAAGATGATGAGGATATTTACCTAATAAAACTTAGCGTATGCTTTAACATTATAATTTATAGCCATATATATTGCCACTAATTTTATTGAAAATACAGATTAATTAATTAATTAATAATTATTTATCATGTGAAGTGTTAGGTGGGAAGAAGCTATTCTCGTGACAATTTATTACCGGTTGAGTAGAGTACTTCTATAGGTACATCATTATACATTGTTGATTTTCTTCGAAAACCAAACTTAATAATAATATTATTATAAATTTTAAGCAACTTGGGAAAATAATGAACGGCTTATAGAAATATCATTTTAGCGTTTCATATGGCTCATTTTGGATAATTTTCACATAGTAAATTTAAAAACCTTATATTCATATTGTTGTATACATATTACCATGTCCGTATTCATACACTATAAATTAAAATATATCACCCAACCATATAATTCATTTTTTTAATATGATACAAATCAAGAATAACTACATTTACATTTTTAAAATTTTTATCTAATTACACAAATATCTTTTATTTTTTAAGCTTTAAAGTATATATTATAAAAACTTCTCCAATCAAAAATTTTTATTTTATTTATATCGATGAATTTTGTTATAATAGCATGTGTTACGCTAAAATATAATCTCATCATATTTCATAAGAAATTCTCAATTTCTCAAATATTATGTACAATTTTGTTTAGTTAAAATGAGATATGAGCGTTTATCTCAGTGTACTAATCTCAACAAAGCACAAGAAATTAAGAATGCATCATCAAAACTTGTATTTTTGATGCAACTTTTAGAAAAGAACATTTAAATTATTGAGAGAAAAATATAAAATCATGTGTAGTTAGTCAAAAATGATGATGTGAATGAGAAGTTAAACACAAGAGTTCTCAGTTCTCACCCACCCAACTAAAGTAACAGACCACCTAATGGCATCGCATCGGTAAACCAATTCAAAGCTGCAACATGAACATACATGAGTCATACCAGTCCACTACACAATCTTGATTGATTGGAATCTATGATATACGGATACGGACAGGGACGATATAAACAAATAATACGAATATGACTATATATATATATATATATATATATATATATATATTTAAATTTTGTATGCGATTAGTATCAGATATGGTGTTCGATATGAATGTTCTACACGACAAGATACGACAAAATGATATTTTTAGAAGTATCCGTACACAGTGTTCGATACGAATATTCTACACGATACAATATCATAAAATAACATTTTTAGAAGTGTCAATGGATTATAAATTGGAATTCTTGAATTTTATGTAATTAATTGCCACTTCTAAACGTCTTAATTAATTCATACAACGTGTTGGTTTTAATCAATAACCAAATCACATAATTAACATATTTAGAATTTTGTGCCATAGGGAATATGATTCCCACAATGCTTTATCATCAATAATTGAAGTATAAATGAATAATTTATTATATATTTGAAAAAAATCATTAGACACTCATATATACATTACATCAGGAATAACTTCGGGGTTTGAATTCACCAAGTTATCATAGTTCAAAGGGGACCAATTTCTTTTGAGGGTAATTTAATTTGTTGGTTTATAAAAGTGAAATGGTATATATTATATATAATTCACAAATATTAAGGTGGGTTGGCTCCAATAAAAGGTATAAATCAATAAAGTAAATCTAAACTTACGCAGAAATTTGTAACGATGAAATAAAACCCTAAGATCTAAGTCAATTACGAAAATATTCCTCATACATGAGAAATTACAAAAGCTACCATGAAATATGAAATTTTTCATAATTTCTTAGAGTATTTTTCATAATCTTGGTCCAAATATTAAAGGAGTTTCTTATAAATTTTTAAGAATTCATACTCGCGGAAGAGACTATTAAATTCACCACTAAAATTTTGTATAAATACCCATATTGTATGCCCTCTAAACCTCGTTAGAATGCTCTTGGAGTATTACAATGAGTTATAATAAACCGTAATTTTGGATTAAATTTGTCTTGATCAAATCATTATAAGAAAGAATATGTCATATTTTGTTGTGTGAGTCAGATAAGATCAACCATTATAAGAAAGAATATGACATATTTTATTGCACGAGTCAGATAAATTTACGAAAATTGATCAATTAAATAATAAATGTGAAACATTTAATATATAATTAATTTAGTAAGCATAAGAGTGAAATATTATTTTTTGTTTATAAAATAATAAATATAGAACATACTTCAAACAATAATTTTCGATTAAATTTGCCTCGGTCAAACCATACAAGAAAGAATATGTCATATTTTGTTGCGGCAGTCAGATAAATTTTACGAAAATTGTCAATTAAATAATAAATGTGAAACACTTATTATATAATTGATTTTGTCCAACCATAAGAGTGAAATATTACTTTTTTATTTATAAAATAATATTGGATTAGATTTGGCTCGATCAAACTATTACAAAAAAGACTATGCCATATTTTATTGTGTGAGTAAGATAAATTTTACAAAAATTAATCAATTAAACCATAAATGTGAAACACTTGTTATATAATCGATTTAGTCCGACCATAAGAGTGAAATATTATTTTTTATTTATAAAATAATAAATATAAAACATACCATGAACGGTAATTTTGAATTAAATTTGTCTCGATCAAACCATATATTATAAAAAAGATCAATATATCATGTTTTGTCATGTGAGCCAGAAAAATTTCACGAAAATTGATCAATTAAACAATAAATGGGAAACACTAGTTATATATTCGATTTAGTCCGACCATGAAATATTAATTTTCTATTTAAAAGTAAAATACTAAATATATAAAATCACCAGGGGGTATTTTCGGAATACGAGCCAAAGTCAAGACAAAGTCTGACGGCAAAGATTAAAAAACCCCACAAAAAATATTCGAAACCCGGAATAATTGTCCCGTTCGCGTAATTAAAAAAATCATAGTCATGCTCCCAAACAGTTCTCTCCACTCCCACTCACCACGCGAAAATACCGATCTACCCCCAACGCCATCTCATTTCCCCCCTGCACTCTCGGTAAATAACGTTTTCGATCAAGGCTCTTCTCGTCCTTTCGCGAAATTACTGTAATTATATCAACTGGTAAATAAATATATAGTCTAAAATTCTAAATTACTATAAATTGTTGTTAGAAAGAAAAGGCTATACTTTTTGTCAGTGAGAGAGGAAAAGCACGCACTCACACGCTCACTCTGTGAAGGATCCGCCATGGGAGAAGAGGATAATCGGAGCTCGGTTGAGGATATGGAGGAAGGTAATTCGAAGCCGCCGGATGAGGGGGAAGCGGTGGGTGATTTGGAGGAGAAGAGAGTGGAGGGAAACGATCAAAGGAGGCGGGGGAGTGAGAATAATAGCAGTGATTGTACAGCTGAGAAAAGTAGTACTGGAGAAAGAGGAGAATTGCGAGCTTCTCAGTCGGAAACCCTAACGTCCGTACAGATTTCGCGGAGTGTTTCCCGGTCTGATGTTAAGAAATCGCCGGAGGTTTTGTCAGGTACGTCTCAGAAATTATGAATCATTTGTTGTACTGCGGGTTTCTTTCTTATTATTATTTTTTTTTGGGGAGGTTTTAGGTTTTAGCTGGAATGAAGAATTTTGTTATGTGCGAATTCTCTTTCTCCTTTTTTGTTTTTATGGTCAATTATTTGATTCTGTGTGTGTTTGTGTGTGTATGCGTGCATGTGTACGTACGAATTGCGATTATAAGTGAGTGAGATGGTGATTTCGTGAATTTGGGATGGTGCAGAGGTTCCTGTGGAATACTCTCTGCAACCGCTGCAGGCAACCGAAGAATTGAAGGTTAGAACTCTCGTAGTGTTCAGACTTTTAATTGTCACGTCGTCGACAACGGGAAAAAAAACCCAAAGAGTTCTGTTGTTTAAGAGCATCTCGTGGTCCTTGTTATGAGACTAAATTTTTTGAGAACTGCTATAATTTTTTATGAGAACATCTGCAGAATTGGGTCGATTAAAGTGAGTTGACCTATGTTTTTGTAGCATAGTAGTTAAAAAGGAAAAAATGCAAAGAGGATTTTTTTAGCATCACTAGCACTACAGAATCTTCATTATGTATCAAATATTTTAGTGATGCACTACAGAATCTTCATTATGTATCAAATATTTAAATATGATCAATAATAACTATTTGCCTGAAATCTTGTTAGATCTAAGTCTTGCTTATAAATTAGTTGTTTCCCTTGGTGGTTTCTTGAAATAGGTATGAAATTTTGCACATTAGATTGGGTCAGCTGCCTTTGGGTAAAAGGAACTTTCTTAAGAAATTCACCTCAAAATCTTTTTTGAACAACATATTTGCATCAGCTTGCTGAAATGGGTAGTTCTAGAATATCAGGAAAAATGCTCCCTTTTTTCTTTTTATGTGTCTTAAACTGGCAAAAGAACATAATCCCGGATGCATAATTGCTGGACATATTAAATGTGTCAGTTACTGGATGAAGTTTATTAACTTTAATGCTAGCAAATCCATTATATTGTTCTTGTTCACTCTTATATATAAATATATATGTGCATGCGCACACGCACTCATATATGAATATTGAAATAATGGCAAAAGCACGATGTACCTATGTTTAAGTACAAGTTTCCATGTTGGTTTGTTATTGCCATAGGATCAAGCAAGTACAGTCCATGAGGATCCTTTGAAAGGTAAATCTGCTGAGTCTTCCCAACTCCAGATGATGGCACCTGGTGGTCCGTCCAAGTTGGAAACTTCGTCAACATCTTTTACCGGGTCCAGTTCGTCCATTCTACATCCAACTCTACCGGGAAAAGAAATGCAACTGGTAAAGAATGGGTACAGCCCCTGCTTTGGAGACCAGGACAAGCAGAGTTCTGCGAGCCCGAAACCATTGTCTTCTGTGCCCAAGCTAAAGACCCCAGATGGTTATAACTGGCGCAAGTATGGTCAAAAGCAAGTTAAGAATCTAGACGGTTTTAGAAGCTATTACAGATGTACATTCTCTGATTGTTATGCTAAGAAGATTGAGTGTTGTGATCGCTCTAATCGTGTCATAGAGACCGTTTATAGAAGCAACCACAATCACGATCCTCCTCAGAAAGTAAATAGTGCCAAAGAAGATAGGCCTGCATTGCCATTAACTCTTGTTAATGGGAGGGATGTTTCAACTCATACAACAAATAAGATTAATGATCCGGTGCCATCTATTTCTTCTAAAGGACCTTTACCAGATGATCAGATACCGGAAACTAAACAGCAGGACTCATGTGGTTCTGATGAGACCACAGAAATTAATGTTGAGGACCATGTTGATGGACCAGAACTTAAGAGAAGGCATGTTTCTAGTTATGTTAATAGTCATAACTTTTTATTGTTTTCTAATATCCAGCCGATAGTTGTTACCAGATGAGCCTGATACTCTTTCACCTCTATGAATTGCCAGGCAGAAGAGAAGTTCCACTGATGAACTGAGCTCCCTTCCTAAAGCTGGAAAGAAACCTAAATATGTTGTTCATGCGGCTGGTGATGTGGGAATATCAGGTGATGGCTACAGGTGGCGCAAATATGGGCAGAAAATGGTGAAAGGGAATCCTCATCCTAGGTACTCTCCCAGTCATCAGTATTGCTCTTCAGTATTGACCCTTAACTTGGCTTAATTTCACTGAAATCATTGGCCTGATTACTCTGTTTTAGGAGCTACAGAGACCACCTCTGTGTCTCCTCTGCACCAAATGGTCCTTTGATTATCCTGAATAGTGGTTTCATTATTTGGTGCTTAATTCAATGAAGAAGTTGTATATGTATCACTGTTCATACAAGAAACGAGTTTTTCAAGTTTGTACTTCTTTGTCAGTACGGTAGATGTTCAAATCTTGATGAATTACAGAACTTCTGCATATCTGGGTGGCATGCTCTAAGAATCTAACCCCCTCTGCCCATGTGGACTACTCAAAAGAAACCAGAAACAAGAAGATAGTAAATAGAAAATATTAAGCTTGTGCTCCTAAAAACACATGCATATCTGGATGCTTATAATGTTTTCCTTGAATATGTAGCCTGATTATCCCTTTTACTGGTGAAATAACAACTGACATCTTCTAGCTTAGTTAGATTGCTTCAGTTATGTGTATCCATTATTGCAGATAATTTCTTAGGGTATTCGTGCTGGATATGAGGACACCAATTATTCCAGCAGGACTTTTTAGTTATGACATCCCATGATTAATGGACATTTGGAATGACATTTGAGACTATTTAGATTTTGGTTAAGTTCAGGGTTAATACGCACATATAAAATAATTACTTCTTTAAACATAACAAAGGCAACTTAAAGTCATATAGTGCAAGACTGTTTTGCAGAATGTGCCACAGAGGAAAATTGTTGAGTCCTTGATCTAAGGGATTGATGTTAAACTTGTAGCTAGTGACACCAAATGAAAACCCTGAAGCCACTATCTCGGGAATAACTGAATAGCATCTCCTTGAAGCATAAATGAAGTGTTCTTTATCCTAACTTTCTGTGAGCTCCTACACCTGCTGTGAGCTTAACTGTTGTTTACCATATCATGTTATAATTTTTATCTTTATATCTTAAACATAAAAGTATCTTTGCATGTCATTTTAATCATGAAATTTGCTGGTGAATTATGAGACGTTTGAGATTTTAGACAGTGCTAAAGGGTAGGATCTTTGTCTGAGCTAGCATTTTCTATAAGATGAATATTTGCACCTATTGTATCATATGCTTGAGTGTTTCTTTTACATGAGCAATGTGACAAAGAAAGAAAGAGATGGTAGAAATCTATCTACTACTTTCTTATTTCTTTGAAAATAATATGCTAAGCACACATGTAATCTTTGTTCCGATTACATGTTATGCATAATTTCACTTGTTGTCGCTGATTTTTGGAATTGTTTCCTTATAAAATAGTTTGGATAAAATCCCAGCTGTAGATCCACTATTATTATCACACTTCTTAGCAAAGAAAAAGCAAAGTTGCAATATTTTTCTCTTTCACAAAAAAGACCACTACTCTTTCAAAAGTGGTAATTGTATGAACTTGAGAAGTTGAATTAAGGTGAAATCCATAGTGAAGTTTGTTTAGTACATTAACATAAATGTAGAAGGCATTAATCATACTTGGTCATAGCCGCTTTATGTTGTAGAACATATAAGTAACATATCGCAAACAATTGTGTCTGACAATGGTGTTACAGGTTCATCTTTGTACAGTTCTTCATGTGATAAATCATTATAAATTAAAGATTCTTCGACGGTCATATTATAAGTATTAAAAAACAGCTGTGTATCGAAAGTTATGCATGATTTTCATTGAGCAGTTTATTTTTATTGTTATTTTCTTTTACTCCCTGATCTTAAAAGTTCCTTTGCCAATGGCATCTTGTACCTAGGACCATATCCCTGAACCCATCTGACCTCTGAACCAAACAACTTATGCTGCCAATAGGAATAATCTGTTGGTAAGTAAATGAAAAGTTTAGACATGAGGCAGAAAATGTGGCTCCTGGGGATGGACACCCTTGTAGCTCAAGCTAAATTAGCAGAATACAAGCATAGAGACTTACAAGACAGCCAAATGTATATATGGTTGTATTCCAACGTTTATATTTGTTGTGTGCGCATGTGCAGACCTTAGAGCATTCATTCTAGATGTTGTTTCTGAGTACCCACTTCAAATTCTATACAGTACGTACTTACCAATGCTTCTGATACATATCAAACATTTCCAATGTATTTTTATTAACTAAATGTATACACATATGACCAACGGCTTTTTATCACTGATATAATTCTCTCTGACACGAATTATGAAGTATTAGTATACTCCTATCCTCAATGAAAGTTTTATCACTCAAATTTAAGTAATGTATCTTTTCCTAGTTCCATCCTGATTTTTTTAATTTTCTTTTAGTGGTGTATGTATCATACATGTCTTGTTCTTTAATTTGTATTCATGCACCATAGGTCGAGTAATTACTCTATTAATAAACTACCATAAAATGCACGCGTCGGAGTTGGTTGCTGCTTCCACTGCCAAAAGGAATAGTTTCTCATTTCAACATGGGATAGAGCGTAGTGTTAGGAACCCGGTCATATTAAAATGGCATAGATCTTTTGATCCTGTTACTACTTTCTGTCTATATTTTCCTCAATGAGTAGAACTAATCAAGATACTCCGGATTATGTCACCTTTTTGTCCATTTAAATTTATTTCAGGAACTACTACAGATGTACATCAGCCGGATGTCCTGTTCGGAAGCACATAGAGAAGGCGGTTGATAACACAAGCGCATTAGTAATAACATACAAGGGTGTTCATGATCATGACATCCCTGTACCAAGAAAGCGTCACAGCACAAAGAGTACACCTCTTCTTGCTGCTGCTGCTGCTAACCCTGTCTCTCTGGATAATTTGCAAACTGATAAACCAAAACCTTGTCAGAATCAAACCCAATGGTCAGTCGATAAAGAAGGCGAACTGAAAAGTGAAGCATTGAATCCGGAGAAGGGGAAAACATCAGAATCAACAAAAACCCTTTTGAGCATCGGGTTTGAAATCAAACCTTGTTGAAACCCACTATCATATCCTAGTAAGTTATTTTTATTTTTGTCTTTTCTCTTCGTGATATCTTTTAATGTTTCATTTTGTTGTAGTTTTAGTCTAGCTTGTTCTGCTAGTGTGGGGATTCCTCTTAGCCAAAAAACCCCCTTTTAGTTTTAGTATGGTACTCGCTAGCAGTAGAGTGTAACATTGGTGCAGTGGTTTCTGTATATTATTGTGGAACTAATGGATCAAATGCTTAATTAAAGAAAGTTGTGTGCATATAGTTATAGCCCATTAAAGTGTTAGGTGTAAAAGTTCTCCCTTCTCAGGGACTCGAACACGATACTTCTACAGTTTTACTTAATTATAGTGCGAACTGTTACTACTTGGTTGTATCGGATTTCTGCTGTTTGTTATGCCTGATGGAATATAAGTCTCTGTTATAAAAGTAACAAGTGGACAAAATCACCCGACATTCATTTGAATTAAGTTGAATATGGACTTAGTTTCTGTCCTAATACACTCTCACCATAAAAGCATGTGTTGATGCTTTAATGCGCCAAAGGTTAGGTATAAGAGTAAATCAGTAAAAGGAGTTTACTAGTAGCAAAGAGACAATAGTTGTTGGTGGTATTATTAAGGAAAACATAGGTATCCTATGACATCGTAGGAGACCCTTTTGATTAATTATCAGTGATGGTTTGATCCTCCAAAGGACAATTCAAGCAGTGGATCACTTGTTTAAATGGTATTTTAACCGATCAAACACATGCCGAATTGAAAATTATCTTCTTGTGATATGATTGGTTGAATTCAATCGAGTGGGATCCGAGTTAGAATCTTAGTTTAATTCCATACTTTTGTAACTGATTACCATTTTGCAATGTGATATTAATCACAAAAAACTGCGGAAATTTTCTTTGTTCCATAACCAGTTTCGATAAAGGTAAATCGAATAGAAAAGTTGGTACATGGTATTTACATTCTAGATATCTATAATTAGCCATTTGCACTGAGCGCCTTGCATAAAGACTCTTCAGAAATGGATATTAACAAACATAATTTAGAAACAGATACGAATCAATGCATTTGCGAAGATAAAACTCATCTTCCAAATCCCTGATTCTATATCTGAGGTTTACAGTCATGGAATCTGAAGCAGCTCATGAGATGGTCATTTGTTATTCCAGCAACCTGCATGAATGAGTAGATGACTGTGGGGCCCACACTCCGGAAACCCCGTCTCATCAAGTCTTTGCTTATGGCTTCGGCCTTTGGGGTTTTAACCGGCACCTGTCGTGGGTAACGGAAATTGCCAACTATAGGCTTGTTATTCACAAAGCTCCAGATATACTTGGAGAATGATCCAAACTCTTCGATTACCTGTTTTAAGAAAAATATGCAGAAAATTAGGGAGAATTTCCAGAAACTTAAAGTCAGTATTTTTGAGCTTCTAACTTCTCTGGGTTAAGAATGTTTCAACTGCCTGTCCAAACTTTTTAGCTGATTCTATTTCAAAACAGTCTAACTTTTACTACCAACATAGCATGAGGATTGGCCTAATTACACAAACTTCCCTCAAGGTTTGAGATATTACGGAAACTTCCCCTGTCATGGAATTTTAATTACATCGGACCAATGAATTCCAATAATGTCATCTCTAATTTATGAAGATACTATTTTTCACTTAAATTTTATTGATCAATGTGTTAAATTTTAATTTATGAAAATGATAGCAGTCATTAGGCCCACCTTAGGGTATCCCAGGGGAAATTTTTGTAATTTCTAAAATCTTAAGGGAAGATTGTGTAATGAGGTCAAATCTCAAAATGCCAACGTAATATTCCACCTAAACAAAACAGAGGAGGTTAGGACCACAGATATATTATTTCTTTCCGCTAAATATACCTATCAATCAATCAATCAATCAAAAGTTATCTAAACAAATACAAGGCAAGTCAAAAGTGGTCCACATGTGAAAGAGATGCATAAAACATCATTGTATTTTGCATTATACAATACGGATATGACGATATAATTTTTTTTTGAAAATTTTCACTTGAGGAATGTCGGACTCAAGTGTCCAACACGACACGACAAAATGATAATTTTAAAAGTGTTCGTACATCATAGATTTTGCATGTATTTGAGATCACTAGTACCTACAAAAATAAGAATTTTAGTAAAAATTCTTACCTTGGATACTTGATGAGCATTTTCAACTATCGAACGCAGCTTAAGCTCTGATAGCAGGGATCTTGCACTGCTTCCGGGTGCTAATATCTCCTTTTCGTTCAACTTCGCAACAGCAGTTGGATCGAAATCACCAAACACTTCCCTGAATAGTTACATAAGTCGTAATTGAAAGAAAATGAGCTACGATATTGTGACTTTTAAAAAGAATTGTAGTCGTTGTACCTGAATAAGTGCCTGGTATTGAGAATATCAGACCATGTGAGCTCAGCCAAAGACATGGAAAGGACAAGATATTCAAACAGTTTCCTGCAGATGACAAAAATATTATTCAGAAAGATGATGTAGTTCCAGAGAAGTAGCATGGAGATTCTTGTAAATGAGTTTTGCGAAGAATTAATCGACGTACTTGTCATCGTGTGTGGGGACTCCCCATTCTTCATCGTGAAAAGCATTATAAGATGCATCTGAACCACGTAAGAAAAGTTGGAGGTGAATTTGCGGGCATTTGAATGCATGATAAGTACTCGTGCAGTGTATTTTCATTTCTTACCAATGATAATCACCAAACACAGTAGCAAGCTAAAGTTGAAACACACGATCAATATGGTTACTTTCATTTACTTGATCGAGTTAATTGCACCGAGTTAATTACACCTAACATCATGTAGTATGACTAACGCGGATGAGAAATGTTGTGAAATTCGATTTTGAATCAATTACGATAACAAACCCTGAGGTATGCTAATTACACAAACTTCCCCTCAGGTTTTGAAAATTACTGAAACATCCCCTAGACATTGTTTGTAGTTAGAAAAACTTGACAGAACTTGCCCATAATGCCCCTCTTATTTCTGTAAAAAAATAGAACTTTGACAAATAACTGCAAATGATAATAGAATTTTCAAAGGAAAAATGGGTTTTCGTCATCAAAATAGGTTCATCCACTCAACAAATACAGGGGATGTTTCTGTAAGTTCCCCAATCTGGGGAAAAGTATGTGTAATTCACTCATACCTCATGTATGCCAATGTAAATTCTCTTTAAAATTTGCACCGAAAACTTCTGGCGTATCTGATGCACATTGACCAGAAAATACATGCATTTTTCCCAAACAGAGGAGAGCATGAATAGCTCAAATACAACAATAAAGCCAACAACAACAATCATCTATGTTATACAAAGTAAAACTCACCGGTGGTGGCTGTAATCCAGTGGCACCTCGATTTAGCCTGTCCTTGCTCAAACAATGATGCTTGAACAACATTTGCAACACCACCACCACCATTTCTTGGCTTTAAAACAGCCAACTCCTTCTTCCCATGACATCTACTGTTTGTTCTACACATCCTACCCGTTGAAGCCCGACTACGAAACGAATCAGTTGAAGCATCAGACGAAGACGAACCACTTTGTGACGAATTAGAACCCAAAAATGACTCGTTTTTACCAAGGACCGAGGGTGATTTTGAACCAACAGGGGAAACAGCTTCCTCCGCTGAATTATCTGCGCTTTTCAAAGGCCTTAAAACGGGTTTTCGGGCATTAGTCAACTTTCGAGGCTTGTTTGAGCCCGAACCAAAAACGGGCCTCGCCTCCAAATCAGACTTATTCATTGACCTCACTCTAGTAGCCCCAGACATAAGAGAGAATACTATCTTGGATAACTATCAAGAAGATATCTACACTGTTCCACCAATTCTAACAGTTTTTTTCATGACTATTATGCAATCCCAACAGTGCAGGTACAATCATAATCTCCATTGAATAGGCAAATTTACTGACAATGAAAAAACTCAACTAATTGTAGTTGTTGCATAAATTTCAACTTCAAGAATTTGAATGTGCATTCCCCACATCAACAACCGAGGCTCTCAAAACCGAAAATAGGCTAAGAAATCTCCATGTCAACGAAGAACACTGAAACCCTTTGCTCAAAATGCAATCTTTGTAACAACCCACAAAAAATTTTCAGAAAAGAACTACAAAGTACGAGCCCATTTTCAAACAAACACAATTATACATCATATTTAGACTCGGACCGAGGCTTCGGAACTTGATTCACTCATTTACACCTATATACATATATACCCACACAGAGAAACAATACTAGAAAATACCCTTTATATAGAAGTAACGACACCTGTAAGCTGTAACAAGGAGCTGTTTTAGGAAGTAAAGAAATGGCAATTTTTTTTCAAATATTAAAGTGGTGAGACTTGGAGAAGAGAGATTCCTTTCTGCAAAATATTCTGCAACTTTGGCCTTTTCTGAGCTTTTATATTTTGAAAATTTTAAGCAGGAATTTAAAGCTGATGTTTATCGAGTGAGTGATAACGGTAGCAGAATGCTGAAATTAAAGAAAGAAAAAGAAAGTTACTCCATTTTTTTCTTTTTAACAGAAAAATGAAAGGAGTATTTGCTTGGAAAGCTCATTGAGGGGGAGAGGGAGAGAGAGAGAGGGGTACTTGAGTCATAAATCTAGGCCTTTAATCTCGAGGGTTAATTTTATTTTAAAATATTTTAATTTTTACATTTTAGTAACTAATTTTTAAATATTATTATATTTAAGTGTCTCTCATCAATAAAAAATTGGTACTAGTCATTTTATTATTGACCTTATCTAAAATTGGGCATTTAAAATGCAATAAAATTTAAAAATTAGATACTAACGTATAAAATTTCAAAAAAATTAGATATTAAAGTACAAATTCTCAAACATTGCGTGCAAAATAAAATTAACCCATCTCTTAAATTACACTGACCCCTTCTTATTAAAGTTATAGCGAAGTACATTAGAAGGGGTATCAGTTTGATTAACCAATTGTGCAAAGGCAACTGTTCAACAGAAACTCGATCCGATTTCATGGTTTCAATTTTGTGTTTCTTATCATATTTTATTCACGTAAACACTTTAAGTATATTGATAGACATTCCAAATTAAGAGAAAGAAAAAAATTATTATATAAAAAATTATCCTTTTCTAATTTGAATTGTCTACAACTACACTCCACACGCAGGGATGAGTGAGATGAAAAATGAAATCCATTAATTTGGTCATGTCATTGTTTATGGAATTGTAGCGTTTATATTTGTTTCTTTTTTTTGAATAGCAATATTATTAGCATTTATTATTTAATTTTACGAATAACGTAATATACTCAAATCTATTACACTAATTTTGTAAAACTTTTTCAAAAGTTCTGTAGCTCTTTGGTTTGATTTACTTTATGGATTGGAGCATCTTTCCCTCCCAAAACTTATGAAATAACCAAAATGAAAATATCACATCCATATTTTAAAATCAATGACCGGTTTTAGGTATTCACTTTGCTTGCTTAGACTTACTTAACCTTTTACTTTGCCAAAAAGTTGCAAGAACTTCTCAAACGAAGACAAAGATTAGGGTTGCGGGTTACCTTACATTTATTAATTAGTACACTTCCCGCACGCCCAGACCCAATCATTCGGGATCTAACATGGAGCTTAAAACTCATTTCAATTCATTTTCAATTTAACAGGTTGCAGTCTGCTCTGATACCATGTAAAAGTTTGTACTTGACCTAACTCACCTCAAAAGTTAGCTGATGAGTTGAAAGTTGTCTTATATTTATTAACTAACTAATACATGGTTTTTATATTTTTTTCAATATGGAATGTTAACATACGTAGTGGTATATTTTTGTCATTAGTAAGGCGACACTGACCATCTGGTGAAATTCTAAAATTGATCGACTTTTTTTACTATGTTTCCCTTTTGGTGTACTTTTTCTGGATATTGTAAGTTTGGTATTTTCCGCTTATTACAAAAGCGGAACTTTAAAAAAAATAATAATAATAATAATTTTATTACGTTCCGCTTTTCAGGAAGGCGGAACTACTGTTTATTGCCATTTTACAACGAAGAGCCACGTGGATACGTTGACGCCGTGTGAACAAGGACTCTGCGTTTCAGAAAAGCAGAAGTGAGGAGATTTTTAAGGCGAGAAATTGACTCGCATTTGATTTATTCAGAATAATAAATAAAAGATAATTTTTACATTTCTGCTTTCCAGTACTTCCGCTTCCACGAAAAGGGGAATATGTTTTTTGTTATTTATTGCGCAGAGTACTCGAATACTAATATTCCTTTTTTTTTGGGGGATACAGCAATTCCGCATTTTTTAAAAGTGGAAATCTTTTTTTGTACGGAAGTTCCGGAAACTTTAAAAGAGGGAAGCTCTTATTCCTTTTTTTTTTTTTTTTTTTTCTGATAAAGTAATTCAGGGAACAAAGGGACTTTTTTTATGGCATTACGGACAGAAATCAAAGGTAAGTATTTCGAAATTTTAAATTAAGCCACCTTTTTTGGGAAACAAAAAAATGAAAGGTTATTTATTCAGATAATTAAATAAATCCCATTGTTTGGAAGGAAGAGTTTTGTAAATTATTTTTATACAACTCAATGTATTGCATGTAACTTCGTAGTACATGATGTTATAGATATAATATTACCAATGATATTGTGTTTTTTTTTTTTTTTTTTAACTTGCATGTAATAACTGAAACTATGTTGTGGAACAGATAACTTATCTTATTGCATTAGTGCACAACGTTTATAAATGTATTCGTAAATAATAGGAAAAAATTCAAAGATTGTCGAATATAGAATTGTGTATGTTGACATGAAAGTGTTATGTAAATTAAATTACATACTAAATTAAAAGAAAATATATGCAATAAGAAATAATTTTTTTATTTAAGACCAGAATTAGATTTAAACCATGCTACAATTGCTTATTACATTCTCGTTAAAATCATTGCAGTAGCAAAAGTTTACGTGAAGTAAAAAGCCTTCAATGCCTACCCCCACCTTGCTGCAGCTCTTGACCTTTCTCGAGTTTGAGAACGATCCATTTCCATGGGGAATCTATGAGTACGGTCTCTGCCTGCGTTTCCCCTCCTTGTCCCAGCTCTTCTAGGTCGTTCCTCGGTCGTGTTGATCAAATTAAAAGAAGCCTCTGACCAATATTCTTCATCCCAAATTGGGAAAAACCCACCTTCGTAAGTTGTCAGGTAGTGATCACCTCATAATACCATGCCACAAACTCCGACAGAGGAATTTTAAATGATCTGACAGTCTTCATGACATGTGAACATGGTATTCCATGACGCTGCCAAAACCCACAAGTACATGTTTTATCGTTCAAGCAGACAATTTGTTTCTGGGAATGGCCCCCCGATGCAGGATTCTAGGTAATCACTTCTGCTCTGTAATCCCTATGGTCAAACAACTGAACAGTATGATGACCACAATTTTGTAGATTTGTTTCCAACACGGTCCATGCATAATCTGTCCAGTGATGAGTAAGTGTTTTGGAGTGTAAGCCACTCTTTTGGCGGTCCACAAAATAACCTGTCGTGCGGTTTAAAGTAGCCTCTACTATCGGTACGATTGGCAGACGCCGAACATTTTTTAGCATACCGTTGAAGCACTCTGAGATGTTGGTTATTGTCATTCCACACTGCATCCCTCCGGCATGTGAAACTGTCCACATTTCTGGCTCCAGATTGTTAAACTACTTGATTGCATCTTGGTCTTGAAGAGAAATTTGCCTCATTATTCGGTTAAATGTTAATTTGTCCATCGCCTCTCTTGCATGCCAACATAGATCCTTCAAATTCTGTTCAAGATAGGCTTTGTAAAAATTAGAGCATATGTGTCTGAGGCAGTATCTGTGGCACCCTAACGGCTCGTTGAATTCAGGTGTTGATGCTACTGCTGATAAAATCGCCCTGTGCCTATCAGATATAAGGCAGATATACACAATAAGAAACGCCATGCTGTCTCTGTTTCATCATCTACCAAGGCGTAAGCCAGTGGGAGGATATTCTGATTGACACTTTTTTGCCCTAATGTTTGAGCCATTTTCCTAAGTAGTCTGTTAACTACTCTAGGGTAATATAAGATCTAATCAGTTGATGCATGTTTAATTACAAACAGTTTTCATTATATGCTACCAATGAACTACATACAGCGTAGGAAAGATAGAATAAGATATGACATTTCATGCCATCTTATAACAATAGCCAATACCCAAAAAAAAAAAAAAAAAAAAAAACCAAAACTTTAATATTGGGAATTCAACCAAGCTTTAAAGGGGGGAGTTCTGTGTAATTTCAAACACTTGCATTTTCTAGCATTCATGGACTACATTACAAGTGACAAGTATATATGTTATGTATATAGAGGACCAATAAATCCAACATATAACATAAGTCTGATAATAAATACTACGAAAAATGTTTGATTAGACCGGGTAAAAAGACTCTCTTTTCCCCTAAACATACAACCATTTCCTAAATAGTATATTAAATCATTGAAGGTAATATATGATCTACTCAGGGGATATTTGTGTAATTTCAAAAATTTCTAATTGTAGGCTAGATGGACCTGAATTACAAGATTTAAAGCTTAAAACAAGTTTGAATTTTCATGCCATTTCATAGCATTCACCTTCATAATTTGCCCTTTTAAATTTCAGTCACATATCACCTTCAAAATTTGCCTACGTCACAGTCAAATACAAAAGATTTCCAAATGGAAAAGTTTATGGAGATCTAATTATTTCAGAAATGCTCTAACATATTTTAATTATCCTACCTTTTCCACTGGTAAATGAAACAAAGTTTAACATCAAACAGATTTTTGCAAGGTGCTTTTACAAAACCAACTGTATATGTACAGCACTATAGTATCAATTACTTAAACGAAACAACGTAACCCTTCTCAGTTTTCAAATCAATAACAGCCCCACAATTAGAATGGAATGTTTACACTGTTTGATTACCTATATGCATAAACAGTCTATTTTACATTACATAAAAATGAGAGCCTTATTGAATGTACACTGTTACAACCTCATTCAACATAAGTTTACTTTGATATGGTTAATAAGAGGATTGCTACAAATAGGTGGGCCAGTTTTGGTTAAACAAAGTGGACCGGTGTAAAAAAATATTCACTAATTGGATCTACAATTACCCCTTTATTGGTCTTAAAAAATATTGCTACAATATGTTGGGCCTGTTTTGATAATTGTAAGACAAACCAATTATCATCACCAAATCGTGGCCCTCTTACACAATCAGCCTCCCACATTGCCACAGAAATGGAAAAATCCACTGCTCTCTATGCATATGGATTAGGGTATTTCGGGACCACTAAAAGGACATTTTGGGGAAGAAGCAAAAGGCACCGACATGCAATTTTTAAACATGAGAAGTCTATGGGGACCATGAAAACGACAACATTTCACACAAATGGTCCAATATCTTAAATTTATTGCTGAAACCAACAAAAATGCCCAATTCCAAACATGTATATATATATATACATGGATCATACATTATATAACAGTCTACCCTGTTCGGCAAGAACATTCAACAAAAAGCCATAAAAACTAAAGATTATGATATAAGGGGTTACCTACACAATCGGATGTTGGAAAAATTGAATCAGAAAGCAACGAAAATTTTAAAATTTTCCAACAAAAGGATCGAAACTCGCAATCATGAATCCGAATTCGTAAGGTAAAGAAACTTACCTTTCAATAATCTTTCTTGAAGCGTTTCGAGCCACCTAAGAACGCTCTTCTCGTGCCTTGATCTCCTCTCCTTGGTAAAGCTCGAATCTTTAAAAACTTCTAACTTGAAGCTCTCTCTAGAGATAGTCCACCAACTTGACTACAATCTAACTAGTAAGGATGCTAGTTCTCTAGTTAGTGTTTAGGCTTAACCTAGGGTTTATTTGATCTTGGAGAAAGGATGGCGTTCAACACATGAACCAAGAAGAATCAATCAATCCCTAAGGGGAGCTCGAGCTCCCCTATATATATAGCTAGAGAGGGGCGGCCGAACCTAGTCCTTTTGGACTAAGGATTTGGTCCCTCTCTTTTATTACTTGATCATCAAGTAATTCCAAACCTTGATTTTGAATTCTAATTCAAATCAACTTTTAAAAGAGCTAAAATATCCAAAACCATTTTGGATAATATTATACTTTATTTATTAATAAATAAATAACTTATTTATCTAATTAATTAATTCATAATTAATTAAATAGATTAATTTCTCCAAAATAAGACTTTCATTTTAATTCAAAAAATTAAACAAAAGTCTATTAAATAATTAACACATTCATTATTTAATACAAAAATAATAAACACGTGTGACCCGCGTGTCCCCAAGGATACGTGCCAATCACGTGAACCACACGTGTGGAACCCTCTTGGTATGGTCAACTCGTTTAATCATTTTAAAGCCTTAACTCATATAACCAAGTTATTGTGTGTGACCCTCTAGGTTCTCAATTCAATTAGCAGTGACCCTAATTAATTAATTCACTAATTAATTAATCAGTCCACAGATTAAACGACCATAGTCTAGCAACAGGTGTTTAACCCCTTGCTGAATTGGAATGTCTCGATTCGACAAAACCTTTAAGTCATTGATTCATGTGAGATACAATCCTCCTACTTACTATCTCTCAACCAAGAACTAGGGTAAGGGAATAATCAGAACCCTAATAATCTGGTCTTAAAGCTAAGTGCATTACATATCCATTTGATCTCAATCCAAGAAACCCTTTTCTTGATGTCTTGATCTATTGCCTTGGCCAAGGACTCCATATGGCATATGAATGACTTACATAATAAGAGATCACCTTGCAAATGCAAGTGTAGGTCCTTTCTTGATTCTCATTTACTTTCATGAATCACTTGTGCAGCCCCAGCATAAGCCTTGAATCAGTTGTCTAAGGCGACACCCTTTAAAGCTTATACCTAAGACTACAGAGTTAACTCATAAAGTGACATGAAACCTCAAGTCTAAGGATCAATTAATCACATCAATGACTCGTGAGATATTTCCTAATCTGGAAGTTTCCATTTTCTGAAATAGAAACTTCCTTTCCCATTTAGGAATCTTCTCACACGGGGCACCTCAGTGAACTTACTTATGGAAGTAAGCACCCTCATGTATCACGCACGCATCAACTATACACTTTGTACCTCCATGAAACAAGGTGGTCCTTCTTAAGGGCGTGATCCCACAAGCAAGTCTTAAAGGAGTCAGGTTGAAACTCCCACTGTCTGTAGGACTCATCAGCTTGGAGTATTTTACTAATCATGACTTATGTGATATAGGGCTCGTTTCATGAAACATTTCACCTAAATGGTAGAGTTCTAAAGTCATCAGGATTGGGGTAGTTCTCATATATGCACAACTAAAGTAAACGCATACCAAACAAGAGCATATAAAGAAATGTTGCCTCAATTCGTTATTTTATTCAAAGATTGTCTGTGATTACAATAAGGAAAAGTACAAAGCGGATATACAATCGGCTTTCTAGGGTACTATTCCTAACATCGGACACTGAAGGCGAGTATGGTGTTCAAGCAAGGCCCTATGATCGACGCATGACAAGGGAGGCGAGCGTTTGAACAAGCTAAGGCAGACGGCGGCCGACGATTTTTACCTATTGCGCTGGAATTACTGTTACCGGAAGGGGCAAATGGTAAAAATTCGAAAAAAGGGGAAATGTATTTCAGAAAGGGTTTCTTCTAGTAAGCATTATAACTTCGATATATTAAAATAAATTAAAATAAAAAGCCTAATGTATTTCGGGTTAACAGAGCCCTGAGTAGGGGTGTGCTCTGAGCCGAGCTGGATTGTGAGTCGTACAAGCCGAGCTCGAGCTGACTCGACTCGAACTCGAACGATGTCAAGCTCAAGCCAAGCTTAATCGAGATCGACTTCTGTGTCAAGTCAAGCCCAAGCCTATTTCTTTGCGGCTCGAGGCTTGCAAGCTATATATATATATTATAATATTTAATAATTTATATATATGAATATGCAATAAATTAATCTACATTTATATGGTTTAGTAATACTAAATATATGATATATTATATATTTTTATCTACTTATTTTGACAATAAATATGATTTAATAATATTGCAATTTAATCATTATAGCAATATATCATTCTATACAATACTACTAACATATTATTATGATAATATATAATATTTATTCAAATAAATAATTTAATAAAAAATAGATTCAATCTACTATAATAAATAATTAATTATATAAGTATATATCTTAATAAAATATTAGTTAATAATTTATTTGGTATAACTACAAGATATATAACATAATTTATTACTATATTATATATTATCTATAATATATGTATGATTCTTACTAAATTTTATATCGTAATATGTCTTAATAATATATTATTTTACAATGACACATTAGACCATATAATATTACTAATACAAAAATATATTCATAAAATATTCACTAAAATATTTAATATAATAAAATAATAAATATCATATACCATAATAACTAATTAATAACATAAGTCTATGTTTTAATTAAAATATTAGTTAATAATTTTTATTGTGTAATTTCATAATTTATAATTTATTATAATATAATTAATAATACTCATACATAATCTAAAATATCAAGTATAATTTATTAATAATGATATAAAACATAAAAATATTAATATACTATATATATTATATATCTTAATATCTTTGTTATTGTTTAATATTATTATTGAATGAGAGTTAACAAATATCCAAAAAAATTTATTGGCTCGTCGAGTCTGTAACTCCCCGATTTTCATTAATTAATTTCTTACGTTTCATTATAATTTTATAAATTAAAATTTTAGTACACTTTCATGGAGATATATCGAATCATGTCATTGGAAAATTATTTCAAGTCATAGAAAAATATTTATTATATGAAACAATTGCCGGTAATGCTTTAATTACCCAAATTGCCCCTACTTGATTATTTTCCTAACTTTGGGGACTTAATTGTATAACTTTTCAAGGACTTAATTGATTATATTTCAAAACCTTACATACAGCTTGATTGCATGACTTAAACTCTTGAGGGACTAAATTGTAATTTAAGCATTTCACATATTTCAAAATTGATGAATCACGTTATATTTCTTCCATAAGGTTCCTTGTTCATTTTTCAACCAAATTCATCGATCATTTGCTTTCCTTTCATAACCGAACCATAAGCCAAGAAAGAGAGAGGAGATTTCATCATTTTCATCCAAGAATTTCAAGAAATATTTCAAGATTTGGGAGCTCAATTACCATCATCTTCTTCTTTCTTCATTTCAAGGTTGGTATTTGCATGGTTGATGAATCTTGATCAAAGATGAATTAGTTAGGGTTTGAGAATTAATGCATAAGTGAGTTATGGACTGATTGAAGCATGACTATATGATTTTATCTTGATTTAGAGCTTGAATTATTGGAAAATTTGAGCTTGAGTGATCAAAAGAAACATGAACATGAAACTTGGAAGTCTTGATGATTTTTTCATGGTTTATGTGTTTAAGTGAGATATTATCATATCTTGAACATATATGCTTGAATATTACCAGAAATTCATGCCCTTTTAGTGATCAAACGTGAGCTTTGTTGCTTTGTTAATGTTTCCCGTAGCCATCCCCTGTTTCTGCTCTGTTTCCAGTTGCAGAAACTGGGAACGGCCATTCCCGCCTCAAGGCATTGTGGGAACGGTCGTTCCCACTCTTTTAATTCAAAGTGGGCTGGCGAACCTGGGAACGGCCGTTCCCATTTTGGCCTGCGTGCCGGAAGGGCCGTTCCCAACTTCAGCGTGTTTTCAAAATATAAAACGTTGGCGCGTTTTAAAGGGCCACGGGAACGGCCCTTCCCATTTTCAAAGGGAAGTCATAACGGCCGTTCCCACATGTCTGACAGAACAAAACTTTCTGCATAAAATCCAATTTTTAGCATGTTGATGCAAGGCATTCTTTGATCCCAAATTGCTATTATATGGTTGAATACATGTCAAAACAAGATATTTTCATGCCGCATTGTTCATTGCTCGTCATCTCGTTACATTTTCGCCATTCGTCATATTTGGTCCATGTAGGGTCAAGTCTCATGTATACATGTATCCCTTGCACATATCATCTTCTCGTGACGTGGAGCAGGGGCAGTACTGCAGTAGGCCGTGTCTCGACTTGCATTCTATCGGTAAAGGTGAGGTTTAGCTATTAGTTATCTAGAACCATATAACCTTTATGTGGATTTCGGCCAAATTACATATATATATATATTTATATCTTCATAATCGTTTTCCAATAACAAAGGATTTAATAACTACCCGTGTATCGTGTTACAAGTCGTGTTCTTTGAAAGTAAATCGTGATTCTTGAAACTAATCGTGTTCATAACAAGCAAGCCGTGTACCGTGTTATCGTGATTGAACCGTGATCATGTTTGGCGAATTATCGTGTATCGTGCAATATGGGCCCGAGAGTGAGTGTTTGAGCTAACCGGGAAAGCATAGGGCTGACGGGTAACTCACACACCTCTCTCACACCGTGGGGATGCCCCCTGAATCTACCAGGAGGTTTGGTGGAGGAAGGATTCCCGTACGTAGGAGTCATGCTCCCGACGTACATCGTGTTATCGTGGATGGTTTGGGCCTTGCAAACCCACCACCAATGGTGAAGGATGGATTCGTGTTATTGATCGTGTGCACCATAATGACTTGTATGATAACTTAATTAAATGAAAGTGTAACCCTTGTTCACTGTCGAGGTTTGGTTGGAGATCGTGAACGCCCCTCGCCAGGGCCACTGATGGTTATAACAAACATGATTATCGTGTTAAACTTGATAGTTGTAATCTCGGGCGAGTTCTATGTTATTCTTGCACTTATATTATTTTAGTTACAAAACCTTATCCGAGATTATAACTTGCATGCTACTTGTGTTTATATATATTTATGCCTCTCACTCGGTCTTCACAGACTGACGCCTTCACCTTTCAGGTTTTGTTCGTGGCGTGCTAGGCGGGAGTTGGGTCGTGTCTTTTATCCAGCTGAGTCTAGTATAGCGTTTCTTTCCATGTATTAGCATTTCAAAGTATCATGTTAGTAGTTTTGAGCTCTTATATGTGAATGTTATTTGGAAGATGATAATGTATTGATGTGATGATACGATATTATTATGCTTCCGCTTTTGAGTTTCATGTATTGGATTTATTTTCATTTGAGGGGTCCGCCTAGCTAGCGTGTTCTTTTATTTGCCTTGTCACCCGTTCGCTATAGGTTAGTTCATGTACGGATTACCCGTTTCGTATATGGATTGACCTATAGTGCGGGGGTGTGGCATCTCCACGTGTAGGGGTGCTACAGAGTCGAATCGATCTCAGCTCGATTTTTGGGCAAGCCAAGCTCAAGCCCTAAAAAAATAAGCTTGAACAAGCTTAAACTCAATCTCAAGCCATGCAAATCATTTTCAAGCACAAGCTCAAGCTCAATTTGCCAAATTCGACTCAGCTCGGCTCGAAACGTACCCCTAGCCCTGAGAATATATTAAAAAAAAAAACTTAATAAATATATTTTCGCTTTTAAACCTTATGGAACTACTGTTAATTTTTTTCAAAAAAAAAAAAATAATAATCTTCTTTTATTTGTTATTCTGTTCAAACGAAACAAGATAAATTGCTCAATTTCTCACCTCAAAAATCTCTTCAGTTCTGCTTTTCTCAAATGCAGAATCACTATTCCAAAAATAATAATAATAATAATAATAATGGGGCTGTCAACCTAACCGCTTGGCTCTGCGTGGTTAAACGGCATGCAAACAGTGTTTCCCCTTTCCTTAAAAGCGGAAAATAATTAACTTAATTAAAAAAAAAAACTTTGGGTTCCGCTTTTGTGAAAGGCAGAAAACCCCAATCTTGCAATACACAACCAAAGTACACCAAAAGTGAAATATAGCAAAAAAAAGTACACTTCTTTTAGAATTTCACCCTGACCATCTAATATCGTCCGTCCTCCTTGTAATGAGATACGATATTTTAGGCATGATTATTGTTTCCTCTTAAACAGATTTGTTAGAATCCCTGACTTGTAGGGATTTTGACCTAGATAAATATCCACTCTCTATATTGTTCATTCATTCATGAAAAAAAAAACAATTCACAATGAATACAATGAAAATCTTCCCCAAATACCATGTTCTAACATGGTATCAGAGCAGTGTTAGAATCCTTGGGACTCAGCTTTAACATCATCGTCCCATACCAATCCCAAACCCTTGGCCGAGATAAGGCCAAAACCAAACATGACAACCCAAATCGATACCAACCCAAAACACTCACCTCAAATTGCAAACCTGTTGCGTAGCAACACCCAAACTCAATCGAAAAAATCGGATCGGTGGATCCTTGACTGTGGGGCAACCGATACAATGACCTTTGATCTATCCGATATACTAAACCCAGTTACCCCAAACCAATCTCATATCCAAACAACAAATGGAGATCGGGTTGTGGTTGAAAAAGAGGGCTCAATTCTTGTTACTCCTAAACTTAAATTGAGCAACTGTCTTTATGTGTCATATTTATCTTGCAAGTTGCTTTCCTTGAGTCATATTACGAAAGAGCTAAATGGTGTGGTCCTGATATATCCTCGGTTTTGTTTGTTACAGGACATTCATACGAAGGAGATCATTGGGCGTGGTACTGAGCAAGGAGGATTGTATTATGTTGATGAAATGAAGAACCCGTCTAAACCTCTTCTTTCAATGGGAACGGCAGATACACAACTTTGGCTTTGGCACCGACGTCTTGGACATCCCTCAGTCGGGTATTTGAGATTGTTATTTCCTGCATTATTTTAGAATAATCAGAATGTGGACTTATCGTGCCAAGCCTGTCTTGCTGCTAAGAGCCATAGGACTTCTTTTAAACCTAATAATACAAGAGTTGAGATTGCATTTTCTTTGGTACATTCAGATGTTTGGGGACCAGCCCCAGTTACAAATCGAAATCAGTTTGGATACTTCGTATTATTTATTGATGATTTCTCACGCATGACTTGGGTGTATTTTCTGCATCACAAATCTGAGGTTTATGATACGTTTGTGGTCTTCTTTAAATTGGTGCAAACCCAGTTCAATCAAAAAATTAAAGTGCTCTGGTCGGACAATTGGAGGGAATTTGTTAATCAAGAAATGAACAGGTTTTTTCGAGAACAGGGTCTCATACACCAAACCACTTGTCCCAACACCCCACAACAGAATGGTGTGTGCGAAAGAAAGAACCGCACTATACTAGAAATGACTCGTGCCCTGTTAACTAAATCCCATGTCCCAAATCACTTCTGGCCCGAAGCTGTTGCCACTGCCACCTACCTGACAAACCGGTTACCTACTAAAATCCTCGGCCACACCACAAAACACCACTCTCGGTACTCCAAACCCAAACCAATATACTCCCCCACCTTACCTTACCATCCCGGATCTTTGGATGCACAGCGTTCGTTCATGTTCCGAGGACCGACCGAACTAAACTGGACCCTTGTGCAGTCAAGTGTGTTTTCATGGGCTATGCCCCTCAACAAAAGGGATATCGTTGCTATAACCCGCTTACTAAGCGAGTACATGTCAATATAGATTGTGATTTTGTAGAGACCGAGTATTTCTTCCCTTACCCAGTCACGGGTTCAGGGGGAGAGTCAGAATGAACCCTTGCACTGGCTAATCTATCCGGATACAGTAACTGCACCTGAACCTGAACAGAGCAAAGAAGACCTCAGTACCACCACCACATCAACGCCCGATGATCCTCCTCCGAATGATGTCCAAACCGAGGTAACAGAAGCTTTGAACTCCTCCCACTCTGATATTCATAATAATTTTGATATTACAAATGCTGCTGATACTATTTTTGAGAATGTAACAGTGAGTCACAGGTATTCCTTGCCACAACGAAGCAACAGAGAGGTTCCTCCACACAGATACTCTCCAGAGCATGTTTCTCGATCAGCTAAATATCCCATAGGAAACATGGTCAGGGAGAGCATGTCCAGAGTTGCTAAATCTTTCTTTGGGAACCTCTGTAAAGAATTTATCCCGAAAACAGTGCAGGAAGCCAAACAGAGTAGAGAATGGGAGGAAGCTATGGAAGTTGAGATGAGTGCCTTGATAAAAAATGAGACTTGGGAAAAGTGTCGACTGCCCAAAGGGAAGAAGCCGGTTGGGTGCAGATGGGTATTCATTATAAAACATAAAGCTGATGGATCTGTTGAGAGATATAAAGCCCGGTTAGTAGCAAAGGGGTACACTCAGACGTACGACATTGATTATTCGAAAACCTTCTCTCCAGTGGCGAAATTAGACACAGTTCGAGTGCTACTTTCAGTTGCTGCTAATAAGGATTGACCCCTTCATCAGTTCGATGTGCAAAACGTTTTTCCTGTATGGTGACTTGTCAGAGGAAGTGTATATGGAACCCCCTCCAGGGTTTACAAGGGAGTTTGGGAAAGATGAAGTCTGCAAACTCCGTAAGGCTTTGTATGGATTAAAACAATCACCTCGGGCATGGTTTGGCAGGTTCACATTGGCGATGCAACGCTATGGGTATGTTCCGAGCAACTCAGACCATACTCTATTTCTGAAGCGACAAGGGGAATTAATCACATGTCTGATTATCTATGTAGATGATATGATCATAACGGGGAGCGATAAGGAAGAAATAAATCAACTCAGGGGGAATCTCTTCAAAGAGTTTGAAATGAAAGACCTTGGAGGATTGAAGTATTTTCTAGGGATTGAAGTTCTACTGTAAAAAAAGGGCATCTTCATTTCACAGAAGAAGTATGTCCTCGATTTGTTAGCTGAAACTGGTATGTTGGATTGCAAACCAGTTGAGACTCCGATACAGGTGAATCACAAACTGAAACTAAGAGAAAGTGGGGAACCAGTTGAGAGAGAACGGTACCAACGCCTGGTTGGTAAACTTATCTATTTGTCTCATACGAGACCTGATATTGCTTATGTTGTGGGGATAGTAAGCCAATTCATGCATCAACCACAGAGAGAACATATGGAAGCAGTGATACGAATCGTCCGATATCTGAAAGGGACTAGTGGAACAGGAATCATGTTTGACAGACATAGCCATCTTAACATTGAGGCCTATACCGATGCAGATTGGGCGGGAAACCCAAATGATTGAAGATCCACTTCTGGATACTTTACACTTGTTGGAGGAAATGTGGTAACTCGGTGAAGCAAAAAGCAGAAGGTCGTGACTTTATCTAGCGCAGAAGCAGAGTTCAGGGGCATAGCGAAAGGGGTGACTGAGATAATTTGGCTAAGGAAGCTAATGACCGAGATTGGCTTGGCTCCCTTAGGACCAAGTCCTCTAAAATGTGATAACAGAGCTGCTATCAGCATCTCGAAGAACCCGATTCAGCACGACAGGACTAAACATGTGGAGGTTGATCGACATTTCATAAAAGAGAAGTTAGAGGATGACACCATTCAACTACCATTTGTGAGGTCAGAAGACCAGTTAGCTGATATCCTAACTATCACGGGATAGGTGTTCAACACCGCATTGGACAAGTTACGTATCGGGGATCCGATCACTTAACTTGAGGGGGAGTGTTATGAGATACGATATTTTAGGTATGATTATTGTTTCCTCTTAAACAGATTTGTTAGAATCCCTGACTTGTAGGGATTTTGACCTAGATAAATATCCCCTCTCTGTATTGTTTATTCATTCACGAAAAAAAAAAAAACAATTCACAATGAATACAATGAAAATTTTCCCCAAATACCATGTTCTAACACTCCTCCGTACTAAATAGGTCGCATACGTAAATCTCCAGCTTCACATTTTATGTATACAAATACGCTGCCCAGGAGTACCACCTTAAACCCTCTGATGTGCAAGTCAAATAGTGTAATGTCGTAAACTTGGAAAATAAGAAAGTATCGAGGATTAGGGAGTAAGAGTGTATAAGTTATATTTTCTAAATTGATCCTGAGATAATTTATAACCGTAAGTTGATGTGAAGCCTTTTAGACTTTAGTTGGTGGTGTCATATGTCTTTATCTTGAGTTATGAAAATTTTCGAGTTGGAAACACCTAATCATTTAAACTTAATTATGATCTTAAATAATATGCTTCACCAATACTTTATATAAAAGTAATTACCAAAAATAATTCGACCAAAATGCACCAACTGTATAGTAACTTTGATTGTTTAATTACTTTTAATGTTGGACTTTTAATCTGATGAAAAATATACTTAAATTTAAATCATTTCATTATAGCATACTTGATGATGTATTTTCCCCTTGGGAAAGACGCAATCATAATGAGAATATGAATAGGTTTCTTGATTGTGAGGGATAAATTTTTTTTATTATTTCTGATCCAAGTTTGATTAAACTGAATTGTATAATGGAGGTGTGAGTATCTTATACTTGTTATGTAATTATTAAAAATTTAAAAATTAATCAATTAAATAATAAATATAATATATTTGTTATATAATTGATTCGATTTGATTGAATGGAATCTACAGTAGAATTTTCATGCTTTTCATGTTTGTCTTAAAATGAATGTCTCCTTACACTTCAAA
Organism: Lantana camara; assembly: GCA_037501455.1. NCBI lineage: Eukaryota > Viridiplantae > Streptophyta > Magnoliopsida > Lamiales > Verbenaceae > Lantana > Lantana camara. The sequence goes on from CM074859.1 coordinate 13,578,563, forward strand.
TTTCATGAATTACTTTAGTCAAAAGCTGTTTTTATGTGATTCCTAGTAAATTTAATCTCTTAATTTTAAACTTCTTTTATGGTTCTAACCTTGGCAATAGTTGTCTTGGTTCTCTATATTTTTTTATTGTAATATATTAGATATATATTTTTCGCAAAATATTTGACTCCAACTTCAGAATTAACGGCAAAATACATGCATTAGACGGGATAGTTGATTAGATTAACGGCAAAATACATGCATCGACGGGATAGTTGATTAGATTGAATATTTGGTAGAGATTGCGCTTCTATTCTTTTTAAATCACAGAACGTAATTTTTTTAGAGAGCATTTTATTATGGATGTTTGAATATAAGCGGTCTTAACTCTTCATTCCTACGCCCAATTTTAATAACTTACAAACATATATACAATTTTATTCCAAGCTAGTCATGGCAGCATGTAAAGCAAAAACAGTTTAACTTCCAATTTTATTATTCTATTTCTTGTGAAGTAAATTCTGACAAGATCCTACAGTAAAAACAATTTAAAAATTAGTGGAAGGAACTTGTTAGTAGCCTTGATCATACAGTTCATCAAAAATTTTGTGTACTGTCTGCTTCATAACTTTGAAGTCTATTTATAAGATTGTGGTTAGTAGACCCAAAAGTGTAAGTGTTAGATCAATTATGTGTTTCTTCTCCATATGTCAATTTACCTATCTCAGCTACACACAAAATTTATATGCAATAATATGTGAAATATAAAACCAGAACAAAACATGTTTTTCAGGATTTTTCTTCCATAAATGTATAGCATTATTATACATTTGGACTGGCCAAACATGTATAATTAGCTAGCCAAGAAAACTTCAAGTCAAGTTCAAAAAGCGTGCAACTTTGTTTGAGGAAGAACTTAAAGACACTCATCCCTCAAACTTAGAATTAAAAATGGTTGCAAATGAATGAAATCCCTATTTATAGGCTGACTCCATCGCAATGATTTATTTGATGAGATTAAATTTCTACACTATTCTGAAACTCTAAAATAATTTATGTACATGAGCCACTTCTCAAAAAAATTAAAACCTTCTATACTATTCTACGGTTTTAAAATAATTTAAATATACGAGTGACTTTTCTATTCAATGCTTTAAAATCATTTACATACATAAGTGATTTCTCTAGAATGACACGGATCTATTTGATCAAACAGAGAAGACTATAATCTATTTGATCCAACATATAAGATTAACTTTGTACATACATCTACGACTTCTCTACCTCCAACGGATGGTGGCTAGGATCCTAAGTCCTAACGAATAAGATTAACTGTATACATCCATGATTCAGGAATAGTTAGGATAGATGCAACCAATGAGATTAATCGAAACAAATTCCAAAAATTAATTTTAACCAAATAGTAAAGAGATTTTACATTTATTTTGAAGTTTTAACGTTTTTAATGAATATCAACACAAATTTTACACATTATTAGTCTATATTTATTTATTTTCATGAATAACGTAATAAAAATCTACTGCACTAATTTTGAAGTACCTTTTATTCGTGTGGGATTAAACAATTGCAAAGTTAATTGTTCAATAGAATCTGGATGATACTCAACTTTTTATCATTCCTCTGTTATTTGATCAAGTCTTGATTAGTTAAACTGAACAAAACATATCCTTAGCACTATTCTCCTTCTCGTGCGTAGTCTGAAGTAGGAAATATTTAGCTTGGGTCAACTAGCTTCGGCAACAATAAGCTTTAGTTTAGTTTTATAGTAACCGACTAGATTATAAGAGACAAATTTTACCTAATTTTCTAATGAGTCCTGTTTGTCAAAGAAAACCTTTAGAAAGAATCAATCTTGTCGCCCCAATTAGATGAGATATAAAAACAATAGCCCAACCTTGTATTTTTGTTGGCAAGTATTGCCTTTATTATAGGTAAAATGCTACCAAATACAATGAATCCAATACGAAAACACAGAAGTAGGTGTAAATTGTAATGTCATTTTTAGTGTCAAAATCCGTTGAAATTCAGAAATTAAAATCCGGGTTAGGTTACCAGATCAACAGAAACTAAAAGTAAGGAAAATAATTTTGGTTCATGTGCCAACTTGAAACAGAATAAACCCAAAACAAGTTGGTAAACGAAATACAATTGCAAGCATTAGCATCACTGTTCTAGTCATCCTTCAAAGAATTCACAGTTAACCTTGTCATCCAATATTTTTCGTCCTCGAAACGTGACAATATACTCACAAATTTACATAACTTCTCAATAGAAAAACATATGAGATGTAAAAGCCATGAAATTTCATTATCATGTCCATGTATCTATCAACTCTCATTCGTTTTTGGGTTTTACCACGTACAATTGAAACAGAAGAGTTCACCTTGAACACATTCGGCCTGCAGCAACCAAGTAACCGACTATAAAACTCGAAAATGACACCTGCAAGTATTCCACGCATCACAAAGTTACTCGGTGATAAAGGAAATAAGGTTACAATAATAACATGGGTCGATTACTTTAGTTTGGCCTAGTTACACAAAGTTATCCTGTGTTTGAGAAATTACAAAAACTTCCTTCGTCGAAAAATTTACATTCCATCTGGATTCAATGAACTATGATGAGATTATCTCTAATTTTTCATGAATACCATATCTTCTCCTTCACAGTTACCGGTTAATATTTGACATTAAATTCATAACCACGACAAGTAAAAATATTTACGTTACTTTACGATCAATAAATTGTGATTAACATTACTCTATTTTGTGCTCGACATTTACTAGTCAATATTTGACTTTAAACTCATGACCATAGCATGAGTTAGGCAAAGCATTAAGGTATGCCGGTTAAGTTTTTACAATTTCTCAAACCTCAGAAGAAGTTTGGGTGATTAGACCAATACTCAGTGTATTATGGTGTAATTATCCCTAAGAACCATATTGAAAGTAAATACTAAGACGTAGTATCAGGTGCTAATAAAGTGTACGAAAAAAAGATAAAGTAGTATACCCCAATAGTCCACGACCGGACCATGGTCGAGGAGTGACGGTCATATTAACCAAAGCACCTTGCCTCATCACCACCAAGGGCACAGCTTGTCCTTGTTTATTTTGTGCTTCAGCAGCTAGCCTCGGGAGCAAATTTTCACCTATTTCCACATTCCCAAATTTCACAATCTGATCCCCTAATTGTAAACCATCTTCTGCCGCTGGAGAAGACTCAGTGATTTCATCTACCATTGCAAAAGGTCTACTGACAACTAAATCCACATCCATAGAACTGGCAGCACCTCCAGTAATAGGATTTCCAGAAGATGAAGACGTTCCAACTTTTAGTGCTTGATCTTGTTCCCCTGCAGCATCACATCATGAATACACTTTTCCAAATTTTAACAACAGAATCATGTTCACATACATGTGGGCAAAAATGAATCGTAGATCATTAATCACGAACCTGAATCTTGACCCGGCGCAGATTTAGGCCTAAGCTTAGCAGAATGCAGAAGTTGAATGTTTTGGTCTATTTTATCTGTGATATCCTTGTGATCATTGCGTAGTTCTGGGCAGGGAAGAACAGAATAAACATAAGAACACCTTTAGTAATCGCACAGTCTAATCTTCAGTACAGCACCTAGAGTTTCACGACAGGTTAATAATGAATCTATGAAAACAATCTGTGTTTGTAAGAGGCCATTTTCTCTATCATCCAAAGTTTGGGTAACTTTAACTAATTCCTGTTCTCACAGCATGCCACTGCATTAAGAAGAAAAACATAAATAAAACTGAAAGGAAGTGGAATAGATGTGTACAGCACTAAAAGAGATGGTAATCAAGGCGGGTCAGGTCGACTAATATGATATTTTGCTAAAGTCAGTAGGTGCATAGAGGGCCACACACTTGCTCAACCCAGTCCCAGAGTGAACACCAATTATACATGCCATTAAGGAAACCCCTTTCGGTTTTTCCATATCAGAAAAATAAAAAAGAATGGTTACTTATATTTCAGACCCATAATCCCACTCATAGTGAAAAGCACCCATTGCAACTTCCAGTGAGTGATCATTACATCTAGCACCTACAGTTTTGAAGCATTGCAATTGCAACAAACAAAATAATTTATCCACCCAAATAAAATTTTGAGAAGAAATTTATAAAAATTATTGTTTCCGGCACAAATATTTCCTAATAGAACCAAATTCTTTTTCAGTCATGGGATTGGTGTTATTGCATCGCGACAGTCAATCCTGAGAACTAGGTTAACCCACACACACCATCATCTAAGGATTACTTAAGTGTTCACATGTCATGGTTTAGCACTGCACAGTAAATTCCCTTTATAAGAGTTATGCATAGATATCTGAAGAACAGTCTTAGCAAATCACGTATTATTGTCAGATTCTTCAAGAAACAAATAGACAACTGGGAGGAGCTTCATATAAATAAATTCTAATTTCCAGGCAACTAATATTTCAAAAGCATCATTAGAATCAAGACAAACTCCATTGTAAAACCTACCTTCATTTAAGAATCCAAATGCTAACATATCTGACTACAAATCACAGTGAAGAAGATAAACTACATTTAACCCGAAAGATCCAAAGGGCAGAAGACAGAATGACTCGCAATGTAAAGACAACTTAATACAACTATGCTTGCCGCAAGAAACATTATCATTACTCAACAACTCCAACACAACAGAATCCAAGTAAAACTACTCGAAGATATCTGTCACCGTTAACAAACTATTTATCTATTCCAACAAAGTTGAGTAAATTACCAGCAAGCCTATGCCGGTCTGCTCTCACAGTTGGGATGTCAATATCTGTCCTCGGAAACCCCTGCACAAACCCATTTCTCAACACTTAATACTAAAAACCATCAAATACTAATTTTACATATCCTTTTCAATCTCAAATATTCCACGAAATTCGATCAAACAGGCTAAGCTTTACACCAGAAAATCAAAAAAAAAAAAAAGTATATCGACGGTAAGAAGGAGAAATTGCCTCGGAATCGACGAGGTTGCCGGAGAGTCCAGGGCCGCCGGGCTGGCAGAGGCGCTCGATGATGACATTCATCTCCGCCTCCAGTCCGCTTCGCTTCTCCATCAGTTTCATTGTCTCCGCTTTCAAATTCGTGGCCACCATCTTTGATTTGTTCAGAATTTTCTACCAATTTTTCTGAAAATTGATTACAATTAGCATGCCGAGTTAGTTACTAGGGTTTCCAATTGAGTAAAGCTCAAGCAAAGCGGAGATTCTAATACTGATTTGAAATGGTGTTGGGGTTTGCTTTACCAGATATTTGCACATTGATCACTAAGATCTAGACTATTGGTATTTCCAGTCCTCCAAGTTTATATATACTAGTAATTTTGGCACACTCGTTGCGTGTGCAAATTATAAAATTCTTTTGTTTAAAATATATTTAAATTAATTTTTATATTAATATATATTTTATCAGTATTTTTAATATAATTAGTGAACTAATATAAAAATAACATAAAAACATAAAATATCAAATAACAATATCTTTAAAAAAAATACAAAAGAAAAAAAAATTGAAATAAGGTGAGAGAAAAGAAAAGATAAGATAAAAAAAAATGTAAGAGAGGAAAACGCATAAAAATGAATAAATAGAAAAGAAGAGAAAAAATCGTAAGAGAAGAAAACTGACAGGATAAAAAAAAAAATAAATAGGAAAAAAGAAAAAGAGGACACCAAGAGACCACCTTTGTCTCTCTCGCTTAATAATATAGTATAGATATATCGGGGAAACACCGTCCTTTTGCTGTTAGATATTAAAATGTCTGTTTTAACTTTCAATCATATCATTATTGTTAATTGTTCTTAATTATCCTTTATAACCACAACTTACGACAATATAAGATGAGTAAGTAAGACTAAATCGTGTTAGCAGGTACGAAAATGTGAACAGAAAATATATATATATTTCAATGAATGATTAGGATGTGGTTAAGTCAATATTGAAACCCATTTATGTATTATTTGTTGATGTCAACAATATTCTCGGTTGCTTAGTGGTGCATGCCTTTTTCTTGATTTAGATTTCAATTTCCTTATATTTTCTTAGGTTAGGTACATTAAGCAGATAATTGCATAAGCCATGAGGCCCGTGACACACTCAAAAAACAAATAATAATAATAAAATAAAATTGCATAAGCCATAACATGCTTGATACCCCAACATAATTTATTATCGTTTTATCTAATAATCGTTAACGGAGTTGGTCTTTTCCACAAATAAGTGACTTGGGCGTTGCTGCGAAATCGGGGATTGTGAAGATAAATTTCAATGGTGCAAAATTTGAAGAGGACAACAAATTTGTGATTAGAAAGTTTGACAAGTTGAAAGTTTGAAATCTCACATAAAGAATTGATTTGTAATAAGTGGTATTATATTAGATATTAAAAAAGTCATTTCAACGATTCTCATTATTAATTTTTGATTTGTCCAAAGATCGAACAATTTATTTGTTAATGAATTAATTAAAAAAGATATTATAAACGCTTTGTACGATTCAAATGTTCAAATTACTTTAATTAACTCAGACTTTTATCCACTTTAGGTATCTCTAATGTTATTGACTTATTGCAGCTTTTGTACTATAGCAGATACGATGAATTAATAAAATTGTTGCTTAAGGAAAGGAAAAAACATAAAAAAAAAAATGATATATTTTATTCGCCCTCGTACGCTATCCCTTGTAAGCTTGTACCAGTTCGTTTGAGTGACAAAGCATCAATTTCTATCTATATTATCTATTATCTGCTCTATATAAATATCAATAAGCGGTCACACGTTGGAATGGCCGCCATTAGAGTAGCTTCCACTTCCCTCACTCTTCTTGCCTCAACTTCGTCTTCATCAGCTTCCTCTTACTGCCATTCCTGTCCCTCGGTTTTCACCAAGCTCCGATTTGGTCCGATCTTTGATATTTCCATTTCAGTTTCGCATCTATCTTCCAGGAGAGCAAAGCGTATGGCGCACTCCATTGCTCGGGCCACCCTCGGCCTCACTCAACCCAACAAGGTTGACCCACTAAAGGTACTTGTTTTCTCTGCATTTTCTTGTTCTGGGAATTGTTTGGAATTGACTGGTTTTGATTTTATGTTGGAGGAATTTGGAAATTTTGGAGTGTGGTGGAGATTGTGATGCATTTGTGTTTGTGGGTTTATGTTTAGGTTACATTGGAGTGTAATCGTGAGGATGTGCTTGGTTGGGTGGTGTTTTTCGTTCCTTATGTTGTCTATTCATATTGAAGAATATCTGGGCTTTTGAACCTTGATTGATGCTTTTGTATGTGTTTTATGTTCAGAGAATTGCTTTCTTAGTGAATCTTCAAACATTGTAACTGAAATTACATTTGCCTTTGTTTTGCTAAAAGCGAATTTGTTGCTACAATCTACAAGAATTTCCCATTCTTAATATATGAAAGAAATAATTTCTCTTTTTTAAGAATTTGACAGGGGGTGCCAGGCCCCTGGTGTGCCTTCAGCCCTGCTTCGTTGAATTTTTTTGGCTTGCTCAAGCACTCAGTTTATTCTGTACAAAATGAACTATTGACTATGTGTATATATTCAATTGTGTATTTTGAATGATTCGAATGCTCCGACATATTTGTCATAATCACAATTATACTAAACTGATAAGTTTCTACTTTTTTGAATGATGGAAGATCTCGTTTGCTGCAAAAGAGGTCGACTTGTTTGAATGGAAAGGAGACATACTTGCTGTGGGCGTCACCACAAACGACATGGCTAAAGATGACAACTCAAAATTTAAGAATGCAGTTCTGCAAAAGCTGGATCTCCAGCTGAATGGGTTGCTGTCAGAAGCCTCATCTGAAGAGGATTTCACTGGAAAATCTGGACAATCAACGATTCTAAGACTTCCAGGTCTTGGATCAAAAAGGGTCAGTTTAGTTGGACTTGGATCGTCTGCATCAGCAACTACAGCTTACCGTAGTCTTGGCGAGGCTGTTGCTGCAGCTGCTAAGTCTGTGCAAGCAAGTAATGTTGCCATCACACTTGCTTCTTCGGAAGCTATCCCTGCTGAAACTAAGCCGACTACTGCTTCAGCCATAGCTTCTGGTAATTCTTTCTTTCCATTATATTTTAAATTAGCCAGTGTTTGCAAACTCTTAAAAAGAAAGTGGTTACCTGCTTTTAGCTTTAAAACTGCAGATATTGTGTGTTTTGTTTTGTTGGTTTTGTGTTAATTAAGGTAGAATTGGCTAGAGGATAGAAGCACTTGTTGGAGTGCTTTCTTTATGTTCGGGGTTCTTTTTTCTATTATTTAAAAGAGAGTATTTGGAAACTCTCAGTGTGATCTTTCTGCTTACCTTAGAACAGGCATAAGTTTAGTGTTTTGCTGCCTTTGGTTAAACTAAGCTAGAAGCATCTTGGGGGCAGGGACGGAGCCAGGGTTTTAGTGGAGGGGGACGAGATTGAAAAATGAAAAAGTGCCATAACGTTCAGGGTAATTTTGCGCCACTGAACGCCAAAGTGCCACTGAATGCTTTTGCAGATTCTACGTTATTTTTTCTATTATGTAATTTTGTACTTTCTTGTTCAAACACTCCCAACTTTTACTATTCAAGCTTTTTACAACTTTAGCTTCTGCATAACCTTTTTCCATAAGTGAAAGGTTCTCCAAACACCACCCTTGTAACCTGCAGCTTCTGTTTGTTTCTAACTAAGCTAATTGAAATGTTTCAATTGAAACAGGAGCTATATTGGGGACTTTTGATGATAATAGGTTCAGGTCAGAATCCAACAAACAACCGACCCTTAAATCAGTTGACATTATTGGTCTTGGTAGTGGAGCTGAGATAGAGAAAAAACTCAAATATGCTGAAGATGTTTGCTCTGGGATCATATTGGGGAAAGAGCTTGTAAATGCTCCAGCTAACGTACTCACACCTGGTTTGTAATACTCTTTATTCTCTTTGTGCTTCTTTTTCTGCCATTTCTTCCTTGTTTTTTTGAATTTTTTACCTTTTGATATAGTGAACTCTACCGCTTCTCATTTTTCTTGTCTTGGCATTTTCCTGAATTTCAGGAGTACTTGCTGAAGAAGCTAGAAAGATTGCTTCAGATCACAGTGATGTTTTTACAGCAAAAATATTGGATGTGGAGCAGTGCAAAGAATTAAAAATGGGTGCTTATTTAGGTGTGGCTGCAGCTTCTGCTAATCCTGCACATTTCATCCATTTATGTTACAAGCCTCCTAGTGGAGAAATCAAAACTAAACTTGCCTTAGTCGGAAAAGGCTTGACTTTTGACAGGTGAAATTTATGTTTGATATTTGCTTATTTTTAGGGATAACTAGACTAGCATACCCTAAGGTTTTATCTAATTACACAAATTTCCTCTGTGGTTTGACAAATTACAAGAAGTCCAGCGAAATACCCTGAGTTTTGGCCATATGAGTGCTATTATATAGTGATTATTTAAATTCAAATGTGGTTTGAGAAACTACAAAAATTCTCCCGACACTCTCTGAGTGCAAGCCTGATGCCGTGCTATTATAGTCATAAATTTAAATTCAAATATTGATCAGTTAGTGTCAAGGACAAATTAGAGCATTCATCAAAATTTAGAGATGATATCATCAAAATTTATCGATCCAGATGTGGATTTAAATTCTTTGTGGGCAAAGGTTTTGGTATTTTTCAAACCATAGGGAAATCTTGCGTAATTAGGTCAAACATCAAGGTATGTCGCTGCAAGTATCCCTCTCTGCTCTATTTTTTACAGAAATTTTTTGACATTTTACTTTTGTAATTCAGTGGTGGCTACAATATCAAGACTGGGGCAGGCTGTTTGATTGAACTCATGAAATTTGATATGGGAGGCTCAGCTGCAGTACTAGGTGCAGCAAAAGCTCTGGCTCAAATCAAGCCTGCTGGAGTTGAGGTGGATTACTTTTCTTTCTTGCTGCATTACATGGATATATATTGATCAATTAGTAGGTAAGATTGTTGCATTATGGGAAATCAGGCTCATTTGGCTTGAAATTCAAAACAAATTACAAGCCTGAGTTGAATTCAAATTTGGAAGTTTTGATTCTTTATTGTGTTTGATCGAGCCCTTCATCGATCTCGACTCATTTAGCTTGGCTTGAATTTCTACGTAAATTATGTGCTCAAATTTGAGTTTGGGCTCAAAGGATTGGATTCTTTATTGTGTTCCAGAAACTCATGCCTCAACGTTACTATAGTATTTATAATTGTTCATATATAATTTTGTATGTGTAGAAATGACTAGAGCCGTTTCAGTTCATTTGAAACATGTTTATATTTTTGAGATCATAAGAATACCTATTAATGAATAGTATAAAACTGCAGGTTCACTTCATTGTTGCAGCTTGTGAGAATATGATAAGTGGAACAGGTATGCGTCCTGGAGATATCCTTACCGCTTCAAATGGAAAGACAATTGAGGTAATTTCTCCATGTAATTTTTTGTATTTATGCCCCTCTTCGTCAAATGTTTCTACTTTATTGATTCAAATTAGATATTTTAGAAAATGAACCTGGGTTTAGTTCCGATATAAGAGATCATTGTAGCAATTTAGTATATTTACCAATAATTTTTCTCTTTACTGAAAATGAACCTGGATTTATTTGTTCATGAGTTCACCAATATGTGTAGGTAAACAATACTGATGCTGAAGGAAGGCTTACACTTGCTGACGCTTTGGTTTATGCTTGTAATCAAGGTGCTGAGAAGGTATACGGAAATGCAATTATTTACACTTCTTTAAACATTTTCTTGTTTGTTTTCTATGTAACTTTGAAGTTTTTAACTATCATTATTAGTTAAGGAACATATACAAAATCTCTGGAATGGGAACCAACCAAGTAAATCGTTTACGAACTTAAGGCGGAAAGCATCGCTTTTGTATCTTCTCCTAAATTATGAAAATTACATGACAGATTCTGTTTCTAAAAATAGCTGTTTCTCATTCTTTTTTCAGTCTTTAGTATATTCATTATTCATATTTCATTTCATTCGAAATCAGATCTTTAACAAATGTTTTCTCAAATATGTAGATAGTGGACCTTGCTACGTTGACTGGGGCTTGTATAGTTGCTCTCGGGCCATCTGTTGCTGGTATGATTCATGAGTTTGCACTTTATATAGATGGATGTATTTTTATTACAGAAACAAACCACTTTTGAGTCATTTTAATATAACTGGAAAAAACAGGTGTTTTTACACCCAGTGATGACCTGGCAAAAGAGGTATTTGGGGCCTCAGAGGCAAGCGGGGAAAAGCTTTGGAGGTTGCCAATGGAGGAAAGTTACTGGGACTCGATGAAATCCGGAGTGGCTGATATGGTGAATACGGGGGGCCGTCAAGGTGGTGCTATCACTGCAGCTCTTTTCTTGAAGCAGGTATTTTGTTTTGTATTTCTAATATAAATATTAGGCTATGTTTATTTACCCGTTTCATGTGAGCTCCAAAATTTCTCTTCTTTTTCGAATTCTTCTTACATCCATAATTTCAAATCTTTATAATGGTTTAGTTACTCTAAAGATACCTTGAGGTTTGCCTTCCCACTCAAACTTCTTCTGAGGTTTCAGAAATTATAAAGGTTTCCCCTACCAAAGAATTTACATCATTCCTAGATCCATGATTTTTGATAATTCAATCTCTGAACTTCTTTACAGAATTCATTAATTGAATTTAATAATGACTATCACAGCATGCATTAGCCAAACCTCGAGGACCGTTTTGGTTGTTTCTCAAAGGGAAGTTTGTGCAATTAGGCCAAACCTCGCGATATGTTACCGTAATTGTCCCTTTTATAATGTCTGCAGAGTCAATTAGGTTTGACATCAAGCTGTGGTTACACTTGATATAAGAGTAGTCAGTGTACCCTCGAAAATATTCGGAATATCTAAAAAAACTACATTTCTCAACGAGGAAAATAAAATTTTTCTGCAAGTTTATTTTTCATTCTCAGACGAAATTATTTTTCCCTGTGCAGTTTGTGGATGAGAAGGTGCAATGGATGCATATTGACATTGCCGGCCCCGTTTGGAACGATAAGAAGAAAAACGCAACGGGATTCGGTATTTCTACACTTGTTGAATGGGTGCTCAAGAACTCTTCATAATCCCAGTTTTACAGCTCGGATTAAAGCAAAAGTTGGTCGGAAAAGAGCATAGAGGCCATTGCCTTCTTGTTTGTGGGGTTATACAAATTGTTGCTTTACATTTGCCTACTTCAAATATGAAAAGGAACTTATAGATACAGTGATTGCTCTTCATTTCTTACAAATTTGGCCTTTTGGGACTATATGATGAGCTTGAATCCGAAATCGTTTTGAGTTTCAAATGTTATCTATACTATTATATTAAGTGAGAGGGTATATAAAAACCGTTTGGTGTATTGGACTCTTCTCTTTTCTGTTCCTCCATTCTTGAACTTTTTTATTTTTTGTCACTATTTTATCTTTAAAAACTCTTTATTTATTTTATTATTGTACGTATTATCTCTAAATTTTCTTTTCTCTCACATCTGGATAATATTTTTTTGGGATAATTACGAATGTTCCCCTGAGGTTAGGCGAAAATATAGATTTTCCCCTGAGATTTGAGAAATTACGAACACCCTCCTAAGGTTTACACACTCTCTCATAAATTGTCCCAATAGTTAATAACGGTGTTAACTTTTGTTGACATCGGCAATATTACTTTTAAAAATTCTAATCACACCCTTAGGGGGTATATTGTAATAATATTGAAAGTGTAGTGATATATTTGTAATATTGGTTAAATTTGTATTTTTCAATTTGAAAATTTATAATTTAATTAATATTTATATTTTATTTATAAGTATAAATCAGAATAAATATTTCATGCATATTTATTTCTATAAAGTATGATAAAAAATTACATATTCCACTTTATGCTCATATCTTAGTTTTATACATATTTTGCATAAGTTTATTTAAACTTTGTTTGTTTAGAATAATAAATTTTTTTAATGAAATAGAAAATCATAACAAACACTCACATAAATATCCATCAAAATTATTTAAACAAATATTTTGAATGTTGATGATTTCTAATGCATGTACTTTAAATACAAATAACATTCCAATATAAACATAAAACATGCATGTCCATTTTTTTTAAGAAAATATTTGGTATGCATAAAATTTACCGAATTTCAATACTTACATTAACCTCGTTGCTTTTGGACTTTTATTATATATACCCCCTGAGTTTTAGGATTTAAGGGGTAAAATAGTAAAATCACAAATTCAATTAAATTTAATGGAGGAGATAACGAGCCAGGGGGAATTCGTAATTTCCCAAACTTAAGGGGTATCTGTAATTTCGCCAAACCTCAAGGGGGCGTTCGTAATTATCCCTATTTTTTTTTAATAACTTTTATATATTTTTATTATCTTTTTCTTTTACTAATATGATATTATCAAATTTAGTAATTATTTAATTTTTATTAATATAAAATTTTAATTTTAATAATAATATTTTGTTTTTGGTATACACGTGTGCGTAATTACTAGTCTCATGGATACTATTAAGAATCAATTAATGGAATAAAGGCGTGAAACGAAAAGGTTGAGGAACACTGATGGTCCATAAGTCCAATGAATCTCTAACACAAAGTCTCTCACAAACTTTAGTGATTCCTCGGAGTAATTGTGGTTTCGAGAATTTTTTCGCAAACTTTAATGATTCGTTGGAGTAAGTGGATTTGAAACCTGCCTAACCAATGTTTGTTAAGGGCATGCCTTTTGGCTTTTAGCCACAAATTATATTTTTAAGTTACCCTTAAAAAAAAAGGGTTGTCATTCATTTAAGCTTTTTTACCGCAAAATTATCAAAATCATCTATTGTTAAATAGTGTCTTATCTTGATAATGTTAGAATCTTATAATAGCGTCTTATCTTGATAAAGTGAAAATCTCCCAGCAAGATCTTTTTTATGGGATCTTTTATATTCTTTTCTCATAGCAAAAGTACATTCCAATTTATTAATTCTTATAACTTACGTTTTCTATGTGGACAATCTTTTATTAGTTCAGTAAATATTGTTTATGCAAAAAAAAAAATTATTAGTTCAATAAAAAACAAAAAAATTATTTTATCGTGTCCTGTTTTTTTATTATTCTATTTCTGTTTCTTATTTGTTTTAGCTGGAATTTCAAATAATTAGTTTTTGAAATGTAATTTTTGCTAAACATAATCTATATGGTGCTGTTGTTGTTTATTATTATTATTATTATTGTTATTATTATTATTATTTGACCCATGACTGAGTTGCAATTGGAGATTTTCAACAAAATATCCAGAACTTAAACTATTAAATATTTACATTAAACATTAAAACACTATGTATTGTCTAAAATTTGAAGGAGCATTATTCCAGGTTGTGTTTTAGAAGGGAAAAAAAAAAAAAAAAACTTCTATCTCCACCATATTAAATATTTTTGAGGATTTTAATACTTTTTTTAATAAAAAGATTTTAATACTTCATAATACATATTTACACAGTTACTCTTAGTTAAAGATTGTTTATATATATCCTAAAGAAAATTAATTAGATAATCCACAAAAATTTTAACACCACAAAAAGCCACAATGTTTAACCAAATTATGCTAATTTTGAAATACTAATATGTGACAATTTTAAAATTTTTAATTGAAAAATGTTAATTTTAAACAAATACTAATTTCTGATAATTCAAATTTTTTAATTGATATTTTTTTTTTTATGACAGGTTGTTTAATATTAATTGCAATATTTGACCTTATTAATAATTAAATATGTTAGTAATTAATTCATTAATTTACAAAATTATTTATAACTTACAATTTAATTATTTTAAATATTTATCTTTATGTTTTCTTTCTATTTAAAATTTTAGGCACTCTATGTGTATAACTTATAATATTAAGTGACAATTTTATAAAACTAGTGAAACGAACGTGCGTTGCACGTTTAACCTTTAGTTTATTTAAATAAAGTTGGTTATTATATTTATTAAATAAATTAAGGTACTAAAAGTATTCACATCATGTTTTTTTTTTTCTCTCGATACGTGTTTAATCCAAGTTTTCCAAAGTTTGTGGAGTATATTTCACTAATAAAAAATTAAATTTTTCATGGGTGCTCTTCAATATCCACCGTCATCCATTTCACCACCATGTTCGAATCAATCTCTACATTATTCTTTGAGAAGTGCCCTCTTCCAAGCTAATGTCAAATCCCTCATGTAAAACCAATAACTCTGCCACATTTATAGAATCTTTACGAAGATTCATAGTGTATCCTAGCACTCATCTTTCGTTGTCATCTTGAATGACCTCCCTAACCGAATCTCTTATCAAATTTATTCCACGACTACTCAACGAATATTTTATTTTGCTTGTGTCTTTTTGTCCTCACTGATTAGTATTCAGACATCAGATAACTCTTTTATGTGGCGAAAAATGACGCTCTTAGACTTCACAATATTCTGATAACTCCACCAGTTTCGTGCTTTCTAAAAATTTCAAAGCGTCAAAATTAAGACAATTCACTCTGAACATTCTGGTAATACGCCGCTTTGAATTTTGCTATTAAAGCTCTCTTTGAACTCGTTCGACCCTCACAATCCACGAAGATCAGTCTATGCATTAACAATCTTTTCCCACACCCAGAGTGCCAACAGATGACTTCTCAACACGCGGTCTAGATCTTCACATCGTGTGCAACATGTACATACATTACATCCCCCAAAATTCCAGTCATATTTCAGTACATTTATGAGCAAGATATTATGTTGGCAAAGCCACAAAAAAATTTTGAACTTCTGGGCCAAGGTGATTTTCAAGTTCATCTCCGATTTTCACATATGCCTCATCCTCTATAAACAGACTATAGACCGTTTTATAGGAAAATTTATCGTTAACCGACCTAATACAGAGTTTCTAATCTCCATTTATCATGCAGCGCAATTGGGACGCTAAGAATCTTAGTCATCTCTTTCTTGGGCAGTACTATTTTTAGCTTATTAAGGTTCTAGTTTTTATCCGTGCCAATGAAATTACATACCATAATTAAGTTCTTTATCCTTCTCATTAATGTTATCTGCAATGATTTTGGTGAGTTTTCCTTGTGATAATCATCTATCATTCCATAAAGACACCTATTCCATAAATGGTTCCACCATCTGAGTGCTTCTATCAATCCCCTTCCATATTCGAGAAGCTATAAGTTGAGCCTCGTGTCCAATGACACATAAGGTGCGAAAAATACATGTGATTTGCTGAAGTTCAATTTGAGGCCCGATGTCTTGCAAAACACCTCAACCACACAACGGATGCACATCGCTCCATCCACAGTAGATTTGCAAATCGAGAGATGTGAGGGTCTTTCTGACATACCATAATTGACTTTCAATGTCCGATTGAAATAGCCTTCTCAATCATATATGAAATGCCCCAACCACACTTTAAATATATTTTGTTCCATCTACAGTAGTTTTAGCTCCTAATATTATATTGTTCGTAAAAAGCAAGTGTGAGATATGATCTTTGACATACCTTAATTAGCTTCTAGTGTCCGGCTAAAATATCCTCCTAAATCATATACGTAAGTTGTTCCATGTAGAGTACAAATAAATAAGGCGAGAGTGATTACCTTATCTAATGCCACACATCCATAGATCCTCGGTCGGTTTACTATTCCACAAAATCTCCGGTTGTATCCCCTCCATTTTGCTCTACTGATATTGATGATTTTTGTATGGAATTTGAAGAAAGTTAGATTTTCTTTAGAACATTTCAATGAGCTTTGTTCTATCATTTTCAAGATTAAATTTCAGCACTATCCCCTTTTTTTTTTTTGGAGTGATGTATCATTCATAACACTTTTTGAAACATCACGATATTGTAATGGGTATCTCGATTGAGAAAAACACTATTCTGGTTTGGGATCACAATTTCTTTGATATACGGCTTAAACGGTGTATAATCATATTCGTGATCATTTTGAGCAATACGTTACACAACGTAATGGGCCGAATCTCGTTTGAATTTTTTGAGAATTAACTTTCAAAATCAGATAAATAAACGTCTGATAAGCCTTCTTAGGAATTGATATCTCTCTATGCAATTATTGATAAATTTCACCACCGCGTCTCTTACTATATCCTAATAGGTTTGAAAAAAGTAGGCTCAAAATAATAGGTGATGTGGGGATTATAATGGATAGCACTTTGTACAGGTGCATGCCACCTTATCGTTGGTGCAAGCTAATACCAACACTCATCACCTTTTCGATAGTATATCCACTGAATAGTTTGGTGTAGTACTCCCAAATGTGTGCTTTAGTTGGTCATTATTGGTTACTCATTCATCTTCTCGTTATGGTTGAGTGAAGCCTCTTTCTTCTCGTTATGGTTGAGAGATGAAAGAAACGTTAATTGGAGTCAATTAATTCTCAAGTCTTAAAACTAAATAATCTCTTCTTCTTGTAATAGTTAGTTATATTATATCATCAATTATTTCTCCAAATCTTTCGAATATTTACATTAATTTCTCATACATAATGCTCGAGAAATTTTTTATAAATTTAATTTTTTTTTCCGCTTTTTCGCACACATTGCAAACTGTTCAATGATCATTGTTCTAGAGCAATGACCCAAAGTCCTATATTTAACACTTTGTTATGTCCTTTATAAATATATTTGTAAATTTCACAATTGTCACTCTAAGAAAATCCGGATGTTAATGTGACAATTATAATTTAATAAGAGATATGGATTATAAGGTACTACAAATTGGTTATAAAGTTGTTTATTGCGATCTTGGACCATCAGTGCGATTCTTCTCCTTCCACAGATCGGACATCCATCTTTACTTTGCGTTCTGTTTTCATAATATGAACATGAGTAACGATATTTACATTCTCCATCCATCATACAAAAATTATTTAAGTTATTTCATCTACATGATTTATGCACCATGTGTTTTATAACTCACTCATAAAGTTGGGGATTCTTTTCCTAATAAAAAAATTTTACACAAAAGATTGATCAAGTTGATTATGTGCTATAATTTTATATTTTAACCCAAAAACTATCAAAATATGAGCATATGACAACCATTTCTTTTGAAACTTGATTGTGTGAATATGTCCAACCACATTTTCAGAAATCTCCTTACTAAATAAGTGATTAGGGGTGTTCAAGAAAACCGAAAACCGAAAACCCGACCCGAACCGAACCGACCGAGGAGTGTTCGGTTCGGTTTTCGATTTGGCCCTTTTAGATTTTCGGTTTTTTGGTTTTTACGGTTCGGTTTTACGGTTAAACCGAACCGAACCGAAAACCGAACCGTTAAAATATATATATATATATATATATATATTAATAATATTACATGTACTGTAAATTTAAAAAACGTGATTACGTTTTTGGGAATTTAGATTACATAAGTAACGTATCAAAAATTTCAATTCTCTCACTCTGTTCCAGACTTCCAGTGTTTTGTACTCTCCATAGTCCAATTCTAGATCCCCAATTTTGCCTCTCAAACCCTAGTTTTCCTTTTTCCCAAATCGCATCCGCTGGCCGCTTCTCCGGCTCCGGCGCTCCGCATCTCAAAGGCACGCTACGGCGACGAGGCGACAACGAAGTTCGAAGACATCCTTCTTCTCCAAATTGATTTCTTGTTTCAGCTGCACAAGTTTACTCCAAATTGTCAATTAAGGGGTGTTCTCGGTTTCAGCTTCACAAATTCATCAATTATTTCCAACTTTATATATTCAACAGTCAACCTGTGACCTCGTCAGCCAAGGTGAGATTTTTTTCCAGTTTTTCTTCTTTTTGATTCGATTTCCAGCTTCTAAATGTTTAGGGGATTGAGTTTATGAGTTTTATTCTAGCTGAAATCTTGATTCTTGAGCTTGTGAGTTTTATTCCAACTTTTAATCTTGAGCTTATGAGTTCTGTACTTCTGTATAATCCAACCTCTGTATAAATCTGTATGTTTTAGATGGATACTATACACGAGAATGATGAGATGGAGGTTGAGAACAATGAGCTATGCGATTCTTCGGGGTCTGATCATGGTGACAATTCCAGAAAAAAAAAGAAAGAATGCTGATCATTGTGAAGGTTCAAAGAAAAAGAAAAAGAATTCCGAAAAGTCGAAAACACGTTCTGAGGTATGGAATCACTTCACTATCATTTATGTGAACAAGAAACGAAGGGCTAAGTGCAATTATTGTGACAAAACATATGCTGCTGATCCAGCCGTGAATGGAACATCTAGTTTGATCAACCACATGAAACAATGTAAGAAAAATCCTAACAATAAGATCGATGATTCTTACACCATTGATAGTTTTACACGTCATGTGGATTTGCGTGATATGTCATCTCATTATAGTGTACCAGCTAAATTTGATCAAGAAGCTACTAGGGAGGCTTTAGTGAAGATGGTAGTAATTGATGAATTGCACTTTAGGTTTGTGGAGGGAGAAGGGTTTAGAAAATTTGTTGCTACTACATGTCCTCAGTTTGTTGTTCCATCTAGAATCACCGTTGCTAGAGATTGCCTTAAACTCTACTTTAAGGAAAAAGATGCACTTAAAGAATACTTGAAGAAATCAGACTTGCGTGTGTCTCTTACCACTGATACATGGACTTCGAACCAAAAGTATAATTATATGTGTTTGACTGCTCACTTCATTGATGATTCTTGGGTATTGCATAAGTATACACTTAATTTTGTTCCTATCACTAGTCACAAAGGTGAAGATCTTGGTATATTGATGGAAAAATATCTTATGGAGTGGGGAACTGATAAGGTGTTTACTATTACGGTTGATAATGCTTCTTCTAACGACACCACAGTTGCTTATATGAAAAAAAGACTTGTTGCATGGAAGAAATCAATTTGTGAAGGTAAATATCTTCATATGAGATGCATTGCTCACATTATCAATCTTGTTGTGAGAGATGGTTTGACACAAATGGGTGAAAGTGTTGAGCGTATACGTACTGTGGTGAGATACATGCGTTGTTCCCCGTCAAGATTGGCAAAATTTAAAGAATATGTGGAGGAGGAAAAGATTGAGAGTAAGAAAATGGTGAATCTTGACTGCCCTACTAGATGGAACTCTTGTTATTTCATGCTTGAAACAACTTTCACTCTTCGTAGTGCATTTAAAAGATATGAAGTTTAATTTGTGAGAAGAATTTTCGAGATGATTTTGGTCCTAACGGACCTTATGCTAGGATTGGACTCCCTACTATTGCAGATTGGGTTGTGATTGAGAGGTTTGTGAAAACCTTAGAGCATTTTTATGCTTTCACGGTACAAATCTCTGCTACAAAGTTTGTGACATCGAATGTGTTCCTTGATCAAATTAGTAATATTGATGCCTTAATTAAGAAATGGAGAGTGAGTCCGGATGATGGTTTGGCAAGAGTTGCTGTAAAAATGAAAGAAAATTTTGATAAATATTGGGGTGATCCGGTGAAGATGAATATGAATTTGTACCTTGTTGTTGTTCTTGATCCTCGTCACAAGATGAAGTACGTCACTTTCACCCTTAAGAGGATGTATAGCGATGAGTTAGCAACGGAGATTGGGAGACGTGTGACTAAGGCTTTGGAGGAGTCTTTTGAAGATTACAGAAAACTATATGGCCCTCCTAGACCATTTTCTCAAGAGGCAATGTCTAGCATGAGTAGTGTTCTACCAACCGATGACAATATTAGCCAAGAAATGTTGGAGGTTATGGCTGAAAAAGAACGAGAATATCGTGAACAATGTATCTTGGAGGATGGAGATTTGGATAATTCTTCAGAGCTTGACATTTATTTGAGTGAGAAGAAAGAAAAGAATTTGCCGGGCTTTGACATTCTATGATGGTGGAAAGTTAACTCTATTCGATTCCCGGTTTTATCAAAGTTGGCTCGTGATTTGTTGGCTATGCCAATATCCACCGTAGCTTCGGAGTCGACTTTTAGCACATCCGGTCGTATCATTGATGACTTCCGGGCATCTTTGACACCAAGAATGGCTCAAGCCCTTGTATGCACTCAAGATTGGCTTCGAAATGGATCTCCAAAACTACCGGTTGAAGAAGAATACGAAGTTTTAGAAAGTATTGAAGAAGGTATTTTACTTTTGAAGTTTAATAATCGTATTTGATATTAATATTATCATAATTCTACAATTACTTAGTTTTCATTGATTTTAATGTAGATGCAATGTCAACTGGAAGTGGAACCGGAGACTCGGTGGTTCTTAGTGCCTAAAGGGAGCATTAATTGGTAATGTTATGTTTATTAGCTAGTATTTGATCCTTTGATTTATTATTATTATTTAATAATCATAATTTGTAGTTCTTGCTAAGGAGGAAAGATGTCGACGTCTCGAAGATTTGAAGCTTGAAGAGAATTTGAAGAAGTTGCATAATTGTCATTTAATTTGGTAGTTTTGTAATGTTTCTGTAATGTTATTTATTGCGTAATGATTCTGTAATGTTTTTTCATGCCTAATGGTTGTGCAATGTTTTCTGTAATGTTTAATTTGGAGATGAGTGATGAGTGATGACTCATGACTGTCTGTTGCAGTGTTGTTTCTGTAATGTTTAATTTGGTTGCTTCTGTAATGTAACGTTATATTCAATTTTTATTTTTTTTTTAATAATATGTGAGTTCGGTTTTTCGGCTTAAAACCGAAACCGAACCGAACCGAACACCATTCTGTTCGGTTTCGGTTTTGGTTTTTCGAAAACCGAATGTTCGGTTAATCGAATCGAAACTTCGGTTCGGCCGAAAAACCGAACCGCGAACACCCCTATAAGTGATATTTTAAATTTTGTAACTTTTCTCAAAAAAATTGTGACGCCTTTCAAATCATGATCACTAACTGATACAATTAACAACTGATCATTGGGTGACATCATTATTGAATCAAAATATTATTTGGGTTTGTCCTTAATTTGGTATGTGCGTCAATATACATCAAAATCAACCATTCTTTCTTTTAACTAACTATTTTTTATCTCTTTTTAATTCTCTATTTGCTATTGATCTTGCATTCCATTTTTTTATTTATATTTCTCTAACGAACATTATTTAAGATTTATATTAATATTTTACTATTTATTTTATATATATAGTAGAAATAATTAAAAGAGTAAATTAATATAAAAAACTCAAGGAATGTTTAATTGAACACCATAAAAATAATTTATAAAATTAAATTATATCTTATTTTTACATGCACACATATTAAGTTTCCTTAGAATTCTTAATTTAAAGTAACTTTGGTCTGACGATCTGCAATTCTAAATTGTGGTATATATTAAATGTAAGAAATCAGAAACCCTATTTATACTATTTAATATATATAGACTATGTTAATTATCCTATCTAAATAACATTTACACATTTAATTTATATTTTATTATATAAACTAATGAAATATTATATTATTAATTATATTTAAATAATTATAATTATATTAATATTAGTTAATTGAAAATTATTTTATATAAATTATTCAATTATATTATTTTGATAATTAGATATGTTTATAAAATCATAATATGATTATAATTAAAGAAAGTTTATGAACTTAGATAATTAGAATTATGGAGTTATATAATTAGAATTACATTAGGATTGATTTATTGAAACTTATCTTATTTAACTCATTCAATTTAGATCATATTTTATTTTAATTAATTATCAAATTTTATTAAAATTATAAAGTGAATTAATTTAATGTTTTCCAATTCGTTAGATATATCTTATTATAACATTTTAAATTATAGAGTATTAAATTAAAAAATAGAAAACTTATATTATAAGTTTTGAATACAATTAACTAATATATTAATAGGGTTAATTACAGATAGCTCCCACGAGAGTATTAAAAACTATAACTTGTGATACTCTTAGTCAAACAATTACACATACACCCATTAAGGAGTTTGAAAATTACACAAAACACCCATGAATTAAGGTTCTTTTAAATATTTTATGACATCATCAAAATTTTAACTTGATTTCCCTATTTTGACCCTTCATTTAGTATATATTTGAATTAGTATTGAAAATTTAAATTTAATAAATTAAATCATTAATTAATATAAAATAATATGATTTTGTCATTTTAAATATTAAATTATACATATAGAAAATCTAAATTTAATGGGTTAAATATAATATTAGAAAACGTAATATATATATATAAAGTGACAATATATAATTAATATATATATAATAATGTAATATTTATATATGTTATATATCATACATATTACATATCAGTATATATGAATATATATGTATATTGGCATGTTATATATATCCGTATGAATGAATATATGTATTGTCGTGCGGTGGTGGTGTAATTTATATATATATACATAAATATTACTTTATTATATATATTTATTATATATTATAACTCTATAGAACATCATTTTCTAAATATTATATTTAACCCATTAAATTCATATTTATTATATATAATTTAATATTTGAAATGATAAATCATATCATCTCATATTAATTAATGATTATTTATTAAATTTAGATTTTTAATACAAATCTAGATATAGTTAGGAATAATTATTAAAATAAAAATTGTTATACTAAATGAATGGGTAAAATAGGAAAATCAAGTAAAAGTTTGATGATGTCATCAAAAATTCAAAAGAACCCTAATTTATGGGTGTTTTGTGTAACTTTCAAACTCGTCAATGGGTGTATATGTAATTGTTTGACTAAGAGGGTCACAAGTTGTAATTTCTAATACTCTCATGGGGTCTACATGTAAGTAACCCTATATTAATAATAAACAGTCCTTGCTAAACTATATGTTTTTTTTTTTAAGTTAAAAAAGTTTTAATTCTACAAAGAGTCCTATTATAAGTTAATAAGTACTTTTTAAATATAGTTAAATTAATAATTTATAATATGTAATTACATAGTTATCCCTAACTAATAGTTATTCATATAATTATTATGAGGGTATTTTAGGTGATTCGTATTTTATAAGAAACAACTCGCACTTTTATAATATACATAGATAAGAAAATATTAATGATAAAATTATTAAACAATAATTCAAATATGTTAGTAAAAGTTCATTGATTTGTGAATTCCTTTATAATTGAAAACTTAAATATTAACCTACTATCCGATGTGGCATAATCCCAGCTAGGACATGTTATGACACGTGGATTCATTCGAACTTGTCAAGTGCATTCCAGAACTCCCTTTGAGGCCTTTATGGATTACTCAAAAGTGGCCGAAGTTATAATCTATGCGAAGATAACTTTCCCCTCGGCATCCTCAACCCGATGCCCCAAGCCATACGCCCCCAAGATTGCCCTCACAGCTAAAATGCTCGTGAAAGTCCTTAGCCTTAGAATGAAGTACCCCTCATCCCAGTTGGGGGAGCTTCTCTCAAAGGGATTTCTATCCCTCATACACCGAGCGTGCTAACTCTTCGTTAATAACCCAGTAGTACTTTCTAATAACAGTATATATATGTATTCCCATGTTTAGGGATGTAATCGAGCCGAGCCGAGCCTTGGCCTTTTTTCTGGGCTCGGGCTTGGCTCGGTTCGGCTCGGCTCGAGCTAGCCCAAAAATATATTTTTTTAATTAAAATTAATTATTTTAAATAATTAAATATATAAATTAGTACATATATATATAATATTATATATAAATTAAGTATTTTTATATATAAAAATTGATATATTTTTATTTTTAAATTAAATATATACGCTCACGAGTCACGAACCTAAAATAAAAAGACTTGTGTTCGAGCTCGGCTCGAGAAAGCTCGTGAGCTGGGCTCGCTTGTTTACATCCCTACCCATGTTAAGTGTAGTAAAATATAATTTGTCCGTACATAAAAGATGTCTTTATACGAAGAAACTTATGAGAATTGATTTTAGTTATGATATTCATGAATGTTATATACAATTATAGACTCAAGCAACCAACTCGGTGAAAACTCACCTTATTCCATGTGACTCAGTTGAATCATCTTTTTTGTATAAAATATTATTTTATTAGCACTTTATCGTCAATTTACTAATATGCCTATTAATCTGATATATACATTTTTTTTTCATAAATTTGCAATTGGAAATATTTATTTAATTTTTTAATAATATATTTCTTTTTCATTTGATATATTTAAATTATTTGTTTTATTTTAATTTGAATCGTTATATTCTGATCAAAATTTTAAGATTTTAACTATTACTTATAACTTACAACTTATTTAAAATTTATACTTTGTTTTCTTATTCATTTGTAAACCGTACAATTTGACGTTTTCGTTTGTCTATCTCAGAATGATTGCATTATTTTTAACTTTATAACTATTATTTTCATGATTTCAGATATAATTTGACGTTTCCGTTTATTTATCTCAGAATGATTGCATTATTATTATTTTCATGATTTAGGAAAAGCCGTTTTTCTTTATTAGGTAGTTTTTTCTATTAAATTTTGTAAATTGTTATTAATCCATTTTTTTAAGAAGATCGATAATCCCCTAACTACCCTCAATAAAATTCAAACTCGTGATATGCCAGTTCACGAGTACAAATATTTATCACTCAAATCATTTGTTCATCTTTAATTAATTAATCCTTATACTTATCTTTTTACTAACCTAATAATTTTTGGATCATATCATATATTTTGCTTAACGAACTTTAGTGATTCATATATATGAATTTAAATATGTATTTCTTTTAAGTTATTTTTTAAAATGTGTATTTATTTTTGAATTTTTCATTACTAAAGACTTTAACATCAATAACTTTATTTATTTATTTATTTATTTGTCCCACTTGGATACGAGTGAGTTAAAAAAAAAAAAAACCTTTATTTCTTTTTCTTTTTTTTGGGTTTTATATATAATGAAGTATTTGTATGCAAATACTATATCTGTAAACATTTCATGGGACGCACAAAATTTATGCTAATTATAATATAGATAAATAAATATTAAAAAGATACATAAGAGACATATTTCATTATATTGATGTGAGAGAAGGAAATTTCGTATCACAAAATGAGGGGGACATAAACTTTATTTTTTACATACACGGCATCTGATTCTCTATAAAGACTTCCAAGGAAAAAAATTTGATTCTCTATAAAGACGGGCGCTCGTAATTGTAGGGAGGTATTTGAACTGAAATAGCATATTTCTTGGTACGATAATGAATTTATGCATTATAGAGTCACTTACATGGGAGATAACTCTAATCCAAACTTGCTTTGTTTGGATTCATTAATATATTTAGAGATGAATATTTTATACTTATCCATGCTATTGTAAAAATTTTAAGAGGAATAATTACGAATTATCCCTTGACGTTTAGCGAAATGACAAATTATTTTCAAGGTTTGATAAATTTCGAATTTTTTCCCGATCTTTATCTTCTCTCTTATAAATTTTACCTGTCGATAATCACACCATTTGAATTTTTTGATAAAAGCTATTTTTCTTTTGAAAATTTCAATTCTGCCCTTAGAGGGTATATTATAATTTTACGAAGAGTTTAAAGATATAATTAAAATGTTAGTTCATTTTAAATTTTTTACAACATCCCTTGTACCTGCATAGACCATAATTACTCAAAAGCCCTTGCCTTACTCCTATATAAGTTACACTATCTTCACTTCATAGGTAAGCTATTCTTAAGCAATTCTTCCATATCTTTTTCTCTGACTCACTTAAATCTTCATATAAAATTTACTCACTTGAGTATCGGAGAGCCAAAACTGGACATCCTCATATATTCTCTAGTTTGGCCTCCTAACATTTTGTGTTTGCCTAGCAGGAACGAACCCAGAACCCGCTCGAACATCCCTATCTTCATCCGTTTGAGCATCATTCTCATTCAAATTTCCCAATTCATATAAATTGTGAATGATCTTGTAGAGAGATCCGATCCTACATCAAAATCCATTAAAGTTAGTTTAAGATAATTTATTTGTCACTATAACAAATTTTTTATTAAAAAAAAACTCATATAAAAAAATACACAATCATCAATTAGTGCACTCTCAAATTTTCTCTTTTGAAATAAAATATTATAACAAATACATCAACATCAATAAATACTAGTAATTCGGCATACCCTAGCTATGTGTGTGCAAAGAAATAATAATTATTATTTAAATATATTAAATTAAATTATTTATTTTAATATGAATTCAATAATTATATATTAATAAGAAATAATTAAAATATAAATTAAAAAATATGAGGAAAAAAATAAAAAGAATATAAAAGTAGAGAATAAAAGTGGTGAGAAAAAAGTGGAGTTGAGACACGTTCCGTATATGCTGGAGAAAAATAAATAAATTAAATAGAGAAAAAATAGAGACCAAGTCCAAGAGACCACATTTGTCTCTCTCGCTTAATATATAGTATAGATATTAATAAAGTTATATAGATATCCATTAGAGTCATTTAAATAAATATTCCAAATATTGGTGATCCATAATACATCTTCCTTAAATATAATGAATATCATTTCAATATAAACATGCATGTCCATATCTAAAGAAAAATATTAGATATCTATAAACTCTAGGTATGAAATTAGTTTATCATACAAATATTAAAATACCATTAAGTAGCAATTTAGAAAGAAAAAAAAAATGATAGACAGTCACATAACTTAAGTACTTATATAAAACTCCCTTAAAATTTCAATTATTGCATTAATCCCCTTACATTTAGACTCTTTATTACGTATACCCCCTAAGTTTCAATATTTTAAAGATAAAATAGTAAAATCATACATTCGATTAAATTCCACAGAGGCGGTAATGGGATAGGGGGAGTTCGTGATTTCTCAAATCTCAAGGGGTAATTTTTAATTTCACCAAAAATTAGGGGGGTTTGTTCGTAATTATTCTATTTTAAAAATATTAAAAATATAATAAGAGTAATATTAATGGAAAATTCTAGCCCAGACCAGGCTCGGCCGAACCCCAACCAATTAAAGAGCAAGTGTGTTACACTTGCCATTTGATTGGTCACTTTCCCTAAATTTTCCACCAACCACAGGACAAGTGTAAAACACTCACCCCCTCATTACACCGGTTTGGCCGAGCCAGGCTCGGGCTAGAATTTCCCAATATTAATATACTTACCACCGTAATTGATGGTGTGAACCGGTGAATCCGGTTAGCCTTTCTGGTGGGCCCTACCCCAGATCCAAAGCACATAAGCAACAATTTTTATCTATCTTCTCTTCTCTATTTAAATGAGCTATATGCACCAAAAACCCTGTGGTTTTCAAAAGTGGCGGAAAAAACCCTATGTTTTGGAAAATCATAAGTAAAACCTTATGATTTTAAACTTCGGCTCACCGCCCCCTGACAGGATTCTAGCACGTTTTGAGGGTGAAATACCTTAATTACCCCTTCAAATACAACAACATTTTATACATTTTTTCTTACTATTTATTTTTTATTTTAATTATTTTTATTTTTCAATTTAATAAAAGAATGAAAATATAATTTTTTTTTAACATTTTATACATTTTTTCTTACTATTTATTTTTTATTTTAATTATTTTTATTTTTCAATTTAATAAAAGAATGAAAATATAAATTTAAAAAAAAAATTATTTACGTGTTCAAATTTTTATGAAAATATGATTTTTTAGAAATAAATTCTTTAAAATATATCCACACAATTATATGAATTTTATTTCAAGATTATAAAATAAAAAAATAAAATATTTATACATAATTAATAATCATCTACTTCCCCACCATAATTAATCATCCCTTCAACCCTTCCCAACCTCAAAACAGCAGCAACCGAGGCAGCACCACCACGACGCCGCCGGCCTTCTTTCTCAAGATCGCCGCTGCACAACACCCCATTACTCCCCAGCTCTGTTGCCACCCCTCCAACGTCGTTGCTACAGCCGACCACCACCTTTGACACCGTTGTTACCGCCGCGTGCCAACCACCACCACCACCACCTCTCTCCCCAGATCCACTGCAATCCCTCAAGATCCGCCTCTCCACCACCACCGGAAACCCGATCTGCAGACTCACAACTACCAAAACAACCATCGCACCTCTCCGGGCCCAAAATCCATCACACTCCCTCCAGATCCACACCCAACACCACCGGAAACCAAATCTATGCCCTACCACTACCAAACGACCAGATCAATGTGCACCCCAACAAATCTCCAAGTTATGAGAGACAAATTTGCTCAACCTTTTCCGTCCTGGCGGCACTGCTGGATGAGACGGAGCTGGTAGGCTTGTGCATGTATGTTTTATGAGTTTTATTATATGTGTTGTGTGTGGAGGTGGCGGGATTGATGGTGGGTGTCGGTGCCGGTGGTGGTTGAATTAGAAGGAGAGAAGAAGATGAATGGTGGTGGTGCAAATACAGCGACAGAAATGGTGCAATTGTTTGGTGATTTTTGGTTGTTCAAGGTTTTTATGGCATATTACTTAAAGCAGAGGGTTTTCTGGGTCTTAAAATCATTATTTGATGATCGTTTACTTTAGTTGCTGTAGAAGGGCAAAAATGATATTTTACCTCGAATTATGCATGAAAAACCGAAGTCTAGTCTCAAAATAGGCGCGTGCAGTACATGCAAGGGATTCGAGGTTCTACGTGTATAATTTTTTAAACCTTAGGGTTTTTTACATTATATTTTATACTACGGGGTTTTTCTTGAACATTTCTCAAACCACAGGGGAACTGGCTGCAAAATACCCCTATTTAAATATCAATTAACGGTCATTCGTTGAAATGCCGCCATTAGAGTAGCCTCCACTTCCCTCACTCTTCTTGCGCCAACTTCATCTTCATCAGCTTCTTCTTACTACCATTACTCTCCTTCGGTTCTCACCAAGTTCCCATTTTTTGGCCCGATCGTGGTTATTTCCATTCTTGACTTCTATCATCAACGACACCGAATCGAATGGCGCACTCCGTTGCTCGGGCCACTCTTGGCCTCACTCAACCAGACAAGATCGACCCACTAAAGGTACTTCTTTTCTCTGCATTTTCTTGTTCTGGGAATTGTCTGGAATTGGCTACTGTTGATCTATATATGCAAGAGTTTCATTGGCGTATAATCGTACAAATATGGTTGGTTAGTGTTGGTTTTTGTTACTTTTGTGTCTATTCGCTTGAGGAATTTCTGAGCTGTTTGAGCCTTGATTGATGTTTCTCAAAGGAGTTTTTGTATGTGTTTGATGTTTAGAGCACCGATTTCTTTGTGAAATTTTTAAGACTGTATTTTTGCTTTTTGTGATGTGAAGTACTTTAACTTTATTTTGCTAAAACGAATTTGTCAGTACAATCTTCAAGAATTTCTCATCCGGGCTAATCTCACATTTTTTTATAATCTTTTTAGTTTTTCTGATTGACTCTGCTGCCGCTGATATATGTATTTATCAACTTTGTATTTTGGCTGAATCTCTTGTTTGGACATATCAGTCATAAACTCATAATCGCAACCTTACTAAACCGATATGCTTCTACTTTCTTGAATGATGGAAGATCTCATTTGCTGCGAAAGAGGTCAACTTAGTTGAATGGAAAGGAGACATACTTGCTGTGGGGGTTACCACAAATGACATGGCTAAAGACGACAATTCAAAATTCAAGAACTCAATTCTGCAAAAGCTGGATCTCCAGCTGAATGGGTTGTTATCAGAAGCCTCATCTGAAGAGGATTTCACAGGAAAAACTGAGCAATCGATGGTTCTAAGACTACCAGGTCTTGGAGCAAAAAGGCTCGGTTTAATTGGACTACGACCATCCGCATTAGCAGCTGCAAATTACCGCTGTCTTGGCGAGGCTGTTGCTGAAGCTGCCAAGTCTGTGCAAGCAAGTAGTATTGCCATCACACTTGCTTCTTTGGAAGCAATCCCGGCAGAAACTAAGCTGACTGCTGCTTCAGCCATAGCTTTTGGTAATTCTTTCTTTCCAATTTCCATTAATTTTGAATTAGGAATTGTTTGGAAGCTTTTAAAGAGACTGATTATCTGTTTTTAGCTTTAAAAATGCGGAAATTGATTGTTCTGTTTTGCTTAAATTAAGCTAGAAGCTAGAAGCACCTTTGGAAAGTGCTTTTTTAGATTCTAGGTTATTTTTTCTATTATTTAAAACGGGATTGTTTGCAGACTTTCACGAGAAGTGCTTTTTTCCTTCGTGTTTGTCTTAGGAAGGTAGAAATTGAGTTTCTTGTTTTCTGCTTTTGCTTAAAATAAGCTGCAAGCACATTGGGGGAGGGTGGTGGGTAGGTGTTGCTGTTCAAAGCTTTACTTTGTTCTTTCTTTTATTTCAAAGTGATTATGAACTCTTGTCCAAACACTCTTTTATTATTCAATCCTTTTCGACAACTTTAACTTCTACTCTTAGACCTGCAAAATCTATTTGTTTCAAGCTAATTGAAAGGTTCAATTGAAAACAGGAGCTATATTAGGGACCTTTGATGATAATAGGTTCAAGTCAGAATCCAAGAAACAACCAACTCTTAAATCAGTTGACATTATTGGTCTTGGTAGTGGAGCTGAGATAGAGAAAAAACTCAAATACGCCGAAGAAGTTTGCTCGGGAATCATATTAGGAAAGGAGCTTGTCAATGCTCCCGCCAACGTACTCACACCTGGTTCGTAATACTCTTTATTTTCTTCATGCTTCTTTCTCCTCCCATTTCTTCCTTTTTTTTTTTTAATTTTCTACCTTTTGATATATCGAAGTTTTTTCTTCTCATTTTTCTTCTTTTGGTGTTTACCTGAATTTCAGGAGTACTTGCTGAAGAAGCCAGAAAGATTGCTTCAGATCACAGTGATGTTTTTACAGCAAAAATATTGGATGTAGAGCAGTGCAAAGAATTAAAAATGGGTGCTTATTTAGGTGTAGCTGCAGCTTCTGCCAATCCTGCACATTTCATCCATTTATGTTACAAGCCTCCTAGTGGAGAAATCAAGACTAAACTTGCCTTAGTTGGAAAAGGCCTGACTTTTGACAGGTGAAATTTATGTTTGATATTTGCTCTTTGGCCTAATCACACAAACTTCCCCACAGTTAGAGAAATTTCAAAAAATATCCCCCACATACCTTGAGATTTTCCCCGATGTATACTACTATATAGTCATCACGTTAAATTCAAATATCGGTCGGTAAGTGTCAAGGAGAAGATAGGGTATTCCTTAAAAGTTAGAGATGATATCATCAAAATTCGTCAATCTAGATGTAAATGTAAATTCTTTTATAGCCAAAGGTTTTGGTATTTTTCAAACTTAGGGAAAGTTTGCGTAATCAGGTCAAATCTCAAGGTATGTCGCTGCAAGTATCCCTATTCTTAATTGTGAGGAAAAGGGTACACATTGTCTGCTCTATGTTTTACAGAAAAGTTTTGACATTTTACTTTTGTAATTCAGTGGTGGCTACAATATCAAGACTGGGGCAGGCTGTTTGATTGAACTCATGAAATTTGATATGGGAGGCTCAGCTGCAGTACTAGGTGCAGCAAAAGCTCTGGCTCAAATCAATCCTGCTGGAGTTGAGGTGGATTACTTTTCTTTCTTGCTGCATTACATGGATATATATTGATCAATTAGTTGGTCAGATTGTTGCATTATGGGAAATCAGGCTCATTTGGCTTGAAATTCAAAACAAATTACAAGCCTGAGTTGAATTCAAATTTGGAAGTTTTGATTCTTTATTGTGTTTGATCAAGCCCTTGATCGCTTTCGACTGGTTTAGCTTGGATTGTTTTTTTTACATAAATTACGTGCTCAACTTTGAGTTTGAGCTCCGAAAATTGAATTCTTTAATGTGTTCCAGCGACAGGCTCGAGCTTGAAAGTTAATATTGTACTTATAATTGTACATATAAAATATATATGTGTAGAAATGACTCAAGCCGTTCATTTGAAATATATTTTTATTTCTGAGATTAGAAGAAAACCTTACAATGAAATAATGTAAAATGGTAGGTTCACTTCATTGCTGCAGCTTGTGAGAATATGATAAGTGGAACAGGCATTCGGCCTGGGGATATCCTTACCGCGTCAAATGGAAAGACAATTGAGGTAATTTCTCCATATATTTTTCGGTAATTTTGGTCCCTCTTCGTCTTCTTTACTATGTTAATTCAAATTTGATGTATTAGAAAATGAACCTGGACTATTAATTCCAATGGAAGAGATCATCGTTGCATATTGTAGAATGTTATTTTGTTATACTTTTTCTCGTTACCGAATATGAACCTGAATTATTTCTTTATCAATATTTGTAGGTAAACAATACTGATGCAGAAGGAAGGCTTACACTTGCTGATGCTTTGGTTTATGCTTGTAATCAAGGTGCACAGAAGGTATGCCAAAATGCATCCATTTGAACTGGCAACCCTTTAAGCAGTTTCTTGTTTGTTTTCTATGTAACCTTGAAACTCTCAGTTACCAATAATTGAGGAATAAATATAAAAATCTAATCTTCTACAAACTTATAAGGAGGCAAGCTACGGTTAGTTCTTAAAAATGTAATTTAGATTTATATTTTCCTGAATTTGGTATATTCATACTTCATTCAATTCGATATTTCCCGCCTGCTAAGGAATTCGGACATGATTTGTTAACACAATTCAAGGTTTCCAAATCTTTAACAAATGATATCTCAAATATGCAGATAGTAGACCTTGCTACATTAACAGGGGCTTGTAAAGTTGCTCTTGGGCCATCTATTGCTGGTAGGCTCTATAAGTTTGCTTTATATGCACATGAAGGCCATGTTATTACAGAAATAAACTGATTGAGTTTTTCCAATAAAAAAACAGGTGTTTTTACACCCAGTGATGACCTGGCAAAAGAGGTATTAGGAGCCTCGGAGGCGAGTGGCGAAAAGCTTTGGAGGTTGCCAATGGAGGAAAGCTATTGGGAGTCGATGAAATCTGGAGTCGCTGATATGGTGAATACGGGCATTCGTGAAGGTGGTGCTATCACTGCAGCTCTTTTCTTGAAGGAGGTATTAATTAAGCTATGTTTATTTAGATGTTTTCATTGAGAACTTCATTTTATTTCATAATTTTCAAATTCTTGTACATCATAATTTCATATTCTTATAGTGGGATAGTTGCACTGAGATACTATAAGGTTTGGCTACTTACTCAAACTTCCCCTGAGGTCTTAGAAATTCCAAACAGTTCTCTTTGTCAAAGAATTTAAAATACGGTCGACAGAATTCCGATGATACCATCTCTAACCTTTGGAGAAAATCCTATGTTCCTCCTCTAGATTTACTGATTCGATATTTGAATTTAAATCTATAACTAATAATAACATGCATTAGCCAAACCCCTAGAGAAGTTTTTGTAATTTTTCAAAGTCGAAAGGAAGTTTGTGCAGTTAGGCCAAACTTCAGGTCAGCTTAATTGTCCCTTTTATATATCAGCAGGGTTCATTAGATCAACTATATGCAAAACACTAAAACCTACATCTTCAAAAGGGTAGAAAGAATGATCTTTCCTCGAAAACCATCTCTCTTTCCATACAAATTAAATTTCCCAAAAACTATTCAAGTATGCTTTCTACTTCCATTTCTCCACAAAAACCAAGTAAATCCATCTTGCAAGTTCAAGAATATAAAGCATGAAAAACTCGGGCCACTGATGAGATCCCTACCTGTGTTTTAACTCAAAACGTTTTGATTGTAAGTAGTATGTTATACCATAGGAAACCGATTTGCATCTTTGTTAAGAATGTTTCCTAGTCTTCAAGAGTTACATAATCTCACAACTAAGTTGTTATATTCTTGTGCAGTTTGTGGATGAGAAGGTGCAATGGATGCATATTGACATTGCTGGTCCTGTTTGGAATGATAAGAAGAAAAGCGCAACAGGATTTGGTATTGCTACAATTGTTGAATGGGTGCTCAAGAACTCTTCATAATTCCAGCTTTTAGCTATGGATTAAATAAATAAATCAATAAAGTTGGTTGGGAAAAGAGAGTGATGCTATTACTTGTTGTTTGTTGTGGGGTTATATAAATATTTGCGTTCTCCAAACCTACTCATAAATTCAGGTTGGCTTTGGTTGTATGAATCCCAGCATTGTTATGCTGTCTCAATCTTTCTTCAACTTCTTTGATTTAGAAATTTAGATTAAGCATAAAAATGTGCATATTTCATATTTGAACATTTAACCCATAAATTTAGGGGAGACCATGAACAATGATTATGGTTACGGTCCAAATAGTGTGATATTGTATCGTACTATTAAGGTGGAAAATTTTTCACATAGTAGGAACTCAAAATATTAAAATTTTAATTAAATAGTATAAGTTGGAGAACGAAAAGATCTTGTCTTATTCAAATGTAGTTCAATTTATCTAATTTCACATGTGTTTGTCTTTCTTAAGCATTTGGGTGTGTGCTTGACAAATGCGTACAATTATTGGCTTTTAATGGTGTCTCGTGATGTGGGCATACCAATACAATTTAATAAAATTACATAAAAAATGTGAAATGTAACACGAAATAATAGATAAAGTTAACTTCTATTAAGCATTTGCAAATAAAGTAATTACCCAAAAGGCTCATAACCTACCAAGAATCAGAACCTAAAAAGAGTAATTCCTAAGTAATTACAATTAAGTTCACCTCGAGTCTACGTTCAAGAATGGTACCAAAATGAAATTAAAGAAAATGAGAGCAAAGAATTGAGGGCTAAAATGAGCTGTTGTACTACTACAAGTGCAGTGTAGGGTGTGAAATGTGAATAGTGTGGTGAAGAAAAAAAATGAAAACTCCTAAATGCGGGAATTTATAATCTTCCCGTAGGTTTTGATCTCCAAGCTTCCTAATCCTAGCGGGCTTTTCAAGTCCAATGCATTTGATAATTCATGCATGATGCCTGCGATTAAATTAGTGTAACATCAAACCGTTTTATCGCGTGAAATCTTTTTTAAAGTAGAAATCATACAAATTATAGAAGCTATGTAAATTAAAAAAGAAAGAAAAAGAAAAATAAAACACGGATAGAAATAAATTTAGTATCAAAACTGAGGGGGACATAGACTTATTTTTAATACAAAAGGCATTTGATTTTCTACGAAGACGGCAGCCCGTCGTTGTTCGGAGGCCCACCTATTTGAACAGAAATAGCATATTTCTTGATATGATAACGATTTAATGTATAATGTTCTTGCTCTCACGGGTGATTTTATCTTAAAATGTGGTTCCGTCAAACTAATGTATCGAGAAATAGTAGGGACACCGAGAATTTAAAAAAAATAATAAATTAAATAGTAAATATAATTCAATCAGTTACTATAATTGATTGATAGATCTAAAGCACATAAAGATCAATTTTTTATGATATAAGGATACCGATAAGGTGATATGAATAAGATATATGATAGATATGATAATAGAGATTTTGTTTTTTGAATTTTTCACGTGAAAAATATTGAATTTGATGTTAGATGCGACGTGATAAATAATATCGCTGCATTGTAGTCAATTTTCATCTATGTGCTTTATTTAAATATCAATCAACGGTCATTCGTTGAAATGCCGCCATTACAGTACTCTCCACTTCCCTCACTCTTTTTGCGCCAACTTCATCTTCATCAGCTTCTTCCTACTACCATTGCTCTCCTTCGGTTTTCACCAAGTTCCAATTTTTTGGCCCGATCGTGGATACTTGCATTCTTCACATCTATCATCAACGAGAGCGAGAGCAAAGCATATGACGCACTCCGTTGCTCGGGCCACTCTTGGCCTCACTCAACCAGACAAGATCGACCCACTAAAGGTACTTATTTTCTCTGCATTTCTTGTTCTGGGAGTTGTTTGGAATTGACTGGTTTTGATTCTATGTAAGAGGAATTTGAAAATTTTACAGTGCATTAGAGATTGTCTTGCGTTTGTGTTTATGGGTTCTTGTTTAGGCTACACCGGACTGATGGACTATAATGGTACGAATATGATTGGTTGGTGTCGTTCTTGTTATCTCTTGTGTCTCTTCATATGAGAAACTTCTCGACTGTTTGAACCTTGATTGGTGTTTCTGAATGGAGAGCTTTTGTATGTGTTTGATGTATTTAGGGTAGAGCATTGATTTTTAGTGAAATCTTCAAGACTCTATTTTTGCCTTTTGTGTGATGCAAAGTAGCTAACTTCATTTTGCTAAAGCATATTTGTTAGAACTGCTTATCCGGGCTAACCTGAAATTTATTATAATCTTTCTTAGTTTTCTGACCGAAGTTTCTTTGGACTTGTTTTCGTTCATTCCTTCTTTTTCCCCAATCATTTAGTCGGAATTGTTTGCTTTGTCCAAGATGTACTCTAATCCAAAGCCATGGTGGAGCGATGCATAAGTAAGGGGTTGCTTGGGACCTCTCGACTCCAAAATTACCCTTGTATATGTAGTATCAGTGGCTTGAGGAGAGGGGTGCTGTGCCGGTAGTAACCCCTGATTTTTCAAAATTCCCTCTATTTAATTTTGAGTATCAAGAAATGACCCCTTGACCTGACACTACTGATATATGTATACATAATCAAATTAGTATTTTAGCTGAATCTCTTGTTTGGACATATTAGTAATAATCACAACCTTACTAAACCGACATGTTTCTGCTTGCTTGAATGATGGAAGATATCACTTGCTGCAAAAGAGGCCAACTTAGTTGAATGGAAAGGAGACATACTTGCTTTGGGGTTGACCACAAACGACATGGCTAAAGATGACAATTCAAAATTCAATCACTCAATTCTGCAAAAGCTGGATCTCCAGCTGAATGGAATGCTATCAGAAGCCTCATCTGAAGAAGATTTCACTGGAAAAACTGGGCAATCAATGGTTCTAAGACTTCCAGGTGTTGGAGCAAAAAGGGTTGGTTTAATTGGGCTAGGATCGTCCGCATTAACAACTGCAGCTTACCATGGTCTTGGCGAGGCTGTTGCTGAAGCTGCTAAGTCTGTGCAAGCAAGTAATGTTGCCATCACACTTGCTTCTTCGGAAGCAATCCCAGGGGAAACTAAGCCAACTGCTGCTTCTGCCATAGCTTTTGGTAATTCTGTCTTTCTAATTTCCATTATGTGTGAATTAGTAATTGTTTGGAAGCTCTTAAAGAGAGTGATTATCCGTTTTTAGTTTTAAAAATGCAGAAATTGATTGTTCTGTGTTGCTATGTTGTGCTTAAATTAAGCTAGAAGCTAGAAACACCTTTGGAAAGTGCTTTTTTCTCCAAGCTTTTGGCTTAGAAAAGTAGAAATTGGGTGTTCTGTTTTGCTGCTTTTGCTTAAAATAAGCTGGAAGCACATTGAGGGTGGGTGTTACTGTTCGAAGCTTATATGTTGTTCTTTCTACTGTTTCAAAGTGATTATGTACTTCTTGTCCAAATACTCTTTAACTATTCCAACCTTTCCTACACCTTTAACTTCTACATTTTGTTTTCCAAAAGTAGAGTGCTTTGCAAACACCTTCTTACAACTGCAAAATCTGTTTGTTTTTTAGCTAATTGAAATGTTCCTATTGAAAACAGGAGCTATATTGGGGACTTTTGATGATAATAGATTCAAGTCAGAATCCAAGAAACTACCGACCCTTAAATCAGTTGACATTATTGGTCTTGGTAGTGGAGCTGAGATAGAGAAAAAACTCAAATATGCCGAAGAAGTTTGCTCTGGAATCATATTCGGAAAGGAGCTTGTAAATGCTCCCGCTAATGTACTCACACCTGGTTTGTAATACCCTTCGTAATCTTCACGTTTTTCTCTTTCCCATTTCTTCCTCTTCGTTTTTCCGAAATTTCTACTTTCTGATATAGTGAAGTTTTCCGTATCTCTCTCTACTTTTCTTTTCTTTTGTTCTTTCTGAATTTCAGGAGTACTTGCTGAAGAAGCCAGAAAGATTGCTTCAGACCACTGTGACGTTTTTACTGCAAAAATATTGGATATGGAGCAGTGCAAAGAATTGAAAATGGGTGCTTATTTAGGTGTAGCTGCGGCTTCTGCGAATCCTCCACATTTCATCCATTTATGTTACAAGCCTCCTAGTGGAGAAATCAAGACTAAACTTGCCTTAGTTGGAAAGGGATTGACTTTTGACAGGTGAAATTTATGTTGGATATTTGCTTATTTATAGTGGATAATTACACTGGCATACCCTAAAATTTGGCCTAATTACACAAACTTCCCCTCAGGTTTGAGAAATTACAAAAACTTCCCTTGTCATACTTTTGGCCTAACACATGCTATTATAGTACGAAATTAAAATCAAATATTGACCAGCAAGTGGATTTAAAATAGGGTTTTT
Organism: Lantana camara; assembly: GCA_037501455.1. Taxonomy (NCBI): domain Eukaryota; kingdom Viridiplantae; phylum Streptophyta; class Magnoliopsida; order Lamiales; family Verbenaceae; genus Lantana; species Lantana camara. The sequence continues at coordinate 13,617,945 of CM074859.1, forward strand.
ATAGAAATGATGCCAATACCAAATTTCATCTAACGAGATGTAATGTAAATACTTGATAGGGGAAGTTTTTGTAATTTTGTAAACCTCATGGTAATTTTGTGTAATTAGGCCAGTCATTAGGGTATGTCAAGTGTAAATTATCCCTAGTTATAAATGGTAGGAAAAAGTGACATCCGTATCTGCTCAAGATTTTTAGAGAATATTTGACGTTTGCTTTCTTAATTTAGTGGTGGATACAATATCAAGACAGGGGTAGGCTGTATCATTGAACTCATGAAATTTGATATGGGAGGCTCAGCTGCAGTACTAGGAGCAGCAAAAGCTCTGGCTCAAATCAAGCCTGCTGGAGTTGAGGTCGATCATTTTCTTTCTTTCTTCACTACAGGGATACATTGATCAATTAGTGCATGCACCAAATTCTTGCATTATTAGGAAATCATGCTTATTTGGCTCGAATATCTCAAAAGTATGAGATTGATTATAAGAGAGAGTTGATCGAGCTCGGCTGATTTAGTGTGGATTGAGTTTTTACGTAAACCACAGGCTCAAATATGAGTTTGAGCTTGAAAAAATTAGATTCTTTAATGTGTTACCACCCACAAGCTCGAGCTTGAAATTTAATAATTTATATGTGTAGAAATGACCCGAGCCGACACAGTTCATTTGAAATATATTTCTACTTCTGAGATGAGACGATAACTGTACAGTGAATAATGTAAAATTGCAGGTTCACTTCATTGTTGCAGCTTGTGAGAACATGATAAGTGGAACAGGCATGCGGCCTGGGGATATCATTACTGCTTCTAATGGAAAGACAATTGAGGTAATTTTCTCCATGTATTTTCGGTATTTATCGCCCCTATTCCTCTTGTTTTTACTTTATTAATTGAAATCAGATGTATTAGACAATGAACCTGGATTTTATTCCAATATAAAAGATCAGCATTGCAATAATTTTTCTCGTTATCGAATACGAAGCTGGATTATTTCCTTGTCAATATTTGTAGGTAAACAATACTGATGCAGAAGGAAGGCTTACACTTGCTGATGCTTTGGTTTATGCTTGTAATCAAGGTGTACACAAGGTATGCCAAAATGCATCTATTTGAACTTACAAGTTACAACCCTTCAAGCAATCTCTCGTTTTGTTTTCTATGTAATCTTGAAGTTTTCAATTACCATGATTTATTGAGGGAGACATATACAAAGTTAATTTCCTACAAACTTAAAATGAGGCGGCAAGCTTCGGTTAGTTCTGAAAAATGTAAGCTTAGGTTAGTATATTCTTATTCAATTCGGGCTTTCCCACCTGCTAAAGAATCCGGACATGATTGTTTCTAACACTATTCAAGGTTTTCAAAAGTTTAACAAATGTATCTGAAAAATGCAGATAGTGGACCTTGCTACATTGACTGGGTTTTGTAGAATTGCTCTCGGGCCATCTATTGCTGGTAGGCTTTATAAGTTTGTTTTTATATAGATGGAAGCTATGTTATTACATGATTGAGTGTTATTAACTTGACAAAAAAACAGGTGTTTTTACACCAAATGATGACCTGGCAGAAGAGGTATTAGGAGCGTCAGAGGCGAGTGGTGAAAAGTTTTGGAGGTTGCCAATGGAGGAAAGCTATTGGGAGTCGATGAAATCAGGAGTGGCTGATATGGTCAATACGGGCATTCGTGAAGGTGGTGCTATCACTGCAGCTCTTTTCTTGAAGGAGGTATTAATTAGGCTATGTTTATTTAGATAGTTTCATTGAGAACTTAATTTTATTTCATCTTTTTCAAATTCTTGTACATCATAATTTCATATTCTTGTAGTGGGATATAGTTGCACTGAGATACTATAAGGTTTGGCTACTTACTCAAACTTCCCCTGAGGTTTAATTTCAGTGATTTCTCTTTGTAAAAGAATTCACTATACGTCTCGGTCAATAAATTTTGGCAATACGGTCTCTAACCTTTTGCTGAAAATCCTATGTTTCCTTTTGATATTTACTAATTCGATATCTGAATTTAAATTTATGATCAACCCTCTGAAGAAGCTTTTGTAATTTTTCGAACTCGAGGGGATGTTTGTGTGGTCAGGCCAAACTTCAAGAAATATCAGTATAGTGGCCCCTTTTATAATATCAGCAGAACTCATTAGATTTGCCATCAAGCTGGTTGCCTGTATATTTGAAATTAAAGTAATCAATGGACCCTCAAAAACATTCAAAACAATCAAACACTACATTTTCGAAAGAAAAGAAAGAAAAATCTTTCCTCCAAATCATACAAAATTAGTTCTTCGAAAACCTAGGCAAACTATATCTTGCAAGTCCAAAAATATAAAACATGAAAAACTTAGGCTAGCTACTGATGCTCGAGCGAAGACGAAATTCCAACCCGTGTTTCAACTCAAAACATTTTGGGGAAATTTTCACCCAGCTACCCCGTGTAATACGAAAGTAGCAAAAAAAACCCCGACAAAAAAAAAATACTTTAAAAAACCCTATGTTTTTTAAAATATGCATAGAAAACCCTCGTGCACCTCACGCGTGTTGACTGCGAGTGAAATTAAAATTTTCTTCACTTTTCTGTACAAAAAGACTATTTTGCCCACATATTATATTATTAAATTATATATATATATATATATGTTTATAAATAAATAAATATATATATATATATATATTTATTTATTTATATGTATAATATACACACACTGTTTGTATATATATATATATATATAAACTCCGCTCGGGCCATCGGAGATTGTGAGCAACGGCGGAGGTGCAGAGGAGATCCGGCAGCGGTGGACGTGGAGAGGAGATCCAGCGGCGGCGATGGTGGTTGGGTGACAGGAGGTGGAGAGGCGGCGGATCTCTGGGACTGTCTGAGACGGTGGAGGAGGAGAAGAGAGGCGGCGGCGGCTTTGGGCGACTGGGCGGTGGAGGTAGAGAGAAGGAAATCCAACGGCGGCGATGGTGGTTGGTTGACTGAAGGTGGAGAGACGGCGGCGGCGTTGGGCAGTGGAGGTAGAGAGAAGCAGATCTAGCGGCGACGATGGTGGTTCTGTGACTGAAGGTGGAGAGACGGCAGCGGCGTTGGGCATTGGATAGTGGAGGTGGAGAGAAGGAGAGGCGGCGGCGGCCTCTGCGCATTGGCGGCGGCGACGACTGGGTCTGGGTTGGAGCTGGAGGAAGAAGACGATGTATTTATTATACATATAAGCATATATAATATCATATATATATATATATATATATATGAATTATGTATATATATACATATATATTATTTCTATAAATTATTTATAGAAATAATATATATGTATATAATATGTATATTATATACATATATATTATTTCTATAAATTAATTAATTTATTATTATTATTATTATTATTATTATTATTATTATTATTATTATATTGCATATATATAAAATACATTTATAAATATATATATTAGTTATTATAATAGAGTATAATATATACATATATATAATTTTCATGATAATTATATATATATATATATATATAGATAGATAGTTTCTAATATACATAATATACATATAAAATGTTATTTCTATAAATTTGTTAATTTATTAATATGTATTATATATATATATATATATATATATATATATATATAAAGCTATAATATTTATATATATTACATATTTATAACACTTTTTAATATATATATAATAATATAATTTAAATTTTATTTTATTTATTAATATTATAATTATCCTGAATTAAAAAATAATTTTTAATAATATTATAGGTGTGATGTGTGAACAGTGTATAAGGGTATAATAGGAATTTTATACTTTTTTGTTGACCATTTGGGATGAGGGGGCGGTGAGTTTATTTTAAAAAATATAGGGTTTTTTAAAGTAGTTTTTTTTTGTCAGGGTTTTTTATGATCATTTCGAAAAACACAGGGTTGTGGGGGTTGTTAGCTCAAACATTTTCATTGTAAGTAGTATGTTTTACTATTGCATCTTCGTTAAGAATGTTTCCTTTGCAGTTTGTGGATGAGAAGGTGCAGTGGATGCATATTGACATTGCCGGCCCTGTTTGGAATGGTAAGAAGAAAAGCGCAACAGGATTTGGTATTGCTACAATGGTTGAATGGGTGCTCAAGAACTCTTCATAATTCCAGCTTTTAGCAAGGAATTGAATAAATGAATCAATAAAGTCGGTGGGGAAAAGAGAATGATGTTATAACCTTCTTGTTTGCATTCTTCGACATATATGAAATGAATCAAAGACACTGTGTGTTTCTTACTCATCAATTCCGGTTGGCTTTGGAGGTCTATGTAATGAACTTGTATGAACAAAAAATCCCAAGATTCTTATGCTATCTCACCCTTTCTTCAATTTCTTTGATTTAGTTTGAGCTTAAGAGATTGTGATATTTCACATTTGAACATTGAAAATATAAAATAGGATAATTTACATCTTACTGCTATGTATTTAGGCTTAATTACAACGAAATTCATTATTATCATAAAATAATATTTTAGTGCCTAAATTTTGTTTGGTTTGAGATCCCTTAACAGAGTTTGTAAAAGTATACTAATACCCCTAACGGTTTTATGAGTGTTGCATTGAATATATAATCAAAATTACAAAATTATCCATAAAGTTTATAAATACAAAAAAAATGATCCCTACAAATTATGAATTTAACAACAAATTAAGGATATGACATAGCGAAATCCTATGACTACAAACGATTCTCAAAGTTAGGGATTAAAATATAATTTCATAATAATGATGAACTATGTTGTAATTAGATTTAAATTCTGAGTAGTCAAATATAATTATTTCTATAAAATATGATGAAACCGTGATAATTGATTTCATGAATACACAGGGCAAATCTAATGAGGTTGGAACTCTTTCTATCTTTTAACTGTAGTTGCATCTGTAGTCCAAACGGTTAATAGGTTCATTCTTGAAGGTAAGGTCCCGGGTTCGAATGCCCGCTTGGGGGTGTGTGTGTTAAAAAAAAAAAAAAAAAAAAAAAAAATGTAGTTGCATCTGTAGAGAATTCAAACATATAACTTCTTATTAAACTAGTATATTGTGGAGCCGTTAGATTATGTTGCTTAATGGTAACAAAACAACTCTTTTGGTTTTCCTTGATGACTACTACAGGGAATACGGCTGGGTCCGAATTTATTTTTGGTTTTTTGTTTGAGGCGTTTTGGAAGAAATGCCATGAAAAGAGTATTTTGAAGTTTAATAAAATTTTGGAAAAGGTGTAGAAAATAAAAGCATTTTTAGTTTTATTATGGGCTGATATTTCCCGGCTCTATATCTTTTTCCATGTAGGTGAAAATATGATTAGAATTCTAAAATATTTATTATAGAATATTAACGACTAGCATACACAGTGCTATGCATAGAATTTTTTTATTTTTTTATTTTTGTAAAATAATATAAGATTTTACAAAATTATTTTGGTGTGATATATGAAATGATTTCATAGAATTTTCACTAGGTAAAGTTTATTTGAGCATTGTAGATGAGGTTCTACAATTAACATTAAGCCTAGTTTAAGGTCCTGTGGAAGTCGTTTGTCTTGGATGTGAGAAAATAATAGCAAAGGCAGACGACATGTGCTTATTTAGCGGAGCACCATGGTTGAAAGTATGTTATCTCGGCCAACTTAGCTTGGAGGCAAGGAACATCACATGGTAATACTTGATGGTTGGGCGTCAAGCAAATAAATGTGCACGTAAGATTTGGTGGCTTGCGAGCATGAAAGCAGATTATCCTCTGTCATGACGATCAAAGAGTTAAGATCACTACTATCGTGTTCCACTCTGCGAAACGAACAAATTCATATCCCATTCGACTCTATTGGACATCAGAAGCATCGGAATTCACCTGCTAAGCTTCACTAATCATGTATCATTTTTGACCGGCAATTCCTTCCTTCGATGGTTGTCGGATTTTGATTTTGAGACCGCATTGTGTCCCTAGCATCAAGAGTTTCGATTTGATGTATGATATTAACATGTTTGAAGTCATACTATAACCAATTTGGCCTTATAAATCACGCTAATAAAAATTGAACAGGATGCCAGCAAGTCTCAAGCGAGTCTAGTGTTTATTAGGTTCATCCACTTTGAGTAATTTCTAATTCAGCTTGATTTAAGACTTGTTTCATGTATCATTAACCTAAATGACAAAAATCCTAACAGCCTCATGGATTAGAAGAGTTCTTATACACACAAAACATGTAATGCATATAAAGAAGTGTTTGCCTATAATTATAAAATTATTCGTCTATTATTTAAAAATTACCTGCGATTACAAGGAAAATACCAAATCAAATTTCGTTGAATCGGTTTTTTAGGACATTATTTCTAACAGGTGCTTAATTGTTGCTTATTTGCTCTTTTGTAGCGGTATCTTTTGGGCTAGGCATTTTGGTTGTAATTTATGATGCACGGACACGACACGATACGGATAAAGTGACACGAATTTTTTAAAAAATTTAGGATACGACATGACTCCGACAACATTTAAGATAATATCCATCGTTTTTCGATTCAACATTTAAAATCATTACAAACAACATTAATATATTTTGTATATTATGATATTATAAAAATTAAAAAATAAAATAAATTTAAATTAATATTATACATTTTTAGCAAATTTATACAATTCCTTTTTTAAAAAAATTATAATCCTCAAATTTCTAGTAAAAATTAAATAATTTCTTTTTAATTTTTTGTGTCAGAGTGTCGGAGCCGTGTCACACATCTATCGAGCCGTGTCTTCAGTGTAGTAGAATTACTTTTTAACTTTTGAACGCATTTTGTCGTGTCGGATATGTGTTCGTGCCCATATCCATGTCCGACACCGCACGGGATCAAAATACAAAGTGTCCGTGTCCCACAATTATCTTGATCAATTTAAAAAAAAAAAAAAAAAAGAAAATAGATTTGATTATAGAGAAGGTAGCTATATATTTTGATGCACTAGGCATTAAACTTGGGGGATCGTGAAAGTAGATCCTCTAATGCCGAAAACATCAAACAAACATGCAAGTTTGTAATTCAAAACTTAAGAAATTTAAAAAGCTTGTGGAATGTGAGAAGAACAACTCGTTTACCTTACACTTTTGCAAATTAATGGGTAATAATTTTGAAATTAGAAAAATGGATTATATTGCCTAATCTGACATAATGGATTTGTTTACTTAATTACTTTTAGTCTATTTATTATATATCCCTTTTACACCATCTATTTACTTCATTTGACTAATTGTGATCGGAGTACATAGGAAAACACTTATATGTCCTCCGCTTTAACTTTTATAAAATTATATCACGTGATATATATAATTAAAATACAAAATATAAACAAATAAAAAAACATATTAATATTCATAAAAGGTATTTTGACTAAATATATTAAATATAATAACGTTTATATTAATAGTAAAACAAAATTGTCAACATTGTAATATTAAATAATATATATAAGTAAAATAAAAAATAAAAACAATGCCATAAAAAAGGAAATAAATTTCGAGTAGAATCGAATATTTTTGTTATAAAAAAAATTATTATTATTATTATTATTTTATGAGAAAGACGAAAAGGGACTATATCTTTCCAAGAAAATTCTACCAATTGTATAAATTTTCGGTCACCAAGAAAACCCACCAAAATTAATGGCATCCTTGTAAAAGAACACAAGAGTTGGACAAGCTGGCAAATGACCCAAATTGGTAGGGAATGAGTTATTTAGAGACACAAAAAATGAGCAGTTATATAGCCCTTTGGATTAAGTAAACGAGTCCTTAGAGTTTTAATCTAAAAATATATAATTGTTTTAAACTAACTGTTATGTTTTATATATTATAATTATAATTTATATGTATATAATTAAATAACTAATAAAATAATTATTATTTATTTATGATCTTGTACCGATTGAACCGATAATCAATTAAGGCTTCGACCGAGTCCTCTGTACATCACCTTAATGGCCAATTATTAGCTTACTTTACTAATTACTGAATTATCAATTAACTTAATTTATTAAACATATACAGCCAATTAACTCAATTTTACGAATTACAGAACCTTTCTCTAGAATCTAATCGTAAGATTGCTTAGTTTCCTTCCTTTTTTTTTTTTTTTTGGTCAAAGAAAAGAGACTTCCAAAATTGGTACAGTATACAAAAAAAGTAAAGAACTTTCATATAATGATAAAAGTAGATGGTGTACAAGTACAACAGAATGAAAGTGAAAGGTCATTTTTTTGCTCCATAGATGAGATTCAAAATGGTTGTTTTGGTCAGTCCAAGTACCTATCACTATCAAAGCAATCAAACTCAGAATCATATCACATCTGCAAACCCTAATTCCCCTTTATGGCTCAGAATTTACTGACCCCACTTACCAAAACCAAAAACCCTAATTCTTGAATATTAGTTATTATTGTTATTTTGAAAGTTTGCAGATTTGAAAACTGATCATGGCTATAAAATTATTATGCGCCAAAATCCCATACATGAAAATTCCCATCAGAACAAGAAGCAACCACATACCTTTCATCAGCAATAAGGTAATTGCAATCCCCTATTCTCTCCCTAAAACTATACAAATATTGTCCATGGGCTATCTCCCAAACCCTAATCACACCTCCAATAAATATAACTCCATATCCACCGTTAACACACCCCAAGACTCTTCCTCTTTGTTCGGAAGCTGCTCCTCTTGCTCTAAACCTACACACCTCCTCTAAGTTAGCCACTCTGCGCACATTACCCGTGCCCCGCCCATCGATTATCAATGCCGATTCGCTGTTTGCATCGAACGAGCCCACAATTATACCTCGCCGGAATTCTTCTTCACCTAAAACTACACCTTGGTTTTGTAGGTCAAATACGATAACTCTAAGGTTAGTGCAAGCGATCGCGGTCTCTTGGCTTGTTGCTCTAATTCGGCCTATGAGATCGGTCATTTCGGTTAGTAAATGCCACCCCATTACAGCTTCGGGGTCGGTTAGGGTTCCTCCAACGAAAACCAGCTCTTCGTTTTCGCTATTCCATATGTGAAAGGCCCGGCCCGGGACTCCTATAGAAAGCTCAACAGAATGTTAGAAAGCAGATCAGATCCTCTATTCAATTAGGAAAATAAATTATATAATTCCAAGTAAATAAACTATTGTGACCACTTATAAAATGAAATACGGATTAATGTAACATCATTTGAAACTATGATCACTTGCTAAATTATTAGCAAACACACCTGCATAAAGGCCGACCCACCACCGGTCTCCACCCGTGAAGTCGACCAAAGCTCCGTCGTTCACCACATTGCCCATATGCGCTCGACGCGGAATCATCTCACCATTAATCACCGTAATATGAATATCACCATCCAAAGTGGCAAAAATGAGACGAATGTCCGATAAGATTATTCCAGAGACGGAACTAGAGAATCGCCCAAGGCGATCGCGGTCCTGAGGGTAGAATGTGGAGAGGTGGACCCTACTAGGGAGGTGGAATAAGTGGACCCCTCCATCCGAGAAACCGGCTGCAAGGTGGCGGTCGGATAATGCTAGGCGGCGACATGATAGGCCTTCGTTGTTGTTGTTGTCGTCATTGTCAGTTGGGATGAAGTGGAGAGTGGTGTACATGTACCTACGCGTGAAAAAATTGTTAGCGGTCCGATGGCGGTAGATGTACTCCTCCCGCCATGTATTCCGAGTAAGATGTCTAATGTTCCATATACATCGAGTTAAGTTTTGCCACAAAAGTTCGGAGCGCGATATGGCTCGCCATGTTGAACAAACCTGCAATCAAATTGTATAATTATATTTGTTATATAACTAGTGTGCATCATTTAAAATGTTAAAACATAGAGAAAGGTACTTGTAATTTAATAGGGGCGTGTAGAAATTTGGTAAAATCTTGCAAGAGTACAACTTTAAAATCAATCATATTCGTTGAAACATGAACTTGCACATAAATCTGTTTATTATTCATTTTTTAGCTTCTATTTCACATTAGGGTTCGACTGCATGCTCACGAATTCGAACACAAAACATTTAATTAAATTAATATAGTGTCAACTGTCAAACCTTTAACCAGATCCATTAGTGTGAAGTAAAAAGACTACTTGCTTATAACAATCGCTGTGAAATCTCTCGCGTATCAACTTTGGATGATTTTGCCTGCTTTTATATCAACAGACCAAATATACCATCCCTAGCTAGTATGGATTCATCCTCCCTTAAAGGAACGTTAACATCATAATTACGATGTGGAACTTCAAACTCGGCATGAAATGAGGCATCATCATTAGAATCAAAAGGGCTATCATCATGACTCTTATCCTAACACAAAATCTTGAATTTATTGGAAAAATAAACAATTTCAGCAATTCAATATTTGTTGCATAAAATCACACTTGAAGTTCTTGAAGAACGTCCAATCTTTCCCAAGTAGTGTTCACCTTACATGATAAAACCAACTAAATCAATTGAAACCAAAATTTTCAGCGTCAACCAAAACTAAATTAAAATCGTAATCCGGTGTTCAGTATCAATTTTTTTACAATCAAGTTTTCGATTCAGTAATAAATATTAATATTAAGTTGTGGTTTCCCGAACCTACCGAAATACTAAAGTTTTCGTCACGGCTTTAGTTTATCAAATTGGAGTCAGTAAAAGTAGGAAATAAAAATAAAATGCATGGCCTTAATTAAATCTAACTTTATGAGTTTCTCTCACTTCTGTCCTCCTAGGGAAGGAAACCCTTGATTCAAAACTCATGCTTGTTGAAATAACATTATTGTCAGATGATAAACAATATTTGTCAACAAGTCCAAGACTTGTGATGCAGGCATGCTTAAGCCTACTTGATTAACACCTCATGCGCCGCCCCCATACATATACATACATATCTATCTATCTATCTATCTATATATATATGTAGTATAAATTTTTATTTTTTTTTTAATGTAGTACAAATTATTAAATTGCATGAACTGGGCATATATTAATGGCATTAAGCTGTAGTCATTCTGCTCTCTTCCAGCATCCTTTTAACATGAACATACATGAATACAACTATATATAATATGGGTAGTGTAAGAGAGAGATGTGAAAATCGAAGCAGTCAAGGAGTAGTCTGGTAGAGTAAGGCAGTAGGGAGTGTACTGCTGTACTGATAACGTACCCTGGTAGATATTGTAGTATCAATCACTTGCAATTTTTCTCTCTTTAATTAATGGTCACCCTTCAGAATTCCAGGTTAACAAGTTAATTCACAGCTATTTGAGTCAGACAAATATTTAATTTAAAGGGATCTAGGGAGTACTTACAATATGTAACGTTAAAATCCATTGGATATTGAGATGTACCCTTTACCTTATTATCATCTTAATTAGTGTCTTTTTTTAACTTAAACTTGTGTTTTAGTAGCAAATAAATATGACGAGCTACCACGATTGCAGATTGATCGTGTGTTCAAGTTTTATTTTAAAAATTAAAAAATTAGCATGATCCTCTTTTAAAAAAGAAAGAAAAAGCATGAGAAGTTTGAAGATCGAGTTGCTTTAAAAAAATATATGCTTGGAACAGGGTTGATATATTATAGCAAACCATGCTTCTGAATATGCGCTTGTCGTTTACTTTTTATATCATGCTTGATATATATAACGTTATTTATCTTTGTTACGAATTACGATTCGAACATATATATGTTTTTTTTTAAGACTCAACGTTCTTTTTTTTTTTTTTGTTGAATTTATAAGATATGTTATAATAACATATAATAGCATATACAACAAGATCTTTGAAATGTGACATAGATATCGGAAAACACATGATAAAAAGACTGAACATGAGAAACTAATGACTTTATAAACAAACGAATGCTTATATATGAGCAAGGAGATTAAGTTGATACAATTAGTATCAATTCTTAACTTCAAGGATGAAACCATTTATCTTGATTCTTACCCACTTTTCACATGAAATCACCGTGTCTTTTCTCAAATCTTATCACATCTTTTCACACAAATTACAAACAAATATGATTTCATTTTTATATCTACAAATATTGATCCAATATATTTTAAATCCCACGCAAAATCACAACCCAATTTTATATTTGAAAACATACTAAGTACTCGCATGTACTTTTATTTTAAGATTTTGAAATAAAATTATTCTCTTTCTAATTAATTGAAGATTACATAAAAATAACATTTTTCACCCAAGAAGTTAGCTAGGACCGGTCCCTGTCAATTCTGACAATTACCAAAAGAAAAGATATTGACAGGAAAGCATCCCAAATAGCTTAATTAGTCAAACAAGTAGTGAGATTTGAGATCTCTATCACCCAAAATTCATAAAGGTGAAAAGAAAAAGAAAAAACTTTTTTCATGTTAAGATGGAATGAAAAAAGGTCAGTCCAGAAATGGCCAATGTTTTTGGTGTGTTGACAGAAAAGACGTAGTTTTTACACACTTGCAATTGGTAGCTACAAAACAAATGCATATGTTCTCTCTTTGTCTGGTTTAAACTTTAAAGTAGACTTAAAGCCACCCCGTTTGACCTTTTTCCTCAAGTACAACCTTCCGAAATTAAACATTTTCAATATCGTCTTATACCATTTACTTGTCTTAAAATCAGGATATAGATTTTGATCATTGTCTTTATTAATGTGAGATTTGGTCAAAGAGTACTCATCAATGGACTAACTACATATAGGTTTTGATCATTGTCTTTACTAATGGGAGATTTGGTCAAAGAGTACTCGTGAATGGACTAACTACTTTAGTTAGTGCCATAATATCTTTGTCTGTTATATATAAATATACGTATCCTAATCCATTATATATATAATATTATCGCGATTTTATTGAATGCTAAGGAAGCCCACATTCATTCATTAATAGCTCATCACCACAAATGACAAAACCCATCCCCTTAATTACTTCTCTTCAACCACACAATCTTAAAGACAGAGAGAAAAGGGTTACCTGAAAAATGTTGGATAGAGCTTGAGCAGCAGAAAGGCGACCAGAATGGATAGATTCATCAATGGCGACTTGAAATGCAAGAGCTTCAACGAATGGTTCTGGCCAAACACCATAGCTACTTGATCTCGACATCCTTCTCCGAGAAGGCCCTCCAAACTCACCACCACCGCCGCCGCTATCTCCTCCTTCACCTTCTTCCGGCAATGAAGTGGACATATATATATATATATATATATATATATATATATTTGTGTGTGTGTGTGTGTTATGAGTTTGGAGACAAAAAGAAAACAAAGTATGCAAAAAGAGAGAAGGGGAAGAGAGATAGAGACAGAAAAGTGAGGGGCCACAACCCGCAAATGGGACTGGACGGTATTTGAGTGTTTGAAGATTATGTAAACAGCACTCAGCAGAGGGGACTGGATTTGGTGGTTAGTATAAATATTCAAACCAAATATATTATTAAATATAAATATGCGTAAGGTAAGGACTTCCGCATGCAAAGCCAAATGGGGCAGATGAAAGTAGTGGGTCAAAAGTTTAAATATAGAGAGGTTTTTGAGCCACTTGCTAGAGTTCTCATTGGAAAAAAGATGCTAGTTAATCTGACTGCCTTTTTTTTTGTCAACTAAAAAGCTTTCTTCTTTATTATCAATCATACCGGTAGTTAGATTTATGTAGTAACAAATTACATCAAATATGATAGATAATTAATTTCGAGGAATACATATAAACATGTAATTCAAGATGTTGATACCAGAAATATATAAAAACATATCAATTATGATATTATATCAGCAACAAATAAAAACTAGAACAAATACCATTATGACCTTGTAAAGCACTTTGAAAGGGGGGAAATTAGAAGTGCTTCAAACCAGAATATAATCGCTGAGAATCACCATCAAACGTGCTCGAAATTTGGTTGGTGATACTCTTGGGATCTATCAAGGATATATTATTCTAAATTTGATAATATGGGGTCAAGTAACCCCGCATAAAAAAAAGTTAAATATATGATGGGTTAATCCACAAGTTAGTGTTTTTTGAAACATATGAAGGGTTAAATCAAAGAATTAATGTGTTAATTGATTGGGAAGGAAGACCCGTATAATGAAACTAAATATGTTAAAACTGCAAATTTATGGGAATAAATGCATATATTTGAAATTTAGGCTATTGGTATCCGAATGTCCTAAAAATTTACTATTATTATTATTATTATTTTAGCAGCAGTATTTTCTATATGGGTATTTATTAGGCAACATTATTAATATACTTTATTTTATATTCAGTTTCAATACATGATTAAATCCTAATAAAATAATAATAATAATAATTAATGCATGGTTATATTCCTCAGCGAAGTTGAGCATCTTAAAACAAGATTTTGCTTTCTCCAACGATCTTTTCATAAATTATGAACAAGTAATAATGTGACTTCATAATCACCAGAGAAGCATCCCCGATACGAAAGGCAAAGATCCATATATGATATATATTGTAGATAAGAATTTTGTACTATTAGGATTAAGTGTAAAAATTAGGTTTAAAATTGTTGGTGGAAAAGACAAGTTAGAATATATATATATATTTATATTTTAAAAAAAGTTATGAGAAAGGACTTATATCTTGAGTGGAAATATGTGGAAGAATTTTTGGTTTCAGATAAAACAATTTTTGAGAAGAAAAATAAAGTTGAGAGGAAAAATATCTTAATAGTTAATAGTGTAATATATATATATGAGATAAGACACAAAATCCTATCAATAAATTTAATCTTTTAACCAAAAATGAGCATGGCTGTTATGTTTGAGCAACACTTGTGCCATCCAGGAACCCCCAAAAAATGAGTTCCTTCTGTCTTTAGAGTAGGAAACCCTATTTTTAATGGGTTGGATTTTTTGGGCCCAGATGAGACATTTTAATATTACTCTTGAGCCTACTTTGTTCCAATTGGGCCAGTTTTATAAGTGAAGAAATAAAATATTTATGGGTAATATGAAGGCCCATATCAATATATATATAAAAATATATATCACGTGCCCCTCACGTGTCCATTAGTTTGGTCAAAGATTAAACCATTTCATCACTATAAACGATTTCAGCAACATTTTAGCCCTAATTTTACAGACTCAAGAATTATCCCCTTTTCTCTCTGTATCAATGTTCATCCCCAATCAACGCGAAATCACTTCAATCTTAAGTCTATGGTGTTTGAATCTTAGTAGCCCTGAAATCTGGGAGTGGTATGCTATGCCATTACACGATCAATCGAAGTTCAATGATCCGGTTCCATTTTACTATAAGTCCACCATTAAAGTTTTACAATGTTGTGGTCCCAATAGTTTTTTTTATTGCTTGTTGTTGGTAATAGTGTTTGAATGCATGTTGGGTTAGGTTATCTTGTTGGTTTGAAAGTGGTTTAGTTGTCTTTTCCAACTTTAGGGTTTTCCAAGTTCACTAGTATATAATGCATGCACCTCTTTCTCGGCAAATGCACTTGAACCCACTGTAACTGTTGTGAAGACCAGAGTATTATGGGGGAAAGGTTAGTAAATTTGACTATGTAGACCTAAATCAAGTTAGCCAAGTTGGTTTTGATTATGTGGATAAGTTGTGTGCATCACTGGGTTATCAGGGGAATAAGAAGTATTATAGACTTGAGGAAAATAGGGGTGGGCACAATTTGGTAAAACTGGCCGAACCGACCGAAACCGAAATTTCGGTCGGTACCGAATACCGAACCAAAATTTCGGTTCGGTATTCGGTTATTTTTTTTTTATTTCGGTAATTCGACTCGGTTTACCGAACCGTACCGAATACCGAAATATATATATGGCGCCACAGCCTCCCCCGCACTGGAGATTCCTCAAGTATTGGTTAAGAACCTCCACTTGAGTACACCCCAATAAGCGGAACAAACACATGCCCAGCAGTAGTCTGTCTCGGGTAGCTTTCTTTTGGTTCGAAGTCTTGTATATAAGTCTAAATATGTTGGAACTTGATGTTGCACAGGATGTTAGGTTATATATGTCTTACTTGTATACGTTTGTAGAAATCTTAAAACTTTTGCTTTGTGAATATGTTATCTTTTGGCCTTGAAGGCATTATACATGCTTGGTTATTGTTGATTTGATTTATGGGTTTTGTGGTGACTACTGCTGGGCATGTGTTTGTTCCGCTTACTGGGGTGTACTCAAGTGGAGGTTCTTAACCAATACTTGAGGAATCTCCAGTGCGGGGGAGGCTGTGGCGTCGGGGCGCTACAACCCTCTTTTGGTGGTATTAATATATAAATATAATAAATATGATATACTGTATATGTATAATATAAAATATGTTTTTCTATTAAATTTATTTCTTTTTTCTTTGAAAACGTTGGGCGCTTTTTATTTTTCAGAAAAAAACGTGTTTTTAGTTTGAGACTAACAATTAACAAAACAAACATTTACAAACATAAATCATTAAGAATAGTCATTGATTTGAACTTTGGAAATTGGGAGAAAGAACCCTAGCGGCTAGCACCTGCGCCTCGCTCGCCCACCCATCGTCGCCGTTCCAGCCGCGCCTCGCCGCCCGTCATCGCCGCCGTGCCAGCCACGCCTCGCATTTTTTGCTTGCCTTCTAATCTTCCCTCCCAATTTTCTGTTACTTCTTTCAGGATTTTTTTTATGTGGGATTTTTATTGATGCTTTGAGTTTCGTGAATAGTCCGGGTATTTCTGCTTTGTTGGTGGATTTGCTGAAGGGTTTGGCTATGGAAACGGAATAGGAAATGGTGGCGGCGGCGGGCACGGCGGTGGTAGATTTTTCTTCTTTCTTTTCGCCGCATAGTAGGTTTCGACATTTAAGCGTACTTTAGTTCCTTTTCTTTTCTTTTTTTTTTTTTTGAAATTCAGCATTTCGGTTTTTTTACCGAACATACCGAAATAATTTTGGTTTTTACCGAACCGAACCGAGAGTTTCGGTTCGGTATTCGGTAGGCATTTTTGTCATACCAATTTTGGTTCGGTTTTACCGAATGCCCACCCCTAGAGGAAAGTGGATTTATTCATTTGGAAAGTAGTCATAAAATTCTAAATTTGTGTCTGGAACATGAATTGGATAGATCTGTGCCAATTTACTTAGAATCCCTGTATGAAGTAAATGAAAACAGTGGTGAACATGGTGAAGATGAAGAGAGTTCTGAAAATGAGGAGTTTACTGATAGTGAGTGCAGTTTAGGTGAGGGTGATAAGGATGAACAACGTGATAATCATATGTTTGATAATAACACTAGTGAAGGTGCTGAATGGTAGGGGAAGGATTGAAAATGTAGATGAAGTTAATGATGTTGATAATGAATAATCAGAAAATAGTATTGAGGATGGGGATAATTCATCAGATTTTGAAAGTGGTAAGGACAGTGATGAAGAACATGCTGACAAATTCCCTACATTTAGTATGAAAGATATGTATGACCCTAAATTCTTCATAGGTCAATGGTTTGATAGTAAAGCTGATTTTAAGTTGGCTGGTGATTCATATGCCGTGAAAAATAGAAGGAATATTGATTTTCCTAAAAATGATAAAAGAAGAATATATGTTGTTTATGTAGAGGAAGGGTGTGGCTGGAGAGTTAATGCTTTAGCTAAGGGGACACAAGGTGAATTCAGAATTGTAGAGTATAAAGACAAATACAGTTTTGATGGCAATTATCATGTGAAAAATGTAAAAGTTTCTTGGTTAGGGGTGAAATATGAACATCATTTTAGGACAGATGCTAAGAGGAAGGTAATTGGGTGGAGAGATGATATTGTGAGAGAAATGAATGTAAATGTTTCCAGAAATCAGGCCTATAGGACTAAATGGATTGCTTTAAAAAGGATTGAGGGTGAATCAGAGCAACAATATGCCAAGTTGTGGGACTATGCTGAAGAGCTTAGGACTTCCAATCCAAGATCAACTGTAGTTATGTCCTTGGCTCCTGACAGTGATCTAGCTAGTAAATCCACTTTTAGTAAAATGTATGTTTGCTTCAAGGCTTTGAATGATGCATTTCTGGTTGGATGTAGAAAACTTATTAGGGTAGATGGATGCCATTTAAAGGGCCCTCATAAAGGAGTGTTGCTAACGGCAGTGGGAATTAGATCCAAATAATTGTATTTTTCTAGTTTGCTATGCTGTGGTGGGTAAGGAAACTAAAAAAAACTGGTGATGGTTCCTCACACTACTGAAACATGACCTGATGATTGAGAGGGATTATGAGTGGACTTTTATATCTGACAAACAGAAAGGGCTTGTGCCTGCCTTTGAGAGTGTACTTCCAAATGTTGATAAAAGGTTTTGTGTGAGACATCTCCATGGGAACATGGTCAATGTTGGATTTAGAGGATTATCCATTAAGAAGGCTTTATGGAAGGCTGCTAGGGCCACTACTGTGTCAGAATTTGATGAGAAGATGCAAAATTTAGCAAGAATGGATCCTGCAGTTGTACAGTGGCTGAGTGACAATACCCCTGTATATTGGAGTAAATCACATTTCAGTTGTCAATCAAAGTGTGATTTACTACTCAACAATATTTGTGAAAGCTTTAATGCAATTATTCTTGAAGCAAAAGAGTAGCAGATCTACTCCATGTTTGAGAAAATCAGAGAGACTTTGATGACTAAACTCTAGAAATACAGAGACAAAGCTTGCAAAAGTTGGCCGGGAAAGTTGTGTCCTAAGATCGGGAAACTGTTAGCCAAAAATGGGGAGGAAACTTCTGAGTGTAGACCAATTAAATCAAGTGACATACAATATGAAGTTTGCTACATTGATGGTTCTAGATGTGCTGGGGATTTAAGAGCACATATATATTATGTAAGGGGTGGGAACTTTCTGCCTTTCTGGTATCCTATGCAAGCATGCAGTCACTGCAATAAACTGTCAAAGATTGAAGCCTGAAGACTTTGTTGATGAATATTATTGGGTAGAAACCTACAAAAAGGTTAGGGGTGTTGGAAGACCAACGAGGGCAAGAAGAATGGAACCTGGAGAAAAGAGGGAAAAAAAAGCCAAGATTCAGAACAAAGAGTGTGAATCCACACAGATTAAAGAGAAATCAAAATGATTACAAGTGCAGGGTGTATGGAGGAGGTGGTCACAACATAAGGAGTTGTCCAACAAAGAGGGGTGAAAGCAGTGCACCAAATGCTCAAAATACTGAAGCATCAGCTCCAAACAATACTGAAGACTTTAGGAGTGCACCTGACTGGGGTGATGAACCTGATTGGGATCAAATCAATGCAGCAGTCAGTAGCTTAGAAGCTTCTGGAAAACTTCAATCTCAGACAAGTGTCCAGATGGATCCAACCCCACAAACTCATAGTGATCAAACTGCACAAGTTTAAGGTAGTCAAACTCAACAGCAACCCATAAACTGGCTATAAGTTTGTTTTGATTTTTAATACATATTTTATGTTATACTTGACTACATATTTGCATTAATCTTTCGATGTGGTTCATGTAGGCAAGGAAAAGGTTGAAGATGCAATCCACCAGAGTAAAGAATACTGATAAGACCAAATTCTGTCCACCAAGAAGTGCACAACCAAAATCTTCATCTTCCACTGGAGTCAATATAAGGAGGGTTCCATTTTCAGCAGATCATCCAAGGGTTTAAGTTTCATTGACCACAGCTCCACAGCCTCCTCAGAATGTCAAGACTTTCACCAAGAATGATATCAAATATGCCACATGTTCTAGCCCGGAAGCAACTCTAAATGCAAGGAAAGAAGAAAATCGAAGAAGGATTCAAGAGAAAGAGAAAAAGAAAATGTTGCATGTTTGTGTTTTTGGTGATTCATGTTTGTGTTTTGTTGAACTAATAAGTGTGGGAGATGCCAATGTTTTTGGCTATTGTTAAACTAACTGATATTAGCAGGTGTTTTTGTTGGTGATCCTTGTTTATGTCAAGCTAATGTTAGCAGGTCTTTTGGATGCTGTTTTTGGCAATTGTTAAACTGTTTTAGCAGGCCTTTTGTGGTGTTTTTTTTTGTTATTGTCAAAGAGCTGCACTCAGTGTATTGAATGTTTGTTTAATGTCAAATATCCATTTCTATGTGAATTCATTGTTCTTTTTCCAATTACAAACCAACTTAATTGCACAAATAGTAACAACTTATAACACAAAACAAAGCTTCATTAACAATGAAAATTGTTCATACATTACATACACACAAACTACTATTGAAATTACATGACAAACAAATGAAGCCATGAAATGAGAAGGACACAAGCTAACATCTTCACTCTCTCACGCAACTGATCATTCTCACCCATCATATTCTTTAACTATTCTCTTTCGTTGTTCAATTCTTCCCTTGCATTGTTCAATTCTTCCTTTGCAATCTCCAATTCTTCACGTAGTGCAGCAATCACCACAGTTGGTTTCCACCTAAAGCTTCATCCTCCCATACGAAGAAGTCAGAACCACCAACAATGACTCTCCAATTAAGAAAACTCCTACCTGGGTTCGCAGCAATCGAGCTTTTCTCCCACAGAAATAGTACAACTTTTCTTTCAAATTGGAGGAGCATGAAAATGAAGACATTTTTCCAGTTTGATAGACAAGAACCCTAATTTTGAATGAGAAATGTGCAATTGGGGCTGAAATCGTTTATAATAGGTGGGTTCATATTAATTTTTGACCAAACTAACGGACACGTGAGGGGCACTTGATTTTTGCCGTTTATTTTGGACGGAAATGGGTCAATGGGACCAAAATTAAGACAAATGCCACTTTATGGGACAAAAAGTGCGACATTGCCCACTTTTGGAATGAAACCTGTATATGACTTACTTTACGGGATGATTTTGATAATTTTCTCATTATGTTTACGTATATGACATTTTCTTCAATTCAGTTATATCAAAAAAAGACTTATCTCCCTGAAACCTACTTAGCCGGGTGTTTTTTGATAAGAAGAAGGGTAGTAGAAGAATGGAGGAGGACGAACGTAATACCTACAACAAGGGGTGGCATGCTAAAGTCTAATCAAACGCCTTTGTTCTCTATCAATATTCGAAAACTAAATGGTTTCGTTTATTTAATTGAAAATTGAGGAATTTAAATAAAAAAGTACACTAAGTTTTTGTCATGGAAACATGCCTTTAAAAGAAGGAAAAAAAATAGTGTTTCTCTCAGGTCAAGTTAAGCATAGATCCATTCTACTGCATATCAATTTGCATGCATATATATATATATATATATATGTGTGTGTGTGTGTGTGTGTGTAATTAGATGGAGGGACTTTTGTCACTTGATATATAGATGGGAATGAATAGGCATACAATTGTCTTTCTAGTTTAGTATTCTAGGTAAGTTATTAGTTTTGACACATGGACATCGATAATGAATGGCCAACGGTAAAGAAAAAATTCCAAGTGAACAAGCTACACTTTCGGAAAGAAAAAAAAAAGAAAAAAAGCCAAGACACTAAAAATAATTCTAATATCGCCAATTTGTTGATTTAACACCTTTATTGCAAATCAAATGCCTGAATTTTGGTAATTTTGAGAAAAAATGTCCTGAAATGCCTAATTAGAACCCCCTGGAAAATTCTAGCTCAAACCCGGTTTGACCGAACTTAACCAATTAAAAAGGCAAGTGTATTACACTTGCTATTTGATTAATCACTCTCTCTAAATTTTCCACCAACCACACGACAAGTGTAAAACACTCATCCCCTTGTTGTACCGGTTTGGTCGAGCCAGACTGGAGCTAGAGTTACCCACTCCCCCTTAGGTATTAGAGGAACATTGACCTCCGATGATACTTTTTCTCTTTTTTAGAGTTCAACTTAATATTATTTAATATTTATTTTTTATATTTTTAAAAAAGATAATATCACATAAGTAACTTATGTCATTTAATCATGTAATATATATATTTTTTAGAAGAAACAATAACACATAAAATTTAAATTTGATCGCAGTATGCTGCATATCACCCCGTGATTTGCCTTGATTTATTAGTTAAAAAAACTTAATTTAATTGATTGAAATGCATCATTTTGATATTTGTCAACATTTTTTTACCTTTTTTTTTTAATTGGGCAAAATTAATTTACCTAACATTGATTTTTACTTAAAATTTTCATGTAACAAAATACTAATTTTAAAAGTACTCATACAATAATAATAATAATAAAGATAAAATGATACAACATACCGCGATAAAATATTAATTTTAAAAATATTTGAGCAATAATAACAAAAAAAAAGTATTTGTATAATAGTAACAATTATCTAGATATAACAACAAGAATTCAAGCTACAACAACAATTTCATATTATTAATTCTAATTTCAAAATTATCAATTATTCCACAATCCAATCATCCATAAGAAACATTAAAATCAAACAATCATAATGCTATACTATAGGCTTGACATTAATCTCATATGATTTAGTGCTAAAGTAGCTAATAAATACGTCATAATAATCGAAGAGAAAATGACTAAAATAATTACTATTTCTTGAAAAATTCAATATACAAAATTTGGGTCTACAGCACTAAGCCCAAAGTCAAATTTTCAGTCAAACAAATTACGGTCGATATGAGGCGAGATCAACCGTCCGATTAGATTCGACTCAAATCAACGGTCAGGATCTGTCCTTTTTTTTCCAGAAGCAAGTAAAACTTTTTCTCCCAGTCTCCAGTTGGATTCTTACCTTGTTTCCATTTTCCTTCCTCGTTCTCTCCATCTCTCTCTTCAATCCTCAGAGTCTCCTATACATACAAACTATATATACATATATATAGAGAGAAGGAGATATAGAGAGTTGAGTTTGGATCTAGATCTTCGATTAGCGTGTGGTGTGGTGATTGTTGAGTGGAGAAAGATGGAGGTCGTGGGGAGAAGTCCTCACACGGTTCGGATGTGCGTGTGCTTCACGCTCCTCCTTTTCGCCACCGTTGCTCACTCCTTCTACCTCCCCGGTGTTGCCCCTCAGGATTTCGTCAAGGTACAGTTGATTTCCACACGCTTTATTGATATACTTGCACCATTGGAAGTTGACTACCTGGGATTTGATTATTTGATTGATTGATGAGCGATAGATGTGGTTATGTTACGATTTGGGTATTCTGTAACTCTGTGAGTGTGATTTTGTTGATATGAGAATTGTTTCTATTAGATCTCTGGATTTTTTTTTTTTTTTCTTTCTGGGTCAGTAAGTACTAATTCGTGGTTATAATTGCGTGATGATTAATAGTGAAGTTTGTTTCTGCTGCTAAAATAATGATTTCTTGTATTTATTTCTGATGCCTGTTATGATAAGCTTTGTGGGTCAAACGTGCCGGTAAAACAGCTAGATAAGATGATGGCTAAAAATAAAATGTATACCTCGAGAAATCCGGACTTTCTTAATTGATCTGTTTGGTATGTGAGATTCCTATTACTTTGTTCAGTCTTGGTGGCAATTACAGCCGATGTAGCTTAAATAGTTGACAGTGAAACTCAGTTTATAAAATGCTTCGCAACCATTATAATGTCGAATATTTGAATACTGTGGCTGATCAATGCATTTTTTGACTTTACAATCGAGGAAATTGTGTAAGGTGAATAGAGGATAAATCAAGTATTTAGTGGTATCGATCAATGGATGTTTGTGCCTTGTAGAGACTTGAAGAATCTGTGGTAGTTTGTGGGTGTTATAAATATTTTTGCTTATATGAATCTGCAAAACAGAGAGACCAGACTATGTTGTTAGATCAGTTCTTGGAGAATTAGAAGCACCATTTGAAAATGCCATTGCTTTGAAGAGAGAAGCGTGTAACGTCCCCAATTTCTTAATTTGATATTAGGATATTATTAGTTACACACACACACACTCTTGTATATATATAAGTGTATGTGTGTGTGTGTGTGTGTGTGTATTGACTGTACTAAAAACCATGAGTAAGAAACTTTGATGCCATTTAATGTGTTGAGTAAAAAAGTGGGTAGTGAAACCAAGAATAATGGTAAGCCATGACCTAAAAACCATGACACCATTGTCGGTTTTATGAAAAATGTGGGACTATACTAAAAGCCATGAGCAAGAAACTTTGGTAATGGATACCAATTAATTGTTTAGTAAAAAATTGTAGTTGGTTTTATGAAAAATGTGGGCTTTGAGGGCGAATTTGGCAGTTGAACATTGACGAGGTGCACGGCCGCGGGGGGGTGGGGCTGGGGGTGGGGGGGAGCTTAACTATAAATTGCTTGAAATTTGAAAGTATTGATTATCAACTTCAAGCTTATCATAATATATATACATATATGGGTGGGTGGGCGGGTGGGCTCAATATGAGCTTTGATCCTCCTCCATGGTTCTGATTCTTTGCTGGCTTTTGAGCCGTTCCCTTGTCCTTGACATCTGAAGAAAGATTGACAATTTTAAGGTCAATATAACATATTAGTAATGCTAATGGTATTATAAACTAAGTCAATTCTCTCTATCCCTAGGATCCGTTCCTAGCATAGCTTAGTTGTCCGAGTTAAGCTCTGATACCACCTGTAACACTCCGTCCCCACAAACAACGATTAGGATCCAGGCTGTTAGTCTAGCAGGTCTAATGTCAGTAGCGGAAATGACAAAAGATCATTCTATCATTATTAATGGGTTCTTAAAGATTACATAAACTGTTAAACTTAAAATATTCTGGCAACTAGATAGTACACATCTATTCTAGTTACAAAAACAGTGACTTCCTTGGTTCAAAATTATAAACCTGTATTATCTGAAGAACAAAGAAAACATAACAGTGGGGTGAGTCAATGTGTCCCCATGAGGTGAGCAAAGGGTTAAGCAATGATAGAAACTATAACCATTCAAGATACTAGTGCAAGAAAACAGCTAATTTCAAGAAAACAAGATCAGGTTCATCCTTATATCACCAATTGCGGACAGTCAATGGCTACATGGTAGTTCCAAGTTGTAGTAGATGCGTAGTGAACCTTGAGTGGAACATAAATACTTGCAGCATGCTGCTCAATTTTTACACGTGTAACTGTTATGTTTGTAGTGACCTAGATAATATGGTTTGTTTTTCTGATACAGGGTGATGCTCTCAAGGTGAAAGTGAACAAATTGACCTCAGTGAAAACACAACTACCTTACTCGTACTATTCTCTTCCTTACTGTAAGCCCGAGAAAATTGTGGACAGTGCTGAAAATCTTGGAGAAGTTCTTCGTGGTGATCGTATTGAGAATTCCCCCTACGTGGTAACTTTTTCCCTCAATCTCTTTTTCGGTTTGTGTTTGTTCCTTTATACATGATATTGTGATTTCTTCATCTGGATGAGGAGTTTGTCTGTTCATTCCGTTGTATTAATTGTTGAACAATATTATACATCATAATCAGTGCTTCTCATTGAATTTCAATTATGCAGTTTAAGATGCGAGAACCGCAGATGTGCAATGTTGTTTGTCGTAGTACACTTACTGCCAAGGAGGCCAAAGAGTTCAAAGAGAAGATTGATGATGCTTATCGGGTGAACATGTAAATCACTACCTCGGAGGAATCTTATTATGTACTGGTTTCTTATCATTCATGGCTTACCTCCAACTTTTATGGTTTTTTGTGTTAACAGGATTTTGGATAATCTCCCTCTAGTTGTGCCTTATAAGCGACCTGAAATGGAATCTTTGGTTTATCAGCATGGTTTTGATGTTGGGATGAAAGGACAATATGCTGGAGTAAGTGTTATGCTGCTTTGGAATTCTGAGACCCCTTTTTTGGAAAGTTAAATCTAGATTCTTATTTTCTTTATTGTTTTGCTGATAGAGGCCGGAGGAGAAATATTTTATCAACAATCACTTGACATTCACTGTAAAGTACCATAAGGATGATGAGACTGATGCTGCTAGAATTGTTGGATTTGAAGTCAGGCCATTCAGGTAATATGGTTCTAATGTTAAATGTTTGTGCTTTAGTTCTATTGACCATCAACTGATCTTGAGTTTTTGTTATTCCTCCAGTGTAAAGCATGATTATGACGGTAAATGGAATGATAAAACACGGTTAACAACATGTGATCCTCATGCAAAACGCACTGTAACTAGCTCTGAATCTCCTCAGGAGGTTGATGATAAGAAGGAAATTATCTTCACCTATGATGTGGAGTTCCAGGTAATATTTTCTTTCTCAATGTGCATGGATCGTTGTTGGTTAGAAAGTAGATATTGATTGTTTGCTGTGTTTTGTCTTGCAGGAGAGTGAAGTCAAGTGGGCTTCGAGATGGGATACATATCTTTACATGGCTGATGACCAAATTCATTGGTTCTCAATTGTCAATTCTCTGATGATTGTTCTTTTCCTCTCGGGAATGGTGGCCATGATTATGCTGCGTACTCTCTACCGTGACATTTCTAAGTACAACCAATTGGAGACCCAAGAAGAAGCACAAGAGGAAACTGGGTGGAAATTAGTTCATGGGGATGTTTTCAGGCCTCCAATGAACTCAGATTTGCTTTGTGTCTATGTTGGAACCGGTGTTCAATTTTTCGGAATGATATTAGTCACGATGATCTTTGCTGCTCTTGGTTTCCTGTCCCCTTCTAACCGAGGTGGATTAATGACTGCTATGCTTCTTCTGTGGGTGTTCATGGGCCTCTTTGCTGGTTACGCCTCAGCTCGCCTCTACAAAATGTTTAAAGGAACAGAATGGAAGAAAATTACCCTCCAAACAGCTTTCATGTTCCCCGGAATCCTCTTTGTTATTTTCTTCATTTTGAATGCACTAATTTGGGGTGAGGAGTCGTCTGGTGCTGTCCCATTTGGAACCATGTTCGCATTAGTCCTCTTGTGGTTCGGTATTTCTGTCCCTCTCGTTTTTGTAGGTAGTTATGTTGGGTTCAGAAAACCAGCTATTGAGCATCCGGTGAAAACCAATAAAATCCCAAGGCAAATACCAGAGCAGGCCTGGTACATGAACCCTATTTTCTCAATCTTGATTGGAGGAATACTCCCCTTTGGTGCAGTATTCATTGAACTGTTCTTTATCCTGACATCAATCTGGCTGCATCAATTCTATTACATTTTCGGTTTCCTCTTCCTCGTCTTCATCATCCTGATTGTGACCTGTGCTGAGATCACAGTGGTGCTCTGCTATTTCCAGCTGTGCAGTGAGGACTACTTGTGGTGGTGGAGATCGTATCTGACGTCAGGGTCGTCAGCGCTCTATCTCTTCCTTTATGCAGCATTCTACTTCTTCACAAGGCTCAACATCACGAAACCAGTTTCTGGTATTCTGTATTTTGGGTATATGCTGATTGGTTCATATGCGTTCTTTGTTCTGACTGGTACAATTGGTTTCTATGCCTGTTTCTGGTTCACGAGGCTCATCTACTCTTCGGTCAAGATTGACTAGAATAAAAACAGCCGCGGCACCTGAAAGTAAGTCTTTTGTAGGTCTTGAAAGGACGTTAATACACCTCGAAAGTTTATAATTAGTTTATGCCAATATTGTTGCTGCTTTGGTCCTTAATATCCGATAGTAGAAGCTGCAAATTTCTTAATGGTAATAGTTTCTTATTTGGGTCATTGTTGAACTATATGTATGCATACATTTTCTAGAGTATATTATTGGAGCCATTCTTGTATTGTATTAGTGCTTCTATTTTGTTCTGATGATAAAGTGACCTTGTAAGAGAGAGGGGTAAAGTGGTTAATTGTAATTTTGATCGTTTATGTTTCTGGTCATCTATGAAATTGCCGAAAGAATGGAGTCATTACATGTTAGTATAGTAGTTTATTTTTTTATAAATTATATATGTACACAAGTTGGATCATCATTTTGGAGAAAATCACTTTGATTGGCTTAGTATAGTTTAAATTCAAATTTAGTACAGCTGTGACCTGTGGATGTCACGTTAGAAATCGTATCGTTGGAGCTCATTTGTATTTGCTGACCAAGTTTTGAACGTGATAATATTGTGTGGAACGGTGTGAGTAATGAGTGTACATGTAGCCAAAATCTAACCATAGGCTATCTGAGTATGGTATACATTTATAGCCTGTTGCTTTAATAATATACAATGAAGCATCTAGCAGGGATTCAAGCAACGAAGCAAACCTCCCTTTTCTTTTCCCCAACTGATGATTGGCACCAACCGGATGTTGGAACGACACGAGCCGGGCTAGGATTCTAATTGTCCAAAGGCAAAAGAGTGAAAGTGGGAATCAATATTTCGAGAATCCAGCATCTCGAGGACTGAATTACGGATGTAGGGATGTAAATTTTATGAAAAAGTAGACATTATATCGCTACGTCGAGACTATATTTTACTTTGTATTACATATAGAATAAGTACTAAATGTAGTAATATAAAATATTTATAAGCATATAAATTTCAAAATCAAGATAAATATTTTAAACAAATTCAACCCAAAAAAAAAAAAAAGTATAAATGAGCAATCACATAATATTATAAATAAGTAATTAAATTATTAACTCATAAAATGAAGTCTTTTAAGTAAACTATATGAAAGATAAGACATAAAAAATATATTTGTAAAAAGTATTGATGAAGTCCCGGGATGTGTTCAAATCGTCTCGAACACACCTATATATTTTTTATTTGCCTTTTCTTTTAACTAAGAACACTCTTTTAGTGTGCCGGTGGATTAATGGTGATAGAGCCAGACATGTGTATGAGGTGATTTTTTAGAATGTCCATGCATTAAAAGCTTTATTTGGTAAGTAAATTTCGATTACAAAAACTCAAATGATCATTTAATATACACATATAAATATTACTAAACCATCTTTATATATATCTATATATAACAATATTCTCTCTCTCTCTCTCTCTCTCTCTCTATATATATATATATATATACTCCTTCCGGTTCATCTTAATATATTAATTGAGATAATGAATTTTTAACACCTGAACTATTGACAAGTCACAGTACAAACTACTTCGACTTAAAAATTGCCCATCTAATTTTTTTTTTTTATTCAAGTTCTTTGTACCTGTAATTTTAGTTGAAAGGTAAAAGAGAATACATAGATAATAATTTCTAAATAGATGAGAAAATATATAATTATACATTATTAAATGGATATATAATGTCGCTTTTCAAAAAAAGAAAAAAAAAAAGGGATATATAATGTCATAAATGTCATACATGATAACTTTCTAAGCTACTAAACAACTTATACTATTAGTTCAATACAAAAATGTAATTATATATAAATATACTTTGTGTATATACACAACAATTATGTTATGTGTGATGCATTTATATAATTAGAACTATATATAAAATATAAATATACCCATAACAGTAGTGTTATGGTCTAGGCGTTTTAAATTATTGTGCCCGTGGCCCGTCACTAGACCTGAAAACGACGGGTTACATTATTTCCAAATTCATTGAAAATTTCAACTGGCATATTAGGGTTGTGTGAGTTTATATGCATGCACCCCTAGGAATTGCTTATATCTATTTGAATTTCAAATTCTTCCAAAACTCTAACTTGATCAAGAGGTAAAGAAAGGCATATTTTGAATATATCCCAAAATCAATTGGGAGTGAAGGAAGCTAATAAATCAATTAAAAAGAAAAAACCAATAATAATAAATAAAAGCAAAGTAAAACAAATAAAAATATGGATCTTACACACCATAGCATACAAGGAAAGAAACCAACTTGAAAGTCCAAACAAATTAAATAGAATGCTCACAACTGACAGCAAACAACAAATTACTTGAAGTAAATTACTGTATCAGAATGCTTACCTATAGAAAAACCAACTAAGACATGCTAAAGAGTATTCAGCTGGACTGTTTATATATAGATAGCAATGATCTGGACTTCATCTCCTTTCACTGTTACGGAACGAACAATCAATAACACTTCTAATTATATAAGTAAAGCATTTTAGACTTGCAATACTAAAAAGAGAGTGAATTAAACCTTTAATTTCGATAGTTCATTGAATAACACCTTTATACGCAATTATAATTTTTTTTTTTGGTGAGAAATACGCAATTATAATTAACTGGAAGACTTTGATGCTATCTGCACAACAATAACATAAATTAATATTAAAAACAATAATGAACAATTAATATTGTGTGTATATACCCTGACTAAACCACTATTGCCTCTCTATTTCTAACTTTTATTTGCCCATTGCACTTTTAACCTCTAATTAAAATTTTCAGGCAATTTAAGATTGTTCTTACCTTTAAAAACCTTTATTTAGTATGAGAATGAGGATGATGACATCTAAGATCTGTTAGACAATTCTAAAATATCAACAACTAAATAAAGGTACCTTAAATATTGAAGAAATTCCCTGTAAAAAATTATACAAAATTTTCGCCTTAATTTGAGATTTAGATGAATTTGGTCCTTAAATTGGGCAAAAAAATAAAATAAAATTCTGATTAAAAATACATGCCAAAAAACACAAACCTGTTTAGATTCCATCAAATTGAGCAGTCTGTCAGGAAGAATACCCGTCTCCCAAATAGAGGAAGGCATGTATATCACCTTGTAAAGGTTGGGCATTCCTATTTCGTCCACCATCAATTCGCCATAGATAACCTCCCTTAGCTCGAGAACTTGAAGTTGCGGAAAACTATTCTCTCCACAGAAATTTAGATAGTCCCCTTCACAATCCTTCAGTTTGATGATAGCCAATTTGGGGAGTCTTTTCAGACCTTCCAGGATGTCATCTATGCAGTTGATGGCGTGTAAAGTGACTTTGACCAGATTTGGAGGAAATTCAATACGACCGTTGATAGTCATTTCTTCACGACTCACATTTGATAAGTGGAATTTCACTAGAGTTTGGCAACCGGACATATCCAATCTTGGGCAAATATTGTCACCCCGATAAATACAGGATACATACTTGAGAATCTCCAACTTTTGAAATGTTCCATCGTACAGGATCTTCATCATTTCCTCATTATGAAAAAACCCCCTCAAAATTTTCAAGTTGGAAAGTTTCTTCAACCAGTCATAAGTGAAATCTGCGCTATCAACAAATAAAGTTACCAGGCTAGGTAAAGCTACTTCGACTTCTGTTGGATTACCCCGACTCTTAGCGGATTCAACAATACTTATTTCTATATTGCACAGGGTTAAGTGCCTCAGTTGCTTCATCTGCAGAATATTTGTGGGAACTAAAGCATACCCATAATAGCCTCCCACGACTTCCAAAGTCAGTAACCTTTTGAGAGCGCTTATGCTCGAGGGAACCACTAATTTGCCACGCAACCTAAGACAGATCAAGCTATATAGTGTTCCAATCTCATTTGGGAGATGGACTCTTTCATGGTCGGACGTTTGTATAATCAGAAACCGCAGGAATTTCAACTCCAAGGCGTTTGTTTTGATAAAATTAAAAAGTTTGATATCTTCACTGAAACAGAACAAAGAACGTAGTTTTTGGGGAACTGTGCAGTTATTTTCGCTTGAACTGTCTGAATCGGAGGTGATTCTACGAACTTTTGAAGCTAAGCCAGATGATTCTAGCTTGTTCCAGGTACAAAAGAAGTTACTGTCCCGAGCAAACCGAACACAAAGATTGTGAAGAAGATCATGAATCTGACAACTTCTAATCCTCCCACTCTCTCTCCTTTGAGAAACTTGGATTAGATTCCTCGCTATGAGCTTTTCTATAATATCTTCCACGACGCTGACAGGTTTTCCAGACGCATTATCTCGGATGAGCTTCTCATCTACCCAAAGGTCAACCAACTCAGAGACAAGAATTTCACGATCTTCTGGGAATATTCCAAAGCAAAGGAAAAGAGGCTTTAACTCACTCGGCAAATCCTCGTAACTCAGAGCCAGAACCTTTTGACAATCATCATTCTCATCTCCTCCGCTCATGCTTGCAAGTACTTTTTCCCATGCATCCATACCTCTTACCTTACCCTTCAACACACCCACCACCACATTGATAGCTAATGGTAGACCTCCACACCTTTTCACTATCTTCCTACCGATGTTTTCCAATGCTTGTGGGACAGGACAATCTTCTTCAGATTTTGGAAACATCAAATTACTGAAGAGGTTGTTCGCTTCATCTTCACTTAGAGGATTCAAACGAACCAAAGAGCTCTCACCACCCATGTATCTACAAAGCTCATCATTTCGAGAAGTAACAATTATTCTACTACCATTTTCAGAATCATTCACCAAGACATTACTTAAGAAATCCCAAGTCACTTTTTCCCAAATATCATCAAGCAAAATCATGGACCTCTTCTCCTGGAGAAACAAACGTAGATTATCTAGGACGTTTTCCTTTCTCTTATCCTCGTCGAGACCCAGCTGTTTTGCTATGTCATCAAGCAGACTTACGAGTTCTTCTTGTTTCGGCTGCTGTGAGACGTACACCATGGCACAACTTTGGAACTCATTTTTCGCCTTGTGATAAATTTTCTTGGCGACTGTAGTCTTACCTACACCTCCTTGCCCAACAATTGAGATTATTCTGCATTGCTGGTTTCCGCTAAGCAGTTTTTCCTCAAGTGTTTGCATAGGCGTATCCCGACCAACAATATTTGAATCTCGTGCTAGAAACAAATTCTTGTGGTATAATTTCGTGTAAGCATCGTCATTTGATCCCATATTAGCTTCTTCTCTGTTAATTCCCAAACTGGTCATGGAAATTTGAACCTTCTCGGCTCTTTCCTCGATTGTTTTGATTTTCTTGGCAAAATTATAGGCCGTGGCACCATAACACATAATACAAGAAGCGTGCCTGATAAAATTAAAAGGCCCCTTAGTCTTGTGGCGCTCAAATTCTGGAAGATATGTATCAAGAATATCCTCGGCATCTTCAGCAAGATCCCGAATATTGATGATCAGATCAGCAACTTGATGATTCCTAACCTTTTTAAATTCAGCATCTTTCAGGTAAGATTGCAGGGTTGTCATCTGCGTTTTGAGCGAATTGATATTGTCCTGCAAATGGTATAGGCTACTCCCCATTTGGAATAGTTGATCTGCCGCCATGTCCACAGCTTTGCCGATGACTGTTTGAACTATAGCTTCCGCCATTTGATTATCTTATTCTACATGAATTGAAATTGTGTATCAATCAATCAATTAACCTTCTTATCATTTTAGCTATGAATTTATCATATTATTGTCTACAAAATGGTATTGTCCAGATTATAGGATAGGCCATAAGATTTTAGTTTTTGAATTGTGTAGAGTAATGAAAGCAAAAGGGTGTTTAAAGAACCACAAAATTAGTTTGAAATTCAATATAATTCTAACAGTAGCAGTACTTAAAGTGCATATTAAAATTTAAATTCATATAAGGGACTTAGTTCAGTCCAAAGTTATTGTTTAGGATCTTAGTCTTGTTACAATGATACTAAGAAACCCTAGTTGATCAGCAAGCCGATAGAGAAGTAATAAAGTTCGCCGAGGCATGCAGGGATATTAACCTGGACAAGATCCATGTCATCGAACTCACAGAGGACTATCAGTATCCAAGGATAGTGTCCGATAAAGATTATAGAGACTATTCAGGACCCATGAAAAAAGAGTTTCTCATAATGAGAATACTAGACAGAAACTTCAAGGTGAACTTGCTCTATGCAAGGATCAGCTCCATGTTAATTTTGACATTTGAATTTTCGAAAAATATTACAAAAAAGTCCCTGAATTATGAATTTTCTTACAAAACGACCCCTTAACTAAATCACATCAACAATGTAGTCCTATCAAAATTCACGGAACCCTAACGGCGTCTAGGGACCTCAATTGAAACAGTATTTATAGGGACTAATCCGTAATTTCCAGAAGTGAAGGGATTAATTTGTAATTATGCCAAATCTCAGGGACCTTGGTGTAATTTGCCCGAAGAATTAATGGGGGTCTAGGGTTTATGTCACTCGTGATGCAAGCAAACTTCCATAACAAAATAATCACTCAACAACTTCTAGAAGAAAACTTAAAGTGCACCGCTAGGACCAGACCATTGAGATGACTTCATTTTCGCGTCTTTATTACTGCCTCTACTGTAATCGTTTTCAATTCTTGGGCAGCTTTTCCCTCTTAGACAGTTTGGCAGGAATATTGCCTTTCATTGAGATGTACCGTGTTACTTCCCGATTTGAGTTTTATTGATGAGGTGACGCTCTCGATAAAAACCCAGTCATTCGGAAGGTTGTTGGAACAAAAAAAAAAAAAAAAAAAAAAAGATCAAACCGTTGACTTGACCGATGGAGAATCAAGAACATATCACAAATTGGATATATGATATGATTGAGGAAATTATGGATCCATCGAGGTTAACATTTGATTGATCGAAATTGGCTTGCTGATGTGCCTTGAATTCGACCTGTTTGACCAATCAAGAATTTATATTTTGGGGAAGCTTTCGATGTGGAGTGAGCTATCTCAGGCCAAGTTGGGAACATGCTGGGGTTTTGTCCAGTGTTCACATTTCGACGCTCAAGTTAATAAGTAGCTCGAACAAGAAGGAACGCAGAAAGGCACTCAAAGAGTGTAATAAATTGCATGTAGCTATCGACATAAATGTTAGGGGTATTAATTGTTTGTGTTATATATATATATATATAGTAGCACTATTGTTCTTAATAAAAGTTATTTTTATGTGAAATAGAGCGAGAAATGTCAGGCAAGGACTCCAAAAGCAAATAAGTTGTACCTTTTGAAGTTGTTCAACTAAACAACCAGTCTTGCGAAAACGGCGGGTTGTCGAGATCTATAGCAGTTGTATGCAGGAATTTCTGGGTACGCTGGTTTAGTGCTCTTAGCCTCTTAGGTACGACTGCGCAACAGCATAAACTGGCAGCTTAACTGCAATTCAAACTCTGATAGCATAAAACGAAAGTTAAATGGAAAAACAGAAAATTGAAGTCAACTTGACAAAATATAGAGACTACATAAAGAAAAACTATATACACAGTATACACACCTATGTTTTCTACTTGAAAATATTTGAGTTCAGAAATTTCATTACAGAAAAACTGTGCAGATTTCTGCGGAAGAAATTATCCGTCCTTAGGCTATCAGTTGTCCAGAGAAGATCCTTTGAATAAAGCCAGTAGGTGCATTATTTCTAAAAAACAATGATTATAATAAATAATTATTATTTATCGTATAAAGTAAACTACACTTGCTGAATGAAACAAAGAGAAAAGATTATCTTGACTGCTAATTAAAATGTAAGGTAGGTACATTATTTCCGAAAGACAAACAATGATTATAATAAATAATTATAATTTATCGTATAAATTAACTGCACTTGCTGAATGAAACAAAGTAAAAGGACATCTTGACTGATTATTAAAATGCAAGGTAGGTACATCATTTATAAAAAACCATTATTATAATAAATTTATTTATTATTTATTGTATTAAGTAAACTACGCTTGCTGAATGAAATATAGAAAAAAAAAAAAAAAGACGACTTGATTGATAATTAAAATGTAAGGTCACAGACTCACAGCTGGCCATTACGGCAAAAAACACACCTTGATTGATAATTAAAATGTAAGTGGAACTCATGACAAATTAAAAAGGGAGCTTGTCCGACGAGGTGAAGAGCTCGTAGGAAATTAGGCTGCATTAGATGTCTTGAGGCAATCAGATTTTAGCAAAGATTGTTAGAATAAGAATAGATCTAAAGGTTTGGGTAGTTAACGTGGTGGGTCCAGCCCACAATCAAGTATTTTTGTTGGCCCAATTCAATATAAAATGCCCATCATCAAATTCTTTTCTTAGGCTAAATTGGTTTGTCTTTTTTTGGGACATATAACAGTTCCCGGAGGCAGCGTTTGGCGCAAGAAAGGCGTGAAATATTCTGTATATTTTAAGCAGATTTTTGGGCGGCCACAGATTTTTTAATTGGACGATCGAGAGGTCATTTATGGTCCGATTGAGCTGAATTTTGAACAGCAGGTTCCTAACTCATCGAACTTAATTGAAAATGAATGGTGGATATCGGATTTGGAGCACTGTAAGTCGGGTTTTTTTGTGCGTGAACAGTAGCATTCGTTTTCGGCTTATTTTCGTGCTTATTCTCTTTTTGTGGTTCTAGTTTGTTTTTGATCGAATCGGTGTTTGATTCGTATTTGGAGTTAGATTTATTGGTGTTGAACCACTATAATTTTGCTTCGTATTATAGTGGATTTATTTTTTGGGTCTCGTAACCCCGTGGTTTTTATTATTCGATTTGAAGGGGTTTTTCATATTAAAAATTATGTGTCTCTATTATTCTTGTTTGGTTGATTATTTTTCTGTCCGTATACATATTTAGTTGATTGTGTATTGGGCATTTGGAGATGAGTTTTAATTTTCACTGCGTGCACTCGATTTTGGTGTATTCCTTTCCTATTATTACATTATTTTTGGTGTATCCCTTTCCTATCATAACGTTAATGACCGGATAGGAGAGGAAGGACTCAAACTCTTTGTCCGTAAAAGGGGACCTAAGGTCTTGAACAAATGATAAAGGGAAATAATCTATTTGTCTCAAAAGTCAAAAAAACAATCAAACACATCATTTATATCTATACTATTATGTATAGCATAATGATATTTGACATCAATTTTTAATCCTGTCCCACATGTATAACCTTGTTCCAAAAGATGGCTTCCATGTACATAGCACTTTGCTCCCGCATAGCACTTGACTCCCGTGGCTTATGAAAACAATAAATTACGTTGAGAGTTCGTTTTAATAAATCAAACGAGAAACAATACCTAGCCAGGAATTATAATTCAGTCAAGACATCGATCATAGACGCAAAGATAAGTTCAAGTATTCAAGTAGATTAGCTATAGCAGATAGTGACACTCGACTCCGCCTCGTTTTCACTTAAATTCTCGAATAGCCTAGAGACACTCAACAGCTATTTTCCCTAATCAATTCACAACCCCCTAGAGACACTCTATAGGATTTAATTAACCGATAACATTAAGAACTATGAAAACACTAATACGAAAACCTAGATACGACACGTGCAAGATTTAAGTCCGATTATTAACTCGTGCAAGATTTAAGTCCGATTATTAACTCCCTTAACAAGTTGAGAACTGCAACCAATCCTTCTCGTTAGTGCACCACAAATATCAATCACGCGTTACATACACTTCATGCCATCATGAATGGCTTTATGCAATTAACCTACTTAGATGATCCGACCGTAATCACTTAAGAAAATAAGTCACAATAACACAAAACTCGGAGAGTTCATAAATACTTGAAATTAAATTAAATTATAAAAACAAATTCGGTCTCACGATATCAAAACTAAATTATAAATTCCTAGCTAAGTACTAAAAAAATCATGAATGGCTTTATGCAATTAACCTACTTAATCCGACCATAATCACTTAAGAAAATAAGTCACAATAACACGAAACTCGGAGAGTTCATAAATACTTGAAATTAAATTAAATTATAAAAACAAATTCGGTCTCACGATATCAAAACTAAATTATAAATTCCTAACTAAGTACTAAGAAAATTAGCTACGCATAAAAATTATGTCCAAAAAACATTAAATAAATCATAAGCATCTAACTAAAACTAAAGGAATAAGAAATTAAAGCGAGGATGAAGAACTCCGGAAGTTGCTTGCTGCTCCCGAAATCCTCCCAAGGTACTGCGTGAACTGCAAGAGCAGTGTGAAAAGTGTGTCCCTTCAATCTGGTGTCCAAGGCGTGAATAAATAGCCTGCCCCCAAGTCAACCTTCAAAGACAAATTCTAATTCCAAATGGATTCTTGTGTCTTGCTTCCCAAGTTGTGCCATTAACGAATCCCTGAAGAATCACATAAGAGTGGGCATCTTTTAATAATTCCAACATTAAATCCTAGACCCAATACCAAAAGCCTACTAGCCAATTATACTTAAAGCTTCCAGGTTGCTATGTGAACGCATGCACATAGGGCTGTCAACGGGTCGGATTCGGATTCGGATCGAATCAGGAGATTCCGGATCCGAATCCGATAAGAGAATCCGACTACTGGATCCGAATCCAAATCCTATAGGATTCGGATTCATTGTTTTTAAATCCATACATAATCGAATCGGATCAGATCCGATAAAAGATCCGACCCGATTAGCAATAAAATTTATTTTTTTAAATAATAAATTTGATATAACAAAATAAATATATTTACATAATATTAAATAAATAATAATTATTTTAATGGATTATTCGATAGTTTTGTTTATATTTATTTAAAACAGGTTAATTTAAACTTATTAATAGAAGATAATATATACTTTTAGAGTAAAAAATTTAAATTTTATTATTGCTTAAAGTGATAAATATGAGAAAATTTTAATTTTAATCATTTCACTAAATAGTATGTACTTGTAAATAATTTATTTAATTAAATATTATATATATTATCGGATTCGAATTCTTAACGAATCGGATTCCTTAAATTCATATTCGCTTCATTTATTTCGGATAACGAATATTTATAATCGGATATGATCCATCGGATATTTTTTTCGGACGAATATGCTAAAATTCGGATCGAATTCGGATTAAAATCCGACCTATTGACAACCCTGCATGCACAATTTATGCAATCATCAAATTGGACCCATTCTTATTTATCCCCAAGTGAGCAATGTCGGCCCCTTAGTAAATTCAGCCCATAACGCTGCAATTACTTAGAAAAGTAGCCCAACTGCTCAATAAACACAAGAGTTCATCAAGGCACCAAATTATATCAAATAAAAGCACTAAAATAAGGCTACAAAATCACGAATATATGAGAATAATGCACACTAACAAACCCCCTGAGATTTGACGATATTACAGATTATCCCCTGAGGTTTGAGAAATTACGAACTCCCCCTGACCATTACACTCTCTCTCACAAATTTCATTTACTGTTAATTACACCGTTAAATTCAAATTTAATTTCCAAAAATACCCATAGGGGTATATTGCAATTTTA
Source organism: Lantana camara (assembly GCA_037501455.1). Classification (NCBI taxonomy): domain Eukaryota; kingdom Viridiplantae; phylum Streptophyta; class Magnoliopsida; order Lamiales; family Verbenaceae; genus Lantana; species Lantana camara. The sequence goes on from CM074859.1 coordinate 13,656,918, forward strand.
CTTAGAGTTTAATGATATAATTGTAATTTAGTTAATTTTAATTTTTTTATATTTAAAAAGTTGTTATTTGATTTAATATTTAATATTTTATCTATAAATATAAATTGAATTAGATATTTCATGTATATTTTTTTCTATAAAATGTGATAAGTTATAAATTTTCTTTTATATTTATAACTTAATTTTAAATATATTTTGCACAAGTCCATTTAAAACTAATTTAAAATAACTTATTTACAATTATAACAAATTTTCTCTCAAAATAAAATCTCATATAAAAGAATCCAAACAAACATCAATTAGTGCATTGTCAATTTTTTTTCTCAAAATTGAAAATCATAACAACAAACACACTAATATCAATAAATGCATTAGTAAATTCACATAAATATCCATCAAAATAATTTAAACAATTATTTTAAACGTTGAACATGCATGGTCAATATCTATAGAAAAATATTTAGCATGCACAAAAATCTAGAAATCAAATTAAGCTATCATAAAAATATTAAAATATCATTAAACATCATTCATTGAAAAACAAATATTAGATAGATACAAAACTTAAGTACTTATATTAAACCCCCTAACAATTTCATTACTACATTAACCCCTTTACCTTTGGCTCTTTATTATATATATCCTTCTTTGTTTCAACATATTAGAGGCAAAATAATAATTTTTGCATATTCCGTTAAATTTAACGCAGGAGATAACGGACCAGGAGAGTTCATAATTTCTCAAACCTCAAGGGGTAATCTGTAATATCGTCAAATCTCAGAAGGCCGTTCGTAATTATCCCTTTATTTTATAACTAGAACTATGTCACATAACAATAGCGTTCTGATTTAGGTATTTTTGAATTGTCCCATCACTCAACCTGAAAAGTGACTGAGTTACAATATTTCTAACCACGGTTATTATTTTAAAAAAATTTCAACCGACATATTAGGGTTATGTGAGTTTATATGCACCCCTGGGAATTTCTTATATCTATTTGAAATCCAAATTCTTCCCCACACTTAACTGGGAGTGAAGGAAGCTAATAGATCAATTAAACGAAAACTCAATAATAATAAATAAATCAAAGTAAAACAAATAAATGTATGAATCTTACAGAGCATAGCATACAAAGAAAGAAAATAACTTGAAAGTCCAGACGAACAGAATGCTAACAACTCACATTAAATATTTCTAAAAATATCATTTAAATGAGTCGTGTTGTCTTCGTATCAATGTCGGAAACCGTCTCAGAGGTAATCCCTGCATCATAAATATTACCGATAAAACCTTTATTTAGTATGAGAATGAGGATGATGACATCTATTCAGGTTATAGACTTTTAGTGATGAGTTGGTAGACAATTTTTAAATGTCAATAACTAAATAAAGAGTAATTAAATAAAGGTTCCTCAAATATATCCTGCAAAATTTTCGCCTCAATTTGGAATTTAGAAAGACGTGATTCTTAAATTGGCCTAAAAAAATAAAGGAAATTAAATTCAAGTTAAAAATATAAACATGCTTAAATTAACTAAAGACTAACCTGTTTAAATTCCAACAAGTTTCGAAGTCTCTTAGGAAGAATATCGTGAGAGTACCGAGGGTGAGGGTGAGGGTAAGGCATGTATATCACCTTGTAAAGGTTGGGCATTCCTATTTCGTCCACCAACAATCCGCCAAATTCCACCTCCCTAAGCTCGAGAACTTGAAGTTGCGGAAAACTATTCTCTCCACAGAAATTTAGAGTGTCCCCACTCCCATCCTTCAGTTTGATGATCGCCAATTTAGATAGTCTTTTAAGACCTTCCAGGAAGTCACCTATGGAGTTCATTCTTACTAAAGTGACTTCGACGAGATTCGGGGGAAATTCAACACTACCTTTGATAACCATTATTCTTTCACCATTTGATAAGTGCAATTTCACTAGATTCTGGTAACCAGACATATGCAACCTTGGAAAATCAGTGTAAGTGTAGGATTCCCCATCACTGGTCACAAATCGAAACTTGAGAATCTCTAGCTTCGGAAATGCTACTCCATCGTAAAGGATCTCCGTCATTACCCTATCACTAACAATCATGCTCAAGTTTTTTAAGTTGGAAAATTTCTTCAACCAGTTATAAGTGAACCCAGATATGCTAGCAACACATAAGGTTTCCAGACTTGGTAAAGCTACCTCAAATTCTGTTGGATTACGACGAGGACTCTTTGATGATTCAACAATAATTTCTACGGTGCTCAGGATTAAGTGCCTCAATTGCTTCCTCTGCAGAACACTTGCAGGAAGTTTTATATAAGCCATGTTGAGCCCCAGTCCCGAGACGTCCAAAGTCAATAACCTATTGAGATTGCGTATGCTAGACGGAACGACTAAATTGCCACCCAACCTAAGGCAGATCAAGCTATTTAGTTTTCCAATCTCATTTGGGAGATGAACTTCTTCATGGCCGAGTAGTATAATCAGAAACCTGAGGAATTTCAACTCTAAGGCACTTGTTTTGATAAAGTTAAAAAGTCTCGTATCTTCACCGAAACAGAACAAAGAACGTAGTTTCTGGGGAACTGTGATATTGTTGCTTGAACTGTATGAATTTGAGGTAATTCTACGAACTTTTGAAGATAAGCCAGACGATTCTAGCTTGTTCCACATACAAAAGAAGTTATTGTCCCGAGCAACCCGGACACAAAGATCGTGAAGAAGATCATGAATTTGACAACTTCTAATCCTCCCACTAACTCTCCTTCTAGAAACTTGGATTAAATTCCTCGCTATGAGCCTTTCTATGTTGGCTTCCACAATGCTGACAGGTTTTCCAGACCCATCATCTTGGATGAGCTTCTCAGCTACCCAAAGGTCAACCAACTCCGTGACAAAAATTTCACGGTCTTGTGGGAATATTCCAAAGCAAAGGAAGAGAGGCTTTAACTCTGTAGGCAAATCCTCATAACTCAGAGCCAATACCTTTTGACAATCATCATTTTCATCACCTCTGCTCATGCTTGCATGTACTTGTTCCCAAGCATCTAAATTCCTTCTCCTACGCTGCAACATACCCACAGCAACGATGATAGCTAATGGCAAACCTCCACAGCTTTTCACTATCTTCTTACCAATGTTCTCCAATGCTTGTGGGACTGGACAATCTTCTTCAGATTCGGGAAACATCAAATTACTGAAGAGGTTATTCGCTTTGTCTTCACTTAGAGTATCCAAACGAACCAAAGAATTCTCACCACCCATGTATCTACAAAGATCATCATTTCGAGAAGTAACTATTATTCTACTCCCATTTTCGGAATCGGTCACCAAGACACTGCTTAAGAAATCCCATGTTACTTCTTCCCAAATATCATCAAGCAAAATTATGTACCTTGTCTCCCGGAGAAACAAATATAGGTTATCTCGCATGTTCTCCTTTCTCTTAGCCTCGCTAAGGCCTACTTGTTTTGCTATGTCATCTAGCAAAATAATAAGCTCTTCTTCTTTTGGCTGCTGTGAGACATACACCATGGCACAACTTTGGAACTCATTTTTCACTTTGCTATAAACTTTCTTTGCCACTGTAGTCTTACCTACACCTCCCTGCCCAACAACTGAGATTATTCTGCATTGCTTGATTCCACTAAGTAGTTTCTCCTCAAGCGTTTGCAGAGGCTTCTCGCGACCAACAACATTGGACTCACGAGCAAGAAACAAATTCTTGCGATATAGTTTTATGTAAGCATCATCATTGTCCCCGGTGGTAGCATCTTCTCGATTAATTTCCAAATTGGTCATGGAAATCTGAACCTTCTCTGCTCTTTTCTCGATGGTCTTGATTTTCTTGGCAAAATTATAGGCCGTGGCACCATAACAAATAATACAAGAAGCGTGCTTGATAACATGAAAGGGTCTCTTAGTTTTGTGGCGCTCAAATTCTGGAAGATATGTATCCAGGATATCCTCGGCATCTTCAGCAAGATCCCGAATATTGATGATCAGATCAGCAACCCGATGATTCCTAACCTTTTTGGATTCAGCATCTTTCAGGTAAGACTGCAGGGTGGTCATCTGCGTTTTGAGCGAGTTGATATTGTCCTGCAAATGGTATAGGCTACTCCCCATTTGGAATAGTTGATCTGCCGCCATTTCTACAGCTTTGCCAATGACTGCTTGGATTATAGCTTCTGCCATTTGATTATTTTGCACTACAAGAATTGGAGTTCTAAAATTTCAGAGTAGCTAAACATGTGAAAGAAGAGCAGATAATTCTAGAAGAGAATTGAGAACGCGAAAATCTATTCAAATATCAGTTGGAATAAGCTTCAACATCCTTCGAGGCAATTTAGAAAAGCAAGTAGATGCATTACTTCAATTTTTTTGCAAAAAACACCAATGTAGACAATTTTTGGTGATTCTAATTCAAAACTCAAAATGGTTTTTCCTAGTTTCTCAATATATAATTTTTTTTTGAAAATTGGATTGAACATCTAGCTGGCTTTAATTATCCCATGAAAATATACTACCGTCATATATAAGCAAATGTTATTTATAGCACCAAGTGAAGAACAACTTAACACTTTAGTAACCTTCACATGCACCGGATTCTAATCTATTTTATTAGATCTGAGATTATGGAAGCGAAACCAGTTTGCTTACCTTAGTTGAGTGACACAGGATTTCTGGTAATTAGACTTGGATGGTTGCCTTGCTTCCAAAATCAATTCCCCATGAAATGTGATAAGTATAATTTGGACGGAGTTTTAATCGGAAAGACAGAGAAGGAATCTTCGAGAGAGAAAGAATTCTGGGTCCTATCTTCATTCAAATAGTGGAGTGCTATGATGTACGAATACGGATACGATGATATGGATACGATACGATATAGATATGACGATACGGATTTTTTCTTAAATTTTCCACGTAAGGAGTGTCAGATATGGTATCCGACATGAGTGTCCGATACGATACGATACGATAAAATGATATTTTTAGGGGTATCCATACATTATAAGTGGAGTGCTTTTTTTTTTTAATTTTTTATTTTTATTTTTTTGAGAGCATGGAGTGCTTTAGTTAACGCACGCACTTTGCAAGTGTATTGATTGATCGACAAATGACTGACCCACTCTTGTGAAAAAGAAGTCAGGTCAGTGTCAGAGACTCCTTTTACTTTGTATGGTATGTTATCGTGTCTATCTAATTATTGAATTGAACAGAAGCATATATTCGGAAAACCGAAAAAGGAGAAAAGGAAATATCCTGCAAAATATCAAGTGCTCATGCATCTTATGGAGAATTCTGATCAAAATCTGACTCGATCAAACTGATGTAACGAGGGCGAGTATCTCATATTTACTATTTCATCAATGAAAAATTAGATAGAGTAACAAATCAAATAGTAAGTATAATATACTTATTTTTATAATTAATTGGATTAGATCGAACCCTCTAGAATATTCCCATCTTAACCTCTAAAGGCAAGTACATAAGGTCCAACACTGTAAATAGTTTGTCAATTTATTACATCGATAAGCACATTTAATTCCTGCGATCTATGTTACCTACTTCGATCGAATTTTTAGATGTACTTATTGATTTAAGTATCGAAAGGGTTTATATTAGGGCCATTCAACTTGACTTTGAATCTCCTGTTTCGAGTTTGTATTTCATATCCTATTTCATTCATATATACATGCCAAGTGTACCGGATGATCCATATTAGAAGAGAGGAATAAATGTGATATAAAAAGAATATAAAAAATTAGCTCTTAATCTGGATGGTTTGTTGATACACTAAGCGCATGTTTGTATGTGAAACACAAATTTAAAACAGAAGATCCAAAATCGCCAAAGTAGTTTAGAGAGTTTTAAGTTATCATATCAATCACCAGACTCAAAAATGATGGGTTGCAATATTTTCCAAAAGCAATTTCATATTATATCATGAACTTGTACTATAGAAAACATTTCATATCTATTTGAAATCTACATCCTTCCAAAACACTAATTTTGAACAAATAAAAAGTAAAGAAAGACATGAAAAAAATTCATATTCATCCCTATGTTTTTTATTACAAATTCAAAATAATTCTTATATTTTTAAATTTATTCAAATTCATCATTTGGATATATATATCATTTTTTAACCACAATTTCAAGCCAAAATATATAAGTAGACTAATATAACTTTTATTTATTATAAAGATAAACAAAATTGTCTCTAATATTTATAAATAAAGTAAAATGGTCTCTTAATTTTTATAATAATATTTTCAAATGTTTCTCAAACAAGTAGAAAGAATCAGAAACTTCACATTTTAGTTAATTGATATTGAGTCCAATTGAATTTTACATTTATAAATTAATATATGAATCTCGAAAGGGACATAAGAGACCAATTCATAAAACTTCAAAAATATATCACATTAACATAACATGCAGCAAAAATATTCATAAATTATGCTTGGCCAATAAAAATCAATAAAGGGACATAAATTTTGTTTTAATACTTTAATTGGTTTGAAAAATTGAACACCAACAATTTATTTGTTATTATTTTATTCTTTATTCTTTTTCTTTTTCTTATGTTTATTAAACGTATGCTTTTCTAACTACACTCAACTTATTCAATACCTTATTTTATCTTACTTATTTGCTTATGAATCTCTGCATTAATATTATTATACCTGCATAAATTGAATATGAAAAAAATTAACAATTTAATTTAACTTAGTGAATATATGTCTTGATAATTGTAAATAATTTTAACTTAAAAATTAGTGTTTTTATAAATTTGAGGTTTAATTGAACTCAATAACAATTAAACTAAAAAAATATAGCGATGCCGTGTGAAAATGGTGGAGCTAGGTGGAAGCTCTGATGATGGTGAGGCTTGAAGCTTTGATGAAGAGAGGGGTGCCCTGCTGGCCTGACCAGAGAGTGAGCTGATGTGTGGCGTCGGCGTACAAGCTTGAGGGGGAAATCCATAAAAATTTTAAAGCTCAAGAAACTCAATTACATCCTAAAGCGGAAGAGTACCTGAATTCATAATCTTAAAATATTTGATTAATTTGTTCAGTTGTCGGCCTTCCAAGTTGATATGGACGATCCAGAGAACCCTCTAACTTTTCTACCGATGGGATAATGAAAAAGAATCGCATGTATAATCGGGGGACCATAACCCTATATATAAGACGTCTAACCTTAGGTCAATCTTAATTCCTAATTTGACCCATTGTCAAACTAGAAATTATATTGGAAATCGACACATGCAGGCCCATACTTTTAATTTAATCTTCAAAGCCCAACCGAAATTAGACAACTTTAATATTTTGGGTCAAATCTTATTATGATAGATATAATACATAAAATTATTATGAAAACTTTACTACATATATAAGTCCAAAACCTTACGCCAGCAGGGGTCGGTAAGTGGTTTGAGGGTTTTTTTCGAAGGCAAGCTCCCGAATTCGAATTCCTTTGGTCACTTGGGGGTGTACGTTTTTTTTTTTTAAAAAAAAAAAAAGTCCAAAACCTTATAATCACCTACTTGGACTATAGGGAAAATTTCATTTTTAGTCCTCTAAAGAAGACCTACTTGGACTATAGGGAAAATTTCATTTTTAGTCCTCTAAAGAAGACCTACTTGGACTATAGGGAAAATTTCATTTTTAGTCCTCTAAAGAAGACCTTGTTCGTTTTTGGTCCTAATCTATTGACTTTTCTCATTTTACGTTCTTTTAGATTTTAAATTTCTCAATTTTGGTCCTTTGCCAAACGGCGTTAAAAACTTGATGGAAAAGACCACGTGTCATACACGTGGCCCGTGAAGGTAATTCTTTTCAACCCGAAAACTTGCATAATGGCGCTAAAACGTAGTAGCAACAAAATTGGAGGGAAAATTGAGATATTAATAGGGTTTGTCACACTTTTCCCCCAAAAAAACCCAATTAGGGTTTGACATCGGGGTTCCCCTCGTTTTCGACATCAGGGATCCCCTCGATTTTGTCATCGGGGTTCCCCTCTTTTCGACATCAGGGATCCCCTCGATTTTGTCATCGGGTTCCCCTCGTTTTCGATATTAGGGATCCCCTCGATTTTGACATCGGGGTTCCCCTCGTTTTCGACATGAAGGACCCCCTCGTTCCCCTCATTTTTGACATCAGGGATCCCATCGATTTTGACATCGGGGTTCCCCTCGTTCACGTCCTTTAGAAGTTCATGTTCAAACTCTATATGCCACAATACTATGATTATAGAGTTGGGGGGCAAATGATGGAGCACAAATATAACGAGGCCACATCATGACACGTGGGCCCTCATGGATTCGCCACTTGTATCTTTGGGCCAATTCAGCCACCCTCATAAACTACTTGGAAATGGCTAAAGTTTGACAATTGGCAAAACTACAAGTCTCCCCTCGGGCCCTCATTGGACCCTCGAGCCCCTCGGGCCTTCGTTGGACCCCTCGAGCCTCTCGAGGTCCTCCATCCAAAAGGTGACTCATGCCCACTCACACCGAGCGCGTCAAACCCTCGGTAACAACCCAGTAGCTCTCACTGACAAATAGTACATCAACGTGCACCTGCCATTGTTGCCCGCCACCAACCATTTTGCAGGCTTTTGTAGGAGGTCCTTCTCAGGAGCTCGTCATCACGCCACATGTCTAGGGCAACATGAATGCAGGACCACTTGGTGCCAAATTACCAAAGAGCCCTCGCCCTCAACTATAAATAAGGGAGTTCATCTCCTCCACTGTAAGCAAGCTTCCCTAACTCAAGCTCTGCATCTTACTTCCTCTTCTTCAAGTTCATCAACTGACTTGAGCGTCGGAGAGTCAAACTGGGTATCACCCCCAGTCCCCTTAGTTTGTTCTTCTAACTTCTTTTCTTGATGTTTGTCCTAGTAGGTGGAACCCCAACTTCTCCGGCGAGTCCTGTTCCAGTTTCCCCACATTAAACAAATTGAAAGTGATCGAAGTCTGATCCTCTACATTCAGACCCATCAAAGAACATTATTTATCAGTAATAAAATATATTATATTATAATATATATATATATATATATATATATATATATATATATATATATATATATATATATATATATATATATATATATATAAAATAACGAGGTTTAACTCTTATTATGCAATTTTGATCAAATAAAATTTTCTTGTTTTAATTTATTTAGTTGTAATAAATTCTCAATGGTCTATAATATAATTAACTGTAACAAATATAAGTAAGAATTGGTAGCTAATTGTTAAAGTAATCATATATCTACGTACAAACTAATATCTCTAAAGTGTTATGTGCTACGCACAGGACAGAAAGAATTAATAACCTACCACAATTACACAGATTGAAGTTTCTTCGTCAGAGAAAGTTAATAACTAATGTCTAATTACGCAGATTGAGTTTTCTTTGATAGAGTGCAACCATCAAGGAAGCAATTTAGGAGTGAATTGGTATTATTAAATATATGAATAACTTTATCTAAGTAAAGGGATTAGAAATAGGGACAATAACATATAGGTTCCTGAGGTTAGGTCTAATTACAAGTCAGTCCTTGTTCTTTTAAATATTGCACTGTAGTCCCTAAACTTTGTTAATTTGTTAATTTTTTTATACTTTTAGGGACGTTTTTGCATTTTTGGTCATATATTATATGTAACACTCACAAAACCTTCAGGGACATAAGTGTATTTTTACAAAATTCGTTAATGGACTTCACACAAAACAAGAAATATAGGGACTACAGTGTAATATTTAAAATAATAGGGATCGGTTTGTAATTAGTCAACCTCAGGGGTGGTGGATGTAATTCGCCCTTAGAAATAAGTGAAATAAAAATTTTAAAATATCAAGTTGCATGTGATTTCTTGATAGAATATCAAGTTGCACGTCGATTTTCTTATGAAGCCATGCTCGTTCGTTGGCGATGCTCACGAGTCACGAGGTTCGACTTAATCTTTTAAGGTACAAGTTATTTTTTTTGGTCGTCAAAATTCATATTTGCATGAGGTTTTTTTTTTTTTTTTTTCAAATTCATATTTTGAGGTCTAAAAATAAATGGAAGAAACACAGCGGATGCTTAAAATAGGTCCGATAGTTTCTGAAAACCGATGTTTAACCCGATTGCACGAAGAAAAGCTATACACTTATGGGGTGTTTACTTTGTTAGTCGGAATGAGTTAAAATTGATGAGTAATGTGACGAGTTATGGAATGTAATGATGGATTGATCATCCCATAGGGGATGTAGGATGAATCAAGTTTTTATCCAATATAATCTCGGACTGTATATATTATAAATCCCAGACTTGCAAAAGTAAATTAGTAGACATATAATTTAAGTAAAATAATTAATTTAATCAAATGCATTGTCTAATTACTCAATTTCTTCGAGGTTAGGCATGAAACAAGAGCAAATTACTCGAAAAGTTGAAAATTTGAGGTAACAATATAATTTCAAATTAGGTGGACGACTGGAGGCCTTGTTTCCAAAACCAAATGAATTCATACCATGTACTGATTGGTACATACTTTGACATATTCCCATCTCCTCTCAAAATGTGCAGTCACCTCATGTTCAAATTAATTCTCTGACCTAACACTCCCAAGAAATTTTAGCCAACATTAATTCCATCCATATTCTGGTGAATAGCGAAACATACGTACAAATAAAGAGAAATGCCATTAGGAAGTTGAACTAATTCAATCTCCTTCCTACAATAGAACTGCAACCAAGCCTAATCAACCTTCTGATGTGTATCCAATGCATCCTCTGCCTATAAATACCGTAACATGAAAAACTTTCATGAATCATTCAACTCACAATCCAATCAAAACAAAACTTTTCCTCAGCAATCTATCAATAGTTCCAAGTATGGCATTTTACAGCCACCCTTATCTTTTCTTGTTTTTGCTCATTACTTTATCAGCAATAGCTGTCAACACAAACCAAGCAGAAGCGCGTAACCTTCTGGAGTCGATCCCCGAGCCTCAAATTCCAGCTTTACCTAAGCTGGACCTACCAACATTGCCAAAGCCCGAGGTTCCAACTTTGCCGAACCCCGAAGTTCCGGCATTCCCAAAGCCTGAAATCCCAACATTGCCACATCCTGAATTGCCAGCATTCCCAAAGCCCGAATTGCCTAAGCTTCCAGGATTCCCAAAGGTCCCAGAGTTGCCTAAACCAACAGTGTCAGGAGGACCTATACTCCCTTGATTTGTATCGTTAACGAAATTTCTATGGAAGTTGGATGACTCTATCACATGTTCTAGAATGATTTATTCTTATAATTAACAGGTCTATTCATCTTGTCGTTATCCAATGAGATGAAGCAGTAATCTCTGCTCCTATAAGAAAGTAATTAGTTAACGTTCCCCCTTTTTTATGCCTTTCTATATGTATTGTTCTACACTTCAGTTATACAAATAATATATCATAATTGTTTGAGGCTTGATTTTCCCTTTTTTCTCCAGTGTAACTGTCTTAAATTTTTATAGTGTTACATAACTACTTTAAGTTATTAAATCTAATTAAAAGTGCACCCTAACAACTTTTTCTCTCCAAAGACTCCACCGCTAATCAACTAGGTTTTAGATCATGTTACGGCCGCCGCCAGCGGCGGTCCACATTCCGGTGTTGTGTCAAGTATCCCACATCGAATAATCAAAGATGTGGAGTTCAATATATAATGGCTGGGCAACCCTCCCCTCAACAGCTAGCTTTTGGAGGTGAGTAAGGCCAAACACATTATTCATCATGGTATCAGAGCAGGTCCGATTCTAGGCCTGTCTCTCCATCCCGCCGGATGTCCCGATTCCCGGCTTGCAGATGTTCCAATTCCTGCAATGTTCACGCTCCAGTTTGTCCCGCATTCCGCGGCCCTTGGCGTGAGCAACCAATAGCCCCTCGCGTTCGGAAATTTCATGTTTTTCAAAGGGACCCGTATCGAAAGCCTTATGGTAAGGTAGGCCTGTAAATGGCTGGGGATTCCCCAAGCCCAGACCCAGGTCCAATGATTGCCCATTATTTAAGACTGGGCCTATATCCTACCCAGACCCATAAAATACCCAATGAGACTGAAAAATGGGTAACATTTTTATTGGGTCTGGGCCTGAATCTGGCCCAGCACCCCAGCTCTCTTGTGTTCTTTTTTTGTTTTTTTTTTTATATTATAATTATTAATATTATTGCTTTATTATTATTATTATTATTATTATTATTATTATTATTATTAAACATGGAAAATCGACACTAATGTAGTTCCATACTTAATGAATAATATATATATATATATATATATATATATATATATATAATGTATACTGCAAATAAATATATAGATACAATTTTAATATTTTCAAATAATAGGATCTAAAAATTACAATTTCAATAATTTCAATCACATCTTCACCGGAACTCCATTCAAAACCTCGTGTTATCTTCTAAAACTAACCTGGTAAAAGAAAAAATAATTAATTAAAGATAATATCAATAAAATTCATAATGAAAAAGTTAAACTATAAAATTAACTCGACATAACAAAATAAAAAAGAAAGTAATTTCGTTTACCTTTGAATATCCAATCAAAAGAAAGTAATTTCATTTACCTTTAAATATCCAATCATCCGTTGCAATCAACGCCTCTATAACATCTGGACTGAGGCAAGCTCTTGAGGGATCAATTGTTCGACCTCTATGTTGAATAAGAGAATGATTCAAAGTGCAGTCAGCATATATGTTTCAATAGTGTTTCGAAAAGAAAAGTGCATTAAGACAACATACTATAAAGGTTTTCACATTCAAATCTTCTGTTTTGATGGCAGGCAGGATCATATATGAATATAAGGAAATAAAATCACACAATCTTGCTCTGATTTCTGCAGAATTCAGAAAAAAAAATATATTATCAAATCAACCTCCACCCTAGCTCTACCCCTACCCTCCTGAGCATATCATCAATCTTCATAGTCAGGATAGAGAAAAGGACTCCATTAAAACATACAGATGTTATTGGCACATGTATCAATGAAGACCAAAGAAGAAAACCTATTTCATAAGCAAATTAATCACTAAGATCAAGTATTTTCACAATTACAAACAATTAAGAGAAAGCAAATGACATAAAAGACTAATTCAAACAGCCCTATTTTAATCCAATCAAAACCATGTCAAGAATCTAGTGGCCAGAGTGTAACTGCCAGAAAATTCAACCAAAAAGGGATTTGAGTTCTTGAAATCTGTCTTCAAATCCCATTTGCTGATAGATATAAATAACCCTCACGAAACCCATATCCAAGAACAAACACAGAAGCCATTGCATGTGAATTCATAAATAAAAGAAAAGAAAATGAGGTGCATTAATCAAGCAACAACATTGGTTCTGATCTTGTCAATTCTTTTAAGTTCCATTACTTATTTTTTGGCACAGCCGATCATCTATATTCTGTTTTTCACATTTGGGAACTTAATAATAGAATGTGGAAGTCCTAAATGTTCCTTTACACTTTACTGCATGACATTCTTAAGAGCAGAAAAGATGCCAACTTGATACTATATGATAATGAGCCAAAGGGCAAAAATTATTCTTAAACTCATGATTTTCCAAAGGGCTCCAAATACAAACCAACTAACATAAAGAGGGAAAGCTGTGAAAAATCCTACTCGAGTTGCATGCTCACCAAAATTATACAAGTAATCAACCCAGAAAGTCTAAGCTTAAACACTCTAAGCGAATACCCATAAAGAATTAAGCATAAATCATCATCATAAACCAGATTACTATGCGATGGTGCAGGAATGTGAGTTTCCTAAAACGCAACAACACTTTGAGATTTGTTTAGGGAAGGGAAGACCATCACAGGCGTAAGAGCCTCAGGAACTGGGTTTCCTTTTGTGCGTGGGTTCTTCCAGCTAGGATAACACCAAGAGTGCAAGGGATGATGATGATGCAACTGTGGTGAAGGGACCACGGAGCTTAGGAAGATGCAGAAAAGTGGAGAGGGAATGCCCAGTGTGAAGTGTATGCAGAAGATTGCTTGGGGGAGAGAGCATGTGTTCTCCCCTATTTATATGTTAGGGGTGAGGGTAGATGGATAAATTGACCGTGTGGTCCCAAACCTGCGTTGCCCTAACACGTGGCAGCCTGTGAGGGTGTGAGAGGGACGTTTCTGAAAAGGAGGCGGCGCGTCAGATGTAAGGTGCGCACTACCTTTGTGTCAGAGGTTGTTGGCGAGGGTCGCGTGAGAGGGAGGCCCAAGATCCTCTTTGCTAAGGTTCGGATCCATCGCAGGGGGGGAGGATCATTCACGAGCGTCGGGGACGCTCGAAGAGTGTACGGATGGGCCCCCCACGGCAGATGACCCTTGAGCGCCAAAACAACGAGCGTCAAGAATGGGATCCTCGCGTGGGTGTTTCCTTGAGAAGGATAGCCCTGAGGGCCGAGATGCGAGCGCCAAGCCTGTCGGCTCTGGCCCTTTACCTGAATAGTTGTCCGAGGCTCAATGACCTGTATTAGTTGGCAAGTGAGTGGGCTGGGAAGGCCCGCGAGCCCATCAATGCGAGCGTCCAAATCCTTAGTCGTCGAAGCGTTGACACGTGGACGGCTCTGATTCGAGTGCGTTTTTAGGTCTCATCATTTTGCCCCCCAAATTCTGTAGTATCGCTTCGAGCGTACTGTAGAATTTATAAAGAAATGAGCCTTGAATTTTGAATATCCGAGGGTCAGGCCATTGCTAGAGAAGTGACCGCTTGCCTTCTGTAACGGACACAATCTGACACCGCATTAACTGCTGTCATGTCCGCATTTGGGAGCGTGCACTCCGGGAGACGTGAGGCGGTTACCAAAAGTGGGGGGTTTCCTAGGCGGGAAATGATTGCCATTTGAAATCTTAAACCCTAATTAATGCCAGCTTTCCCCTATAAATAGGGTTCCGGAAGGCTCTTTGGCACTTTTCACGCCTTCAACTTCTTCAAGCATACGCAGCAAGAATTCTCCTCCACTTTCACAGATTTCGGTGAGTTTCTTCTTCAATTTCTAGGTAAAAACTCCACAAATCTTGATATTCTGATACTAACTTTTAGACTTAGGTTGTGCGTGAGTGATCCTTATAAGCAAAGAATCCTTTCTGCCTTTGGATTCATTCCAGAAATTTTCTCCTTCACTGAGTTTTCTGCGAGTAACTCCATCTTCAAAAACCGAAAAGCAACCATGGCCGGACACCCAGTTGAAGATTATGTAAGGGAGATTGATGAGATGTCGGTGGGGAGTTCTTCCCCTCACAGCAATGTTCCCACAGCTGTTCCTTTGGCTAGGATGTCCCCAGGTGAGGGGATTCCCATGGCCATCCCAGTGGCCCAGGCTCCGGCTGATGCCAGGGATGAAGAGGTTGATGCCGCCGTTCAAGGGATGAACGAGGGTGCTCCTGGGGGGGGTCAATGATCTCTTTGAAGAGATGGACAATGTGATGGAAATGCAGAGGCAAGGGGAGAGAGTGTTCCCGGTGTTGAATAGTGCCGTGCGACCCCAAGATCACAGGGTCACAGTGGCCGTGATGGCTCCCGAGGGCGAAGCAGGGCCATCTGGGCGTCAATTTGAGGCTGAACCTTCTAGAAGACGCCAAAGGAGAGGAAAGGAGCCTGCCACTCGAGTGAGGCAAGATAATCGACATCAAACTGATAGATCTCCGGATGAGATTGAGAGTATTTTGACGCTCGACGATCTGGAGGAGTTGAAGGCGAAAGCTTATTGGGATGAAGCAGTATTTCCCATGCGACTTCCTGAGGAGGGGGAGAGGGCCAACCGACCGCCGCCTGGGATGATGACGGTCTACTGGGATGCGGTTCTGGTCGGGGGCCTGAGGTTTCCCATCTCGCCCGTCACTGTCAACATCTATCACCATCTGAGGCTTTGCCCTTCACAAATTCTGCCGAATGGCATAGCCCTAATCAATACTTTCGTGATTATGATGGCTGCTTTAGGTCGCGAACCCTCGATCGTCAATTTTGATAGCTTGATACAGGTGGCCCGCTCAACACGCTCGTCCCCTACGGATGGATTCTATTACGCCCAGGCCAAATTGGGCTTTAAGATGATAGACTCCCCATCTACTTCCTATGGCGAGCATTGGAAGGAGAAGTATTTTTTCGTAGGGGCTCTAGGGGGATTTTTAGGGTTTATCGCGAGTGGTTGATACATGGCGAGGGTCCTTTGATTAGGGAAAGAACGAGGAATAAAGCCTTTAAGGATTGGGCACAGGGGTTAGCCTTCGAGATGAGGAGTGAGAAAAAGTGGATTAAGGCTGAAACCCTGATGAAGAATGAGGGAGTGCTATTTCGTTATGGCTTGTCTTGCCCTCCAGACATGATACTCAACCCTCCAGCTGACGTCATGGCCCTCGATGGTCAGACTCTAGGAACTAACTGCACTAACTTTTAGAATAGTCTTCTAACTTACAGTGATTGTTGTATTTTTGTATCTGCGATCCAAGCAACCAATTGTTGATGCTCGTTTCTTCTTATTTGCAGGTGTTCAAATACTATCTCAAGGTATGAATGCTGAAGCTCTTTCCCGCATGCTGGGCGTCCAGGTACCCGCTGCCAATCCTCAGCAACAACAGCTGGAACGACCCCCAAATGCCCCGAGGGGCAGAGGAATCCGGCGAAGGCAAGGACGAGACGGTGGAGGCAGGGGAGCTGGTAACGAGGCTTCAGCTGTTGGCCCCATCGAGGATCTTACAGCAGGTGGCGTTCGGGAGGTTACTCCGCCCCCAACTGCCCCAGAGGGACCTATAGCGCTCAGCTCCAGCACTGTTGGAAAATACGAATCAGAAAGCAGCGGAATTTAAAAAATTTTCCCAACAAAAGGACCTTGAACTCGCAATCGTGTAACCAAATTCGTAAAGATAGAAAACTTACTTTTCTTTTATTCTTTCTTGAAGCGTTTCAAGCCACCCAAGAACGCTCTTCACGCGGCTTGATCCCCTCTCCTTTGGTAAAGCTCGAATCTTCAAACTTCTAACTTGAAGTCTCTAGAGAAAGTCCACCAACTTGATCACAATCTAACTAGTAAGGATGCTAGTTCTCTAGTTAGTGTTTAGGCTTAACCTAGGGTTTAATTTAATCTTGGAGAAAGGAAGGTGTTCAACACATGAACCAAGAATTGTCTATTAGCTCTAAAGGGGAGCATGAGCTCCCCTATATATAGGAAAGGGGAGGGACGGCCGAACCTAGTCCTTATTGGACTAGGATTTGGTTCCTCTCTCTCCTATTACTTGATGATCAAGTATTTTCCAACTTTGACTTTGAATTCTATTTCTAGTCAACTTTTAAGAGAGCTTAAAAATATCCAAACTATTTTTGGATAATTTTATACTTTATTTATTATAAAATAAATAACTTATTTTATCTAATTAATTAATTCATAATTAATTAACTAGATTATTTTCTCCAAAATTAGACTTTCCTTTTAATTCAAAATTAAACCAAAGTCTATTAAATAATTAACCAATTAATTATTTTACATATATATTATCACACGTGTGTGACACGTGTCACAGTGACACGTGTCACTCACGCGAGCCACACGTGTGAATTCACACGTGTGGAACCCTCTTGGTCCGATTAACTCGTTTAATCATTTTCAAGCCTCAACTCATGTAACCAAGTTGTTGTGTGTGACCCTCTAGGTTCTCAATTCAATTAGCAGTGACCCCAATTAATTAATTCACTAATTAATTAATCAGTCCACAGATTAAACGACCATAGTCTAGCAACAGGTGTTTAACCCCTAGCTGAATTGGAATGTTCGGATTCGACAGAACCTTTAAGTCATTGAATCATGTGAGATACAATCCTCCTACTTACTATCTCTCAACCAAGATCTAGGGCAAGGGAATAATCAGAACCCTAATAATCCGGTCTTAAAGCTAAGTGCATTTCATATCCATTTGATCTCAATCCAAGAAACCCTTTTCTTGATGTCTTGATCTACTGCCTTGGCCAAGGACTCCATATGGCATATGAATGACTTACACAATAAGAGATCACCTTGCAAATGCAAGTGTAGGTCCTTTCTTGATTCTCATTCACTTTCATGAGTCACTTGTGCAGTCCCAGCATAAGCCTTGAATCAGTTGTCTAAGGCGACACCCTTTAAAGCTTATGCCTAAGACTACAGAGTTAACTCATAAAGTGACAAGGAACCTCAAGTCTAAGGATCAATTAATCACATCAATGACTCGTGAGATATTTCCTAATCTGGAAGTTTCCATTTCCTGAAATAGAAACTTCCTTTCCCATTTAGGAATGTTCTCACACGGGGCACCTCAGTGAACTTTACTTATTAAAGTAAGCACCCTCATGTATCACGCACGTATCAACTATACACTTTGCACCTCCATGAAACAAGGTGGTCCTTCTTAAGGGCGTGATCCCACAAGCAAGCCTTAGAGGAGTCAGGTTGACACTCCCACTGTCTGTAGGACTCATCGGCTTGGAGTATTTTACTAATCATGACTTATGTGATATAGGGCTCGTTTCATGAACCATTTCACCTAAATGGTAGAGTCCTAAAAGTCATCAGGATTAGGGGAGTTCTCATACATGCACAGCAAAAGTAAACGCATACCAAACAAGAGCATATAAAGAAGTGTTGCCTCAATTCGTTATTTTATTCAAAGATTGTCTGTGATTACAATAAGGAAAAGCACAAAGCGGATATACAATCGGCTTTCTAGGGCACTATTCCTAACAATCTCCCACTTGCCCGTCAAAGCCATTCTAAAGCTACTCTAAGTCCCATCTTCTGAAGATGACCTTGGAAAGCTTCTCGACTAAGGGGTTTAGTAAGTGGATCTGCCACGTTCTCTGCTGATGTGACCCTCTCAATTTGCACATCTCCTCTTTTGATAATATCACGGATTAGGTGATACTTCCTCATAATGTGCTTGGTCCGTTGGTGAGATCTTGGTTCTCTTGCTTGAGCAACCGCCCCAGTGTTGTCACAAAACACAGTAATGGGGTCTTTCATGCTAGGAACAACATTCAACTCTTGAATGAAGTTTCTAATCCAAACACCTTCCTTAGCTGCATCATTTGCAGCTAAGTATTCGGCCTCAGTGGTCGAATCAGCAGTGGTTGTTTGCTTGGAACTCTTCCAACTCACTGCTCCGCCGTTTAGGCAGAAAATGTATCCTGACATTGACTTAAAATCATCTAAGTCAGATGCAAAGCTTGCATCGCAGTATCCTTCGACAGTAAGATCTTTCTGACCTCCGTAAACTAAGAATAAATCTTTAGTACTTTTCAAGTACTTAAGAATATTCTTCACGGCAGCCCAGTGACCATCTCCAGGGTCAGATTGGAAACGACTTGTCACACTAAGTGCATAAGCCACATCCGGTCGAGTACATAACATTGCATACATTATGCTACCTATTGCTGATGCATAAGGTGTATGAGTCATTCTTTCCTTCTCAAGGTTAGTCTTAGGACACATCTTCTTTGAAAGACATGTTCCTACACTCATAGGAAGGTTCTTAACCTTTGCTGACTCCATATTGAATCTCTTCAATACTTTGTCAATGTACATCGACTGTGATAGTCCTATTAACCTTCTAGATCTATCTCTATAGATTTTAATTCCAAGGATATAGGACGCATCACCAAGATCTTTCATCTCGAATTGGTTCGATAACCATAACTTAGTCACTTTCATGTCATCCTTCGAATTCCCAATAAGAAGGATGTCATCAACATAAAGTACTAAGAATTGCACTGAGGTCTCCAATTCCTTTCTATACACACAGGACTCATTCGAAATTTGAATAAAGCCAAACGCTTTGACTGATTCATCAAATCGAATGTTCCAATTCCTAGAAGCCTGTTTCAATCCATAGATTGATCTTTGGAGTTTGCAAACCTTTTGCTCACTCCCACTGAATGTGAAACCTCTGGGTTGCTCCATATAAATGTCTTTGTCAATGTCACCATTGAGAAAGGCAGTTTTCACATCCATTTGCCATATCTCATAGTCATAATATGCAGCAATGGCAAGCATGATTCGAATGGACTTTTGCATTGCAACTGGTGAAAAGGTTTCGTCAAAGTCCACTCCGGGTCTTTGAGTGAATCCTTTTGCAACCAGTCTTGCTTTGTAGGCTGCAATGCTTCCATCAACTCCAAGCTTTCTCTTAAAGATCCATTTGCAACCTATGGGTTTGACCCCATCAGGCAAATCTACCAAGGTCCAAACTTGGTTGGAGTTCATGGAATCCATTTCGGATTTCATGGCTTCTATCCACTGTTCAGAGTCAGAATCTGACAGTGCCTCCTCATATGTCAAAGGATCATTATCCTTTTGAGAGATTTCATGGAAGAATCCATACCATCTCTCCGGCTGTCTAGGAGTACGTTCAGAACGCCTTAGAGGAGGATTCAAATGTGTATCGAAATTCGTGATTGGTTGCAGTTGATCAGAGTGGGACGTTTCTTCAGTGGGTGGTATGGGGTCACTTTGTACTTCTTCTAATTCTATGATCTTGCCTTTCTTTTCTTTAAGGAACGGTTCCTCAAGAAAAGTGGCATTTCTGGAAACAAACACCTTTTGTTCAGATTGATCATAGAAGTAGTATCCTATGGATTCCTTAGGATAGCCTACAAAGTAGCATAAGTTAGAACGAGATTCTAACTTATCTCCCACTGTCCTCTTCACGTAAGCAGGACAACCCCAAATTCTTAAGTAAGAATAACTAGGGATTTTACCATGCCACATTTCATAGGGCGTTTTAGGGACTGACTTAGAGGGAACAAGATTCAAAATCTTTGCTGCACTTTCTAGGGCATAACCCCAGAAAGAAGGTGGTAAGTCAGTGAAACTCATCATGGAACGAACCATATCAAGTAGGGTTCGATTCCTTCTCTCAGAAACTCCATTAAGCTGAGGAGTTCCCGGAGGAGTCCACTGAGAGATAATCCCATTATCCTTGAGATGATTAAGGAATTCTTCACTAAGATATTCGCCTCCTCGATCGGATCGAAGTGCTTTGATCTTGTGACCAGTTTGGTTCTCAACCACCTTTTGAAATTCTAAGAATTTCTCAAAAGCTTCAGATTTATACTTCATTAAGTATACATAACCATACCGACTAAAGTCGTCAGTGAAGGTTATGAAATACTGATGATCGTTTCTCGTGCTTACACTAAGCGGTCCACAAACATCAGTATGGATCAAATCCAGAACCTTAGTGGCACGTTCCACAGTTCCTTTAAAAGGAACTTTGGACATTTTTCCTTTGAGACAGGATTCGCAAGAAGTTAACTCTTTGAGATCATTTTCAGAGAATGATCCTAAAGTGTTTATCTTGCTAATTCTGTTCTTGGAAATGTGTCCTAATCTAGCGTGCCATAAGGGAGCTGAAACTTTGTCATCTCTCTTACGCTTTGTTTCTCGTTGTATATTCATAATATTGATATTTTGAGTTAGGTAAAGTCCATTACTTAGAGTACCGATATGAACGGAAGAGTTGTTCCGTTTGATAAAGTATTTACCATTCTTAATATAAGTTTCATAACCTTCGCAATCTAATATTGGAACTGAAATTATATTACGAATAATGCTCGGTACATAAAGGACTTTGTTTAATACTAACTCAAAACTACCTAAATCTAATCTAATTGTGCCTAAAGCTCGAGCTTCAACGTTTGAGCCATCGCCGATCTTCAAGACACATTCTCCTTCTTTGAGTTGTTGGACTTCACTTAGCATCTGTACATCATTACAGATATGAGTTCCACAACCGGTATCAAGTACCTAAGAACTAGAATTAATAGAAAGATTTACTTCAACGAGAAAGATACCTTTCTTTAGAGTAGCCTTGTACTCTGGGCAGTTTCTCCTCCAATGTCCCGCTTTGCCACAATGGAAGCAAACATCCTCTTTCTGATCACGCTTCTTCTTTTGGGCCTTCCCCTTCGAAATGCCACCAGTGGGCCTAAGGGGTTTCTTCTTCTTCTTTTGGGCTTTCTTGCCCTTACCTTTAGAAGGCCCAGAAGAGGAAGATGGAGCATTCACCATCAAAACCTTATTGTCCTTCTTGATCGTGCTTTCAGCAGTCACAAGCTGACTAATCAGCTCAGCTACAGTAGCACCAGCATGATTCATGTTGAAGTTAAGGACAAATGGGTTGAATGATGGTGGGAGCGAAGCTAGCAACAAATCCACTGAAAGTTCATCTTTCAGTGGCATGTCCATGGAAGCAAGTTTCTCAGTAAGGGCAAGAAACTTGAGTCCATATTCATGGACACTTGAACCTTCCCTCATTCTCAAGTGGAATAATTCCTTTGAAGTGTTATACCTTGTAACACGTTCATGAGGGCGGTAAAGTTGCTCTAAGTGGTCGTAAATCTCCCAAGCAAATTCCATGGCCTCATGTTGTCTTTGCAAGTCCGGAGACATGTTAGCCAACATAAGGCAACGGGCTTGGAGATTATCATCCTTCCACTTCTGAATCGCGTCCCGCTCGGCCCGAGTGGGAGCCTCCCCTTCAGGAGTAGGCTCCCCTTCGAAGAGAACATAAGTTCTCTTCTCAGAATCTAAAATGATTTTTAGATTCCTCAGCCAATCAGAATAGTTGGGACCAGTCAACTTGTTTGACTCGAGGATCGATACAAGAGGGTTTTTGGTTGCCATTTCAAAACACGTAGAGAATCACAGAATCTACGACCTAAATGGTAAAACAGAGAACTAGTGAGCATGCTGAATTATAACGATATACAAAAGATAAGGTCTTTAATCTATTGTAGCTCCCACTGTTTTTCAAAGATCTAGAATTCCCAAAGATCTAAGAGGAACACGTTTCCCAATGGGTACTAAGATCCTAGGCATTTTACCTCGAACCCACGACTCGCGGACATTCTTAGCAAGAACCCTAGGTAGGTACAACTTACCAATTCTAACACCTTTAGAACTCTTAGTAATTGTTTTTGCATCACCTATCTTTCAATATGGACCCACGACTCGTGCGACATCCATATTTACTTAGGCGTTAAGCTAGACCCATCAATCATAAGATCATGACCAAAACTTAGTTCGAACGACCCACGACTCGCGGACATCGCCCTTGCTAAAATTGACCACGAAATATTGATCAAAAATGATCAATTAGGTAACTAAGAACTAATAAGCTCCACTAGCTATCCCACGACTCGCGGACAACAACTAGCTTTACTTACTAAACTTAAAACCTATTGATGGAATGCTAGGAATTTAATTCAAAACTTGCATCTCGAATTAAACACCTATTTGTTCGAAATTAGCTTAATATTTAAAGGGAATTTTCGAATCAACCGGAGAGTTGTCCGGTTCGACCTCACCAACATATATGTTATCCAATTTTATTAGTCTTGATTAATGCAAGTACACTTAAATGCATTTCAAACAAGCACATAAACAGATAACATGTCCTAGCATGATACTAACATGTAATGATCATGGGTTCTACCTATCTTATGCGTGATATGTGGGAGCCACTCCACAATCACAAGTTCTAACATACATGCCACATAAACAGTTCAAATCACATAAGGGAAAGCGGTAACAAAATACGAGCCCTATCTCTATTACATTTAACAATTGAGATTCCCCTCCCTAACATTTTGAGGGGTCTTCACTTATGGCCTCCTTGTTACTTGAATGTGGTCCATCTTACTCCATGGGTGCATTGTCTCCAAAATGAAAATAAAAACCTCACCACCTATCTCTACTCTCAAATTACAATAAAAAGAAAAAGACATAAAGTAATAAGGCTCAATCTTCATATTGGCCTTAGACAATTACACGGGGCATACCCCGGCCTCAAAAACAGTAATATGGAAAGCCACATAATAAATCACATAACAGTACGCACATAAGTGAGGCTCCAACCTCAATTGAAAAACGCAACTATAGGGCTCCAACCCCAATTTAAACCATCCATGTGCATAAATTAAAACCATACATAGATCTAAACCCATGATCACCTAACATGCTTTTGCAAGAATTTAAATTTAACCAATAAATTAAAATTCTCGCTTTAAGCTCTAATAGCTTAAAACACGACTTGATGCGAGTCTTATTTATAAAAGTTTTCAATAAATCCCAAATTACCAAAACAAATAAAATTCCAATTAATTTCTGAAAATTAATAATTTTATCAAGATGTAATTTCCCAAAATGTAAACCGTTTCAATTTCTCAAAAATCCCAATTTTAAGTTTTAATTCAAAAATTAAAATAAATATTCAAAAATAAAATTTTAAAATTAAAATAAAATTGGGACTGGATTGCACGAAACACGAAAGGGGCCGGATCACGAAAACGGGGCCCGTGCGCGAAACGAGGCACAGCGTCGCAAGCGCGCGCGGACGCGCACGGCAGGCGCGCACAGCGCCCGGCCAAGGCCAGGCGAGTGCGCGCACTGCGCGCGCATACCGCGCGCCTCGCGCGTGCGTGCTGTGCTAGGCGGTGGGCGGCCAGTCTCGGCCGCCCTGGGCGGGCGCGCCTAGGCGCGCCCGGAAGGCTCCCGCACAGGCGTGCGGGAGGAGCTGGAAGGCTGGCCGGTCTGTCCCGGCCAGGCCTGGGCGGCGACGGGCGGACGGCATGCGGGAGGGCCTCCCGCGCGGTTGCGGGAGGGTGGTGCGCGAAGCCCGCGCGCGCGACTCCTTCGCGCGCGGGGTTTCGCGTGTTCATCGTGTTCCGGGCTTTCGTTTCGTGTTTTCGTTCAAAAGTAAAACCAATCCAAGAAATCCAAAAACAGTTTATACAGTTTCAAATCTAAAATTGTTTTTCAAAATTAAATTTTACAAAAACCAATTTTCAGAAACTTTCAGGAAAAAATACAGTTTCATAATTCAGGCTTTCTAAAACAATTACAAATACTCAATCGCATCAAGCCTAAGAATTTCTACCAAATTCAGTATAATTGAGACGAATCAGAAACACGATTAACGAGGTGGCTCTGATACCACTTGTTGGAAAATACGAATCAGAAAGCAGCGGAATTTAAAAAATTTTCCCAACAAAAGGACCTTGAACTCGCAATCGTGTAACCAAATTCGTAAAGATAGAAAACTTACTTTTCTTTTATTCTTTCTTGAAGCGTTTCAAGCCACCCAAGAACGCTCTTCACGCGGCTTGATCCCCTCTCCTTTGGTAAAGCTCGAATCTTCAAACTTCTAACTTGAAGTCTCTAGAGAAAGTCCACCAACTTGATCACAATCTAACTAGTAAGGATGCTAGTTCTCTAGTTAGTGTTTAGGCTTAACCTAGGGTTTAATTTAATCTTGGAGAAAGGAAGGTGTTCAACACATGAACCAAGAATTGTCTATTAGCTCTAAAGGGGAGCATGAGCTCCCCTATATATAGGAAAGGGGAGGGACGGCCGAACCTAGTCCTTATTGGACTAGGATTTGGTTCCTCTCTCTCCTATTACTTGATGATCAAGTATTTTCCAACTTTGACTTTGAATTCTATTTCTAGTCAACTTTTAAGAGAGCTTAAAAATATCCAAACTATTTTTGGATAATTTTATACTTTATTTATTATAAAATAAATAACTTATTTTATCTAATTAATTAATTCATAATTAATTAACTAGATTATTTTCTCCAAAATTAGACTTTCCTTTTAATTCAAAATTAAACCAAAGTCTATTAAATAATTAACCAATTAATTATTTTACATATATATTATCACACGTGTGTGACACGTGTCACAGTGACACGTGTCACTCACGCGAGCCACACGTGTGAATTCACACGTGTGGAACCCTCTTGGTCCGATTAACTCGTTTAATCATTTTCAAGCCTCAACTCATGTAACCAAGTTGTTGTGTGTGACCCTCTAGGTTCTCAATTCAATTAGCAGTGACCCCAATTAATTAATTCACTAATTAATTAATCAGTCCACAGATTAAACGACCATAGTCTAGCAACAGGTGTTTAACCCCTAGCTGAATTGGAATGTTCGGATTCGACAGAACCTTTAAGTCATTGAATCATGTGAGATACAATCCTCCTACTTACTATCTCTCAACCAAGATCTAGGGCAAGGGAATAATCAGAACCCTAATAATCCGGTCTTAAAGCTAAGTGCATTTCATATCCATTTGATCTCAATCCAAGAAACCCTTTTCTTGATGTCTTGATCTACTGCCTTGGCCAAGGACTCCATATGGCATATGAATGACTTACACAATAAGAGATCACCTTGCAAATGCAAGTGTAGGTCCTTTCTTGATTCTCATTCACTTTCATGAGTCACTTGTGCAGTCCCAGCATAAGCCTTGAATCAGTTGTCTAAGGCGACACCCTTTAAAGCTTATGCCTAAGACTACAGAGTTAACTCATAAAGTGACAAGGAACCTCAAGTCTAAGGATCAATTAATCACATCAATGACTCGTGAGATATTTCCTAATCTGGAAGTTTCCATTTCCTGAAATAGAAACTTCCTTTCCCATTTAGGAATGTTCTCACACGGGGCACCTCAGTGAACTTTACTTATTAAAGTAAGCACCCTCATGTATCACGCACGTATCAACTATACACTTTGCACCTCCATGAAACAAGGTGGTCCTTCTTAAGGGCGTGATCCCACAAGCAAGCCTTAGAGGAGTCAGGTTGACACTCCCACTGTCTGTAGGACTCATCGGCTTGGAGTATTTTACTAATCATGACTTATGTGATATAGGGCTCGTTTCATGAACCATTTCACCTAAATGGTAGAGTCCTAAAAGTCATCAGGATTAGGGGAGTTCTCATACATGCACAGCAAAAGTAAACGCATACCAAACAAGAGCATATAAAGAAGTGTTGCCTCAATTCGTTATTTTATTCAAAGATTGTCTGTGATTACAATAAGGAAAAGCACAAAGCGGATATACAATCGGCTTTCTAGGGCACTATTCCTAACAAGCACTTCCCTCAATCGATCTGGGGAACTCGCCCGAATCCATGACTCGATGAGGGCCGAGCGCCAAGGGAAAAGAAAGAGGATGCCGGACTCTATCCCAATCTCCGGTAAGGGAAAGGAGGTGGTTGTAGGCCACAGGGGCGAGGGTAGCGACACATCTTCCTCTGAGGATGAAGACTTCTGGAAAATTGGCTGCCGGGGTGGCGCTCGGTACAAGCGCCAAAGGAAGGACGGTCCCGTTCTCCTGAGAAAGAGCACATTTTCTGTCAACATGGTTTCCGACATCATCGGAAAGCTCCAGTTCTCCGCTGACCACGACAAATTAAACGAGCACGATGCCGCTCGGGTCGCGGATGACGCATGCCACGCACTACTGACGGTTAGCCTCTAATTCCCTTTATAAAATTTCCCTCTTTTTCCTTCTATGTTCTGATAGTGACTCTCGCTTATGGCTTCTCAGGAGGTAATCCCGAGGGTGAAAAATTTGCAAGGGCGAGCGCAAGCCTATTCTGAGCATAAGGCCAAGTACAAGAAGTTGCTGCGCATCTCAGATCCAGGCCAATTGCAAGTGGATTACAATAATGTCAGCGCTGAACTGACCTCTGCCAACATTGAGAAAGACAGGTTGAGGGAGAATCTTCAGAAGGTGGACGCGGCCTATCTTACTCTTGACGAGCGTCACAAGGAGCTGAAGAGGGAACACGACCAACTGAGGGTCCAAAATAGGGAGTTGGGAGAGCAGTTGGCGAAAAGCACTCACCAAAAGCGAGGATACGAAGAAGGCCCTCGCCGATTTGCAGGGCAAAGTACAGGGCTTGGAGGCGAGGGTATCCTGGGATGCAGTGATGAAGTTCGTGCATTCCAAAGCCTTTGTATTTGCAGCCAACATGCAGTGCTTTGACAACGCTCGGCGTTTCTTCCACAAAGCCATCGGGCAAATGGTCAGACTGGGCTTGGCTCCAGACAGCGCTCGCACTGATGCACGCCTGCGCATGGATTTGGACGAAAACTGCGAGCCCATGGTCCCAGACGATCCCACCAAGGATTTGGCGGAGCCCGAATACCAGGAGTTGGTGGAAACGCTCCAAAGGGAGTTTATAGCTGCCAATAGAGGTCCCGAGCCCATACGGATAGACGATGAGGACACCATCGTGGAGGCAGCGGATGTTGAGGAACCCGACGAGGCCCAAACTTCAGACGCACAAGTGTTGGCCCCTGTCCCTCTTGCGACCGCTCCTCCCGAGCCCGATACCCCAGCCTAGTGAAGATCCCCTGACTGTTAACCCCTTGCCCTTGTCAGTTTAAATTCTGCTTCCCATTTACGAACAACTTTATGTCTGTACTTAACCTTCTAGTTATTTCCTTGGATGTTTTGGACTTCTTTATGCTCCTTTTTTCATATATTACAACTTTTCTTTCTCTTGTTAGGATGTTTGAATGCTTTATCCTTTTGAATGATTAATGATGTTATTTCATTGCGCTCGCCGCTTTTATATCAATATCTCTTGTTTGAACGTTCGCGATGGGTGTGTGTGTGCACGAGGGCGTTTTCTTTGAGGGTGCCCTGGCATTCATCATAATGTGCCATCAGTTTAAAGCTTGGAAGCGTCTGACGATTTGAGGGGCATAGATACGGGCGCGAGGGTGTTCCCCATGTTTGTTCCCTGGCCGTATTCGCAATGAGGCTCGAATTTGAACTTAGGAAACCTTTAGGGATTTGCCTAAGTATTGGCCCAGTAATGCACACCCTCGTTTCGGACGCTCCAATGAGTTACGCGCACCTTAGAAATCAACAGTAGGATTTGATAAGTGTGGGAGAGAATAGAGCGTAACCGTGGGGTTAGCGTCGTTTCGAGGGACCAATGAAAAAATTGGTCTAGGATCCAGTATTTTACGAGTGTGCTTTTACTCAATAAGTTGAGGGTCATCAGGGTTTTTACGAGCGCGAGCTGGAGTGGCGAGCACTCAGCTGGCGTAAATTAAGCATTGTGCTCCCCGTTGTTCGACATACTCATTTTTAGGACTTTATATACTTACAAATCATTCAAACTATTCCGGGTGGATGGTTATCAACACCTGGATAGTGTAGCTTTGAAACGATTGATGTATCGCATAGGCCGTTCGACGTGGAGGATGCTCGACACGGAGTAGGCCTCTCGTCGCTCGAATCATTTGATCAAATAAGAAAGCAATCAAATAACAAAAACAAAGAAT
This sequence comes from Lantana camara, assembly GCA_037501455.1. Taxonomy (NCBI): domain Eukaryota; kingdom Viridiplantae; phylum Streptophyta; class Magnoliopsida; order Lamiales; family Verbenaceae; genus Lantana; species Lantana camara. The sequence continues at coordinate 13,686,075 of CM074859.1, forward strand.
TAAATACTTACTGTTATATAGATGCATTTTTGAAATGATTACAACACGCTTTCCGTCAAAGGAAAGCACTCCATGCCGCAGATTGGCAATTACAAAAGAGCTGATGTCTACACATAGAACCTTCTAAGGTTACATGTATTCCATGGCCTAGGGAGCCGCTCGCCTTGCAAAGTTTCCAATAGGTAGGTATTGTTTGCTCGTACCTGAATGACTTTGAAGGGGCCTTCCCAATTGGGGTCCAATTTACCCACATGTTTGGAGACTTCAACTTTTTTGAGGACCAAGTCCCCCAGCTGGAAAGTCCTTTCCTTAACACGTTTGTTGTATTGGCGAGCTACGGTCGTTTTGTATTTGTGGATACGTGCCCAAGCAGCATTCCTCTTCTCATCTAACAAATCTAACTCGAGCGCCCGGTTGGCTTCATTGGCAGCAGGCTCGAAATAGGCAACGCGTGCGGATTCTTGGGCAACTTCCGCAGGTATCATAGCCTCGGAGCCATAAACGAGGGAGTAAGGGGTTTCCCCTGTTGCCGCTCGTGGGTAGTACGATATGCCTACAGGGCTCCTTGAAGTTCTTCAGCCCATTCTCCTTTCTTACTTTCGAGCATCGTCTTCAGATGCTGGAGTATGGTTCGATTGGTCACCTCCGCTTGACCATTGGCTTGAGGATGGCCCACGGAGGTGAATCGCTGTTCAATCCCTAGCTCGTAGCACCAATCCCGCGTGTCAATAGCGATAAACTGGGAGCCGTTATCCGAGATGAGCACCCTCGGGATGCCATATCTGCAGATGATATTTTTCCAAATGAAGTCTCTCGCAACCTTGAACGTTATCTTAGCGACCGCTTCGGCCTCAACCCACTTAGTGAAATAATCCACAACAAGTATTACGAATTTCTTTTGTCCGACCGCCATTGGGAGGGGTCCCACAATATCAATGCCCCACTGATCAAAAGGCCACGAAACATCAATAGGAATTATTTGAGCGGCCGGCAACTGAGGGGTGTTAGAATGAAACTGGCACTTAGGGCATTTCTTGGAGTAACTAATGGCATCCTGTAAGACCGAGGGCCAATAGAACCCGCTCCTTAAGATTTTCTTTGCCAAGATTCAACCTCCCGAGTGATTCCCACAACTTCCACTGTGCACATGTCCTAAAACTTCCTTGGCCTGCGAGGGTCTCAAGCGTCTCAACGGTGGGCCCTGGAAGGATCGCTTGAATAACCGACCCTCGGCATCCAATGAGAAACGAGGGGCCTTGCTCCTGATTTTCCGAGCCTCAACTTTGTCGCTCGGACTGGTTCCATCCTGGAGGAATCTGATAATTTCGTCGAGCCAACAAGGCTCGGAGGGGTCAATCATATGCACCTCTTTCGAAGGTTCGCCTCTACTTATCAACGGCTCTTCCGTCCTAAGAAATGTAACAGCACGCTCGCTAGAGCTTTCCAGGGCAGATGTAAACTTTGAGAGAGCGTCAGCACGTTCGTTTTTAGCCCTCGGGACCTGCAAAAGGTGGAACTCCCTGAACTTGGCTATTACCTCCTTAGCGCTAGGGATGGCAATGAGCCGAGCTGGCTCGTGAACCCTGCGAGCCAGCTCGGAAGAAGTTCGTGCTCGAGTTCGTATTCGGCGAGCCGAACCGAGCCATGGTTCGGCTCGTGGAACCCGCGAGCTAAGCCCGAGCCATGAAGATTTTGTTCGCCGGCTCGCGAACCTTAAGATTTAAAAAATATTATATATATATATATATAATGTATGTATATATATTAGTTTATATATATATAAAATAGATATATACAGATATGTATGTATATATATATATATATATATTAATTTAATGTCCCTATATATATAATATACATCTTATAATTAATTTACTAACCCTAATCATAAATTTGAGATCTGAGATAGAGGAGAACTCAGCAGCGCTGTTCGTCCCTCACTTTCAGATCTCAAATTCTCTCCCCTTTCAAGTCTCAATTTCGATCCCTCTTCAGATCTCAATCCACCCTAACCGCTCACTCTCAAGTTTCACGGTCACCCTCTCTCAATCTCTTGCGTAGCCGAACTGGTCAGCAGCAACCCAGCCTTTCACGCTCCACCGCCGTACGCCACCGGCCCAACGCCGCATCCACCAGCACGCCGCGCACCACCTCCCACCGTACGTCGTTAGTCTAGTATGCGCTGCCGCCCACCGTACGCCACCACCGCCCTTAATTCTTTACATGTACATTTTATTTATTTTTTTATTTTTTGTGCAATTTATTATTTGAGTGAGGAATGATTTTAGAGGGATGAATTTTAGATTGTTGGGTTTCATTTTCTTTTATCTGAAATTTGGATGTAAATTAATGTGAATTTTTTAACTATTTTTCGGGTATATTTATATATATTTTTTTGTTTGATTTTTGCAGGCCAATGACATCATCTTCATCAGTCATATGTATTTTCGCTTCATTCAATTTGTTGGAAATATTTGTAAAATCGAATATTCATATGCGATTTTTGCAGACATTTATATTTTGAGGTTTTATTTTTTTCCTGAAATGATGAAATTCTGAAATGGTTGAAGGAGTGTGCCTCGGCTCGCGAGCCGAGCCGAGCCTGCCCGAGCCAATGTCCGAGCCAAGCCCGAACCTTAAAATTAAGGCTCGTTGGCTCACGAACCTGGTTCGAAACCCTAATTTTTAGTGCGAGCCCGAGCCTAAACCCTAAAAAAACACCAAGGCTCGGCTCGGCTCGGCTCGTTGCCATCCCTACTTAGCGCTCACCAGATACTGCACCATGGTGGCTTCTCGAGCCTCATAAGTGTTGGGGTTAGTGCCCTTAAATATCCAATTTGTTGGATCAATTAAACTGAATTACAGCAATTTATGAGTATTTCACATATTAATAATTAATGACGTGTGATGGTATTCTTATATGAAATGTGTTTCATAGGAAAAGACTTTGAATACCGAAAATCACGTGTCATTAAAGTTCTAGTCGGTAAGATAAGAATATGTTCTTATTATGACTATAACGTGGTTATATAAGATGATTAGTCTTCCGCCATAGGGAATGGTGATTCCAATTATAACACGTTGATGATTTTTAATGGGATTGAAAACATCGAACTGGACCACTGAGATTGTTCATTTTATACTGCTATCTAAAATGAATAAAATCTCGGAAGCATTGGACTCTTAATCCAGGCAGTATTTCGACTTTAGGCATGTAGTGTTAATCACTGTGATGTACTCTGAAGTGAGGTCTCGGTAACGGGCGGCCAAAATACTTTGTACGTTCGGTGATTGCATGAAGTGTGCTAAAGAGTTATATTGATTGAGGAATCTGTGGCCTTGTTGGAAGGTAAAAGATATCCCTGAAATAGATTTGCAAAAGTTAGAATTAAGTCTTTGGCCAAAGCACTTGTATGTTGAATGTGTTTCACATACAGAGAATTTGAACTTAAGGTGAATCAAGAATTTCAGATTGGATATGAAAAATAAATGATAGTAGTATTAATTTATTTTTCATGGATATCTGCACGGAGGAGTGAAATGCAAAATTATTCTAGATCGATAAATTCGTGAATAATTTAATTAATTTTAGAGTTCAACAATATTTATTTAGTGGAATTAAATATTGTTAAATGGTAATTAATTATTATCATGGGATGATAATAGATTGACCCGTTTGGAGCTAAAATTAATTTGTCCTGCATGTCCCTCTGCAAACCCCAAAAGAAAACCGGAGAAAATATTTATAAGTATAGAAAGAGAGAAAGAGAAATTAATTTTCAAAGTGTTTGAAAGTAACCAAAGGATTTATTTTGAGAAAATAAATCAACATTCCAAAGAGTTGGAAATTCATTTGAGAGAAATTAATTTTCAAAGTGTTTGAAAATAGTCAAGGGATTTATTTTGAGAAAATAAATCAACATTCCAAAGAGTTGGAAATTCATGAAATTTTTATTTGAGAGAAATATTATTTTTTCAAAGTGTTTGAAAATGTATAAGAAATTTTTTTTGAAAATATATCAATATTCCAAGGTGTTGGAAATACCCAAAATTTTATTTTGGAGAAAATAAATTTTTTCAAAAAAAAAAAAAATATAAAAAAAAAATTGTGACACGTGGCAGCTGACGTGGCATGCCACGTCAGCGGTGTGGGTCCATGTGGCGCTGACTGTGCGTCCACATGTGCGACACGCGGATGGCCCAGATTGCGCCACGTCGCCAAGAATCAACGACCCAGATTGTGTTGACTGAAAAGTCAACGGGTCACGATATCGGGTCGTCGGGTCGGGTCGGGTCATGGTTTGACCGACCCGGACACGTGGACGAATGGGATTTGGACACGTGGTATAGATGGAGCCCGGAGCGAACCGACCGGTTCATCCCTGAACCGGTCTGAACCGCTGGACCGTCGGTCGGACCGGACCGGACCGGACACGTGGCGCCTTCTCGGCCCAGCGTGTAGTTCACGCGCCCTGCACAACACATCCACCAATCATGGCGTGCGTGTGGGCGCGTGCTTGGCGACAGTCGACTCGTGGAAACTCGTGCTTCCACGTGGCGTAATTGGATTGGCTGTCTTGGACTCGTGGGTTTGTGAAATGACGAAAATACCCCTCTATCTTTGGCTATAAATAGGCAACATTCCATTCCTTGTTTCTCATCAATTTGGCAGCAGTTTTTTCGGCCATTTTGGTCAAGAAAAACTCTCTCTCTCTTTGTTTTAATTAATCCTTAATTAAGGATTAATTTTGTATAATTCGGTGATTATATAATTAATATATAAATCACTTAATTATTAGAAAATTAGGGAATTTTCTATTCTTAGAAAAATGAGTTTTTCTAGTTAAAATATTTTCTCAAGTATATAGAGAAATACTTTCGGAGCCCACACTCCAAGGTTTATCCGGGGTAATTGTAGAGAAGCTCTGCCGGTTTCACGACGAGGTCAAAGTTTCCAACAAGCAGGCTCGACTCACAGTAGATGGAGGAGAATACTGCTGGAAAAATGCCTTTGATAGCCATATATGCAGTACGGTAATTTTACAGTTATATTGCTCCTAGCATGATAAATTATATACTTTTAATTGTTAATTGTATATTGTATTTTTCTACTATGTGATTTAAAATTAATTATCAATTGCATGTATATACTAGAGTAGATCCGGCTAAAGCTTCCGCATATGTATTAAATATTTTAGAAATATTTTAATACTTGTTTCACAAGAAATTTTTTGAAATATGGTCCTGTACCCTTGCGTTCCGGGACCCGGTGTTCCCAACAATAAGAACCGTCGATTTGACTCGCGATCAACTGCGAGTCCACATATGCAGTGACCCGAGCGGCGCCATTTTGGAGCGCGATTCTGAGCCCCTGGATGAGGGCTTCATACTCCGTTTCGTTGTTGGTGACTTGGAACGCCAGCTTGATGGCGTAGTCAACTTCAGCTCCGAGAGGGTCTCTAAGGGTCACCCCGGCTCCCCCCCTCCCCCCTTATGAGGTCAAGGAGCCATCTGTGTGTAGCAGCCATAGACCATCTTCCGCCGAGGGCTCGGTATCTAGGTTGAAACGTTCCACCAATAGGTCGGCCACGGCTTGAGCTTGTATCGCTGTGCGCGGCTCAAAGGTGATGTCGAATTGACTGAGTTCAATTGACCATTTAATTAATCTCCCTGAGACGTCCGGCTTTACGAGCACTTGTTTGAGGGGCTGATCTGTGAGCACCACGATAGAATGCGCTTGGAAATAAGGCCTTAGCCTCCGTGAGGCATTAACGAGCGTAAAAGCGAACTTCTCTATTTCCATGTATCTTTTCTCCGCTCCCTGTAGAGTCTTGCTCAAATAATACACCGGCATATGTTTACGCTCGCGAATGGCCACGAGAACGGCGCTCGTGGCTTCCAAGGAGACTGAAAGATAGACAAACAAGTTCTCTCCCGGGTTAAGCTTGGTCAACAAAGGCGCGCTCGAGAGGTACTGTTTCATGTCCTGCAGAGCCTTTTCGCATTCCTCGCTCCAGGTAAAGTTGCGAGCGTTATGCAAAATTTTGAAGAAGGGCAGATTCCTATCCGCTGAGCTGGAGATGAACCTGTTTAGTGAAATGATCTTGCCTACAAGCACTTGGACCTCTCTCAGATTGCGAGGGGAGGGTATGTCCAGGATTACTTTAATCTTCTCGGGATTCGCCTCTATACCTCGTTGGCTGACCATGTACCCCAAAAATTTGCCATCCCGCACTCCAAATGTACACTTGGAAGGATTCAGTTTCATACCATAACGACGCAGGATGCTGAACGCTCGTTTGAGGTCTTCCAGATGAGAATATTGGCGTTCGCTCTTGACGATCATGTCGTCGACATATACTTCCATGGATTCCCCGATTTCACCCTCGAACATTCTGTTGATGAGGCGTTGGTATGTTGCTCCAGCATTTTTGAGCCCGAAGGGCATAACCTTGAAGCAATAAACACCCATATGGACTACGAACGCAGTTTTGGGTCGATCCTCGAGAGCCATAAATATCTGATAATATCTTTGGAAAGCGTCCATCATGCTCATAAGTTCACACCCAGCGGTCGAATCTACCAATTGGTCAATTCTAGGCAGTGGGTAAGAGTCCTTTGGGCATGCCTTGTTGAGGTCCGTGAAATCATTGCACATACGCCACTTGTTGGCGCTCTTCGGAACGAGCACCACATTGCAGAGCCATTCTGGATATAGAATTTCTTCTATGTATTGAGCGTCAAGCAGTTTATTGACTTCTTCTTCTATGATCTGCTTCCGTAATCCATGAACATCCCTTTTCTTTTGCTTTATAGGTTTGAAGGCCGGATCCACGTTCAGCCTGTGGACAATAACGCTCGGATCTATGCCAGTGAGATCGGAGGCTTTCCATGCAAAGACATCAATATTTTCCCGCAAGAATTCGATCATCATGATCTGAGATGGTCCGTCAAGGCTGGAACCTATTTGCGTAGTTTTATCAGGATTCCCAGGCTCCAACTCGATGGTCTGGAAGCTCTCCGTAGGTTCCACCCGCACTTCAGGCCTCGGCTGTTCGAGCGCTCGTTTCTTGCCTGTAATTCTCTCGCTGGTATCTCCCGAGGGTATATGATCCTCGCCGTCGGAGGAGGAATCCCCGACAGCTCCGAGGGGTGTATTCCCAGCATCTACGGATCTATGATCCTCGACTTTTTGGTGGAGCCTGCTTGGATAGGTTGTTTGGGCTTGTGGCTTCGGAGGGAAAGTATGTAGCACTCCCAAGCTTCCTTAACATTACACAGTACTTCTCCAGTATCCTCGGGGGTGGGAAACTTGACTTTTTGATGATAGGTGGAAATTACAGCTTTGAAGCCGACGAGGGCTGGGCGCCCGATGATGATATTGTATGGAAGGTCCACTTCGACCACCATATAGAGAACATTCAAAGTTTTTCGCTGTGGGACACGACCAAAAGAGGTGGCCAAGCGAATTTGTCCACGAGGGACAATCTCGGAACCTCCGAAGCCGACGAGGGCTGTTCTGAGGGGTTCGAGCGGGATGTTTGTGATGTTTATTTTTTGGAACGTGGAGTAAGGCAAAACATTCACGGAGCTTCCACTATCAATTAAGACCCTCTTTACAATGTGATTGTGTACATCTAAGCTAACCACCATGGGGCAGTCAGAGGTTTCACCGACCCCATGGGGTGTTACAATGTGCTCTAAATCTTTTTCTGTGAAACCTACGCTCTCATCTTTCTCCGAGCGTGATGATTGATCAATGGAGAGCACCGGCTTGGGCTGAGAAGATCTCTGGTCATAGCTCCTAATGTAATGACGTCGGGGGGCGTTAGAGTCACCCCCCGAATCATGTGAATGACCGCGAAGGGTTGGTTTTCCACGTCTGGAGCTTTCCCTTTCCCACGGTCGCTGGGCTCGGAGTGATGGTGACGCGGACTCCGTGAGCATGAACGGCTTTTTCCCCGGGCACGCGCTCGTTCGGCGCAATGTTCGTCGTACCTCTCCAGCACCCTTACAAACTCCTTCAGGTGCCCCCCAACAATCAGCCTCTGAATTTCATTCTCAAGCTGACGACATTCACTGGTGTCATGCCCTTTCTATTTGTAGAAATCGCAGTATTTTCCCGAGCGCTTCTGAGCCTCGGTTTCTCTCAACTTTGACGGCCTCTTAAACAGCTTCTTGTCCGCCATGGCATAAACCTCGGCTATAGGGCGGTTGAGAGGGACGCGCTCGAATTTCCGAGGGGGTGGAGAGTTTCGACGAGCGGGAATAGGGCTACGGCGGCGGCCTCTGGCTGAATCTCCTCTGTCTTCGAGGGCTTTGTGTGGGCGAGGGGCGTTTGCCATCTTCTGATCCCTCGCAAGATACATATCCTCTAAGGTGAAGAACGAGTCAGCTATATCCCTTATCTCCATTAACGAGCGGGGCTTTTTCTTGGCCACATCCTCTACAAATTCTTTGCTGACATAATGCTTCATATTGATGGCCCCAAAGAGAACATGCCTCAAGAAATCCATCGAGGGCTTTTCCACCAGTAGGATTTCCTTGTTGAACCTCCCCATGAAGGACCTGAGGGTCTCGTTTGGCCCCTGGACCAAGCTGTACAGAGCCGTCGCTACGGGGGCTGGAGCTTTCAAAGAATTGAAATGACTGATGAAAGCGTCAGTCAGGTCATGGTATCCTCGGATTGAGCGCAGAGGAAGCCTTTTGTACCATTCCTGGGCCATTCCCACAAGGGATGTGACAAACACCTTGGCCCAGTAGTTGAAGGGGTGATCATATAGATGCATCAAGTGCACAAAGTGATCCAGATGCTCGACCGGATCTGTTGTTCCATCATATCTGTTGACGGACGTGGGGATTTTGCCCTTCCCCGCACGGGTCATCAACACCTCCTCAACGAGAGGAGAATCGCCCGTAGTGATACGGTAATCCCTGTCCTCCGGGTCTTCTGGGCTGGCTTCCCTCCATCGGCGAGAGATGGGGCTACGTGGTCGGCGAGCGTCTCTGGCCCTGGACCTCTCGCCCCCATCGCGGGAGACGTGAGACCGTGCTCGAGAGAGCTGCTCTACCACGTTCTGTAGCCCTCGAATCTGGTCTTGGACTGCAGCAAGTTGAGGGTCACCGAGATTCCTGCGGTTTGCTCTTTCTGTGGCCCTCGATTGGACCTCGTCGTTATCTCCGGTGCCCTCGTTTCGAGGAGCCCTTTCGCCTCCTACGGGCGGTTGATCTGGCTGGACCCTTGGTGGGGCCTCATTTTCCTGGATTGGTGGAGGAGGAGGCTGCTGGGCCCTCAATGCGTTTTGGGCCATCGTCAGAGGGTGCGCTGGGAGTCCTCCAAGAGGAGGGGCCATTCGAGCGCCAGCCTGCGAAGGGAAATACGCTGCAGTGAAATGTTCCCAAGCGTTCTGGACCGCCTGGCCTTCACATTGCGCATACAGCGCTTGAAGTTGTTGTGTAGTGATTTAGGGCATTTCTACCCCTTGTATCTCCCTTGGCAATGACAGGGGGAGATTCAGTGTCCCCACTTGATAGGGTTGGATCATCGGCATCATCCCGGGCATCATTCCGGGTTGCATAAAAGGGTATCCCGGTGGTGGCATGGCCATGGGATACAAACCTGGGTAGGGGAAGGAAGCATATGTGGTGTGAGCTGCAGGCGGAATGACGGAACTGGGTCCTCCCACAGCATTCTCGCCTGGTGGGAGAGCTGCGACCACCGTCTCTGCATTCCCGTCCCCATTTCCGGCAGCTGGGGTGTTTGTTCCTCCGGCGGGGATGTTGCTCTCCGCATTCTCTTCGTTGACAGGGGGAAGAGCGCCCTTCTCTCCTACTGCTCCAGACCTCGTAGTAGTTACCATTTCCAGAGTTCAGAGGTGTTATATCTCAATTAGCTTTAGGGGAAGGATCTGGCGATGAAGAAGAAAACGATGATGGTTTCCCACAGACGGCGCCAAAAATGATGGTGCAGGAATGTGAGTTTCCTAAAACGCAACAACACTTTGAGATTTGTTTAGGGAAGGGAAGACCATCACTGGCGTAAGAGCCTCAGGAACTGGGTTTCCTTTTGTGCGTAGGTTCTTCCAGCTAGGATAACACCAAGAGTGCAAGGGATGATGATGATGCAACTGTGGTGAAGGGATCACGGAGCTTAGGAAGATGCAGAAAAGTGGAGAGGGAATGCCCAGTGTGAAGTGTATGCAGAAGATTGCTTGGGAGAGAGAGCATGTGTTCTCCCCTATTTATATGTTAGGGGTGAGGGTAGATGGGTAAGTTGACCGTGTGGTCCCAAACCTGCATTGCCCTAACACGTGGCAGCCTGTGAGGGTGTGAGAGGGACGTTTCTAAAAAGGAGGCGGCGCGTCAGATGTAAGGTGCGCACTACCTTTGTGTCAGAGATTGTTGGCGAGGGTCGCATGAGAGGGAGGCCCAAGATCCTCTTTGCTAAGGTTCGGATCCATCGCAGGGGGCGAGGATCATTCACGAGCGCCGGGGACGCTCGAAGAGTGTAAGGATGGGCCCCCCACGGCAGATGACCCTTGAGCGCCAAAACAACGAGCGTCAAGAATGGGATCCTCGCGTGGGTGTTTCCTTGAGAAGGATAGCCCTGAGGGCCGAGATGCGAGCGCCAAGCCTGTCGGCTCTGGCCCTTTACCTGAATAGTTGTCCGAGGCTCAATGGCCTGTATTAGTTGGCAAGTGAGTGGGCTGGGAAGGCCCGCGAGCCCATCAATGCGAGCGTCCAAATCCTTAGTCATCGAAGCGTTGACACGTGGACGGCTCTGATTCAAGTGCGTTTTTAGGTCTCATCACTATGAATATCTATGATTTTTCTTGGCCTTCTAGTTTAAACAACAAAGCTCCGTCGACAAAAATGCATAACAGAAAAGAAGAATGAGATTTTACCTAGACAAGAATGGGCAAATTGAATCCCGCCGCCGGAATCACTGTCGCCTAAATCGTCGTCCCCTCAAACTGAGTCGCCGTAGAGAAATTGGAAATTGTTCCCCTCAAACCCCGTAGAGAAATTGGTGAAATTATCGGAGAGAGAAAAGTAAATTCTTGCAAACTTAGGGTTTTACATTTTACTATATAGGTAAAATTGAAAGAATGGGTATTATCGGGTCTATGCCCAGACCCGGACCCAATAAAAAATAAAAACAGGTCTGTGCCTGGGCCTGGGCCTGGGTCTAATGTTCATGTACGGGCCTGGATATTTTAACTTTGTTTTGGGCTGGTTCTGGGGAATCCCCACCCATTTACAGGCCTATCAGGTAAGGTGTCAGAACGCCGGGATACCACATATCCAACTATCTAATAGCGAAATTGAAGAACTATCAAGACCTTTTCATTTCGTTTTGATCAACAAGTTTTCGCATGGCTATCCTACGATGGAACGACTGCATGAACTGTTTATGGATCTAAAATTTAAAGGAGAGTTCAAATTAGGTGTTATGAATGTAAAGCAGTCCTCATACGCCTTAGTTGTGAGGAGGATTATTCGAAGGTTTGGCTTCATTCGAGGTGTTTTTTACGCTGCCTGTCCCGATATGGATAAAGCAGCCAGATTCGGTTATAATCTTCATTCGAGATGTTGCAGTAATGCTGCCTGTCCCTAAGGGGATATTATCAGGTAGGAAGGGGGAATATTCGTGTGCTCCCCATCCGCGTGGCATAGGCGGGTACAACGTCTCTTGGTATGGAGTATCGGGCTTTTGGTATCGTAGTGTAGTGGGTGCGATAGTGAAGTAGGGTTTGGTACGATAACAACCATTTTGATATCTTACGAGTAATAGTAATATTATGTCCGCATGGGAAGAATGACCCTCGAGTTACGTCCACACACTTCCCGAGGTTAGGTACCTTCTCTCGAGGGGTGGTATACCTTGGTAGGGCCATTCTTTGGCTCATTAGCCTGATGAGGTGACGTGGGGTGAGTTCAAACTTGGAATTTTGAACTTCAAACATATGTGCTAATATGTCTAGATAATCAAGAAGATTATAACCGAATCTGGCTTGAGAAATTTCATGTTTTTGATGGATACCCAATAAGGATTTTCAAGTGGACTTCCACGTTTAACCCAAAAATGGAACCATCAATTGTCCCTATTTGGGTTCGATTAGAAGGGCCTGAAACACAATTCTTTAAAAAGGAATCATTGTTTGATATTGTGGAACATATAGGAGAACCACTATATTTTGATGATGGAGATTTCGACGCACAACGGCCATCCATGGCATGCATGTATGTGTAGAAATTAATTTGCTTTTTTTTTTTTACCACCGAAATTAATTTGCTAAAATCACGAAAAGATCAAATTACTCTAACCTATCATGGTGGAACACATATATAACCGATCATATACAGAATACTTCCCCCTTACTGCAAATGTTGTAATAGGTGGTCATGATAAAAAAATTGTTATGACAGGATTTCAGATCATATTACAGCTTGTAACATTCTTTTTTTTTTAATCTTTCACTTGGGTTGAGGTTAAATATATTTACCTCCCATCAAAGGTACACGTATAACTATGTGGAGCCTCACATCTTCGTATATAAAAACATGACACTTGTCCGATTTATTCATTAATCAAGTTTACATATTTTCCTTTCAGCTCAATGCCCCCCCCCCCCCCCCCCCCCCCCACCTCTCTCTCTCTCTCTCCATGTTAGTTAGCACAGTTATCGTGGTATCAGTGAATTTTTCCCAAAATTGATCACGTTCTTCCACTTTCTTCATCGAAATCTTGTTCGTAATCGTTAATCTTATTCCGATTTTTGTTTCCTTTCACATTTCTCGAATTTTTGTTCTTCGTCTTTGATTGTTCATGGCAACTGCAGAAGCCATCGCTGCTGCTAAATCGAAACTCACCGCTTCAAGACCTTATTTTCTTCATCCCAATGAGAATCCAACGCTGCAATTGGTATCTCCATCTCTGGATGGTTCGAATTATCATACCTGGGCACGGGGGATGAAAATGGTGCTTCAATCAAAGAGCAAATATGCCTTTGTCTCTGGATCTTTACCCATGCCGCAACCATTGGATCCCCTGCTTCCTGTACGGGAAAGATGTAATAAAATGGTGCTTTCTTGGATATCTCGTGTTGTGACTCCATCAATTCATTGTTGGGAAAAACATGAAACAGTAACGCAGTGTAATTTAAAATTTTTCCCAAAAGTAAGATCGAACTTGCAATTTCTATTTCCAAATCTTAGGGATTCAAGAATTTACAAGAATCGAGACTTTCTTGACACATTTTGAGCCGCCCTCAAACGCACTTCATGCGGTAATGGCAACCCCATCCCACGAAACGATTCTTTCTACTAGATTCCATAGTAGGTCTCCTCTAGAGCAATAATCCACACTAGTCCTAGATTTAAATCATGTAAGTGAGCATGCTAGTACTATGACATGTGTAAAGAAAGAAACAAGAAACGAGAAGAATGAGAGCAAGAGAATTTTCCCAAATTCTTGAAGCCATGAAGATTGGGTGTGATCCCCTTGATCACACGTAAGAGACAATTATCGAACCCCTTGGCTTATTTATAGCCTAGGGTTTGAACACCCCCTTGTCTAATTGGAATCGGATTCCAACTTTGACTTTTCTTCTATTTTCTTTTCCTTCAAGTAATAGGTATCTTATTCAAAATAAGATATTTATTTCTTCTAGAAGAGAAGCTCCTAACCAAATTAGGAATATTTAATTATTTCAATCAAGTATCTTATCCCAATAATATTTATTCTAATCATAGTAGAATTAATATTTACTAGAATAATAAATAGAAGATATTTAGTATTTATTTATTCTAATCAAATTAGAATAACTAAATAATTAAATACTTAGAATTAATTCTCTAATTAATTTCATGAAGGGCTTTAGAATTAATTCACTAATTAATCCTAATGGGCTAAAATTAATTCTCTAATTAATTTGATTTGGTTTTATAATTAATTCTCTTAATTAATTATATTAGGGATTTATAATTAATTCTCCAATTAATTAACACATGGTCCAATTTCTCAATTGGACCACACACTCAAATCTCTCTCACGTGCCACAAGTATACTTTTACACGGGTGGGCTCGTTTCAATCAACTATTTGATCTTTCCTTCAATACTCTTTGAGCCTGGCATTTGTGTGTGACTCTCTATTAAATGAAGAAAACGAATTACTCTTTTAGTATTAACCCACCTAATTAATTTGGCGGGTGTAATTTACTCTATTATTAATTCTACTTATCAGTTTTATTTTCAAATTGGTAATTTTCAAGGGTTGTTTTTGTTCATCTACTTTTTGATATATGATGAGAAATATCTATATCCTTTCTTTTTATAATTTATTTTACTTTATCACACCAAAATTTAGAAATTTCTTATTATTAATCTTCGTCTTATTTTAATTTGGGCTAATTCCGGACACCACCATCCTTTAGCCCTTAGTATGCTTTGCCCCCTAATATTTGAATTAGTGTGATTGCTCCTCTAACCTTTAAAAAATATCACTTTTAACAAACTTTGACTATCGATTTCTCCTCCATCATGACGATCCAAGTTTCAAGACCAATGTCATCATGTTCGTCTCTTCAAGGTGGACAAAGTCCATACCCCAGTCAACCCTATTAGCCACTGAACCCGCTACAATGTTTCGTCAGTCGTACATCGTCTTTAACCGGTGATTTTTGCTTCGTCGGTTGTAAAATTTTAGGTTCGAGACCATTGTTTTTTTCCTTGCGTCGGGAGCTTTAATATGATATATAATATCAATACATTTGAAATCTACTTTGTACAGATTTGCTTTGCTAAAGGGGTTAAGTGTGATATTTTTCAAAGGTTAGGGGAGCAATTGCACCAATTCAAAAGTTATGTGGCAAAACATACTAAACCCCAAAGGACAGGGGTATCTGGGATTAGCCCTTTTTTTTCAATCTTTGATTATTTGTTGTGTCTTGGTTCATTTAATTTATTTTACGTTTATATAATCTTGATTTCCATTTAGTTTAATTGTTTATAATTTATAGACAGCATTATATTATAATATTTAAAATGAAACATATAGTCTATATTCTATATTCTCTCTCTCACTCTCTTTTTTTTTTAAGATAAATGAAAAGGTTTATTTTGACAATATACATGATATTTCATGTACTTTATTGTAAACTCTGATGAGGCTAAATTGCGCTCATGACACGTATGCGACACGTGGTCCAGTCCCAGAGTTATACCGTGACGCCTCAAGGACACCTCAAACCCCCCTCGCGGTTAAGCGTTCCCCTCGAGGGAATAATCGCCCCATCATAAGGAACCTTGGTCCCTCCGAGCAGGTGAACAAGGTTAACAATATGAACATCACGCGACCCTCGGGGCTACCCCTGAGCTGGCCCTCGAGGGTATTCTTCCATCATCACAAAAGTGAAACCATTCCCTTCATGACCACGCTTTTGGCCGAGGAGTCCCCTCGGACCTGCGAGCCCCAAAAGCTCATATCAAAACCCGAGCGTGTTTGGCCCTCGGTAACAACCCCAAAAGGCTCTCTGACACATATAGTACATACCAGCGCACCTACCACTATTGCCCGCCACCAACCTTTTCACAGGCTTTTGCAGGAGATCCCTTTCAAAGGTCCCTCATTACGCCACGTGTCTAGGGCAACACCAATGCAGGACTACTTGGTGACAATTATCAAAAGGACCCTGACCCTCAACTATAAATACTCAAGATCACACATACTCTGTAAGCAAGTTCTCATACTTGAAGCTCTGTTTTACCTCCTCCATACTCGCTTGAGATTGTTTCACTGACTTGAGCGTCAGAGAGCCAAACTGGAAATCACCCCCATTCCCCAAGCTTGGCCTTCTGACCGTTTGGTGTTTGTTCCTAGCAGGTTGAACCCACTCAATTCTGGTGATTCTCGCCTGAGTTTTAACCCCCTGTTTTTCCCACAATACAAATTCTAAAGTGTTGGAGTTTGACAACTCAAATCAAACCCCATCAAACTCAACATTAATTCTTTCTATAGTTATTTGTCATACTATGAATTTTATTGATTTTTTAATTTTAAAGTTTTTTGGCTTGATAAATAGCAAATATATTTAATATCATCATCATCATCATCTAGATTTTTTTTTTCCCTTCACATTCAAACTGTTTGTAACTATATTCATTTTTCACACATTATATTATTTATGTTATTATTGACTGATATTTTTAAAATCTTTATACTTTGCAATATTTTTCTCTTTATATAATATAAACATTCTATCGTGATCCTCGTGTTATGCACCAAATAAAAATAAATAAATTATATTTCAAAAATAAACAAAGTCTTAACAACAAAAATATACGAATAATAATTACAAACCCATAAAAAACTGTTAAAAATTATCTAAGTAATCACTACCGTTATGTTCCAAAGTATGAATTACATTGTGACGTAAGTATGTACAGAATTGTGTGATTTTTTTAATCTTTTAAAATATAATTCTTTTTTCTTTGACTCTCTTACATATATAGTACAGAATTTACGCTAGTATGTTATGAAAATAAAACGGCCAAACATCACAAAATCTCATACATAAATTATAATTATTAGGCCATAATAACAAATGTGGTGGCTCCTAGACTTCCGCTTGGTTAATATAAATCAAGATTCAAGAACTAAATACACACATGACATTCAAAAGAAATATTGTAAATAAGAAATAAGAAAAGAAAATTTCTTATCTCCAACAAGATGAAAATGTGTGACAAAACCAAATAACACAGATAACCTTGGATCTCATCGGAATGCGTTCAATGATACGCAGCTAATTAAAGTTTTCAACCACTTTTGCTTAGTTTTTCTTTACTTTATCCACCGAGTCTTTGTTTACTGATGTACAATTAGTCTAGCTAATGAAATTGTTGACCAAATTAAAATATGAAGCTAACATGGGCTCCCTGTAAGATATATATATATATATATATATGTTATAACCAATTAACATTTGCAACTTTGTGGAATGCCAATTTATCAACAATTGCAACTAGAATAAGCAAGATAATTTGCTAGTTGTATATTAACTATTAATGATTGTAAATTAGTTGTAACCATGTGACATTAATTGTAACTATACTCTAGGATCATCATCACCATTTCTTAGCCACTATATGAACATTAACAAGTGGTATACATTCCTATAAATAGGGCATCCCATACCTTCCTTTGTACACAAGTTGAGAGATCAAGAAATTCATATTGCTTCTCTTAATAAGAGTTCTTTCGTTTATATTTTTGTGTTGGTTCGCGTTATTGTGATCCTATTTTACAACACGTTATCAGCACGATAGTTCTGGTTATCGACACGATTGTTCTAATATTCTCCAGGCGAATCAACCAGAAGACACATGTAATATTCTATATCTATTCATATTTCTATACTATCTACATATAGTATTACTACGAATGGCTAAGCCTTCTCTTAATACATATTATATTTATATATATATAATTACTATATATATATATATATATATATAGTTACATTATAGTATTATTACGAATGGCTAATGCCTTCTTTTAATACATATTTATATATATATAATGGATGGCTAAAACCTCCCAATATTACTTATCTATATTTAATGGAGGATTAAATCCCCTAATAATATCTACTTATATAATAGAGGATAAAACCTCCGTATTATATTTATTTACCTGCAAATGGAAGGCCGTGCCTCCTACTTATCCTTTTATGCAAACATATAATTATGTGCACTTAATTTATGTCCTAAACTGTTAATATTCATGTTTATATGTTTATTACTTTGCATATATCTTCATCAACTCTAAACATGCATAAATCATTATCATTAATTCTTGCATTCATATTTATTTATACTAAATAAATAAATTTATATATATACATATACTTTTCCCAACGGTTATTTTATAAAATAAATATATATATTTATATATATACTTTTACAACGGCTATTTTTTTTATAAAATAATAAATAAATTAAAAAAAATATATAAAAAATAAAAATTATAACGACTAGTTTATAACGGCTAGCTGTAATTTTTTCCTATAAATAGATGATTTTGGTAAAATACAATTCATTCACTTCTACACCTTAATCTTACTCTCAAAAATCTAGAAGAACTCGTTACCATATCAAGATGTTGTCAACCGAAGGAATTTTTATGATAATCATAGTTATTGCTTTTGCTATTTTTATTCTTAGTATAGATATCCCGGAACGGGATATGTACATCATGCTTGTTATATATGTTATGATCCCATTGTTGCTCCTAGGAATAGCATTTGATATTGGCATTTAAAATTATTGTACGTGTTGTCTAATTGAATAAATGTACTAATTATTTTCTTTATCTTATATTCGTTACAAACATGTCAAACCTCACAAAGTTTGAGTTCACGGCCCTCAATATCACTGGAAAGAATTATTTATCATGGGTGCTTGATGCAAAAATTCATCTAAATGCAAAAGGTCTCGGGGAGACGATAGCTAAAGAAAATAATGCATCTAGCCAAGAAAAGGCAAAGGCCATGATTTTTATCCATCATCAGAAATAAACCCGAGTTTTAAATTGATTATTAATTATGTTATTTGAATTTACTCTCAACTTATATTATGTTTTTATTCCTCATCATTATGTACCCTATTTATGCTACTTGTATCATTATACATATGTTATTTCCATGATCTTATTACTTTATTTTGATTATGAAGATATGGATACATCACTGCATTCATACGAGAGCAATTCAAATAAAGAGGATATATGTCTTGCAGACAGTGCCACGACGCACACGATCCTAAAAGATAGAAAATATTTCTCCCATTTGATAAAAAGTGAAGCAAGTATTAATACTATTTCGGGTACTGCAAAATTAGTTGAAGGCTCCGGAAGAGCTACGATATTGCTACCCCATGGGACAAAGTTTATTATTAATGAAGCATTATTTTGCTCTAAGTCCCAAAGAAATTTATTAAGCTTCAAAGATATCCGTCTTAATGGATATCACATTGAAACTGGAAATGAGAGAAATACTGAATACTTGTATATAACAAGTAAAGGGCGTATTCTGGAAAAACTACCTGCGTTTTCATCAGGTTTATATTATACACGCATAAGTGCAATTGAAGCACATGCCATCACAAACCAGAAGTTCGTGGATCCACAAGATTTTATTATTTGGCATGATCGATTGGGTCACCCAGGATTAACAATGATGCGAAAAATCATTGAAAGTACACAAGGGCATCCTTTAAGGAACCAGAAGATTCCTCAAATAAAAAAAGACCCGTGTACAGCTTGTTCTCTTGGGAAATTAATTGTGAGACCATCGCCAGTTAAAATAAAAGATGAATCACCTGCTTTTCTTGAACGTATTCAAGGTGATATATGTGGACCAATTCATCCACCATGTGGACCATTTCGATATTTTATGGTATTGATCGATGCATCTACCAGATGGTCACATGTTTGCTTGTTATCAACTCGTAATATGGCATTTGCAAGATTGCTTGCCCAAATTATTAAATTACGAGCACAATTCCCTGATAACACAATCAAGAAAATTCGATTGGACAATGCTGGTGAGTTCACATCCCAAACATTTAATGATTATTATATGGCAACTGGAATTATTGTTGAGCATCCTGTTGCTCATGTCCATACACAGAATGGTTTAGCTGAATCATTAATTAAACGTCTTCAGCTTATTGCTAGACCATTGATAATGAGAACAAAGCTCCCGATTTCAGTATGGGGACATGCGATTTTACATGCAGAGACATTAATTCGCATCAGACCAAGTGCTTATCATAAGTACTCCCCGTTCCAACTTACATGTGGTCAAGAACCAAATATTTCCCACCTAAGAATTTTTGGTTGTGCAGTATATGTGCCTATAGCACCACCAAAACGTACTAAAATGGGGCCCCAGAGAAGGTTGGGAATTTATGTTGGATATGAAAGTCCATCCATTATCAGATATCTTGAACCACAAACGGGTGATATATTTAGAGCACGTTTTGCCGACTGTCATTTTGATGAAAATGTTTTCCCAGCATTAGGGGGAGAAAATAAACAGCTGGAAAAAGATATTACATGGTATACACCATCATTATTGCATCTTGATCCACGCACAAAGCAGTGCGAGATGGAAGTACAAAAGATTGTACATTTGCAAGGCATTGCAAATCAATTACCAGATGCATTTACAGATACAAAAAGAGTGACTAAATCATATATACCAGCTGTTAATGCTCCTGCTCGGATTGAGGTTCCGAAAGGACAATCCGAAAAGAATGTCACTCATGAGTCTACAGCACGCCTGAAGCGTGGTAGACCAATTGGCTCTAAAGATAAAAATCCTCGTAAAAGAAAAGGAGCAAATGTGAATAATAACCCCAATAATGAGCAAAGTGTCCCAGAAGAGACACAAAACAAGGAATGTGCCCCAGAAGAGGTACAAAATGAGAAATGTGTCCCAAAAGAGACACAGAGTGAGATTAACGAGGAAATCTCAATAAATTACTTTCATTCTAGAAAGATGTGGAATCGAAGTGATATCAAAATTGATGATATATTCTCTTATGCCGTAGCGCATGATATCACTCATAAAAGTGAAGATCCTGAGCCAAGATCTATCACTGAATGTCGAAATAGACATGACTAGATAAAATGGAAAGACGCTATTCAGGCTGAATTGAATTCCCTGAATAAACGAAATGTGTTTGGACCTATTGTCCTCACTCCCGAAGGTGTGAAACCTGTCGGATATAAATGGGTCTTCATACGAAAACGAAATGAGAAAAATGAGGTAACAAGGTATAAGGCAAGACTTGTTGCCCAGGGATTTTCTCAAAGACCTGGAATTGATTATGAGGAAACATATTCTCCTGTCATGGATGCAAGTACGTTTCGATACTTAATCAGCCTAACAGTTTCTCAGGAACTGGAAATGCGTCTTATGGATGTTGTTACAGCCTATTTATATGGATCACTTGATAGTGATATTTACATGAAAATCCCGGAAGGATTCAAAATGCCTGCTGCATTTGAATCAAAACCTAAAGAGAAGTATTCGATCAGATTACAAAGGTCTCTTTATGGGTTAAAACAATCCGGACGCATGTGGTACAATCGCTTGAGTGAATTTCTATCAAAGAAAGGGTATGTGAATAACCCTATTTGTCCATGCGTATATATTAAGAAAACAACATCTGGATATGTGATTATCGCAGTCTATGTCGATGATTTGAATATCATTGGAACTGCTCAGGAAATCCAAGAAACAGCAGTTTACTTGAAAAATGAGTTTGAAAGATCTTGGACAAACCAAATACTGTCTTGGTTTGCAGATTGAGCATAAACGAAATGGAATTTTCGTTCATCAATCAACTTATACTGAAAAGGTGTTGAAACGATTTAACATGGATAAAGCAACCCCTTTAAGCACTCCAATGATTGGGAGATCACTTGGTATAGAAACAGATCCTTTTCGCCCTCGCGAAGAGAACGAAGAAGTTCTCGGATCTGAGACACCATACCTCAGTGCTATTGGAGCACTTATGTATCTTGCTAATTGTACTAGACCTGACATATCTTTTGCAGTTAATTTATTAGCAAGGTTCAGTTCATCCCCAACGAAAAGGCATTGGAATGGGATTAAACATCTATTCCGATATCTTCGAGGTACAATTGATTTGGGATTGTTTTATTCTAAAGATGCAAAACAAGTCTTGGTTGGCTATGCAGATGCAGGATATTTATCAGATCCACATAAAGCTAGATCCCAAACAGGTTTTGTCTTTACAATTGGAGGCACTGCAATCTCATGGCGATCACAGAAGCAAACTTTTGTTGCTACTTCCTCTAACCATGCTGAGACAATTGCACTTCATGAGGCGAGCCGAGAATGTGTTTGGTTAAGATCAGTAACACAACACATCTTGACTTCCTGCGGCGTATCAACTGATAAGAGTCCGACGACGATATATGAAGACAATGCCGCATGCATTGCTCAAATGAAGGAGGGATACATCAAAAGCGATAGAACCAAGCACATCCATCCAAAGTTCTTCCAGTTTACGCAAGATCTTGAGAAGAGCGGAGAAATCAATGTCCATTATGTTCAATCATGTGATAACTCAGCAGATCTTTTCACAAAGGCGCTCCCCACTACAACTTTCAAGAAACATGTCCATGACATTGGAATGCGTCACCTCCGAGATCTATGAGAAGATCTCACCAATGTCAACATCAGGGGGAGCATACGTGGCTGTACTCTTTTCCTTCTTCAGGTTTTTATCCCACTGGGTTTTTCCTGATAAAGTTTTTAATGAGGCAGCACCTGAGGCGTATACAATGAGATATCTAAATTGACATTCCAAGGGGGAGTGTTATAACCAATTAACATTTGCAACTTTGTGGAATGCCAATTTATCAACAATTGCAACTAGAATAAGCAAGATAATTTGCTAGTTGTATATTAACTATTAATGATCGTAAATTAGTTGTAACCATGTGACATTAATTGTAACTATACTCTAGGATCATCATCACCATTTCTTAACCACTATATGAACATTAACAAGTGGTATACATTTCCTATAAATAGGGCATCCCATACCTTCCTTTGTACACAAGTTGAGAGATCAAGAAATTCATATTGCTTCTCTTAATAAGAGTTCTTTCGTTTATATTTTTGTGTTGATTCGCGTTATTGTGATCCTATTTTACAACAATATATATATATATAGTGTAGTTGCGTTGTAGCCAGCTGTGACCTTACATTTTTAATTATCAATAAAGTTGTCTTTGTTCTTCGTTTTATTCAGCAAGCTAAGTGTAGTTTACTTTGTTTGATAAATAATAATAATTTAGCTGAGACAGCATTTGTTCTTAGAAATAATGCACCTACCGCCTTTTTATAAATTTAAGGATAACAACAAGGGCGAGTTACTTACTCAAAGGATCTTGTCTTGATGCCTGATAGCCAAAGGGCGTACTAATTTCTTCCTCAAAGGATCCTCAATTGAAATCTCCATGGTTTGAAAGCAGTGTATACATAGTTTTCTTTCACTAAATTTATTCAAGTTCCTTCAAATCTACTGTTTTTTTTCCATTAAGTTTTCTGTTTTATGTCTTATCAGAGTTTGACTTTAAGTTAAGCTGCCAGTTTATGCTGTTGCGCAGTCGTACCCGGGAGCACTAAACCAGCGTACTCAGAAAATCCTGGATACCAGTGGGAAGATTCATCAGCCAACTGCTATAGATCTCCACAATCCGTTCTTCCAAGACTTGTTGCTTAATTGAACAACTTGAAAAGGTACAGCTTCTATGTTTTAAGAGTTATTGCCTTTCATACGGACAATCATCCATGACGTCTACTCATATATCTTCTTTATATATCTTCTTTCGTGCATAAATAATACAAACATCTAAATTTGGAAATTTGTTTTGCCTTAGCATGGAGTAAATAGGGAAAAAATAGACATACGATTAGGTTGAAGAACTTGCCATTCCTCGAGTGGAATTTCTCCTTTCATTACCCTTGCGGCCAGTCTACCCGGCAAAAGAATGCTGCGTTTGTTGTTATTTTCCGTTAGATATTTGGAGAGCAAAACATAGTCAACTCAGACTAAATACTAACAAACTACTCAGATTCAGTTCATAGAAAATATTGACTACAATTCTAAAATAAACAAAGAACTAGTATATATATCCCGTGCTAGGCACGGAGTGATCAATTCAAAAAATCACAAATTCGTAAATTTATAAATTACAATTCAATAACTCGAGTCAACCTGCAAAATATGCAATCCAGTTACTCTTGACCAACCTACAAAATATGCAAACCAACTATGCTTTAATAATAGCAAAATTAAATATTAGTTATACTATTAAAAGTAGGGTATTTTTTGTAAATTTAATATTAT
The DNA here is from genome assembly GCA_037501455.1 of Lantana camara. Classification (NCBI taxonomy): domain Eukaryota; kingdom Viridiplantae; phylum Streptophyta; class Magnoliopsida; order Lamiales; family Verbenaceae; genus Lantana; species Lantana camara. The sequence continues at coordinate 13,710,032 of CM074859.1, forward strand.
GAATATGCCAAATAATATATTCATAAAATATGTAAATGGTAAAAAAAAGTTTTGGATTAAAGTACCTTGCATCGTTGAAACACATAAGGTACATACTTTGTAAGTTAGATTCATGCTCCTCAGGTCGATTCACATGTGCCTTAGCTATACTTGTATAACCACACTCATAAATAGATGTACCGGTTATAGCTACTTGATTGTGTGGAATATCAATAATATGGGATTTTTGAACTACAATATCCCGATCAACACCTATTATACATAGAAAAATCATTAAACCAATAAAATAAAAATAAAAATTATATATAAAAGAAGAAATATTACGATTTGTAGTTTCCACACATCTTCTTGCATCAACTTGACCTTGATCTCTAATAATTCTGTGCTCATCGATAATGTGATCTATAGATATAATAATATAAATTTGCAAAATAAGTGAACATATATAACTAAATAACTATGATCAATACCAAAACAATTAAATTATACCGAGTAAAATAGGAACAAAATAGAGTCCTTGTGAATTGAATTGGTCATGACCATAACCACCAGCTTGTATTTCCCCTATATTGGATAAATATACATATTGTGATGTATGACAAAAGAAGTATATATCAAAATTTGCTCGCTTAGTTAGAAGTGCATATACGAATACTTATCATTAGAAATACATATTAGCAAAGTAAGTATAAATATTTACCAACATATATATATAAAATATTAATGGGGACCATATCATTCGAAATAATCCAACCATCACACATTAAATCAGTTGTGTGAGATGATGATTCTTGTCTTGAACGCATTCTTAAACGTGTCGATGTCCCTTGGGCTGCTCGCCTGCCTCTTGATGGTGGGTTATAGATATTAGAATCCTTACTACGTTTGAAGAATTATTATGGAGTCTCGACAAAAATTGATATTCTGTCTGTAATCGTGTCAAATGTTCGGCCACTAAACCATCATTTACTTCTCTATGTTGTTTAATATGTAACTCTTTCTTTCTATTTAGTCGTGCAAGCTTGTAACTGATTTGATTATTGTTCGTTTTATCCTGCACAAAATAAAAATAAAATAAATAGTGAAATTTATTTGTCCTAAATTAGATATTACAAAAATATCACTTTTCATAACTATTTGCATCGCATAAGCATAAAAGAAAGCTATCGTGTCATTTCTAATGTACTCATCATTACAACATTTTCCGATGGGACTAAATTTGTTTGGATTTCAATTTAGTTTTACTATTTGTTCATAGTTTGATACATTATGTTCAGTTTAAAATCAATACAATTGTAGCCTACAAATCTTAATCATAGCATCGGCCTCATAAACATAAAAGAAAACGGTTATTATAACTTAATCATGACATCAACATTTTCTGCATCAACGTAGCATCAATATTTTTGCATAAAATATCTTAGTTACAAGTTACAACCATCGAAAACAATAAAGTATTGTCTAAACATTATTTTTTATTTTAAAACAAAATTTAATTGCAATTTGATATTTTAAAATGAATTAATTCAAAATTAGTCAAAATATTCTAAAACTAATGAAGTTAAAATATAAGATTAAATTAATACAATTAAAACTTAAACAAAAACCCTAATAATAATAGTTTTTGTTATTGGCTTTTTTTTAATGGATATGAGATTGAGTTTGAATTGAGAACTTCTTTAAATTTCGTTAACCTCGTCAAAAATTTCAAACTTCGTCAATTCCATCAAGGAATTAATTGCTACTTGATATCCTAAAAATAATTAATTCAAAATGTAAGATTCAACTAATATAATTAAACTTTGAATTAATTCATTTGTTGCATACCCATATTTTTAAAAGCTCAAATATCATGAGTTATGAAAACAAAAATAATTTGTACCTTAAGAGATTGAATCAGAAATCGCACAAAATTTTGAACTTCCTCAACCTCATCAGGGATTTCAAACTTGAATAGTCTCACCAAGAACTTGAATTACAATTTAACATTCTATAAGTTTTGTTATGGTTTTTGTATGGATATCTTTTTAACCCTAATAATAATAGTATTAGTTATCTCTCAAATATGGAATGGATGCCCTACTCGATATATAAAAAATCTCAATTCAAATTTAATTAACTGAAGTCTCATTATTTATAATAAAAGTAGTCAACATCAACCCAATTATAGGGTGGATGTCAATTAATTCTCCTAAATTGTCGGTGCAAACCCATATAACATCTATATATCTTTAATAATTCAATTAATAAATGGAAAGTATATTATGGATCTTGCCATAAATAATTATTTTCTATAGTTATTAACTTTTATTTTGATAATAAAATATTATACAAAATAAAAGTCAACCAATCACCTTTTTTTTATCTAATTTAAAACCTTAAAAAAACAACAAAATTATACATCAGTAAAAATATAAAAAAAAGTCAAACATGAATATCAAATATATTATAGTATAGATAGATTCAATTAACCACGAATTTAGTTCAATTAATACCGACTTAGCTGAGAAATTCTAAATCTGTTGTTGATTCGATAATGGATTTAACGATTTATCTTTGGTTAAATCTTAATAATAGGTAAACTACAATCAATTACTTCTAACACCCTAATTTCTTTTTAATCATAGAATAATCAAAAGGCTGCTTTCAATTACTCCATAATTAAATAATAATCCCTTCCAGGCATAATTAAGGGAAAATTACAAAAATGGTATACCAACTCGGGCCATTTTGCAATTTTGGTACAAAATATTTTCCGGCCACATCAAAACCCCACAACTCCAAAATTTTTGCAAAATCATGCAAAATTTCGCCGGAGCTGGAAAAACCGGCCGAAAATCCACTCCATTTTCTGAAAACCGCTTGTGACGTGGCTTTAAGTCCTGCATGTGTCCAACATGGGCGCCACATAAGACGAACATTACCAACGAGCAGATGACGTGTCCTTCACCTAATTTAACACTTAAAAAAAATTGAGCATTTTATTAAATAGGATTATTGAAAAAAAGAGAAATATATATAATTAACAAACCTTATTTTTATTATACATTGTATTCCTGAATTAATTATTATATGTAATCATATTTAAAATTTTTAAAAAAAACATATATCATATGTTTGTATTTTTTCTACCTAATATATTATCAATAAAATTAAATTTAAATCAAAATTCAAAAGAAAATAAAAATGAAAAAAGGCCCGCCACCCCTGCTCTTCTTCATCGGCGAAGATGAAACATCAACAATTGGGGAATTTTCGTTTCTTTGTCGAATTCAACATACAGATAGTGCTTTTCGATCACCACGACACGAGCATCGGATTGATATCAATTTCGTGACCAGATTTTTAGCGGCCGCGGCTCTATGAAGGATCAAAGTTGCGGCAATGATGCCTTCCCCGGAACCACCACCAATCGCCGCCTTCAACGCCGAGACCACCATCAGCTGCCGCCGTCCATCGCCCAACCTTCCTCTTCCCCTGAGTCCATCGCCTCCCTTCCCCGTGTCTCCATCACCATCGACAACCATTTCTTCTTCTCCACAAACACAGTCACGGTAGGTTCAATTCATATAAGAAATCAGACAAATCTCCCAACAGTCTGACAAATTACACAATAAAACTAGAGTCTAGAGAACAATTACAACTCGGATAAATAATAAGAATCCAGTATTTACTCGAAAAATAGACTCATGCTCAACCTGCCCCAAAATTTGTTCAAACTGTGCCTTTGAATTTGGCATCGTATTCATAAGGTTGCTGCAGAAACAAAATAAGCATCAACTCAGGTAATTAAATTTTGAGATTGTGTAAATCAAAATTTGCCATTTCTGGAGGTTGAGGAGTTGTGAGGTGGGGTGCCCGGAGAAATTGAGATTGGTGGCGGTGGCGACGATGGCGGCGTACTTTTGCGAGGAAGGCCGTGGCATGGTGGGGTGCGGCGGCGGCAGACTTGGTCTCCGGCGAGCCCTGCATTTTTTCTCGCGTCGGAGGGCTCGCCGGCGACCTCTGCATCTTTAATATATATATATATATTTTTTTTTTGCCAAAGACGATCTGCATCTATATATATAATATATACATATTTTATATATATACATATATAAAGTGAATTTTTATTATGTGGCTTTTGTGTATTTTCTTAAAACTAGAGAGGTGAACGTGCGTTGCACGTTTATCATTTAATTTTTTTAAATAAATTTAGTTATTATATTTATTGAACAAATTAAGAGATTAAAAATATTTATTTTGATTAAATAAATATACACATCCAAAAATATTTATATGAAATTTCTCTTTCAAATCATCTACGATAAGTAGAAATTCGAAGTAGAGAACATCCAAATAAATAAGCAATAAAAATATTTGAAATTTTTTTATTATATAAAAATATATATATTTAAGTGTATAGTAATTTGGCCAAATAATTCTCGCTTTTAAGCATAAGTAATAGTTCATAACTTTCAAATATATTTAATAAAATGAAAAGACATGTAAAAAATATAGAACAAAACCTAAAAGATCACCCAATTTTGCCGGTAGATCATCCTAAACCTAGTAATCATCTTGAAACTTATGACATATTCTCATCAGTTTATCGGTCATCATGTTAGTTTCTTTTTCTAGAGATTTATTTAATTCAACTTTCGTATGGCCTTTGGAGTAAACTTTATCAATTAAATTACATTTCTCATTTGTTCCATTTCAATATCCTTCATTGTTATCCATTTCATTACCATCTTCGAGTCAATACCCACTTTAGTCATCGAAAAGTGTCTTTCCCAAGTTAGTGTTAATACTCCGCGTAAGCTCAATAAATCCACTATATTATTTAAACTCTACTAATATCCATAGCGTATCCTAACACCCATATTCAGCTGTCGTCCAGAATGACGGCCCTGTCATCTCAAATGATTCCCCTGGTTATAAAAGCTCACCTCAGAGTTTAGTTTCACCAATCCTTTCTCGGGTTTATTCCACGATAACTCAGTGCATATTTTTCTTTTATCTGTATTTTTTGTCCACACTAATTAGTGTTGAGGTTTCATTAACTCTTTTATGTGACGAAGAGTGGAACTTCTAAGTTTCATAACATTTTGATAGCTCCATCGGTTCCATATTTTTCAAAGATTTTAAAGCGTCAAGATCAAGACAATCCATGCATGATAATCAGATAACATATTACTCTGAATTTTGTTATAAAAGCTCTCTTTGAGACCGTTCGACACTCGATTGCCATGGAAATTTCGTTCAGTTTGTGCATCAATAATCTTATCTGACACCCGAAGTGCGAATAGACAACTTCTGAGCATGTAGTCCACATATTCATGTCCTATATAGCAGCGTGTACATACATCACTTTTTCTAAATTTTTTGTCATATTTCAGTACATTCATGAGCAAGCTATCATGTTAGCAAGCCACAAGAAAATCTTAAACTTTTGGGGACAAAGTAATTTTCAAACTCATTTCCAATTTTTCTCCCATGTCTCATCCGACACCATAAGTAGACTAGAACCGATTTATAGGACAATTTGTCGTTAGTTGACCCAATCAAAACTCTCTTATCTCCGTTATCATGCAATGCAATTAGGACATTAAGTATCTCATCCACCACCTCCTTAGGCAATAACGTTTTCAACTTATGTAAGTTTCAGTTTTTATTTGTGCAGTGGATTACATACCATCAGATCTTTATCCTTCTCATGAATCTTATCTCCAAAGATGTCCGCTAGTTTGCTTGTGATAACCATCTATCATTCCATAGAGACGTCCATTCAACTGGTTCTAACTATCCTCTTGCATGCTCAGGAAGCCATAAGTGGAAGCTTATGTTCAAGAATGAGAACATCCTAGCAGCAATAACCATCTTGAACCTTATGACCTATCCTCGCCAATTTATCCATCATCATGTTTCTTTCTCTCGAGATTTATTTAATCAAAGTTTCTCAAAATCTTTGGAGTAACCTTCGCCAATCAAATATTACATTTCTCATTAGTTGTTTTTGAGTATCCTTCATTTTTATTCATTTAACGACCGTCTCCAAATCAATCTCCACATTAATTTTTGAAAAGTATCTCTCCAAAGTTAGTTTTAATCTTTTAGGTAAGTTCAATAACTTTGCTACATTATTGAAACTATACCAAGACTCGTAACATATATATCCTAGCATTCATCTCCAATTGTCATCTCGAATGATGCCCCTGTTGGTGTAGTTATAAAAGCTTCAATCCGATTTTAGTTTTACCCATCACTTCTTGAATTTATTTCACGACAACTAAGTGCAGATTTTCTTTTGCCTGTGTTTTGTGTTCTTATTGATTATTACTAAGGTCGTAGATAACTCTTTTATGTGGCGAATAATAACATTTCTAAGCTTCATAACATTTTGATAGCTCCATCGGTTCCATGTTTTCCAAAAATTTTAGAGCGTCAAGATCAACGCAACCCACCCAGGATATTTTAGGAGCATATTACTCAGTATTTTGCTACTAAAGCTCTCTTTGAGCCCATCCGACACTCCCAAGTTTTCCCTAAATTTTCTATCATACTCTAATACATTTGTAAGCAAGCTATCATAGTGGCAAAGCCACAGGAAAATCTTGAATTTTTGGGGTGAAAATTACCTTTAAAGTTTTTTCTTGCATGTCTCATCCGACGCCATAAAGTAGAGTATTGTCATTTTATAGGAGAATTTATCTTTAGTTGACACAATTCATTCTCTCTTATCTCCATTATCATGCAGCGCGTTAGGATACTAAGTACCTCATTCACCACCTCTTTGGACGGTGATGTTTTCAACTTATTTAGGTTTCAATTTTTATCTTTTCCAATGAGATTACATTCCATAAGATCTTTATCCTCCTCATGAATGTTATCTCCAAAGATGTCCGTCAGTTTACCTTGTGATAACCATCTATCATTCCATAAAGATGTCCCTTCACCGTTCCCAATCCTCCATTTTTAAAATGGTTCCACCATCCAAATGTTTTTAATTATCCCCTTCCATGCTCGGGTAACCCATAAGTCGAGGCTTATATTCGATCAAGAATGTTATCCCTTTTTAAATATTTTTTTGATGTATAACGCCATCTCCTTGTTAAGCATTCTTCATCCCGTTTTAGTTAGCATCACTATATTTTCTTTTGGGCTTCTCTAAAACCCAATCCACATTCTTACTTTTTTGCAGTCACCTTCTTTCACTCTACAAGATGGGTTCGTTCCTTGTTATATTAATCGCCTAAAGAAAGTTGTGCTTGAGTGGATCAAGTTTATCGTACATCTGATTAGGGAGCCAATTTGTGTGCATGTGGTTGATGGAGATCGAGATAGTGATGGACTTAATAAGTGTCATTCTTCAACAAATATTTGTCATTTTGGCTTTCTATCCCAAGAGATGCTTTTCGACTCTATTAATCACAATCGGGAAATGCTCATTATAATTACAACTAAAGTTCATTTGTACCCCCCAAATAGTTCCTTAAGTTGTCTGTATTTTCCATACCCAGAATTCTACTAACCTACTGCTTTAAATCATTTGTCATATAAGGTGCAAACAACACATGTGATTTGTATAAGTTTAATTTGAGGCCCAACTCCTTGCAAAACGTCTCAACCACACTTTTAATGCAGTTTGCTCCATCCACGATAGGTTTGACTCCCAATATTAAGTCGTCCGCAAAAGGCAAGTGTGAGATCATGTAAGAGCTTATCTAATATACCATAATTGGCTTCCAGGTCCGGCCGAAATGGTTTCTTCAATTATATATGTAAGTTGTTCCATGCATATTACAAACAAATAAACCGAACGTGATTACCTTATCTAATGCCACACATCCGTACAACCTCCGTTGGTTCACCATTCTATAGAGTCTCCGATTGTATCCGCTACATTCTGCTCATAATGATATTGATGATTTTCGTCGGGAATTTGAAGAAAGTTAAAAGTCTTTTTAGAAATTTCACTGGGTTTTTTTGTACGCTGTTTCAATATTCAATTTCAGCACCATGCCCCTTTTTTATCGTTGGAGTGATGTAGCATTCGTAACACTTATTCAGGCATCAAAATATTGTAATAGGTGCTTGGTCGGGAATGAAGCTATTCTAGTTCGATCCCGCAATTTTTTTAATATACGGTTTGAACGAAGTATAATCATCATGGTGATTATTTTGAGCAATCTGCTGCACAACGTAATTGGCTAAAACTCGTTTATTTTTGTCGAGCATTAATTTTTGAAATTAGACAAATAAACACCCGATAATCTTTGTTGGTTGCTCATTCATTGTCTATTTTCAGAGCATTCATCTGATTCCTTCTTCTTCTCATTATGGCTGATAGATGAAAGAAACTTGTTTGTTTATCCCTAAATTTGAGCCAATTAATTCTCAACTCTTAAACCGAATAATCTCTTTTTGTTGTAATAGTTTATTATATTCTGCCCTCAATTCTTCCTCCAAATCATTTGAATATTTACCTTGTGTGTATCATGCATAATGCTTTAGAAATTCTTTGTATTTTTATTTTATTTTTTTTTTGCTTTTCGAGCACATTGAAAACTATTCAAGAACCATTGTTTCTGGGCAATGATCCCAAGTCAAAATGTCCTTCAAATTTTGATTCGGTCAATAGGTTGTATATTGCTACTTTGGAGAATGTAAAAATAAATTGATAACTATTGGATCAATCTCATTTAGATTAAATTAAAAAAATTTCCATATCATTTCTTGAACTCACACCAAATCTAACATCTTGAAATTTTTAATCTAATCTTCAAAATTTTGTTACCATTACGCTTTATTCACATATATTTGTAAAGATATTTCACAGTCGTTCTTAATTTTGGTATGCATGTGCATATACATTAAAATCAAGTGATTTTTTTTTTAACCAACTATTCTTTATCTCTTTTTTATTTAATTTATCCTTTTTTTATATTCTCTTTGTCATTTGATCTTGCATTCTATTTTTTTATTTGTATTCTTCTAGTGAGTATTAATTTGAGCAATATGTTGCACAATGTAATGGGCTAAAACTCGTTTTTTTTTTTTGTAGAGTGTTAATTTTTGAAATTAGACAAATACACACCTGATAATCTTTGTTGGTTGCTTATTTATTGTCTATTTTCAGAGCATTCATCTGATTCCTTCTTCTTCTCATTATGGCTGACAGATAAAAGAAACTTGTTTGTTTATCCCTAAATTTGAGCCAATTAATTCTCAACTCTTAAAGCCAAATAATCTCTTGTTGTTGCCATAGTTTGTTATATTCTGCCCTCAATTCTTCCTCCAAATCATTTGAATATTTACCTTGTTTGTCTCATGCATAATGCTTTAGAAATTCTTTGTATTTTTGTTTTATTTTTTCGCTTTTCGAGCACATTGAAAACTGTTCAAGAACCATTGTTTCTGAGTAATGATCCCAATTCAAAATGTCCTTCAAGTTTAGATTCGGCCAATAAGTTGTATATTGCTACTTTGGAGAATGTAAAAATAAATTGATAACTATTGGATCAATCTCATTTAGTTTAAATTAAAAAAAATTCCATATCTTTCTTGAACTGACACTCAATCTAATATCTTGAAATTTTTAATCTAATCATTCGGCCAATAAGTTGTATATTGCTACTTTGGAGAATATAAAAATAAATTGATAACTATTGGATCAATCTCATTTAGTTTAAATTAAAAAAAATCTCATATCTTTCTTGAACTGACACCCAATCTAATATCTTGAAATTTTTAATCTAATCTTCGAAATTTTGTTACCATTACGCTATATTAATTCTCGCATATATTTGTAAAGATATTTCAACTCGTTCTTAATTTTGGTATGCATGTGCATATACATTAAAATCAAGTAATTCTTTTTTTTAAACCAACTATTCTTTATTTCGTTTTTATTTAATTTATCTCTTTTTTATATTCTCTTTGTCATTTGATCTTGCATTCTATTTTTTTATTTGTAATCTTCTAGTGAGTATTATTTCAGATTTATGTTTATTTTTTTTATAATTGATTTTATATATATAGTAGAAATAATTAAAAGAGTATATTTATATAAATGTTTAATCGAATATTGTAAAAATTATGTATAAAATTAGTTTATATCTTATTTTTATATGCACACATATTGAGTTTTCTTAGTATTCTTAATTTAAAGTAACTTTGGTCTGAGAACCTACAATTCTAAATTGTAGAATTAAGAAACCAAAAACGCTATTCATCTTTTGAAGAATTTAGTTTATATTTTATCATATAAACTAAAGGAAGATTATATGGTTAGTTGGATTTAGATAATTAAAATTATATTAGTATTAGTTATAAAAATTATTATATTAGGATTAATTAATTTATTGAAAAATATTTTATGTAAATCATAAATTATATTATTTTGTTAATTAGATAAGTTTATAGAATTATAATATGATTATAATTTAAGATATGGATTTAGATAATTAGAACTATGGGCTTATATAATTAGACTTACATTATGATTGATTTATTGAAAGTTATTCTACGTAACTTATTTAAATAATATTTTATTTTACATAATTACAAAATTTTATAAAGTGAATCAATTTGTTGTTTTTCAATTCATTAGATATATCTTATTATAACATTTTAAATTATAGGCCTCAAAATTAAAAAACAGGCAACTTATATTATAAAATTTGAATACAATTAATTAAAATTATAGAATTAAGAAACCAAAAATGCTATTCACGCTTTGAAGTATTTAGTTTATATTTTATCATATAAACTAAAGGAAGATTATATGATTAATTAGATTTAAATAATTAAAATTATATTAGTATTAGTTAATTAAAAATATTACATTAGGATTAATTAATTTATTGAAAAATATTTTATATAAATCATTAAATTATATTATTTTGTTAATTAGATAAATTTATAGAATTATAATATGATTATATTTTAAGAAAGTTTATTGATTTAGATAAATAGAACTATGGACTTATATAATTAAACTTACATTATGCTTGATTTATTGAAAATTATTTTATGTAACTTATCTAAATAATATTTTATTTTACATAATTACAAAAATTTATTAAAATAAAGTGAATCAATTTGTTGTTTTTCAATTCATTAGATATATCTTATTATAACATTTTAAATTATAGGCCATAAAATTAAAAAAATAGACAACTTATAATATAAAATTTGAATACAATTAATTAATATAGTAATATTAAAACAATCCTTGTTGAACTATATATCTTTTCTAGGTAAATTGGAGAAATTTTACTTCTACAAAGAGTCCTATTTTATGTTAATATGTGCTTTTTAAATATAATTAACTAATAATCTATAACATGTATTTACATTATTATCCTTGACTAATAATTATTGAAGTAATTGTTGTGAGGATATTTTAGGCGATCCGTATTTTGTAAGAAACTATTCGTGCTTTTATAAGATATATAGATGGGTGGAAAGGAACATGTATAGTGGTTTATGATGTATGCATAGTAGTTTGGCCACGTACTCAACATATTGGCCACGTAGGATGACATGTCAGATTTCCGGCTTGTTTTTTAGCTCCGGCGAAATTTTGCATGATTTTGCAAAATTTTTGGAGTTGTGGGGTTTTGATGTCGCCGGAAAATATTTTGTACCAAAATTACAAAATAGCCCGAGTTGATATACCATTTTTGTAATTTTCCCCATCATTAATTAACAGCACTGTGCAGGTCTGCAGGAACACTAATTAACTCTAATCAACTAGACATGCCTTAAATTTTCGTTCAATTAGATACAAATTTCATGCCACAATCAAATAAATTCTATGCCCTAGTGTCACTTGTCACTACTACTAATTGTTAAGTTAACACCACCTAATCAATTAGTTAATAATATGCATGTATTACGCAACTTATATCCTTTAGAATTTATTACTGTATCTGATGAAAACATATCTTTCATTTTTATAACTTCTTTTTTATTCCAAACATGTGCATAGACAATGCTCCCAAAAACCTGTAAATAAGCAATAATATTCGACTTTGTTTTGCTCCAAACTTCATGATATGCTTTGTCATGAACAATTTTAGTATGGTCACTGAATAGACCCCACAAGCAACCACCTCCTCTCCGAATATTCTTTAGGCATACTTGTGCTTCTTACATATTTCTTGTCATATTGAGAATTAATGGGCCAACCCACCTTTTCGAAATTAATCCATTTTGCGATGGTGATCATGTAACATTACAAAGGGCTCAAAAGGTCATTTTTTATATATCACAAAAATTGTTAAATTTATTTAATGTGAATTCTCTTACCCTATGATCTTGTTCTTTTTTAAAGGGGTTTTCTTTGAATAGTACCCATAAGTTGAAAAAATTCCCTTTAACTCCCCACTTTCAAAAAAGTTCCCATTTGCTCCCCAGATGACAGACCAAATTCTCTTTAAGTCCCCATTATTGTATAAAAACTCAAAAATCGCATGCCCAGATTTAGTTACGTGATTTGGGGATTTGGGTACGTAATTCTTGAGTTTTTATACAATATGTCAAAAAAATTGGGAGTAAAAAGTAAGTTTGATTTTCATTTGGGGAGTTCAGAGGAACATTTTTGAAAATGGGGAGCAAAGAGAAATTTAAGTTTCCATGTGGGAATTTTCTGGGAATTCTCCGTCACCTCAAATTTTTCCTTCAAAAGGTATCCAAAATTTTCCACAATAATAATCAATAAAAAAGTTATTTATTGCTTTTTAGCGATGGCAAAGCTTTCTCAACGGGGTTCTTCTTGCCTCATCATCTTTGCACTTGTGCCTGTATTTCGTTTAACAATTCTGTGAAATTTATTTCGTTCAACAATTTCATGAAATTTATCCTTGACCTTTTTAGTTTTTGATGGGTATCAAAGCCACTAAAAATAAATCTTAACCTACCCAATAAACACAACTTATGCATAATGGTAAATAGGTCGATTTCACATAGATTGATTAGAAATCATATATTTATCCAATTGGGCGAATTACTCAAAAACACGAAATAAGTAGTTTTCAAGAGTCGACTAAAATTAACTAAAAAAATAAACTATAAATTCTAGGGCTAATTCCAGTTACCTGCCTCTATTCGCCTATAGGTGGTCGTAATATTTCGGGAATATTCCGTTTAAAATTAACTTTTATTGTCGATTTCTCCTCGGTCATGGCGACTCAAGAGTCAAGACCACTACCATTGTATTTCTTTCTACATGACGAACAAAACTCATACCCCATTCGTCTTTATTGGCCGTTGGAAGCGTCAGAATTCACTTGCCAAGCATGACCAGCGGTTCCTCCTTTGTTGGTTGTTGGATTTTGATTTTGAAACAATCATTGGGTTCCTTACATCAAGATCTTCGATTTGATGTATAATATCAACACATTTAACATCTGATTTGTATGGATTTGCCATTAGAAATCACGTCAAAAATTTTTCATGAAGTCCGACGGAATATTCCTTGAATATTCCGCTAGAAAGGGGTTAAGTGAATATTTTTCAAAGGTGAGGGGATTAAGTGCATCAATTGAAAGGAAAGGGGGCAAAACGCACACTCCCCAAAGGATGAGGGATGATTGGAATTAGCCCTAAGTTCTAAGTACTACAATTCAATAAAGAACAATAAACTCAAATAAATATCTAATTGGAATATTCAATAATATACTTTCAGATTGTTTATAGTCGCCAAACACCTCTAACTCCCTCGTTTCTTCAGAAGACTACCTTGAACTATTCCCTAATTAACTAATAACCCCTTCGAGACTTTATCCATAATTCAATTAATTAATAACATTAATACAAAAAAAAAACATCAATCCTAACCGACTAAACATAACACCTTCGTCTAATTAGACTATAATTCCCTTAACATAATTAGATACAATCAATATCCTAGTGCTAATGGTCACAAAATATTACATACCAAATTATTATCATCTAGTATAACAAATGATTTTTATTTTTTGTTCGCCAAAACCTTGCCAACATGACCCGTCGGGTTTTAACGAGGTCCCGACCTCAATTTATTAAGCCCCTCACAGCTGGAAATTAGGATTTAGGAAAATACATCACTAACAGTAGGTGTCTTCAGGCACTTCCGCTTATAAGAAAACAAATTGAAACCAAAGTTTGGGCCCAAGAAGAAAGCTAGAAAAACGCTCAGAAAAAATATATCAACCCTGCAAATGGGCTGACAAAGGAAAGGACAAAGGTAGCCCAGATGCAAAGCTGGGCTCGTGTCCAAGCGAGCGCGGCCCAGGCCGCCCCATTAGCTCCATGGCTCAGCCCAAGCTCGTGGCCCATGTGAAAACTACCAAAGAACAAAGCCCAACAGAGGTAAAGCCCATCCCACTAATGACCACAAGCCCAAAGCTTAAGAATTTAAATAAGTGCAAATGGCCCAAAGGCTATCAACACAACAGGGACGACCACCATATGCAGTAGTGGGAGTCTACATTAATACAGAGAGCAAGCTCCAAAACAGAGCATCAAAACCGGTAACTCTGACTTCATTCCAGCAACGCCCGGGGCCTTTGCGCTTCAGGGACAGATAATATACAATAATAAATAAAACTGAGAGAATATTTATATATTATAAAATAAAAGTTGAAACCTTTTAAATTTTACAATATTTGGAAATAAACTTCGAATCCCAACTCAAAAACAAATTAGCTGCTAACTGAGTGCTACATTGAAATTGGAAAATTCAAAGTCTGAAATCTAATCTAATAACAAAAAATAAAAGAAAAAGAAAAGGATAAGAAGAAGAGAAAAAGGAAAAGACACCGCGCGAGGCGTGACGGCACGAAACCAAATCAATCAAAAATTAATACAACAGTTCATAATGCAAGTATCTAACATGCTAGACATACAAGAATAGACATACAAGAATGCCTGCGGAAAAGTAAGACAACAAGGCAAATCAAGTCGACAATAACGATCAAGAGATTTGAATGTATTGACTCTTCTTTATCAACGGTGCTCGTGACTTGGACTACAAAAGAACCTCCACTTAATTGGAAATTCTACTCAAAAGTTGGCTCAGCTAAATCGGTATAATGAGGGAGCGAGTGTTTTATGTTTGTAGTTTGATTGATGGAAAACTTAGGAAGAGTGATTGATCAAATGACAAGTATAATACACTTGATATTTTAATTAGTTGGATTCGGTCGAACTGGATTTGAGGTAGAATTTTCCTATTAGGTAAAGCAAAAGTAACTTTTGAACTAACCTTTCCTAGTATTCTTACCTTGGTTGCAATTTCCAGTAGCCTTTCTAAGTAATTCCTAATAATTTAAGATTTCATTTGTACAGTTAGTATGTTTTTGACTTGGTTACAAATATGGAGAACTCTTCTGTGGGAGGAAAATTAGTAATCTAATTAATTAATCACATCAACTAGGCAACTACCTAACCATCCAATTAATTCATCTTCTGCACACATATACACTCATCCAATTTTCCAATATATCCTACTATAATTAGATTATTCAACTTTAGTAATTTAATCCAGTTTACATTACAACATATTCAATCTATACATCTTTTGCTGAAATTTAAATCTCATACTTGCAGAAGAAGATAAACAAATGGTGGATCCTCTGATTGGAGCAGTCATTAAGAAAGCTGTAGATATGGGTGCAGATCAACTGGTCCAGATGGGGAATAGCTTGCATCATTTGAAAGACAACATCAGGTCGATCGAAAGGTATATGAGGACATTGCAATGTTACCTGAAAGACGCTCGAAAATCAAAAAAATCAGGGAGTCCTCAAGTGAAACTTCTGATCACCAATATCCAGCTTCTTGCCCAAGATGCAATGAATATTCTTGATAGTTATCTCCCAGAATTTGAACGCTACAGAACCCAGTGGCCCTTTGGTTGTATCAAGTATGCTTTGTGTTTCCTGTGCTATGGCACCACAGCAAAGGGTTTTGCCTCTGAAGTCGATACTATCAAGACAGGTTTACAAGAGATTGAAGTTTCCATGACCAACTGTGGCATTAGACCAAATGATGATGATGGTGCGGAGGTCTGGGACGATAGAAAGAAGTTTCTGCATACTCGTAATTCCAAGGTTTTCGGTCGTGAAACAACTTTGCAAGTGCTCAAGGAGAAAATACACAGCCAACACAAGCAATGCAAAATAATATCAATTGTTGGGCCGGGAGGTGTAGGTAAAACTACACTAGGCAAGAAGATTTATCAGGAAATGAAAAATGAGTTTCAATGTTCAGCTAGGGTGTATGTCTCAAAGATGCCAAACGTGGATGAGCTTTTACTTGAAATAGCAAAACAAGTAGGCCTCCATGACGATAAAATCAGGGAAAACTTGGAGGACAACCTTCGTTTGTTTCTTCACGAGAGGAAGTATTTAATTTTGCTGGATGATATTTGGGAAGCAAAACCGTGGAATCGCTTGGGAAATGTCCTGGTGACTGACTCAGAAAATGGTAGTAGAATAATCATTTCTTCTAGACATACTGAAGTCGGCCGAACCATAGGTGGTCCGAGCTCTTTGGTTCCTTTGGATATTTTAAGGAAAGGTGAACCGAAGGGATTCTTTAATTATTTGATGTTGCGAACAACTGAAGAAGATCCACTCCCAAAAATACTTGAACACATTGGTGAGGAGATAGTAAACAAGTGTGGTGGTTTGCCCTTGGCAATCGAAGTTGCTGCAGGCATGTTGCAGGCTAAGGAAAGACGTGTGGATGCTTGGAAACAAGTACTTGAAAGCATGAACTCAGGCGATGAGAATGATGAATGTCAGAAGATGTTGGCTTTGAGTTATCAAGATTTACCTGATGTAAAGTTGAAGCATCTATTCCTTTACTTTGGAATTTTCCCAGAAGATCGAGAAATTTTTGTGTCTGAGTTGATCCCCCTTTGGGTAACGGACGAGCACAACCAAGAGGATGGCCGGTCCAAAAATCGCGACCACATCGTGGAAGGTAATGTAGAAAAGCTAATAGCCAGGAATTTAATCCAAGTGTCCAAGAGAAGAGATGATGGGAGGATTAGGAGTTGTCGGATTCATGATCTTCTTCACACCCTTTGTGTTCAAGTTGCCAAGGAAGATAACGTTTACTGTACTTGGCATAAACTAAAATCACTACCTGGTTTTGAAGCTTCAATAGTGCATCGAGTCACCTCAAATTCATCTAGCTTAAATGAGCATCCCAACAGTAGTCCGAATGTCAGAGTTCCTGAAAAGCTACGTTCTTTGCTGTGTTTCAATGAGGATGGGGAAGTTTTGAAGTTTATCAAAACAAGTGCCTTAGACTTGAACTTGTTGCGTTTTCTGATTATAGAAATATCCAAGGATGACAGAGAAATGGTTGAGCTCCCAGTTGAGATCTGCAAACTGAGTAACTTAATCTACTTTAGGTTGTCCGGCAATTTCAATGAGATTCCTTTTACCAAGGGAAGTTTCAAAAAGTTAGAGACGTTGGAAGTAGTGGGATCACATATATTTAATAATGTTAAGGTTCCTGAAGGTATTCTGCAGACGAAGCACTTGAAGCATGTAATCCTCCAGGGGTGGGTGAATATTATTCGGAGAACAGAAGCAGTTGAGCTAGTTTCACCCGGTCTAGAAACTTTAATTTTGAATGATTACAACAATGACTCTTTCGCAATCAATGCGTTGAAGAACCTTTCCAACTTAAGAAGGTTTCGTGTGTATTTTCGGGGTGAGTTATATAAGGCCTTGCTCAATGGTGAATTTGTATGGGAAAACCTCGAGAGCCTAAATTTAAAGTTATTTGATTTAGATGTTTATGATTTCTTGAATCCGGCCCCCAGTAAGCCAATGTTGGACCTCTCACGTTATCAGAAACTAATTAGGTTGCGCTTGGACTTTGCAAGAGAGATGATTCATGCTACAGTGACAATGGGGATTCAGTTTCCCCTAAACCTTGTCAGCATCACCCTTTCTAAGACTGACCTGCACGACGATCACATGAAATCGCTGAAAGGACTTCCGAAATTGGAGATCATCAAATTGCGGAAGTGTTCGGCGGTCATTTTAGACTTCAGCGGAGAGAATAGTTTTCCGCAACTTCAAGTTCTAAGCCTCAGGGATGTGAGCTTCAGGGAAGTAGTTGTGGATGGAATGGGAATGCCCAATCTTTATAAAGTGATATTCGAGCCTTCCGAGCACCAGGGAATCGAAATTCTTCCTGATAGACTCTTAAAAATGATGGTGACAACTGACAACTGAGAATGGACCAATATTGAAGAGGTCAGCAGGTCCTTTTTCCCCTAATTTTATCTCCTAAAAATTATATGCATATATTTAATATTTCTTAATCATTTTGATTCTTTCTCTAATTTCATCGATGGGTGTATGCGTTTATATATATTTATTTACTTAATGCATGTGATTTTCGAGTGAATGGTAATATATGTTAATGTGAATTGTTGTATAGTTTTATTAAAATGATATGATAAAAAGGGATGATTTTATTTTTGGTTTAAATCAGGACATTTATTGTTGTCAACTACGGTGTATTGGCCTAGTAGTTGAATGGTTGACAACTGATATACTGCATGTTTAGTTTTATAACTATACCTGTTTTATTTTGATGATCTCTTACAATTTTTTAACTTTTTTTTAGTTGCATTTATAAGCAGATTTTTTTTTTTGGTTTTTTTAATTTCAATTCCAAACTTACGGGATGTAATTTGGAAAACTTAGGCATTTCCAATTTACATCCATAAATAGATGGGACGTTGAAAATATCAGGAAAGTGATCAATTAATATATATCATTTAAGGAAAAAAAAAAAAGATTATAGGACTACAAATGTAATTAACACGAGCAATATATAATTGTCATTTGTCATTAATTAAGATATTTATGATATAGTCTTGTTTTAATGTCATGTCCGTGCTTTTAAGATATTAAATATTAGTGATCTTAACACTCATTCTGTGTGCAAATAAAAAAATATATAATTTAAATATATTAAAAATAATTTTTATATTATATATTTTATAATTATTTTAATATATTTATTAAATTATAATAAATAAATAATATAAAAAAACAATTTACCAAATATAGTTATCTTGAAAAAAGATAAGAAATGTTTATAAAAGAAAATTAAAAATATTGGGATAAGAGAAAGGATAAGCTAGAAAAATATTTTGATATGCATAAGTTTTATAAATTTAAATTTTGTCAAATATTGTCCATCAAATTATAATCATATTATATAAAAACATAATTTATTTCAAAGTGGTGAAACTTTATCTCACCCTTAAGGGTGAGATAAACATATTCAATAAAAATTTGTGAATAGTAGTTAAGAGTGAGTGAATAGTGTCGGGTTAAGAGATTAAATGCTATCATACGAAAAACATAATGATCTTTCGTATCAAACGTGATATTAAAATTGGTTAACGAGTCAAACCAAGCCGAATTAAGTATATCACGCTTTCAAACAATTATTTATTTAATTTTTCCATAATAGGTAATTATTTTATGTTTAAATTTTAAAATTAAGTATATCAAATGCTTCCTACTAATTTTATTTTTATATAGGTTATATTTTAATGTGTGTGCATATATGTATACACACGCGCTTGTACCAAAAAAAAAGGTTCATTTACATCTTCTTTTTTTTTTTTTTTACACAAAAATTTAGGTTGAGGGTATGACATCCCAGTCCAAGGCAAAAAGGGTCATTTATATCTGAGTATCCTATATTTAAGCCTAATTGCAATAGAACATCATTATCGAAAAATTACGTTTTAATCCATTGTGTGGTTTGAGATCGCTTAACGGAATTTATAAAATGTAATTTCTCGATAATGATGGATTGCGTTATAATTAGGCCTAAATATACGATAGTTAGATGTAATTATTTAAAAAAAAACAAAAAAACTTGATGCTGATTATTCCGGTTCTCCAGCAGTAAAAGGAGATGAAGTTATTTCCTGTTTCCAGTCCGTTGGTGATGATTCAAGGTCGGTTGCAAAGATATCTGAGTTGTAAACTCATGTTTGTATGAACACTATGAACAGAAGGAGTTGTTTAACCTCATCTGATTTGATATTGCAACTAGAGAGAGATTCTTGCATGAGTGCCGCATGCACTCAATGATCAAGATAATTATTATTGTATTATTATTTTTAAAAATCAAATACAGAATGTGATGAATTGTTTAGTTCGTATGTATAACCAAACACTTTTTTTTTTTTTTTTTGGGTTATTTTATGTCTGATTAGTTGTTTTCTCAGTAAAATTTAAATTGCTGCATGTTAAGAATCAGGAGGTGAAATATTGATCTCGACTTCTTGTTATTTCGTAGTTTGTTCGTTTGCTTTTCCAATGTGTGTAAAGCATTCTTGCATCGGTGGCCATCTTAATCCTTATTGTTACAGGCAAGGAGGGGCCAGGATTTCTAATAATGGGGCGAAAATTAAAATTAAAAATATAAATAATATAATTTAAAATATAAATATTACTTTATTAAAATATATAAATAATATTTTACACTAATGTATACGAATAAAATAGCTGTAATTTAGAACTTTAAACTTAAAATACCCCGCTTTTATCAAACGAAACTCTTTAGCGCACAAGACAAATTTGACATTACTCTTCCATGAAAAATTTGACGTGATGCAAAAAAATGGCAACTGGTGGTACCAAAATTGAAAACGGGTTATATTATGGGACAAAAATAGTAATAATTTTCTCTTTAATGTAACTAATTTCAACATTAGATAAGGGCTTGCTGTTTCATGTGTCGTTGACCTAAATGACAAAATTCTAAAAGATTGACGGATTATGAGAGTTCTTATGCATGCACACATAAATCTAGACAAACATAACATAGATGAGCACATAAGAAGTATTTGTCTTTGACCACTGACCAAATTTAAGAAAAATGTGACTTTATGGGACGTGATGTGAGAATATGACAACAGTTGGGACCAAGATTGAAAATGGTTCACATTATGGGATGAAAATAATAATTTTCTCTAAATTAAATTATTAATTTTGCCGGTCATTTAAAGATTAAATTATGGGGCTGTGAAATCGAGTGCATGGGAACCCAATCCATAAGTCAGTTTGTATCTATGTTTCTTTCTTGTATTCAATGCTATATTCCCGTACTTGATCGGGATTCTGGAGGGAGGGGAAAGTCTTGGCGACCATATGTGTAGAAGGTAAAATTATGGGTAGTTAAGCCTATAATGAGTCATCTTCTTCAAGGTTAGGCATGAACAAGAGCAAAATACTTGAAAATATAAAGTTTTAATTTCAAATCTTGTGTTAGGTGGACGGCTTGTTTCCAAACCAAATAAATTCATAACATATGCAGATTGATACATACGTTGAAATACTCTGATCTCCACTCAAAATGTCCAGTCACCTCATGTTCAAATGAATTTTAGCCAACAATAATCCCATCCATATGCTGGCACAATTAATTAAACAGATGTACAATTGACAAGAAATGCCATTAGTAGGAAGATGAACTAATTCATTAATCTACTTCCAAGCCTAATCAACCTTCTGATGTTTATCCAATGCATCCTCTGCCTATAAGTACCGTAAACCAAAACCTTCCATGCATCACTCAACTCAGATTCAAATTAAACTTCTCCTAAGCAATCTGTCAGTAGTTCCAAGTATGGCATTCTCCAGCCACCCTACTCTTTTCTTGTTGTTGCTCATTACTTTATCAGCAATAGCTGGCAACACAAACCCAGCAGAAGCGCGTAACCTTCTGCAGTCGCTCCCCGAGCCTCAAATTCCAGCTTTTCCTAAGCCGGACCTACCAACATTGCCAAAGCCCGAGGTTCCGACATTGCCGAACCCCGAAATTCCGGCATTCCCAAAGCCTGAAATCCCAAAATTTCCACATCCTAAATTGCCAGCATTCCCAAAGCCTGAGCTACCAACATTTCCAAAGCCCGAATTGCCTCAGCTTCCGGGATTCCCAAAGGTTCCAGAGTTGCCTAAACCAACATTGTCAGGAGGACCTATACTCCCTTGATTTGTATCGTTAATGAAATTTCTATACATGGAAGTTGGATGACTCTATCACAAGTTCCAGAATGATTTATCTTATAATTGTCTACTTATCTTGTTCTCCACTGAGCTGAAGCAGTTATCTGTGCTCCTATAATAATGTTTACCTTCCCTCTGTTTTCCTTCTATATGTATTGTTCTATGTTTCAGTTATATACAAATAATATCTCATGATTGTTTGAGGCTTGATTTTATTCCCTTTTCTCTAATGTAATTGTCTTAAAACATATTATATACTATTATACATAGCATAGTGCTCTTTGACCACAATTATGTAATTTTGATTTAATAGAATTTTTTATTTTTTTGAACTTTTTATTAGATTTAAAAAAATTGTCTAATATATTTGAGATCTCTATTATTTACTTAAGAGCATAATCAATGTCAATTAATCACTAATATATTATCATCTTTTATGATTTTAAAGATTTTAAAGTTTGAATTTTAAAATTAGTAAATAAGGTAGATCTTATATATAGTATAACTATGTTTTACAAAGTTAAGAAAAAAATTGTCTTGTGAATTTTATATATATATATATATATATATATACATATATTCCGTATCTCATTTATTTGGGTTCGAATCGAGTAACAAATAAAATTCTCTATAAGAATCTTTTTTATTAAATAGATTTTGAACCCCTACCTTCTCTATCTCCTGACTATGGTGTATATTACATTTTT
This sequence comes from Lantana camara, assembly GCA_037501455.1. Lineage (NCBI taxonomy): Eukaryota > Viridiplantae > Streptophyta > Magnoliopsida > Lamiales > Verbenaceae > Lantana > Lantana camara. The sequence continues at coordinate 13,732,779 of CM074859.1, forward strand.
CTTTTCGTTTAGATAAAAAAGATAATAAATTTTATTTGATATTTCATTTTACTTCAAATTCACCATTGAAATTTTTTTCACAGTTATTTTTATAATATAAAATTTGTTCATTATTTTATTATAGTTCTATAAAATTAAAGTTAGGAACTAGAATTCATTAAAATTTTATAAAAGTTCTCTCTATTATAGCCTTATAGGTATGTATTTAGATATTCGAAAGCCATATTTCTAATTAAATTAACACAATACCAACAGTTCATAAAATTTCAAAAGAGTGGGAAAAAGTGAAGAAACAGTTCATAAAAGTGAATAGTGAGAAATTATGGATTCCTGCCAGATAATTTTGAGGAATAAAATGAGTCAAACTTCTCTTGGAATGTGAACCTTCAAGAATCTTTGGGCCGCGTTTACTTGGCCGGTAAGCAGGAGTTTCGTCTCCTTGTACCCTGCTTTCCGCCGTTTCCTTTTCCACTGCTGCAGCCCGCTTCTTCCGTACCAGCCCGTAAGTAAGTCGTGTTGGTGGCAGATCTATGGAACATGGCATTTTGGCGTGTTGGCTGGAACATGGCTTTTCCAAGGGTGGAGATATTACGATTCGACCCAAAAGTTGGCTAAATTTACCACGAATTGCCATTGAAATTAGGGCTCCCGCTTTACTTCATTCGTTTCCCGCTGCAGTGAAAATAATCGTTTCCCGCTCACACCCAAAAATACATAAAAAGAGGGGATGAAATTCTCTGCTTTGCACCATTTCTTAACTCTGCGCTTTTCATTTGTTGGGTTTAATTTTGCTGGCAAGAACAGAGACCCAACTCTGTGGGCAATACGCAGGTAATTTAACTTTGTTTTTGCTATCTTCCATTTGCCTTCTCTACACTGAACTGGTACACTGAATGTTGCAGTGTTTCTGCAGACGTGCTGTCTTGTTGTGGGTAGCTCTCATTCCATTACTTGTCAACATTTCTTCAATTTTAGGTAAATATGTATCTAAATTCTATGGATGAGTGCGATATTGCTGGTTGAATGCGAAAATTTGAAATTTTGTTTTACCATGTATTGGATTATGGAATTTAATTTTTGTTTTAGTTAGAACATTTTGTTGAGTATGTCTAAAGTCTCCATAATGTTTCGACACAGGAATTGGCATACTGTAGCATCTGAAACCTTACATACTACTTATGGCAAGCTTACATTATCTCTGCTGACTTAGTTCATGTGTTAACAATTGTAAAGATAGGAGGTACAATATGAAAGTTGTTATGATGCTTTGCATTCATTGTTACTGGAAGTCTGTTGTTGTGATTGTTTTTTTGGAAACACTGTTTCTTTAATGCATTTAATTCAAATATGTCTGTGTTTGGGTTTGTTTATTTCATATGCATTGTGCAACATTGTAGAATGGACAATGTGTACGAAGAGGAGGAGGCACTCCTTGCGCTGGAAATTATTCGATACCAAGTTATGAACGTGTTGATGGTAGTTTACCTTATATTGGAAAGTGGTGTTTTGGATGATGAAACAAAGCGTCGATGTTATCATCGGTATAGTTTACTAGCAAGAATCCCGGCACAGATAGAACACCTGCATGGATTAGTGAAATTAAGTGAGCAAGACTGTATAGATCAACTACGATTAGGTAGGAATGCTTTCGCAAGGCTCTGTGTAGTGCTTGAACAACGGGGGGGGTTTATGTGCAACCAGGGGGGTCTCTGTACCGGAACAAGTTGCTATGTTCCTTAGTGTGCTTTCGCATCATCAGAAGCTTCGTGTTGTGAAGAAGTCTTTCATACGTTCAATTAGGACTGTTAGTCGACATTTCCATTGTGTCTTGAATGCGGTGTTGAGGTGTTATGAAGTATTCGTGGTAAAACCTGTTCCGGTTGAGGAAGACTGTGAAGACGAAAGATGGAAATGGTTTAAAGTGAGTGTTCATATATATAAATATACCATAGATATGGCTGTTTTTTTGCTGTAGATTTGATGTTTGTAGTAATATATTTGTTGGTTTATTTAGGGTTGCTTAGGTGCCTTAGACGGGACATATGTGCCCGTGAAAGTTTGTACCGCTCATCAAGCACGTTACCGTAGTCGAAAGGGTATTGTTTCTGTAAACACCTTAGCCATTTGTGACCGCAATTTAAACTTCATCTATGTTCTAACTGGATGGGAAGGTTCGGCTGCTGATGGTCGGGTATTGAGATATGCGATTCATAGACCAAATGGACTAAGAGTACCTAGAGGTTAGCTTAATCCTTAACGTGTACTCCATCATTGTAATCAATCTTTGCAGTCTTGTTTGCAGTGTTTCAGTTACATGAACTCTTAACCACATCTAATCTTTAAAATATAGGAAACTATTACCTTTGTGATGCGGGCTACACGAACGGGGAGGGTTTCTTGGCACCTTATAGAGGAGTGAGGTACCACCTGACGGAATGGGGTAGCGGGACTGGTAGAGCACAAAACTATAAAGAATTATTCAATCTCCTGCATTCAAAAGCAAGAAATGTGATCGAGAGAGCCTTTGGCATCCTAAAGATTCGGTGGGGGGTTCTTCGAAGTCCCTCCTTCTATCCCATAGAGACACAAAACAAGATTATCATTGCTTGTTGCCTACTTCACAATTTCATAAGATTGGAAATGGTAGTAGACCCTTTGGAATCCGAGGTCCCGGAAGAGCCGGATGTGGATGAGACCGTAGGAGAGTACGTTGAGCATATCCAGTCAACGCAAGCCTGGAACAATTGGCGTGATAATCTTGCACAAACCATGTACAATGAATGGCCCGGACGTCGTTAGTTTATTAAGTGTACTGTTATGGACAAACTTATGTCATATGTTGTATTTGAAATATGTAATTCTGTTGAGTTGTGTATTCTATGCTTGAACATATAGCTTTTATATATGCTCTTTGTGAACCTGATTTAATATATGCATATGTAATTGAATTTAAATTTCTGAGATTCGTTGTGTTTTCTTTTCTATCAGCTTATTATTTTGTACTTGACTCTACTCTTGGTTGTAACAAGTAACATGACTGTATTGTTGTCCGTTACTTGTATTCTGTTATTTAATTTTTGTTTGTATTGCTAGTGGGTTTTTTTTTTTTATTCGCAGTTCCTTGGCTAGTTCAGTGTTCATCACTGAATTTTTTCATTTACTCCATGGTGGCTTATAGGTTTGGTTAATTTTGGACAGATGTCGATGCCCAATACTGAGGGTTCGGGGACCTCGAAGGTGAAGGGACGTAGAGGCTGGACAGTACAAGAGGAGAACAACCAAGTGCTCGCCTTCAAAGACATAATTGTCGGCGGTTGGAAGGCGCCAAATGGCTATCGCAGTGGTTTTCTAGTCCAGCTAGAGGCACGCTTCAAGGATTACATGCCGAGGACTGACATAAAAGCTGAGCCACATATCTCATCCAAATACACCTCTTGGAAGAAAACCTACCACCAAATATCGAATGCCTTGAGCTTTAGTGGGATGAATTGGAATTCTACGACTTGTACAATTGAAGCAGAACCATCCGAGTGGGATTCTTTCCTACAGGTTGTTAGTTAACTTATGCATTTAAATACTTTTCATTTGACACTATTGTTGATTACATTACATTTTGTTGTAGCAATTCCCGAACCATTCATGTATCCGAGGTAAACCCTTTCCATTGTATGAGGCATGGGTTGAAATCTATGGAAGGGATAGGGCGACAGGGAACAACGCAATGGATTGGGCAGCAGCAGCAGAACAGACTCCAATTGATGTTACCGCTGATACGGAGCTGCCAAACTTTGGATCTGCCATACCGACACAGCCGTCTATGTTTCCAGAGCAAGAGGTTAACCAAGTAAATTCTGGTGGCTCACCGTCCACACCGGCGACTGGCACTTCTGAAAAAAAGAAAAGAAAGAGAACGGAAAAAAATTCTGAGATTATTGTAGAGGTACTTACAAACTTTTGCAATGAATCGAATGCGTCCATACGTGCCGTGGCTTCAAAGCTTGGGGCTGCGAAGGATACAATCCAGAGACAAGAGGACATCTTCGAAGCAATTGGAGCTTTACCGATACAGATTGATATTCGGGACCACATGAAGGTGTCGAACATGCTTGTGAAGAACCCAAGCCAAATGAACATGTTCTACGGAATGAATACCGATGCCCGCGTAGTGATGGTGCAAATGGCCATTGAGGGTGCTTTAAGTTAATGTCTATCTGTGTGTTCTTACTACCTTTTGATGTCCCCAGCTTGAGACATTTTGCGGAACGAATGTTGATGCATCTTTCGGAAGGGTTGGGATGAAGTAGGTCCTCTCTCAACTGTGTTTTGCATGCAAATCTTTTTGTAACTACTTGTCCTTGTAACAGGCTGGAAGGAGTGATTGTAATTAGTTTAAGGTGTACATTTGATGTCTAACTCTGCGGAGATTATTAACTTATGTATGTATTTTACCTCATGTTATTTATTGTTCGGGGTTTAGCAATGATATTGCAGAAACAGAGAAAATCATTTGTCATTAAATCATTTGGAAGCATGTTTGCAGAAACAGAGAAAATCATTTGTCATAAAATACAACAAAGATGTTGCATTCATTTATTGAAAATGAAAATTACAGATAGGTTTTCAAGCATTTGAACATCATATGCTTAAATTTGGAGAGATACAAAACACCCTAGCATGATATACAAGGCATCATTCCTCGTCGGAGTCCGAGTATAGCAATGGGTCGACAACAAGGTCGGGGGTGTCCGTTACGAAATTGGGGAACTTCCGTTTGCGAAAAGTTTCATGTAGGTGATCCCACAGGGGGAAGCCGTTAGTCCGGTAATGAGTCTCGTTCGGTGTTTCCTATAAGAAAAAGTGAGTTTATAAGAAAAAGTGGGTTCACATAATAAATTCAAACTGTCTGTGCAAATATTACGTCGAATCTTGTGAAGCGAAAAATGAAAATTGTAACCTATTCTCTGTTGTAGCTTGCATCGACTATGACTTCATCATTAGTATTGTCGTAGCTCACCCCTTCTATTTTCAAAAATTTCCGAAAACTAATGTAATCAGCCCGTAGTGATGTAACTACCCTTTTCACACGCGAGTGGCTAACACCGGCGCCCAGATTTTTAGAGATCTTGCGTGCAATTACGGAGCATGCATAAAGAGCTTCGACCGGGCTCTCAACCACCGTATTGCCAGCATGGTCCCATAATTCGTATGCAACCAACGTGCGCAAGCAATTTGCACACGGATAATGTGGTCTTCCCGCTATCACTCCTGTAGAAATATACAGTCATATGGTATACAAAGACACTGGGAATTTCATGTATATATATAAGCTTTTCGAACCATGAAAAAGATCATATTTCAAAAAGAAATGGAGGCCATATTTTTTTTCAGGAATATTTCTGCGAAATGGGAATCTAAACTGCTTTTTGCAAGTGGACATAAAGTGCATGCGCGTGAGAATATTTCCAGCCTATTTTTTCCTATGTGCTTCTGTTTGATATTGCCAAATGGAACAAAAGCTACTGAAATATAGATCTTCCTAATCTTTCATGCAGATCGTATAACTGTTGAAGCTTTGAAATCATAAAGCTTTCAATAATGTGAGTATAAAGTAACATTGCAATACATTCACGGGTTGCAGCAATTAATTTACATCAAAATCTACCAAACCAAATTTTCTTACCCCATGTTGGATTTTACCAGATTTGCTTTCCTTTAGCTGCTGCCTACAGAAGAATCTCTTTACATGTCCCCAGCCTTCATGCAAACCTGCCTGTAGCAAAAGTAAAAAGTCTGCCTGCTTACTTACCTTAGGAATTATATATAACACCTTACAAAATAACATTGTGTTGCCATTTCCAATTATAGTACACCAATATTACTCTAACAACATGCCAAGACGAAACATATGGAAAGACCCACCATCATTTGAGCCCCAAAAGTATCCATGCTACAATAATAAATTTTACTTCTTCCTGTATTCTGTAGTGATATGTGTTGTGTATTCCTCATGAAAGAACAACTGAATATAACTTACATAGGATACACTTCCAGTAGCACAGTCAAACACAATTTATTGATAAGAATAGCATGGGACAACACAAATACCGAAATCGGATACAGACCTCAAACTTAAAGGGACATAGAGAAATGAGTTCCGTTATGGAAACTGCCCTAATGCTACTGCTATAACTGAAAATGCAACAAATACAACATCTTTATTACAACAGCACACAACTACAATACAAATTCTACACCGGTGGTCCAAAGTTGAACTCTTCGCCGAAAATTTCAGTCAAGGCTGTGTAGTGTTGTTCCCCCTCGTCATAGTACATAAGGTACTTTGGGTTATCCTACGAATCATACATTTCTCAGTTCTATTACAATTCAATAGCAATTATAAATAAAAAGGTTATGAGGTTACCTTTGCTATGTCTGACCAGAAATATTCTTCTAAATGGAGTTTGTTTAAGGTACCATCGTAGTGACTACCGGAGAATGATAGCAAGAAGTTGAATGTGTGATACCTTAACCTAAGCATTCGGATCTTCCTTAAATAGTACTCCTTACTTTCAGTAAGTTGAAGTTCACGATTTAGAACTTCCAACAAATTTTGAACAGTCTGCCCTTCATTCGTACGAGTAATAACACCAGCATTGCGTGCAGTTGTTAGTAGGTGTCGGACAAGGATGTTCTCCTTCGATGAATCCCAACCCTTTTTATAAAAAATCTTATCTTGTCTAAACGAAGACGCTCTTTGGGCAAGGTCAGAAGAAGCCATCCAGAATGGTTGTATGTGGACTCAGTAGTGAGAGAGATTTCAAAAGTGAAATGGTTCTTGGTACAACCCCCTATTTATAATGGAAATATGAAATGCAAAGACATTTTCATACTAATAATTGTTACAAAACTAAATTCAACATCACATCTAATCTACAATAGTGCAGACAACTGAATAGCGAAGATTCTTTTTTTGCTTTACTCCAACAAGAATCTTTCTGAAATTTCCATTGGTACAAAAGAGCTCTGATGATACTACCTCAGGACAGCCAAATCACCTCTACAATTCAGTCTAATACGTACGCTATTTACAATAATACAGCAAATACGCTTGAATAGAAACAGAGAATAACAACAGCTAACAAGAACCTGTTTATTTAAGCAACAACAAAAGCAAAGCAATGACTAATACCGTAAAGCACAACAGAATCACACAGGTAACTATCACACAACAGCCTAACAACACACGCGGATTCATCACCAGATCATTAGGGATTGGGAATTCGTTACCAGAAGTTGACACCACAACCTGACTACATTCACCTATTTCGGTGGGTTCGCGCTCTGTTGCAACATGATTCCTTTGGGTGCGAGACGACTCCCCATCAAATCTTGAATTGCCATTGAAGACCTCATTGTTGGTGTGAAGGTACTGTCTTACCTCGCGATACTGATCCTCCCAGATCATATCAGCCCAATTAAACCATAAACGGTGTTTTGTATTGCGAGGGCAGATGTAGTAATAATGGCCTGGAAACTTCGAATTCCTCCCAGCGCAGCGGAACTCCATTAACCCATTGTTACAGTGGCAAGGAACCCTAAATTGCTGAACCATTTCAACAAAACCAAAACGAAATAGCTGACACTTCAAAATACTTGCAAAAAAGGGGTACTTGTTATGGCAAGCGGAGATGGCCGCGTTTAATTTGCACAGAGATCCTACAGAAGGAACACACAAGCTGCCATGAAAGGGCCAAAATTCTTCTTCAATTCTGGGGCAAACGAGAAAGGGGGCAAACATATTAATAAGAGGGGTAAAATAGTAATTGACCCATAAACCCCCATTTACTACTACACAAAGTAAACAACAAATCTAATAAACTGCCATCACGTAACAAAAAGGTAAACAAGGGTAATTAACTGATAGTGTAACTAGTCTAACCTATTAAATCATGACCGCCAATAACCTCTTCACTAAAGTAAACGCGGCCTTGAATGAGTAAAATTTGATTATGTTTCAATTAAGAAAAATCAGTAAATGCGTCATTTTATTATTAGATTACCCTTCATTCTTGACGCCCTATGATCTCAAATTAATCGAAATAATTCATTATAAATTTAAAGTGTCTCCGACGGATTTATTACATTGCTAATTAAACAATTTCGTTAGAAACTGAGGAGGGAAGAGCAAATGTATTGCAAAAACAAATTTCATTAAAGTAAAATAAGATATAGTTAACCCTGACGTGGCACGTACCCGCTGTCGAGTTGGGCCAATCACCTTGCTCCACGTGTAGGATCGACGGTCATCTATGATGCACGGACACTTCTAAAAATATCATTTTGCCGTATCGTGTCATGCCGTGTCGTGTCGGACACTCGTGTCGGACACCGTGTCCGACACTCCTTATGTGGGAAATTCAAGAAAAAATCTGTGTCGCCGTATCCGTGTCGTATCCGTGTCGCCGTGTTCGTGTCCGTGCATCATAGATGGTCATGTACCGATCGCGATTCGATCGGAGCTTACCTCTCGACCATAACGCTCGAAGACCCATTTACCCCGCAGAAGTTACTGCATAGACAGTCGACCCACAGTCGAACCCCCAGACCGCTACGGGCGACCTAGATCCCTCGACCGGCCCGCGCACTGTCCCAATAGCAGGAAGGTGGCCGACCACGCATTTAATGCACGGTCTTAATGGGGCACCTGTCAACTCCCCACGCCACCACGTCGAGGCGGTAACTTCTCTTTCCTCACAGTATAAATACCCCCTCCTCATTTATTGCGAGGTAAGTTTTCTCACCTAACTCTTTTCACCACTCAATTAATTCGATCATCTCCGTCGGACCTGACTTGAGCGTCGGAGTACCAACCCGGGTCTCACACCCACCTTCCTCGAGTTGGTCTCGGAGTTCACGTTTATTCCGACTCGCGCAGGTCTTGAGTAGTCGGGCGGCTGTTTTCCCCTCAACAAATAGAGTGATCGCGTCGGAATCCTCGATCGGACGTCAAGCAGGACCTTTGGCTCGATCATTTGGCGCCGTCTGTGGGAATCAGCAACAACAAGCCATCGAACATGACTACTCACAATATCGCCAGCAATCGCTTATTCGACGAGAACGGTCGGGAAGTCATCCCTCAAATACCTCTGCAAGTCGCTGTTCCTACCACCATCTCACCACAGCTAGTCTACTAGACTCCCGAGATAGATAAGTACTTAAAAGCTTGTCGAGATGAAGCTATAGCGGCTGCTGCGGAAGGAAGAGAACCTCAGATGCCAGACTGCCCGCAAACTCGCCCGGTGGAGATTCTTCAACCCCAAATGCATCATCCTGGGTATGTACATCCCGCGCAATACCAACCACCTGTCACATATTGGGCTGGAATTGGGCAAAATGTACAACCTCAACTTCAGCATCAACAACCGTTGACCGCACAAGGGAGTGCTCGAAAGCCAGTTCAAGATCGAATTTCATTCCACCCGAATGATGAGGTTGATTCTAGGACCCCCACCGACATCAGGATACATCGCAATGACAGTCGTCGGGGGCAAGGTGTGTCCCGGCAAAAATCTCGACTATCCCATTCCCGAGGAAGGAATAACAACCGCGTGCGGTGTGGGTCTCAGGAGAAAAGAAGCCCTTCCCAGCGCGATTCATCCCCACACGATTCGAGTGGAGTATTCAATCGACTCGGGCCCCACGGGCGAGTCAATCAAATTCGTAGATCGAACAGAGGGCATATTGTCAGATCGAATGACCTTCGAAATCAGATACCACCCCGTTCAGATCAATCGGATAGTCGACACAAGACTGAGAGTCAAGGGTCGCATAGTCATTCCCCCAGCCGATCGCGATCAACTCGGCGAGAGCGGTCTAGATCACCCCGACCAGTCCGACCATGGAAATATCGCAGCGAGAGAGAAGCTCAGTCTCCATTTTGTGACTCCATCATCGAATCCACCACCGACGAAAAGATCCCTGCTGGGTTACCCACGTATAACGGGTCGACTGACCCTGAAAAGCATGTGTCACGCCTCGAGATGCAGCTCAGCATGTTCGGTCACTCGCCCAACATCTGGGCTAAACTCTTTGTCACAACTCTTGATGGCCCGGCTCTGGAATGGTTCTCGAGACTCCCTCCTCGATCCATACCTTCCTACAAGGTCTTGGTGGATCGATTCAAAGCTCAATTCTCTGCCATGAAGGGAGACAAGCTACCTCCAACCTACCTTTATACTATAAAGCAAACTCCTAACGAATCACTTCGAGATTTCTTCACTCGCTTCTCACAAGCAGTGGTCAAAACAGAAGAGCCAAGCATCGACCTTTTGAGACCCATTGTTCACAAAGCACTGGTCAACATCGAAGCTGCTCGATACATCTTCTTGCAAAAACCAAAGAATTTGGTAGATATCCAAGCAGCCGCTTGCGATTGGATGCAACTTGAAGAATTGGAGAGTTCTCAGAGGAGTCCGATTCCCAGTCGAAAAGCAGATGTCAATCGACCCATCAAGCAGGACGTCCGTCCTAAAACCGAGACACTGGCAGGGTCCACCGCTAGGAAGCACTACACACAATTGACACGCCCGTTCGATGAAATTTACAATGTCATTGACCCGGCTCTTCTGAAAAAACCTAAACCGATGCGAGAAACTCCCAAGACTCGAGAGAGCAACAAGTTCTGTAACTTTCACCAACAGAAGGGGCATAACACTTCCGAATGCATTGCATTGCGCGAGGAGATCGAACGTCTGATCAAGGGAGGTCATCTCCAAGAGTTTGTAAGGAAGATGGATGACAATGCTCGGAATCGAGACCTTCTCGATAGATCGCCCAAGCAAAGACAGGCCAAGCCACCGACAGAGCGTGACCCCCATAATCGACCATGTCTCGGTCGGATTGACATGATTTCGGGAGGGCCTTCTGGAGGAGATTCAAGGTCCGCTCGGAAAAGGACGCGACGAACAGCTGCTCAGGGCTTCTATGGAAATCGAGAAGTTATGAACGTTCGACTGGAAGACGCTTGGATCAATGAAGAGATAGTATTTAGCGAGAATGATGTAACTGATGTACCGGGACGCTCGAACGAGACACCTAGCTGTCCTATGGTCGTCACGCTCGACGTCGTCAACTTTGCTGTATCCCGCACCTTGATAGATAATGGAAGTTCAAGCAATATTATCCTTTACTCGACTCTTATTCGCATGAATTTACACGATGAATTACTCCTAGACCCTATTCGAACACCTCTTACAGGATTCGGAGGAGCAGAAGTTTACACTAAAGGTCGAGTACGTTTGATCACATCCATGGGCACTCTACCCCGACGAGCCACACGCGAGATCGAATATCTTGTCGTCGAAATGCCCTCCGCTTACAACATCATCTTCGGTCGGCCTGGTCTGATCGACTTCCGAGCGGTCATTTCCACTTACCACCAAATGGTAAAATTGCCCACCCCCTCCGGGGTCGGGGAATTGAGGTGCGATATATCGGTCGCTTGGAGTTGTTACTCCATCTCCTTGGACAAGCCTAAAACTTCCACGGGTAAGCATGTACCTCTCGTCGCCGACGACCCCATCATCGAAGATGAATTTGCAGACCCATCGGCAATCGACCCAGAAAACTCCAAAAAAATGTGTTCCTCTCACGCTGCAAAAAGGAAAAAGCAAGAGGACAAAAAGCTCGAGCCCACTGAAGAGATCGAGGAAATTCAGCTAATTCCAGGACAAGCCGAAAAAATCACACGTATTGGGGCAGGTCGGAAAGGAAAAGAGCAATGCATGCTCGTACATTTCCTCCGCGATAACCTCGACGTATTTGCCTGGAGTGCCTCTGACCTAGTGGGGGTGGACAGGAAGGTGATCGAACACCACCTAAATGTCGACCCATCCTACAAACCAGTCAAGCAAAGGATGCGTTCTCAGAACGATTCCCGAAATGCTATCATCGAAGCCGAGGTCAACAAACTCCTCGATGCCAGATATATCATGCCGATCCAATACGTTGAATGGTTATGCAACGTTATCCTTGTACCCAAGCCAGGAGGAAAATGGAGAATGTGCAATGATTTCACCGACCTAAATAAGGCCTGTCCGATGGATCCCTACCCTCTGCCACGGATCGATCAACTGGTCGACTCCACGACAGGGTGCGAACGATTGAGCATGATGGACGCTTTTCAAGGCTACTAGCAAATCTTCATGGCCATCGAGGACCAACCCAAGATTGCCTTCATTGTTTTCAGTGGCATTTACTGCTTCAAGGTTATGCCATTCGGGCTCAAGAATGCAGGAGCGACGTACCAACGAATGATGAACAGAGTCTTTGAGTCAGAGATTGGCCATACCATCGAGGTATATGTCGATGACATGCTAGTTAAAAGTGAAAAAGCCATCGACCATCTCGACCATTTGAAGAAAGCCTTCGACCTCCTCCGAAAATACAATTTAAAGCTCAACCCAGCCAAGTGCACCTTCGGGGTCGATGGTGGGAAATTTCTCGGCTACATGGTCAGTCAGAGGGGGATCGAGGCCAACCCCGCCAAGATAAAAGCTATACAACTGCTCCCGGCTCCTAATTCGATCCGTGACGTACAGAGGCTTGTTGGACGGATCATATCGCTCAATCGATTTATTGCCCGATCCTCGGAGAAGAACTTACCATTTTTCAAGATCTTACGAAATATCAAAGATTTCGAATGGACCCCCGAGTGCGACCAAGCTCTTGAAGATCTGAAGAAGTACCTGGTTTCTCCACCCATGCTCGCCAAGCTCGTCGATGGTGAAACTTTATACCTGAATCTGGCCGTATCGAGGGAAACAATCAGCTCGGTACTTGTCACCATTCGAGATCAGAAACATCTCCCTGTATACTACGTGAGTAAAATTCTCCATGGACCAGAAGTTCGCTACCTCGAGATCGAGAAGTTTGCTCTCGCAGTAGTCCATACATCCCGCAAGCTTCGACCATACTTCCAGGCACACCCTACCGTCATGGACAAACCGGAAGTTTCGGGTCGACTCACAAAGTGGGCGATCGAACTCGGATAGTTTGAAGTAACGTATCGACCCCGGGTAGCATATCAAGCGCAGATCTTGGCCGATTTCTTGGTCGAGAAAGACCCTCACTCGGCATCTAAGGTTGATCAAACCGTATGGACCCTATCGGTCGATGGCTCCTCGACCGCTTCCGGAGGAGGGGCCGGGGTATCCCTCACCAATGCGAATGGGCAACAGATCGAATATGCCATCGCCCTCGAATATCCTGCAACAAACAATGAGGCTGAGTACGAAGCTCTCTTATCAGGATTGAAAATCGCAAAAATGCAAAACATCGGAAAACTTCGAGTCCTGACCGATTCACAGCTGGTTGTCGGTCAAGTCACTGGCGAGTATGAGGCTCGACAGGAGTCAATGATCAAATATCTCGCCTTAGTCAAGAAGGCCATCTCCGGATTCGAAGAATTCGGAATTTCACAAGTTCCTCGAGAAGAGAAAGTTCGAGCAGATGCACTTTCTAAATTTGTAGGCGGGTCGCTAGGCACACAGGATCGAACCATAACCTTCATGATATCATCTATTCGATCGATAGATCATATTCCTTCCGAGATCCATCCCATCGACACAGCTGAACCTTGTTGGCTCGATGATATAGTCTTATATCTGCACGATGGTACTTTACCCGAGGACTCGGTCGGAGCAAGAAGACTCAAGCAACGCGCACTAAGCTATGCGCTAGACCAAGAGGGTCGCTTGTACAAACGTTCAATCATCGGTCCAACAAAACGGTGTCTCCGACCATCACAAGGCCGAGAAGTCTTAGCCGAAGTCCATGAAGGATCGTATGGGAACCATGCCGGGGGGCGATCATTAGCCCTGAAGGTGTCTCGATCTGGATTCTTCTGGCCTACCCTACGCAAGGATGCACTCGAATTCGTGAGAAAGTGCGATCGTTGTCAGAGACATGCCAATCTGACCCATCAGCACCCCGCTAACATGATTCCAATCGAGTCGTGCTGGCCTTTTGAGCAATGGGGAATCGACATAATTGGCCCCTTTCCGATAGCCACTCGACAAAGGCAGTTCATCATTGTGGCGATCGATTATTTCTCTAAATGGGTCGAGGCCCTGGCAGTTGCAAAAATCACCTTTCATGCGCTACAAGACTTCCTTTGGAAACACATCATCACTCGATTTGGAGTACCTCGAGTCATGGTATGCGACAATGGACCCCAGTTTCAAAGTTCAAGTTTCAGAGCCTACTGTTCGCACTTCAAGATCAGCCAAAGGTTCACGTCGGTTGGACATCCTCAGGCTAATGGGCAGGTCGAGGTTACCAATCGAACCATCATACAGAATTTGTGTACGCGACTCGAAGCTAAGAAAAGCCATTGGGTTGATGAACTTGAAGGTGTCCTATGGGCATATCGAACCACCCCTCGAATCCCAACTGGTCAAACACCCTTCGCCATGGTGTATGGCTCGGAAGCCATGATTCCGGGCGAGATTATACATCAATCCCCTCGAGTGGCTCATTTTTACCGCCACCAAAACAACGAGCTAAGAGCCTTTAATCTCGACACAATAAGCGAAACCAGAGAAAAAAAAAATATGAAGATGCAACAATATCGAGCCACAACTGCTCGAGCCTACAACAAAAACTTGCGACCACTTCACTTTCAAGTCGGAGATCTGGTCCTTAAGAAGGTTGAGGTCACTAAGCATGTGGGCAAGCTCGACGCCAACTGGGAAGGACCCTTCCGAGTTGTCGAGATAGGCAAGAATCGAGCGTATCATCTCGAAGATCTCGATGGACAGCCATTGCCTCGATCATGGAATGCTCACAACTTGAAGAAGTACTACTTGTAAACATATTTGTGTAAATCTTCTGGTCGAAAAAGTAATAAAGTTTTCTCTTGTCTTTCGACGCTCGTGTTATTCGATCAAGTACCTGCGTTATACGACGCCTGTACTAATATCTTATATGTTCCGAAAGATTAAAGCAGTTTGCCTCAACATCTTCTCGATCATAGCTATCGATTAACACGAAAAGTTAAACATCAAAGAAACTCGAGAGAATACTTAAGACATTCATTAAAACCCAGAAGAGAACTTACATAATATATTTAAAATAAAGTGCATCGATCATAACTTTTCGATCACGCTCTTACAAATTTGGATTTTACAAACGGGAGCAACAAACGCTCGGATTCCTACCTATTTACAGATGAATCTCGAGCCAGCAACTACAAAAGTCCGACCCCAACAATCGAAACTTTGAAAGATTGAATTCCACTCAGCAAAAGACTTCCGAGTACAGAGATAGGGCTAGTCCATTCTCTCCGACTCATTCCTCGGTTGCCTAGGGTCCGGTTCCCTCCTCGATCGGAACGATGGCCCCATCCCCAAAATATTCTGGGCACATGTCCTTCGGGTCGAATGAAGCGTCAAGATCGAGCTCTTGGGTGACTATGTCGTCTGGCTCACCCGCCGCCCTAGATCGGGCCAACTTCACGGCGAAGCCAAACTCATCTTCCTCCCAGTTTGGCTCGGGAGTAGGAGGTCGAGTAACCGGGTCGACGGGCCGGGGATCATCTTGAAACAGGCCGACCTTCTCTTGATCATAATCCATCGGGAGGTATTTGGCCGCCTGCACTTGAGCTAGGCACAAATTGAAACCCTCCTCGACGTCTTTGAAGCTCGCAATCGACACTGCTTTCTCGTACGCTTTGGACTTCATGAACCTGTAAACGCCTCGACGCTCGAGGTCGTTCACGGATTCGGCTAGGCCCCTCTTGCATCGATCCAGGGCCAGCTTTGCACCTTTCCTTTCCCCCTCCGCTAAGCCGCGGGCCCTCGCGTCGGCTTCTTCTTGGATCGACCTCGCCACCCGTCCCTCGGTCGTCTTCAGTTTTTTCTCAACCTCCGAGAGATGTTCAATAGCTTCCAGGAGGTCGTGATCGAGCTTCTCCTTGTCTTTGTTGGCCTCAGCCAACTTCTTGTCCTTCTCCTCCAGCTCGATCCTCATCCTCTCGACCTGTTGCTCAGCTCTCGTCCTCAGCTGCCGATGAACCCATCCCCTCCGAGCCACCTGGAAGAAGTTCTGACCCATCTGCAAGGAATCATCGACCTTCAGCAACTTCGATCCAATACTTGGGAAAAACACAATTTTACAAGCATACTTACAGCAAAATACTTCTGGACCCACGACGCTTCGATCTCGTCATCGGATAATGCCATCCTTTCCTTGTGGTCGACCGTGGTCTGGATCGAACTGTACAATGCCCCGAGCGCATTGTAATCCTTGGGCGCAGTACCGACCCGTCTAGGCTCGCCTTTCTCGTTGACGCTCGAAAGGCCACAAGGAAAGTGGGGTTCCTCGAGGATCGGATAGTCGAAGAACATCTTTTTCTCCTCGTCACTGGGCTTCCACGGTACAGAGGTCCCCGATGAAGATCCGGTCGGAGGCCTTCGCACCCCCGATAAGATACTCGCAACGTTTCGGGGAACGATGGCCCCCTGACCCTAGTTGAGAGGAGTCGAGAAATCTCCGACCTGGACCTCGATGATCGGACCAAGCGTTGGTGGCATTGGGAGCATGGGGGTCTTCTCTCGACCCTTATTCTTGTCGGCTCCGACCCCTGACTTCGGTTGGCCTTTGGTTTTTTACTTTTTGGACTGGGGGGCTTCCAAGTTTTCGACCCCCGAGGGGGCTCTTCCCCTCTTCTTAGGGGCATCACTCGTTCTCATTGAGAGAACCTCGGGTAGAGCATCGACCGTTGCACCGGTCGCGGCCATTATTTCCGCCTGGGTCGGCGGAGGCATTTTCTTCTTCTCGGCCGCCTTCTTGAGCTCGGTCATCTCCTTCCTCCTCGCGTTCAAAGCGGCCGACATGATGTACTGGTCTGCAATAAGGATTACACTCGATCACAGAGTTGCAAAAAAAAAAACACACACACACACACACACACACAAACTAACACAACAACAAAAGTAGGTAAGTACGATGCTTCGAGAGTTTCGATCAAGGTACCAGGGTCGAAATGCTTCCTGACTCCTGGCGCGAGCCCTAGTTCGATTAACGACTGTGGAGTGATCATATCTTCCGACTCCACACTTCCTAACATCCTTAGGGCTGCCATCAAAGTGTTCGGCCAACCCGGTGGCCCTCTCGGAAGATCCGCTCGAGGAACCCAGCTCCATCCCGGATATTTTAGACCGGGCCAACCCTTCTCGCACTCGATGAAAACAAACCTTTGTTTCCATCCCTTACCATTCGACGAGGTTGGCGACCTAACAACCCGATAATTACTCTTCGACTGAAGCTGAATGTACCCCGGGCCTGACTTCGAGGTCTCGGTCATCAACCCAGCCTGGAAGATCTTGGAAATGCAGTATATGTTGGTCTTCATTCCCAAGCACTTCAACAAGGCCCTCAGCCCATTTACCATTGCGTAGGAGTTGGGCATCAACTGTAGAGGGCTAATCCTAAGAGTGTTGAGAAAGTCGACCATCTCCTCGGAAATGGGCACCCTAAACCCATTTTTAACTGCCAAGTAATTGATCGCAATGCAGTTTGTCGGTGGATCGGTCATCCTGTCTCCCTGGGCCTTATTACTCGATAACCCCCATACTCCGGAGCCCCCCCCCCCCAAACAACCAATTTTGGATCTCCCCGAGCTTGTCCTCCGATATCGAACAAGTGATGGCTCGAGGATCGTTCACCAACCGACCCTCTGGCTCGAGGTTCTCTACCTCTTCCTCTTCCTCTTCCTCCAGTCGACCGGAAGTCGACGTCACCTCCCCCGATACCCGAGGCACAACTGCCTCCATTGATTCTTCTTCAGGCAGAGTTTCCGAGACCTCCACAACCTCGACAATCTCATCCCTTCCTTGGGGATTCGTCGACCTTATCTCTACAGTCGCCTCCGAATCCGATGTCGAACTCGATCCAGATAAATCCGAACTCGACCCCACACTTGTGGTCGCCACTTCCCTTCCCTTAGGGCCAGCCTCCGCTCAATTTGTTGACATCCTACAACGATAGAATCATGTTTTACTGTTTGGGTCGGATACGAACAAATAGAGAGAGAGGGAGCCTTCGAAGAGGGAAGTGGTACACCTCTCTCTCGAAGCGATCAAGAATAACATAAAAAAGCACAGAGAAAGGAGACCGAGCTAAAGATCGGAAGTGTTACCTTTTGTTGTCTGAAAGTCCGAAGGTTGTCCTCTTCTAAAACGAGCGGCCCGGAAATCCAACACTCGAAGAACGCTTAAATCGATCGAAAATAGCTCGGAGCCCTCTTCAATTCTCTCTCGCAAAAGTAACAAATGAATTTACAGAGGGAACTATTTATAAGGGTGAAAATGGGCGGGAATCGAGAAGATGAAACGACGCAATGATTACAGCGGGTCGCACTATTGGGATTTGAAACATCACTGCCACGTCAGCCCTAGCAGATGATGTTTCGGAGGGCTTATGACGTGGCACGTACCCGCTGTCGAGTTGGGCCAATCACCTTGCTCCACGTGTAGGATCGACGGTCATGTACCGATCGCGATTCGATCGGAGCTTACCTCTCGACCATAACGCTCGAAGACCCATTTACCCCGCAGAAGTTACCGCATAGACAGTCGACCCACAGTCGGACCCCCAGACCGCTACGGGCGACCTAGATCCCTCGACCGGCCCGCGCACTGTCCCAATAGCAGGAAGGTGGCCGACCACGCATTTAATGCACGGTCTTAATGGGGCACCTGTCAACTCCCCACGCCACCACGTCGAGGCGATAACTTCTCTCTCCTCACAGTATAAATACCCCCTCCTCATTTATTGCGAGGTAAGTTTTCTCACCTAACTCTTTTCACCACTCAATTAATTCGATCATCTCCGTCAGACCTGACTTGAGCGTCGGAGTACCAACCCGGGTCTCACACCCACCTTCCTCGAGTTGGTCTCGGAGTTCACGTTTATTCCGACTCGCGCAGGTCTTGAGTAGTCGGGCGGCTGTTTTCCCCTCAACAAATAGAGTGATCGCGTTGGAATCCTCGATCGGACGTCAAGCAGGAGCTTTGGCTCGATCATACCCCATCCCTGCCTTTTATGATTCTTTGGAGAAATTTTGATGATATGTGTCTTTAACAGAACAAGTTGACGACAATCGGCCTAATCTTTTGGTTCTAAAATAGACGAAATATTAATTTGCCTTTTTTTTTTTTTTCACCACAAAAAGCGAAATAGTAGAAAGTTCCTGTTTTGTTATCAAATTTTGGATTAAAAACTGATGGGTTAGTGAAATTTATCAAGAAAAGTTACCAAATTGCTTCACATCCCGTACTTGAATTTTTCCAAAAAATAAATTTGAAGTTAAAAGAAGTATGATTGTTGGGGCATTGAGACCTAGATTTGATCTCAACTCTAAAGTATCACATAAATCCATTACTGCATAGCCCTTCTACAAGCCCGAGCCAAAAAGTCAGTTGGCTCGCAAGTCACTCTCGAGCTACCTATCTACATAACGAGCCCAAGCCTAAAAAAGAATCAAGGCTCGGCTCATTGCCATGCATACTCTATTCACAAGCTCAATTGAATGTTGAACCTCGCTTAAAGAATCTCACTTAGTTATTTCTTTTTCCGACCAATGGCCTATTATGAGACAACCCTCCAAACTCAATTATTTTATTTACAATATTAAAATTTAAACCCTGAACGTCCGTAGTTAGGGTTTCAACCTCGAACCGTCCTTCTAATGCCTAGTTATTGATAAGCCTAATGACTCGATTTCTCATGTTAGGCATGAAACAATTACAAGGGCAAAATACTTAAAAATTAAGTTATAATTTCAAATATTGTGTTAGGTGACGGCTTGTTTCAAAAACAAAGAAATTCATACCATATAGGCATATACGGATTGGTACATACTTTGAAATACTTTGATCTCCTCTCAAAATGTGCAGTCACCTCATGTTCAAATGAATTTTCTGACCTAACACACTCAAGAAACTTTAGCCAACAATAAGCCCATCCATATTCTGGTATAATTAATTAAACAATGTACAATTGAGGAGAAATGCCATTAGGAAGTTGAACTACTTCAGTCTCCTTCCCAACAACCAAGCCAAATCAATCTTCTGGTATTTATCCAATTTATCCACTGCCTATAAATACCATAACACCAAAAACTTCCATGCATCCCTCAACTCTGAATCAAATTAAAACAAAACTTTTTCCTCAGCAATCTGTTAGTAGTTCTAAGAATGGCAGTTTACGGTCGCTCTTCTTTTTTCTTCTTGTTACTCGTTACGTTGACAGCAATAGCTTGCAACACAAACCAAGCAGAAGGGCGTCACCTTCTGGAGTCGGCCCCCAAGCCTGAAATTCCAGCTTTACCCAAGCCAGAGCTACCAACACTACCCAAACCCGAGTTTCCAACACTGCCAAAGCCCGAATTGCCAGAATTCCCCAAGCCTGAAATCCCAACATTGCCAAAACCTGAGATTCCAACAGTGCCAAAGCCCGAGATACCAGAAATTCCGAAGCCTGAGTTACCAGCACTTCCAAAACCTGAATTGCCTAAGCTTCCAGAATTCCCTAAGGTTCCAGAATTGCCTAAACCAACAGTGCCAGAAGGACCTAAATACCCTTGATTTGTATCGTTAATGATATTTCTATGGAAGTTGGAAGATTCTATCACAAGTTCTAGAATAATTTGATTTTATAGTTATTGTGGTTGTCTACTTATCTTGTTGTTTTACAGTGAGCTGAAGCAGTTATTTGTGGTCGTATGTCAACTGTTTTCTTTCGATTTGTATTGTTCTATACTTCAGTTATACAAATATTCCCATTTATTGTTTTGAGTCTTAATTTATTACTGTTTTCCAATGTGATAATCAACACTACCACGCTTCTCTCCCTCCTACAAACACTATTTATATCAACAGCTTCCATAAACTAGCATGATAAGATAACACCAGTGCAATTTTCAGATAAAGTAACAGAAGGGTTGAGGGAATAAACAAGGAGAATTATACATTGATATACTACATAAAGGCTTCAAAAATCATAACCTCACTAAATATGAATAATACAACCCTATATTAGTAATAGTTTTCCATAGACTCACAGTCACCAGGTTATTTCGAAAAGCTTATACACAATTTTGCTGACCTGGAGAGATCGGAAGTTCCATTTCTTTTCTCGATAAACATCTGCCCAGTCATCAGTGCAAATACTCTGGCCATTCTACATTAGCTGATCTGAGGATGCCTTATAAACTGTATTTTCCTGATCAGGCATTTGTGCTGCCAAGTTGCCACAAAACGCATGTCATCATGTGCTGCTCAAAATACCATTTTACCCACATTTACTTTCGAGCTCCCAAAATGACCTGGCACCTGCAATTGCATTAATCAATTCAGATTTCAAATAGTCATTTGAATCCTCCTCTCACAAATACTTTTTCATACACTAATTTACACCTAACTCACCTGCTATTGAGGGAAAGAGCAGAGCAGAAAAATATCAAACCACCATTTCTGCTTCTCCAACATTTGTAGGAATTCCAACATCCAACCTCATAGTCGGTTTATACTGCTCCGGCACAGCGGCCCCCGCCTGCACACACAATTCCACCACGGCAGGTGCCTGCCCATAGAAGTTCCTCAGCTCCCTCTCAAGAGGCTTACTAACATCAGGCACGTGCCAAACGTATCTGGGAGGAATCAAATCATCAAGAACCGCCGACTGCCACCCGTGCTGCCCATTTCTCTGCTGGTGCTTGTGGGCCCCACATATCTGGGCTTTGTGCCCACTGGGACCTACATGCACTTCAGGGCAGTAACCACACGCCCTAACTGGATACATCTTCATCAGCCTATTGGCTCCTTCCCTCATTTCTTCCCAAGCTCGGATTGTTTCCTCAGCAAGCAATGCAGTCTCTTCTTTGCTGGATGGCGGTACAATTTCATGGTACATTATTTCTGGTAATATTTCGGGCTTTGGGGCTTCCAGGTCAGGGTCGGGCAGTTCGCTCTCGTCAGCGTCGATGAATTCCTTCTTTCCTATTCGTATAATTGGTTTTCTTCTCCTTTTTGTGGGATATTCAGGCAGGTCGACTCCTGCTTGAATGCAGAGCTCAACAACTGCTGGGATTCTTGGGATGGAAAACCTCTCTTCATGAGAAATACGCTTCCCAAGACGATCGTACAAGTGGAAGGCATCGACGGGTATCAGTATGTCCTCAACAACTGCTTCACCCCATTCGTGAGCACCTCTTCTGAGTGAAGCCTGTGGACCCCGACAGGACTTGAAAGGATGCCCAATAGGACCAACATGGATTTCATTACACCACCTGGCAAAAGTTGCGGTGAGATTATAAGTGTTTGCAGAATAATCTGGAGTTGGAGAACATGAACAAAGGTAGATGATTTTGTCCGTCTTCAATTTCTTATGGCATGATTAGAAGATAAAATTTGTCAACGAACTTAAATACCATCATTCATATCAGTACTTGTACAAGTTGGGAAGTTCATTAAAATTTGAATAGTGACATCATTGAAAAACACCACAGGGAAAATTTATGGTGGAGCAAAGTTACAGAAGAGGAATGTGTAAGTTTGAATTAAGAAGAGACATGTTTAAATTTTCACAGAAATACAGGAAAAGGAATCCTGATTATAGTTTTAAGTATATGAAAAAGGAAATTGAATTTAACTAATTTATTTTACTTATCATCATCAAAACCAACTTCCATAACACCAGGAAATACATTTTGAAAGAAAGCAGTTTTCAGATTGTGTATAGTTGTAAAAGAGACATAAGTGAAAACACAGGAGTTGGCGGAGAATTACTTGCAGGCTTTGACCGGCATAACTTTCAGGAGCTTCCTGAGATTGTTGATCAAAGTTATCCTCGCATTCAACACCCTATAAGCAACAGGAATTAATCTTTCAACTACCAACCCTCTTTTTGGAGGGGGGCAAGGCCCCCTTGGCTGGTTTTTTCTATTTTTCATCCTCTCCCTAGCAGCTCGCCGTAACTCAACTATGGGTATAGGAAATGGTTTCTTCTCTTTTTTAGAGTAATAACGAGGAAAATCTGCATTTTGAGGATAATTGCATTTAATGGATGGTATTCGGACGTGAGACAAGCGCTGTGATGAACTTCTAAAGTTGATTTGATTGCTGAGTTTACCGCCGCTGTTCTGCGAAAAAGAAAAGTAAATAAATGCATATTCTCGAAAAGTTCTACAATTTTGGACAAATAATGATGAACAATGTTGCATACATGAAGTATGTGAAACTCAGGACAAATGCAAAAAAAGTTACCTTGAATGAGTCGAGTGAACTGAGACCTAGAAATGTGCTATGCTTTAGAAGATCAGACTTGGGACGTATATTCCCCCCTTTACTATGCAGAAGAGCAGTTTTGCTAAACTGGTAATTTAGATATCCACAATCCATTCCTGACATAAAAATAGATAAGCCAAGCTCTGTTTTGTTAAAGTGATCTAACTTTATCTTCAGCTCAAGTTGTTTAAGACCGAAATGAGTAGCTCAAGCACAAATTGTTCATAACGTTTGGATAGTCAACGAAACATCGTCAAAATAAGAGATTTCGAAAACAAATCACGAAGTTCATCTCCTCTAAATTAAATCAGAAATTATGTCACAACTCACATGAGATGGAAAAATTAGCACAATATGCTAACCCCCCACCCTAACCCCAACCCCTGAAAAAATGCAAGCTTGAAAACTGTTACAAGGTATTGGGGCTTTCCTTTGCGCATCCCCAATCAAACAAGAATTGAAACTCTGAACTGTACTCATTGAGGGAGTCTCTATTCTTTCCACTTACTCATTTTGTACCTTCTCTCCAAAACAACAAAAAGCGAAAAAAAAAAAAAAAAAAATTCGCACCACGTTCTCTTTCCTCTGATCCCATTTGCAAAATTTTCAAAACAGAGAGACTAATTAAAGCAATTTTAGACGTATAATTCCCAAAATTTGCAACCCATTATCCATACCTCACATAATCCTAATTGCTGCTGCTCAAAACAATTTGTAGTTAGTTCAGAACTGAACATGGCAACCAAAAAATATAGGAAACGCCATTCAACATCGCGCAGAAATTGAAAGAAAAAAGAGCAGAAATACAATTAAAAGCATCAAAATGCGTGAGAGAAGTTGCAGAAGAGATATGAAGGATTACTCACAGATACTGCAGGAGTTTGCGAAGAAGTATGAAGGACTTTGTTGGATGGAGCGAGTGAGAGAGGTCAGTGGTGAAAGGGGAGCCAGAGTTAAGGATAGTGTACAGAATTGTTCAGTTTTAGATACTTTATTTGACACGAATTTAAGTTTCATTTTTCTTTTTAAAATTGATTTGATATTTTTTAAGTTTTAGCGAAAAATGCTTTGAAGGCCAACGCGCTCCAAGAAAATACTATCGGCAGTCGGCTGATTTACTTACCCATTTAACTTAAGCCCATTTACTATAATTGTTTCAAAGCCCGTTGGTTACCATTGAGCCCGCAAATATCACCTCTCATGGTTGTCCCGTTAGCCCACTCAAAATTGGAGACCCCATGGGCCATGGCCATGAGTTGAATTCTTCAGCGCGAAAAGGTAAGAATACATACCCAAAAAGAAAATTAATACTAAAAGGAGAAAAGAAAATTAATTATCCCAATTCCCACTGATTGAAGTAAATCAAATTCAATTATTATTATTTTTTTTCAAATAAAGTTTGTTCTTATCAACTCCACATAAAATCAGAGACTAAGCACGCATACCAAAAACAGGTAAGCATACACCGAGGATTAAGCGCATAATCACCGTAATGATTCATAAGTGCACCTTAATTCATCATCACCAACAGAAAAGATTATCAATCATTCAAGCAGAAAATAAAGAACCAAAAACCATAACTTTAGGATTCCGCTCAAATTCAAAACCAGAAAATCAATAAATTAACATAACAATCAAACAAACAGCAGCTTTTCAGTTACAAGCAAAAGCTATCCAAAGAAATTAAATGCCAGCCAACAATATCCATAACAAACACATTCCCCGCTACATCAATCTTTCTAAACCAATGCCAAAAATCCCCCCACCACCACCGCCGTGGCTGCCATAAACCCGGTCCTCATCCTATCACCACCATTGGCCGGCGCCGGCGCCGGAGCATGATGGTGGTGGCTCTCAGCCGGAGACGGCGCCGGAGAATGTAGGCCATGTGCGCTGTGTTTGGCGGAAAGAACTTCGATTTCCAACTTCTGCCCCTTTTCACAGTGGCCTTTAGCCCCACTGATGAAGAAGAATGCCCCCGATCTGTCCAATACAATCTTGGTGTTTCCATCGTTGTAGGACTTAATGGGGTTCGACGTGTTGCATGTTTTGTAGTCGCCTTCAGTCACTTCCAGCACGGAATCTGTCTTCCCATCGTACTCAAGAACTGCCCACAGATTAAAAACACCATAAAAAGAAAAGAAAACTCCATTAATAACATCACTTTGACGTTCCATTAAAAGCCATTAAGCAAATTAACAAAAAAAGAACAGTTAGATTCGTGTTTCACCAATGGAATCGCCGATCTGGAAGCGATTTCTCGAAGCCCATTTGTTGAACTCATCGGGAGAAGATGGCACCACCCACGAGTTCTTCCTGCCATCAATCTCGAACTCTCTTGCTTCAGAAAAGCTGAAGCTGACAGTGGACAGAACTGCTGCAGCCAAACAGAGCATAAGGGTTCTTGAGAAAGCCATTTCTGGAGAGAGAAGCGAAGAAATTGGTAGAGAGAGAAGGATGGAATGTTTTGCTGCAGAAAATAGGGTTTTGTTTTCTGGGTAGTGCTCATCATCAGTCTCGTGTGCCCATTTATATATGAACAGTTTGGTTTGGGTACAGGCTAAAAACTAGGGCAAGTGAGAGGCACGTGTTCGCATGCAGAGAATTTTGGATTTTAAAATATGAGACGTTGAAACTGAATTTATTTAGTTTCGGGGGTTTAATTATTATTTGCGATTACGAAATTTGAGCCGTTGTGTGTCATTGTTTTTATCATTTAAGGTTTTAAATTTTTAAGAGAGATGTGTTGGGAATGAATTGTGAGAAGATATATTATGACCATTAATATAATATTCCCCATTAATGGGCTAATGAGAATAATAATAATTAGGACTTGTATGATTGTATCAATACAACAAGTTTTAGGACAGATTTGATATATTTTGGTGTACCTAGTTGGATATTATACTTGATGAACAAATGACGTAGTGAAAATAATACTTTGTGTCGTTTTATTATGTTTGGTAGTGTGTTCGATATTTCTAAATGATAAGAAAAATTTTTGTTTTATCTAGTAGTGTCATAGCCCATAGGTATACAAAAGGAGAAAAGAAAGTTTATATATTGCCCTTGTAACTATATTTATAAATAATTCAATATTCCAGTAAAGTGAAATAAATAAGCTACCAATCAAAAATTAAACTAAAATAATTTATTTTTTAAAGGATAAAAGTCAAGCCAAGATAGAAGTAAATTGAACAGAATTCTTTTTATTTTGACCTTCACTAAATTAAATATTTTAATACACATAATTTTATCATTCAAAATATATAATTTTTAATAAAGAAAATAAATACAGTTAAATATTATAACATGGTAAAAATATTATATTCAAATAAATAATCCATATAGTAAGAGAATAAATAATTATATGATAATAATTCTTTTTTAAAATAAATATCTTCTTTTAAGTGAAAAATTCTACTCCATAATACCCGGCTCTCCCTAAATTTTCACCAATCATACGGCAAGTATAAAACACTCGTTTTTTCGTTACATCGGGTTAGTTAAATTAGACTCGAGTTAGAATTATCAACTTAAGTTCGCGTAGGTTTTTAACTAGTTATGATATGCTTTATAGGTTCAAATTTAAATATGACCAATTTTGCTTCTGAATTGTTAATTTATTGTATACAGATAAGATATGATAATTTATGCGAAACAGTAGTCTACCGTATTTTTCCAGATAAGGAAACTGTCACAGTTGTGTGCAATCATTAGAGGTAGTTATTATTTTTTTTTTTTCTTGGTACATAATTAGAGGGAGTTAATGGATGAGTTGGAGTTAAATGAAGCGTCAAATTCGGTCCTTTCTTTGTAAGGCATGTATAGCCATTACCTGACATTTTTATTTTTTTTTAAACACACACATCCAAGTGGTCAGAAATATTTGAATCAGGGTTATTACAATCGAGAATCAACCCTCAAACCTTTGGATAACACTTAACTTTGTGAAAAGTTGAAATTTTTAATTTTTTTTCCTAAACAAAAAAGTCCTATAAATTAAACAATTGAATTTGAAATTAGAAATGACATAACTACATAAGTCAAAATGTTAAGAGTATGTGCAAGCCAAAGCTGCAACATTTTCAGAAAGCAGAGTGAGAGTATGTGCAAGCCAAAGTTGCAGTATTTTCAGAAAGCGAATGAGTTAGACTGTTAGTATAAAATTAAAAATCTAGATTTGGTAAAATCTCTCAACACTCAAATAGCTTTTTCCAAATTTGAACGAGATTCCTTAGAAACCAAATTTATTTTCCCTAAATCAGTACTAGGATCTATGAGAATTTATATCTGCTTTCCATTCGAAATTTCTTTATTAACTTGATCTTGAAATGAATTTTTCAATGATTTGGGTATGTGTATGTGTTTATTAGAATTTTTTAGTCATTGAACGGAAACAGTGTATGTGTTTATTAGAATTTGACCACAACTGTCAATAACTCTCATAGAAAGAGAAAGAAAAATAAAACTTTAAAAAGAGACAAATCATTCTTGCAAATCAAGTAAATGATTGAATGATTTTTTCAGATCGCAAAAACACTGGAAGAGAGAAGAGAGAGAAAGGCTTTTTACGTTTTAATAGCTATAAAATCGATGTCATTTATTGAAATTTGAAATATGAAGTAATCTAATTTTCCTACAATTTTTGGAAAGCTAGCCATGCATGGTTCATTGGAACACCATTGTAACAGCCGTTTCAGAATAGGATTGGTGGCCGTTGATTGGTTGCTCTGAAGTGGAATGACGATCTACCCAAAATGCTGTTTTGGTGATATACCGGTTTTTGGGTTAGAAAAGACGGCCGAGAAGGTTGGATTGGAGCTAGGCGGAACATGTGGAGTACTTGAGTGAGAGAAGTGTTGTGGGCATGGCCATGGTTTAGGTGGTGCAAAAGGGCGATATCGATGAGATGGATGGAGAGATTACGTCCTATAATGGGTAGAACCCAATCCAGAATCAAACCCAAAACTCAACGCACATGTAATGCATTTAATGTGTCCAAAGTCCATGGATTTCTATTTTACCTAATCAAAATCAAACCTTAACTCAATCCACGTCCTAAATTCCATAGTAAATTTGTCACTTTAGATTTTAAGTGTTCAAAGATGTTCTCCGGCAAATTCACGTGTTGCAATTTCTCAGAATTTATTTTAAGAGAATTAATTTGAAGCCAATTTTCATGCGAAAGTTTCACCAGAAAATGAGCAATGGCTCAAAGTGCCAAAAAATTATGTTTTGATGATGTGTAAGTGCGCCAATTTTCAAAAGGCATATATGAAGTGCCATCCCATCTATTTTCTACTTTGTGATATGTGAGATTCTATCTATAATGAACAGATAATTTGTACTTTGTGATTTGTGAGTTCTTATCTATGATGAACAGATAAAGCATGTGGACATGTTCCCTTTACGAAACGGCAACATTGGAACTTTTTAAATTTACCATCGCACGGCACACAAAATAATAGTTTTGAAAGTGTTCATCCATCATACATTTCTACTTGATTCTACAAAAAGGGCGCCTCTCATTTATATATAGCTGTCATTCTCTAATCACTATTGTTCAATGAACCGAGTTCGCACATATGAACACCAAATTAAGCAGAAAGTAATAACTAACAACACACACAAACTACCAAAGACTTTCAAACTAACATTAAACTATTGAGACAAATTTACTTTTATTAGCAAATAAGTGACATCACAGGTGGGAGAGTACACACACACAACCAACTCCAGGAAAACAGAGGTAAATACTATTCCACAAAACATATATCCAAATCGAACATAAAGTCTATAACAGCACACATGTCATTTAAGAAGAGTCTTGACAATGGACATGACATTCAGATTCTTCAAGTAGGTATATGACTGCCCACAGCCGACGAACATCACGGGTGCTCCAGAAATGTAAACCATGTATGATGCAGCTCCCACCTAAGGCGATCACGCAAAATAATACAAAATAAATTAAAAAATGATCACATTTATGAACAAAACTAGTTACAAAGAGCTTAAGAAAACATGACAAATCATATTAGGTGTCTTACCTTATCATCAATGGTATCAAACTTAATTAGTCAGCGGGATCCCGTCAATCAGCCTGGAAAAAAATTGTTGTCAGTTTGACTTTATCAAAATTGGACAACCGATACGGAAATGTACCTGGTTTCCGTCGACATGTGTCGTGCACGTGAACAATTTGGCTTGAAAATTGATTTAGGTGAAAATGTCATAATTAGTATACAAAAATGCAATTATAGGGGTAATTAATGTCTAAATTTTGTAGCTAACCATGGTTGATCCAAGTGGTTAATGAGTTTATTCTCTAAGGTAAGGTCCTGGATTCGAATTCCGCTTGAATGTGCGTGTGTTTAAAAAAAAAAAAAAGTCTAAATTTTGTAATTTCCACGCCTACCCAATCGCCCGAACAATTTTCAATCAAAAGTGAGGGAACATCACCTCATCAATTATCTTTCATTGCTTTCTTCGCTTCAGCTGATGTTGATTCCTGATTATTGGGCAAGAGATGTATTAAAAACATGGAGCAAGCTCATCCAAAATTAAACAAATCAATAAAGTGCACAAAACTTTAAATTAATTTATCAAAACAAATAAAATTCAGGTCTCAAAAGGCCTAGAACAACGGTGATAACAGTGTTCCGGCTAACCATATACATCTATCTATGTAAAGGGGAAAAAAAAAAAGAAAAAAGAAAGAGCTGAGTATTTCATGATATTTTGATGTCATTAAAACTCTTGCGAAACTATTACTTGCAAGAACTCGGAGGAAATACCATGCTAATTGAATTCAAGCATGTATAGAATGGAAAAAAAGAAACAAAACAAAAGAAAGCAAGATATTTGTGTTTGCTTATCTATGAAGCATGAGATAGGCAGGGAAATACGGCAGCCACGATATACCACGGACACTATGACACATGTTTTTTATATTTATTATCATGTGAGAGGTGTTTGATACAATATCCAACACGACGATGTATAAGTATTTTTTTAGAAGCATCCGTGCATGTATCATTGGCTTTAATATGCTAAAGTAGATCTAGTGTTTTAAAATTTGGAAAGAACAAAATTTTGATAATGAATTGTCTACTGTTGCTCCGATCCGCTATTTGTTCCTTCTAATGAAATGATTCGTGATAATTGGGAAAGAGTTATATTAGTTACAACGAGCAAGAGCAAAGGAAAATTATCATCTGGATCACTTAAACTTTACTCGTTGCCCTGAAATATTTTTTTATTTAGTTTTGATATATAATCTTTAAGCCTTTAATATATAGCATACTTAATAACACAACCAAGAGTATAATACAGTCAAAAGAATGTACATTACCTGATTATCTTCTTCTTTAACTTCCTCACATTTCTCCTGCTTTGCTTCATAATGCAGTCGTATTGCACCATTTAAGTCCCCCACATCTTTTTCATTGTCATCAATTTCGATGCTTTCCAAGTTTGGTGTGCTTACAGATCCCATAGTTAAGAATTCCAACGAAGGGCACTCTATAATCACCACACTTTCCAAATAAGGCAAGTGAAGATCACATTTGTGGCCAAAACACTGTAGCTTGGGCAGGGACCAGAGATCCAGTTGCTTCAAACTAGGAAATATAAGTTGAAGAGACTCTTCCCATTCATCCTCAATCACCTTAACCATCTCATTGCAGTTGTAAATATCCAATAGCTTGAGATTGACAAGATTTGCAGCTATTGAGCATGAAAATAAGCTTTCTCCTTTCTTTGGCTCAAATGAAAATACACTTTTAATGCCCTTACAGCCCCTTATCTCTACACGCTCAAGTTGATTAAAGAAGTCAAGTGGAAATTGAATAATATTGCCACAATCGTATAGGTTCATTTCCTTTAGGCCACCAGCTATAACCTGCAAAAATAAGAATAAAAATGAATCATTTACTCAATGCCAACAAAAAATATCCTCTATATATCTAGTGATGGAAATTATAAATGAGTCAATCAAAAGCTCTGTTTAGACCAAAGCAGTACTAAAAATTCGGTGAAAAAAACCTTTTAAAAAAGCCTCCATATTTTGAAGTTTTGTTCACTACCTCGGAGCTATATTCTGCAATTATGAACTTAAAATTCCAATTATACCTCTCAGTTTTATTTATTTTAAATTTCTTCCGTTTCTTATTTAAAAATCATAATCTCCTTCTCTACCCCAACCCACATTTTTCCAACCCCTACCTGACTACCTCTGTCCCTAACTTTTAAACTCCACATCCACGGGTCCATGTTTGCCTAATTCCTCCCACACATATGAAAAATTAGTTACTGGGCTTTGGATTTTTATAACAAACGTAAGGTTAAAAATAGAAGAAAAAAGGTGGTGGCCGGTGTGGGAATATATATTAACTATTAGAATATTTTTGCATCTACATTCTCTACAAATTTGAGTAATTACGATTCATATCCCTTGGATGAAAATATTACATATCCTACCATTTTAAGTTTGTACGTTTGAAAAATTACAAATGAAGCCATTTCGGTAGGATTTTCCATTAGTTTTTTCTTGAATTGACTATATTTCACACTAACTAGTCTCTCACAACAATCCACACATCATTCTCAAATGACATACAAATAATTTATGAAGTTTTTAGGAGAATCAACACATGATACGTTTATAAATTAATATTCATGATAACTTTTTTTCCCCCTCAATTAGCCAGGAGGAACTAAGTGGTAGTAAGATAAAGTTAATTCAATAATGAGCTTGCAAAAAATCCAACTGGAATGGGTTCATTTGTAATTTTTCAAACTCGAAAATGTAGATTGTTTAATAATTTTATAAAGTTAATTCAATAATGAGCTTGCAAAAAATCCAACTGGAATGGGTTCATTTGTAATTTTTCAAACTCGAAAATGTAGATTGTTTAATAATTTTATTTAAGGAGGTACGAGTTATAATTATTTAATCTCGCAGGGAAATATAAACGACCCTTAAATATTAATCATACATACACATAATATATGACGGTAATTTAACTTTCCGCACTTTACCCATGTACAAATAAAAAAAGTTACTATTAGAGTATATATTGAAATTAAAATTTCATGTAAATATTTATTTTATAATTATCTTACTATAGTTATAAATTTCTGATAAATAAATGAATAAATATAATAAAATGATATTATATTAATCGAAAGTAATAATTCCAATAGAGATTAGAATAAAATTTAATAGGAAATAAAGAGACCAAAAACATAAATATATTTATATATTGAGGTGGGGACAAAGAAAAAAGGAATTAAAAGATATTAGAAGGTAACAAATTGTTTGAGCCGCGGGAAAATAAATTAAAAAAATTCAAGAGACCAAATATATATATATTGTTTTATTTGAGGGCATAATAATCAATTTGTAGGGGAATATATAATTCTATTACTCACACCTAAAGCCAGTGTATTGGTTAAGTTTTGAATGAATTTCTATATCACATGATCAATTATAAACATCATAAGATTAAACATGAGCACATATATAAAAGTAAAATTAATCTATGCCTTGTTGAGGTACTTACAGATCCTGCGGTCAGGCATTCCAACAACGGACAATTTTCAATACTGATGGTTTCCAATGAAGAAAAATCAAGATCAGATGTCCTTCTGACAAAACTCTTTAATTTGGACAGGCCTGTCAATTCCAGATGCCGCAACTTAGAAAATTGTAGAGTTTTTTCACGTAACATTTCCTCGTCCTCAACTATCATTTCCAACTCCTGGCAGCCATCGATTATCAATGATTTAAGATTGGAAAATTTTTTAGCTACCGAAGATGAAAATAAGCTTCGAATGCCATTACATCTAGATATGCTCAACTCTTCAAGTTGGCTAAAGAATCCAACTGAAATTTGATGAAACCAAGATATATTGCCACTATCTGTTTCGATATTTATTTTCTTCAAGCTACCAAATGAAACCTGTAAAAAATGAAAATTTTGGTAAGTAAATCCGTAAATGTAGTTCGATATGAAAAGCAAACTAATATGTACACTGTGGGTAATTCTAGCCCGAGCCTGGCTCGGCCAAACCGGTGTAATGAGGGGGCGAGTGTTTTACACTTGCTCTGTGGTTGGTGGAAAATTTAGGGAAAGTGACCAATCAAATGGCAAGTGTAACACACTTGCTCTCTAATTGGTTGGGGTTCGACCGAACCTGGTCTGGGAGTATTAGAATTTGTACGATTTTATCATCAATTCAAGGAGTTAATAGCAATTTCATTCCTATGATATATCCATTCCTTTTGTTTTATAAAGTTTAGCACACCACCTCCTTTACAGGTTTTTGAGTTCAATTTTATGATTGGACCGACCAAAAAGCACCTCCAAAACGCTAAAGAAATACAATTATTTGTGTAGATAGATATGTCTGAACCTATATATATATATATATATATATATATATGTGTGTGTGAGTTATAAATACTGATAAAATTAAAAGTAGTTATAATATAATAACGTTGATGTTATTATTCTCATAATTATGGTTTATTTTATTAAGGTAATATAATATAATATAATATAATATATATATATATATACAAAAGGATCTAATTCTAACGGTTGACATGTTAAGGATATAATTGTCATATATATACCACCAAAAATTGAAGACTTGCACAAATGAGCACTTGGGGCACGCAGGGATCTTTTCTGCTTGTTTTAAGAAAATACAAATACAGGGTGGTTCTCTCATAATTTCCATTTTTCCCTCAATTCCCCAACCCACATTTTTCCAACCCACGAGTCCTTTGAGGTACTTACTATCTCCCATGCAAATAACTCAATTATATATAAATATCAAAACTAAACATGAGTATGCCTTTTTGAGATACTTACAGATCCTGGGGTCGGGAATTCCAACAACGGACAATTCCAAAAAAATATGGCTTCCAGTGAAGAAAAATCCAGATGAGCTGTGCTTCTGAGTAAACTCTTTAATTTGGGTAGGTCGGTCAATCGCAGATACCGCAAACTAGAGAATAGTAGAGTTTTTTCACGTAACATTTCCCTGTCCTCAACTATCGTTTCCAACTCCTGACAGTCATCGATTCTCAATGACTTGAGATTGGAAAAACTTTTAGCTACTGAAGATGAAAATAAGCTTCGAATGCCATTACATCTGGATATGCTCAACTCTTCAATTTGGCTAAGGAATCCAACTGAAATTTGATGGCACCATATATTGCTACTACTTGTTCCGATACTTGCTTTCTTCAAGCTACCAAATGAAACCTGCAAAGAAATGAAAATTTTGGTGAGTAAATCCATAAGTGTAGTTCAATATGAAAAGCAAACTAATAGGCACGCTGTAACGAGTGTGGAGAATGAGCATTTAGGAAAAGATTGTGCACCTTTTCATTGCAAAACACATGAATAGAATCACCTTCATGGCCTTCACGATTCGGGTTGTCCCGAGTAGAAGAAACTAGGCTTGTCAATTTTGGGCATCCTTCGATACTAATTGAATGTAGGACAGGAAATGCAATGCTCTCACTTCCTTCACAAAAAGTTGTCAGCCTGGGTAGTTCAATTAGACGCAATTTCTCCAATTTCGGGAAAGTGAGATGCTTTTCATTTTCTTCATTTGTGAATACTTTTTCTATCATCTCACAACAAGAAATTCGTAGCTTTTTAAGTTGTAATAGGCCATCTTTTACCATCGCCAACGGCAAAATGCTACGCAGTTTGTCACAAGACTCAAGCTTTAAGGAAGAAAGGTTGCAAAGTGAAACATTTTGATGTGGACCCTCCCAAAGGTGCAATAATTCTGGCAAAGCACTAAGTGTTAGTTTCTTTAGATTCCCGAAAGAGTTGGATGCCTTTGGAATTGGGCCATCGCATATCTCTTCTAGGTTAGGAAGTTCTCTTAGATACAAAGACTCCAAGAGAGGGAATACACCATTGCTCCATTCCATTGAAGTTGTCAACTTTTTCACAGTTGAACAATCGTCGTAAGTTAATATCTTCATGCTTTGAGCTTGTGCTAAATCCAAATGCTTTGAACCATCTCCTCTTACCCATAGGTTCTCCGTACACCTTAGGAACACCTGAACCCATTCTCCTAAAGTAATATTCTTCTCCAACTCAAGTTGCATGCTTTCGTTGTGATGTTTGAAAAAATTACAGTTATCGAACCAGTTCCTTTTGATCAGTTTAACATTAAATTTCACAATCTTCAAGGGAAGGTTTATCTCTTCCGAGGCTAGACTCGTATCCTCAATTTCAATTTCCAAGCTGGTGAGATTTGACAAGAACTCAAGCTCGCCAATGGACGCATTGTATCCTTTTTTCTCTTTTCCCTTTGTTTCCCATCCCCTAAAGCTTTCCACAATCTTCAACTCTTCCAATCGGACGAGGCTTGATATGACTCCGGGAACTATCCTCCTGAGCCTTCTGCATTTTGAAATTTCTAACAGCTTCAGCCGATTCAGGCTCCCAATATCCGCAGACAACTCCTGAAGATTATGACATTCATGACAGACAAGAATTTCCAAACTCAGTAACTCGCCAACAATAGAGATGGTCTCCAATGGGTAACAATTCACTAAGTATAAAGTTCGAAGATTTTGTAGCAAGTCTATTGTTTGCGGTAGCGATCTGAATGAAATATACTGAAAAGACAACACATTAATCTTTTTCATTCCTTTGAAAAAACAAGGATCACTAATTTGAAGGTTACTTAGTACTAAGAGGCGAAGACTAGGGCAAGTCAACGGGATGGGAAGCGCCTCGAGATCAGTTCCTCTTCCAGACACTGAAATCCACTCGCAATTAATAGATTGTTCTCTGGAATAATCTATTGTGGGATTAAGAAATCCTTCACTGGAGGCAATATAAATTGCAACATCACGGACAACATCGTGCATTTTGACATGATTATCATCACGACCATCCAGTAGCAAAAAGCTATTTGTGAGAATGTCAAGTGACATGTGCACTGTATCTCTAGCATCTTCTAGATTTATGAGTTCTCCAAACAAGCGTAAACCCATACCATACAAGGTCAAGTACTCAACACGAATATCATGATCTTCCGGAAATAGACAACAGAGCAAAAATAGGGATCTCGCCACCTGGCGATCGTCCAAGAAATCATAACTTAGTTTAATCGGGTTATAAACTTCTGCAAGCACGTGGGGCATATCTATCGGGTTAGCACTTTTCAACTGCTTTAGAGCATTTCTCCAATTACTTTTATGTGTTTTATCTTTGAGCGCCCGACCAACAGTTACAAGTGCGAGTGGCAGACCTTTGCACTCTTCTGAGACTTCTTTAGCAATAGAAAGCAAATCGGATTCATCTACACATGTCCCAACTTTCTCTCTAAAGAGATCCCATGCCTCCGTTTCAGATAATATTTTCATTGCATAAATTTGAGCATCCATTTCCTTCAGCACATCTCTATTTCGAGATGTTAAAAATATTGTGCGCCCTTCACGTAGATCACTTCCACAAGGTATTCCCAATTCCTCCAATTTGAGTCTACCCCATACATCATCTAAAATTAAGAGGAAGCTCTTCGGATGCATTAGCCTGTCATGTATCTTTTTTGCTCTAGCGAGTAAACTTTCCTCTTTCAATTCCAAACCCATAAATTCTGCAATTTCACGTTGAATTTTCAACATGTCAACATCCTGACTTACGATGGCCATCACAATTTCATCGAAAAGATTTTCTTCCCTCACTCTATTCATGATCTTTTTCGCCATGGTTGTCTTGCCTACACCCCCCATTCCACATATCCCCATCATATTGACTTTCCTGCCCATAAGAGCCTCCATGATCTCATTCTCGATCTTCTTTCTCGTTTCAAACTCATATGTTGTCCCAAACGGAATTCGTGCCATTGATGGTGGGAGTGCAGGCACGGATATCCGCTCAAACTTGCAGCCCTCTCGATGAACCTTAATAGCTTCAGCCGTCTTTTTAGCCTTTCTACTTAGCAAATATCGCGATTTGATGGCAAAGCAACTACTTTTTACATCTTTGATTTCAGCTTCAATTCCACTCTTTTCGACTTCGATCTCGTTAGAGGCATCTAACCAAGCAGTGACTTCTGGCACAATATCTTTTGCATTTCTACGGTCTGTATCGACTTGCATTTGTAGTCCACCTCTTGCATTATCCAGTTTCTGAGCTTCATCTTTTAGGTTCTGAATGTTGCTATTGAAGCAGCAGAGATAATTAAATTGGCGCTTAATTGTTGCAATCATGCCTTTTCCAAGTTCTTCCATAGCTGGTTCCACCAATTTTGTCAAAATTTCAGCCATTTCCACTCTTTTGTAGTATGCCTGTGCTGCTAACAGGAGAAAGATTAGGAGAGCTCAGATACACTATTAATCACCCAAGTCTAACTCGCCATGGTATGAAAAATAAAGATTTTGATGAACGGATACATGTATAGGTACATAGGGTTATTATTCCTGAAGATTAAATATACTTTTAGATAAACCTTTTTGTAAATTAATTATATTAATAAAATAGTCGAAAGAACAAGTTGCTAGGTGTATTAACGTAGTCAGACCGCAGAAAAAGTTGTCTGGTCTCTCGGTATGAATCTTTGGAGAGT
This sequence comes from Lantana camara, assembly GCA_037501455.1. Taxonomy (NCBI): domain Eukaryota; kingdom Viridiplantae; phylum Streptophyta; class Magnoliopsida; order Lamiales; family Verbenaceae; genus Lantana; species Lantana camara. The sequence continues at coordinate 13,770,746 of CM074859.1, forward strand.
TGTATAATTCCAAAACGTAGCAAACAAAAAAAAAATGCTTATGCATTGCACCGTAACTTAAAATAAAAAAATAAAAAATAAAAAAACTAAATATATATCCTATTAAAATAGAACTCTATAACTCAATTAATGTACGAAATTATTCCAGATCTAAAAGGTTTATTTTCACCCAATTTTCCATATCATAAAAACACCAATTTTTTATTTTTGTTTCTTCAAGCTAATACCTTCGTCATATTTATAATTTTATAAGTTTCAAATTATGTTAAGCTTTTTAAATTTATAATGTCATTTCAACCATATTTATTTGTTGTTCACGATACAATTTTATTATTTCTCGTGTGAACGTGCATTAAAAAACTATGTTTCAATTAATGTCTTATTAATTAAATAACTATAAAATAAAAGTACCAAAACTAAGATGATTAGATCTTGAAAATATTACATACATGTTACAGAACACATACATAATTGACCTCTACAAGATACGTAAACACAAATATAAAATCAAATATCTCATTGCCCTCTAAAATAATAAATATACCTTCAATATACTTGGAAAATCAACCCTTCAAAGTTCAACCCCACACTCAGTCACTCACAGTAAAGATCCTAGTCTCCTGCAGAGATGAAGATCTGAAATTGTTTGAAGTATTCTTGATTAGTTAGGAACAGACTTTAATGATGGACAGATAAATGGTCTGTATATATATACTCACCGTGTTCAACCGCCAAGATAGTCGTGAATGTCTGTTTTTTTCTTTTTACTCTGAGAATCTAGTTTCAGGCGAGCTTGTGGTAAGGAGGACGAGATCTGGAAAGAATGAGAGTAATGGAGGAAGACCATAAGTTTAAAGGCAAGACGAGTACAGTGAACCTCTTTCCTCAATAATTGGTGGACGCACTGTAGGGAAGGGCTCCGGGTCGTATTTATCGGGTTCGGGTAGTTTAAGCTGGGTATTCAAATTTTGAAGTAGCACTTTTTGCTACACAAATCAGATTCGAAATTATTAAGTACCCTACTATTTGCACCAAAAATTTGTATTTATTGATTTTGGCAAATACCGAGTAAATAGTATAAATAATTTAATAATTTAAATAAAAATGGTCTTTAATCTTCGATTTGATTATTTAATTCTTCCTTTAAATTTAAAATTGTACATATTTTTAAACTCTTTTCGATAGATTTGATGGTTTGATTTTCTCTAAATTTCAAATTAAACTTTAATAACGTTAATTCGGAGGTTTTCGACATAATTACGAATCAAAAATCAAATTTTGGTGAATTCTACGAATTATGGCATAATAGTATTGTGCCACCTCAGTAAGAGACCCAAAACTCAACCCACATCCGATGCATCCAATGTATCCAAACTCCATGGATTTCTATTTCACTCAAATCCAAATTTGAACCTTAACTCAATCCACATCCAATGTGTCCGATCTCAATGAATTTCTATCCAAATTAAACTTGCTACATTTTCCTAAATTCCAAAGTAAAACAATTTCCTAACTTCCATAGTAAATTTGTCACTTTGGATTTTAAGTGTTCAAAAACGTTTTCTCGCAATTTCACGTATGCACTTTTTCAGAATTTATTTTAAGGGAATGAATTTGGAGCCATTTTTCATGCAAAAGTTTCACCAGAAAATGAACAATGGCTCAAAGTGCCAGAAAATTATGTTTTAATGATGTGTAAGTGCGTCAATTTGCAAAGGGCTTGCTTGAAGTGGCAATTTCCCTATATTTTCCACTTTCTGATTAGTTTCTATCTATGATGAATAGATAAAATCTTCTCACTAAAAAAAAAAAAAAAAAAAAGATAAGATCTATGGACAAATTCCTGTTACGAAACGATAACAAAAGTTCTATAATACATGAATACAAATAAAGTGATACGAACAGGACATGATAGAAATACAATGACACAAATTTTTTGTTAGATTCTCATGTAAGGAGTATCGATCAGATACAATGCCCACATAACATAGAAACACGATATTTTTATATATGTCCGTGCATTAGAGCACAAGTTCTTTTTAAATTTAACACGTAAAAATATTCAAAAATAACATTTTTAAAATTATTCATACATCATAGATTTCTATGCAACTCACCTCTCATTCATATGTTATTGCCATTCTCAAATCATTATTATGTGATGAACAGAGTTTTCACAGAAACAACAAATTAAGCAGAAAATAGTAACTAACAATACATACAAGCTATCAGACTTTAACTAACATTAAACTCTTGAGACAAATTCACCTTTGCTACCAAATAAGTGAGATCACAGATGGGGAAAGTGCACACACACAGCCAACTCCAGAAAAACAGAGGTAAAAATACGAGCTATATGCACCAAAAACTCTGTGGTTTTCAAAAGTGACACAAAAAACCCTGAATTTTGAAATATAATTCATAAAACCTTATATTTTTAAATTTTTGTTCGCCACCTCCTCACATTACTCAGGTACATTTTGAAGGGTGAAATTCCATAATTGCCCGGGCTTCCGGGATTCCCAAAGGTTCCAGAGTTGCCTAAACCAACATTGTCAGGAGGACCTATACTCCCCTGATTAGTATCGTTAATGAAATTTCTATGGAAGTAGGGTGACTCTATCACAAGTTCCAGAATGATTTTTTCTTAGAATGGTCTATTTATCCTGTTCTCCACTGAGCTGAAGCAGTTTCCTGTGCTCCTATAATAAAGTTTAATTACCTTCCCACTGTTCTCCTTCTATATGTATTGTTCTATGCTTCAGTTACATTATATACAAATAATATTTCATGATTGTTTGAGGCTCGATTTTATTCCCTTTTCTTCAATGTAATAGTCTTAAAACATCTATACTATTATACATAGCATGATGCTCTTTAACCACAATTATGTAATTTTGACTAAATAGAATTTCTTATTTTTCAAATTTTTTATTAATTAAAAAAAATTATCTGATATACATTTTCATTTACTCCCTAGATGAGAGGCAAAATTTTCGTTTACTCCCCATTTTTCGCAAACGTGGTATAAAAACTCAAGGATCACGTAACTAAATATCCAAATGTTGTATATTTTTCGCAATATCATGTATCAAACGAATTTTTTTTTGAAATTGAAGAGTAAATAAAAATTTGAATCTCCATTTGAGAATTTTTCGGGAAATTCCCGTTTGTAAAGCTGTTGAATAGACCCGCTCCAGGCCAAATTGCACCTTTTTCTGGTACAAAAAGCGAAACAGTAGAATGTTCGTGTTTTGTTATCAAATTTTGTACTATAAACTGGTGCGATAGTTAAATTTATCAAGAAAAGTTACCAAATTACTTCACATCAATTTTTCCAAAAACAGATTAAATGTCGAAGAAGTATGATTGTTGGGGCACTGGGCCTAGTTTTGATCTCGACTCTCAAGTATCACATAAAAATGTTAAATAAATCCATTACTGCATGGCTCTCTTCACAAGCTCAATTGAATGTTCAACCTTGCTCAATGAATCTCACCTAGTTATTTCTTTTTCTGGCCAATGGCTTATTATGAAACAACCCTCGAAACTCAATTATATTTTATACAATATTAAAATTTAAATCCTGAACAAAAATCTCGCCCAACTTTTTTCGCGGCTTGAGTATTACTGAGGGTCAATATAAGAACCTTCTCAACTCAATTACTCCATACTCCATAGTTAGTATTTCAACCTCAAACCTTGCTTCTAATGCCTAGTTAACGATAAGCCTAATGATTCAATTTTTCATGTTACGCATGAAACAATTACAAGAGCAAAATACTTAAAAAACTGAAGTTTTAATTTCGAATCTTGTGTTAGGTGGACGCCTTGTTTCAAAATCAAAGAAATTCATACGATATGCATATTGGTACTTACTTTGAAATACTCTGATCTCCTCTCAAAATGTGCAGTCACCTCATGTTCAAATGAATTTTCTGACCTTACACACTCAAGAAACTTTAGCCAACAATAAGCCCATCCATATTCTGGTATAATTAATTAAACAATGTACAATTGAGGAGAAATGCCATTAGGAAGTTGAACTAATTCAGTCTCCTTCCCAACAACCAAGCCAAATCAACCTTCTGGTATTTATCCAATTTATCCACTGCCTATAAATACCATAACACCAAAAACTTCCATGCATCCCTCAACTCTGAATCAAATTAAAACAAAACTTTTCCTCAGCAATCTGTTAGTAGTTCTAAGAATGGCAGTTTACGGTCGCCCTTCTTTTTTCTTCTTGTTACTCGTTACGTTGACAGCAATAGCTTGCAACACCAACCAAGCAGAAGGGCGTCACCTTCTGGAGTCGGCCCCCAAGCCTGAAATTCCAGCTTTACCCAAGCCAGAGCTACCAACACTACCTAAACCCGAGTTTCCAACGCTGCCAAAGCCCGAATTGCCAGAACTCCCCAAGCCTGAAATCCCAACATTCCCAAAACCTGAGATTCCAACAGTGCCAAAGCCCGAGATACCAGAAATTCCGAAGCCTGAGTTACCAGCACTTCCAAAACCCGAATTACCTAAGCTTCCAGAATTCCCTAAGGTTCCAGAATTGCCTAAACCAACAGTGCCAGAAGGACCTAAATACCCTTGATTTGTATCGTTAATGATATTTCTATGGAAGTTGGAAGATTCTATCACAGGTTCTAGAATAATTTGATTTTATAGTTATTGTGGTTGTCTACTTATCTTGTTGTTTTACAGTGAGCTGAAGCAGTTATTTGTGGTCGTATGTCAACTGTTTTCTTTCGATTTGTATTCTTCTATACTTCAGTTATACAAATATTCCCATTTATTGTTTTGAGTCTTAATTTATTACTGTTTTCCAATGTGATAATCAACTCTACCACGCGTCTCTGCCTCCTACAAACACTATTTATATCAACAGCTTCCATAAACTAGTATGATAAGATAACACCAGTGCAATTTTCAGATAAAGTAACAGAAGGGTTGAGGGAATAAACAAGGAGAATTATACATTGATATACTACATAAAGGCTTCAAAAATCATAACCTCACTAAATATCAATAATACAACCCTAAATTAGTAATAGTTTTCCGTAAACTCAGAGTCACCAGGTTATTTCGAAAAGCTTATACACAACTTTGCTGACCTGGAGAGATCGGAAGTTCCATTTCTTTTCTCGATAAACATCTGCCCAGTCATCAGTGCAAATACTCTGGCCATTCTACATTAGCTGATCCGAGGATGCCTTATAAACTGTAATTTCCTGATCAGGCATTTGTGCTGCAAAGTTGCCACAAAACGCATGTCATCATGTGCTGCTCAAAATACCATTTTACCCACATTTACTTTCGAGCTCCCAAAATGACCTGCAATTGCATTAATCAATTCAGATTACAAATAGTCATTTGAATCCTCCTCTCGCAAATACTTTTTCATAAACTAATTTACACCTAACTCACCTGCTATTGAGGGAAAGAGCAGAGCAGAAAAATATCAAACCACCATTTCTGCTTCTCCAACATTTGTAGGAATTCCAACATCCAACCTCATAGTCGGTTTATACTGCTCCGGCACAGCGGCCCCCGCCTGCACACACAATTCCACCACAGCAGGTGCCTGCCCATAGAAGTTCCTCAGCTCCCTCTCAAGAGGCTTACTAACATCAGGCACGTGCCAAACGTATCTGGGAGGAATCAAATCATAAAGAACCGCCGACTGCCACCCGTGCTGCCCATTTCGCTGCTGGTGCTGGTGGGCCCCACATATCTGGGCTTTGTGCCCACTGGGACCTACATGCACTTCAGGACAGTAACCACACGCCCTAACTGGATACATCTTCATCAGCCTATTGGCTCCTTCCCTCATTTCTTCCCAAGCTCGGATTGTTTCCTCAGCAAGCAATGCAGTCTCTTCTTTGCTGGATGGCGGTACAATTTCATGGTACATTATTACCGGTAAAATTTCGGGCTTTGGGGCTTCCGGGTCAGGGTCGGGCAGTTCGCTCTCGTCTGCGTCGATGAATTCCTTCTTTCCTATTCGTATAATTGGTTTTCTTCTCCTTTTTGTGGGATATTCGGGCAGGTTGACTCCGGCTTGGATGCAGAGCTCAACAACTGCTGGGATTCTTGGGATGGAAAATCTCTCTTCATGGGAAATACGCTTCCCAAGACGATCGTATAAGTGGAAGGCATCGACGGGTATCAGTATGTCCTCAACAACTGCTTCGCCCCATTCGTGAGCACCTCTTCTGAGTGAAGCCTGTGGTCCCCGACAGGACTTGAAAGGATGCCCAATAGGACCAACATGGATTTCATTACACCACCTGGCAAAAGTTGCGGTGAGATTATAAGTGTTTGCAGAATAATCTGGAGTTGGAGAACATGAACAAATGTTAGATGATTTTGTCCGTCTTAAATTTCTTATGGCATGATTAGAAGACAAAATTTGCCAACGAACTTAAATACCATCATTCACATCAGTACAAGTTGGGAAGTTCATTAAAATTTGAATAGTAACATCATCGAAAAACACCACAGGGAAAATTTAAGGTGGAGCGAAGTTACAGAAGAGGAATACGTAATTTTGAGTTAAGAAGAGACATTTTTAAATTTTCACAGAAATACAGGAAAAGGAATCCTGATTATAGTTTTAAGTATATGAAAAAGGAAATGAAATTCTGAATTTAACTAATTTATTTTACTTATCATCATAAAAACCAACTTCCAATAACACCAGGAAAAACATTTTGAAAGAAAGCAGTTTTCAGATTGTGTATAGTTGTAAAAGAGATATAAGTGAACACACAGGATTTGGTGGAGAATTACTTGCAGGCTTTGACCGGCATAACTTTCAGGAGCTTCCTGAGATTGTTGATCAAAGTTATCCTCGCATTCAACACCCTATAAGCAACAGGAATTAGTCTTTCAACTACCAACCCTCTTTTTGGAGGGGGGCAAGGCCCCCTTGGCTGGTTTTTTCTATTTTTCATCCTCTCCCTAGCAGCTCCCCGTAACTCAACTATGGGTATAGGAAATGGTTTCTTCTCTTTTTTAGAGTAATAACGAGGAAAATCTGCATTTTGAGGATAATTACATTGAATGGATGGTATTTGGACGTGAGATAAGCGCTGTGATGAACTTCTAAAGTTGATTTGATTGCTGAGTTTACCGCCGCTGCTCTGGAAAAAGAAAAATAATTAAATGCATATTCTCGAAAAGTTCTACAATTTTGGAAAAATAATGATGAACAATGTTGGATACATAAATTATGTGAAACTCTGGACAAATGCAAAAGAAGTTACCTTGAATGAGTCAAGTGAACTGAGACCTAGAAATATGCTATGCTTTAGAAGATCAGACTTGGGACGTATATTCCCCGCTTTACTATGCAGAAGAGCAGTTTTGCTAAACTGGTGACTTAGATATCCACAATCCATTCCTGACGTAAAAATAGATAGGCCAAGCTGTGTTTGTTAGTCTAATCTAACATTATTTTCAGCTCAAGTGGTTTAAGACCGAAATGAGTAGCTCAAGGCTTCAAGCACAACTTGTTCATACGTAATGTAAGAGTTTAGACATTGTGATAGTCAAATAAACAGTGTCAAAATAAGGGATTTCCAAAAATACAAATTAGATAAACTCCCAAGGCTCATATCTCCTCTAAATTAAATCAGAGATTATGCCACCCCTCAACCCCCACTCCCCACCCCCAGCCAGCCCCCCAAAAAATGCAAGCTGGAACACTGTTGCTGGGTATTGGGACTTTCCTTTGCTCATCCCCAATCAAACAAGAATTGAAACTCTGAGCTGTACTCATTGAGGGAGTTTCCATTCTCTCCACTTAGTCATTTTGTACCTTTTCTCCAAAACAACAAAAGGCGAAAACAAAATTCGTACCATGTTCTCTTTCTTCTGATCCCATTTGCAAAATTTTCAAAACAGAGAGACTAATTAAAGCAATTCTAGACGTATAATTCCTAAATTTTGCAACCCATTATCCATACCTCACATAATCCTAATTGCCGCTACACAAAACAATTTGTAGTTAGTTCAGAACAGAACATGACAACCAAAAAATATAGCAAACGCAATTCAACATAGCGCAGAAATAGAAAGAAAAAAGAGCAGAAATACAATCAAAAGCATCAGAATGCGCGAGAGAATTTGCAGAAGAGATATGAAGAAGTACTCACAGATACCGCTGGAGTTTGCTACTTCTCCAAGCCGACTTGCCGGGATAGCGCGGATACGACTCTGTTGGATGGAGAGAGTGAGAGAGGTCAGTGATGAAAGGGGAGCCAGACCAGAGTTAAGGATAGTGTACAGAATTATTCAGTTTTAGATACTTTATTTGACACGAATTTAATTTTCATTTTTCTTTTTAAAATTGATTTGATATTTTAAGTTTTAGCGAAAAATCCAAACAACGGCTGATTTACTTGCCCATTTAACTTAAGCCCATTTACTATAATTGTTTCAAAGCCCGTTGGTTACCATTGAGCCCGCAAATATCACCTCACATGGCTGTCCCGTCAGCCCACTCAAAATTGGAGACCCCATCAGTTGAATTCTTCAGCGAGAAAAGAAAATTAATACTAAACGGAGAAAAGAAAATTAATTATCCCAATTCCCACTGATTGAAGTAGATCAAATCAATTATTATTATTTTTTTTCTCAAATAAAGTTTGTTCTTATCAACTTCACATAAAATCAGAGACTAAGCGCGCATACCAAAAACAGGTAAGCATACACCGAGGATTAAGCGCATAATCACCGTAATGATTCATAAATGCACCTTAATTCATCATCACCAACAGAAAACATTATCAATCATTCATGCAGAAAATAAAGAAACAAAAACCATAACTTTAGGATTCCGCTCAAATTCAAAACCAGAAAATCAATAAATTAGCATAGCAATCAAATAAACAGCAGCTTTTCAGTTACAAGCAAAAGCTATCCAAAGAAATTAAATGCCACAGCTAACAATATCCATAACACATTCCCCGCTACATCAGCTTCCTAAACCAATGCCAAAAATCCCACCACCAGCGCCGCCGCAGCCACCACAAACCCGGTCCTCATCCTATCACCACCATTGGCTGGCGCCGGCCCTGGAGCATGATGGTGGTGGCTCTCAGCCGGAGACGGCGCCGGAGAATGTAGGCCATGTGCGCTGTGTTTGGCTGAAAGAACTTCGATTTCCAACTTCTGCCCCTTTTCACAGTGGCCTTTAGCCCCACTGATGAAGAAGAATGCCCCCGATCTGTCCAGTACAATCTTGGTGTTACCATAACCATCCTTGTAGGACTTAATGGGATTCGACGTGTTGCATGTTCTGTAGGCGTCTTCAGTCACTTCCAGAACTGAATCTGTCTTCCCATCGTACTCAAGAGCTGCCCACAGATTAATAAAAACACCATAAAAAGAAAAGAAAATCCTTTAATAACATCACTTTGACGTTCAATTAAAAGCCATAAGCAAATTAACCAAAAAAAAAAAAAAAAAAAGAACAGTTAGATTCGTGTTTCACCAATGGAATCCCCGATCTGGAAGCGATTTCTGGAAGCCCATTTGTTGAACTCATCAGGAGAAGCTGGCACCGCCCACGAGTTCTTCCTGCCATCAATCTCGAACTCTCTTGCTTCAGAAAAGCTGAAGCTGACAGTGGACAGAACTGCTGCAGCCAAACAGAGCATAAGGGTTCTTGAAAAAGCCATTTCTTGAGAGAGAAGCGAAGAAATTAGTAGAGAGAAAAGAAGGATGGAATGTTTTGCTGCTGAAAATAGGGTTTTGTTTTCTGGGTAGTGCTCATCATCAGTCTCGTGTGCCCATTTATATATGAACGGTTTGGTTTGGGTACAGGATAAAAACTAGGGCAAGTGAGAGGCACGTGTTCGCATGCAGAGAATTTTGGATTTTAAAATATGAGACGTTGAAACTGAATTTATTTAGTTTCGGGGGTTTAATTGTTATTTGGCGATTACGAAATTTGAGCCGTTGTGTGTCATTGTTTTTATAATTTAAGGGAAAATTGTCAATGGTTTTAAATTTTTAAGAGAGAAATTTGACTAGGAGATGTGTTGGGAATGAATTGTGAGAAGATATATTCTTGAATGACCATTAATATTCCACCCTTAACTGGCTAATGACAATAATAATAATAAGTACATGTATGATTGTATCAATACAACAGGTTTTAGGACAGATTTGATATATTTTTGTGTACCTAGTTGGATATTATATGTGATGAACAAATGACTTAGTGAAAATATTATTTTATCTTGTTGTATTATGTTTGGTAGTATGTCGGATATTTTTTTGATAAACTTAACAAACAAAATAGTTTTTATCTAGCGTCATAGGTATACAAAAGTAGAAAAGAAAGTTTGAATATTGCCCTTATAACTATATTTATAAATAATTCAATATTCCACTAAAGTGAAATAAATAAACTACCAATCAAAAATTAAACTAAAATAATTTATTTTTTAAAGTAGAAAAGTCAAGCCAAGATAGAAGTAAATTGAACAGAATTCTTTTTATTTTGACCTTCACTAAATTAAATATTTTAATACACATAATTTTATCATTCAAAATAAATAATTTTTAATAAAGAAAATAAATACAATTAAATATTTTAACATGGTAAAAATATTATATTCAAATAAATAATCCATATAGTAAGAGAATTAATAATTATAGGATAATAATTCTTTTTTAAAATAAATATCTTCGTTTAAGTGAAAAATTCTACTCCATAATACCCGGCTCTCCCTAAATTTTCACCAATCATACAACAAGTATAAAACACTCGTTTTTTCGTTATATCGGTTTAGCTAAATTAGACTCGAGTTAGAATTACCGGCTTAAGTTAGCGTAGGTTTTTAACTAGTTATGATATGCTTTATAGGTTCAAATTTAAATATGACCAATTTTGCTTCTGAGTTGTTAATTTATTGTATACAGATAAGATATGATCATTTATGCGAAACAGTAGTCTACCGTATTTTTCCAGATGAGGAAACTGTCACGGTTGTGTGCAATCAGAGGTAGTTATTATTATTATTATTATTTTGGTACATAATTAGAGGGAGTTAATGGATGAGTTGGAGTTAAATGAAGCCTCAAATTCGGCCCTTTCTTTCCGGAGCAAATTTCCTGCTATTTTTTGTGCTTCACTTCCTTGCTACACTAATAAAATCTTATCAAGTGTCAATTTAAAAGAAATTAAGATGTAAAGAATCTTAATTAAGTTTATACCTATTTTCTCTCTCTAATTTAACTATTAATTTTTTTTTCTTTACTTTCTTTTCTCTCTCTTTTTTTTTTCGATGATTTAAATTAGAAGCATAAACATAAAAATTATTAAAAATAATAACAAAACAAAGTTTAGACAAGTAGATAAAACAGACAATAAATTTCATATTTTCAAATTTCACATGATGTAAATGAGATATTCTTCTAATTGAATTGAAGAAGACAAATATATCCTTGAATCTTTTGTTGAATTTTTGTAATTTTTTTGGTCTAATTCTTATGTTTTCTTCGGAGTTTTTGGTCTAGTAATTTTTGTATTTTTATTAGATCTTCTTCTTTTATTAATAAAAGTTTGAGAGTAAGCGAAATAAGAAAATTATTTCATAGCGTAAATTATGTTAAAGAGAGTCATCAATTTATGTGTGAATTATGTTGAAAAAAGAAAGAAAAAAAATGATTGAGAAATAAAAATAAGAAAAATAAGTGAGAAAGAAGAGCAATGTTTTTTTGATAAAAAAAGAACTTAGATTTTTTCGGAAATAATTAAAGAAAAGAAAATAATTGAAAGAAAAAATAATTGATAAGTTATTTGGAGAGAGAAAACAACGAGATATAATTTAGTTTTTATATTTGTGATTTTTTGGACATGTGGTAAAATCTTAATGGTGTAGCAGGGAAGTGAAGCAGGGAAAATAACACGAAATGTGCTCCGCTTTCCTGATAAGTCATGTATAGCCATTACCTCTTGATGACTTTTTTTTTTTTTTTTAAACACACGCACCCCAAGTGGTCAGAGGGATTTGAACCAAGTCATTGTTTTCGATAATCAACCCTCAACCCTCTTCATAACACTTAACTATGTGAAAAGTTGAAATTTTTAAATTTTTGTTCCTAAACAAAAAAATCCGATTAATTTGAATTTGAAATTAGAAATGACATGACATAAGTCAAAATGTTAAGAGTATGTGCAAGCCAAAGCTGCAACATTTTCAGAAAGCAGAGTCAGGGTATGTGCAAGCCAAAGTTGCAGTATTTTCAGAAAGCGAATGAACTAGATTGTTAGTATAAAATTAAAAATCTAAATTTGGTAAAATCTCTCAACACTCAAATAGTTTTTTCCAAATTTGAACGAGATTCCTTAGAAACCAAATTTATTTTCCCTAAATCAGTACTTGATCTATGAGAATTTATATCTGCTTTCCATTCGAAATTTCTTTATTAACTTGATCTTGAAATGAATTTTTCAATGATTTGGGTAGAAAACAATAATAATATGTAGAATTTCTTAGTCATTGAACGAAAACAGCGTATGTGTTTATTAGAATTTGACCATAACTGTCAATAACTCTCATAGAAAGAGAAAGAAAAATAAAACTTTAAAAAGAGACAAATCATTCTTGCAAATCAAGTAAGTGATTGAATGATTTTTTCAGATCCGCAAAAACACTGGAAGAGAGAAGAGAGAGAAAGGCTTTTTACGTTTTAATAGCTATAAAATCGATGTCATTTATTGAAATTTCAAATATGTGGTAATCTAATTTTCCTACTATTTTTGGAAAGCTAGCCATGCATGGTTCGTTGGAACACCGTTGTAACAGCCGTTGCAGAATAGGATTAGTAGTCGTTGATTGGTTGCTCTGAAGTGGAATGACGATCTACCCAAAATGCCGTTTTGGTGATATACCGGTTTTTGCTGTAGAAAAGATGGCGAGAAGGTTGGATTGGACTTTGGAGCTAGGCGGAATGATGTGGAGTACTTGAGTGAGAGAAGTGTTGTGGGCATGGTTGAGGTGGTGCAAAAGGGCGATATCCATGAGATGGATGGGAGAGATTAAGCCTTATAATGGGTAAAACCCAATCCAGAATCAAACCCAAGACTCAACGCACATCTAATGCATTTAATATGTCCAAAGTCGATGGATTTCTATTTTACTCAAATCAGAGTCAAACCTTAACTCAATCCACATCCATTGCATCCAATGTGTCCAACCTCAATGAATTTCTACCCAAATTAAACTTGTTTTTATGCTACATTTTCCTAAACTCCGAAGTTAAACAATTTCCTAAATTCCATAGTAAATTCGTCACTTTGGATTTTAAGTGCTCAGAGATGTTCTGTGGCAATTCCACATGTTGCAATTTCTCAGAATTTATTTTAAGGGAAATAATTTGAAGCCATTTTTCATACGAAAGTTTCACCAGAAAATGAGCAATGGCTCAAAGTGCCAAAAAATTATGTTTTGATGATGTGTAAGTGCGCCAATTTTCAAAAGGCATATATGAAGTGCCAATTCCCATGTATTTTCTACTTTGTGATATGTGAGATTCTATCTATGATGAACAGATAATTTTTACTTTGTGAGTTCCTATCTATGATGAACAGATAAGGCATGTCGACATGTTCCCTTTACGAAAGGGCAACATTGGAACTTTTTAAATTTACCATCGCACGGCACACAAAATAATAGTTTTGAAAGTGTTCATACATCATACATTTCTACTTAATTCTACAAAAAGGGCACCTCTCATTTATATATAGCTGTCATTCTCTAATCACTATTGTTCAATGAACAGAGTTCGCACAGATGAACACCAAATTAAGCAGAAAGTAATAAACACATACAAACTACCAAAGACTTTAAAACTAACATTAAACTATTGAGACAAATTCGCCTTTATTAGCAAAAAAGTGAGATCACAGATGGGAGAGTGCACACACACAGCCAACTCCAGGAAAACAGAGGTAAATACTATTCCACAAAACATACATCCAAATCGAACATAAAGTCTATAAAGCACACATCTCATTTAAGGAGAGTCTTGACAATGGACTTGACATCCAACTTCTTCAAGTCGGTATACAACTGCAAGCACCCGACAAACATCACGGTGTTCCAGAAATGTAAACCATGGATAATGGAAATCCGACCTAAGGCGATTCACGCAAAATAATACATAATAAATAAAAAAATGATCACATTTATGAACAAAACTAGTAACAAAGAGCTTAAGAAAACATGACAAAATCATATTAGGTGTCTTACCTTATCATCAATGGTGTCGAGCTTAATTAGTCAGCAGAATCCCCTCAATCAACCTGAAAAAAAAAATTGTTGTCAGTTTGACTTGATTAAACTTGGACAACCGATACGGCGGCATGTACCTGGTTTCGGTCGACATGTGTCGTGCACATGAACAGTTTGGCTTGAAAATTGATTTAGGTGAAAATGCCATAATTAGTATCCAAAAATGCAATTAGGGGTAATTAATGTCTAAATTTTGTAGCTAACCATGGTTGGTTCAAGTAGTTAATGAATTCTTCTCCAAGGCAAGGTTCTAGGTTCGAATTTCGCTTGAGTATGCGTGCGTTCAAAAAAAAAAAGTTTACATTTTGTAATTTCCACGCCTACTCAATCACCCGAACAATTTTCAATCAAAAGTGAGGGAACATCACCTCATCAATTATCTTTTATTGCTTTCTTCGCTTTGGCTTCCTTCTGATCATGTTGATTCCTGATTATTGGGCAAGAGATATATTAAAAACATGGAGCAAGCTCATCCAAAATTAAACAAATCAATAAAGTGCACAAAACAAAGATATATTAAAAACATGGAGCAAGCTCATCCAAAATTAAACAATTCACTAAAGTGCACAAAACAGAGATATATTAAAAACATGGAGCAAGCTCATCCAAAATTAAACAAATCAATAAAGTGCACAAAACTTTAAATTAATTTATCAAAACAAATAAAATTCAGGTTTCAAAACGCCTAGAACAACGGTGATAACAGTGTTCCGGCTAACCATATACATCTATCTATGGAAAGGAAAAAAAGAAACAGAAAGAGCTGAATATTTCATGATATTTTGATGTTATTAAAACTCTTGCGAAACTACGTGCATAAACAAAAGCAAAGCTAATTACTTGCAAGAACTCGAAGGAAATACCATGCTAATTGAATTCAAGCATGTATAGAATGGAAAAAAAGAAATAAAACAAAAGAAAGCAAGGTATTTGTATTTGCTTATCTATGAAGCATGACATAGGCAGGGGAATACGGCAGCCATGATATGCCATGGACACTATGACATGTGTTTTTTAATATTTATTATCATGTGAGAGGTGTTTGATACAGTGTCCACGACGATGTATAATTATATTTGTAGAAGTATCCGTGCATGTATCGTTGGCTTTAATATGCTAAAGTAGATCTCGTGTTTAAAAATTTGGAAAGAACAAAATTTTGAAAATGAATTGTCTACTGTTGCTCCGATCCGCCATTTGTTCCTTCAGATGAAATGATTCGTGATAATTGGAAAGAGTTATATCAGTTACAACGAGCCAGAGCAAAGGAAAATTATCATCTGGATCACTTAAACTTTACTCATAACCCTGAAATATTTTTTTATATAGTTTTGATATATAATCTTTAAGCCATTAATATATAGCATACTTAACAACAACCAAGAGTATAATATGGTCAAAAGAATGTACATTACCTGATTATCTTCTTCTTTAACTTCCTCACATTTCTCCTGCTTTGCTTCGTATTGCAGTCGTATTGCACCATTTAAGTCCCTCACATCTTTTATATAGGCATCATGAAATTGGATGCTTTCCAAGTTTGGTGTGCTTACAGATCCCATAGTAAAGAATTCCAACGAAGGGCACTCTGTAATCCACACACTTTCCAAATAAGGCAAGTGAAGATCACATTTGTGGCCAAAATACTGTAGCTTGGGCAGGGACCAGAACCCCAGTTGCTCCAAACTAGGAAATAGTTGAAGAGACTCTTCCCATTCATCCTCAATCACCTTCACCATCTCATTGCAGTTGTGAATATTCAATACCTTGAGATTGACAAGATTTGCAGCTATTGAACATGAAAATAAGCTTTCTCCTTTCT
This sequence comes from Lantana camara, assembly GCA_037501455.1. Lineage (NCBI taxonomy): Eukaryota > Viridiplantae > Streptophyta > Magnoliopsida > Lamiales > Verbenaceae > Lantana > Lantana camara. The sequence goes on from CM074859.1 coordinate 13,786,889, forward strand.
TTGGCTCAAATGAAAATAAACTTTTAATGCCCTTACAGTCCCATATCTCGAGAAACTCAAGTTGATTAAAGAAGTTAAGTGGAAATTGAATAATATTGCCACAATCGGTTAGGTACATTTCCTTTAGGCTACCAGCTATAACCTGCAAAAATAAGAATAAAAACTAATCATTTACTCAATGCCAACACAAAATATCCTCTATATGTCTACTGATAGAAATTATAAATGGGTCGATCAAAAGCTCGGTTTAGACCAAAGCAGTACTAAAAATCCGGTGACAAAAAATCGTTCAAAAGCCTCCATATTTTGAAGTTTTGTTTACTACCTCGGAGCTATATTCTACAATTATGAACTTAAAATTCCAATTATACCTCAGTTTTATTTATTTTTCTATTTTATTTTAAATTTCTTCTGTTTCTTATTTAAAAATCATAAATCTCCTTCTCTACCCCAACCCACATTTTTCCAACCCCCATAACCTCCACGTCCACGGGTCCATGTTTGCCTAATTCCTCCCACACACACTGACACACACATATAATAAATTAGCTACAGGGCTTAATTTGGATTTTTATAACAAAATTAAGGTTAAAAATAGAAGAGAAAAAAGTGGTGGCCTGTGTTGGAATATATGTTAAATATAAGAGTACGTATTTTTACATCTACATCATCTACAAGATTGATTAATTATAACTCACACCCCCTTAAATGAAAGTATTACACAACCTATCCTTTTGAGTTGAAAAATTACAAATGAACTCATTTCGGTAGAACTTTCCACTATTTTTTTCTTAAATTGACTATATTTCACACTAATTAGTCTCTCACAACAACCCACACATTATTCTCAAGTGACATACAAGTAATTTATAAAGTTTTTAGGAGGATCAATACATGATCCATTTGTAAATTGATATTCATGATAACTTTTTTTTTTTTTTTTGGGCTCAATTAGCCATGAGGAACTAAGTAGTGGTAAGATATAGTCAATTCAAGAATGATTTTGCAAAAAATTCAAATGGAATAGGTTCATTTGTAATTTTTCAATCTTGAAAAGGTGGATTGTGTAATATTTTTATCTAAAAAGGTACGATTTATAATTATTCAATTTCGTAAGGGTGCAAACGTAAACAATCCTTAAATATTAATCATACGTACACATAATATATGCCGGTAACTTAACTTTCCACACTTGACCCATGTACAAATAAAAAAAACTACTATTAGAGTATATGTTGAAATTAAAATTTCATGTAAATATTTATTTTAGAATTATCTTAATATAGTTATAAATTTCTGATAAATAAATGAATAAATATGATAAAATGATATTAGATTAGTTGAAAGTAATAATTCAAATAGAAATTAGAATAAAATTTAATAGGAATTAAATATATTTATATATTGAGGTGAGGTTAAAGAAAAAAGGAATTAAAAGATATTTGAAGGTAACACATTGTTTAAGTGGTGGGAAAACAAATTAAAAATAATTCAAGAGACCAAATATATATATATATAGTTTTATTTGAGGGTATAATAATCAATTTGTAGGGAAATAGTTCTTTTACTCTCACCTAAAGCCATGTATTGGTTTTGAATGAATTTCTATATCACATCATAAGATTAAACATGAGCGCATGTATAAAAGTAAAATTAATCTATGCCTTGTTGAGGTACTTACAGATCCTGCGGTCAGGCATTCCAACAACGGGCAATTACAAATAGATATGGCTTCCAGTGAAGAAAAATCCAGATCAGATGTGCTTCTGAGTAAACTCTTTAATTTGGATAGGTCGCTCAATTCCAGATACCGCAAACTAGAGAATAGTAGAGTTTTTTCACGTAACATTTCCCTGTCCTCAACTATCGTTTCCAACTCCTGACAGTCATCGATTTTCAATGACTTGAGATTGGAAAAACTTTTAGCTACTGAAGATGAAAATAAGCTTCGAATGCCATTACATCTAGAGATGCTCAACTCTTCAAGTTGGCTAAAGAATCCAACTGAAATTTGATAAAACCAAGATATATTGCCACTATCTGTTTCGATATTTATTTTCTTCAAGCTACCAAATGAAACCTGCAAAAAAAAAAATGAAAAGCAAACTAATACGCACGGTCAGTGGCGGAGCCACTAAGGAATGAGGGGGTACAATTGACCCCCCTCAAATTTTTTTTTTTAATTATTATATAGATATATGATATATGTATATGTGATTTTGTGAGATTTTTCATTATTGACCCCCCTCACCAAAGTTAAAATTATTACTAGTAAGGGTCACTTGTTATTTAGATTTTAGTATTATACTTTGATCGACCCCCCTAAAAGAAATTTCTGGCTCCGCCACTGCGCACGGTGTAACGAGTGTGGAGAATGAGGATTTAGGGAAAAAAAACTTTGCATTTTAGAAGTTGTACGATTTTGCCATTTTAATACTCCAAAGAGGATATTCATAATTGAGAAAATAGAACTTCGAAGGCAAGAATATAATTTATTAATTTTTTTTCCCCGGGGGTTGGGTGAGGGAATAATGTGGATTGTAATTATGTACCTTTTCACTGCAGAACACATGAATAGAATCACCTTCATGGCCTTCAAGATTCGGGTTGTCCCGAATAGAAGAAACTAGACTCGTCAGTTTTGGGCATCCTCCGATACTAATTGAATGTAGGACAGGAAATGCAATGCTTTCACTTCCTTCACAAAAAGTTGTCAGCCTTGGTAGATCACTTAGGTACAAATTCTCCAGTTTCGGGAAAGTGAGATGCTTTTCATTTTCTTCATTTGTGAATACTTGTTCCATCATCTCACACCAAACAATTCGTAGCTCTTTAAGTTGTAATAGGCCATCTTTTACCATCACCAGCGGCAAGACGCTACGTAGTTTGCCACAACGATAAAGCTCTAAGGAAGAAAGGTTGCAAAGTGAAACATTTTGATGTGGACTCTCCCAAAGGTGCAATAATGCTGGCAAATCATAAAGTTTTAGACTCTGTAATTTCCCGAAAGAGTTGGATGCCTTTGGAAGAATTGGGCCGTGGCATATCTCTTCTAAGTTAGGAAGTTCTCTTAGACACAAAGACTCCAAGAGAGGGAATACACTACCATTGCTCCTATCCATTGAAGTTAACTTTTTCACAGTTGAACAACCTCTGTAAGTTAATATCTTCATGCTTTGAGCTTGTGTTAAATCCAAACTGTTTGAACCATCTCCACTTAGGCATACGTTCTCCGTACTCCTCAGGAACACCTGAACCCATTCTCCTAAAGTAATCTTCTTCTCCAAGTCAAGTTGCATGCTGTCGTTGTGATGCTTGAAAAAATCAGAGTCATCTCTCCAGCGCACTTTAGTTAGTTTAACATCAAATTTCACTATCTTTGAGGGAAGGTTTATCTCTTCAGAGGCTAGACTCGTATTCTCAATTTCAATTTCCAAGCTGGTGAGATTTTCCAAGAACTCAAGCTCGCCAATGGATGCATTGTTTCCTTTTTTCTCTTTCCCCTTTGTTTCCCATCCCCTAAAGCTACCCACAATCTTCAACTCCTCCAATTGGACGAGGCTTGATATGACTCCGGGAAATATCCTCCTGAGCATTCCGCATTTTGAAATTTCTAACAGCTTCAGCCGATTCAGTCTCCCAATCTCCGCAGACAACTCCTCAATATCATAACATCCACGACAGACAAGAATTTCTAGACTCAGTAACTCACCAACAATGGAGATTGTCTCCAATGAGTCACAACCCACTAAGTACAAAGTTCGAAGATTTTGTAGCAACTCTATTGTTTGCGGTAGAGATCTAAATAAAATATTATGAAAAGACAACACGTTAAGCTCTTTCATTCATTTGAAAAAACAAGGATCGCTAATTTGAAGGTTACTTAGTACTAAGAGGCGAAGACTAGGGCAAGTCAACGGGATGGGAAGCTCGAGATCAGTTCCTCTTCCAAACACTGAAATCCACTCGCAATTAATGGATTGTTCTCTCGAATAATCTATTTTGGGATTAAGAAATCCTTCACTGGAGGCAATATAAATTGCAACATCACGGACAACATCGTGCATTTTGACATGATCATCATCACGACCATCCAGTAGCAAAAAGCTACTTTTGAGAATCTCAATTAACACGCGCGCTGTATCTCTAGCATCTTCTAGATTTATGATTTCTCCAAACAAGCGTAAACCCATACCATACGAGGTCAAGTACTCAACACGAATATCGTGATCTTCCGGAAACAGACAACAGAGCAAAAAAAGGGATCTCGCCACCGGTCGATTGTCCAAGAAATCATAACTTAGTTTAATCGGGTTATAAACTTCTGCAAGCACGTGGGGCATATCTATCGGGTTAGCACTTTTTAACTGTTTTAGAGCATTTCTCCAATTACTTTTATCTGTTTTATGTTTGAGTGCCCTACCAACAGTTACAAGTGCGAGTGGCAGACCTTTGCATTCTTCCGCAACCTCTTTAGCTATACAAAGCAAATCCGGTTCATCTATGCATGTCCCAACTTTCTCTCTAAAGAGATCCCATGCCTCTCTTTCAGATAATACTTTCATTGCATAAATTTGAGCATCCATTTCACTCAGCACATCTCTTTTTCGAGATGTTAAAAATATCGTGCACCCTTCACGTAAATCACTTCCACAAGGTATTCCCAATTCCTCCAATTTGAGTGTTCTCCATACATCATCCAAAATTAAGAGGAATCTCTTCGGTTGCATTAGCCTGTCATGTATCTTTTTCTCTCTAGCTGGTAAACTTTCCTCTTTCAATTCCAAACCCATAAATTCTGCAATTTCACGTTGAATTTTCAACATGTCAACATCCTGACTTACAACGGCCATTATAACTTCATCCAAAAGATTTTCTTCCCTCACTCTATTCATGATCTTTTTCGCCATAGTTGTCTTGCCCACACCCCCCATTCCACATATCCCCATCATTTTGACTTTTCTACCCTTAAGAGCCTCCATTATCTCATTCTCGATTTGATTTCTTGTTTCAAACTCATATGTTGTTCCTAATGGAATTGGTGCCATTGATGCTGGGGGTGCAGACACAGATATCTGCTCAAACTTGCAGCCTTCTCGAAGAACCTTAATAGCTTCAGCTGTCTTTTTAGCCTTTCTACTTAGCAAATAACGAGATTTGATACCAAAGCAACCACTTTTCAAATCTTTGATTTCAACTTCAATTTCACTCTTTTCGACTTCGATCTCGTTAGAGGCATGTAACCAAGCAGTAACTTCAGGAACAATATCTTTTGCGTTTCTACGGTCTGTATCGACTTGCATTTGTAGCCCAACTCTTGCATTGTCCAATTTTTGAGCTTCATCATTTAGGAGCTGAATGTTGCTATTGAAGCAACAAAGATAATTGAAAATTGAAATGACGCTTGATTGTTGCAACCATGCCTTTTCCAAGTTCTTCCACAGCTGGTTCCACCAATTTTGTCAAAATTTCAGCCATTTCCACTCTTTTGTAGTATGCCTGTGCTGCTAACAGGAGTAAGATTAGAAGAGCTCAAAAACACTATTAATCACCCAAATCTAACTTGCCATGGAATGAAAAATAAAGATAGAGATGAACGGATACATAAATAGGTATATATGGTTATTATTCCTGAAGATTAATAATTTTTAGATAAACCTTTTTGTAAATTAGTTATAGGGTTAATTACACTTGACCCAAATTAGATAGGATAATTACAATTAGTATCCCATTTTTAGATATAATTACATACACCACCCCTCTGGAGTTTGTTTATTATACTTAACCCCCCAAAATCACTAAAACTTTGATGATATCAATAAAAATATTTGTGAAATCCTAAAATTAATCCTGTTGACTCCGGTCAAATTCTTATTACCGATCATGTTCTTGGGGGTTTATTACAAATTTGTAGATTAAAATGGGGGTTATGTGTAATTTTTTTATGTTAAATTTTCAATCAATTTTTTTAATTGAAATTAGTGGTTGCAATGGCTACTTATATGCATAATAAGGTCATTATTTTCATAATTTAAAGCTTACAAATATTGAGTCGAACATATGGAAATTATACAACTATCAAGGTAGTCTCACGTTCGATATTTCTTATTTCGGTACTCTAATGCTCGATTACTTGAAAGTAGTCATTGCAACAACTAATTTAAACTCAAAAATCTAATTGTAAATTTAAGATAAAAAATTACACATAAATCCCATTTTAATTAACTAAATTACAATGAACCCAAATCATGATCGGTAATAAAAATTTGATCAGGGTTAATTTCGAATTTTCACAAGTAGTTTTGCTGACATCATCAAATTTTTAGCAATTTTGGGAGTTAAGTGTAATAAACAAACTCTAGAGGGATGATATCTGCAATTATATCTAAAAATGAAGTACCAACTATAATTACCCTATTTAATTTAGGATCAGGCGTAATTAACCTTTAATTATATCATAAGTAAAATTATCGAAAGAAAAAGTTGTCGGTCTCTCAATATGAATCTTTGGAGAGTTGTATAATTCCAAAACGTAACAAAAAATTAAATGGTTATGCATTGTACCGTAACTAAAAGAAAAAAAAAAAACACCAATATTATTTTTTGTTCTTCAAGCTTTTTGGTCCTTTTTTATACCTATAACTTTATAAGTTTCAAATTATGTTAAGCTTTTTAAATTTATAATGTAATTTCAACCATATTTATTAGTTGTTCACGATATATACAATTTTAGATTTCTCGTGTGAACGTGCATTAAGAACTATGTTTCTAATGTCTCATTAATTAAATAACCATAAAATAAAAGTATCAAACTAAGATGATTAGATCTTGAAAATATTAAATACATGTTACAGAACACATACTTAATTGACCTCTATAAGATATATACGTAAACACAAATGCAAAATCAAATGTCTGATGCCCCTCTAAAATAATAAATATACCTTCAATATACTTGGAAAATCACCCCTCAAAGTCTCCTGCAGAGATTGTTTGAAGTATTCTTGATTAGTTAGGAACAAACTTTAATGGAGAATGAGAAATGATGGACAGATAAATGGTCTGTATATACTCACAATTACTGCTCAACCGCCCAAGAAAGTCGTGAAATATCTTTTTTCTTTTTTCTCTCTGAGAATTTAGCTTCAGGTGAGATTGTGGTAAGTTAATGAAGGCAACATTGGAAAGAATGGGAAGAAAGGAGGAAGAGCAGAAGTTTAAGGCAAGACAAGTATCGCGAATCTCTTTTCGTTAATAATTGGTGCACGCACTTAGAAGACAGGCATAGAATCAGATTTCTCGGGTTGGGACCTGGGATAGTTCCGGTCAGGTACTTGAAGGGATGCAAACGAGCCGAGCCCTTCTTTCTGGCTCGTGGCTCGCTCGATTCGGCTCGAGCTAAAAACAATTATATTATTTTTAATTAAAAATTAGTTTTTTTTGAATAATTTAATATATTTTTATACATAAACATTTACCCTAATAATATATATTAATTGAATAAATATACATATATATTATAAATATATTATTTTTTTATTAATTTTGTATATAAATAAAAAAATATATAAAATTATATATTAATAAAGTATTTATATATCACTATTATATATATATAAATTAAAATATTATTATTTTAATTTAATATGCGCAAGCCAAACTCAAAGGGGTTTGGATTCGGGCTTGGCTCGAGCTTGTACACCAGGCTCACGAGCCAAGTCGGCTCGCTTGTATCCCTACTTGAAATTTTGGGTTGTATTTTTTATTGCCCGAATCGGATTCAAAATTATTGGGTAATTGAAATTGTCGGGTACCCAATAGAATTAATTGGGTTAGCCCGAAATATTTCTTTCTTTTTTTTTTTTTTTCTGTTCATTTCTTCCTTTTCTTTTCTATTTCTTTTATTTTGTATTCTTTTTTTTTTTCTCTATTTTTTATTTTTTTTATCACGGCTGCTGCAAACTCTGTTGGCGTAACGAAATAAGGGACAATTAATAAACAAAATTAAATATTTTTAAAACTTATATTAAATCCTCTATTTTGAAAAAATGTATGTTTTAGATCACCAATACATAATTTATTTTTCCTAAACCCCCGAGGTCCTTAAAAGTCTGTTTTGTCCTTATTTTTTCCTCCAATCACGCCATTTTTAGTTCTTCCACTCCATATCCCTTTAATCATCTCTTTTATACTTTTCCGTTCTCTTCACGGTTTTCGAAGTCCGACCACCGCAGACAAGCGCACCTCACCGTTATTGAAGAAGAAGTCGTTGTGTCATCCACACCTCCTAAGTTTAATCTCAAATATTTTCTGTAACCCTTCTGATTCGTTATTTTTAGGTTCAAAATATTATTTTTCATCTTCAGAGCTCTGATCCCACATATCGATCTTTTTGTTTATAGTTAAAAATAAGCGCTCTAATTTCAGGGATCAATTCTGAATCGATCCATTTCCACAAGCTACAAGTTACCGAGGACATTTAGCAAACCTCCGATAAAATTTTTTGGGAGTTTTAGATGTGAAAATGCGGGCATCAAAACTACAATAGCATAACAACCTTGATTGGGCATTCACTGATGATGATGAATCAAACATACCTAAAAGAATGTTTTGGCCAATAAACCACCATTGTAGCATTAGTTGACATCTTTAAGAAACAAAAGAAAGAAACCACAATTTAATAAATTAACCATCATTACAGCATCAAGATGACATTATTACGCAAAGCAACATTGCAGGCTTGCAGCAATATGAAAGGCAGTTGAAATTCAAATCGAGGGGGCATTCAGAAGAAACAAAAAACAGTTGAAATTCAAATCGAGCAGGAATTTCAGATCCACATCAATAAATAGAAATCTGAAAGGATCGTGGGTGTCTTTTAATTTGTTTACATATTATTTCTTAACTTCAATTTTCTCTCACAAATTTTTTTTTCATATTCTTTTATCTTTTTTTCTTCATATTTTTAATTTTTGATTATTATTTTGATTGATATGCTTCTGACTTTTTTTTTATATTAATTATTTATTTTTATCTATATTATTATATTAAACATTAGACCCATTTAATAATTATTTAATTCTTATTAATATATAAAATTAATTTTAATATTAATAATTTTTTTAATGTACATGCATCGAATGTGCATGATTACTAATATATATATATTAATTTTTACATATTAAGTACGAAAATTATGTATTGAAATATTAACATACTTCATAAACATATAAAATCGTATATATGAGATATTATATTAATAAAATGGTTTGTGTGGGAGGAAAGAGTGATGTGTTATATCATTACATGTTTCTTCAAGACTATTTTGTTAATTTCATCAAAAATAAACAGTGAAATCAAATTACAAATTTGAATTGAGAAGTTAATATTGATATTTTTTTTCACATGAGAGTGGTGTTGAATTTGTCTTATATCGTGAAGGGTTTTGCCACATTCCCTCCAAAATTTTCTTTCAAAATACTAAACTATAATAAAGCATATACCCATTCAATGTAATACTTCCAAACAGTCTGGATTCCTAACGTGTTTACCTTAAGTATAAAAAGTAGCATTTCAGAAAAGCATACTTAATATCTACAAAATTATATTAAACATTCATAATCGCTAGACATAAAATTTATTCATCATAAATACAACCTCCCACTCAAATAAAAATAAAATAAAATAAAATAAAAAAAAAGAAAAAAGAAAAAAATTATTAGATAAACACAAAACTCATCTATCAATTCTTCATTCATAGTTACCGGTAGAAAGAAAAATCATACACTCCCGAGTTTCAAATATTACTACCCCTACAACATATTAAGGATAAAATAATAAAATTACAGATACTATTAACTCTAACAAAGGAATTGAAAGATCAGGAAAAAAATCATATTTTCATCACCTCTCATGAAGTTTTGTAATTATCCCAAGACTTTAAAACTAACATTAATTTATTGAGACGAATTCACCTTTATTAGCAAATAAGTGAGATCACAGATGGGAAGGTGCGCAAACACAGCCAAACAGCCAAATCCAGAGAAACAGAGGTAAATACTATTCCACAAAGCATACAGCCAAATCGAACTTAAAGTCTACAACAACAGCACACATCTCATTTAAGGAGAGTCTTGACGATGGACTTGACATTCAGCTTCTTCAAGTCGGTATACGACTGCCCGCATCCGACAAACATCACCGGTGCTCCAGAAATGTAAACCATGGATAATGCAGCTCCCACCTACAGATCACAAACGAATACAAAATAAATAAAAAAGCGATCACATTAGCTTAGTGAACAAATTGGTTACAAAGAACTTGAGAAAACATGACAAAATCGTATTAGGTGCCTTACCTTATCATCAATGGTGTCAAACTTAGTCAGAAGGATCCCATCGATCAGCCGGGGATTGGGCGAGGGTGAGAGATCACCTAATTTCTGCAATGCATCAGTAAAACATAAATCAGTAAAATGCTGTTAAAGGTTATGTATAATGTGAAAACTGAAAGAGAGTTGTCAGTTTGACCTGATTAAACTTTGACAACTGATCTACAGCATCGTTTCCGACAAGTGCCTCACCAACGAACAAAACCAGATCAGGATTGTTCACGTAGATGAGCTTTGATAGAGCTCGCATCAATGGCTCGTTATCCTGCACAAACACCAATAGAACAATTTCAGAAAAGAAAAAACACAAGAAAGTATACTGCATTTCACCAAAAATTTGAGACAGTGGCCTTTTATGTCCAATGTAAAACTGTAGGTAAAACTTGAGAAAGTATGGAGAACTAAGTACAAAAGTACTTTTCAATGATAGAAACAAGAACCTAGAAGCTACAAAAAATCAGGTTCACAAGAGCTTCCAGCTTCTTTTTGCTTATATTAAGCAGAAGTAGCTGACCATCACTCTATTTTTCTGTTTTCTTTTGCTAAATGCCAAATAGCACTATGTCAAAGTTGACTATATAAGTTATTTTGTAGAGCATTTGCTTTTCGAAATGCCTAATACAGAAACTTCGGAAAAACCTGTAAACTTGAAGGTATTTGCAAATTGAAGTTACTTAAAAGTTGCAACTTAAGGTTCCAACACAAATTAAATATAAAATAATAATAACAATCCGTAAAAGCATTTCTTTTAAGCTTATGCGAACATCTCATAAGAACTCTAGCATTGCAAATGAAATGTATTAGTTCACCAGCAACATTTTAGAGCAACAAAAGGAAAGATGTGTTTAACATGGCACATTGGAAACCAGAAAATATACCAAAAATAAAAATGAAATAACAAAATAACAGTTATCATTAATAATATTAGGGTTAATCTTTCTTTGCACCCCAACCTTTGGGGTGTATTGCACTTTAGTACCCAACCTTTGAAACGTTGCACTTTGGTACCCAACCTTTGAATTTTGTTGTACTTTAGTACCCCGACCAATGAGGAAATGCCACGCGGTACCAACCATGGGGGTACACGTCTGCACTTGGGTACTAAAGTGCAACAAAATTCAAAGGTTGGGTACCAAAGTGCAACGTTTCAAAGGTTAGGTACTAAAGTGCAATACACCCCAAAGGTTGGGGTGCAAAGAAAGATTAACCCTTATTATTATTACTATTATTTACCTGCATTCTTCCAGCAGTATCCACCAGAACAACATCTGAACCGTTGCGAGCAGCTTCCTGAATAGCTTCTTTGGCCACAATAGCTGGATCCTTCTCATAACCCTTCTCAAATATTGGGATCTGGTGGTTTGAAGATCATTTGCCACTCAAGTTAATATTAATTTAGTAATGATTAATATCACAAGTGAATTACAAGTTTAGCATTATAATCTACCTGGAGTCTACGTGCATGAGTACGCAGCTGCTCAACAGCACCTGATCTAAATGTGTCACAGGCAGCCATCATCACCTTCACATTGTGCTGCTGAAGCCAGTAAGCTACCTGCACAAGGAATGATCAAATCAACCCAAGAAAAATTTTCAGCAACACTAGTGTCAATTTTAAAATAATGGTTTGCTACTGAGGACCGACCTTAGCAAGATTGGTTGATTTTCCAACTCCATTAACTCCAACGAATACCACAACATAAGGTTTTCCTTGCTCCTTTGCAGCATGAACATCTCGCAGAATGTCAATGGAGCGTCTAGGAGTTAAAATGCGAACAAGGGCATCTTCCATAGCAGCCTGGTTGAATCAATGTGAATAATTAGATAAATATTGAAACATGACATGAACTTTGGAAGAGGAGTTTGCAATTACAGACAATTGCTCATTTTAATTATCAAATCCCTCTAATGTCTGTAAGAAAGGTCGGGCTGAGGCATGCTTAAGTACCTGAACTGTTGAAGAAATTCTTGTAAAAGAGGCTAGCTTTTTGCCTTCCAGACTTGCAGCTACTGATTCACAAAGTTTTTCAGCTATTTCTTCTGCCTGTTCAACAAATCATTTCAATGTAAACAGAATAAAGTATTAACAACCGTTAACAAAGATAAAACAGGCTACTCCCAGAAAATCATGGGTTTGCAATTTATTCAAATAAATAAAGGTTAAACTTAAATTATAAATCCTATCCAATCAAATTCTATGAAATCACAAGTTCAAGGAAAAGAACAATAAAATAGGACATCAAAAAAAACATACCACATTCTTGGTCATAAGCCTGTCCTTGAGAGCTTTAAGTGCTGGTTCGAGATCAGATTTCTCCAAGTTCGCTTTCCCAGCAATACTGAACCCAGAAACATTATGTCAAAAAAGTTTTAAATATGCACTATTGCAATAACATCCCAATAGATACCAACCTCAAAAACAATTGAAGTTATCATTCCAACAAAGAATAGAACCATGTAAATGCAGCAAATAGAGCAATAAACAAACTAAATCAAGAGAAACATGTAAATTAACTTGCACTTCATCAGTTCATTTCTTGCAGGCGACAATCAACCAGCCTCACAGTTTATTAGATAAGAAAGAACATCTCCTAAATTTGTAACATGATACTACTGAATCGGACAAATTTACTTTCCAACTTGGGATGCAAGATAGATAATCTACCTTTGGAACATGGATGAGAACCAGCCTTTCTTCTTGGCATCGACCTTCTTACCCTTCTCTGTTTTCTCCTCTTCCTCATCCTCGTCTTCACTGTCACTGCTAATGACTTCTTCTTTGTCCATCATACTCTCTCCATGATGTTCTGTAACAAACTGTACAATGTCTTCCCCATTCTCACTCACTGGATCAGTGAAATCCAACTTTGCCTCTTTTGGTGAATCATCCCAAACTCTATTCTTTTTAGTTATCTTCTTCTTTGCTGGTTCCTCTTTGGAACCCTTGTTAACAGCAGTATCATTTTTCTTTCCACCTTTGGACCTAAGCTTCTGTAGCTTATTTACATCAAAAGCTCCCGTATTGGAACTCCCATTTTCTTTACCATTAGCATTAACCATTGCAGTCACTTCCTCTTTTTTGTTATTGTTAAGATTTCCATTTTCTAATGGACGACCTTTAACTTTTTTACCATCTCCACCATCATTTCCAGATTCACCACCACTCTTTTTTTTATTGCCTCCATCAAAAGTACCATTTTGCCCCTGACCTTGCTTCCTACCAAGGTTACTATTATTCACAGGCTTGCCCACCTGTTTTGAATTCTTCATATCCTCTGTACGAGCCTCAGCTTCCTTCTTAAGTTGAAGAAATATGCTATCAAAGTCATTGTATGAAGTTCGCTTAGGATCATAAATCTGCGAGAACTCTTGCTTAACCATTGAAAGCAAATCATCTACATACAAAAGATGGAGAAATCTCTGATAAACAGCAACAAATACAAGCCCAAGTTCATTGTGAAATGTCCACTTGAGCGTGTATTGAGCACCAGGGACATCATAATTGTAAGATGCGGCACCGGACCTCTCCTCCAAAAGGCAGGACCTAATCAAAGTATCAATGGGCGAGCCTCTAAGAGCATTTCCAAGCTCTTTGCAAGTCCAGAGGATTAGGCCTCCTCTTGTAAAAATGAGCAATTGCTCTAACATTTCTGCAAGTCAAAAAGTTCGACCCTGCATAATGGATACCCATCAGAAAATTTTCCAGGAAATTAATCTTATTTTAGCACAAAATTATATAACATGAATGATGCTTTCAACCAGTTCGTTCTACCCCAATCATCACAATAAATTTGCAAATCCAATCAACTTATAAATGATAGCAAAACGAACGCACTCATGTTAACAATTAGAAAAAACATAAAATTTCGAATTTGCCGAAACATACATATGTTGCAGACTTCCCAAACAAAAATTCTAGGTTCCAGTATCAGGAATATCACAAGAGCTTCTCAAACAAATTGCAAGATAAGAATCTTTTAATCACCAAACACGGATCATGGTCGGCGATCTTTCCACTTTTAGTTTTCAACTCAACCACCCAAAAATACAAAAGATCCCATTGAAATGCAGATATCGTTAACAAAAGATCCAAATCCAAAATTAAACAAAAAACAGAGCGAGTCCCGTAGATTTGAGCAAAACCCATCACGACGCAGATCGCAACGAAATCAAACTCAAATCCCTCGACCCAAACGGATCGAGAACAAAGCCGAAACAGAAAAATACCCCAAATTCCAACAACTCGAAGAAACGTATCAATCACATATAGGATATCCCGACCTACCATAGATAAATACATCACCTGATATTATTCCAACTTCTGCTTTCTTGGGGGAAACTGATGAAGAAAGCCCTCGAGAAAGGTTAAAAAAAAGTGAAGAAAACGAAAATGAGAGAGGAATTTAGGTTGTTTGATTAGTTTATATTGTGGTCTGACTAAGATTCGCTGGCTGGTCGGCCAATATTGGTGGGCGTTCATTGCGTGTCCAATTTCAAGAGTAGTACTATACCCGTTGAAGTTACAGCGACCGTAAAAAGGTAAATTTGGAGTCAAATATAAATAATTTTTTTGATTTTAAATTTATAAAAAGTGTCGTAGAATTTTGAGCAATTGTCTAAAATTTTTAATTTGTGTTACTTTAATGCCCAAAATTTTAAAAGTAATAGATGAATTCCTAACGTTATTAATTTATTTTAAGTTAGTCTCTTAACATGTGATGAAATGAAAAAATATATATAGTCCCTTAACAACTTTTTTAATAAAAATCTGATCCAAAAAAAATTCGGTAATTGATTTTGACGAGTGTCTTCTTAAGGGTACAAAATAATAATACACTTCTTAACCGCTTACCTTGTATACATGAAATTCTTTCTAGTTACATTTTTACTGAAAAAGTTATTAAAAAATCAATTTGAAACCTATTGATAATATTATGGCCTTATTTGTTATTTTGAAAATTTTAAAAATTAAAGTGACATAAATTTAAAATTTTAAGGATTAAAGGTAACATTTGCTCTGAAATTTTGTTGATTGAAATTATATATAATATTATTTTATATAAATTTGAGAAAAAGATTGTTGTGCTATCGAATGAGGCCCAATGATTTTGTTATCAACATGGTGGTCCTTGGGTTCAAAAATCAAAAGCCTCAATCAGTATTTTTTTTTTTTTTTTTGTTGCTTTATTATTAACCAATATTTTAGTTTTAGACAATGCGTCTGCACATAAAAAAGAACTCACAAAAAATCTTTATGGTTACTTTGATCTGATATAGTAACAAAGATTAGTTTGTTTTCCACTTTTTGGAGAAAGAAAGGTATGGGAAAAAATTTTCAGGGTGGTTATGGTTAGGAAATTACCAGAATTTTATAAATAATAGTAAGAAAGCCTTTGGCATGAGTATTAGGTTGCGTAGATATGAGGAAAGAGTGTTAATATCGTGTTTAGTATGCAATATTAGGTCTATCGGACCAATACACTTTAATATCTGACCCGTTGAAGCCTGGCACTGTTCATGCCAAAAGTCTCCTTGCTCATATTAGAAATCAGCTGATATTAACTCTTCTGGTTGGTTTAACACTGTTCACACTAAGGGTCAACACATTTTTGTGTCCCAAACAGAAAATTAGCTCATCCTAATCTAACCTAATATCAGTTAATAAGCCCGATCTTTATTAACTAAAATTAAGTGCGCAAAGCAACCAAAGGCTTCCTAAGAAAACTAACCGCCTAAGGGTTGGATTAACTTAAATACCAATGGGAATGTTCTCCGAGACTTGTCTTATCAACTGCAGGTGGTTTAATCAGAAATAATTGAAGTAGATGTTTATTTGAGTTTTCACATAAATTAAAAAATATTTTTATTAATATGGTTGAGCTCTTGGGAATCAGAAAATGATTTAAAATGGCTTGAAGATATAAGACGATTTGGGTTGAAAGACTCATAAACTATGACGTATGGATACGGACACGACACTATACGGATACGTCGACACGGATTTTTTCTTGAATTTTCCACGTGAGGAGTGTCCGACACGATACGATACGACACGACACGGCAAAATGATATTTTTAGAAGTGTCATTGCATTATAGCTCATAAATCATTGTTTCTCTAATAAAAAAAATGTGATAATTCCCTTGATTAGTATTGTTTATGGAATTTGATTATTAATTGTCGAGCATTGCTTTATTTTTTGAGAAAAACAAAAATCACTCATATTTGAATCTTCTTGAAAGAAAAGACTACACATATAACTAGTTGAATTTGTGGGGCTGCTCTGATGATGATTTAAAGATTTTATTGGAGGAGGATTGTCCCGTTCATTGAGACTCGTTAAATTTTCGGTTGATGAAAAAAAAAAAAAAAAAAGAAGAAGAAGAAGAAAATGTAAGAAAACTAAAGAATGATTGGATACTGCTTATCAGAGTTGTAGTTGAAGTTTTAATTTCATGTTAATCAAGTTGGATACTGCTCATCAGAGTTAAAAGATTTCGGCTAGTCTGATCAATGGCCCATGTTACACAATTAAAGGTTAGTACCAACGACCAAGTATCAAAGAGACATTGTGAGAGTGTGATGAGCTTGTTGGGAATAGTGCCCTGAAAATTCAATTTGTTGAATTAATTAAACTGAATTTACACAAGTTATGAGTATTTCACATATTAATAATTAATAACGTGTGATGGTATTCTTATATGAAATGTGTTTCATAGGAAAAGACTTTGAATACCAAAATCACGTGTTATTAAAGTTCTAGTCGGTAAGATAAGAATATGTTCTTATCAAGACTATAACGTGGTTATATAAGATGATTAGTCTTTCGTCATAGGGAATGGTGATTCCAATTATAACACGTTGATGATTTTCAATAGGATTGGAAACATCGAACTGGACCACTGAGATTATTCATTTTATACTGCTATCTAAAATGAAAAAAATCTGAGGAAGCATTGTACTCTTAATCCTGATAATATTTCGGCTTTAGGCATGTAGTGTTAGTCACTGTAACATACTCGAAGTGAGGTCTCGGTAACGGGTGGCCAAAATACTTTGTATGATTCGGTGACAACATGAAATGTGCTAAAGAGTTATATTGATCGAGGAATCTGTGGCCTTGCTGGAAGGTAAGAGATATCTTTGAAATAGATTTACAAAAGTTCGAATTAAGACTTTGGCCAAAGCATTTCGCGTGATAACGTCACCGAAGTTGTATGTTGAATGTGCTTCACATACAGAGAATTTGAACTTAAGGCAAATCAATAAATTTCAAATTGGAGATGAAAAATAAATGATAGTAGTTGTAATTTATTTTTCATGGATATCTACACGGAGGAGTAAAATGTGAAATTATTCTAGATCGAGAAATTCGTGAATAATTTAATTAATTTTAGAGTTCAACAATATTTATTTAGTGGAATTAAATATTGTTAAACGGTAATTAATTATTATCATGGGATGATAATATATTAATCCGTTTGGAGCTAAAATTAATTAGTCCTGCAGGTCCCTCTGCAAGCCCCAAATTGAAAACCCAAAGAGAAAATAATAAAAGGAGAAAGAGAAATGAATTTTTCAAAGTGTTTGAAAATAGCCAAGGGATTTATTTTAAGAAAATAAATCAATTTCCAAAGAGTTGGAAATGCCCGGAATTTTATTTTGGAGAAAATAAAATTTAAAATTTAAAAAAAAAAAATTGCTGACGTGGCAGGTGACGTGGCACTGACGTGTCACGCCACGTCAGCAAGTGGGCCCAGGTGGCACTGACTGGGCAGCCGCGTGGCACGCCACGTGTGCGACACGTGGACGACCCAGATCGCGCCACGTCATCATGTTGACCGGGTCAACGGGTCCAGGGTCGGGTCAACGGGTCGGACATCGGATAGGGTCGGACCGGGTCCGGTTTCGGGTCGGACCAGACCCGGACACGTGGCAGCCTCTGGAAAGGCCACGTCACCCAAAACCCTAGACCGAGAGTACATCACACGCGCCACCTTGTGGCCGCGCGTGAGGGCGCGTGTGAGGTCCGATCGGGGCGTTCTTGTAACGCCCCAAATTCCGGAAGTTCAGGTAAGCACGCCACGTGCGGGTCTTCGGGAGTTGGGAGTTTAAGTTTATACATTTACTTGCTTATTATGATTTCATTACAATATTGTGTGCATTATACAATTCTCTATAGTTATATGAATTAATTTTAATGAGAAATTCATGAATTAAGTGATAGTGTGCTTAATTGTATTATGTGACTTTAATTGATCATTTCATGAATTTATGGACTCAATTGCATAACTTGGTTTGGAGCTAATGGATCTTTTAGGTAGGGAAAATACTTGATTGCATTCATTTAAATAACCTAGGGACTTGTTTGCAAATTGGGGACATATGTTTAGATAGTGGATGATATAATATATATCTAGTATATGCATCTCTTCCAACACTCTCATACATCACATACACACAAGAACATCACCCATACACACCCTAAGGATCGGTTCTTACACATTCAAGAGAGAAGAAGGAAGATTTCAACTAATCTCAAGTTACTTTGAAGAACTTTGGAGCTAGAAGCATCAACATCTTCATCTCTTCATCTCATCTCATTCTTCATCCATTTCAAGGTATATATGGAAGCATGAATTGAATTTCTTGATTGGTTATATGAGTAGGGTTTGATGTTAGCTTGATGCTTTCTTGGTTATTCTTGTATAGAAGCATGTTTAGGTCCTTTTTCCCTTCATTTCTTGCATGAAACATGAGGTTATGTGATGGTTGGTGTATATGAATAATTATGGGGTTTTGGGGCTTGATTCTTGGAGATTTGATGCATATTTATTGGTTTGATTGTTGAATACTTGAAGTATGATGCATATATGAGGTGTTTTAACAATTGTTTTGGTTGGTGTTTGGGAGTTATTTGGTTTGGAGTTGGTTTTGCATGGAAACCCCTGTTTTCTCCCCTGTTTTTCTGTCACGCACAGGTGACACGGGCGTGTCACCTTTGCTTTGTTTTGCGTGACACGGGGGTGCGGGTTGGCTGGGGCGGTTTTTCTGTACCGTGACACGGGGGTGTCACGGTTTGCCTTGTTTTGGTGACACGGGCGTGTCACCTTGTTTTGCAAGCTTTTGGCCCGCTGTACCGTGACACGGGGGTGTCACGGCTTAGTGTAATTTTGTGACACGGGCGTGTCACTCCCTGTTTTCTTGCATATTGTTTTGCATGCTTGGATGTATGTGTATGTGTTATATACTTGGGTTATTGACATCATGCTCGTATTTGACATTCATTAAATAATTATTGCATAACATATTGGTGCATGATTTTGCCGTTCGTCATACTTGGTTCATTCGAGTCGAGTCTTACTTCACACTTGTCCTTGTTGCACAGATCACGGTCCGGGTTTTGAGGAGCCCGCTCAGTAGGGTGCTCTCTTGCTTTCTTTTGGTCCTCTGGTCAGGTGAGGTTTAAATTCTAGATAATTAGAACCCTTACAACCCCTATGTGACTATTTCGGCCAAAATGTATATATATATATATATAGTTTGCGAACTTTATGACTTTCAAACGATTTGATAAATTGATTGATTGATTGACGGATTGATTGTATTGGGCGAGTATTGAATTGCACTGTGGGCCCGAGGATAGTGGCTCGAGCCAACCGGGAAAGCATGGGCTGACGGGTAACTCGAGTGCTATCCTCACCAAATGGGATGACCCCTGAACCCCCTAGGAGATTAGGGGAGGAAGGAGTTCCGGGCTTAGGGATTCATGTACCCTCTGCCCAGACTGATTGGATGGTGGGGCCTTGCAATCCCACCATCACCCGGAGGAAGAAGGATGGACGGAAACTGCTAATTGTGCACAGTAAATAATTGCTTGATCACCTAATCACCTAATAAATTGATTGATTGTACACGGTCGGAGCAAGGTTGGAGAATTGCCCTCACTCGCCGGGCCACATATTGATTGTACTGAACTGAATGAATTGATAAACTGAATTAGTGGTAATCTCGGGCGATAATACCTTTTTCTCTTACTATTGATGTTGTGTTTTTTCTAAAATTATTACCCGAGATTATAACTTGCATGCAAGTGCGCATATATTTATTTATACCCCTCGCTCAGTCCGTTTGGACTGACACCTCAACTTTTCAGATTTTGCAGGTTCGTGCTAGGCGGGGATTAGAGTCTCGTGTCTTTTATTCGGGTCTAGCACTGCACCTTCATACTTTGTACCGGTTATTTTGTATTAAATCTTACATTATACTTGAATGGAGATTGTATTGGTATGATTTGTCGGTACCTATAAGTAAATATGGTATCTATATGTATTGAACGCTTTTGCTTCCGCTATTTTATTGCTCTGAGTTGTTTTGGTTTTAATTGAGGGTACCCGCATAGCCTTGTGTTTTTCTTGATTGTCTCCCGTTCGCTATAGTTTCGGTTCATGTATGAATTGCCCGTTTCATATGTGGATTGAGCCTATAGTGCGGGGGATGTGGCGCCTAGCGTTCCGGGTGCTACAGTTCTCGGCGGCGTTGAACTCGTGGCGATGAGAGCTTCAACATGGTCACCTCGGTTTTCGTGTAAAAGTTGGCTACGCAAGTGGGGGTGTGAAATGACCATTTTACCCTTGCTTTTATATCCAAAATGACCAAAACGCCCTCGGTTTTTCCCCTATAAATAGGGGCCTTGGGTCCTCATTTCTCATTCAACATTTGGGAGAGGTTTTGGCTAGAGAATAGCTTTGAAACCATATCCCATTTCTCCTAGTTAATTCCGATTTATTTCGGAATTAATTTTAATTAGGTGTTTATATATAAACGCCTAATTTCGGGAGAATAAACCCTGAGAAGGGTTTTTAGTTTAAATTTTATTTTCTCTAAGTATTTAGAGAAATACTTTCGGAGCCCACGCTCCGAGGGTGTCCCTGGGGATATTGCAGGGAAGCTCTGCCGGTCTCACGAGTGGGCAAGGAGCTGGAAAAATGCCGTTAGATAGCCATGTTTGCAGTACGGTAATATTTTACAGTTATTTTATTTTAAGCATGATAAATTATGTGCTCTTAAGTGTTAATTGCATGTTAGATATTTATCTGCTTAAGTGATTTAAAATTTATTATCAATTGCATGTATATACTTGAGTAGATCCGGCTAAGTCTTCCGCTTTGTATTAAAATATTTTAGAAATATTTTAATACTTGTATTATAATAAAAATTTTAAAATGTGGTCCCGGACTGCTACTGTTCTGGGCCCGCATCCCATCATGTGGTATCAGAGCCGTGCTCTAGATATATACATACATTGATATGATGCATGTGATGCATAATTTTAAATCTGATACTGTGCACGTAAATTCTGTCAAAGAAGACTGGTTTTTAAGTGGGACCGTTTGTGACCCCTCCAGTGTTTCTGGGAATTTACGTGGAATGGTAATTTTTTGGGAATCGATTTCAATAATCTTCCTGGTTAATTACCGAATCAGTAAACATGATTTAAATTATGAGATAATTTATTTATAACATGTTTACTTTATGCCATTTTTTTTAAGCATGATAATTATGTGATAATTATAACAGCATGCTTAATTGATTTAATTTATAGCATATTTATTTTGTGTCATTTAAAATTTTAAGCATGATAATTATGTGATAATTATATGAAAGGATGCTTAATTATTTTATTTTATGGCATGATCATGATAATATGAGATATTATGATATTTACAATTATGCATATTTTATTTAATGTGATTAAATAGTAATGTTTAATAGAGATTAGACGCGATGCATAATTGAACTAATATTTTTCGGCTTAATTAATAAATAGTTATTAAATTGCCTTAAAATATTATTATTGGGATTTTAAATATGATTTAGTAATCCTAGTGGGAGGATATTAATTAGATTAATTACTTCCAACAATAAGACGCCAAAAGTGATTATTAAATAATCAACAGATAATCCACACCTTTTAAAAAATTCAAGTGGGAGCGAGATGAAAAGAGTTGGATTCTCACGGCCTCCATTACCCGTCTATAGTATAGTGGATGTATACTACTCCCTTCGGCGGGTATAAATTCGCGGTATACAAGATTAGACTTCTACGGATAGAATGAAATACGGGGAAGCCAGCTCGACCACGCCTCCGTGGAGTGTCTTGACCTACTCGTACGGACTTCTAGGTAATGGTACACACTTGACTAAGTAATGTATTAACCTCCCTTCGGAGCTATGTTACATTTACTTAGAGGCCAAGGGTTGACGTGGTGGATTGACATTGTTTGGTAAGAGTTACCTAGATGACATGCTAATTAAGAATAGTTCTTGCTTTTCTAAGCGGTTTTCGACCTCGCCTCCGGGGAGTCAACTGCAGTTAGTTAAGTCACCATTGCGTAAACTAAAATGCTTACGTGGATTTCATTTATTGGTTGGACGCAGAAGAAAGTGAAATACATAATCATAACTTGCATTTATCTATTTATTTCAGTTTTATAATTACGATCTCTCTTGGCCCACTCCAAACTGTATGTCTATAAGGAAATAGGCTAGTAAGGGTTCAACTATGCTGACTAAGTAATAAATCTTGACATCGTGTTAAGACATGAAAGCTTACGTACTCACTGAACCTTATCCGAAAATTTCGGAAACTACAACCAGTCAGGATTAGAAAGACGCTTATTCTAAATGGATCAAGTGTGATGATCTGGCTAGTCTTATATCCTGATATCTGTCTTAAAAGTTCTTGAGCATCAGACGCATGAGATGTCCACTGATAAGAACATGTTTAAAAGACAGAATCGTACGAAGGTACGAGCCACGAAGAAGGTTGTTAGTCAAAGATGTTTGAAGGATCACTAGCTCAGAATCATATTATGAATATGATAACTAATCTGAACGAGATTGAAAGCCTCTGTGCTTAAAGAGACAATCTTAACAGATAGGATACGATCCTATACTCTCTGCCTAAGTCATTTGAACGTTCAAGATTATTTTAAATAATTTTTAAAAACCAATAAACGACCTCAATGTGGCAGAAAGGGTGATATAGACTAAGGGAAAAGTTCTTTTTAATCAGGCATCAATATCCACGGGCTAGAAAGCCAGTAAGTGGAAGAAAGAAAAGGAAAAGTTCCCAATCGAAGGTTCAGAAATAGAAAGTCAAATCCGACAATGGAAAAGTGTTTCTATTTCGGTGGTAACGGGTATTGGAAAAGGAAATTATCCAAAATACTTAGTCTGTCTGTTTGTTACGCCGTTTAGATAAGATATGAAGATATCTTACTCGTTGAAAATATGTTTAGTTGGAAATTCACCGGACTCCTGGTATGTGAATTTGAGATCAACTAATCATATTTGCAAGTTGTTGCGAAGATTCAAACCAACCAGAAAGGTTGAAAAACGGCTAACACATAACTACTGCTCGGGGATAATACAAGTGTAATTGTATTAGCAGTAAAGACTATAAAGTCGTATTTTGGCAAAAGGGTTTTAATATTATACGTGCCATATAAACAGAAATTTAATTTCAGTGGGTTATTTGATAACTAATAGTTTAATTGTTTGTTTTGAACAAAAGTTTACCACTAAGCAAAATAAAAGGTTTATTTGCTCTGGCACAATAAAAGATGGTCTTTTATACCTCAATGAAAACCCTAATACAAGTTTAACATTAAGAAGCTTGACTTACCATCTAAAGGGAAAAACTTCTACGTGGCACCTATCTATTGGTCAATTGAATCTGAATAGGATCCAAAGACTGATTGTTGAGTCCTATTGACTTGAAAATAGTATCAATCTGTGAATCCTATTTAGAAGGTTAAAATGACCAAGAAACCTTTTTGAGACAAAAGGTATTTAAGCCATGAAGTTGCTTGTGTCAGTTCATACGGATATGCGATCCTATGATTATTCAAGCAAGAGGAAGTTTTGGATATTTCATCATTCGTTTGAATGATTACTCTAGATACATATATGTTTATTAGATGAGACTTAAGTCTGTAATTGTTGAAGAGTTCAAAGAATATAAGACTGAAGTCAAAGAATCAAATTAGAAAACATATCAAGGCACTTCGATTAGGTCGAAGTAGTGATAAGTATCTAAGTTCAGAGTTAAACAGAATTTCTCAAATGAGATTGGATCTCAACTATATATATGAGATACGTCTTAGCAAAGATGTATTGCAGAAAAGAGAAATAAAACTCTGATAATGACGGCAAGATTCATGAAGAGTCATGCTACCCTATGAATTTCGTTTTGGGGTCTTGCACACAAAACGACAAACCTAGTTCTATCTAAGTCAGTTCCTAAAACACTGATGGATCTGTAGCTAGAGTGAAAGCCCTGTATCTTTTATCTTCGGATTTAAGGTACTCTGGTCCATGAGTTAAGGATGGATCCTGACAAGTTAGAATAAAGAACAAAGGTTTACTTGTTCTAAGGTTATCCTAAGAAAAACAAGAGGTGGTATATTTTGTAATTTGAGAAATCACAAAAGATGTTTGTGAATATTTCAAAGATAATTACATAGATAACCGCAAAGGGTAGAAGCAAAGTAGTGTTAAAAGAAATAACAGTATTAGATACTGATTTCCATAAACCCGTGATGACTGAAAATATATTGGATACATGTGATGTACCAAATACAACATGTGATGTAGAGACGTGTACACGAGAGCATCATTATAGTGGGAGGATTGTCAGGACACCTGACAAGATACCTAAGATTAACCCAAGAGGTTGAATCTAACGTATCTGATCCTATCACGTGTAATGAAGTTGTAAAAGATATAGACGCTGACCATTTGGTCAATATCCATGGAATCTAAGTTAGAATATCTGTATTCTAACAAAGTCTTGAACTTGTAGAGGCGCCTGAAGGCATTAAACCCTATTAGATACAATTGGGTTCTACAAGACGATAAAAAGGAAAATGGACAAAAGTAGAGACTTTAAAGCAAGCTTATGGCAAGGGATTTTACCCAGAAAGAAGAAATCATTTATGAGATCTTCTTGCCTATAACAATGCTTAAGTCCATTATCCTCTCCATTTTATCTCATTATCGATTATGAGATTAGATAAATGGATGTAAAGACAATGTTCTTGAATGGGCAACTTCAAGAAAAAGAGATACATGGCATAACCTGAAGGCTTCACAACCAGAAATCAGGTGCATATAATACGAGCTTAATAGATCGATTTATGATCTTAAGCGAGCGTCTAGATTATGGAGCATCAGAATTATAAGGCAATTTAGATTCTTTGGATTTGTATAATTGCCTGATGAACCATGAAGTGTACAAAATGACATCATGATAGCGTTGTAACGTTTTCACTTTGTAAGTAATTAATATTCTGCTCATTGGGAATGATGCAAGAATTTTGTCAATAGTCAAGATTCGGACGTCAAATCATTTTGACAAGAAAAGACCTATGTGAGACCAATGTTATTCCAAGGATTAGACTTTTGTCGTGATCATAGGAATAAGGAGATTGGTTTATCACAAGAAGCATATATGGATAAGATGCTGGCAAGGTATAATGTGACAAATTCCAAGAAAGGTTCATTACCTTTTAGATATGGAATTTATCTATCTCGGGATCAGTGTCCTGAGACAACTGAAGAGATAGAAGACATTATTAGAGTTCCGCAGCGGAAGCTTTATGTATGTCATATTATGTACAAGGCCAGCTGTCTATTATATAAATAGGTCTAAGTCAGCAGATATTAGTCAAACCCTAGAATCTAACACTGGGTAGTAGTGAAAGTATATATTGGAGTACTTGAGAAGGACTTGAGATTATATGCTTGTCTACCACAGTGATGAGCTCATTTCAATAGAGTGTAAAGATTCGGATTTACAATTTGATTTGTATTCTAGATGTTTGACATTAGAATACGTGTATACTCTAGAAAGAGCAATCGTTAATTGGAGAATGTTAAGCAGACTTGTATTGCTTACACCGACATGGAAGTCAAATACATGGTAGCTTGAGAAGCAACCAGTTAGATGTATTGGATTCATGATTTCCTAGTTGTTGGCTCAGAGAAACGTCTAATAGATTCCTTCACTAAAGTATTGGCGCGAAAGAGTGCAAAACGAGTTTTGACACTCATGTGAAAGGAATAAGACTTGGATGTGTAGCCAAATTGAATTTAGGGCAAGTGGGAGATTGTTGGGAATAGTGCCCTGAAAATTCAATTTGTTGAATTAATTAAACTGAATTTACACAAGTTATGAGTATTTCACATATTAATAATTAATAACGTGTGATGGTATTCTTATATGAAATGTGTTTCATAGGAAAAGACTTTGAATACCGAAATCACGTGTTATTAAAGTTCTAGTCGGTAAGATAAGAATATGTTCTTATCAAGACTATAACGTGGTTATATAAGATGATTAGTCTTTCGTCATAGGGAATGGTGATTCCAATTATAACACGTTGATGATTTTCAATAGGATTGGAAACATCGAACTGGACCACTGAGATTATTCATTTTATACTGCTATCTAAAATGAAAAAAATCTGAGGAAGCATTGTACTCTTAATCCTGATAATATTTCGGCTTTAGGCATGTAGTGTTAGTCACTGTAACATACTCGAAGTGAGGTCTCGGTAACGGGTGGCCAAAATACTTTGTATGATTCGGTGACAACATGAAATGTGCTAAAGAGTTATATTGATCGAGGAATCTGTGGCCTTGCTGGAAGGTAAGAGATATCTTTGAAATAGATTTACAAAAGTTCGAATTAAGACTTTGGCCAAAGCATTTCGCGTGATAACGTCACCGAAGTTGTATGTTGAATGTGCTTCACATACAGAGAATTTGAACTTAAGGCAAATCAATAAATTTCAAATTGGAGATGAAAAATAAATGATAGTAGTTGTAATTTATTTTTCATGGATATCTACACGGAGGAGTAAAATGTGAAATTATTCTAGATCGAGAAATTCGTGAATAATTTAATTAATTTTAGAGTTCAACAATATTTATTTAGTGGAATTAAATATTGTTAAACGGTAATTAATTATTATCATGGGATGATAATATATTAATCCGTTTGGAGCTAAAATTAATTAGTCCTGCAGGTCCCTCTGCAAGCCCCAAATTGAAAACCCAAAGAGAAAATAATAAAAGGAGAAAGAGAAATGAATTTTTCAAAGTGTTTGAAAATAGCCAAGGGATTTATTTTAAGAAAATAAATCAATTTCCAAAGAGTTGGAAATGCCCGGAATTTTATTTTGGAGAAAATAAAATTTAAAATTTAAAAAAAAAAAAATTGCTGACGTGGCAGGTGACGTGGCACTGACGTGTCACGCCACGTCAGCAAGTGGGCCCAGGTGGCACTGACTGGGCAGCCGCGTGGCACGCCACGTGTGCGACACGTGGACGACCCAGATCGCGCCACGTCATCATGTTGACCGGGTCAACGGGTCCAGGGTCGGGTCAACGGGTCGGACATCGGATAGGGTCGGACCGGGTCCGGTTTCGGGTCGGACCAGACCCGGACACGTGGCAGCCTCTGGAAAGGCCACGTCACCCGAAACCCTAGACCGAGAGTACATCACACGCGCCACCTTGTGGCCGCGCGTGAGGGAGCGTGTGAGGTCCGATCGGGGCGTTCTCGGCTGCGTTGAACTCGTGGCGATGAGAGCTTCAACGTGGTCACCTCGGTTTTCGTGTAAAAGTTGGCTACGCAAGTGGGGATGTGAAATGACCATTTTACCCTTGCTTTTATATCCAAAATGACCAAAACGCCCTCGGTTTTTCCCCTATAAATAGGGGCCTTGGGTCCTCATTTCTCATTCAACATTTGGGAGAGGTTTTGGCTAGAGAATAGCTTTGAAACCATATCCCATTTCTCCTAGTTAATTCCGATTTATTTCGGAATTAATTTTAATTAGGTGTTTATATATAAACGCCTAATTTCGGGAGAATAAACCCTGAGAAGGGTTTTTAGTTTAAATTTTATTTTCTCTAAGTATTTAGAGAAATACTTTCGGAGCCCACGCTCCGAGGGTGTCCCTGGGGATATTGCAGGGAAGCTCTGCCGGTCTCACGAGTGGGCAAGGAGCTGGAAAAATGCCGTTAGATAGCCATGTTTGCAGTACGGTAATATTTTACAGTTATTTTATTTTAAGCATGATAAATTATGTGCTCTTAAGTGTTAATTGCATGTTAGATATTTATCTGCTTAAGTGATTTAAAATTTATTATCAATTGCATGTATATACTTGAGTAGATCCGGCTAAGTCTTCCGCTTTGTATTAAAATATTTTAGAAATATTTTAATACTTGTATTATAATAAAAATTTTAAAATGTGGTCCCGGACTGCTACTGTTCTGGGCCCGCATCCCATCAGAGCTTTACAAACTACGAATTTCAGAATGAACTGCATGACCCATTATGTGAGAAGAAGAGGGAACCATGCGTAAAGGCTCAAAGCAAGCACCAAATCATGGGAATGACATGCCTGAGAAGAAAATTCATGAAATTGATACGGGGCACAATTAGGTAAAATATCAAATATCAACAAGGTATCGAAAACCAAAAATGATAGTATTGAACAAAAAGAGAAAAAAAGCTGATAAACAAGACAGCACGATTAGACACCGATTGACATGAAGCGGTAGCGTGCGGTGGCAGCTCGCGGCGGACCAACTTTCCAATGATCTTCTCAGGCCAACCTATGTGGTTTTTGGAACTCTCTTCATGGGTAATGATAATATGACTTCAAATTCTGGATTCGATATTGTTTGAGAGTAATTTGGATAAACTGTTTGAGAGTAATTAGAAATTTAAATTTAAAGTTAAACCGGAATGTTTGAGAGTTTGATAAAATTAATTGTGTTGTTGTGACAGGTCTAATAGCAGCCGGTGATGGCCGGTGGTGGTCTGATGGCCGCGCTACGACGGTGGCAACGTAAAACGACGGGCTCGACGCGCTGAGTCCAAACATGATATTGGTTTCATCAATTGATGTCCGATTATGTTCATTTTAGCTATAAAGTATAATTTAGGATGAATAAGGTCGCGACCGCGACCATTTCATGAGTAAATTGGGTCACGCCCACGACCCCTGCATGGCTGCAAGAAAAAATTAGTTTTTCAAACCCCATTTGCATGGCTTTATTGGATTGTTTTTGGTTCCTTCACTTCATTAACATGTCATATAATGTGTTAACTTGTGTGTTGGGAAACTTCATGAGTTTTCGTTAAATATTTTCCGTGTTATGCTTCGGTATGTCCTCATTGCTCCAATGTGTGCATGCATGAAACTTTTGCTTGCAAGTTGAACCCTAATTGGTTGCTATCTTTTATTTTATAACTTGTATGATATGTATACATATTATATGACGTGTTATGCTTGTTATTTGGAATTCTTGGATTGATTTGGCTTGATCTCTAAGAGATATGAACTTAAATGAATTTAAATGGTACACGTATGCCTTGATGCTTCATGTTGGAAACTTAAGTGACATCTTACTTCTTTTTAATAGCTTATACGAATTGTTTACATATTGTACTATGTGTTAAGCGTATTATTTGAATTTCTTGGATTAATTTGGTATGATTATGAAAGTGACGAACTTAATGAATTTGATTGATTCATGAAAAGTATGTAATGATCATTGGTATGTCTCTAAAATATTAATCGTGCACATGATCATTTCCATGACATGAATTGTATTTCTTATGCATCTCATATCATGTGCATAGCATGCCGTGCGTCTATGTGGTCTCATATTGAGTCAGTTCTCACGAGTACACTTTGTTCCTTCTCTTGTACAGTTCGTTTCCAAGGCGGAGACTTCCGATTTGAATAGGCACCCGTGTACTCATGCTTTATGTATCGTGGTATTCCAGGTGAGGGTGTTTTCGTTCTAGTTACATATTAAACCCTACAACCTTATATGACGAGTTTGGCCAAAAACCTAATGTATATCTGTATATGGTTTTCAAATGAAGTTATCGAGTAAATATTTTCACATGGATTATGATAAATATTATGTTTCGTATGAACTGATATGTTTTGGCGAGATTATGCATATATGTTATGTTCACGGGCCTAGGAATTTAGTACATGCGGCTATCCGAGGAGGCAAGAGCCGACGGTGATCTCATGTGCTAATTCCAATTATGTTTAACGACGGAACGGATCTCGTTAGGAGTTTTGACGAGAAAACGCTAGTCGGGCTTTTGGGGCCTCATGAACCCCTTTAGCCATTATGCATGAGGTGGTCGGGTCTTGCAAGCCCGTCCACCACCCGGAGGAAGAAGGTTGTAACTTATTTTATGATTATGATTATGATTATGCTATGATAAGTTATGCACCGTGCGGGAAGGCCGGGATACGGATTGCCCAAACCACTATGTCTTATGTTATGTTTTATGGCTTGCATGTATTACGAGCTATTGCATGATCACTTATTTAATATATTAATGATAATTGTCGTACACGGTCGGAGTTTGGTTGGAGATGCTGCACGCTCACTCGCCGAGCCCTTATGTTTATGTATGAATTATGAACTCAATGAAATTATTACGATTTAGTTGTAAAGTCCGGGCATTGCTAGTTATCCTTTAGCCCTTCTTGGGAACTAACTTTAAATAAAACTTTGCTCGGAATTTATGACTTGCATGTGCCTGTGTTTTATATATATGTATCGCTTCTGCTCACTCAGTCTTCTAGAGACTGACCCTCTCCCTCCCCAATCTTTTAGTGCGCAGGTTTGGCGTTGGAGTTTCGAGTTAGGCGGAGTTGTGTTGAGTCTTTGAGTCGGTCAGGTTAACTTAGAAGAGTCTCTGCACTCGCATATGTATTTGAATTGTATATGATTCGACTTTGTAAGATTATGAATTTGAATCGTTATGTATTTGTTAATGAATTGTCTTGCCGGGCTTTGTTATGATTTAAAAAGAGGTCTGAGGAGCCCAAGTCTGCTTGTGGTTCGTGTGTTTAATTTCTGCAGACCCGTGGCCAATGCATGTGTTTGGATTTTAGTTTTCCGCTGCATTATGTTTTGTTAGTTGGTTATATTTACAGGGTCTACGTTCCGCCTAGATTAGGAGGTTTGTTTTGTTTGTCTCCCATTCGCTATGGTTTGATACAGGTGCGAACTTCCCATTTCGTTACTCTTGTTGCACCATAGTGCGGGGGATGTGGTGCCTCACGTGCGGGGTGCTACAAATAATTACCTATAATTATTCTCAATTCAAAAGATAATGAATTGATCTACATATGGATCCGAATTAGGATAAATATTTGTATTTGAATAATTAATTGTTGTATGCCAAACTGGATCATGATTGATATAAGTTTCAATTTAAAGGTTTGATTGAATCAATTGCTCATTAATTATTAATTAACTATGAAATAGATATTATGTGCTCATGACTGCTGTATATGATTATATATCAATTGGCGATAAAATACCAACTGAAACATTTTACGTAACTGTTAATTTAAATTGATATAAAGTTCACTGTATATATAATAAAATGATTGGCTAGATTATTTATTAATTTAACGTTTAATGTATTTATAAGATAATGTGGGTTAATTTAGTGGCAGATGATGTATTCTCATTTTTGATATTTTAAATATTATCTACATAATACTAATTGTATGATTATCAATTTATTTTGGGAATTCATTGATTGAATCGTATAGTTACCTGATTATGTTATAAATGGGTGTCAATTCGGGTGGGTCGTGTTGAGGTGGGGGTATTACATGAAAATTCTCAAACCGAACCCGACTCGACCCGACCCGAATTTGAACCCGAAAATCCCAACCCGAACCCAATCCGATCGGGTTCGAGTTGGGCTCGGGTCACCCAATAACCCGACTCGACTTGACCCGATTTCTTTTTTCCTTTTTTTTTTTTGAATTTTTTTAAATTCTAATTTATGTTTAAAGTGTTTTAAAACTTGATAAAAATATATAAAAATATATAGTTTGGAAGGTTTGACATAATTGCAATTAATATAAGATAAAAAAAATTAATACATAAATATTATTAAGTTCTAATTCTAGGTATAATTATAGCTAAGTTCTATATCAACTCTATTTAAATTCCTATTTATATAAATTCAATAAAATTCAATCAATAAGGTAAATATGTACAAAATAAAAATTAGATACATAAACATTATTTATATTATTCTCAATTAATAAATTAATTATTATTTTTGAACTACTTGTCAAATCTTGATCTATTGATTAGTTTGTGCGGTTATAGACCTTCCAGGTTGATACATACAAGAGAAACTCTTGACCGGTCTCATGATGTGATGTGGAAAAAAATGATCGTGTGTATAACTTGGGGACCATAACCCTATATATATGAGACGACTAACCCTAGGTTAACCTTAATCCTAATTGGGCCCATCGTCAAATTAGAAATTATATTGATATCTACACATGCAGAACTATACTTTTAATTTAATCTTTATAGCCCAAACAAAATTAAATCACTTTAATATTCTGGATCAAATCTTAATGATAGATATAATACATCCAATTATTATTAAAACCTTACAAATATATCTTGTTTATTTGCCTGAGAAATAAATAGAAAATATTCTTATAATTGTTTTCAACCATATTTTGTTATAGAAGTAAAATGTTGTCTTTAATTAACTGATCTTTTCCAACCATACCTTAGTAAATGTCGTCCTTTCCCGTAGATGTTATGAGGACCCATCCAATAGTATGCACCTTGATAGCTACAGTATGCTTACATTGAATTGTTAAAGAAAAGCCCAATCATGACGAGACAATATTACACTAACCTTTAATTTAAGCATCTTCCTTTATTTATTCAATCGAATTGCCTATTGTCTTTGTTTAATATTTTTATTTATCCAATGAATTGAATTCCTAACGATGGAATATAATTTGTGACTTTTATTTTAACTTTTAGAAAGATTGTGTAGGTTTTACATCTAATTATAATATGTTTTTCACGTTGAAAATTTTATTTAATTATCCTTATACTAAATAATATCGACTCCAATATACTTGTTAAATATCATCAATTTATATGTTGCTGTAGCATTTTGATAAATTTTTGTTGAATAAATTGTTTGAGAACCAAAATAGAAAAAGAAAAGTTTGTCAAAAATATTAGAATTTCTAAATTAGTACCCTACAATTCTCGCACACGGCACATGTAACCATGGGTCGTTTGGAGCCGCCTCCACCGTCGTCTCTCCGTTATTCTTCACATTCCATTATTTCCTTTTCATTTTTTTCTGCAGAAAAAGGTATTAACGGCTCCCTTATTTTCCTTTCTTCCTCCTTTATTTTTTCTTTCCGACAAGTTAAAATGATTTCAGCCTAAAAACACGTAGTTTACTTTGGATTATTAGGTTGAGGAGCCTAATTTACACACCATAATAAATTGTTTATTTTGTTTGGGGTGCACCCGTGGGAAAACCTATAGCCCGTCAGATAAGGACGAGTGGGCTAGAGAAATGAGCCCAACAAGCCGCTTTTGTGTCATGTCATTCTTGAACAAAATGGTTCAAATAGGGTCATGTAAATTTGGAAGAGTTGGTGTGATGGAGTAGTCACATTTACTCCTAAATTTTGTTTCTATTACTAAAAAAAATTAGAAAAAAAAGGTTATTGACCAAAACTTGGGCATACCTACCAAATTATCACTGATTTTGGGTTTAAACTAGTTTTATTAGGCCTCCCCTAAAAGATAAACATTGTGGACATTATAAATTAGTAATCAACCCATAGGCACAATGTAAACAATTGCTTTTATTTTCTTTTTTTTTTCCCCATGATTTGGACCAAATTTGTCAATTTTTATAAGCCAAAATCATTAGGTTCAAATATAGCAAAGTAAACTACTTCTAATATACGAACAACCATAATTTTGGAGGAAAAATTAATTGCATTGATCCCAAAATTCTCTCTAGCAAATTCTCCCTGCTCTCTCTCCTCACGCTCACGGCCATGAGTGGTGCGACCCTGCCGCCACAGCCGCATGCGGTTTGGTAGCCTGTTCCCCTTACTCTACCGCTGCCCTTTCAATGCATGCAAGTTTTCCTTGACCTTATCCTCGCGTTGATATGTCAGTAAAAGCTCTTTCACCTTTGGCTTGTTCGAGACATACACCATTACACAACTTTCGAACGCATCTTTTGCTTCCAGATAAATTTTCTTGGCAACTGTAGTCTTCCCTATACCTCCTTGCCCAACAACCGATATTATTCTACATTGCTCGTCTTTGCTGAGCATTTCTTTTTAAGTATTTGCAAAGTTCTTTGACGATCAAAAACCTTGGAATCACGTGTCTGCAGAAACAGCTTTCTGCTCTCCCAGACTTCCATATCATCATTAGCTCCTATGTTAGCATCTTGTGCAATGCCACATCTGTCCAAGGAGTCTTTAACCTTTGCTGCTCTCTCCTTGATTCTTTCGATTTCCAAGGCAAAACTATTGGTTGTCGCACCATAACAAAGAATACAAGAAGCATGCTTCACAAAGTGAAAGGGCCCTTTATTTTTGTGGCGCTCCAATTCCGGAAGATAAGTATCCAGAATATCTTCGGCATTGTGGGCAAGATCACGGATTTGCATTATCAAAGTTCAGCCACTTGATGATTCCTAGCCTTTTTGAATTCAGCATCCTTCAAGTAGGACTGCAGGGTCCTCATCTGCATTTCGAGCGTCCTGATGTTGTCCTGCATATGGTAAAGGCCACTTCCCATTTGGAGTAGTTGATCCGCGGCCATCTCTAGAGCTTTGCCAATGACTGCTTGAACTATAGCTTCTGCCATTTGAGTGTCGTCTTCTACAAGTGTTTGGAGTTTTGATCAAATTTCTAAGAGTAGACAAAAAGTGTAGATCTAGATAGCTAAATGTGAAAAGAGAACAATATTTTTGTATCAAAATTGTAAGTGAATAATCAATAAATTCCAATTGGGTATTTGAAGCTTAAGACCCTTAGAAAATTTATTGTAAAATTGCAATAATTGTCAAATAACTTACACCTTTTGGAACTTCTATCCTTTTCGATATGACATTTTCATTTTATTTTATTATTTTATTGAATTTATTATTTGACAGGTACTATGGGTGTTATTTTCCGATTAGCACATTATAATAACTAATAATTTGATTGATATATTCCTTTTGTTCACTCCGTCGTCACGCGGATCCAACTATAAGATCCTATGGATGCATTAAATTTAGCTTTGATGGACCAACTTTAGAGATAGCATAGACGACTATAGCAATAGAATGATTGCAAGAAATTCAAACAGACAAATGGATTAAAAAACACAGATTCAGACCTTCGATCCAGTTATTCAAGAAGGTAAGAAACTAAGTTGACGGATACTCTTATTCCACATAGCTCTTTCTCCTTTATACATCATAGACATGGTAACTAAGTGACCTATCTCATATGGCCCAAAGGATCTCATCCATACATACAAAGGTACCTTAGAACTCAAGATTATGCCGAGTTTTGCTCTAAAGATTGACGTTATTATTGACTATAAATACTCCGCAACTCAAATTGCGGAAAATGTAACTTTTACACACTATATATATTTGTGCTTGCTTAGTCTTATTCATCCCCATAATTAAAATAGTCCACATGTTTTTAATTTATTTTAAATTCATCCTTCAAGTTATTTTTTCACCACAATTTTAGGTCAAAATTTATAAATAGACTAAAATACCAATAAACTAAAATTTATCGATTTAAGTATAAAGATAACCGACTTGCATTTTTCTCAAACTATAAAAGAAATAAGAAAGCGTAAATTATTTAGTTTAATGGTTATTAACTCCATTACATCCCAAAATTATAAAAATATTAATATATAAATTAAAGTTATCCACAAATATTAAGATATATATATATATATATATATATATATATCAAATTAAAATAAAATGTTAAAATCTGACGTGGTTTTCATCTTTATACTTAAATAGATAAATTTTAGTTTAAAGGTATTTTCATCTATTTATAAATTTTGTTCAAAAATTGTAGTGAAAAAATAATTTAAAGGATGAGATTAAAAACATGAAAACTATTTTACAATTTATATTGAAAACGTAAGGACGAATATAAAATTTCGAAAGAAATTCAAGCTTTTCTCACTTTGCGCATTTCAATTTCTTTAAATTAATTATACCAACACCCCAATATTTTTGGATCTTGTGTATTTCGG
The DNA here is from genome assembly GCA_037501455.1 of Lantana camara. Classification (NCBI taxonomy): domain Eukaryota; kingdom Viridiplantae; phylum Streptophyta; class Magnoliopsida; order Lamiales; family Verbenaceae; genus Lantana; species Lantana camara. The sequence continues at coordinate 13,823,495 of CM074859.1, forward strand.
TGTCAAACCATTGTGTGAAAGGAGTTTGAAACTCTTTCCTAAGTGCATAGAGCATATATACGAGCATTACGAGGGGTCTGGTTTACATTTTTGCTCACACTTTTCTTTCAGAATATTTTGTAAAATTATCAACACGGAATAAAAAGAATATTTCAAGAGTTTTTGGTAAAAGTGTAAAATTCTGACTATCAATTTAATATTTTAAATATTGAATCATTTGAGCAAAACAGTCCCCTAGCTACCAGAGTGCGAAAGACCCAAAAGCCCAAGTTAATTTTTTCTTTCTTTAGACATTTAGCCCTTGAAAAATGTGGAAGGTTTATTTTGTCAGCCAGATTTTGGATTGATTCTAAATTTCTAATATTGTTGTAACTTGTAAGTATCAGAAGAACGCCAACAAGTGACTTAACTTTAATAGTTTGGGTTGCATTATATGACCTTTTTACTCAAACCCCACCCGCCAATAGGATCGTGAAGTTATTAAGGAGGCCTCCTGTATATGACTATGGGATTGCCTTATATGACCTTGTTTGTATTAACAGATATTGTAACAAATTTAATATTTTTTACCTTGTATAAAGGTATATTAAGACATGTTAATTATTTGTTTGAAAGTTGATTTTTTATAAGCTAATTAACATAGATTGATTTAAGTTGATTTTTCATAATAATATTCGTTATATTCAAATACAATCTTATATATGTTTCCTACTATTACAGTATTATATTAATTAAAATCATATAAAAATCTTTCTTACATTTCCTAATACAACCACGCAAAATTTGTATTAATATTTCAGCTATTAACTTACATTACATCGGACTGACTACTAGCTCATATAGCCCGTACAGAATTATAACAGAAAACAAATATATTGGTACGTAGTACTATTTGGATCAATGGCACATATTTACTATGGTTAAGAACAAAGATAAATTAAGTTACTAGGGTACAAAGATAAATTTAGTTGTGGATTCTTGGATTTGTGCACATATATTTGTGTAAGAACTAAGAACTGAAGATTCCACCTTTCCCTCCCCAAATTATTTGGTTGTAGGATTTTGGTACTTACGAGTTACGTGGGATTGTAAAAGTTAGGTACTCACTCCATTGACATCAGAAAAGGAATATTGCATGCACAAACAGGTTGTGGACCTTTATATGAGAAGTTTTAATTGCCGAAATACACAATATATTTATATCGGTTCATAATCTATAATGTACGAATATGAGAATACAAATATGCGGATACAAAAATGACAAGACACGAGCATAGCTAAAAGAGAAGTATTAAGTTATGTATTTCACATTTTTTATCTAAAAATTTTATTTTGGAGGAGGTAGAGTATAATTCTATATGAGCTTACTCTAAATTTTAATATTTATATCACTTAGGGACGGAATCAGGATTAACAATGGGGGAGGGAGGGAGGGAGGGAAAAATTTATAATATAAAAGATATAAATAATATTTATTTTTAAAAATGTTGAAGTCGTAATTTTTTTAAAAATAAAATAATAAAATATCTAATTAAAGGGGGAGCAAAAATCTTAAATTAAGATGACAAAAATAAAAAATTTCAATATATTTTAGAGAAAATAAAAAATTTTCAAAATCTCGGGAGGGGGGAGGGGGACCCCCGGGGCATAAATCCGAGGCACGAAAGAGACGATAAATTAAAGCACCTAACCAGAGGGTCACAAATCTTACCTTGGGTCGTTGATCGGACGATTGGATCTCCCAAACCCGAGCTCAAGGCTTGATGGCCAAAATGGGGAAAAATGCTTCTCTTCCTCTCTTCCTTGTTGCTGCTGATCGATCAAGTGAGGAGGGAAAAAGCTTGGCCCTTTTTAGGGCGGGGCAAACGGGTCGGTTAAAACGGGTAGGGTCAACGATATCCGGTCCAAACGGATCGGATTTAAAATGGTAAGGCTATCAAATGGCTTTAGAAAATAAATGGTTAATTCATTGAATCCGAATCATCGAAACGAACTCAACGATAGGGTCGGAATTCGAATTCGAATTCCCGAGCTCAAATAGCCATGAAGGCTCAAACGTCCTAATTATAATTAGGTCCCTAAATTGCAAATATTGGACAATTGAGTCCAAGACATTTAATTAAATTCTAAAGCACACGTAATTAAAATAAATCTCACATTGACACGTAAGCAAGCTAAATCACATAATTCACAAAATTACTGAATTAAACTCTCTCGTGACACCGTACCTGGAATGCCGAAGAGACGGGGCGTCACAAATAAAATGTTGTCGCGTTAATATCCATGATCCAACCAAGATGCACCACATGGACTCTTGATCCAGCTAGGCGTCATCTTGAGCCCTAGCTGAGCCTACAAACATAACAAATAACAGAAGAAAGTCATTTCCTCTGTATTTTTCAGCCCTCACGGCTCGATATCCCCTACAAATATAAATTATGAAGGATTGTTTAGTAACGGTACATCATATGGATAGTTGACCAAGTTAATAAAGATTACGAATATTTTGAATGTAAGAAATTACGTTGAAATAATAATATTTTTTTATTTTCACACGCAACAAGAAGTGTGGAGGAGTTACTAGTATAATATTATGAAAAGAATTTAATATGAACAGTGGTCAGTGGGTAATTAAAAATTTAATATGTATTATTAATCTACACCTCTTATTGGTTGAAAGACTAAAAAGGAAGATTCCCCATACAAATCTATTTTTGCTAATAAGGCAGCAAGAATAAAGGGGGAAAAATGTCCATTTTTACAAACGGGAGATACTAAATTCCATAAAATATCATAATTCAATGGGGGAAAGTGACATTTCCCAAAAATATAAAAAACCCTGGAAAACAAAGCAGAGTAAAAAGTGGAGGATCTTCATTCTCAATTCCTCATGGCTTCCTTGCAATTGCAGGCTAAACGGCAAAGTCATGGATCTTGACTGCTTCAAGCATAAAGATGTTCGCAGTTAAAAACACAAAAGAAACACGTGAACACGCCCGAAATGGGGCTAAATGTAATTTCAGAAACTGGGGTCCCGAGCGGCATTAAAATAAAGGGCAGAGAGAGAGAGAGAGAGAGAGAGGCATCGCCATCAAAGCGGCCATCAGAGGACCAAAGCCTAAAAACAAGGTACTACCAACAACTGCAAACACCACTCTCTCTCTTACTATCTCCACCTAGCTTTTTCAGCACCGTCTCATCAGCAAAATCTCATCTTTTCTCTCTACAAATTAAATCTGATCAGGTCTCTCTCTCTCTCTCTCTTCCCATAAGTCTATGTCTGTCAAACCATTATGTATATCAGTATATGTATGTATGTCTGTGTATATATATATATGTATATATCCTAATTTCGTGTTCTCAGGAGGTATAAAGAAAGGAAGAAAGAAGCAGCATAGAACTCCACGCAGCCTTCCCACAATCAAAAAAACAAAGGAAGAGTCCACGCCAAAACACTCTCTCTCTATCTCTCTCTCTCCAATGGCCCAGCTGGACCAAGATTTATGTGGAAGAAAAACCAAAAAACAATGGAAAGGAAGACAGAGAGGGTTCTAGAGAGAGAGTGAGATGGGGGGTGAGATGTCTAATGTCGTCCAATTTCCTCCAAATTTAACCAAAAACCCACCTCACACGCACACACACAACACCAAAAAGGCAGATAAATTAGCTCTGCTTGCCACAAATGCCCTTCTGCAACCCCCAAAAGATCCCATCTTCATCATCAACTTCACTGTCTTTCGTAACAACTATGTGGTGTTTTTATTTTTCTTTATTTCTGCCCGAATTATGTGGGCTTTTTCGGCCTTTGCCTTGGTCAGAGTTTCTTCACAGAGAAAACAGGAAAGCAAAGAAAGAACCTTCACACCTCACCTCTCTATTTCCTCTCTCTTTCTCTCTCTCTCCCTCTATTTTCTGTTCTCTCTCTATCTACTATATCTTTTCTTTCTCCACATACAACCCCCCTTTCTTTATTGCCTGGCCAGCTCTAATTTCATATTCATCTGTATTGCCTTGTACCCATTTTCTTGTTTTCCTCCGTGTTTCACAGCTAGCCCTAATATTTACACATATTGATCTTAAATCGTCCCATCATCTTTAAGATCACAACCACTGGTAAAGAGGGCTTCTTTTGGTTTTGTGATCCGATGTCTAAGAAGAGTAAAGGGGTAGTTTTTGGTCAGACGACGCCGTATGGTGTTGGGGCATATGAGGATGCTAAGGCCAGGATGAAGTATCAAACCCTTATGCAGGACTATGAGGAGTTGCAAAAGGTAACCTTTTTCGTGGTGGGTTTTTGTTTTTGTTTTTGTTTTTTTTGGAGATCTGATGCTTTATTTGATTGTTTGGTTCTAGGGTTTGGTATTAAATGTATGAATTTCTCAAATTTTAGGTTTTGGGTGTGTTTACTGTGTTGTTTCAATGATTTTCTTTGGAGAGAATTTATGTTTTTCTGTTTTCTGATTGGTCTTCTCTGTTTCTTCCCTGGGATTTGTTGAAGGATTTTCGTTCTTGTGTGTTCAATCAATATATTGGCCGGTTGATGTTGTTTCCTGAAAATATCGCCTCAAGTTGTTCTTGTGATTAATTGAGCTTTTGATGATCTGATGATTGCTTGTTACCTTATAGAATTACTTTCTTTTCTAAGTTGATCTCTGAGTGGTAGATTCTTGAGAACTTTTGTTGGGATTTTCCTGTGTTAGATCTATATGATACCGCGCGAGCAATCGAATTGCTGCTATCTTAATGCATTAAAGCAGCTATGTTGTCATCTAAGTTATGAAAAATAAGATTTTTCGGCTGCCCAGCAATTATCTGGAGTGTAATTTAAGGTTTTACCATCATGTAGGAAGCTGATGATATGAGAAGCAAATTGGAGGCGGCTAAACAGAGGAAGCTAATGCTTGCTGCTGAAGTTCGGTATGCATTTTTGTTTTATTCGTTAAACCAATGAATCTTAACAGCACCCCCAATTAATTTACTTCAAATCTTTCTAAATTTTAATATGAACTCATTAGTTACGATATGTGTTTCAAAGTGTTGGTTCATCACCTCGAGTTTCTCAAGTATTTTTGCATTTTTCCTGTTCGTTTCTTGCATGGGCATGAATTCAAGTCATGTATAAGTCCACTGCACATCGTTTGGAGCCCAATCAAATTGGGATGGTTTGAAGTATAATTGCACATTAATTTTTGGTTTTTCTAATGGTTCGGCTCTCATTGTGATCCTCAGGTTTCTGCGAAGAAGGCATAAGTACCTTGTGCAATCGAAGAACACGAGTTCATCACAAGAACTAAATTCAATACAGAGACCCAAATCCCTTAAACAAACCAAAATAAAGAAAGAGCAGCTTCTCAGTAGAAATGGAGCAAATCAGCAGAGATCATCACCTCTACTGTTGGAATCGAACCCAAAGAAAAAACATCATATTGCTAAACAAGTTGCTTTGCCTGATTCTTCCCCAGTAATCAATCAGGGCCGTAAGAAAATACCACGACATAGTTTGACTCCAATTTCTACTCCTACTGATTTGAACCACAAAGGAAGAATACATATCAGCAAAGAAGCTCTGAGTACTACCTCAAATCTTGGTATGAACCAGAAGGACAGAATGTGTGGCTCAAATGATGAGGCTTTAAGGAATCCAATAGCTTCCTTTGATTTGAACCAGGATAGTAATAATGTTAGGAGGAAAGAATCTTCTTTGCCGAGTCGGGCTCCAATCTTTGACTTAAATGAAATCTCGGTAAGTATTTATCTATTAAGCTACAGTAACAGTGCCGCCCCCATTAATTCTATTTAAATATCCCCCATCGGTTTTAAAATTTCACATACCTCCCTTGTAACTTATTTTACTTCATTGTATTGGTTGTTGCTCATAGTTAAGATGTGTTACTAAATCAAATTTTGATTCATTTCCAACTTGCTATCAGCGGATTCCTGGTAAAATTTAATTGATTAAATCTCTTTTAGCAGAAGGGGGTAACATCATGTAATTCTGAAACTCATAGGGGAGTAATTATACATATTTAAGGAGGAGATCCATTTAAACGACCCTATATTCCTCATGAAGCTTCCATTTACGAAGATTTTCATTTTCAGCTGTTTGATTACTATCTTTATATTGAAAAATAGATGGGGGAGGAGGAGGATTTCCAGAGTAGTTTTGAAGCAATGGGATTGGAGGACTCGAAGAAAAGTTTGATTAGAGGTATAAACGAAGATCAGCAAAACGATTTGAAGTTGGCAGTTTGTCGAAATGCTGGTGAAGGTCCATCCCGTGTTGGGAAAAGGAAAATTTCATGGCAGGACCCTGTTGCATTGAGAGTTTGAGGTTTCTTGGTGTCAACTGAAGAAGGGAAGGACCAAGATGATCTCAATCTTTAGGTTTGTGCATTTTTCTTATGAAATAGAGGACTAGCTAGTTTTTCTCTCTTATTGTTGGTACTATAGAGGTAAGGGAATGAATTATCAATATTAGAAAAGAACAATTAGATGTGGTGAGTAAAGTATCTATTATATAGTTTATGATTCTGGAGTTAATGGTTAGAATTAGTTGTTTCTTTTTTTCTTTTGCCTTTGGAACTACTAGAAGTTCTATGTGCAGAGAAAATTAGAATAGGTGAAATTTGGATGAATATGAGAGGTTAATTTGAAAAGCTCACTGAAAATGTGATGGTTTTGTTTAATTGTGTACCTGATAGAGATGGTGATAGCGGGGATACTAGAACAGAGATGAGTTATAGGGGATGGATGTGTAATTTTTGTAAGATAAGGTGTTTGTGTAATACGTATAATGGGGCAAAAGATCTCTGTCATGGAAAAGCCAACTATTTTTATACTTAAGTGTTGGTATACTTGCCAACAGGGTTGATCCAAGTAGTTAAAGGGTTCTTCCTCAGGGTTCAAATCTTTCTAATCATTCGGGTGTGTATTATATAAAAAAATAGGTGTTACTATACCTAGTGAAATTCATTATATATGTTCAAATAAAAAATATAAAAGAACAAAAATACTTTCTTGAAAACATAGAAGGTTAAAAATTGAAGGGTTCTCAATTGTTTCAAGTGTTGGGTCAGGTTTTCGGGTGTTGGGTGTGTTTTCACTATTCGATGTTCTAGGGTATTGGGTTAGGTTTCGAGTTAAGGGTCTTTGCTACCTGCAAAAATTGCCTGCAATTCAAATTCTTGGGTATTGGATTATTCTGATCGCCGAGAAAACCATAGATCACCAAAGAAAGAGAACAGGAGACGTCCTGCGAGAAGGACCTTGCCGAGAAAGTTTTTGGATTCCCTATTCAGAACAAAACCCAAAATCTATCTTCGGTAACAAGTATCCGACCCAAAACCCGTTATAAAATAAATTTCCGATCCCATAAGGGTTCGGTAATACCTGTACATGGCCGGAATGCCCACCCCTACATTTGACAAGGCCTCGGAAATGAAAGAGTTTTCAGATAGGAGCAGAAAGTGACAAGAAACAAACACATGGAGTCATATCTATAGCATAGCATTGCAGTCATATATCAAGGCCAATCAAACATGTTTCGGAATCGTGGAACCATACAATCCACTCAAACTACGTTTATTATTGAACTAGTCAGGCTCGTGAAAGCAGTCGCATTAGGTGCACTTCTCTTATCATTGCAAAAGCAGTTCAACAACATTCTGCAGCACCTTTTTTCCACGTGAAAGTGGACAAGGCAGTGATGCTGATTGCTATTTGTTAATATTGACTGGAGAAAAGTTTCGGTACTTTGCTGCCCGGGCGACTATTGGACCGGTAAATTTGATTTAGATTGTGTGCACGCGTGCAGAGTAAGGATTTTAATTGAATGACGGTGATTGGTAACAAAATTAAAATTTTAGTAATCTTTCATAGGGAGTCAAAACTGTTGGGGCAACTGCCTCTGTATTCTTTTCCAAAATTTATAGCAATGTCCCTTTGTTAGCCTGATTGGAGTTATGAAGACTAGCTATCTTATGAGCAAATGGTAAATGGGAGATCAAAATACGACTTTTTTTTCACTCTACCACTATGATCGGGCGAGAGAGCGAAAGAGGGTGAACAGGGTGAAGGACTCGCTCGAAGGAAGTGGGTGATAAGCTGTTAATCTGGAAGGAAATATAGATGTAATTTGCAGTACTGCAATATAACTTCATGGTTGTGCTTGTACTGGTGATAAGCTGTTAATCTGGAAGGAAATATGGATGTGGTTGTGCCTGTATTATACCGGTCATTTAATTTGTTCATTCTCTCGTTACACTAGTTTGACCGAGCTAGACTTGAACTATAATTACCCGTATATGAGATTTAAATTTACCCTATACAAGGATACGTTTGAAGTACCAAATAGTTGCGCATTGAGAAGTTAGTTCTTGTAAATGGAAAATTCTCGTGCAATCAATTTAGGTTCCATAAAATGATTGACACTATTGGCCTATTTGGGCGAAAGGGATAATTAGCAATACACCTTCAAGTTCCATTAAATTTAAAAAATAAAAATTATTATAACTCGGGATGATTTTTGTAGCCCAATTAAAAGTTAATTTTCATAATTTCTCAACTATTAAAATTCTTTTTCGTATTAAGATTAAAATTTGAAATTATTTGTAAAAATCCCTTGAAAAATTAAGTGTCACTATATAACAATATTTTTATCCATGGGGTCCATAAACACTAGACAGGTACAAGAATTTTTACCTTATCAGACACTTAAAAGATCAACGTTCTCTCATTTTCGAATTTCGTATTTAGACTCCGCAATTTCTCCAAACATTCATTCCTTCCCGGTAGGCAAGGGAAGACAATTTCTTCCGAGTTCCAACATACAAACAAGAAAGAGTATTTTATTCTTGTTGTGTAATTAATAAAAAATTAAAAAAAAAATAAAGTAAATTTGCTATTATAATTAATTGGGTTCGATCGAACAAAAGTTGGATTAGATTTTTTCGCAAGGGGGTCATTGCATAGAATCTAATGAACAAAACATCATTGAATTTGAGAATGGTCAAATACAAACGTTTCCACAATCATGCTACAAATATTACATTCTAACATTCCTCGGTGTGTTTTTTAAAAAAAAAAAAAACATTCCTCAGAGCTCCATGGAGCAATATCCGTTAGCTATGGCCTATGGTTAAACAAGATAAATTAGCATAATACAAATGATACACCCTATTTCAAAAAATAAAATAAAAATAAAAATGATACACCCAATTATGTGACATCCAGTTATAAAACAGACTCTATTCCAAAAATAAAAATAAAAATAAAAATAAACTTGGGATAACTATGATCCACCCCTGAGATATGGTGAAATTATAAATTCTCATTTGAGAAATTACGAATACACCCTGATCTATTCTCTCTCACGTTAAATTTGACTGAATGCGTAATTTTACCATGTTACCACTTATATGCTGAAATTCAGAGGGTATATTTAATAAATAGGTCAAATGTAAGGGAGTTAATGTAAACATTGAAATTCTTAGGGACTTATGTAAGTATTTAAGTTTGGTACCTATTTAGTATTTTTTTTATTTTTATTTTGCGAAGAATATTATTTAATGATATTTTTATGATGAACTAGTTTGATATTTAGAGAGTAAACCTTAAAGGTGTTTGTAATTTCTCAAACTTGAGAGAGAATCCGTAATTTTGCCATACCTCAAGGTTGTAAATATCCGTTAAAATATCCCTTTCTTAATTAGTTAAATGTTTGGGAGGGAAGAAAACAAATAGATAATAATCAGATTAAACAGAATTAGCATTGAATTTAATTAGATTTAGAATTAGACTTACATTTGGATTGGGATTATAGTCAAGTTCCTAACGTATCCTTAATTACCCATTTCCTAGTTCAATAAGTATTCTTAACAATTTTAATTAGATTTAGAATTAGACACACATTTGGATTGGGATTATAGTCAAGTTCTTAACGGATCCTTACCCATTTCCTAGTTCAATAAGTATTCTTAACAATTTTAATAATTCATAATATATATTACTTTACTCTCAAGTCTCAACTAAAAACCCTATCATTCTAAAACCCAAAACAGTGAGATAGTTCACTTAACACAGAGAGATCACTGAGAGTCTGAGAGAATTCACTTAACACAGAGATCACTGAAAGAGTTCACATAGATACATTCAACTTTGACGACGACGATGATGATGAATATTCCTCCAGGCTATCGTTTCAATCCTTCCGACCAAGTATTGATCAAAGATTACCTCTTCAAGAAGGCCACGGGTATGCTATCATCACTTTTCGATTTCATCCTTGAAAAGAATCTCTACGGCCAGAATGCAGAACCATGGAACGTCTTCAACAATCTTGATTATCTTTGGGATACTTGTTTCTCGGGACCGAAGGAATCCAACAACTACGTCAAGAAATCTACGTATGTTTTCACCAAGTTGTCTAAGGTTAACGGAAAAAAACGCATTGCAAGAACGGCGGGATGCGGGTCGTGGCATGGGGAGACCGCCGGGAAAAAGATATACGACCGATCCACCGGACAAGAAATCGGCTCCATGAAAATGTTTACTTTTCGGCACAACAAAGCAGTTTCGGGAGATGATGATGATCACTGGATTATGCACGAGTACTCTCTTTCCGGAGTTTCTTCGACATGTGGTTTGAAATACGAGGATTGTGTTATTTGTAAGATTACGAGATGTTTGTCCAAGGAAAAATACGATCGCGAGGAAAAACAGAGATTTTCGGGCATGCACGTGAATAATATTATGAAGGATTATTTGTTGTCCCGGAAGAAAAGAGCACGGGAAGAAGAAGTAATCGAACTAGAAGATGAAGGGAGTCCTGATTGCAAGAAGCCGTGTGTAGAACAATCGATTTCGGAATGTGATGAGATGTTTGCAGCAGAATTGGAACAGAATCTATTATCAGCCGAGTTGGAAAGCCCTTTCGACTCTGTTATTCGTCCAGTTGATGAGAAGTTTGCAGCAGAATTGGAGCAGAATCTATCAGCAGACGAGTTGGAAGATGATACGTTTGCAGCAGAATTGGAGCAGAATCTAATAGCAGACGAGTTGGAAAGCCCTTTCGGCTCTCTTATTCGTCCAGATGATGAGAAGTTTGCAGCAGAATTGGAGCAGAATCTGTTAGCAGCCGAGTGGGATGATGATGAGACATTTGCAGCAGAATTGGAAGAAAATCTAATGGCAGCCGATATAGAACATGATTTCACTCTCAAGAACCTCGACCAGGGATTGCTGGGAATGAAGAATGCATCATTCAGAGAATCACTCCAGCCGATGTGCTCAAGTCATGAATTATCACAAGTTGGGACATGGACGGCGTTGCTTGGAGTTTAGCAGTGGATGAATTGGTGGCAGGAACGAGAAATTTACTCGTTACAATGTGTTCTTTACTGTTATTTTGTTGCAAAATGCAAAGAGAATTGGGATTTCAGGAAGAGAGATGACATGTAAAATTGTGTTTTTCCAATGTAAAACAGAAGATGGCAGTACCCAGGATGATTCATAGCTGATGTTTTGAATGTTGCAGTAATGAGAGAATGAATATCTTTGAAAGAAACTTGGATGATGTTATAGCTGTTTAAATATTGTTTATGGAGCATGTGTTTGTTGAGACATTGTCTGCATATAACTATCCTGATATTGGTGCATGTTACAGAATCATCTGCTGCAAAAACAACTTCCATCCTCGTAGCAAAGCGGCCATATGCCCGTAATCTAATCTGCTACAGTGCTACTAAATGTAAACTGACCAGGAACTAATCCTGCAATAATCATACCGACAAATAACTTGATTGCATCTCTCGGAGAACCCAACTGAGTAATCCTTGTGATTATCAAAGTTCAAGAAACAGAGTTCTTCTCAGGCATTTCATCGAACACTTTCTTTGCTGACACCAAATTGCCATACCCCTTCTTTAACGTATCAATCAGCGCACACCCCACGGAAACGCTAGACTCAAAGTACCCAGTCTTCATATAAAACCCAAAATCATCAGTCCAGTTCTCGCATATTCTCGATTCCAATTTCCATCGCGCTCGAATTGCCTTCAAGAAGCAAAATTTCATTCGGCCATCTCCCAAACTCCACCATTTCAATAAACCCCATATTTTTTCTTTCCTTTATTGTGTTGCATTTCTATCTCCATGTTTGTGCATTACAAAAGAGAACTGATGTGTGATGAAAAAATTGATGATCCATTATGAGAAATTCGTTTGTTTAACTCGAATGCATTCTTTTTTTCCAGCTTATGTTCTTATTTAGAAATTACTTTTGATTTTCGCAGAAACTTGAGTCTAATATTAAATGAAAAATTATAGACAACAAACCCAAAAAAAATAGTCATAATTACAAACAGTCCCTGAAATATAGCGAAAATATAGATTCCTCCTGAAATTTGAAAAATTACGAATATCATTATGAGATTTACATTCTCTCTGACAAATTGCCCTAACCGTTAATAACGGTGTTAAATTTTGATTACGTCAGTAAAATTATTTGTAAAAATTTCGATACTACCCTTAGAGGGTAAATTGTAACAATATTGAAAATATAATGACATATTTATATAATATTAGTTAAATTTGTATTTTTTTAATTTAAGAAAATATAATTTAATATAATATTATATTTTATCTATAAGTATAAATTGAAATAGATATTTCATGCATATTTTATTTCATACCTTATGTTTATGTTTTAGTATTATGTATATTTTTTATAAGTTTATTTAAACTTATTTGTTTGAGAATAAAAAATTTATTCTCTATAATAGAAAATTATAACAAACACACCAACAGTAATCAATGCATTAAAAAATTCACATAAATATCCATTAGAGTTATTAAAACAAATATTTCAAGTGTTGGTGATCCCTAATGTATCTATCTTTACGTACAAAGAATAATATCTCAATATAAACATACATGCCGAATATAAAAAATATATATATTAGTGTCAATTCTTTTCATTTATATTTTTATTTTTTGTTGTAAGTGAAAATTTTTCTAGATACTTAAAAATCAACGTTCTCTCTATTTTCATTTGTTGTATTTACTCAAATCCTCTGACCACTTGGGGTGCTGGTGTTAAAAAATAAAAAAAATAAAAAAAAGATTCTCTTGTTTTTACTCCACAATTTCTCCAGCATACGTTCCTTCCAGGTAGGCAAATCACTGTGTAGAATCCAAAGAACAAATTCATCATTGAATTAGAGAATGGTCAAATACAACCATGCTACAAATATTATTCAAACATTCCTCAGAGTTCCATGGAACAATACCCGTTACCTATGTTTACACAAGATAAATTAGCATAATATAAAGGGCAAATTACATTCAACTACCCTGAGGTTTATCCTAATTACGAATCAGTCCCTCTTTTTTCATTTATTACATATCAACCCCTAAAAACACTGTTTCAATTACATTTTAACCCCTAAAGAGGGACTGATTTGTAATTGAAACAGTGTTTTTAGGGGTTGATATGTAATAAATGAAAAAAGAGGGACTGATTCGTAATTAGAGCAAACCTCAGAGTAGTTGGATGTAATTTTCCCTAATATAAATGTAACATTCAGTTATCAAACGGACTCAACCACCTCAACTCAAGAAACAGTAAGCTCATCGTGAATCTGGGTCGGATTCATTTGAAGGCTCGGGGTCTTCTGCCTCAGCTTCAGCCACAGCCTCGGACCTAGCTTCGTCAGTGGCTTCATGAACATCTTTTGCAGTTGTGTGTTACTGTACCTAGTGAAATTCATTATATATGTACAAATAAAAATATAAAATACTTTCTTGAAAACGTTGAAGGTTAAAAATTGAAGGGTTCTCAATCGTTTTTAAGTGTCAGGGTCAGGTTTTCGGGTTTTGGGTGGGTTTTCGCTATTCGATATTCTAGGGTATTGGGTTGGGTTTCGAGTTAAGGGTCTTTGCTACCTGCAACTCAAAATTGTTGAATATTGGATTGTTCTGGGCGCCTAGAAAACCATAGATCACCAAAGAAAGAAAACAAGAGAAGTCCTGCAAGAACCGCAAGAAAGTTTTTGAATTCTCTATTCAGAACAAAACCCAAAATCTATGTTCGGTTACAGGTCCCCGACCCAAAACCCATTGTAAAATAAATTTGCGATGCTGGAAGGGTCCGGTAATAACTGTACCCGACCGGAACGCCCACCCCTACATTTGACAAGGCCTTGGAAATGAAAGAGTTTTCAGATAGGAGCAGAAAGTGACAAGAAACAAACACATGGAGTCATATCTATAGGATAGCATTGCAGTCATATATCAAGGCCCATCAAACATTTTTCGGAATCGTGGAAAGATACGATCCACTCAAACTACATTTATTATTGAACTAGTCAGGCTCATGAAAGCAGTCGCATTAGGAGCACTCAAGTTTGGTGCACTTCTCTTATCCTTGCAAAAGCAGTTCAACGACATTCTGCAGCACCTTTTTTCCACGTGAAAGTGGACAAGGCAGTGGTGCTGACTGCTATTTGTTAATACTGACTGGAGAAAAGTTTCGGTACTTTGCTGCCCGGGCGACTATTGGACCGGTAAATTTGATTAAGATTGTGTGCACGCGTGCGGAGTTAGGATTTTAATTGAATGATGGTGGTTTGTAACAAAATTAAAATTTTAGTGTAATCTTTCATGGGGAGTCAAAACTGTTGGGGCAACTGCCTCTCTATTCTTTTCCAAAATTTATAGCAATGTCCCTTTTTTAGCCTGATCGGAGTTATGAAGACTAGCTATCTAATGAGCAAACGGTACATGCATGGGAGATCAAAATACGACCTTTTTTTCACTCTATCAGCGAAAGAGGGTGAGCGGGGTGAAGGTGATAAGCTGTTAATCTGGAAGGAAATATGGATGTCATGTGCAGTACTGCAATATAACTTCATGGTTGTGCTTGTACTGGTGATAAGCTGTCAATCTGGAAGGAAATATGGATGTGGATGTGGTTGTGCTTGTATTACACCGGTCATTTGATTTGTTCATTCTCTTGTTACATTAGTTTGATCGAGCTAGACTTGAACTATAATTACCCGTATATGAGATTTAAATTTACCGCTATACAAGGATAAGTTTTAAGTACCGAATAGTTGCGCATTGAGAAGTTAGTTCTTGTAAATGGAAAATTCTCATGCAATCAATTTAGGTTCCATAAAATGATTGACACTATTGGCCTATTTGGGCGAAAGGATAATTAGCAATACACCTTCAAGTTCCATTAAATTTAAAAAATAAAAATTATTATAACTCGGGATGATTTTTGTAGCCCAATTAAAAGTTAATTTTCATAATTTCTCAACTATTAAAATTCTTTTTCGTATTAAGATTAAATTTTCAAATTATTTGTAAAAATCCCTTGAAAAATTAAGTGTCACTATATAACAATATTTTTATCCATCGGTCCATAAACACTAGAGCGGTACAAGAAATTTCCCCTTATCAGACACTTAAAAGATTAACGTTCTCTCATTTTCGAATTTCGTATTTAGACTCCGCAATTTCTCCAACATTCATTCCTTCCCGGTAGGCAAGAGAAGACAATTTCTTCCAAGTTCCGACATACAAACAAGAGAGAGTATTTTATACTTATTGTGCAATTGATAAAAAATTAAAAAAATAAATAAAGTAAACTTGTTATTATAATTGATTGAGTTCGATCGAACAAAAGTTGGATTAGATTTTTTCGCAAAGGGGGTCATTACATAGAATCTAATGAACAAAACATCATTGAATTAGAGAATGGTCAAATACAAACGTTTCCACAATCATGCTACAAATATTACATTCTAACATTCCTCATGTGTTCAAAAAAAAAAAAAAAAAAAAAACATTCCTCAGAGCTCCATGGAGCAATATCCGTTAGCTATGTTTAAACAAGATAAATTAGCATAATACAAATGATACACCCTATTTCAAAAAATAAAATAAAAATAAAAATGATACACCCAATTATGTGACATTCAGTTATAAAACAGACTCTATTCTCAAAAAAATTAAAAAAAAATTGGGATAATTATGAACTACCCCTGAGATATGGCGAAATTATAAATTCTGGTTTGAGAAATTACGAATACACCCTGATCTATTCTCTCTCCCGTTAAATTTCACTGAATGCGTAATTTTACCATGTTACCACTTATATGCTGAAATTCAGAGGGTATATTTAATAAAGATGTCAAATGTAAGGGAGTTAATGGAAATATTGAAATTCTTAGGGACTGATGTAAGTATTTAAGTTTTGTACCTATTTAGTATTTTTTTATTTTATTTTGCAAAGAATGTTGTTTAATGATATTTTTATGATGAACTAGTTTCATATTTAGAGTAAACGTCCTTAAGGGTGTTTGTAATTTCTCAAACTTGGGAGATAATCTATAATTTTGCCATAACTCAGGGTTGTAAATATCCGTTAAAATATCCCTTTCTTAATTAGTTAAATGTTTGGGAGGGAAGAAAACAAATAGATAATATTAGCATTGAATTTAATTAGATTTAGAATTAGACCTACATTTGGATTGGGATTATAGTCAAGTTCCTCACGTATCCTTACCCATTTCCTAGTTCAATAAGTATTCTTAACAATTTTAATTAGATTTAGAATTAGACACACATTTGGATTGGGATTATAGTCAAGTTCTTAACGGATCCTTACTCATTTCCTAGTTCAATAAGTATTATTAACAATTTTAATTAGATTTAGAATTAGACACACATTTGGATTGGGATTATAGTCAAGTTCTTAACGGATTCATAATATATATTACTTTACTCTCAAGTCTCAACTAAAAACCCTATCATTCTAAAACCCAAAACAGTGAGATAGTTCACTTAACACAGAGAGATCACTGAGAGTCTGAGAGAATTCACTTAACACAGAGATCACTGAAAGAGTTCACATAGATACATTCAACTTTGACGACGACGATGATGATGAATATTCCTCCAGGCTATCGTTTCAATCCTTCCGACCAAGTATTGATCAAAGATTACCTCTTCAAGAAGGCCACGGGTATGCTATCATCACTTTTCGATTTCATCCTTGAAAAGAATCTCTACGGCCAGAATGCAGAACCATGGAACGTCTTCAACAATCTTGATTATCTTTGGGATACTTGTTTCTCGGGACCGAAGGAATCCAACAACTACGTCAAGAAATCTACGTATGTTTTCACCAAGTTGTCTAAGGTTAACGGAAAAAAACGCATTGCAAGAACGGCGGGATGCGGGTCGTGGCATGGGGAGACCGCCGGGAAAAAGATATACGACCGATCCACCGGACAAGAAATCGGCTCCATGAAAATGTTTACTTTTCGGCACAACAAAGCAGTTTCGGGAGATGATGATGATCACTGGATTATGCACGAGTACTCTCTTTCCGGAGTTTCTTCGACATGTGGTTTGAAATACGAGGATTGTGTTATTTGTAAGATTACGAGATGTTTGTCCAAGGAAAAATACGATCGCGAGGAAAAACAGAGATTTTCGGGCATGCACGTGAATAATATTATGAAGGATTATTTGTTGTCCCGGAAGAAAAGAGCACGGGAAGAAGAAGTAATCGAACTAGAAGATGAAGGGAGTCCTGATTGCAAGAAGCCGTGTGTAGAACAATCGATTTCGGAATGTGATGAGATGTTTGCAGCAGAATTGGAACAGAATCTATTATCAGCCGAGTTGGAAAGCCCTTTCGACTCTGTTATTCGTCCAGTTGATGAGAAGTTTGCAGCAGAATTGGAGCAGAATCTATCAGCAGACGAGTTGGAAGATGATACGTTTGCAGCAGAATTGGAGCAGAATCTAATAGCAGACGAGTTGGAAAGCCCTTTCGGCTCTCTTATTCGTCCAGATGATGAGAAGTTTGCAGCAGAATTGGAGCAGAATCTGTTAGCAGCCGAGTGGGATGATGATGAGACATTTGCAGCAGAATTGGAAGAAAATCTAATGGCAGCCGATATAGAACATGATTTCACTCTCAAGAACCTCGACCAGGGATTGCTGGGAATGAAGAATGCATCATTCAGAGAATCACTCCAGCCGATGTGCTCAAGTCATGAATTATCACAAGTTGGGACATGGACGGCGTTGCTTGGAGTTTAGCAGTGGATGAATTGGTGGCAGGAACGAGAAATTTACTCGTTACAATGTGTTCTTTACTGTTATTTTGTTGCAAAATGCAAAGAGAATTGGGATTTCAGGAAGAGAGATGACATGTAAAATTGTGTTTTTCCAATGTAAAACAGAAGATGGCAGTACCCAGGATGATTCATAGCTGATGTTTTGAATGTTGCAGTAATGAGAGAATGAATATCTTTGAAAGAAACTTGGATGATGTTATAGCTGTTTAAATATTGTTTATGGAGCATGTGTTTGTTGAGACATTGTCTGCATATAACTATCCTGATATTGGTGCATGTTACAGAATCATCTGCTGCAAAAACAACTTCCATCCTCGTAGCAAAGCGGCCATATGCCCGTAATCTAATCTGCTACAGTGCTACTAAATGTAAACTGACCAGGAACTAATCCTGCAATAATCATACCGACAAATAACTTGATTGCATCTCTCGGAGAACCCAACTGAGTAATCCTTGTGATTATCAAAGTTCAAGAAACAGAGTTCTTCTCAGGCATTTCATCGAACACTTTCTTTGCTGACACCAAATTGCCATACCCCTTCTTTAACGTATCAATCAGCGCACACCCCACGGAAACGCTAGACTCAAAGTACCCAGTCTTCATATAAAACCCAAAATCATCAGTCCAGTTCTCGCATATTCTCGATTCCAATTTCCATCGCGCTCGAATTGCCTTCAAGAAGCAAAATTTCATTCGGCCATCTCCCAAACTCCACCATTTCAATAAACCCCATATTTTTTCTTTCCTTTATTGTGTTGCATTTCTATCTCCATGTTTGTGCATTACAAAAGAGAACTGATGTGTGATGAAAAAATTGATGATCCATTATGAGAAATTCGTTTGTTTAACTCGAATGCATTCTTTTTTTCCAGCTTATGTTCTTATTTAGAAATTACTTTTGATTTTCGCAGAAACTTGAGTCTAATATTAAATGAAAAATTATAGACAACAAACCCAAAAAAAATAGTCATAATTACAAACAGTCCCTGAAATATAGCGAAAATATAGATTCCTCCTGAAATTTGAAAAATTACGAATATCATTATGAGATTTACATTCTCTCTGACAAATTGCCCTAACCGTTAATAACGGTGTTAAATTTTGATTACGTCAGTAAAATTATTTGTAAAAATTTCGATACTACCCTTAGAGGGTAAATTGTAACAATATTGAAAATATAATGACATATTTATATAATATTAGTTAAATTTGTATTTTTTTAATTTAAGAAAATATAATTTAATATAATATTATATTTTATCTATAAGTATAAATTGAAATAGATATTTCATGCATATTTTATTTCATACCTTATGTTTATGTTTTAGTATTATGTATATTTTTTATAAGTTTATTTAAACTTATTTGTTTGAGAATAAAAAATTTATTCTCTATAATAGAAAATTATAACAAACACACCAACAGTAATCAATGCATTAAAAAATTCACATAAATATCCATTAGAGTTATTAAAACAAATATTTCAAGTGTTGGTGATCCCTAATGTATCTATCTTTACGTACAAAGAATAATATCTCAATATAAACATACATGCCGAATATAAAAAATATATATATTAGTGTCAATTCTTTTCATTTATATTTTTATTTTTTGTTGTAAGTGAAAATTTTTCTAGATACTTAAAAATCAACGTTCTCTCTATTTTCATTTGTTGTATTTACTCAAATCCTCTGACCACTTGGGGTGCTGGTGTTAAAAAATAAAAAAAATAAAAAAAAGATTCTCTTGTTTTTACTCCACAATTTCTCCAGCATACGTTCCTTCCAGGTAGGCAAATCACTGTGTAGAATCCAAAGAACAAATTCATCATTGAATTAGAGAATGGTCAAATACAACCATGCTACAAATATTATTCAAACATTCCTCAGAGTTCCATGGAACAATACCCGTTACCTATGTTTACACAAGATAAATTAGCATAATATAAAGGGCAAATTACATTCAACTACCCTGAGGTTTATCCTAATTACGAATCAGTCCCTCTTTTTTCATTTATTACATATCAACCCCTAAAAACACTGTTTCAATTACATTTTAACCCCTAAAGAGGGACTGATTTGTAATTGAAACAGTGTTTTTAGGGGTTGATATGTAATAAATGAAAAAAGAGGGACTGATTCGTAATTAGAGCAAACCTCAGAGTAGTTGGATGTAATTTTCCCTAATATAAATGTAACATTCAGTTATCAAACGGACTCAACCACCTCAACTCAAGAAACAGTAAGCTCATCGTGAATCTGGGTCGGATTCATTTGAAGGCTCGGGGTCTTCTGCCTCAGCTTCAGCCACAGCCTCGGACCTAGCTTCGTCAGTGGCTTCATGAACATCTTTTGCAGTTGTGTGTTACTGTACCTAGTGAAATTCATTATATATGTACAAATAAAAATATAAAATACTTTCTTGAAAACGTTGAAGGTTAAAAATTGAAGGGTTCTCAATCGTTTTTAAGTGTCAGGGTCAGGTTTTCGGGTTTTGGGTGGGTTTTCGCTATTCGATATTCTAGGGTATTGGGTTGGGTTTCGAGTTAAGGGTCTTTGCTACCTGCAACTCAAAATTGTTGAATATTGGATTGTTCTGGGCGCCTAGAAAACCATAGATCACCAAAGAAAGAAAACAAGAGAAGTCCTGCAAGAACCGCAAGAAAGTTTTTGAATTCTCTATTCAGAACAAAACCCAAAATCTATGTTCGGTTACAGGTCCCCGACCCAAAACCCATTGTAAAATAAATTTGCGATGCTGGAAGGGTCCGGTAATAACTGTACCCGACCGGAACGCCCACCCCTACATTTGACAAGGCCTTGGAAATGAAAGAGTTTTCAGATAGGAGCAGAAAGTGACAAGAAACAAACACATGGAGTCATATCTATAGGATAGCATTGCAGTCATATATCAAGGCCCATCAAACATTTTTCGGAATCGTGGAAAGATACGATCCACTCAAACTACATTTATTATTGAACTAGTCAGGCTCATGAAAGCAGTCGCATTAGGAGCACTCAAGTTTGGTGCACTTCTCTTATCCTTGCAAAAGCAGTTCAACGACATTCTGCAGCACCTTTTTTCCACGTGAAAGTGGACAAGGCAGTGGTGCTGACTGCTATTTGTTAATACTGACTGGAGAAAAGTTTCGGTACTTTGCTGCCCGGGCGACTATTGGACCGGTAAATTTGATTAAGATTGTGTGCACGCGTGCGGAGTTAGGATTTTAATTGAATGATGGTGGTTTGTAACAAAATTAAAATTTTAGTGTAATCTTTCATGGGGAGTCAAAACTGTTGGGGCAACTGCCTCTCTATTCTTTTCCAAAATTTATAGCAATGTCCCTTTTTTAGCCTGATCGGAGTTATGAAGACTAGCTATCTAATGAGCAAACGGTACATGCATGGGAGATCAAAATACGACCTTTTTTTCACTCTATCAGCGAAAGAGGGTGAGCGGGGTGAAGGTGATAAGCTGTTAATCTGGAAGGAAATATGGATGTCATGTGCAGTACTGCAATATAACTTCATGGTTGTGCTTGTACTGGTGATAAGCTGTCAATCTGGAAGGAAATATGGATGTGGATGTGGTTGTGCTTGTATTACACCGGTCATTTGATTTGTTCATTCTCTTGTTACATTAGTTTGATCGAGCTAGACTTGAACTATAATTACCCGTATATGAGATTTAAATTTACCGCTATACAAGGATAAGTTTTAAGTACCGAATAGTTGCGCATTGAGAAGTTAGTTCTTGTAAATGGAAAATTCTCATGCAATCAATTTAGGTTCCATAAAATGATTGACACTATTGGCCTATTTGGGCGAAAGGATAATTAGCAATACACCTTCAAGTTCCATTAAATTTAAAAAATAAAAATTATTATAACTCGGGATGATTTTTGTAGCCCAATTAAAAGTTAATTTTCATAATTTCTCAACTATTAAAATTCTTTTTCGTATTAAGATTAAATTTTCAAATTATTTGTAAAAATCCCTTGAAAAATTAAGTGTCACTATATAACAATATTTTTATCCATCGGTCCATAAACACTAGAGCGGTACAAGAAATTTCCCCTTATCAGACACTTAAAAGATTAACGTTCTCTCATTTTCGAATTTCGTATTTAGACTCCGCAATTTCTCCAACATTCATTCCTTCCCGGTAGGCAAGAGAAGACAATTTCTTCCAAGTTCCGACATACAAACAAGAGAGAGTATTTTATACTTATTGTGCAATTGATAAAAAATTAAAAAAATAAATAAAGTAAACTTGTTATTATAATTGATTGAGTTCGATCGAACAAAAGTTGGATTAGATTTTTTCGCAAAGGGGGTCATTACATAGAATCTAATGAACAAAACATCATTGAATTAGAGAATGGTCAAATACAAACGTTTCCACAATCATGCTACAAATATTACATTCTAACATTCCTCATGTGTTCAAAAAAAAAAAAAAAAAAAAAACATTCCTCAGAGCTCCATGGAGCAATATCCGTTAGCTATGTTTAAACAAGATAAATTAGCATAATACAAATGATACACCCTATTTCAAAAAATAAAATAAAAATAAAAATGATACACCCAATTATGTGACATTCAGTTATAAAACAGACTCTATTCTCAAAAAAATTAAAAAAAAATTGGGATAATTATGAACTACCCCTGAGATATGGCGAAATTATAAATTCTGGTTTGAGAAATTACGAATACACCCTGATCTATTCTCTCTCCCGTTAAATTTCACTGAATGCGTAATTTTACCATGTTACCACTTATATGCTGAAATTCAGAGGGTATATTTAATAAAGATGTCAAATGTAAGGGAGTTAATGGAAATATTGAAATTCTTAGGGACTGATGTAAGTATTTAAGTTTTGTACCTATTTAGTATTTTTTTATTTTATTTTGCAAAGAATGTTGTTTAATGATATTTTTATGATGAACTAGTTTCATATTTAGAGTAAACGTCCTTAAGGGTGTTTGTAATTTCTCAAACTTGGGAGATAATCTATAATTTTGCCATAACTCAGGGTTGTAAATATCCGTTAAAATATCCCTTTCTTAATTAGTTAAATGTTTGGGAGGGAAGAAAACAAATAGATAATATTAGCATTGAATTTAATTAGATTTAGAATTAGACCTACATTTGGATTGGGATTATAGTCAAGTTCCTCACGTATCCTTACCCATTTCCTAGTTCAATAAGTATTCTTAACAATTTTAATTAGATTTAGAATTAGACACACATTTGGATTGGGATTATAGTCAAGTTCTTAACGGATCCTTA
The DNA here is from genome assembly GCA_037501455.1 of Lantana camara. Lineage (NCBI taxonomy): Eukaryota > Viridiplantae > Streptophyta > Magnoliopsida > Lamiales > Verbenaceae > Lantana > Lantana camara. Next base: position 13,846,943 of record CM074859.1, read on the forward strand.
CTCATTTCCTAGTTCAATAAGTATTATTAACAATTTTAATTAGATTTAGAATTAGACACACATTTGGATTGGGATTATAGTCAAGTTCTTAACGGATTCATAATATATATTACTTTACTCTCAAGTCTCAACTAAAAACCCTATCATTCTAAAACCCAAAACAGTGAGATAGTTCACTTAACACAGAGAGATCACTGAGAGTCTGAGAGAGTTCACTTAACACAGAGATCACTGAAAGAGTTCACATAGATACATTCAACTTCGACGACGACGATGATGATGAATATTCCTCCAGGCTATCGTTTCAATCCTTCCGACCAAGTATTGATCAAAGATTACCTCTTCAAGAAGGCCACGGGTATGCTATCATCACTTTTCGATTTCATCCTTGAAAAGAATCTCTACGGCCAGAATGCAGAACCATGGAACGTCTTCTACAATCTTGATTATCTTTGGGATACTTGTTTCTCGGGAACGAAGGAATCCAACAACTACGTCAAGAAATCTACGTATGTTTTCAACAAGTTGTCTAAGGTTAACGGAAAAAAACGCATTGCAAGAATGGCGGGATGCGGGTCCTGGCATGGGGAGACCACCGGGAAAAAGATATACGACCGATCCACCGGACAAGAAATCGGCTCCATGAAAATGTTTACTTTTCGGCACAACAAAGCAGTTTCGGGAGATGATGATGATCACTGGATTATGCACGAGTACTCTCTTTCCGGAGTTTCTTCGACATGTGGTTTGAAATACGAGGATTGTGTTATTTGTAAGATTACGAGATGTTTGTCCAAGCAAAAATACGATCGCGAGGAAAAACAGAGATTTTCGGGCATGCACGTGAATAACATTACGAAGGATTATTTGTTGTCGGGGAAGAAAAGAGCACGGGAAGAAGAAGTAATCGGACTAGAATATGAAGGGCGTCATGATTGCAAGAAGCCGTGCATAGAACAATCGAGTTCGGAATGTGATGAGATGTTTGCAGCCGAGTTGGAAAGCCCTCTCGACTCTGTTATTCGTCCAGATGATGAGAAGTTTGCAGCAGAATTGGAGCAGAATCTATCAGCAGACGAGTTGGAAGATGACGAGACGTTTGCAGCAGAATTGGAGCAGAATCTAATAGCAGTCGAGTTGGAAAGCCCTTTCGGCTCTGTTATTCGTCCAGATGATGAGAAGTTTGCAGCAGAATTAGAGCAGAATCTGTTAGCAGCCGAGTTCGATGATGATGAGACATTTGCAGCAGAATTGGAAGAAAATATAATGGCAGCCGATATGGAACATGATTTCACTCTCAAAAACCTCGACGAGGGACTGCTGGGAATGAAGAATGCATCATTCAGAGAATCACTCCAGCCGATGTGCTCAAGTCATGAATTATCACAAGTTGGGACATGGACGGCGTTGCTTGGAGTTTAGCAGTGGATGAATTGGCGGCAGGAACGAGAAATTTACTCATTACAATGTGTTCTTTACTGTTATTTTGTTGCAAAATGCAAAGAGAATATTTGGGATTTCAGGAAGAGAGATGACATGTAAAATTGTGTTTTTCCAATGTAAAACAGAAGATGGCAGTACCCAGGATGATTCATAGCTGATGTTTTGAATGTTGCAGTAATGAGAGAATGAATATCTTTGAGAGAAACTTGGATGATGTTATAGCTGTTTAAATATTGTTTATGGAGCATATTACCACTTGTACAACCCCTTAGCTCATGAAATAAAGAAATAAGTGTTAGTTATAGAATTACAGCTGTGTAAATTACTTTGGGTTGAGGATTTACCTCCCAGGACACGTGTAGACTTTACATTGGCTACACTGATGTATATATACCTGTATATACCTAAGTATACGATTAGAATAATGAATATACAGTTTTCTTCCTTCAAGTTTTCCCCAATTCTCTCTCTGATTTCCAGTACTTTCATGGTATCAGTTGTTCATTGATTCCGCTTCGCGTCTTCAATCTTCTGGTTTTTGATCATCGATTTTGCTTTGCTTATTCAATATTCTGGGTTTTCTTTTTCTCTCTGTTCATGGTGACGGCCGATGAAATTGTCGCCACTGAATCTCGTCTCACGGCTTCCAGCCCTCTGTTTCTTCACGCTAATGAGAGCCCAGGGCTTCTAATTGTTTCTCCACCTTTGGATGGTGCCAATTATCACACTTGGGCTGATGAAGATGGCTTTTCTCTCCAAGAACAAATTCGCATTCGTTTCCGGTGACATTCCGATGCCTTCATCCACTGATCCTCTGTTTCCGGTATGGTTTCGCTGCAACACGATGGTGCTTTCTTGGATTTCAAAGGTCGTCTCACCGTCAATTGGGCAATCCATTCTTTGGATGGATAAAGCAGCTGATGTCTGGGCTGATCTACGTGATCGATTTTCTCATGGCAACGCGTTTTGTATCGCTGAATTGCAAGAAGAAATTCACGCTGTGACGCAAGGCGATAGCTCTGTTTCAGATTACTTCACAAGGCTTAAGATCCTCTGGGATGAGTTTTACAACTTTCTGTAAGCATAACTTTAACAATTCATAGAAAACTTTATTATGAAGTTAACGCAGCGGAATTTAGGAATCGAAATTCCTCCAGCCATTGCTCTTAATTTTGCCGATTGAAAGACCACGAACTTCAAGCCCTCTTTTCCTCTCGAATTCTTCTAGCCCTTCCAAGTAGAATTCTTCTTCTTCTAGTCCTTCTTTACTCCGTAAGGTTCTTCTAAGCACCGACCCTCACAACCTGATGGATTGGTTCTGTATGTGTATTTTGTGCTTAGGGACCTTAGGGATTCTGTAATCTTTTATATAAGTAACTCCATCAGTTACGTATTAACTTAAGCGGTTTTTTCTCTCAATGGTTATCTCCCGATAGTTCTAGAATAGTGGGAGTTGTGGGGTTAGTGGGTTCTTTAATTACGTCATAAATAAGGAGATAATTATAATATTAACAAATAAATATTATCCTAATGCAATTAGGAATCCCAACGAACCACAAACTGCTAACATTCTCCCACTTGGTCTGTAAACCCACATTTACCCAAACTTTAGAAAACATAATACACGAATCATGGAGATAGTTCCCCTTATGGACGAGTAGTATCTTCCATGTATTACAATGCATTATGGTTTCAACTTTACCGCATAATCTTTATGAATAAACCCTATGTTTAGTCGAGGTCCAACTGTATTGATATTTCTCAAAACAACATAAATGTGCACATATCCATAAAACATGAGAAATATCCATAAATTCAGAGTTTCACAACATTCGTCCAATAACGAAACTTTACATATGAGAAACAAGTCCCATACTACCCACATGATCCTTAAATTTATATGGTGGCATGCCTTTAGTCAAAGGATCAGCTAACATCAATTCAGTGCTAATGTGTTCAATGACCACTTCTTTATTCTTGACACGTTCCCTTATGGCTAGATACTTGGTGTCGATATGCTTACTTCGACTACCACTTCTATTATTCTTAGCCATGAAAACAGCAGCTGAATTGTCACAATGAATCTTTATTGACCTGGAAATTGAATCCACAATTCCAAGCTCAGAAATGAAACTCTTTAACCACAATCCTTGTGAGGTAGCCTCAAAACATGAAACGAGCTCAGCCTCCATAGTGGAAGTAGCAATTAGGGTCTGTTTTGCACTCCTCCATGATACAGCTCCACCGGCAAGCATAAAAATGTATCCTGATGTTGACCTACGAGAGTCAACGCAGCCAGCAAAGTCTGAATCGGAGTACCCAATCACCTCCAGATTGTCTGATCGTTTATATGTAAGCATGTAATCCTTAGTCCCTTGAAGATACCTCAAGGCTTTCTTTGCAGCTTTCCAGTGGTCAATACCTGGGTTACTCTGATATCTCCCTAACATTCCTACTGCAAATGCAATATCAGGTCTTGTACAAACCTGAGTATACATCAAGCTTCCAACAACAAAAGCATAAGGAATGTTTTTCATTTCTTCACTCTCAAGATCGTTCTTCGGGCACTGATTCAAATTGAATCTGTCACCCTTCACTATGGGAGCTATACTTGATGAACAATTCTTCATCCGAAATCTTTCTAAAATTTTGTTGATATAAGCTTCTTGAGATAAACCTAAAATTCCCTTATGTCTATCTCGATGGATCTTAATGCCAATGACATAAGATGCCTCGCCCATGTCCTTCATCTCAAAATTTTTAGAAAGGAATTGTTTTACTTCATATAGCATCCCCTTATCATTGGTAGCAATATCATCCACATATAGGATAAGGAAACAAATTTTACTCCCACTAACCTTACGGTATATACATTCATCCTTTATGTTCTCAACAAAACCAAATGAAGAGATAACATCATGAAATTTTAAATACCATTATCGGGAGGCTTGTTTCAATCCATATATGGACTTTTTCAACTTACACACCAATTGCTCACCATCACTAGAGGAGAATCCTTCAGGTTGTTTCATGTAAACCTCTTCCTCTAGATCACCATTCAGGAACACCGTTTTCACATCCATTTGTTGCAATTCAAGGTCGAATTGGGCTACTAATGCTAATATAATACGTAAGGAATCTTTCTTAGAAACAGGACTAAATGTCTTTGAGTAATCGATTCCTTCTCTTTGAGTGAACCCCTTCGCAACAAGTCTAGCCTTATATCTCTCAATGTTGCCTAATGAATCCCTCTTGGTTTTAAACACCCATTTACAACTAACGGGTTTTACACCGTCAGGTAACTTGACAAGATCCCAGACTTCATTACATTTCATAGAGTTCATCTCATCCTTCATAACATTGTACCATAATTCTGACTCATTACAACTCATAGCTTGTGAAAAGGACTCGGGACAATCAGATTCTTGTAAATACACAACATAGTCACTAGGAAATGTTGATTTCCTTTCTCTAGTAGATCGCCTTAAGGCTTGACCAACATTCTCACTAGGATCATGTTGCTCTTCCTGTTGTTCAATGACTTGTGGAGTTTCTTGAACAATTTGATCTACTTGAGTATTTTCAGCAATATGTGGATCTTCATTATGTTGTTCTTCAACACCCAGTTGCACTTGAGGGGCATTGTGAATAACAACTAATCGATTACTTGAAGTAAAAGGTTGAACCCTTACAGAAATAAAATCCTGCAATTGATCACTCCCACTGATCAAGTCATTCTCAAGAAATTTTGCATTTCTTGATTCCACAAATCTAGTGCTATGAGATGGACAATAAAACTTGTATCCTTTAGGCCTTTCGGCATATCCAACGAAATACCCACTAATGGTCCTTGGATCAAGTTTCTTTTCTTGAGGATTATAAACTCTCACTTCAGATGGGCATCCCCATACTCGTGTATGTCTTAAGCTCGGTTTCCAACCTTTGAATAACTCAAAAGGTGTTTTAGAAACAGCCTTAGTTGGAACTCGATTCAATACATACACTGCCGTTTTGAGAGCTTCAATCCATAAAGACTTAGGTAGCTTAGAACCACTAAGCATACTACGCACCATGTCCATTAAAGTTCGGTTTCTTCTTTCTGCTACACCATTTTGGTCTGGAGAACCAGGTATAGTGTATTGGGCAACAATCCCATTTTCTTGAAGTAACTTCGCAAATGGACCTTGAGGTTGTCCATCTTCAGTGTATCTACCATAGTACTCACCACCTCTATCAGACCTCACTATCTTTATTTGCTTACTGCATTGCTTCTCTACTTCAGCCTTATAAACCTTAAAGGCTTCTAACGCTTCACTTTTGTGGTGAAGCATGTAGAGGTGCATATATCGTGAGTAGTCATCAATGAAGGTGATAAAGTATTTCTGACCATATGCATCCATATCTGGACAACATATATCCGTAATCCGTATGTATGATTTCTAATATGGTTGTACTTCTTTTGGCACCTTTCTTTGACTTGTTAGTCTGCTTGCCCTTAATGCAGTCGATACAAGTATCAAGATCAGTAAAGTCTAAAGTACTAAGTACCCCATCATTTACTAATCTCTTAATTCGATCAATGGAGATATGTCCCAATCTCCGGTGCCATAAAACAGAAGAATTTTCATTTGTAACACATCTCTTAATACTAGCTTGAACATGCATAACATTATGAGTGGTATCATTTTGCAAATCAAGGGAATAAAGACCATCACATAACATTCCTTGTCCAACAATTTCAGATTCATAAGACAAATTAAAACAAGAGTTTGAAAAATTAAAGGAATATCCCAAAGGGACAAGTCTTGAAACTGAAATTAAATTTCTAGAAAAACTAGGAATGTAAAAAGTCTTTTCGAAAGTCAAAACAAAACCACTCTTAAGAACTAAATTGCATGTTCCAATAGCTTCCACATGTGACTGCATCTTGTTTCCCGAATAGATGCATCGTTCACTTCCCACTGGTTTTCGCAGGTTGGTTAATCCCTGCAAGGAATTTGAGACATGGATCGTAGAACTAGAATCAATACACCATGTGTTACAATTAACATCAACCATATTTGCTTTATACGTGACAAATGAGGTTAAATTACCTTTATTCTCAAGCCATTTCTTATACTTGGTGCAATCCTTCTTTATGTGTCCCTTCTTTTTACAGAAGAAACACTTGGATTCCTTCTTGATATCAGCATTAGGAAGTAATTTTTCCTTCGCCTTATACTTGGCATGAGAAGTCCTCTTTCCTTGGGTGGTCACCAATGCACTCTCTCCCATTTCCATAACCAATCGTCCCTCCTCTTGAACACACATGGCCATAAGTTCATTAATTGACCATTTTTCCTTATGTGTGTTGTAAGAGATCTTAAATGGGCCGTACTGATTAGGAAGGGTGTTCAGTATGTAGTGCACAAGGAAAGTTTCAGACATATCAACCTCAAGATTCTTCAATTGAGCTGCTATATCCCTCATCTTATTGATGTGGTCACGCACACCTTTAACTCCGGTGAGCCTTAAGTTTGAGAATTTCATTATCAAGGTGCTGGCAAGTGCCTTATCTGAAGTCTCAAACTGTTCATCCAGTGCCCTCAGTAATGCCCGGACATCGTCATGCTTTTCCACAGAACCACGAATACCAGCAGGAACTTTAGTCTTTATGAACATGACACTGAGTCGGTTAGACCGCTCCCACTGTTCATAAAGATTCTTTTCTGCTTGAGTGCTGGTTTCAGTGATATGTGGTTTATCTTTCCGAATATCATAATCAATGTCCATACACCCTAAATGGAGGAGAACCTCATCCTTCCATATCTTATAATTCTCACCATTCAATTCAGGGATTTCAACATTAAAATCAGAGACACCAACAGGTTTTCTAACTGCAAAATCATATAAATTCATGCTTAATAACTAAATTGAGGCAAGTAAACTAACTATGATTTACCAATGCAAACCATAAATAAATGAATCAAGTGACATAAAAATTGCCTGTGGGCTAAATTTTTTATTCGATAAGATTCATTACTTGATGATAGAATTATTGAAAAACTTTATATAATTTCTATCCGTTGATAAAATTATTAAACTCAATTTCACAACCCTGTGGGTAATTGTAAAAGGGCATTTAATATTTTATCCTAATAACATAATGAAGTACCATATTTGATCCCTAAAAACAAATTTTATTCGATTAAAGATGTTGTGGCTAATCTTTAATAAAATAAAATTCAATTGATTGCTGAAAAATCATTAACTTAAAATATGCACAAATATTGGACATTTTAAAATACCATATGTGGTTTTACTTTATCACATAATTAAATTTAATTAGAGTTGATGTGGCTAATCTCCAATTAAATAAAATTATATGAACCACTAAAATAATGTCTAATGCATATTATTAATGATCAATGTTAAACTTTATGGGATCATTTACTTTAGTCAGTGTACTTCTAATACGTGATTATTTAAAACCTTATATAATCACATTTTGAATGTAACATACCAAATGTATATTACGGTAAAATAAAATTTTCTCGTACGCAGCAACAGAACCTCAATTGCATACCCAAATATGCTAAATAATAAATCTCCTTAGGCATACGCATGACATCATAATGCAAGGAAATAGCCGCATACAATTATGATTGTCCAAGTAACAGGCCTTCTAATTCATAACCATGATTTTGAGCAGTGAATCACTCACGTATTCCAACAAAATCCTCAATTGTATGCATATGCAAACAACAGATTTCCAAATAAATGAATTTCCAAAAGCATATGTCATCAGTCACCATCATTCTAGATGTAAAAGGACTTAGATTTGCATATATATTGCAAACAGCTTACGTATGCCACAGAGAATTGTTTTTCACAAAATTCTCCTTATAATCTTTAGCCACTTATTATGTGAAGAACCAATCAACCAATTAATGCACAAAATAGGAATTGTAAAGGCACAAGTCAGTGATTGTTTCTCGGCCAAAGTGTCGTCTCCAACAAAAATCGGCAAACACATAAATTGTATTGCGCCACCAATTAATCAGGCAATAAGATTCATCCGTGAACAAATAGATAGATATGTATAAATCATACTTCGGCATATACATTAATTCACGGATTTTAAAACTCAGGCAAAACGTAATTAGCAAGGCAGAGATATATGGTATGCTCTGATACCACATGTAAGCATAACTTTAACAATTCATAGAAAACTTTATTATGAATTTAACGCAGCGGAATTTAGGAATCGAAATACCTCCAGCCATTGCTCTCAATTTTGCCAATTGAAAGACCACGAACTTCAAGCCCTCCTTTCCTCTCGAATTCTTCTAGCCCTTCCAAGTAGAATTCTTCTTCTTCTAGTCCTTCTTTACTCCGTAAGGTTCTTCTAAGCACCGACCCTCACAACCTGATGGATTGGTTCTGTATGTGTATTTTGTGCTTAGGGACCTTAGGGATTCTGTAATCTTTTATATACGTAACTCCATCAGTTACGTATTAACTTAAGCGGTTTTTTCTCTCAATGGTTATCTCCCGATAGTTCTAGAATAGTGGGAGTTGTGGGGTTAGTGGGTTCTTTAATTACATCATAAATAGTGGAGATAATTATAATATTAACAAATAAATATTATCCTAATGTAGTTAGGAATCCCAACGGACCACAAACTGCTAACACTTTCGCCCTTTGCCATCTTGTACCTGTACTCCGTCGTGTTCCTGTGGTTCCCTTGATAAATTCAAGGCACATCAGCAACAAGATTGCGTTATTCGATTCCTCAATGGCTTGTGTGACAAATTTTCTGGTGTTCGCTCGCAGATTATGTTAATTGATCCTCTACCTTCCTTGACCAAGGTTTTTTCCATGGTTGTGCAACAAGAACGCCAGTTTTCTCTTGGTACAGATCATCGTTCTTTTGCAACTCAGTCTTTCAAGAATCCCGGTTTCAAGCCTAATTCCTCTCAAGGTGCCAGCTCATCTACTTCCAGCTCTAACTCTGGTTCAGGTCGCGGATTCTCAAGATTTCAGGGCAACAAACCACAGATTGGTACAGGGAAGGTTTGTCGCCATTGTGGGCGACGAAATCACACAGAAGCCACTTGCTATAAGAAATATGGCTTCCTCCTAACTTCAGGTTTACAAATCCGGTTGCTGCTGCTTTATATGCTACTGATGCGCAGCAAGATGTTCCTCAAGAGGATCTATCTCAGATTTCTCAACCTACTCCAGTGATGGCATCAGGCTCGTCAGAGTCTTCTTCTGTTTCTCTGACCACAGAGCAATTCCAGCACCTTGTCAGCTTAATTCAGTCACCATCTGATCCCCAGAGTTCTCACCATGTGAACAACATCTCTGCTGTTTCTTCTACCACTTTGCAGCCCACATTTGGATCAGCTATCCATTGGTTATCTGTTTGTTCTAATTTACATGGTTCTTGGATACTTGATACTGGGGCTACGGATCATATTTGTCATTCTCTGGCCATGTTTGATAGTCTGCATTCCATCACTCCAGTCTTGGTTAAACTACCTAATGGTAGTACTCTCCCAGCTACTCAAGCAGGGACAGTTAGAATTTCCATAGATCTTTTGCTGGAAAATGTGTTGTTCATTCCTTATTTCACATTTAATTTACTATCTGTTCCTCAATTGACAAAGCGTATTGGTTGTTGTTTCATTTTTCAATGTGATTTCTGTGTTATCCAGGATCCCAAGAGCTTGAGGATGATTGGTTCAGCTAGATTACACAATGGCCTCTATGTGTTGCTTGGCTCTAGTTCATTTCACAATAGGAGTTCACATGTTAACTTTGCTGCTTCTTCCTCTGTTTGTTCTGGAAACATATGGCATTTTAGATTAGGACATGTATCTGACTCTGTCATGAAAGTCTTACATTCTTTGGATATTTTAATTTCTTGTAAAGACAACATGTCTTCTTGTGATACTTGTCATCTATCAAAACAAAAGAAGTTACCTTTTTCTCCTAGCATTAGTGTCTCCAATTGTATTTTCAATATCATTCATGTGGATATCTGGGGTCCATACTCAACACCATCTGTGCATGGTCATAAGTACTTCATTACAATTGTTGATGACTTTTCAAGATTCACTTGGGTTACACTTGTTAAACAAAAATCAGAGGTTAGACAACAATTACAATCCTTCATTAATATGGTTGAGAATCAATTTACAACAAAGGTCAAAATTGTTAGAACTGATAATGGTCCTGAATTTCTCATGTCTGATTTTTATAACTCAAAAGGAATCCTGCATCAGACTTCATGCGTTGAAACCCCACAGCAAAATGGCATAGTTGAAAGGAAACATCAGCATATTTTAAATGTTGCTCGTGCCCTGTTGTTCCTAAAAATCTCCGGTCTTACTCTATCATACATGTTGTTTACTTAATCAATCGTTTACCTACACCATTACTGCAAAATCAGACTCCTTTTCAATTGTTGTATAACTCTTTTCCAGATTTTTCAGCCATAAAAGTGTTTGGTTGTCTTGCTTTTGCCTCAACACTTACTGTTCACAGATCAAAATTTGATCCCAGATCAAGAAAGTGCATCTTTCTTGGCTTTAAGCCTCGTACAAAAGGCTATATTTTACAGGATCTCAATTCTTCAGAGGTCTTCATTTCTAGGCATGTTCAGTTTGTTGAGAATTGCTTTCCTCACTTCTCTTCTAATTCTAACTCAGATCAGTTTTTTATTACCTTACCTAATTCCTCTGACATCATTTATAGTAATGATTTAACATCCCCCATAATAACACATCTCCCCCAGCATAGTCCTCCTCCTTCTCCTCAGGTTATACCAGGTTCTCTACATATTCCATCAGCTGCAGATACTACTTCAACTGGTGCATCAAACTTGTCACTTCCTCAGATGGATCTCTCAAATCATCCCATGGATTCAACCTCAGATGCTCCAACTCAAGAGTCCATCAATTCTGATATCAATAGGCCACAAAGGACAAGAACTGCTCCTCAATACCTCAAAGATTATCACTGCAACATTCTCAGGACAAACTCAAATACCATAAATTCAGGTGTATCATCTCCCTATTCTCTATCAACTGTATTAAGCTATGATAACTTGGCTCCTCATCATAGATCTTACACTTTAAGTATCTCAACTGAAACTGAACCAAGAACCTATACTTAGGCCATCAAACACAAAGAATGGCAAGATGCCATGAATAAAGAGATTGAAGCTTTACAAAATACCGATGCTTGGCAAATTGTGGATCTTCCACCTGGCAAAAATCCAATAGGATGTAAATGGGTTTATAAAATCAAGCATAAGGCTGATGGTAGTATAGAAAGATACAAGGCTAGACTTGTAGCTAAGGGATACACACAAACTGAAGGTTTAGATTATTTTGATACTTTTAGTCCAGTAGCTAAAATAACAACCATCAGATTACTCCTTGCTTTAGCTGCTCAAAAAGGTTGGTTACTCCAACAACTTGATGTTAATAATGCTTTTTTGCATGGTGATTTGAATGAAGAGGTTTATATGACTCTGCCACAAGGTTTTAAAGTGAATGGTACAAATAAAGTCTGCAAATTAACTAAATCTCTCTATGGTTTGAAGCAGGCCTCTAGTTTTCCAAGCTCTCTACCTCACTAATTTCACAAGGCTACACTCAATCTCTTTCAGATTATAACTTGTTTGTTAAACATTCAAGTGATACTTTTACTGCTCTACTAGTTTATGTCGATAACATCATTCTTGCAGGCAATAACCAGGAAGAAATCAACAAAATAAAATCCTTTTTGGATGATTCCTTCAAGATAAAAGATCTAGGATCTTTAAAATTCTTTCTTGGTTTAGAAATAGCAAGGAACAAAGATGGCATATCTATGAACCAAAGAAAGTATGCTTTGGATTTGCTTGCTGAAACAGGTCTGTAGCACCCACACGTAGGGCCACATCCCCCGCACCATAATCCAAACCCGAATACAAAATGGAATGTCCGTACCCGAATCCGAATCATAGCGAACGGGAGACCAAACACACCCTCTAGGCTAGGCGGAGCTAAACAACACCAAATCAGAGTATGCGGAAGCGAATAAATAAAAGCAACAAGTAACGATCATCACATATATACGTATAGGTACCAACCCACAACTATCCATATAGTATTTAAATATAGGTACCAACACTTCAACCTGTACAAAGGCCATCACGGCTCGAGCAAACTAGTATTTACAAGTCACCTATACAGATACAAAATAATAAAGTGCAATATGTAGATGCACCTAACGAGACCTAGACTGACAAGTGCATAAAGAAGACACACTTCTCCGCCTAGCTCACGCTCCCAAAACCTGCAACTAAAAGAGTAAACGAGGGTCAGTCAACTGACTGAGTGAGGGGGCTAACGCACACCCACACCCTACATATATAAAGCAGAGCACGTAGCAAAGGGTGGAATTATGAACCGGAATAGGTTTTACAAACTAAAACTTTCCAAAACAAATACATATACTTTAAAACATTTCATGAACACTATCCCGATTCATACTTCCCGACATAACACAACATAACATAATGCTCAGCGAGAACGAGCTTCCAACCTTTACTCCTCAGAACAAACCAAACAGAAATCACACGTCCACCTCTACACCAATGATGGAAGAGCCACCGGCGGCCCTAACCATCCATACATATACAGACTCACGAGGGGTAGCGAACCCACATCGTGCCCTCCCTGGTTTTTACGCCGAAGGCATCGAAATATCACACCTTCCCTAGCTCCCGGAGTCGCGTGTGATATATCGGATGGAGACTACGCACAGGCCGAACCTCGACGGCCCGAACCGTCCCGAGGGTTCCTTACCCGTAGCTCCTTGGATCCACAAATACAAATCATAACATATGCCAAATCTTTCATGGCAATCTCGCTAACGGAAACATAAAGTCTTTTCCAAAACTTAGCTTACATATGCTTATATAGTACCTTTCCAAAGCAAGAGTATTCACAAGGTCATAAACATATTCTAATCAACACATACATATCTATATATATAATATATAGTCACATGCACGGCTTGAAAACACCACATACGGCTTTAGGTCACTTAACTAATAAAAGTCCTAAACCTCACCTTGTGCGTGACAAAAAGCGAGCAGACTCGAACAACCTACGCCTCGGGCTCGTCAACTGGAACCTCCTCTGAAAAGAAAACACGAAAGCCCAAGACTTAGACTCTATATGAACTCAAATAGGACGCTCGGCAAAATGCATGATTCATGATCCCATATAAAATATTACAATTAGGTCCTATAATTCACAAACTATAGCACAACATAATTATTTACAATTTATTATGCAATAAAAATCGAATTATAGCAATTAACGGCGAAAGAAAAGCAATAAAAGTCATATAATAGCATAACTAAAGCAAAAAGAAGCAGTGGCAGCTCCCAGGTTTCGGGAAGGGGTGGGAACGGCCCTTTCACTGTAGGGAACGGCCGTTCCTGCCCTCGCTAAAAGTTTCTGGAGGATGGGAACGGCCGTTCCCAGTTTGTACTGGGGACGGGAAGGGCCGTTCCCCAAAATCCCGAACTCTCCCCGCGCTTCTGTAATGTTGAACTAAAATAAAAGGTTTGGCATGGGAACGGCCCTTCCCATTCCCAGTGCAAACTGGGAACGGCCGTTCCCACTCTCGGCGCTGAACAGTAAATGGCCCGGAAGGGCCGTTCCCAATTTATAACTGGGGAGGGAACGGCCGTTCCGGCCTGGTTCGAAAAGCTGGAGCAAACAGACATCACAAAAGCAGGGGAGCTTCAAATTTTACCAAAAATCGCCAAAATCCCAAACCTTAAAGTTGCCACAACCTCTCAAAATACACAATTAATTCACATAAATCATGCTTAACATGTTGGCACCTAAATAACTCAAGAAAAACGGAATTAAAGGCATGATCCAAGAAATGCAAGAATCAAGCAAAAATCATGCTCATCCATAAATGCTCAACTACCAAGGGAAAATATGCAATAAATGCAACACTTACAATATATACAACTCATAAATGAGGTTAGAAATCAATTACATCAAGCAAAGAGCACATATCCAAGTTTTAGCCAAACCCTTACTATTCACGTAGGGAAGCCAAGGCGTACAATACTCACTCAAAACTCAGAAACTAAACCATAGAAATGACGAGCACGACGAGGGGATTCCGAAACATACTCAAGTTCGAGGAAAGACGAAGAAACGAGGGAGATCTTGGCTTGGGAAGGTTGGATGATCAACTTGGGGTTTTTGGCTTCCTTGGGCAAGAGCTGCTGCTGCTTCACGTAAAATGAAGGAAAGGGAAAATGGTTCAGCCTTTAAGGCTGGACCGGTTCGGTTCATGGGTTCGGTTCAAGGTGTTCTGGTTTAAATTGGTTCAGTTCAACAATTACGGGTTCACACAAGGCCAACTCAATTAAAACAAGTAATTCATATACGACATTTATTCAAATAAATTCATAAAATTGATATACAAATAATCTAAAACGCAAATAATATTAAATCACATAATTTACCTGTACCGACTGTGAGTCGGGGTGTCACAAGGTCTCCTTGCTGCTAAACCAGCTTTAACTCCGATGGAATCAAACATCAAGATCTCTGCTCAAGGCCAACCATTTGAAGATATAGCAACTTACAGGAAACTAATTGGAAAGCTCCTGTATTTATGCACCACAAGACCTGATATAGCCTTCAGTGTTCAACAGCTCAGTCAATACCTTTCCTGTCCTACAACAGACCATTATCAAGCAGCAACAAAGATCCTCAAATACATTAAAAATGCCCCAGGCCAAGGTCTCTTCTTCACCGCAACATCAAACTCAGCCCTCAAAGCGTTTAGTGATTCTGACTGGGCAGGCTGCACAGATTCAAGACGCAACATCACAGGATTTTGCATATTTCTTGGAGATTCCCTCATTAGCTGGAAATCCAAGAAAAAACAACGGTGTCAAGATCTTCCTCAGAAGCTGAATACCGGGCATTGGCAGCAACAACTTGTGAAATCCAGTGGATTAAATATCTACTCAACGATCTCCATATTCCAGATAACAAGCCTACTATTATCTACTGTGACAATAAGTCAGCACTCCACATCGCTGCAAACCCAACCTTCCATGAAAGAACCAAGCACATAGAAATAGATTGCCATGTGGTTCGAGAGAAATTGCAGCACAGAATAATTCATCTCCTGCCATTACACACTTCTGCGCAAACAGCCGATATCTTCACAAAACCACTCTGTCCAACTCCATTCCAAACTCACAAAGCCAAACTTGGCTTGCTCAACATACACGCCTGCGTTTGAGGGGGGGGGGGGTATTACCACGTGTACAACCCCTTAGCTGATGAAATAAAGAAATAAGTGTTAGTTATAGAATTACAACTATGTAAATTACTTTGGGTTGAGGATTTACCTCCCAGGACACGTGTAGACTTTACATTGGCTACACTGATGTATATATACTTGTATATACCTAACTATACGATTAGAATAATGAATATACAGTTTTCTTCCTTCAAGTTTTCCCAATTCTATCTCTGATTTCCAGTACTTTCAGAGCATGTGTTTGTTGAGACATTGTCTGCATATAACTATCCTGATATTAGTGCATGTTACAGAATCATCTGCTGCAAAAACAACTTCCATCCTCGTAGCAAAGCGGCCATAAGCCCGTAATCTAATCTGCTACAGTGCTACTAAATGTAAACTGACCAGGATTAGTTCCTGCAATAATCATACCAACAAATAACTTGATTGCATCTCTCGGAGAACCCAACTGAGTAATCCTTGTGATTATCAAAGTTCAAGAAACAGAGTTCTTCTCAGGCATTTCATCGAACACTTTCTTTGCTGACACCAAATTGCCATACCCCTTCTTTAACGTATCAATCAGCGCACACCCCACGGAAACACGAGAGTCAAAGTACCCAGTCTTCATCTAGAACCCAAAATCATCAGTCCAGTTCTCGCATATTCTCGATTCCAATTTCCATGTGCTCGAATTGCCTTCAAGAAGCAAAATTTCATTCGGCCATCTCCCAAACTCCACCATTTCAATAAACCCCATATCTTTTTTTTCCTTTATTGTGTTGCATTTCTATCTCCATGTTTGTGCATTACAAAAGAGAACTGATGTGTGATGAAAAAATTGATGATCCATTATGAGAAATTCGTTTGTTTAACTCGAATGCATTCTTTTTTTCCAGCTTATGTTCTTATTTAGAAATTACTTTTGATTTTCGCAGAAACTTGAGTCTAATATTAAATGAAAAATTATAGACAACAAACCCAAAAAAATTAGTCATAATTACAAACAGTCCCTGGAATATAGCGAAAATATAGATTCCTCCTGAAATTTGAAAAATTACGAATACCATTCTGAGATTTACATTCTCTCTTACAAATTGCCCTAACCGTTCTTAAATTTTGATTATGTCAGCAAAATTATTTTTAAAAATTTCGATACTACCCTTAGAGGGTAAATTGTAACAATATTCAAAATATAATGATATATTTATGTAATATTAGTTAAATTTGTATTTTTTTAATTTAAGAAAGTATAAGTTAATATAATATTATATTTTATCTATAATGATTTGGCTCAAATCTGGTCGATCTGACGTGGTCGATCTGGCTGTCAGATATGGGTCAATCAGTCAAGAATTTGTTTAAGTGGGCTCTTTATCGACCTGAAAGCACTAACACACGTGAGCTAAGTACCAGCTTGGGGAACTTGGGGTTTTGCCCAAGTTTGGCACTCCGACGCTCAAGTCAGTAATGGAGCTCTTTAGAGAGAAAATAAATGCAATTTAATGCGGAGTAAAGGCTTACCAACTACTGTTCAAGGGACGAGTATTTATAGCCTTGACCAAATAACACAGTAATGCGTGTACCGCAAGTGTGCATTAAGTGCGGTACGAGTAAGCGTTCAGAAGCTATCGCTAGTGCGCGAATAATGCTAAGAAGAGCAAGGGTCATCATAAAGACTCGAGGATGGAAGTCGGACCGAAGGTTTTGGAGAACCTGAGGGAGCCTCACGGGCGAAAAATTATTCCGCTGCACAAGTAAAAGAGTCCGCCCGTGACACAATGGGAGGGAATCAAGCGCAGCCTCGACTCAGGCCATGTAATTCCTCTCCAACTTGGTACTTGCCAACACTATTCTGTGAAATTGAGAGTTGAGAAGATTAGTAGTGCCCCACTTGAGTTGAACTATTTGAGTCATTTGAACTTCAGTTGCATTTATTTTGGAAATGTTGAGATCCCAAATTTCATTGGTTCCATGGAGAAATTGCAATACCTGAATTTTCATAATTGCGGGATTTTTGGTGGTGTTCAACATTGTGATCAACGATTGAATTTTTTTTTCTTTTTCCCATAACTCAAATTATTCTTCGTAATAACCATTCGAAAAATTAAGCGTCAATTCTTTTCATTTATATTTTTATTTTTTGTTGTAAGTGAAAATTTTTCCCTTATTAGATACTTAAAAATCAACGTTCTCTCTATTTTCATCTGTTGTATTTACTCCACAATTTCTCCAGCGTACGTTCCGGCAAATCACTGTGTAGAATCCAAAGAACAAATTCATCATTGAATTAGAGAATGGTCAAATACAACCATGCTACAAATATTATTCAAACATTCCTCAGAGTTCCATGGAACAATAGCCTTTAGCTATGTTTACACAAGATAAATTAGCATAATATAAATGATACACCCATTTATGTAACATTCAGTTATCAAACTGACTCAACCACCTCAACTCAAGAAACAGTAAGCTCATCGTGAATCTGGGTCGGATTCATTTGAAGGCTCGGGGTCTTCTGCCTCAGCTTCAGTCACAGCCTCGGACCTAGCTTCGTCAGTGGCTTCATGAACATCTTTTGCAGTTGTGTGTTACTGTACCTAGTGAAATTCATTATATATGTACAAATATAAAATATAAAATACTTTCTCGAAAACGTTGAAGGTTAAAAATTGAAGGGTTCTCAATCGTTTTTAAGTGTCACGGTCAGTTTTTCGGGTTTTGGGTGGTTTTCGCTATTCGATATTCTAGGGTATTGGGTTGGGT
Source organism: Lantana camara (assembly GCA_037501455.1). Classification (NCBI taxonomy): domain Eukaryota; kingdom Viridiplantae; phylum Streptophyta; class Magnoliopsida; order Lamiales; family Verbenaceae; genus Lantana; species Lantana camara. The sequence goes on from CM074859.1 coordinate 13,865,487, forward strand.
TTCGAGTTAAGGGTCTTTGCTACCTGCAACTCAAAATTGTTAAATATTGGATTGTTCTGCGCGCCTAGAAAACCATAGATCACCAAAGAAAGAAAACAAGAGACGTCCTGCAAGAACCGCAAGAAAGTTTTTGAATTCTCTATTCAGAACAAAACCCAAAATCTATGTTCGGTGACAGGTCCCCGACCCAAAACCCATTGTAAAATAAATTTGGGATCCTGGAAGGGTCCGGTAATAACTGTACCCGCCCGGAACGCCCACCCCTACATTTGACAAGGCCTTGGAAATGAAAGAGTTTTCAGATAGGAGCAGAAAGTGACTGATAGGTGTCGAATCCGTAAAAAATAATTAAAATACCTATTTAATGACTAAACACAGAGTATAGTGCAAACAGGGTCGATCCACAAAGACTGGTTGATTTATTTCTAACAATTCCAAGTTATTCACGAGAAGTAACAATTAAAAGAGGGGGGGTGGGTTTAGAATTATTCTAACCTAAGTATACGATTAAAATAAATAACAAGAATTAAAAAGCTAACTAAAACTAAACAAGTAAGATCACGTAGGGTTAAATTAATCAGAGGGAAAACTATCTAGGCAGGGATATTCGATTCAAATTGTTATATTGATCATTGACTCAAAGATGAATTCAAGTTACTCAGACAGATTGGCTATAGTTGATAGAGACACTCGACTCAACCTCGTTTTTACTTAATTAATCGGATAACCTAGAGACACTCGACAGTTATCTTCCCTAACAAATTCACAACCCCTAGAGACACTCGACAGAGTTTAATGAATTCGCAGCATTAAGAACTATAAAAACACCAGCCCTAATTAACCAAGTTGTGACACACGCAAGATTTAAATTAGATTATCAAATCCCTTAATGAACAAGGAATATTATCGCTAAGACCCTGTCACTAATTTACCACCTTTTATCAATCAACTTTACATACACTTCAAGCATCATGATTGACGATATGCAATTAAAACAACCTAGAGATTGTGCACTATCCCGAAATTGCCTAATCACAATAAACATGAAACACGGAGATAAGATAAATGCCTGAATAAACATGAATTGATAAAAACGTTTAGTTCTCACAATATCCAAAATCGAATCTTATTCCCTAGCTAGATAATTAAAAGTTTAGCTACTAAAATCCATAAAAACAATACTAAAGGAATTCTTTAACATAAATAAACTAAATTGTCTAAAGAAGAAAGAAATTAAAAACAAGAAAAACTCCCGAAGTCGCTTCGTGTTGCTCGCGTCTCCACTCGCCAATTGTTCCCCAAATCTGTTACGTGATTTCTCAAGTTGATGTCCCAAAAATATAAATAAGCCAACGTCCCCTACTCCAATTTGGATTCAATTCGTGCCCTCCAAGAATCAACTCGCATGGACCATAAGTTGGGCTTTCTCTAATTAATTCCAAATATTCTTCCAACCCACAATTACACAGCAACCTGGGCTAAACTAATTTCATGTGTGCAGCCCAATATTAATAAGAAAGTCAACCATTAATTCCACAATGTGCAGCCTTCTCTCAAAGCAAATTAGTTTCCATCATTCTCCATGCACGCAACCCAATTCTAACTAAAGCAATTTGGCCTTCCAATTAATTCCATGCACAACCCCACTCTATCAGCCATAAAGTCACGCTAAGCCCATCTCCAACATATTCCAACATATTAAGCTCTGACAGTCCAAATTAATTCCAAGAGATGTAGCCTAATTTTATTAATTCCTTCCCAATAATTCCACAGCATTGTGTGCATGCAACAGACTGTTAATCCACTAATCAAAACAATTAGCCATCCAATTTCTAAAAGCTCCCCACGTTACATGCATGCAGAACCTCCAAATTACATCCCAATTCCATCCAAATTCTCACGCAGCAAGTTAGCAACAGCCTTGAACCAACCGAGTTTGCTCCTTATCGGAATATCTTCATAAAATGATCAAATTCACACCAATTTCGTCTCGAAGCCCTAATTCTATAACGTGGCTAAGAAGAAAGTTTGCACAATATTCAGGCTCAGCGAGGTCAAACGGGATAATTTTATTTGTGAAAAGATCATGAAAAGGCTTACCACCGACAACGATCACCTAAGTCACTTCCCAAATCAATCGTTAACTAAAAATTTCGCCTCGAAGGAAGCTAAGATGCGTTCTAATCAACTTTTAGACTTAATTGAAAAACATATACTTTTCTATCTAAGCAAAGCACATTAATTCGTTCAATGGTGCGCAAGAAATAAGGGTATAAGATTATACTAATTCATCAAATTTCACACAAATTTCATGCATTTAACAAGCCTAACTCGTTCTAGCAAAATTTCAACAATCAAACCTAATAGAAGGTATTCAAAACGGGCGAAATACTTCCACAATTATCATCATCCTCAAGTTCGAAGTAAAATCACAAGTTCAGCCACAAAACAAAATTTTCAAAAAAAATTCAGTTCTAGCACTAGTAGACCCCCCCCCCCCCTCCCACCCACACACTTAAATCATGCATTGTCCTCAAGGCATAAGAAAAATCAAGATCTAGAGTAAAGAGGACTTCCCTGAAGTTCAGGTTGGGGAGGTAGGGCGTCTGGGCACGTAAATTTCCCATTTAATTTGAAATTCTGGAAGTGGCGTGGGTGTTTTTGGCATGGTCACGCTTAAGGGTTACGTTAGCAGAAATTTGACAGCAGTTATCAGCAGCATATCAGCATTATTTGGGTCAAGTTACGCACTCCTGCAAGACAGAAAAGGGCAGAAAATCAATACAAACACCACGAGAACCGAAAAAAACAAAAGAAAAAGAAACTGAGGGAAGAAAATGACGCCCAAATCGCCAAAACTTGGGTTGCCTCCTAATAGCGCCCTTGTTTTATGTCTTAGGCTCGACAAGACTTGTTAAAGTGCTACTCAAATGGAGGTAAACCCTCCATACAAATCCCCTCGACTATGTGGAGCTGAATCTTCTAGTCCATTGCGTCCTGACAAGTGTCGAATTTGCCAAAATAAATAATATCCTATTCACAGCTAATAATTGAGTATAGTGCGAACGGGTCGATTCCACAGGGATTGGATGAAATTAACTCTATTCTAATCACACAAGAATTCACTTAATTAACGAGCAATTATTGGAGGGGGGAGGGTTTGGATTTGATTAACTAATTAATAACTAATAAGTAAAAATAAAGCAAAGACAGTAAATCACGTAGAGATTGAGGTTTAAAACAGTCGGAGAAACAATACCTAGTTAAGAGTCACAATTCAAATTGAAACATCGATCACAGACGCAAGGATAAATTCAGTTGTTCAAATAGACTAACTACGGTGGATAGAGACACATGACTCCACCTCGTTTTCTCTTAAGGGTAGAATAACCTAGAGACACTCGACAGTTATCCTTTAATTAACTTACAACCCCTAGAGACACTCGACAGGATTCAATAAGTTAACAGCGTTAAGATCTAAGAAAACACTAATCCAAACCAACCCAGTCACGACACGCGCAAGATTCAAGTTTGATTATTAATTCCCTTAGTGACTTGGATTCGACTTCACGACTTCTTACCACTAACGTGCTACTAATTATCTATCATACGTTACATAAACTTCACGCAATCAAGACTAGCAATATGCAATTAACCACTTAGAAAATCGGGCCCTAATTGACTAAGCAATTAATTAGCAATAAACACGACAAACGGGGAATTAAGAAATACTTGAATTAAACTGAATTATAAAACTAATTAGGTCTCACGATGTAGCAACATGAATTGTAAACTCCTAACTTGATACTATGGAATTAGTTCTTCATAGACATGATTGAAAGCAAGAAATATAATAAAAACATAGTCTAACTAAAGAAAGGAAGAAGGATTGCTCTTGGTGAATCTTCAAGCTCTCGGCCGTCCTTCTCTCTCGATCAGAAGCCACGGGAATTGAGTATGACCAGTCGTCCTATTGTTGTCCCCAAGAGACCGAATAAATAGCCCCCATAAAAAACCCACAAATCCTTGTCCAAAAAGGACTTAGATTCTCGGACAAAACTTGCCGCCCAAGACTGCATCAAATTGGAGAACAACTCAAGCTACCAAGCCCACACACCAGGCCCATAATCCAAGCGAAAGGTCCAGCCCCAAAGAAAAGGAAGTCTGCCACTATAATATTAAAATCAACTGATACTCTCACCTCCCATGCATGCAATCCACGTGAAAAGGGCAACCAAACAGCCTCTCACCCGAATGCTTTAAAAATCAACAAATTAGCCCAAAATAAAATGTTCAGGTCATCTGCATCCATTAATCATGAAAACCCATCAAAAGCACCAAAACATATACAATTAGGCTCAAAAAGTGCAGTCCCCGAGATACGAAAAATAAGAAATTAAGTACGTTATCAAATTCCCCCCACACTTGCCTTTTCACTCGTCCTCGAGGGAAATAAAGACACGAAACATCATCCCATTAAACATACATGCAAAGCGACCCTCGAAATCTCGCCTAATCAAATCTAGCAATTAAACACACTACTTAATCATATATAACTCAATCAATTAGTAAAAAAGTCATGCACTCGTGTGTGGTGTGAATTGAACCAAAAGATGTACAAAGATTAGGCAGATCGGTTGAGTTTTTCGCATAAAAACCAATCATCAAATTCAAACACACTCGTCACCCCAATCTCCACTAATTTAATTAACTCACAATCCGGAATCGAAAGGTCTTTTGGAGCTTGTAATGTAGGCTAGGGTTAAGGTAGGAAAAAGTCAATCAAGGGCTAATCACACCAAGCTTACACATTTTAATCAAATACCAAGTGTTTCCCTTCTTCTTCCCCAAAAGACTCTCTTTTCTTCAATCAATTCCCATCCCTTCATTGAATTTTCAACAAGACTCAAATTCTCTTTTCCTTTCTTTTATACACTTGCTCTTTTTTTGTTTTCAGCTCATTTTCTTTTCTTTTCTTCTTGACTTCTCTCTCTTTTTTTTTTCTTTTTGTTGCATCAATCTCCCAATTTTCTATTCAACACAATGAAACATTTCTATTCAAACCAAAGAAAAGATGTCTAGACATCTACAATATAATCCCAAAAAGAAAATGGGTAAGCAAGGTGTAACAAAGATGTGGGTAGGAAATTTGTATTGTGTTTTGGCTTGTAACGGGGCTAAGAAAGAAATTTGCACAATACTAAGGCACAGCGGGGTCAATAGGGCATTGATATTTAGTGAAAATTAATTAAAAGGCCAAACACCGACTTGAATGCCTTAGTCATCTCCCGAATCATTTGTTAATCAATCTATTTCGCCTCGAAGGGGGTTAAAGTGTGCTCTAATCGACTTTCAGCCCTTTATTGAAATACACAACCAAATTATCTAAGCAAAGCACATAGTTTGTTCAATTGGTGCATGAAAAATGAGAGCATGAAGTAGTACTAATTTATCAAATGACACATAATCTTTCACATGTCCAATCGCCTAATAAGTTCTAGCAAGATTTCAAGTTTCAAGCTTATGTAAATACGTCCAAAACGGGTACGAATTATTCATGCATCTAACATCCTCAATTTCGAATGCAAAATCCATTGAAAACATGCAAAAATTCAACCTCCCCTCTACCTAAAACTGTCACCTACAAGCATTCCCCCACACTAGCATAAACACAATTATCAAAATCAGTCCCAAAAGTAAGAAAATAGACTATACAAAGTCAGAGAGTCTACCAGCCCTAAAAACATGCAAAATCCTGCAAAATCCATGCAAAATCCAGCCCCAAATACCCCAAAAATAAAAAACGAGCCTACAAAGTAAGCTCGGCTCGTTTCTCTCCCCCACACTTAAAACATGCGTAGTCCTCTAAGCATTGACATAATTTAAACGAGGACTTCCCTGAAAGCGCGGGGGCGCATTTGATGTCAGTTTAGGGGCTGTGAGTGGCCAATAGAGGCCATAAGTAAGTCCAGATTGCGGTTGGTGGTCTCCCGGAGCTCGGCAAGTTCGCGTTCGACTCGCTCCAAGCGCATGCGCAAGTCGATATCAGCCGTGTGAGGCTGCTGCTCTACAGGAGGACCGTCTTTCTTGGGAAAAACTCTCGGGACATCTCGTGGCTTTAAACCTGCACGGGACAAAGAGAAACCTTTCTCGGTTTTGGCCAACATATGCATATTATCCAAACTTTAAAGATCAAGAGGAGATAAAGCGCAAGCAATAGTGAAATTAGGCATGTCACGATCAATTAGTTCTAAATTAAGTGCCAAGCGCGTGATGACATGTCCTAGACTCAACTCACGTCGTCCTCGACGAACATCCCTAAATGCAATGGCCAACCAAAGACCCAGATTAATTTTTCTTTTCTGTTCCATGCCCCACAAAAAGAATAATTCTGTTTTAGTAACAACACCCATCCCACTTGTCCTGTTGGAAAAAGTAGAGGAAATAAACCTATGCAAATATCTCAGGGTGGGGTCCACTAAATTAAAATCTTTAGACTTTTTGGAATGATATGCAGGGGTCCTAGGTACAGAAAGAGTATGAAAAACGTATGATAAAGGGGAATTCATCAACGTGAATCTAATGCAGGGGGTATTCAAATTAAAGTTCTTGGGGGTTCGAAAGCGAAATGTATGATAAAATTCCCATACCAACTCCACATAAATGGGGTCATCTAAGACAAAGAAGTCATACCACCCAATTGCAGTCATGTAATCACAGGCATCATCATGTAATCCCAATTTCTTCAAAGTCTCAAAATCAGGAGCCTTACCTGCCACAATTGGCGCTGTGTAAGCATTGAACTTCGGCTTTCGCGGATAATTTGGGGCTTCTCCTTCAAATTCCTCTGAGCCCTCTGACTCGTCGAAAGTAACCTGTGGAACGGTGGGATGCTGGAGGGGAGAACTCAGGCGAGAACGAGTAGAAACTCATCTCAAGGGTTCCGGACAAGGGATATCCTCACCTTCAAAGGTGAACTCCGGATCAGACAAAGAATGGAGTGAGGCAGCTTCATCGGACGAAGGGGAATAAGGCCGGGACGGCCCGGCTTCCTCAAATACGGGGATCGCAGGCTGGGCACCTAAAATAGGGGGATCGCTGTCCACCGATGGAGATGGAGGTGGAGTGGCTCAATAGATCAAAACCGGTGGCTGTGGGGGAGCATGGTTCCCTGAAGTGGCCCGGAGACGACTGGAACGGCGGGATCCAGATGCCGGCTCCTGAAACCTCTCGGGGATAGGAACAGAAACAACGGTGGCCAAATTTTAATGTCGGCGTTAGGCTCGTTTTTCAACAGCGGTGAGTGGAGGCGGCTTGATGGTGACGGGTGAAACCGCAGCGGAGGCGGCTTGGCGGCGCTCAAAACTTTCCGTAAGGAAGCGGTGCAAGTCATCTGGGGTGCGGATAAGGGGATGTTCCACCGAAACGGGCTGAGAGGGAGGTTCTAATGACGGATCTAGGGTTTTAGGCGGTGGGGAAGGGGATTCCGCCATCTCTTGTTCTCTAGCCAAATGCTCGCAGTAAAGACGGAGATCCTCCTCCGTCTCGATGATGGGATAGTCGCCGCAGGGGTGGCCGCGCGGATACTTGCGGCGTTTGGGGTGGTGAGATCTGGCGGAGGGGGAGGGTTTAGGGGTGGAGTTTCTACGCTTTTTGGCCATGGTGATGGGGGTTGTACGGTGGTGTTGTGGTGGTTGGTTGATGGTCAGACGGTGGAGTGTTGGTGGTGGTTGGGCCGCGGTGAAAGAAGATAGATGGTGGCTCTGTAAAAGTGAGAGGGTGAAAGTGAGGGGTGGTGAAATGGTGAGGTTGGATTAAGGTTAGGGTTAAGGTGGGGCGGTGTGTGCCGGTTTGGAATCCGGGTCAGGTTATGGTCACGGGTCATGGGTAGGAGTGGATCCGCGGGTTAAACTGACGGGTCAGGGGTACGGGTAGGTTTATTATAGGTGGGTTATTTATTTTAGCGGTAAGGTATTTTCCACCTAAAAATAAATATTGTATGATCTCTGGGCATGACCGAACCTCCACTCACTATGCTGTAAAGAGACCTGATCCTGCAAAAAATGAGAGATTAAAATTAATCACGAGAGCAGAACAAAGAAACGAAGGAAAAGGGAAAGAAAATAAAAGTAAAACGGGACTAAGGTGACGCCTAAAACGTCACAAATTGGGTTGCCTCCCAAGAGCGCCCTTGTTTATTGTCTCTGACTCGACGAGGCATCTCAGAAGTGCTAAGCAGCCGGAGGAGGAGCCTCCAGACGGATATCCTCAATGTCAGTCGGCTGAGTGAATTCATAGAAAGATTTCAGCCGATGCCCGTTTACTTTTAAAATATTCCTATTCTTTAGATCCTTGATCTCTATGGCTCCATGTGCAGCAATGTTCGTGACCACGAAGGGACCTGTCCACCGAGACTATAGCTTGCCTGGAAAGAGACGCAAACGAGAATTAAAAAGTAAGACTTTCTGACCTACTAAGAAATTTTTTCGTGAAATCATTAAATCATGAAACTTCTTAGTCTTAGACTTATAGATCATGGAATTCTCATAAGCATCATTCTGAATTTCTTCTAACTCCTGAAGCTGAAGCTTCCGTTTCTCTCCCGCTGCATCCATTTGCATGTTGCACGTTTTGATGGCCCAAAAGGCTCTATGTTCCAGCTCCACGGGGAGGCAAGCTTTACCATAGACAACTCGAAAAGGGGACATCCCCAGTGGTGTTTTATACGCCGTTCGATACGCCCACAAGGCGTCATTTAACCGTTGACTCCAATCCTTCCTGTTTGGGTTTACCGTCTTCTCTAGGATAAAAAATTGTTTTTAAATATTAAATGTAATAACATGATGTTTTCTTTGTTAGTTAATTAAATAAGAAAAAATTCTCTTCCAAAAATATGTGAAAACGAAATTTGATTTCAATTTAAAATAAAACGAATGTCTTTAACGTTATGATATCGTTCGAAATACCTACCGAATGTTTGATTACATATGTAGAACCATCAATTCACTCATTTGATAACTAAAATTAACTTACTTTATTCACTAATTATACATATAATTGTCATGGATTGTATTTAAACTCAACAAATTATTATGTAGTGCTTAATTTTAAAAAATATATATAGCAAATTCCGAGGGATTTCCGAGGGAAAACCAATTTTCCCTCAGAAATTCCTTGGAATACCCTCGGAATTTCGTAAAAACTAAATATTTAAAAAAAAGAAAACATTGTTTTTAAATATTAAATGTAATACCATGATGTTTTTTTTGTTAGTTAATTAAATAAGAAAAATTTCTCTTCCAAGAATATGTGAAAACGAAATTTGATTTCATTTTAAAATAAAACGAATGTCCTTAACGTTATGATATCGTTCGAAATACTTACCGAATGTTTGATTACATATGTATAACCATCAATTCACTCATTTAATAACTAAAATTACATTACTTTATTCACTAATTATACATATAATTGTCATGGATTGTATTTAAACTCAACAAATTATTATGTAGTGCTTAATTTTAAAAAATATATATAGCAAATTCCGAGGGAATTCCGAGGGAAAATCATTTTCCCTCGGAATTCCCTCGGAATTTCGAAAAAACTAAATAATTAAAAAAGAGAAAATATTGTTTTTAAATATTAAATGTAATACCATGATGTTTTCTTTGTTAGTTAATTAAATAAGTAAAATTTCTCTTCCCAAAACATGTGAAAACGAAACTCGATTTCATTTTAAATAATTAATCACTAACATATTGCTCGAAAAATATACTATAGTCGAAAGTTCGACTATATATATATATATATGTAACTTGCAATTACTAATTTAATAGATATCATTATAGCTCTTAATTTGCTAATGATATTTATAATTGTAACGCCCCAATTTCCGGCTTTCCAGTGTTTTCCAGAACAGAGACCGGGATTAATAAACGCGTTCGTACATTCATGAATCGTCGTGTCAACCGATAGCAAGCAAGTCAGATCATGCAAAGCCATGCACGTACCGTGGTTATCATGTTATTGTCAGGATCATGCCAAGAAATGTCGTCATCGTGTACACGCGTTCTCCTAGCCAGGTCCTCCTTAGTGAGGGCGCTGGGCTGGTCTTCGGGTTGGTGGTTGTCCGTCCAACCACAGGAAGAACAAAGCCCTATCGTGTTATCGTGTAACGCTCGTCAGCCGCAGGAGCTAAGTGCTATGCGGGGCAGCGTGCTACGCACATGGGAGCCACCTCTAGAATCCTGACGCTACGAGTATCGTGTTATCGTGTTATCGTGAATGGTGAAGGCTCGCTACCTTTCCATTATCGTGTTATCGTGATTGGAGTGATGTAGTTATTGGAGTGATGGAGTATATTGGAGTGCTAGAGTTATGGGAGTGTTCGTGGGAGTGATTGAGTTATTCGGGAAATCGATATACATGCCGTGTTCTTGCAGGTACATTCTAGGTGGGAATCGAGCTGAGTCGAGTCTTGCGTTCGAGCCCCGCAAGGTGTATTTATTTATTTGTTTATCATTTCCAAGGAATTATTGTCAAGACTACTTATTATGTATTTAGGAGATGATAATGTATTGATAGGTAAAATTCAAGTGTAAATTACTTGATAAACGGTCGATAGTGTGTTCTGCTTCCGCTTTGTTCTAATGCATGTATGAATTAGTCCCGTCTATCTAGTTGATCTCTTTGCAATGTCACCCGTTCGCTGCAGGTTGATTCATGTACGGACCACCCACTTCGTGTGTGGATCGACCTGTAGTGCGGGGGTGTGGCATCTCTACGTGTTGGGGTGCTACATCTAAAGTGGTATCAGAGCCTGGTTTCAAAACCGAGGTTCTAGTGTCGTGTCAAGTTTAGGACAAGCAGTGTAGGAATTACTTACTAATTGTGCATTGTATTCCTTTGTGGCATTACATGCTCGTCAAGTGAATCCGATGACGAATTCTTTTAAGGGGGGAGAATTGTAACGCCCCAATTTTCGGCTTTCCAGGTACGCGAATTAATTGCCAAATGTGTCTTAATTTCCTAATTGTCCTTAATTTACATTTCTTTAAATTCAAGGACTAAATTGCATAAATATATTCTTGGAATAAATTGATCATTTTTCAAACCTCATATCCTTAATTGCATAACTTGATTAATCAAGGGGCTAAATTGCAATTTGTGCCAATTCATTAATTCCAAGGGATGAATCACGTTAAATGCTTCTTCATGCTTCCATTTCATGATCATCTTTCATATATACAAGAAATAGATACATATTTGCTCTCTTCTCTTACCGAGACTCAACCCTTCAAGAAAGGAAGAGGAATCCATCATCTCAAGCCATTAATTTGGAGGAATCATGGGTTTTGAAGCATCATCATCCTCTATCTTGCTCTCTTTTCTTCTAATTTTCATTCCAAGGAATACATGAGTTATTATATGAATTCTTGAAATTTATATGTGAGGCTAGGGTTTATGAATTCATGAAATAATTGGATTATTTGATGTTAGAAGTATGATCATGTGCTTGTAACTTGAATTTCATGCTTATATCTTGAGAATTATGGAGTTTTATGGTATAAATGTTCATGAGAGTTGATCTTGAATTCTTGATGAATTAAGCTTGAACTAAGTGCTTATGTTGGATTTTATTATACCTCGAATATGTATGCATATTAATTTCCAGAGTTCTTGCAATTAGAAATGGATTCAATGATGTTTTATGAAGATTTGATGATATTTCGTGCCTCCCCTGTTTCTGTCTCTGTTTCTGCATCTTCTGCATAATGGGAACGGCCCTTCTCGTTCCCTTTGTATTTGGGGAACGGCCATTCCCATAGTTTGAATAGTGTGCATGGCGGTAAGGACGGGAACGGCCCTTCCAAGCCGGAACGGTCGTTCTCATCTTCGGGAGTCACTTCGGGTAGCTGGGAACGGCCATTCCCATTTTGAACTAGGGGCCGGAACGGCCGTTCCCAGGCCTCTGGAGAGGCAGAAAGTTTATGTATAAAACATGCATTTCCATTTTCCTTTCTTTACCTCTATTTGGTCCCAATATGCTATTATATGATCAATATCATGCCATAATATGAATGTATTATGCTGCATTGTTCAAGACATGCCATCTCGCCTTTTGATCATGTCATATGCTTATTTGGTAACGTTATCAAGTTATGGTCTAATGAGGGTACAAATGTTTCTATTCTTTGCCCAGTGTTTTCCAGAACAGAGACCGGGATTAATAAGGGCGTTCCTACATTCATGAATCGTCGTGTCAACCGATAGCAAGCAAGTCAGATCATGCAAAGCCATACACGTACCGTGGTTATCATGTTATTGTCAGGATCATGCCAAGAAATGCCGTCATCGTGTACACGCGTTCTCCTGGCCAGGTCTTCCTTAGTGAGGGCGCTGGGCTGGTCTTCGGGCTGGTGGTTATCCGTCCAACCACAGGAAGAACAAAGCCCTATCGTGTTATCGTGTAACGCTCGTCAGCCGCAGGAGCTAAGTGCTATGCGGGGCAGCGTGCTACGCATATGGGAGCCACCTCTTGAACCTGCGGGGCAAAGTGCTACATGTGCGGGAGCCACCTTCTGAACCCGTAGGAGCCACCTCTAGAATGCTGACACTACGAGTATCGTGTTATCGTGTTATCGTGAATGGTGAAGGCTTGCTACCTTCCCATTATCGTGTTATCGTGATTGGAGTGGTGTAGTTATTGGAGTGATGGAGTATATTGGAGTGCTGGAGTTATGGGAGTGTTCGTGGGAGTGATGGAGTTATTCGGGAAATCGATATACATACCGTGTTCTTGCAAGTACATTCTAGGCGGGAGTCGAGTCTTGCATTCGAGCCCCGCAAGGTGTATTTATTTATTTGTTTATCATTTCCAAGGAATTATTGTCAAGACTACTTGTTATGTATTTAGGTGATGATAATGTATTGATAGGTAAAATTCAAGTGTAAATTACTTGATAAACGGTCGATAGTGTGTTCTGCTTCCGCTTTGTTCTAATGCATGTATGAATTAGTCCCATCTAGCTAGTTGATCTCTTTGCAATGTCACCCGTTCGCTGCAGGTTGATTCATGTACGGACCACCCACTTCGTGTGTGGATCGACCTGTAGTGCGGGGGTGTGGCATCTCTACGTATTGGTGTGCTACAATAATTGTAATGGATTTTACCAAAGTTCAATAAATTATTATATAATTAATAATTAAAAAATAACTATTCAAAATTCTGAGGGAATTGCGAGGGAATTCCGAGGGAATTTATCAAATTAATTTCCGAGGGAATATTTCCCTCGGAAAGTAGTTTTATTTTAATAATTAAATAAGTTTCAGTTTTCCTAGGGAATTTCCGAGGGAATATGGAAATCCCTCGAAAAATAATTTTAATTTAGAAATTAAATAAGTTTCAATTTTCCGAGGGAATTTTCCCTTGGAAATCCCTCGGAAAATAATTTTAATTTAGAAATTAAATAAGTTTCAATTTTCCGAGGGAATTTTCCCTTGGAAATTCCCTCGGAAAATAATAAGTCGAATTATGTGAACATTTTCGAGGGAAATTTTCCCTCTGAAAATAATTTTAATTTAAAAATTATTTAAGTTTTAAGTTTCCGAGGGAATTTCCCTCGGAAAATCCCTCAGAATATTATTTTAATTTAATAAATAAATAATTTTTATGTTTCCGAGGGAATTCCGAGGGAATTCCCTCGGAATACTTGGTGGTTAACCTTGGCGCTAATATTTCAGAGGGATTTCCGTGGGAATATTCCCTCGGAAATTAATTTGACGAATTCCCTCGGAAGTCCCTCGAAAATTTTTGAGGGAAAATGTCCCTCGGAATTCCCTCGAAATTTCCGAGGGAATTCCGAGGGATTTTTTCCCACGGAATTCGCCTGTTTTCTTGTAGTGTCATGCAGGCCTTCATGTTCCTTCTGCTTAATGGTGATTATCTCCTGAAGGAGATCCAGGTATCGATCAGCAAGGAAAAATCTGTCCAAGAATTTATCGTGCATCTGCTGCCAAGTAGTAATGGTTGCTGATAGTAGAGAGTACAACCATTTTTTCGCTGCATCTTGCAAAGAAAACGGAAAAGCACGGAGCTTAATTTGGTCCTCGATAACCCCTTGAGGCTTGGTGGAGCAGCAAACCGTGTGGAACTTACTTAAATGTTGGTAAGGGTTTCGTTTTCCGGACCGCGAAAAACGGGAAGTAGGTGAGTTGTGCCCGTCTTCAGCTCAAAACCAGCACCCACCTCTGGAAAAGTGATACAGAGGGGCTGCTGTGTGGCGGCGGGGCACGCCAGATCTTCCATGGTTCTGCGTGGGTCCACCATGGTTAAGGCGTGGTCATGCTCAGCGGTCAAGTCAGGCTTTTCTTCGCTCGAATTATCCGATCCAGTTCCTGATTCTACCTCCTTGACCAAATCTGATGTCTCGGCTTGTCTCTTGCGTGATTCTTGCCTTCTTTTCCTAGCAGTTTTCTCAATTTCTTGATCGTAAATTGCTTCGTCCTTCCCGC